>OZ014521.1:423035726-424454726 GCA_963966055.1 Lathyrus aphaca
CAGATTGTCCGTCGTACTCGACGGGATCCACGCTTGAAAGTTTCTGTTTAAAGGGGTGGGTGTCAGTGCTATCTGTGTGCAATAGCTGGAAAAGAATGTACAAGTGTCAGTGCAAAAAGAAGTGAAATGCTCATGAATGAGGCTTAAAAGAATAATGCTGGAAGAGGGGGGAAGAGACAGAGACTTTTGTTCGATAATAGTTAAGTTATGCCTACGTATCCTCTCGTGCAATGAGGAAGTCAGAACACCGTAGTTCAACTCAAAGAGACTGAAAGATAAATTGACTGATGAACTGCTTACTTGCCTATGCTCAAGTGTATGACATATCTGGCTCAGGTGCTAACTATCTTGCATTACACGGAAGAAGCGAGTTCTCGTTTGTGAGTGAAGATGATGAGAAAAGAATCCCGGAGGAGACGATTATTGTTTGTTTTTGGGTTTTTAATCTTTTATTGCTTTTTTGTGTTTGTCATAAGTTGATGAGCTTAAGCCTAAACCAAGGGTTGGTAAAATCATCATATCCTCCCTTTGATTAGGGATAATGAGAATACCTTAAGTATGAGGTAAACACCTCAAACTTAATTACCATGATGATGTAGGATTAAGATCATTAACCTACTTGTGATTATTTAGATGTTTTTGGTATTTTTGTTTAGTGTTAAGTAATGAGTTTAAGCCATAATCAAGGATTTAATGGACCCATTACACCATCCTAATAGAAGGATAATATATGAGAACACTTAAGCTGAGGAAGATACCTCAACTTAATCCATGATTAGGGATTAACCTCATGACAAAACAAAGCCTTTATTAAAGTGGATTTTAATTAATCGTAAGATTAAGAAGTGGATTTTATGGTTTGTAAGACAACTTGAGGGGGACTTGTCCATTAACACTAGGGTTAGTCCTTCTTAACCAATTAAGGAAGAATTAGAACCCTAATGCAAGGCCCGAGTTACAAGTTATTGCCTTAGTGATTATTAAGATGGATTGATTAAGAGGTTTAAACACATTAAGGTTTTAACACTTAGGATTAAAGTTATACACTCTATCCTAAGAGAAGGGTGCAGACATAACCTTAATCACAAAGCCTTAAAACCTTAAAGGTTTAGTCTCTGATTATGAGATGAGAAGAGAGACACAAAGATGACACAAAGGTAAAACTAAAGGGGGGGACTAATCAAAACCCTAATTATTGTCATGCTTGGATGTTCCTAGGGTTTGTAAGGCTTAAGAGAAAAGATCTTCAAGGCCACCAATGGAAGGAACAGATGAAAGGGGGAGAAGCAGAAGAAACAAGTTAACTTACTTCACTTAAGAAGATAAGTTACTTGAAGAAAGAAGGTGAGAGAATAACATGAATGAGCAAGCTCACTCTAAAGCAAAGATAAAATGCAGCAAGGATGCATAAAAGGGATGAGAAGAGAAATGAGAAGTGAAGGCAAATTCACTTCTCAAATTACTTACTGTAACACGGTGGGAGAACTGACTTATGTTGCGAATAGCAAGAGTCGCCACCGACTTTTATTTTATCCAAAGGAAAGGCATAAAAGAACAGGAAAGACCTTTTAAAAGATTTTTGGGTCCGGGGGGTAGGTTATGTAAAGGGAAGGTGTTAGCACCCTTTACATCCATGGTTATCCATGGGCTCTTAGTTACTTAGCTCACTTTGAATTGTTTTTGAAATGTGAAGTGTGTGAATAGAAATTTTCATAAGAGTTTGATAATGATCCATGTACGGATGCGTAAAAAAACTTGTGTTTGAAAATTGTTTGAAATTTGTAAAGTGTTTGAAAAGTTTTTAAATGGTGAGCAAGTAACTATGAGGAACCTACCCTAAAGCTTAAGTCTTTCTGTTCTTGAATCCTTTAAATGGTAAGACTATCCCTATTATTAAGGAATAGGTAGTCATTACCTTGGATGTGAGGGACATATGAAGGGACATCTGTTTAATGAAGGCAACTGTAGGGTGTATTAAGCAACTTTGGAGGGACTGTCATCATTATTCGAAAGGGACAAGATCATTACAAAGGCAACCATTAAGGGACTTGATCTTTTATTG
Organism: Lathyrus aphaca; assembly: GCA_963966055.1. Classification (NCBI taxonomy): domain Eukaryota; kingdom Viridiplantae; phylum Streptophyta; class Magnoliopsida; order Fabales; family Fabaceae; genus Lathyrus; species Lathyrus aphaca. Next base: position 423,037,789 of record OZ014521.1, read on the forward strand.
TTAAGGGACTAGATGACTTTATTTTTGAGGGACTTTTGCTTTATACACCCTACTTGACCTTGTGATTAGGCAACATTGAGAGGCAACCCTAGAAAGTGAGATGGCGATCAAAGATTGACTTACGTGTGTGAGTGTTTAATTTTATATTTATCTTATAATTTAAATGACCTAAATTCAATTTTTAAATACAAATAGTTTTCACTCCCTATTTACTAACCATAGCATAAGAAATAAATAATTTAAAGTTTACATCCAGAAACAATTACAACAATGATAAATAAACAATTTTAAATAAATAAAGCAAAATATATAATAATAGTAAAAATTGGGTTAGTGAAATAATAATAATAATCATAATTTAAAATAAAGGGGGTTAGTAAAAAAAATAATAATAACAATTTTAAATGGGGTTAGCAATAAACATGATTAGTAATAATAATAATAATAAGCAAAATATAATAATTAAAGATTAGATTTCAATATAAACAATTATTTAAAATTAAAAAAAAATGAACAATTAAGTAATTATTATAAAAATTTGAATTATATACAAATTATAAAAATTAAATTCATCTTAAACATATTATGAAAATAAAATTATAATTATAAAATTATTTTAACAATTTTAATTATTCCTAAGCATACATTAACAAGCATTTAAATGCATAATTAAGAATATAAACAATTTAGGTCATATTTACATATTATATAAAAAATAGGACCAATTATGATTATATTTACAAAATTTAACTATATAAAATATATACATAATTAAAAATATTATCATACAATTATATTTACAAATTTAAAGATTATAATAAAATTTTACTCACTAATTAAAATATAAACAAGAATTACAATTAGGGTTTTTTAGAAAAAATATTTTAGGGTTTATAAATTTATAAAATAGAATTAGGGTTTTGAAATTATTATGATTAAATTAGGGTTTGTAAAAATAGATTAAATTTTATATACAATAAAATTAAATATAAATCTAATTATTATAATATACATATTTTTAATTTTAAATATACACAATTTTAATCTATTATGTTTATGAATATTTAATTAAAAGAAAATAAAAGAATTATAAAAAATAATTAGGTTAAGAAAAAACAAAAAAATGATAAAACTCACCTGCTGGAGCCTGGGGTCGAACCCAGGTCTCCCAGCCTCCATCCACAACCAACAACCAACTGAGCTGCGTGCCACTGGTGAATAAAGGATGACCAATGCTCATTATATATTAAACCTGCAAATATCATGGAATTTTTACCAAAAAATAATGGAGGACGGGTTCGAACCCTTGTCCTTGGCTTCATTCGTACGCGTACTAACCACTAGACCATCTGCAACATTTGTAACTTAAATACAAACAAAAACTATATAATATAAAACAACATTTGAATTCCAGAAACGCGCGCGAACCAGCTTCATCTTCTCCATATTACCTGCGAAAATTCATGCAGTTTAACCTACGAAATTTCCTGCGTGTTCTTCCATGTTTACACCCTGCGAAAATCAAACACCAATGAAACAGTATAATTTCTTCAAATTGTTTATACCAATGAGTTCCTTATGACTCATACAATCAATCCACGTTGTTAGAATTCATTGATATTGCCTAAATCGTGAAACCCTAAAACTAAGTTCCAAACCCTAACAATGGCCGTTTGCGATTTAGGTCATGAAGCTCCAAGTTTTTTGTCCAGAAAGCATCTATACATCATCACTAACACAAATATACAATTAGATTTCATTGTTATGGCATAAATAGTTCAAATCGAAAAAATTTTAAAGATGAACAAGATGCATTCGGGTTATGCTATGTGAATGGTTTTGGATGCAACCAAGCATTGGTTTCCACTCAATGATGTCCAAGGATCATCGTTGTGTCCTCAAATTACCTTAAAAAGCTTTGTATTGAGGAATCCGAATTTGAGTTTGGAGAGGTTTTTGAACAATGTGAACTTACTCTTGGGGATGCTGGAAATCGTGGCTTGCATTAGGTTTGTGTTAAGTACTTATAGGATGATCAATTTAGGTCAAAAAGTTGGATAGTTGTGTAGAAGATTTGATTCAAAAAGATTCACAATGATAAGCTTTGAAATTTCAATATTTTTGCATCAACACTTTCTATTTCAAGCCAATCAATGTTATTCTTGTATCAATTTGATCCATGCTGAATTCATGACTTTCTAGAATCAAAAATAAATTTAAATCTTCATGTTTAATATTTTATTTAAATTTAAAATGATTTTTAGTATAAAAAATCATAATAAATTAATTAAATAAAATAAAAATTATGAAAATATCATAGAATTTTCGTGCATGATGTCATGGATTGCTTTGGGTCATTAAAAGTTCAGCCCATTTAGCAAAATTTGATTTTAAACCTCCATTTGCTTCATAAACTTCCCTAAAATTTCCCACCTTTGCAAGGGCACATATCCTTCAATTTTAATGGTATGAGGGTGTTCTTGGACATTTTAGAAAGCTTGAAGAGTCCTCTAACCAACCCCACTGGTTTCATGTCCATATCATTTACCATTCTCAAGTTATGTCCTTTTGAAGTTGTTGACTTTTTGTTGACTTTCAAAAGGACCTATAATGTCTTAGCTCATACCTTCCAAATGAAGCATTTTTGGGCTTGGCTTGTGAGACACAAAGTTGTAGAGAATTCAATTTCCTTCAAAATGAGATTTGGATGGAGACTTGGTGATGAAGCATGTGAAAATTATGGCTGGTCAAAGTTCAGTTGACTTTTATTGAGGAAACCCTAATTTAGAAACTCCTGATTCTTGATGATCTGAAATATCCTTGATGAATCATGATCAACCCTTGATCAAATGATGAATTTTACTTCATATACTTGATGTTGGAAAAAAATCATGAAGTTTGACTTTGGTTTGACCACAGTTGACTTCAGTTTGACTTTTTAACTGCTTTGACTGATTTTGACTTATCTGATCATCTGACTGAGCAAACTTTTGAGAAAAGTCTTGAAACTTGTCATGGGGGTTCTTACACATATATAAGATGTTATGAAGCTCACTTGAAGTCTTGGAAGTTCATTTAGCCTGATTAAAGTCAAAACCCTAGTTTTAGAGGCACTGCTTAGGAGGTGCATTGTCTGAGGGAATTGTTAACTCTTCTGACCAATTGTGAACTTTGTGAACCTTGTGAACCATCATAAAATGTCTTGTGAACCTCATGGGAGGTCTTGTGAACCTTGTGAACCTTGTGAACCTCATAAAGTGACTTGTAGACTTCACGAGCCTTATGAAAGGTCTTGAAAGCATTGTGAATCTTGTGAACCTTGTGAATCTCATAAAGTGACTTGTAGACTTCATGAGCCTTATGAAAGGTCTTGAAAGCATTGTGAATCTTGTGAACCTTGTGAATCTCATAAAGTGACTTGTAGACTTCATGAACCTCATGAAAGGTCTTGTAAGTGTTGTGAATCTTGTGAACCTTGTGAACCTTCTTAGCTCACAAAGTCTTGTATTGTGAGGGCAAATTTTGGGGTGCAACAGCAGCCCCTGTTCAATTTTCTGAAACCTGAGGGGTTAGATTGGTATGTTTGCCAGTCGTGACCTGGAAGGTTGAAGGGGATTGAACATAAAAGCCCAAAAATTTGCACTCACCAGTGCATAGAGTGATACAAATGGCTAGTTGAATATGCTTGAGTGGGTGTCGCTCCCGATATATGGGACTGGCCCAAATAAAGGTACAGACGCGAACGGTCGGCGAGAGGGACAATGAGAACACACAGCCGTGAACTCACTGGAGAATGAATAGAGTCGCCAGCTAGGCATTTTTATCCCGGAGGAAAGGCAATGCTGCATAGACCTAGGAAAAGATGGATAAGACGGTTTGCGAACCAGAGAGACTGAGAAAGGGGGTTGGTTACAACCTGGGAAGGTATTAGCACCCAGATTGTCCGTCGTACTCGACGGGATCCACGCTTGAAAGATTTGTGTTTTAAAAGGGTAGTGTCAGTGCAATCTGTGTGTAAAAGGGCTGGAAAGATGTACAGGTGTCAGTGTAAAAGAAGTGTGAAGTGTGATATGTGAAGTGTCAGTGCAGGAATAAGAATGAAATTGCTCAGGAATATGAGGCTAAAGGATGAAGCTGGAAGGAGGGGGAATATACAGAGACTTTTGTTCGATAACTGTTAAGTTATGCCTACGTATCCTCTCGTGCAATGAGGAAGTCAGAACACCGTAGTTCGACCCAAAGAGACTGAAAGGATGAATTGACTGATGAACTGCTTACTTGTCTATGCTCAAGTGTATGACCTGTCTGGCTCAGGTGCAAACTGTCTTGCATTAGACGGAAGAAGCGAGCTCTCGGTTGTGAGTGAACGAGATGAGAAAAGAATCCCGGAGGAGACGATTATTGTTTGTTTTTGTGTTTTCAGTCTTTCATTGTTGTTGTTTTTTTGATTTTGTCATAAGTTAATGAGCTTAAGTCTAAACCAATGGATTTAGTAAACTCATCACATCTTCCCTCTGGTTAGGGGTAATGAGAGTACCTTAAGTGTGAAGTCAGCTTCTCACACTTAAACACCTTTGGTGTAGGATTAAGATCATTAACCTACTTGTGATTAATTAGATGTTTTTTGGTGTTTTTGTTTAGTGTTAAGTAATGAGATTAAGCCATAATCAGGGATTAAACAGACTCATTACACCATCCTAATAGAAGGATAATAGATGAGAATGTTTAAGCTGAGGAAAGCTCCTCAACTTAATCCATGATTAGGGATTAAACTCATGACAAAACAAGCCTTTGATTAAGTGGATTTTATTAATGGTATGATGATGAAGTGGATTTTATGATTTGTAAGACAACTTGAGGGGGACTTGTCCATTAACACTAGGGTTAGTCCTTCTTAACCAATTAAGGAAGAATTAGAACCCTAATGCAAGGCCCAAGTTACAAGTGTGAAGTCTTGATACTTATTAAGTGGATTGATTAAGAGATTTAAACACATTAAGGGTTTAACACCTAGGATTAAAGTTATACACTCCATCCTAAGAGAAGGATGCAGGCATAAGCTTAATCACAAAGCCTTAAAGCCTTTAGGGTTTAGTCCCTGATTATGAGGTGAGAAGAGAAGACTCAAAAGAGACACAAAGGTAAAACTAAGGGGGGGGACTAATCAAAACCCTAATCATTGTCATGCTTGGTTATTCCTAAGGTTTGTGAGGTTTCACCAGGAAGATCTTCAATGGAACCACCAGGAAGCAGATGAACAGGATCAAGAGAAGCAAAGTGACTTGCTTCATTCAAGAAGTCAAGTCACTTGAAGAAAGAAAGTGGGAAGAAGAAGAATGAGCAAGCTCAAACTCAAACACATATAGAAATGCAGCAATGGATGCAAGAGAGATGAAAAGAAAAGTTATGAGAAGTGGAGGCAAATTCACTTCTCAAGTCACTTACCACCTGAAATGTCAGAAAAGGAAATGCAATGCAGTGCAAAATGAGATGAAATGATATGATTCTAAACAAAACCAGAAGCATGTTGATGATGATAATGATGCTATAAGGTGATATGAGCATGAGGCAGCACATGGAAATGTTTATACAAGTTCATGAATGCAAATGAAGCAAGCTTAGGAACATGAACAAGCATGAAAAGCTATGAAGTGCACAATGCAAACAACATGGCCAACACATGATGCAATGATCAAACACTACTTTCTACATGTCTTATGATGTCAAATGGATCACATGAATGCTTGAAATGCTAAGGCAAGTCATGTTATGCAAGAGAATGCAAGAGGGATGCAAATGAAAGCCCAAATTAGGGTTAATGGATCATACATCAAACAAAAACCAAAAACAGAAGCAAACCCTAAGATAAAAAATGGAAAATGTCATACAAAGGACCCTTGATCCTATACTGAACCAATGTCCAAAGGGGAGGTCTCAACTCTCAACCAATCTCAAGTTATGAATTTTACAAGTTATTAGGGTTTTTAGGGTTCCTAAACAAAAGAAATGCCAAACAAATGAAAAATGCAAGATCAAATCATGGCCATTTTATCTCAAAAACTACATGCTAAACACAATGCAATGCAAGAAGAATCAATGTCCAACTCTTCATAGATAGGCAGAAACGATTTTTTGAACTTTGGATCAAATTAATGCATAAAAATGATTTTTATTCAATGAAAAATTCTCAAAATGCATTAAGATCAAAAAAGAAATTTGGTTTGAAGGTTGGACAATGTTTCTAAATGTCTTAGAACATTTCATGAATTTTTTGGTGATTTTTAGATACTTAAAAGTATTTTTAATAAATTAATTTCCATTAATCAATTAAAAATAATCTTTTAAATATTTAAAAATACTTTTTTAATGATAAAAATAAAAACAAAAATATTTTTGTGTCATAAAAATTAATAAAACTTATGAGAAAAAGTTTCATAATTTTTACACATTTTTTACTATTTTAAATAAATTGTGCAAGTTAAATGAAAAAGAAAATGAAAATAAATTAAATAAAAGGAAAGTCAAATGAGTGGAGGGCCAGGATGAGCTCTGGGTTTGAATTGGTTGACCAGCGCGCATCTGGACGGCTGGGGTTGCATCTGAGTTAATCCCAATTAATTAAATAAATAATGAAGATTAGGGCTAAGCAAAATGATCTGGGCCTTTCATTCGCGCGGGGAGTCAACTAGGTCAACCAATCCAACGCCCAGAATTCAAATGGAAATTAATTACAGGATTAGGGCACAAATGACTTTCAGGCTGCCGGAGAAGACTTTCGGTCGTCTTCTCCGGCCAGCATCCCCCCTGAGAATCCCCAAAACTCCAAAAACCTAACTAAAATGAAATCTAAAAACTGGGAAATGATCCCCACTCACTCACGAACCAGAGCCCCTAATCAAAACAAATTTATATTTCCTAACAAGGCTGAATCGAAGCAAACAAAAATTAGGTCAACCGAGTTTCAGAGATCAATTAAACTCTCATTTCATCACCATTTCAAAAACTAAAAGCATACTCATGATCAGGAAGGCATGTAGAACAAGTTTAGAACTTAAAAATCCATTTCTGGAAAAAAAGTTCTTGAGCTACCTGAGATTCGAAGCTTTCACTCCAGCTACTTTCTGACTTCCTCTCTTGGTGAAATCTACTCCTTATGACCTCTTGATGATGCTTGAGTGCTCAGGAGAAATTTATATTGGCTGGATGAAGAGTTTGAGTAACTTCTGCTCAAACTCAGTTGAACATGGCAATGATGATTCTGGCTATTTCTGGCAAGGGTGAAAGGTTGTTTGTGGTCCAGATGATGAGTGGAGAAGGTTTGTGAAGTTTGTTTGGATGTTTGTGAGCTGTGGAGAGAGATTCGAATGAAACTGCAGCTTGAGGTGAATGATGGCAATCGGGTGTTCTTGATCAAAACAGGCCTGGCTCTTGGTGGTTTCTACTCAACAAGGCAAGGTGAGATGATTAAAGGAATTTGTTTGAGTGTTTGTGTGTTGTGCAGGCAGATTCGAAGCAAAATGCAAATGGGGTGTGTTTTGTGTATGTGATGGTGGTGAGTGTTTCAGCCTGGCCTGGTGTTATGTTTTGCTTGCAAATGGAAAGTATAAACAATTCTAATTGGCCAGATGATGTGACATGGCCTGCTGTGATAGGTAAGTCACCTTTTGCAAAATGTCAACTTCTTTGTAAGAGAGGCATGGGCTAAGTTATAGCTTGGTACATGAGCATGGGCTGGCGCAGCATGGTATGTGAGTGAATCTAGGGAGGTTCAGCATCCAATGCATCAAGTTGGTGAAGTGTGATGAGTGTTTTTGCAAGTTGTTACTTTTTGAAACTTTGTGAAAAATGCCTTGTTACACAAACCATAAACATGTGATCTTGGTTCCATTCTGATTTTTAGGACACATAGAATGTTTATGTCATGGTTTGAAGTGAATTAGAAGTTACAAATGGCATTGGTTCATGATTTTGCAAAATTCACATTTGAAGCATGCCTTGAAAATCAATGATTTTTGCCAACTTTGTCACACCATAACTTTTGATCCAAGAAGAGTTTGATCATGTTCTTGTACTTTTTGAAAAGGGAAAGATGTAATCTACAACTTTCATGACCAAAGTTTTTCAATTTGAAGCATTTTTGGATCAAGAATCAAGGCTTGAAAAATGACCTAAAATGAAGCATTCTTGAAAAGTCAACTATGCCCAAAAAGTCAACATTTGCAAAAACTCCAAATTCTTGATTTTTGTGAACTTCAACCTTCTTCCATGATCAAATAAAGATCATATACACTCAAAATGATGAAGATCACCCATTGGTTGGGTCATTTGGGGCCTCAGATGCCCTGATTTTGCACTGACTTGTCTGAAAAGTCAACCCTTGATCAGATGACTTCCCCATGGAATTTCTTCATGAAAATTGATATGCATACTCCCTATACCATATAGAGACCAATGGAAACAAGAATGACCAAAAAATTTGAGGTTATGGCCTCTGAAACCAAAACCCTAATTTTAGGTCAACTGTGCAGTCAAACCTGGCTCTGCATCCATTCAAACCCTAGTTCTTGTGATTCTTTTGAAATCTTGACCTTGAGAGGATGTAATATGATAGATGAACACACATGGATCCCTTTGAAGTTATTGGTGGCCTTTGGAGTGGCTCAAGAAGCTCTTGGATTGCTCAGATCACAAACCCTAGGTGCAGATGCCTTAGAAACTATGCAGTGAATCAAAAATGAAACATGAGGTGATATGATTGTGTTTATGAATATGAGAATGATCACAAGCCATGGTGTGAATGGGTGAGGGCAAATTTGGTGTGTTTACAGCTGCCCCTATTCAAACATGAGTTAGCTGTGTAGGATGTAAGCGAAGGCTTATCAGACAAACAAGATAACTTGTGGTTGAATACTAAAGACAGTCCAAAATTTGCACTCACAGAATGAAGAAGAAAAGGGATATAGATTGTAAAAGGAAAATAAAGTATGTTGTAAAATGGGTGATAGAGCAACGACGGGGACGGCCGACGTGCTGGGAAAAGTGTAGGAAATAAAACAATGACGGGGACGGCCGACATGCTGGGGATAAAAGGTAAAGCAAAGACGGGGACGGCCGACTAGCTGGGGAAAATCAAATTATGATGGGGACGGCCATCAAGTTCATAAAGCAAAGTAACCAACGATGGGGACGGCCATCGGGCTAAAAGGAAAGGGACCACGACGGGGACGGCCATCGGGTTAAAGAATAAATGAAATAAACAGATGATGGGGTACGGCCATCAAAGGTGAAGGACGATCACCTAGCAGGGGACGGCTGCTCTGTTGGGAAATAAAGGAAATATGATGGGGACGGCCATCAAAGGTGGAGGACGACCACCTGGCAGGGTACGGCTGCCGAAAGTATCGCGGCAATAGGACGAATGCCGGATAGAAAAGGTCAACGATGGGGACGGCCATCGGGCGAGCATGATGGAGGACGACCATCAAGAAGTGGAGGACGACCACTCAGCAGGGTACGGCTGCTCTCGAGGTTTCTCATGACATAGGACGAATGCCAGATAACCAAAATCAACAATGGGGACGGCCATTGGATAAATGATGAAGGACGATCATCAAAAGGTGGAGGACGACCACCTAGCAGGGGACGGCTGCTAAATATCGACGATGGGGACGGCCATCGGATGAGCATGATGGAGGACGACCATCAAGAAGTGGAGGACGACCACTCAGCAGGGTACGGCTGCTCTCAGGGTTTATCATGGCACAGGACGGATGTCAGATAAAGGAATGCTTTGTTGGTGATCTACTGGGGATATAGTGAACACGGACGAGCGTTCATAACCAAGAAAGGAAAGTATAGGTGTTTAGATGTTGTGTATAGATTAAAGATGCGGACGAGCATCCTTAAGACTATGATACGGACGAGTATCATGTAGAAACAAACACTAGACGCAATGTTCTGAGATGATGATACGGACGAGTACCAACTGGTTAACAAAGAACAAAGACTACTGTTGAATCTGTGGGTATATAAGTGGTGTATACAAAATACGGACGAGTACCTGTATGAGTGAAATAAGTACGAGTGGTGTATAGATGGGTGTTTATCTGCTGGGGATGGTGACACGGACGAGTGTCAAGAGAAAAGTGTAATAATATCGACAAGTATCTGGGTTGTGAAAGTGTGACTGTGCTGGGGATATGACACGGACGAGCGTCAAGAAAGTGTATATACAAATATATGTGAGTGCAAAGAGGATGTCTTTGGCTTTCTGCTGGTGATTTGACACGGACGGGTGTCAGGAAGTGTCCGTAATACGGGTGGCTTTATTTGTAAAGAGTGTTCAGGTGACTTTACTGGGGAGTGATGACACGGACGGGTGTCAACTGGAAATATATACTGGTGTTTGTGATTTGTGAGGCAACTGCTTTTGCTGGGACTCTGGTGGGGATTTCTATACAATGACGATGAACGGTTATTATTCACAGGTGTTAATTCATATCGTGGCTCATGATTACGCTATATGTTTGATTTTTGCCGTAATGCTCCGTATTAGACGGAATGCTACGCTCTGAGGGGATAGTATGATGCAAATGCCATGATTATGCAAAGATATCAAACCGGGATTCGGATCCCGATGCTGTGAAGATCTCTGGTCGATCTGCTTGAAATGGACATCCCAGCTGGGGGTGAGATCACGGGTAGATCTGATGATACGATATCTGCTTGGGGATTCGGGCCATTGATAGACCTATCCTAATAAACATAGGACCCAGCTGGGGTTTGTAGAAGCTTTCTTTACTCTGTTGTGATTTCATGCGCTGCTCTTCTGGACAGAGGCTGGAGCTCTGTGGGGAGATGATTCCCTGATTTTTGTACTCGGCTGAGGGCAAAAAAGCAACTCGGCTGGGGAGAAAGAGGGGAATCACTGAAAGACCTCCCTAGGGATTCTGCTGAAGTAGATTCTTGACTCAGCCGGGGATATAGGTGCCTTCTGTGATACCTGCCCATTCCGATGGGGATAAGTGGCAAACTCGGCTGGGGGGAGTCATGAAAGGCAACTCAGCTGGAGAGAGCACTTCGGGTGCTAAAATTGAGTGTTGATTTGCCAGCTTGTTGGGATGAAGCTTACATGCCCCAAGTTGCATTCTGGATACCTGCAATCCTGAAAAAGATAGAGAAATGCACAAGGTAATCCCGAGGTATCCCTTACTGGATTCCGTCATAGGAGTTTAGAATACTTCTGAGAGTAAACATATTTCCTGCAAGCATGTTTTTATTTGAAGATAAGCATCTGTATTCTTATGCAATCAGTTTTTTCTTTTAAGACATCAGACATTTTTTGCAAATAAAAATGTACAAAACGAGACATGACTGAAAATCTGATTTTATTAATTCATATGCCCTGAATTGGCGAGATACAGTCAAAGAAACAAGTCCCCTGAAATGAGGAGGTTGTTACAAATTAAAAAACAAAAATGCTGGCAGTGTTGACGACGCTTTAAAGAGCTTCCTCTCCCGCTATGACTCGTATGACTTTTGACGTTCTTCTCATCTTGCTTTCTGAAGAATGTTGATTCTGATTGAAGCTCGATCCTTTCGAAGTTTACCAAGTTGTAGATGATACAGACGAATTCAGAATGCAATTGTTCGCTTATTCCCTTATTTTGCATGGATCGCCCTTTCGGGTTTTCGATCCATCGGGATACCCATTTTTGCCTGAGTTGTCCAATGCGGCTTTTCAACTCAGCGGGTGTACATTTTTGTTTATTTTCCCTTATTTTTGCCCGAGTCTTTTATTCTGTTTTTGACTCGCCGGGATGCCCTATTTTTGCCTGGACTTACATTCTGTTTTTGTGTCCAGCGGGTCTTTTTATGCGAAGTATTTTTTAACCGCATCCGAATTCACAGGGGACGGGAAATCTTCACCATCCATGGTGCTGAGCATGAGTGCTCCACCAGAGAAAACTTTCTTTACTACAAATGGTCCTTCATAATTCGGAGTCCACTTGCCCCTGTGGTCTGTATGAGGAGGGAGGATTCTTTTCAGCACAAGATCTCCCACTTGGTACTCTCGGTGCCTGACTTTCTGATCGAAGGCTTTCTTCATTCTTTTCTGATACAACTGCCCATGACAGATTGCAGCCAATCTTTTCTCTTCAATCAGACTCAGTTGTTCGTATCGGGCCCGAACCCATTCTGCTTCACTCAGTTTAACATCCATTAGTACCCGCAGAGAGGGTAATTCAACTTCAACAGGTAGGACTGCTTCCATACCATACACAAGCTGATACGGTGTTGAACCAGTGGATGTTCTGATTGACGTGCGGTACCCATGCAAGGCAAATGGTAGCATTTCATGCCAATCTTTGTAAGTGACTACCATCTTCTGCACAATCTTCTTGATATTCTTATTTGCTGCCCCAACAGCGCCGTTCATCTTTGGCCTGTAAGGAGAAGAATTGTGATGTTGGATCTTGAAGTCCCGGCACAGCTCTGCCATCATTTTGTTGTTTAGATTGGAACCATTATCAGTAATGATTCGCTCGGGCACTCCATACCGACAGATGATATCTCTTTTCAGAAATCTGGCTACCACTTGTCTTGTGACGTTTGCATATGAGGCTGCTTCAACCCACTTGGTGAAATAATCAATGGCAACCAGGATGAATCTGTGGCCATTCGAAGCAGTCGGCTCAATCTTACCAATCATGTCGATGCCCCACATAGCAAAGGGCCAGGGTGAAGACATCACATTCAAAGGATTGGGAGGCACATGCACCTTATCTGCATAGATCTGACATTTGTGGCATTTTCTGGCATAGGCACAACAGTCAGCATCCATCGTGATCCAGTAATAGCCTGATCTTAGCAACTTTTTAGCCATGGCATGCCCTCCAGCATGGGTACCAAAGGATCCCTCGTGCACTTCATGCATTAACAACTCCGCTTCCGTCTTATCAACACATCTGAGGAGTACCATATCAAAGTTCCTTTTGTATAAAGACCCATCAGTGTTCAGGAAGAAACTACCAGCAAGCCTTCTCAAAGTCTTCTTATCATTGGAAGATGCCCCAGGTGGGTATGTTTGATCCTCCAAGAAGCATTTAATGTCATGGAACCAAGGCTTATCATCTTTAACAACATCTGATGCGAACACATATGCTGGTCTGTCAAGTCTGGACACTGAAATCTGAGGTACAAAGTTGGCAGCCTGAACTTTGATCATGGATGAAATGGTAGCCAGAGCATCTGCAAACTGATTCTCGTCCCGAGGGATATACTCAAGCTTGACCGTTGTAAAGAAAGTCAATAACTTCCTTGTATAATCCCTGTAAGGTATCAGATGATCCTGGTGGGTGTACCATTTGCCGTTGGTCTGATTGATTACCAGAGCTGAATCTCTGAATACAGTCAATGTCTTGATCCTGAGGTCAATGGCTTCCTCAAGACCCATAATGCAAGCTTCGTATTCAGCTTCGTTGTTAGTGCAGTTGAAGGTGAGTTTTGCCGAGAAAGGCATGTGAACTCCTTTGGGTGTAATGAGTACTGCACCAACGCCACGACCATTCATGTTAACAGCCCCATCAAACATCATAGTCCATTCTTCTTCCGGGTCAGGCCCTTCAGTGTGAACAGGCTCTTCATGATCCTTTGCTTTTATGAACATGATGTCTTCATCAGGGAAGTCAAATCTCATAGGCTGGTAATCATCAATAGGTTGCTCAGCAAGATATTCAGATAGTACACTGCCTTTGATGGCTTTCTGAGAGGTGTACTGGATGTCATATTCTGTGAGAATCATTTGCCATCTTGCAACCCGTCCGGTAAGAGCTGGTTTCTCGAAAATGTACTTGACTGGGTCCATCTTTGAGATCAACAAAGTAGTGTGGGTCAACATATACTGTCTCAGTCGGCGAGCAGCCCACGCTAAAGCACAGCAAGTTTTCTCGAGCAGTGAATAACGTTGTTCACAGTCGGTAAACTTTTTGCTTAGGTAGTATATTGCATACTCTTTTCGACCAGACTCGTCATGCTGGCCCAACACACACCCCATTGACTCTTCTAATACTGTCAAGTACATGATTAGAGGTCTTCCTTCGACTGGAGGCATAAGGATTGGAGGTTCTTGCAGATATTCTTTGATCTTGTCAAATGCCTTCTGGCAATCTTCATTCCACCTGACCGTTTGTTCTTTCCTTAACAGCTTGAACAAGGGTTCACAGGTTGCTGTAAGGTGGGATATGAACCTTGAAATGTAGTTCAATCGACCTAAGAACCCTCGAACTTCTTTCTCAGTTTTCGGTGCAGGCATCTCTTGGATGGCTTTGACTTTATCAGGGTCAACTTCAATCCCTTTTTCGCTTACAATAAAACCCAGCAGCTTACCGGATCGCACCCCGAATGTGCATTTGTTGGGGTTCAGCTTTAATTGATATTTCCTCAGACGCTTGAATAATTTGAGCAGATTTACCAGATGGTCTTCTTCAGTAAGGGACTTGGCGATCATATCATCCACATAACATTCTATTTCTTTATGGATCATATCGTGGAATAATGTTACCATAGCCCGTTGATATGTTGCACCAGCATTCTTGAGCCCAAATGGCATTACCTTGTAGCAGAATGTGCCCCAAGGTGTGATGAATGTTGTCTTCTCCATGTCTTCAGGTGAAATCTTGATCTGGTTGTATCCTGAAAATCCGTCCATGAAGGAGAATACCGAGAACTGAGCCGTATTATCAACCAATACATCAATGTGAGGTAAAGGGAAATCATCTTTCGGGCTGGCTCTGTTCAGATCCCGGTAATCAACACACATTCTTACTTTGCCGTCCTTTTTAGGCACAGGTACTATATTAGCCACCCACGGCGGATAGCTAGTCACGGCAAGGAACCCGGCGTCCCATTGCTTTTGTACCTCTTCTTTGATCTTCATTGCCATGTCTGGACGAGTACGGCGCAGTTTCTGTTTAACTGGCGGGCATTCTTCTCTCAAAGGCAGCTTGTGCACGACAATATCGGTATCCAACCCTGGCATATCTTGGTAAGACCAAGCAAACACATCTACATACTCTTGAAGCAGGTCAACCAGTTGTCTCTTCACTGAGTCTTGCAGGCAGGCCCCGATTTTAACTTCTTTCACGTCTTCATCTGTACCAAGATTGATCACTTCAACCTCCTCCTGGTGAGGAGTAATAACCTTTTCCTCTTGTCTTAACAACCTGGCTAGCTCTTCAGGAAGCTCATACTCTTCTTCAACCCCTTCATCAGCTTGATTGATTGGATTGTCAAAGTCATACGAAGTCATAGCCGTGCTGTTGTCGGTGCTGTCAGGAAGGCACTCTCTGCAAGGGTTCAGTTTGTTCATTTTAGTGATTTGATTTTAATCTTGCTTAGAAAAGTGAAATAAAGTTGTCATTTTGAAAACACTGCCATTTATTTTTTTGTACAAAAAGAAAAATAGAAAAACAGTGAACGAAAAGAAAAAGACTCATTTGCAAAAAGATGTCTGATATTTCATTAATTGATCTTGTTTGCACAAAAAGTACAGATGGCCCGATTACAAAATGAGTCTTGTCATCTTAGGCAAGATGCAAGACTTTGATGCATGCTCATAAAAATACAGGAAATAATAATTACTCTGCATGAGTAACTCTTATAATTTCCTGGGAAGACCAGTTCGAGACACTGCTCCCCGGGATCTTTGGACGAATCCAGCTTTCCAGGTTGCGTTCCTCTTCCAGCTCGTCTTCCAGACAGTTGATAGCATCAGGGGTGAGCATCCCCCACTCACAAAATTGGGCTCTTTTGTAGCCTCTGCTTGATCTTGTT
Organism: Lathyrus aphaca; assembly: GCA_963966055.1. Taxonomy (NCBI): domain Eukaryota; kingdom Viridiplantae; phylum Streptophyta; class Magnoliopsida; order Fabales; family Fabaceae; genus Lathyrus; species Lathyrus aphaca. The sequence goes on from OZ014521.1 coordinate 423,053,623, forward strand.
GAGTTGGTTTGTAACCCAACCCAAATCTGTCTTCTTTCTTCTCCACCGGTAGTAGCTTGACCCAGCCTTGGGCAGTTCCTTCCTCAACAACCTTCCGGGCTTGTTGGTATGATGATATTGAAGTACCAGGCACAGCAGATGTTTCATTCACATTCAAGGCCTCAAACCCCTGGCTCATTGTTTCATGGATCTCTCCATCCATCTCAATGTACTTATAGGTAGCCAGGTGGCTGACGAAAATGTCCTCCTCTCCGCAGATTGTAACGATTTGACCCTCCCACTCATATTTTAACTTCTGGTGAAGGGTAGAGGTCACGGCGCCAGCAGCGTGAATCCATGGCCTACCCAACAAACAGCTGTAGGCAGGCTGAATGTCCATCACATAGAAGATAGTTTTAAAGGTCTGCGGGCCAATCGTTATGGGCAATTCAATTTCTCCCAGAACCGATCTCTTTGAACCATCAAAGGCTCTTACCACCAGGTTGCTGGGTCTCAACGCCAATCCGTCATATTCTAGCTTCACCAGGGCCTTTTTGGGTAAGACATTGAGGGATGACCCCGTGTCTACCAGCACATGGGAAAGGACAACACCTTTGCATTCCATGGTTATGTGCAAGGCTTTGTTATGGTTGCGGCCTTCCGTCGTCAAATCAGTATTGGTGAACCCTAGTCCGTGACTAGCATTAACATTTCCCACCACAGCTTCCAGCTGATTGACAGTGATCTCTTCAGGCACGTAAGCTGCGTGCAGAACTTTGAGTAGTGCATTCCTATGGGCTTCGGAGCACATGAGCAATGATAGGATTGAGATCTTGGAAGGCGTCTGATGAAGCTGATCCACTATTTTATAATCACTCTTTTTGATGATTCGCATGAACTCATCAACCTCTTGATCGAAGGGTGTTTTCAAAGCTTCCTTAACAGCTTGATCTTCCTGCACAGGGCTCTTCCCTTTTGCCTTGGCAGCAGCTTCTGCTTCGGCTGTGGGTCTCTGAATTTGTGGAGCGAAAAGACGTCCGCTTCGAGTGAAGCCTCCGCCTCCACCCACATTGTCAATTTGTAGTGCAGGGGTTGATGATTCAAAATTGATTCTTTGTCCTTCACAGTACAAGTCAGAGCCGTAATGCCAGGGGATGGCATTACTGCTTTCATAAGGTACCGGTCCAGGCACCGTGATAGTGACTGGACTGATTGCAGCTGTGGAAGGAACTGTGATAGTCTGAGGATCATAATAGATTGTAACTGGTGCTCTGATGGGAGCAGCACCTTCTGAGTTGTAGGCAGAGTTGTTTTCAGGATCGTAGAATATGGTGACAGTAGAGACATCTTCATGATTTGTTGCTGGTGTTGTAGGAGACAATGGCGGAAGGATGGATGTTGTTGTTGTAGGAGTTTCATAATGGAGTGGGGCTGAAGTTGTAGAAGAAAAATTTGCTGATAACTGATCAGTTGAGACGATAGATGGAGTACTTGTGGATGAAACCGAAGAATTGTCAGGAACAATGGTTGCTGTAGTTGTAGGAGGTTCTGAAGCTGTTGCTGATGAGATTGATGGATTTGTTGGAAATGATGTGGTGATCTGAAGCTGGCCACTCCGAATAAGGCCATCTATGCCATTCCTCAAATTATCGCACCCATTTACTGAGATATTGCAGTAAGCACACCCCAACTCACACCCTGGGAACATTTGACATTCCAGGAGTTGAGCCTTGATTTCTACCAACGGTGTCCGGATCTGACCCACACTGGTTATTAAATAAGACGGTTTGTCTTCTTCAATAGCGTTAATTCTGGGACCACCGTGGTTTGGCATGGGGTTCTTATTGACATTGGGTGGTGGTGCGAAATTCAGAGCTTTTGAGTCTACCAGGTCTTGTACCTTCATGTGCAGAGCTCTGCACTTTTCTGTACTGTGGCCAGGTGCGTTTGAATGAAAAGCACACCTAGCATTGGAGTCATAATTCCTGGGTAGACTGTTGGGATCTGGAGGTGCCAGCGTCCTTAGCTCAACTAGGTTGAGTTTCAAGAGTTGTGGCAGCAGGGTAGCATATGGCATAGGGATCGGATCGATCACCCTGTTAGCTTGAGATGGCCTCTGCTGAAATGGCCTTTGTTGACTGTTATTGTTGGTGTTGCTGTTGTTGTAATTTCTTGGAGGATACTGATTTTGTTGGTGGTACTGAGGTTGTTGCTGATAGTTTTGCTGCGGAGGTTGATAGACTGGTTGAGGATGTGCTGGAGCAGGAATGGTGACTGCTGCTATCGACCTGTGAACATATTGGGGCCTGCCCCTGCTGGTGTGGATGGCATTGGTCTCGCCAGATCTTCTCGGGCCTGCAAAAGGCTTCCTTGTACTACTGGACGAGCTTGCACCATTGTCAGATATCTTACCCATCTTCAATAGGCTTTCAATTCTCTCCCCAGCTATGACAACATCAGCGAAGCTAGTGGAAGAGAAAGCGGCCAGCCTGTCAATATAAGTTCCCTGAAGGGTGTTCATGAACATATCTGCCATTTCCCGTTCAGACATAGGTGGCTGAACAGCAGCAGCCAATTGCCTCCATCTCTGGGCATATTCTCGGAAACTTTCCCTTGACGACTGTGACATTCCCATCAGGAGGGTCCTGTTGGGTGCCATGTCTAAGTTATACTGATACTGTCTGATGAAGGCCTCTGCCAGGTCCTTCCAGCATCTAATAGTTGCCCTTGTCAAGTGAGAGTACCATTCTCTTGACGCTCCAGTCAGGCTGTCCTCAAAATAGAACATCCAGAGTTTCTCATCCATAGTATAGGCCTTCAGCCTTCCCAGAAATGACTGTAAATGAGTCCGGGGGCATGAAGTCCCGTTGTATTTTTCAAAACAAGGAGGCTTAAACTTATGGGGGATCCTGACCCCGTCTACCAAGCCCATGTCCATGACGTCGAAGCCCAAAGAGTTTTGAGACTCTAAGGACCTCAACTTCTCGGCTATCTCATCCAACCTTCTATCATAAGCTTCTTCCCCAGCACCCATTACTGTAAACTGGTCCTCTTGGGGGTCTTCTTGAAGTACCCTAGCTGCAGTGGTAGTCCCTTGAACATTTGCAGGGATGTTGACCTCAGGATGGAGGTGTGGTCCAAATACCGGAGGGTTGACATGAGGTTGTACCCTTTCATTGTTACTGGTACCGGCAGTCCCTATATGTGGATCCTCTTGATTTTGCCTTTCCACCATGGCCCTCAATCTTTCCTGGCTCTGAGCCATGTTGTTCATAACTTCCATAAACTGAGTCATTTGATTCCTCATCTCTAGCCTTTCATTTGCCATTTGATTTCTGACCTCAGTAAGGTCCTGCTGCATCTGATCCATTTGAATGCCCGGAAGGTTGCTACGGGTCGGATAACGGTGCGGACGGTTGAGGGGAAATACACGGCGCCTAGCAATAGTTCCTGAACATCACAACAGAGTTAGTGGCAAGAAAGCAAAAACCTACAAAACAAACAAAAGCGTTAGCATGCAATGCAGTATGCTTATTTGTCCTCAAGGTATCCGGCTTGGCCTTCAGTTTTGACCCTTCCAGTCCCTTGGAGATGCTGTTGATGTTGCTTTCGAAGTGAACCCGGATGGAACAAACTAACACATATATTACAAAAACAAAATGGTACATAGTTTGTTACAAGTACAAGCCCTCTGAGGGGTCAAAATACATCACAAGAAAAGAAAATAAAAGTACATGGAATGAAAGCGACAACAAACAAATGGTCAAACAACAAGACCAAACTCATCCTCACGAACTTCCTTGAGAAGTGCTTCGGTCACAGGATCAGCCGGATGCTCCGTGAGATTCCTGATGAGGAGATTCCGGGTCGTAACAGCTGCTGTTAGCTTCTTGTGCTGAGCTTGGTCCTTTGACCTCTTCACTCCTGCTTTGACCTTCAGTTCTGATATCTCCCTCTGGGCTGCTGCCAGGGCCTCTTGCTGTTCTTTTGCACTAGCTTCCAGTTGTTCCATCTTGTCTTGAACTCTCTTGTCCTCCAGAGTACGAGCCTCGGTGATCCTGACCCACCTAGCCTGACTCTCCTTTAGATACAAGTCTGTCCTTGCTCTCTGGAACTGGGCTTCTTTGCAAGCATTCTTCAGAATTTGTTCTCCAGCCTTAGACTTTTTGATATAATCTCCAGACTTCTCAATCTTAACCAAATGCTCCACTCTCAACTTCTCCAACCTTTCAATCTCCATCCTACCCTCACTCCTCTCTCGGAGGGTCTTCTGCAAAGCCTGGGTTAACTTCTCACTTCTTTCCTTCAAGCTCTCAAACTCCTCCAAACTGATAGTGGCAGGGGGTGGTGCTGAAGATGACTCAGGCATGTCTTCTATGGTAAAGGGCATCCCAGAGAATTGGGCCCTGGTACGGGACCACTCATAATATTGTGCGGATGCCACATTATTGCACTTCCCTAGGATGGTTACTCCCTTGGTTTGAACATTATCCCAGGCCCAGGCAGCCTGCCTAACAATAGCCAAATTAATCTTGTTCTCACAATAAAGGGTCTCCACCAAGTCTTGTTCCCTAGGAGTGTGGACCAGAGCATAGCCCAGTTGTCGTCTAAACAGCAGAGGGTTGTAATTGATACTACCCTTAATTCCTATTAAAGGTACATTGGGAAAATGCCCACAGCTGGTGATGATATCCCTGCCTTTGGTGCTTTGAGTGCACCATCTGATATCTGCTGAAGTTAGAGCAGTGAGTCTCTTAGCCCAGTTGCTCTGCCGATGAGGGTTCAGAAATGCATCTGTCCTGGGTAGATGCCTGAGAAGCCAAGTATGGAATAATGGAGCACAACACCTCACCAATCTTCCCCTCTGCTTTTCATTCCTCTGATGCACTGAATAGTAGAGATCCCCCAATAAAGTGGGCACTGGGTTCTTCAGGATGAACAGATGGATTGCATTCTTGCTAATGAATCGAGGCTCATCTGCAAACAACACAATTCCATATATGCTCAAAGCCAACAAGGCACAGACAACTTTCCACTCTCCTAAAGAGGCCTTCAGGGTAGCTTGAGAGATCAAGAAATCCAGGTGAAAGCCAGGGATCCCAGCTTTAGAAGTCATATGCTGCTCAATCAAAACAAGTTCCAGATGCAAAGCTTTTGCTACTTCTCCATTAGCAGGAAAGACCATCTCAGGGTTGAAAGGGACTCCACCCCTGATAGGCATACCAACTAATGAAGAGTACTCTTCCAATAAGGGGCCCAACTGAAAGTCTTGAAAGGTGAAACATCTCAGTGGGGGATCATAGAACTGAATGCAAGTGTGGATCAGACTTCTTTGTGAAGGGTCCAGATCCATAACCATATCAAGTATATCTCCATAACTTTCCCTGAACAAAGGTATGTGATCTGGAGTGATCAGGGTCTGAATCCTCCTGATGTCTGATAGCTCTGGCTGGAAGAAGTGATAGGTGATGTTGCTCTTTTTAGGAGCCATGAAGCTGAAGATTGAGTAGAGACAGGTGCTGGTGATAATGCTGAAGTAATGAGCCACTGATTAGCTGATGCTGGTGATAGCTGAAGCAGATAGCTAAACTGAAGCAGGTGTTGATGAAGATAGGTCAAATACTGAAGATGGGGTCAAAACCAAAACCAAAGATGAAAGTGGATACCCTGAAACACAAATAAGCAAATGTCAATATGATGCAATGAGTATGTATGCAAACGATATGCAAGGGTCTGTGACTGAGCTGGATCTGATCACAATGCTCTGATATAGGTCCAAGTGTGTTCAAGAATTCCAGATGGAGGTCTATAAATCCAGTAACCAAGGTGGGGGGGCTCAAATAAAGAGCCACATGTCCAGGGTTTTAGAATCACAAGAACTGTCCAACATGGAGTACTCTTAACAAAACAAAGTAACAGGGTATTCTGAGGTCAAGGTACCTGCAAACCTGTAAACAGCCCAACCCCCTCACAGGTGGTGTTCTAAAACAAGGATCCTCAGACTTGGATCAGTTATGAGAAGTGTAAACACTTCTAACCCAGAGGTACAGTGTTTACAATAACCATAAAAGTTCCTCCTCTAATTCACCTCGGTTTCTGAAGGTCAATACTAAAAGGTCATCCAGACTTAGCAGGCTTCCCAGATAGCCCTAGCATTGCAGGAAATCTGCAACACAGAGTTCTCAAGAAGAAACCCATATCTGAACCGTGTTTCACATTCCCGCACCAGACCGAAATGGAATGGGAAAGAATATGATTCACTCTAGCCTAGGTGTCACTCAGGTCCCAGGTATAGGACCTTAACTCTCAATAGCACACCCACCCACCAAAGAAAACAGCAGACCCAGCCAGCAGCACAGTATGACAGTATGATATAATGCAAAAGCAATAAAGAAAGCAGTAAAGCAAACTGTACATAAAGCAAAAATAAATACAAAAATACAAACACAAATAAGCACATAACACCCCAGTAAACACAAATCAAACAAGCGCTAGGAGGAACCCACAAAAAGAACCAGAAGCCCTGGTTACAGTATAAGGGTCCCCAGCAGAGTCGCCAAGCTGTCGCTCCCGATAGATGGGACTGGCCCAAATAAAGGTACAGACGCGAACGGTCGGCGAGAGGGACAATGAGAACACACAGCCGTGAACTCACTGGAGAATGAATAGAGTCGCCAGCTAGGCATTTTTATCCCGGAGGAAAGGCAATGCTGCATAGACCTAGGAAAAGATGGATAAGACGGTTTGCGAACCAGAGAGACTGAGAAAGGGGGTTGGTTACAACCTGGGAAGGTATTAGCACCCAGATTGTCCGTCGTACTCGACGGGATCCACGCTTGAAAGATTTGTGTTTTAAAAGGGTAGTGTCAGTGCAATCTGTGTGTAAAAGGGCTGGAAAGATGTACAGGTGTCAGTGTAAAAGAAGTGTGAAGTGTGATATGTGAAGTGTCAGTGCAGGAATAAGAATGAAATTGCTCAGGAATATGAGGCTAAAGGATGAAGCTGGAAGGAGGGGGAATATACAGAGACTTTTGTTCGATAACTGTTAAGTTATGCCTACGTATCCTCTCGTGCAATGAGGAAGTCAGAACACCGTAGTTCGACCCAAAGAGACTGAAAGGATGAATTGACTGATGAACTGCTTACTTGTCTATGCTCAAGTGTATGACCTGTCTGGCTCAGGTGCAAACTGTCTTGCATTAGACGGAAGAAGCGAGCTCTCGGTTGTGAGTGAACGAGATGAGAAAAGAATCCCGGAGGAGACGATTATTGTTTGTTTTTGTGTTTTCAGTCTTTCATTGTTTTTTTTTTTTTTTTTTGTCATAAGTTAATGAGCTTAAGTCTAAACCAATGGATTTAGTAAACTCATCACATCTTCCCTCTGGTTAGGGGTAATGAGAGTACCTTAAGTGTGAAGTCAGCTTCTCACACTTAAACACCTTTGGTGTAGGATTAAGATCATTAACCTACTTGTGATTAATTAGATGTTTTTTGGTGTTTTTGTTTAGTGTTAAGTAATGAGATTAAGCCATAATCAGGGATTAAACAGACTCATTACACCATCCTAATAGAAGGATAATAGATGAGAATGTTTAAGCTGAGGAAAGCTCCTCAACTTAATCCATGATTAGGGATTAAACTCATGACAAAACAAGCCTTTGATTAAGTGGATTTTATTAATGGTATGATGATGAAGTGGATTTTATGATTTGTAAGACAACTTGAGGGGGACTTGTCCATTAACACTAGGGTTAGTCCTTCTTAACCAATTAAGGAAGAATTAGAACCCTAATGCAAGGCCCAAGTTACAAGTGTGAAGTCTTGATACTTATTAAGTGGATTGATTAAGAGATTTAAACACATTAAGGGTTTAACACCTAGGATTAAAGTTATACACTCCATCCTAAGAGAAGGATGCAGGCATAAGCTTAATCACAAAGCCTTAAAGCCTTTAGGGTTTAGTCCCTGATTATGAGGTGAGAAGAGAAGACTCAAAAGAGACACAAAGGTAAAACTAAGGGGGGGGACTAATCAAAACCCTAATCATTGTCATGCTTGGTTATTCCTAAGGTTTGTGAGGTTTCACCAGGAAGATCTTCAATGGAACCACCAGGAAGCAGATGAACAGGATCAAGAGAAGCAAAGTGACTTGCTTCATTCAAGAAGTCAAGTCACTTGAAGAAAGAAAGTGGGAAGAAGAAGAATGAGCAAGCTCAAACTCAAACACATATAGAAATGCAGCAATGGATGCAAGAGAGATGAAAAGAAAAGTTATGAGAAGTGGAGGCAAATTCACTTCTCAAGTCACTTACCACCTGAAATGTCAGAAAAGGAAATGCAATGCAGTGCAAAATGAGATGAAATGATATGATTCTAAACAAAACCAGAAGCATGTTGATGATGATAATGATGCTATAAGGTGATATGAGCATGAGGCAGCACATGGAAATGTTTATACAAGTTCATGAATGCAAATGAAGCAAGCTTAGGAACATGAACAAGCATGAAAAGCTATGAAGTGCACAATGCAAACAACATGGCCAACACATGATGCAATGATCAAACACTACTTTCTACATGTCTTATGATGTCAAATGGATCACATGAATGCTTGAAATGCTAAGGCAAGTCATGTTATGCAAGAGAATGCAAGAGGGATGCAAATGAAAGCCCAAATTAGGGTTAATGGATCATACATCAAACAAAAACCAAAAACAGAAGCAAACCCTAAGATAAAAAATGGAAAATGTCATACAAAGGACCCTTGATCCTATACTGAACCAATGTCCAAAGGGGAGGTCTCAACTCTCAACCAATCTCAAGTTATGAATTTTACAAGTTATTAGGGTTTTTAGGGTTCCTAAACAAAAGAAATGCCAAACAAATGAAAAATGCAAGATCAAATCATGGCCATTTTATCTCAAAAACTACATGCTAAACACAATGCAATGCAAGAAGAATCAATGTCCAACTCTTCATAGATAGGCAGAAACGATTTTTTGAACTTTGGATCAAATTAATGCATAAAAATGATTTTTATTCAATGAAAAATTCTCAAAATGCATTAAGATCAAAAAAGAAATTTGGTTTGAAGGTTGGACAATGTTTCTAAATGTCTTAGAACATTTCATGAATTTTTTGGTGATTTTTAGATACTTAAAAGTATTTTTAATAAATTAATTTCCATTAATCAATTAAAAATAATCTTTTAAATATTTAAAAATACTTTTTTAATGATAAAAATAAAAACAAAAATATTTTTGTGTCATAAAAATTAATAAAACTTATGAGAAAAAGTTTCATAATTTTTACACATTTTTTACTATTTTAAATAAATTGTGCAAGTTAAATGAAAAAGAAAATGAAAATAAATTAAATAAAAGGAAAGTCAAATGAGTGGAGGGCTAGGATGAGCTCTGGGTTTGAATTGGTTGACCAGCGCGCATCTGGACGGCTGGGGTTGCATCTGAGTTAATCCCAATTAATTAAATAAATAATGAAGATTAGGGCTAAGCAAAATGATCTGGGCCTTTCATTCGCGCGGGGAGTCAACTAGGTCAACCAATCCAACGCCCAGAATTCAAATGGAAATTAATTACAGGATTAGGGCACAAATGACTTTCAGGCTGCCGGAGAAGACTTCCGGTCGTCTTCTCCGGCCAGCATCCCCCCTGAGAATCCCCAAAACTCCAAAAACCTAACTAAAATGAAATCTAAAAACTGGGAAATGATCCCCACTCACTCACGAACCAGAGCCCCTAATCAAAACAAATTTATATTTCCTAACAAGGCTGAATCGAAGCAAACAAAAATTAGGTCAACCGAGTTTCAGAGATCAATTAAACTCTCATTTCATCACCATTTCAAAAACTAAAAGCATACTCATGATCAGGAAGGCATGTAGAACAAGTTTAGAACTTAAAAATCCATTTCTGGAAAAAAAGTTCTTGAGCTACCTGAGATTCGAAGCTTTCACTCCAGCTACTTTCTGACTTCCTCTCTTGGTGAAATCTACTCCTTATGACCTCTTGATGATGCTTGAGTGCTCAGGAGAAATTTATATTGGCTGGATGAAGAGTTTGAGTAACTTCTGCTCAAACTCAGTTGAACATGGCAATGATGATTCTGGCTATTTCTGGCAAGGGTGAAAGGTTGTTTGTGGTCCAGATGATGAGTGGAGAAGGTTTGTGAAGTTTGTTTGGATGTTTGTGAGCTGTGGAGAGAGATTCGAATGAAACTGCAGCTTGAGGTGAATGATGGCAATGGGGTGTTCTTGATCAAAACAGGCCTGGCTCTTGGTGGTTTCTACTCAACAAGGCAAGGTGAGATGATTAAAGGAATTTGTTTGAGTGTTTGTGTGTTGTGCAGGCAGATTCGAAGCAAAATGCAAATGGGGTGTGTTTTGTGTATGTGATGGTGGTGAGTGTTTCAGCCTGGCCTGGTGTTATGTTTTGCTTGCAAATGGAAAGTATAAACAATTCTAATTGGCCAGATGATGTGACATGGCCTGCTGTGATAGGTAAGTCACCTTTTGCAAAATGTCAACTTCTTTGTAAGAGAGGCATGGGCTAAGTTATAGCTTGGTACATGAGCATGGGCTGGCGCAGCATGGTATGTGAGTGAAGCTAGGGAGGTTCAGCATCCAATGCATCAAGTTGGTGAAGTGTGATGAGTGTTTTTGCAAGTTGTTACTTTTTGAAACTTTGTGAAAAATGCCTTGTTACACAAACCATAAACATGTGATCTTGGTTCCATTCTGATTTTTAGGACACATAGAATGTTTATGTCATGGTTTGAAGTGAATTAGAAGTTACAAATGGCATTGGTTCATGATTTTGCAAAATTCACATTTGAAGCATGCCTTGAAAATCAATGATTTTTGCCAACTTTGTCACACCATAACTTTTGATCCAAGAAGAGTTTGATCATGTTCTTGTACTTTTTGAAAAGGGAAAGATGTAATCTACAACTTTCATGACCAAAGTTTTTCAATTTAAAGCATTTTTGGATCAAGAATCAAGGCTTGAAAAATGACCTAAAATGAAGCATTCTTGAAAAGTCAACTATGCCCAAAAAGTCAACATTTGCAAAAACTCCAAATTCTTGATTTTTGTGAACTTCAACCTTCTTCCATGATCAAATAAAGATCATATACACTCAAAATGATGAAGATCACCCATTGGTTGGGTCATTTGGGGCCTCAGATGCCCTGATTTTGCACTGACTTGTCTGAAAAGTCAACCCTTGATCAGATGACTTCCCCATGGAATTTCTTCATGAAAATTGATATGCATACTCCCTATACCATATAGAGACCAATGGAAACAAGAATGACCAAAAAATTTGAGGTTATGGCCTCTGAAACCAAAACCCTAATTTTAGGTCAACTGTGCAGTCAAACCTGGCTCTGCATCCATTCAAACCCTAGTTCTTGTGATTCTTTTGAAATCGTGACCTTGAGAGGATGTAATATGATAGATGAACACACATGGATCCCTTTGAAGTGATTGGTGGCCTTTGGAGTGGCTCAAGAAGCTCTTGGATTGCTCAGATCACAAACCCTAGGTGCAGATGCCTTAGAAACTATGCAGTGAATCAAAAATGAAACATGAGGTGATATGATTGTGTTTATGCATATGAGAATGATCACAAGCCATGGTGTGAATGGGTGAGGGCAAATTTGGGGTGTTTACAGTGGGCTTAAAGATGCCACTTGGAGAAAAGTTCTTCAAATGCATTTATTGGAGGATAAAGCAGTCCAAAATATAATGATAGCTTTCAGGAGGATAAAGCAGTCCCGATGGATGATATGCTTTCAGGAGGATGAAGCAGTCCTGAGAGATTGATAATATGCTTTCAGGAGGGTGAAGCAATCCTGAGGTGATGATGATAGCTATCAAGAGGATGAAGCAGTCCTGAGGTACAAGAAGCTGTTAGGAGGATAAAGCAATCCTGAGGTACAAGAAGCTGTCAGGAGGATAAAGCAATCCTGAGGTAATAATAAGCTGTCAGGAGGATAAAGCAATCCTGAAGTACAAGAAGCTGTCAGGAGGATAAAGCAATCCTGAGGTGATAATAAGCTGTCAGGAGGATAAAGCAATCCTGAGGTACAAGAAGCTGTCAGGAGGATAAAGCAATCCTGAGGTGATGATATGCTTTCAGGAGGATAAAGCAATCCTGAGGTACAAGAAGCTGTCAGGAGGATAAAGCAATCCTGAGGTAATAATAAGCTGTCAGGAGGATAAAGCAATCCTGAGGTACAAGAAGCTGTCAGGAGGATAAAGCAATCCTGAGGTGATGATATGCTTTCAGGAGGATAAAGCAATCCTGAGGTACAAGAAGCTGTCAGGAGGATAAAGCAATCCTGAGGTAATAATAAGATGTCAGGAGGATAAAGTAATCCTGAAGTACAAGAAGCTGTCAGGAGGATAAAGCAATCCTGAGGTGATAAAAAGCTGTCAGGAGGATAAAGCAATCCTGAGGTACAAGAAGCTGTCAGGAGGATAAAGCAATCCTGAGGTGATGATATACTTTCAGGAGGATAAAGAAATCCTGAGGAATGATAACTTTCAGGAGGATAAAGCAATCCTGATAGTCACAAGTTGTTGATGAATTTTATCTGGCGACTTCACTGGGGAACTAACCTGAAAACAAGGTAACATCCTGTATGGTGGTATTAGTTTATGTATTATGTATGCATGTATAATATGTTGAGACGGAAATGATTGGATTGAGCTTTATCTGTTCAAGCTTGAGTAAGTAGCACAACTGGTTGCAGTTTCATGGGTGATCCAAACGAGACATAGTCATACGCTTTAATCCCTAACTTTTGCCTGGATTGCCCTTTCAGGTTTTCAATCCACCGGGATACCCTTTTTTGCCCAAGCCGCCTTTTCAGGTTTTCAACTTGCCGGGTGTACATCTTTTTATATATATCCCTAATTTTTGCCCAAACCCTTTTGGTTTGCCGGGATGCCCTTATTTTTGCCTAGGCCTGTCAACCTAGCGGGTCTCTTTTTATGCGTAGTATTTTTTAACTATGTCTGCGTTTACAGGCTGTGGGAAGTCTTCACCATCTATAGTGGTAAGTATCATGGCACCTCCTAAAAACACTGTCTTGACCACAAATGGTCCTTCATATGTTGGAGTCCACTTGCCCCTAGGATCACCTTGTGGTAATATGATACGCTTGATTACCAAGTCACCAACCTGATATACCTTTGGCTTAACCTTCTTATTAAAAGCCTTGATCATTCGTTTCTGGTACATCTGGCCATGACAAACTGCTGCTAGCCTCTTCTCATCAATCAAATTTATCTGGTCAAGTCGAGTCTGAATCCACTCTTCTTCATCCAAGCCTGCATCCTTCATAATTCTTAAGGAGGGAATCTGAACTTCAATGGGCAGAACTGCTTCCATACCATAGACTAAGGAGAATGGGGTTGCCCCTGTTGAAGTACGTATTGTGGTACGATAACCATGAAGAGCAAATGGTAACATCTCATGCCAATCCTTGTAAGTAACAGTCATCTTCTGTACAATCTTCTTAATGTTCTTATTAGCTGCTTCAACTGCCCCATTCATCTTTGGACGATACGGAGAAGAGTTGTGATGCTTAATCTTGAACTGCGTGCAGAGATCAGTAATCATGGTGTTGTTCAGATTAGAGCCGTTGTCAGTAATAATCCTTTCGGGGATGCCATACCTACATATGAGATTATTCTTAATGAATCGAGCCACAACATTTTTGGTAACAGATGCAAATGAAGCTGCCTCCACCCACTTTGTGAAGTAATCAATAGCGACCAGGATGAAACGATGCCCATTATAAGCAGTAGGCTTGATCTCACCAATCATATCAATGCCCCATATGGCAAAAGGCCAAGGAGCAGTCAACACATTTAATGGTGATGGAGGTATATGTACTTTATCAGCATAGATTTGACACTTGTGACATGTTCTGGAGTGTTGATAGCAATCAGCTTCCATGGTAGACCAATAGTAACCTGCTCTCAAAATCTTCTTTGCCATAGTATGACCACTAGAATGAGTGCCAAAGATCCCATCATGCATATCTTCCATAATCTCAATCGCTTCCTTCTTATCCACACAACGAAGCAAAGTTGAATCATGATTGCGCTTGTACAAAATCCCATTACTCAAAAAGAACTTAGCAGAAAACCTTCTCAGAAACTTCCTATCTTTGACAGATGCCCCTTCAGGGAACTCCTGAGCTTCAAGATATCTTTTCACCTCATAGAACCAAGGTTTCTCCTCTGCCCCTTCTGTGTCAATCTCATTGCAGTATGCAGGTTTTTCAAATCTATCAATAGTAATCTTGGGAGCTTCATCATCCCAACTGATCTCAAACATGGATGCCATGGTGGCCAATGCATCTGCCAACTGATTCTCTCTTCGTGGAATATGTCCAAAGGTAATCTCCTTAAAATATGGGATCAAAGATAACACATGCTCTCTGTAAGGAATGAGATTATCATGCTTGGTGTCCCAATCTCCTTTAATCTGACTAACTACCAGGGCTGAATCTCCATACACGTCAAGGAACTGAATCTTCATATCAATGGCAGCTTTAATACCCAGGATACATGCCTCATACTCAGCCATGTTATTGGTACAATAGAAACAAAGTCGGGCAGTAATCGGGGTATGACAACCTTCCGGGGAACTAATCACAACACCAACACCATTACCAAGTGCATTAGAGGCACCATCAAAAACCATAGTCCATCGGGATCTTTGTTCAGGTCCGTCATATTGTCCAGGTTCTTTGGTAATAATCATAATGTCTTCATCAGGGAACTCAAAACTCATTGACTGGTAATCATCCACTGCCTGATGAGCCAAATGGTCAGCAACAACACTTCCTTTAATAGCCTTCTGAGTCGTATACTGTATATCATATTCTGTCAAGATCATTTGCCATCTTGCAATTCTTCCGGAGAGAGCAGGTTTCTCAAATATGTACTTGATTGGATCCATCTTCGAAATCAATAAGGTGGTATGAGTCAACATATACTGTCTTAGTCGGCGAGCAGCCCATGCCAAAGCGCAGCAAGTTTTCTCGAGCAGTGAATATCTTGTTTCACAGTCGGTAAACTTTTTGCTAAGGTAGTATATTGCCTGCTCTTTTCGACCAGACTCGTCATGTTGCCCCAAGACACACCCTATTGAGTTGTCTAACACTGTTAAATACATAATCAAGGGTCTTCCATCAACTGGTGGCATCAAAATTGGTGGTTCTAGCAGATATCTTTTGATTTCATCAAAGGCAGTCTGGCACTCATCATTCCATTCCATCACCTGATTTTTCTTCAACAACTTGAAGATTGGCTCACAGATGGCAGTCAATTGGGAAATAAATCTTGCAATGTAATTCAATCGTCCCAAGAAACCTCTAACCTCCTTCTCAGTACGGGGAGCTGGCATCTCTCGTATAGCTTTCACTTTTGCAGGATCCACTTCAATACCTTTTCCACTGACTATGAAACCCAGGAGCTTCCCAGATCTAACTCCAAAAGTACACTTGTTTGGGTTCAGTCTCAACTTGTATTTCTTCAACCTCTCAAACAATTTATGCAAATGATCAAGATGTTGCTCTTTATTCTGAGATCTGGCTATCATATCATCCACATACACCTCTATCTCATGATGAATCATATCATGAAACAAAGCCACCATAGCGCGCTGATATGTTGCCCCTGCATTCTTCAAACCAAATGGCATCACCTTATAGCAAAAAGTGCCCCACTGTGTAACAAATGTTGTCTTCTCCATGTCTTCAGGAGCCATCTTGATTTGATTATAACCAGAGAAACCATCCATAAAAGAGAATACCTTATGCTGAGCAGTGTTGTCTACCAGAACATCAATATGAGGAAGTGGAAAATTATCTTTGGGGCTGGCCTTGTTCAAGTCCCTGTAGTCTACGCACATACGCACCTTACCATCCTTCTTAGGAACTGGTACCACATTTGCAACCCACTGAGGATAAGAAGTTACTGCTAAGAACCTTGCATTGAACTGTTTCATTACCTCTGCCTTGATCTTTTCTGACATTTCAGGACGCATACGACGAACCTTCTGCTTCTTTGGACGACAATCTTCTTTCACTGGTAAACGGTGAACCACAATGTCTGTATCCAACCCTGGCATATCTTCATAAGACCAAGCAAAGATCTCTACATAGTCACGTAACATCTGAACCAATCTGCTCTTGACACTATCTTCTAAATCAGCCCCTATCTTGACTTCTTTCCTGTTTTCTTCAGTTCCCAAATTTACAACTTCGACTGGCTCTTCATGTGGCTGTATAGCTTTCTCTTCTTGTTGTAACAACCTAGCAAGCTCTACAGGTACTTCACAATCGTCCTCATTTCCGTCTTCAGTTTGATAGATCGGATTCTCGAAATTATAATTGGCAATAGTAGAACTGTTATCAACAGGATCCAGAGTGGATGAGGATCTGCATTTTAGTGATGTGGGTGTGTGTAAGAACACATAGCTGATAAAAGAAAAGAAAAACAAGGAACACAATATTTACGAAAACGAAACGTCCACTGATTTTATTGAATGAAGTATGCAAATGAAATGACATCCCGTAACAAGCACACCATTGTGCCCCGGGCAAGGCACAAGGCTTAAGAGTTTTAATTGTTCAAAAAAATTACAAACTTAAAAGCAACATCACAGTAATAGTATTTACTCCTGACTAAAGGAGATAGGAATAACATCTTCAGCTTTCCAATTATTGAGTCCAGCACCCATAGTAGGAAAAATCCAAGCATCCAGGTTGTAGTCTTCATCATAGTCTCCCACGGCATTGATCTGATCTTTCATAACCCCTTGATTGGTGATACGAACAGCACGAGCACGACGAACAGCCTTCTGGGACTCTGCAGTGAAACCCAAACCAAACTTGTCAGACTTGTATGGGATATCAGGAAGCTGACCCCAAATAGTACAACCACCTTCATCCACCATAGCTCTAGCATCGTTGAGGGAGGCCATTGCCATTGATGGAGGTATTCTGGTGACCACAGGAACTTTCTTGACAACCAGAGGAGCTACATAATCATTAACAATCCAAGGAACCACTTCAAATGTCTGACACGGAGTTTCAACGTATTCACCTTCCACTTCCAGGTACTTGAAGGTATTTACATGGCTGACAAAATATTCTTCCTCTCCATAGACAGTAACAACTTTTCCTTCCACCGGATATCTTAGCTTCTGGTGTAATGTAGAGGTTACAGCACCTGCCCCATGGATCCAGGGACGACCAAGCAGACAAGAGTACGAAGGACGAATATCCATCACATAGAATGTAGCATTGAAAATCTGGGAACCAACTTTGATTGGGAGATCAATTTCTCCATGTACCACTCTCCTCGAACCATCAAAAGCCTTCACCACTATATTACTGGGTTTCAGCACAGTATCTTCAGGACTCAGCTTATTCAGGACTTCCTTGGGCAACACATTCAGAGAGGAACCATTGTCTATCAATACATGTGACAGGGTAGTGCCCCTGCATTCAATTGAGATATGCAGAGCCCTGTTATGATCCCTATTGGCAGGGGTCAAATCAGCATCAGAAAATCCTAACCCATTATCATAGGTCAGGTGGGCAACACAATTCTCAAACTGGTCAACAGAAATTGCATTGGGTACATGAGCAGTCTTCAGAAACTTGATCAAGGCCTTGGCATGAGCCTCAGAGCATAGCAACAAGGACAACATAGAAATCTTTGAGGGAGTATGCCCTAACTGATCAACAATGTCATAATCACTCTTGCGAATGATTTTCAATACTTCTTCCATCTGCTTAGAGAGATCGTCAGCAGCTGGCACATCAGTAGATACATGTTCAATAACAGGACCTTTGCCCCGAGCATCAGTGGTGGAGGTAGCAGCAGGAGTAACTGCATTCTTGGAAGTCACTGGAGGAGAGAAAACTCTTCCACTTCGTGTGATCTTACTTGTCCCAGCAATATTATCCACATCAACAGGCACATCAGCTAAGGATTCTTGCTTAACACCATGGATGTAAACATCAGATCCATAGTGCCAAGGCACAGCTTTATCAGACGTATACGGAATAGGACCAGGAGTGGTTATGACCATAGGAGCCACTCTGGCCTCAGCAACAACTTTCACAGGACCTTCAGCAGTAATCTTGATTGGACCCTGATGGGTAATCTTAATAGGACCTTTGGAAGTGATTCTTACCGGCACTTTATCAACCATGTCAACCTCTTCAGTCTTCTTACCTTTAGTAATATGCTCCACCATACTCTCCACAGAAGGTGGCCTCCTTTCAAACACTATGGTGTAATTATTCATGAGACGCTGAATTCCATCCTTCAACCTCCAACAACAATCTGGATTATACTCACAATAGACACAATCTTCATGACAACCCGGAAAGAACCCAGCTTGCACTAACTTCTTCCCGATGACAGACAATGGTGTGGTCAACTCTGCAACTGAATGGATATGTAAATCTTCATCAATGGCATTGACAGTCTTCTCGTGATTTGGCATTGGAGCAGTAATCACATTTGGAGTACTCGGAGGGTCAAACTCAATCTCTCCAGCCTCAATCATATCTTGAATTTTGTTCTTCAAGACCCAACAGTTATTAGTATCATGTCCCTGACAGTTTGAATGATATGCACATCGTACATTTGGATTGTACCTGGGTGAGGTAACATTAGGATTCTGAGGAGCCTCTTTCAGAGTAATAAGTTCAGCCTTCAACAAATGTTGCAATGCCTGAGCCATTGACATGTTGATCTTCGTGAACTGCCTTCTAGCCCTCTGTTGGTTGCCCTGTGGCTGTTCTGTTGTTGCAGGAGTTGGATTTGAAATATGGACTGCACTCACAGACTGATGCCTTCTATTACGATCAGGTTGACCATAAACAGCATTGGATTCTTTCTTCCCAGTGGGAGGCTTCTTTGCAGTACCTGATGAAGAAGTACCCACTTGGATCTTACCATTCTTTATACCATTTTCCACACGCTCTCCTGTAATTATCAACTCAGTGAAACCAGATGATGAGCTTCCAATGAGATGACTGTAAAATGGACCATTCAGCGTACACATGAACATATCAACCAATTCCCTGTCAGTCAAAGGGGGTTGTACTCTTCCAGCTAAGTCTCTCCACTTCTGAGCATACTCCTTAAAACTTTCTTTGGCGCCCATAGACATGCTCTGAAGCTGCATGCGAGTGGGGGCTAAGTCAGCATTATATTGATACTGCTTATAGAAAGCTTCAGCAAGATCATTCCAATCCCTGATGTTGACACTCTCCAATTGATAATACCACTCCAATTGAGCTCCAAATAAGCTCTCTTGAAAAAATGGATCCACAACTTCTTATCAGCAATGTGAGGTTGGATTCTTCTGACATAAGACCTCAAATGCAGCTTGGGACAAGAGACCCCGTCATAAACAACAAAGGTAGGAACCTTGAAACCAAATGGTATAACTACCCCAGATATCAGACTCAAATCTTCAAAATCCAGCCCAGATGACTTCTGCAACTCCATAGCATCCATTCTATCCACCAGCATCTTGAATTTGTCTTCCATTAGGCTCATGGTAGTAATTAGCCTCAGAATCAGAGTCCCCCATAGTGTTGTGGAGACTGCCTCCCTCTTTTTCAGACTCTTCAGACTCATAATCTTCAACTGGTTCCTTGGTCTTGACAGGACCTCTGAACCTTCTTCCCATGTTGATCAGGCCACCTGACCTTCTAGTCTTCTTAGTCTTCTTGGCCAGCAGTGCCTTCAATTCATCCTGCCCCTTGGACAGATTCAGGATCATCTCTTGGAACTGTGCATTTTGTGCCTGGAGATCCTTAACTGTTTGTTCAAGAGCCATTGCTGAAATAAACAGCGAGAAGATGAGAAACCTGTGCACAATTATAAACCTGTGATGCAATGAGATGGAATGTAAATGCGTATGCAATGTTTTCAAGGACCGCAGGATTTAAATTTGCTTAAACAAACAAGAAAGTAAACTTTTATTAGTAATAAATTTGTTTTGCCTTTTGGGCTTACAAAAAATGAAATGAAATAAATACAAGAGATGGGGTTTTAAGTCTCCCATGGACGTTTCCTCTTTGTGTTGAGGTATGAGTTGAGATTTCGTTCCTCGTGAAGTTGCTTTGTTAGTTCCAGGATTCTTTCTTGGCTTGCTTTGTAATGAGCCTCGAAAGTATCCCTTTGCTCCTTCAACTGGATCCAGGATCTCTGTAAGTCTTCCATGTCAGTAGGCATGTCTGGGTGAAGGATGGTATAAGCAATGTCTCCTTCAGCAACAGGTTCCATGGTAACTGGCAGGATGGCAGGATATGGCATTATGAGAGTCTGAGCACGAGATCGCACCCATCTGAGATAAGCTTCCATAGGAATAGTGTACTTAGGCTCCAGTGTCTTGCTGTCAATCCTGTTTACTTTTCCCCAAGCTCGTATGAATCTCTGACGGTAACCTTGAAGATCATTGTCATAATCAAACACAATGCCCTATATCAACATGTCATGTGGACCATCACTTCGAGCGTAACCAAACTGTCGTAAAGCTAGAGAGGGGTTGTAGGTGATGCCTCCTCTTATGCCTAGAAGTGGCACATTAGGGAACTCCCCACAACGATCAATGATAGTGACATTCTCCATAGATCTGGAGCACCAATGGATATCTGAATGCGAGAGTGACATGATCCTCTTGGACCACCTGAACCCTTGCTCATTCTTCATTACTGAACGGGGAAGGTGAGAAATAAACCACCTAGAAAGCAAAGGTATGCAGCACATCAAAGTTCCTCTTGCCTTTGTAGTACGAGTATGAAGAGAATGTAGGATGTCTCCAAGTAATGTAGGTACTGGATTGTGACTCAGGAATATGTTGATGGCATGAACGTCTATGAACTGATCTGGGTTGGGGAACAATACTAAGCCATAAATTAGCAAGGCTAAGATCTCTTCAAAAGCATCATAGCTCATGGCCTTCAAGAACATTTGAGCCTTATCCATTAGTACCTTGGCAAGAATACCCTTAACTCCGCTTCTCGTTTCTAGAACAATGTCAGACTTCTTCAGATGTAGAGCTGCAGCAATAACCTCTGGTTTAAGCTCCTTCTCCAAGCCAGTGAAAGGTCTTTGATCAAGAACAGGTATACCCAGAAGTTTAGAGAACTCCTCCATTGTAGGAACCAGCTGATAGTCAGGGAATGTAAAGCAATGGTGCTTAGGGTCAAAGAACTGAAACAGAACACTCATCATGTCTTCATTGAACCCTGAAGTGACTAGATCCAATAGGTGACCATGTCTCTTGATGAACTGGGAATGATCAGACACTTGAGAATCCAATTCTTTAAGCTTAGCAGGTATGCCCACAAAGTTGATCCTGATGGTGTTTCTACGAGCAGAAGCCATGACCTGCAACAAAGAACAAAGATAAATCCTTTGGTCCTTGAAATGGTTAGTGAAAATGCTATGCTTATGATGCATGATGATGTCATGATGTTATGCTCAATCACAAACATGTGGCACACACAAACAAGTCACACAATAGCCCTAGATTTAAAGGCTTGCATGAGGTTCAAAAGGTAAGTACCCTCCCCTGAAGTTTAGATGGTTCATCCTGTCCTATAAAGTAACCAGGTTCTAAGGGATCTCAATATCATTGATCCTTCACAAGGGTGGTTGTTCAGTAGGCAACTTACTTGCCAACCAAAACCCTCCAAGTTTAGGATCTCAATGAGTGTAGTGTCGAGTATCAACCAACTTCAGTCGTCACCAAAGCCGGCTATCTCACTACTTTCTAAAGGCCAAGATGGGATAACTAGGGTTCTAAAAGTCAGTTAGTGTATTGACAACATATGGCAGCCTCATATTATCCTCAACTTGACTTAAGGAACATAAGCACCAACCAAGAAGTCACACTAACTATGGCCACCAGATCAACCATATCGATATACGTCGTACAGTTTCCTTGGTCTATTGCCATTTACCTAAGGTACACTAGATCCGGGTTAGGACCTTTCACACATAAGAGCCCAACAAGTAAAGTAAAGCAAACAAGGCAAACAATTTAAGTGATCTAATTCCTAAGGGTACCCCTCTTTAATTTAAATCCCCAGCAGAGTCGCCAGTTCTGTAACACGGTGGGAGAACTGACTTATGTTGCGGATAGCAAGAGTCGCCACCGACTTTTATTTTATCCAAAGGAAAGGCATAAAAGAACAGGAAAGACCTTTTAAAAGATTTTTGGGTCCGGGGGGTAGGTTATGTAAAGGGAAGGTGTTAGCATCCTTTACATCCATGGTTATCCATGGGCTCTTAGTTACTTAGCTCACTTTGAATTGTTTTTGAAATGTGAAGTGTGTGAATAGAAATTTTCATAAGAGTTTGATAATGATCCATGTACGGATGCGTAAAAAAACTTGTGTTTGAAAATTGTTTGAAATTTGTAAAGTGTTTGAAAAGTTTTTAAATGGTGAGCAAGTAACTATGAGGAACCTACCCTAAAGCTTAAGTCTTTCTGTTCTTGAATCCTTTAAATGGTAAGACTATCCCTATCATTAAGGAATAGGTAGTCATTACCTTGGATGTGAGGGACATATGAAGGGACATCTGTTTAATGAAGGCAACTGTAGGGTGTATTAAGCAACTTTGGAGGGACTGTCATCATTATTCGAAAGGGACAAGATCATTACAAAGGCAACCATTAAGGGACTTGATCTTTTATTGTTAAGGGAGTAGATGACTTTATTTTTGAGGGACTTTTGCTTTATACACCCTACTTGACCTTGTGATTAGGCAACATTGAGAGGCAACCCTAGAAAGTGAGATGGCGATCAAAGATTGACTTACGTGTGTGAGTGTTTAATTTTATATTTATCTTATAATTTAAATGACCTAAATTCAATTTTTAAATACAAATAGTTTTCACTCCCTATTTACTAACCATAGCATAAGAAATAAATACTTTAAAGTTTACATCCAGAAACAATTACAACAATGATAAATAAACAATTTTAAATAAATAAAGCAAAATATATAATAATAGTAAAAATTGGGTTAGTGAAATACTAATAATAATCATAATTTAAAATAAAGGGGGTTAGTAAAAAAAATAATAATAACAATTTTAAATGGGGTTAGCAATAAACATGATTAGTAATAATAATAATAATAAGCAAAATATAATAATTAAAGATTAGATTTCAATATAAACAATTATTTAAAATTAAAAAAAAATGAACAATTAAGTAATTATTATAAAAATTTGAATTATATACAAATTATAAAAATTAAATTCATCTTAAACATATTATGAAAATAAAATTATAATTATAAAATTTTTTTAACAATTTTAATTATTCCTAAGCATACATTAACAAGCATTTAAATGCATAATTAAGAATATAAACAATTTAGGTCATATTTACATATTATATAAAAAATAGGACCAATTATGATTATATTTACAAAATTTAACTATATAAAATATATACATAATTAAAAATATTATCATACAATTATATTTACAAATTTAAAGATTATAATAAAATTTTACTCACTAATTAAAATATAAACAAGAATTACAATTAGGGTTTTTTAGAAAAAATATTTTAGGGTTTATAAATTTATAAAATAGAATTAGGGTTTTGAAATTATTATGATTAAATTAGGGTTTGTAAAAATAGATTAAATTTTATATACAATAAAATTAAATATAAATCTAATTATTATAATATACATATTTTTAATTTTAAATATACACAATTTTAATCTATTATGTTTATGAATATTTAATTAAAAGAAAATAAAAGAATTATAAAAAATAATTAGGTTAAGAAAAAACAAAAAAATGATAAAACTCACCTGCTGGAGCCTGGGGTCGAACCCAGGTCTCCCAGCCTCCATCCACAACCAACAACCAACTGAGCTGCGTGCCACTGGTGAATAAAGGATGACCAATGCTCATTATATATTAAACATGCAAATATCATGGAATTTTTACCAAAAAATAATGGAGGACGGGTTCGAACCCTTGTCCTTGGCTTCATTCGTACGCGTACTAACCACTAGACCATCTGCAACATTTGTAACTTAAATACAAACAAAAACTATATAATATAAAACAACATTTGAATTCCAGAAACGCGCGCGAACCAGCTTCATCTTCTCCATATTACCTGCGAAAATTCATGCAGTTTTACCTACGAAATTTCCTGCGTGTTCTTCCATGTTTACACCCTGCGAAAATCAAACACCAATGAAACAGTATAATTTCTTCAAATTGTTTATACCAATGAGTTCCTTATGACTCATACAATCAATCCACGTTGTTAGAATTCATTTATATTGCCTAAATCGTGAAACCCTAAAACTAAGTTCCAAACCCTAACAATGGCCGTTTGCGATTTAGGTCATGGAGCTCCAAGTTTTTTGTCCAGAAAGCATCTATACATCATCACTAACACAAATATACAATTAGATTTCATTGTTATGGCATAAATAGTTCAAATCGAAAAAATTTTAAAGATGAACAAGATGCATTCAGGTTATGCTATGTGAATGGTTTTGGATGCAACCAAGCATTGGTTTCCACTCAATGATGTCCAAGGATCATAGCTGTGTCCTCAAATTACCTTAAAAAGCTTTGTATTGAGGAATCCGAATTTGAGTTTGGAGAGGTTTTTGAACAATGTGAACTTACTCTTGGGGATGCTGGAAATCGTGGCTTGCATTAGGTTTGTGTTAAGTACTTATAGGATGATCAATTTAGGTCAAAAAGTTGGATAGTTGTGTAGAAGATTTGATTCAAAAAGATTCACAATGATAAGCTTTGAAATTTCAATATTTTTGCATCAACACTTTCTATTTCAAGCCAATCAATGTTATTCTTGTATCAATTTGATCCATGCTGAATTCATGACTTTCTAGAATCAAAAATAAATTTAAATCTTCATGTTTAATATTTTATTTAAATTTAAAATGATTTTTAGTATAAAAAATCATAATAAATTAATTAAATAAAATAAAAATTATGAAAATATCATAGAATTTTCGTGCATGATGTCATGGATTGCTTTGGGTCATTAAAAGTTCAGCCCATTTAGCAAAATTTGATTTTAAACCTCCATTTGCTTCATAAACTTCCCTAAAATTTCCCACCTTTGCAAGGGCACATATCCTTCAATTTTAATGGTATGAGGGTGTTCTTGGACATTTTAGAAATCTTGAAGAGTCCTCTAACCAACCCCACTGGTTTCATGTCCATATCATTTACCATTCTCAAGTTATGTCCTTTTGAAGTTGTTGACTTTTTGTTGACTTTCAAAAGGACCTATAATGTCTTAGCTCATACCTTCCAAATGAAGCATTTTTGGGCTTGGCTTGTGAGACACAAAGTTGTAGAGAATTCAATTTCCTTAAAAATGAGCTTTGGATGGAGACTTGGTGATGAAGCATGTGAAAATTATGGCTGGTCAAAGTTCAGTTGACTCTTACTGAGGAAACCCTAATTTAGAAACTCCTGATTCTTGATGATCTGAAATATCCTTGATGAATCATGATCAACCCTTGATCAAATGATGAATTTTACTTCATATACTTGATGTTGGCAAAAAATCATGAAGTTTGACTTTGGTTTGACCACAGTTGACTTCAGTTTGACTTTTTAACTACTTTGACTGATTTTGACTTATCTGATCATCTGACTGAGCAAACTTTTGAGAAAAGTCTTGAAACTTGTCATGGGGGTTCTTACACATATATAAGATGTTATGAAGCTCACTTGAAGTCTTGGAAGTTCATTTAGCCTGATTAAAGTCAAAACCCTAGTTTTTGAGGCACTGCTTAGGAGGTGCATTGTCTGAGGGAATTGTTAACTCTTCTGACCAATTGTGAACTTTGTGAACCTTGTGAACCATCATAAAATGTCTTGTGAACCTCATGGGAGGTCTTGTGAACCTTGTGAACCTCATAAAGTGACTTGTAGACTTCATGAGCCTTATGAAAGGTCTTGAAAGCATTGTGAATCTTGTGAACCTTGTGAATCTCATAAAGTGACTTGTAGACTTCATGAGCCTTATGAAAGGTCTTGAAAGCATTGTGAATCTTGTGAACCTTGTGAATCTCATAAAGTGACTTGTAGACTTCATGAACCTCATGAAAGGTCTTGTAAGTGTTGTGAATCTTGTGAACCTTGTGAACCTTCTTAGCTCACAAAGTCTTGTATTGTGAGGGCAAATTTTGGGGTGCAACACTTACCACCTGAAATAGTTAGCATAAAGGAAGGAATGAAGTGAAAATAAAATAAATGCAAGGAGGAAAACCAAAACCAGAAGCATAAACATGATGTTAATGATGCTATGAGATGATGCAAAGACATGTCAAGAGTTATGAATGGTCATACAAGAGATGAGGATGCAAATGAAGCATGTAGGAAACATGAAAGCACATGAAAGTTCATGGAATGAAATGAATGCATAACATGGAAAATGGATGAAGAAATGATCAAGCATGGTTCTAATGTGTCCTATGATGTCTTAAATGTCATGTTAATGCATTAAATGCCATGGCAAGTTCTTAAATGAATGCTTATGCAAGATGTATGTGAATGAACATGAGAAATTAGGGTTTTCATGCAACATGAGATGCAAAAGTCAAAAACATAAGCAAATCACAAGATAAAAAATTGAAAATCAACTCAAAGGAAACCTACCACCATATGATATCACACCCCAAAGGAGGAGACCTAACTCCTAACCTAAAGGAAGTTATGATTTTTCTAAGTTATCTAGGGTTTTAAGGTACCTAAAGGGGAACACTGCAAATCAAATCAAAAATGCAAAAGAAATTCATGACAAAATTATGCTAGATACTACATGATATATGAAGATCAATGCAAAAAGAATCAATATCATACCATTCATGGTTAGGCAGAAAAGAATTCTTGAAGTTAGGGTTCAAAAATAGGATTTTTATGAACCCTAAATTCAAGAAAAATGTCAAAGATGATTCTAAACCAAAAAGAAATTTGTATGAATGGCATGATAATGTTTCTAAATGTCCTAAGATGCAATGTGAATTTTTTTGGAATTTTTAGAAACCTAAATGGTATTTTAATTAATCAATTTCCATTAATTAATTAAAATAAACATTTAAATATTTTTAAAATGATTTTTAAATGCAAAAAATAAAAATAAAAATATTTTTGGGTGAAGAAAATTGTTTGGATTCAAAATGCAGAAGAAAATATTTTTTGGAATTTTCTAACTATTTTAAATTAATTATGCAAAACAAATGGATTTAAATGAATTTAAAATGAAATAAAACAGAAGTAATCCAATCTGATGGTTTAGATTTAAACTGGGGATTTTTGGTTTGACCTGGCGCGCAATCTAATGGCTGAAATTCAAATTCAGTTAAACTTAATTAATTAATAAATTAATCCAGATTTAAAGTTAATGAAATGATCCTGATCGTCTATCACACACGGGAAACTAAGATCAAACGGCCTACGTTTAAACTTTGCCCTAACCCTAATTAAACAACTTAATGACTTTCAGGTGGCCGGAGAAGACCTCTGGTCATCTTCTCCGGCCAGCTCCTCCCTGAGCAAACCCAAAACCTCACCCCTAGGTCATTTCTGGAGCTCTAAAGCTCCAGATTAACCCCACTCGCCTTCCTAAACACAAATCCAACCTCAAAACAAATTTATCATGGCTCATAATCAAGATTCGAAGGAAAACTCAAAAATGGCAAAACTTTCAGAACACGCATACAAGCTCATTTCTCAACCATTCTCAAAAGTAAACATATCATGGTAATCAACAAAGCATGAAGAACAATCTAAGAACTTAAAATGGCATTTCTGGAAAAAAGTTTGAAGAGGTTACCTGAGCTTGAGCATCCTCAGTTTGGAGCTTCTGGGCCTCCTCTCTTGTGCAAGCTGACTCCAATGACCTTCCTGATGAAGCTTTGATGCTTAGAGGAAGTTTTTAATGGCTGGTTTGAGAGTTTTCACTCTTGTTGGTCAGAAATCGTGTTTTGATTGTGGGGTTTTTTTTGTTGTTTTAATGCTTGCTTTGTGTTCTATAGGTGATTTTGAGATGAATGGTGAAAGAAGTTTGAAGATTGAGTGAGTGTGTTGTGAGTTTCGAAGGAATTTGCAAAATGGAGAGATTTTTGGAACTTTAGGATTCTGAGGTTTCAGCTTGCAATGTTGTATGTTATGATCTGCATTTGGTCCACATAACAAGTTGTGATAGGTCAGAGAAGTGGTTGTGGCCTATGGTGATTGGTATGGGGCAAGTTGCAAAAAGTCACCAACTTGTGTACTTGAGGTATGGGCTCTTGTGCAACTAGCTTTTTGGCTTGTCCTGGTGCAGCTGAGATCAAGGAGGTCCATAGAATTGGTTTTGAGGCAATTCAGCAAGTGTATGAAAGGTTGTGTATCATTTTGCAATTTCATGAAGTTTTGGCCCCTTTGAGATTTCTTCATGGGCAAGGCATGAAAACTTGAAATTCTTGGGCCAATTCTGAGTTTTAGGCAATGCACTATGATGTTATGATGCTTAGAAGTGTGTTTGAAGTCACAAAATGAATTGGCAAGTGGTTTTGCAAAAATCCCTCTTTGGTGCATTCTTGAAAATTATGTGATTTTTGCCAACTTTGACAAGCCATAAATTGAGTTCCATAATGAATTAGAACTTGTTATTGTACTTTTGAAAAGGGAATTATCCAATCTATAACTTTCATGACCAACAATTTTTCATTTGAAGCATTTTTGGTTGAGAAAGAGGAGGTTGAAAAACTTTCCCAAAATGGAAAGTTTACATTACAAGTCATTTCCATTTTTGGCAACTTTTGGTTTAGCTCACTTTTCTTCAATTTTGTGAACTTCCAAGCACTTCAATGATCAAATAAAGATCATATAACCTCAATTTGATGAAAAATCCACTTTGGTTCCATTGATGAGGGCCTCATGCCCTGATTTTGCTCTGACTTGCTCAAGAAGTTACCCAATGATCAGATGACTTCCACAATGAATTTCTTCATCAAACTTGGTACACATGATCCTTATAACATGTTGAGACCATTGGAAACAAGAATGACCAAAAAATTTGGAGTTATGGCCTCTAAAACCAAAACCCTAATTTCAGGTCATCTGTGCAGTGAAACCCTGGCTCTGCTTCCATGCTTTGCAAGTTCTTGTGATTCTTTGACTTCCTTGATCTTTGAGGGATATAAAATGATGATTGAACATTCATGGACCCTCTTGGAATGATTGGTGGCCTTTGGAGTGGTTCAAATGGATCCTTGGATTGCTCAGATCACAAACCCTAGATGCAGATGAACTTGAACTATGCAGGTGAAACAAATATGCAATATGATATGATATGCTTAAACTAATGCAAATATGAAAGATCACAAGCCATGGCGTGAACTTAGTGAGGGCAAATTTGGGGTGTTTACATTACGCTCCGGTAAGATGTGGGGTTTCATTGTCAGTGAAAGGAGAATTGAGGTTGACCCTGCAAAAGTAAAAGCCATCCAAGAGATGCCTGAACCGAGAACTGAAAAAGAAGTACGAGGCTTCTTAGGGAGGTTTAAATACATTCCACGGTTCATATCGCACCTAACAGCCACGTGTGAGCCTATTTTCAAGCTTCTGAGGAAGAATCAGGCTATCAAATGGAATGATGTCTGCCAACAGGCCTTCGACCGAATCAAAGAGTACTTGCAAGAACCTCCGATTCTCATGCCTCCAGTGCCAGGGAGACCCCTAATCATGTACCTCACCGTACTCGAAGGATCAATGGGATGTGTTATGGGTCAGTAGGACGAGTCTGGTCGAAAAGAGCACGCCATTTATTACCTTAGCAAAAAGTTTACCAATTGTGAGACACGTTACTCACTACTCGATAAAAATTGTTGCGCTTTGGCATGGACTGCTCGCCGACTAAGACAGTACATGTTGACTCACACTACTCTCCTAATTTCCAAGATGGACCTTGTAAAGTATATCTTCGAGAAGCCGACTCTAACAGGAAGAGTAGTTCGATGGCAGATGATTCTGACAGAGTATGATATCCAATACACTTTGTAGAAAGCCATCAAAGGGAGTGTATTGTCGGAGTATATGGCCCAGCAGCCAATTGACGATTATTAGCCCATGAGGTTTGAGTTTCTGGATGAGGACATCATGTTCCTCAACTCGAAATATGGTGAAGAACCACTTCTGGAGGAGGGGCCAGACCCCGAATCCAAATGGAAATTGATGTTTGACGGAGCTGTGAACATGAATGGCATTGGAGTTGGTGTTGTTATTATCTCACTAGAGGGGGTGCACATGCCTTTCACTGCTCGGTTGACATTTGAGTGCACCAATAACAAGGCAGAGTATGAGGCCTGCATAATGGGTATCGAAGAAGCAATCGGTATGAGAATCAAGAATCTTGATATCTTTAGTGATTCTGCTCTAGTTATCAACCAAGTCAATGGAAAGTGGCTAGTTCATCAGCCTCACTTAGCTCCATACAAGGATTACACCAGGAGGTTATTAACTTTCTTCACCAAAGTCAAATTGCACTATATACCTCAAGATGAGAACTAATTTGTTGATGCTTTGGCAACTCTATCTTCCATGATCAAGGTGCATCAGGAGAACTATGTGCCTCGAATCGACGTCTCTCATCTAGAAAGATCTTCCTATGTGTTCGCAGTTGATGGTGTCGAGGGTAGCAAACCTTGGTATTATGATATCAAGCAATTTATGAAGACTCAGGAATATCCAGTCGGGGTGTCCAGTAAAGATGACTCTCAAGAGGTTAGCAGGAGGGTTCTTCTAGAATCAAGATGATGTACTATACAAATGAAACTTCGACATGGTCCTGCTCAGATGTGTGGATAGACACAAAGCAGACCTGTTGATGCAGGAGGTTCACGAAGCTTCCTTCGGTACCCATGTTGGAGGGCATGTTATAACAAAGAAACTTCTTAGGTCAGGGTATAATTGGATCACCATGGAATCCGATTGTTGTAAATATTCCCTCAAATGCCACAAGTGCCAAATCTACGCTGATAAGGTTCATGTACCTCCAAATACATTGAGCGTCATGTCTTCACCTTGGCCATTCGCCATGTGGAGCATTAACATGCTTCCAACGGTCACCGCTTCATCCTAGTTGCTATAGACAACTTCACGAAGTGGGTCAAAGCGACATCTTACGCCAATGTTACAAAGCAGGTGGTCGCCCGATTTATCGAAAGGGATATCATTTGCCGGTATGGCATTCTCGAGAGGATCCTTACTGATAATGGTTCTAACCTTAATAACAAGATGATGTCCGACTTGTGCCAGGATTTCAAAATAGAGCATCACAACTCTTTGTTGTATCACCCAAACATGAATGGCGTCGTCGAGGCGGCCAACAAGAATATCAAGAAAATCGTTCAGAAGATGGTTGTGACATATAAGGATTGGCATGAGATGCTAACATTCGCACTACATGGGTATTGAACGTATGTGCGTACCTCGACAGGGGCAACCCCGTTCTCACTGGTGTATGTATGGAGGCAGTCCTACCGGTCGAAGTTGAGATCCCCTTGTTGAGAATAATGATGGATGTCAAGTTGGATGAAGTTTAATGGCTCCGAGCTAGATACAACCAATTGAGCCTCATCGAAGAAAAACACCTAGCAGTTGTATGCCATGGACATTTGTATCAACAGCGAATGAAACAGGCTTTCGACAAGAAAGTATGGCCTCAACGGTAATACCAGGTGACTTAGTGTTGAAAAGGATTCTTCCTCCTCTCAATGATCACAGGGGAAAGTGGACACCTAATTATGAAGTTCCATCCGTGGTTAAAAAGGTATTCTCGGGCGGAGCCTTGATGTTAACAACCATGGATGGCGAAGACTTCCAATCCCCTGTCAACACAGACGCGGTAAGAAAATACTTCGTGTAAAAAGACCCGCTGGATAAAAACAGAATAAAGATCCAGACAAAAAAGGGCATCCCGGCGAGCCAAAAATATAATAAAAGACTCGGGCAAAAATTAGAGAAATATTGCGAAAAATGTACACCCGCTGAGTTGAAAAGCCACATTGGACAACTCAGGCAAAAAAGGGTATCTCAGTGGATTGAAAACTCGAAAGGACGATCCATACAAAAGAGGGACTAACACGGACGACTGCAGTTTTCAAGGTTTGTGATCCATTTGCAGCTAAGGGCATCCTAAGGGTTGAAGACCAATTCAATCACTTTCCTCAAAGGCGAAGCAAGCGGAGAGTCATGGAGATATACAAGTCATAGCCAGGTCGGAGCTTGAAGAGATCCATTCTTCACATTGCTAAGAGGATAGTTTGTTTTCCTTTTGAGCAATTTCCTCTTTCCAGGGATTGCTTCCTGATGTAATGCATATTCAGGGCCATTTTCCAATTAATAAAATGCAACTTCATTCAAATTTATGTCCATGTTTTTTTTTCATCTAACATTGACTGATTGCAAAAACGTCCAACAAGCTATGATAAAATTACATTATGAACATTTGAATGCCTTATAACTCATGCAGGAGGATATAACTATATGATATCACTCTAAAACGTTGAGTGACAGGGATGGTGTTTCAAACCATAAGCCCGGGGCATACAGGCCAAACTAATTCTCCATGTTGCAGGCACTATCAGTTGTGTTTATGCAGGTGCATGTACAAGTGTTGCTAGAAGAGCTAGAGTAGACCCAGGAGGCCTTCTTAAACAGGTTCTTGGGCAGAATTCCCCAGCAATGTCTTCCTGGATGTCTTCCATTATCCCCGGTAGAATGGAAATTGAAACCTTCCCCAGCAGTGGTGAAAGAAGACTGATAATCTCCCCAAGCAGAGATTTTCCTTCAACAAATGAGTATTCCCCATCAGAGTATTCTTACCTCCAGTGATACGTGGAGACATCTCTTCCCTGAGCAAAAGATTATGCATCTGAGGGATCACCCAGCAAATTCCTTCCTCAGCAGAGCGCCAACACATCGGGTTCCCCAACCGAGTCAGAAGGATCATTTCCCCAACAGAATTCAACGGGTAGCGTACCTCCCAATCAAGTTCATTCCCCAATAAGGTCTTGGCTCTCCAATCTCAAAGTCCAATTTATTTTTGGCAATGGCGGCAGTTCAAAGCCGGTGTATCATCAACAATATCTCCCGTAGAGTTGATCTCCCTCCACAGGGAGTCGTTAAATCAATCCAATGATTATTTATTACCCGGCGCAATCGTCAGAGATACTTGTCACCTCCTCATAGGAAGATCCCTTTGCATTTACATTTGCATTTTGTGATCATCATTGCATTTTCATCCTCAAAAGCGTGGCATTTCCATCATTATGAAGCATTACGCCATGACAAAAGCCAAGCATGTGCATACCAACATGGGCCAGTTTTGGGGTATATTACACAAAGACTCATAAAATCTTTTCAACCTGAAGTATTCCCCACAGAGAATGCCAAGTTTATTTTCCAGACATCATTGCTCTTCCAAGTCAATGTTTGTTATCCCTAGTTGAGTCTTGTTTCAGTACAACAGTCTCATTTTCCGCGTCTCCGTTTAAGTACAACAGTCGCATCTCGGGCTCTCATTTAAGTACAACAATCCCATTCCTTTTGAGTCTCGTTTCAGTACAACGGTCTCATTTTTCGCGTCTCGTTTCAGTACAACGGTCGCGTCATAGGTCATTGTTTAAGTACAACGGTCATGATCCATCGACTTCATCTCACTATGATGATGTCATTTTCTACGACTCCATTTAAGTACAATGGTTTCGTATTTGTCAAGTCTCCATTTAAGTACAATGGTCTTGCTTTTGAGTCTTGTTTAAGTACAACAGGCTCAGTTTTCACGTCTCGTTTCAGTACAATGGTATCATGTTGGGTTTTCGTTTAAGTACAACGATCCCATTTCTTTGACTTCGTCTAAGTACAATGATTTCAACCCCTCGATTCCATTTAAGTACAATGGTTTCGTTCTTGAGTCTTGTTTAAGTACAACAGGCTCATTTTCCGCGTCCCATTTAAGTACAACGGTCGTGTCACGGGTCATCGTTTAAGTACAACGATCTTGTTCCCTCCGGGTTCCATTTAATTACAATGGTCTCTCTTTTGAGTCTTGTTTAAGTACACCAGGCTCACTTTCCGCGTCTTCGTTTCTGTACAACGGACGCGTCATGGGTAATCATTTAAGTACAATGATCCCATTCTTTTTTACTCCATTTCAGTACAATGGTTTCATCTCTGAGTCCGTCTAAGTACGATGGCCTCGTGTTCTTCGAGTCAACATCTAAGTATGATGAGTTTATTTCCCTTTTTGTCTTGTCAAAGGTCAACAAATTATATATATATATATATATATATATATATATAATAATTAAAAAAAGAAAAGAAACAGGATGGTATTCTCATTTCCAAAGAGTACAAATTTTCAGGATTATTCGAGTATTCAATCATTTCATACCATGAATGTCTAAAAGTCGTTGTTATTATTCATTCAGGTCTGCAGATGATTGAATAGGGGCATATGTAATACCTCAATATTTTCCCTCTCATTTTCATGGCATTTATCATATCACATTGCATATCCAAATCCACATCATGACCTAAAGTATTGCATCATAACCATCATAGTTGAGGCATAAGGCTTGTGATCAGTGATCGAGGAGATTGAAGGTCATCCAAGGGAAATGAAAAGGGAACATAGCTTCTCAACATTGTGCAAGGGTTCACAACAACCCACAAGTTTTCATTTGAAGCCACAAGTCATAGAAAGAAGTGAGTTGATTCAAACACTCAAGCAGTGCAACATCTCTTGACAAAAAGGGGCCAAATTAGGGTTTCTGATTAATTGAGCTTCCCAAGGAGATTTTTGTTCAAACTTGATCTCATTTTTCTACATGATATTAAGTGTCTAGGGTTGAAATTCCATCCATTGAATCATTTTGGAAGGTCTTAAATTGATCAGTTACTTGAAAATCAAGGAATTGGGGAAAACTCAACCATGCTGAGTAAAAAGTTAACTCCTGACTTTTTGAATTAAAATTCATGAAATTGAGGTTACAAGGAGTCTATGGACCAAATTTGATCAAGAAATGATGGAGGGATCATGAGAAATCAAGAAAATCAAAACTTACCATTTTTCGAAAACTAGGGTTTCCAAAAATGGTAAGTTTTGGCCATTTTGCAGCCAACTTCAAGAGAGGCCTTCTCCCAAAATAAAAGTCAAATGGAAATTCCACTTGGGCTGTTTGAAAGAGGACATCGTAATATTCAAATCCATAGGTGGAACATGTCCATGGAATTAAAATTGAAGGAGTTATGATCATGCAAAGATTGGACAAATCAAGGCAAGAACCAAGTCATGGGTCAGGCAAGGTAGGCCAGACAAGCCAGACATTTTGTCAAACATGTGGTGTGTCATAAGTATTGCCATTTTTCTTCATCAAGATGACCTTAAATTAAATTTTCTCCAACATCAAAGTTTTTCATTGATGCATTGTCTACAACTTTCATGTTGGAGCACTTTTCATATGATCAATGGTTTGAGAGATATGAGGGGGCAAAGTGGAAATCCCACACTGATCAAAACCAAGGCAGCTTGCCCAAGGAAAGTCAACCTTTGCAGGCCCATACATGCAGGTTTGCTTCTACATGTTCAATGACTATTTTGAGTGATCTAAAGGCATTATTTAATGTTAGTTTGAACTGCAATCTTGTTCTATAAGTCATTCACTTCAAATTGAGTACAAAAACTCCATGTTTTGATAGCTTGATCATGAAGTTACACTCCATTGAATATCATAATGTGCAACTGGTTACTTGTAATCTAAGACATTGTATTCTTTGATCAAATTCAACTCAGACATCTTGTACACATCAGTCACCATGTTTGGTTCACATTGCATTGCATTTAAAGAGTTCAAAGGATCTTATACATGACCATACATGTTAACAGCCATGCACCTCATGAAGAATCAAGCCAAATGAGAAACTTCACACATGTTGCAGCACTTGATCATATTAGTTCCATTACACTTCATTAAACCTCACCTTAAGTAACATGAATATTGCCACACATGATCATACTCGAGCTAAGCAACTCAGTTTCACATGGTCATTGATCCACACCTTCATTTTCTCATGGCACCTCAAGTTAGAACTAACCATAGTTCTAACTGTTAATTAGGGTTAATAACTATCAACCACACATATAAACCTAGCTTCTAACTGAATTGAGAAGAGCTTGATTTTTATCACAAAATCACCAAAATCACCAAGCATTTTTCTCTCTGAATTTTCTCTGAAATCACACTGAGTTTACACTGCATTTGGTCTCGAAGAAGCTTCATCCTCATTGATCTTGCTTCATTCTTTCTCAATTCATCTTCATCTTCACCTTGTGCACCATCTCCATGGCTGAATCCAGTTGAAGGTTCAAGAGTGCATACGTGCATATCTCTGTATTTTGGTGGAATTCTCATTGATCTTCATCAATTACATTGCATCCGTCACATATTCATCATCATCATCATCTTGGGATCACTCTCCATAGCTCAAGTCAGTTGGAGATCAAGAACAAGCTTACACTGAATTTTTTCATTTTCCTCATCATCAAGCATTCATGCATCTTAGAGTGTTTATTTCACTCCATCAAAGATCAAGAGTGCTTTGCCTCAAGGTTGGGAACCTCACCTCTGGATTTCTTCAACAATTGAAGCTCTGCATTTCAGGTTGGTTTGTGCTTTCGATTTCTTGATTTCAGTGATTTCTTGTGTGTTTTACATTGTTTCAAGCTTGATAGAAGCTACTGGTTATCTGGCTAGTTGATAGGCATTGTAGATGCTTAGATGCAGTTTTGTAGGTGGATCTTTATTGCTTCAATTTGCATTGTTCTTGAGTGAGAAATGGAAACCAAAGGTGGATTTGAGATGTACTTAATGAGAGGAAGATATTGATTACCTTAGATTGCATTTCCATGAAGTTTTGACCAAGCCCTAGCCTGAGTCTCACCGGAGAAGGTGATCGGAAATTAGCTCTGGTCACCTGAACAGTGCCCTAGCTTTATTCCCAGCTTTAAGGCATGACCTTAGGATCTTCTAAATCGTACTTCTCACATTGTGCCATCAAATAAATGATCCACCTGCGTCTCACGTGCATCGCTTATGAGTCTGAGTTCTCCCATGCGTGTCATCCACCTTGCTATGGTGTGCTATGTAATCTGGTCCATTTGATTGGCGCAAATTTTACTTCAGCTAGAGGCGTTAGATCAATCCAATGGTTTAGAGATAGTCAACATGTTGAATGAATCCTCATCATAACTTGTGTATCCAGCGCATTTGGGGTGGGCCTCAGATTGCTTTTGGCACCCCTCTCTCATAAAAGCCCAGTTATTTTGAACTGAAATTCCTTCTTTCTACACCTCTCTCATATTTTCTATTCTTTTTATTTTCTATTTCTTTTCAATTCAATTTTCATTTTCTAAAAATACCAAAAAGCCTCCAAAAATTCCCAATTAATTCCCACATCATTTTCATCATTTTACCAAACTTTTCATATTTTTAATTTCAGTTTCTTTTAAATTTCTGACCAGAATTAATTTCCCAATTAATTTCTTTATAATTCTCATCTTTTTTATCACTTTTTCCCCAATTTAGTTCTCCCAAACTAAAAGTGGCATTGACCCCATTCTTTTTGCCCTAATCAAAGGACACCTTTAGGTCACTGAAAATATTTTTCTCATATTTTTAGGTCACTATTTGGATTACGTTTGAGCCCATTGTTTGAGTTTGTTTCCATGAAACCCTAATTCTCTTTGTGCATTTATTTGATTGAGTTAGACTACAATTTTTGTGAGATTTTTTAGAGGTTAGTTTGTCACTGGTTTTTTACATTGGATGTTCAATTGTCATAATTTTTCCAGGTCATTTGATATTTTTTAGATGCCTTGTGTCACAAGTCATATTTTGGTCCTTATTTTCCCATCATTCTCATTCTATTTTGAGAAAAGTATTTATGCCATTCATTTGAGGTCTTCCATTTGAGTCCCTTAGGTCCCATTTGATGTCTTGATATCACTTTTATCCATTATAGGTCATTAAACTTTGAATTCTTAGGTTGCTTGATCCTTAAGTCACATATATGTTCACCCTCCTAAATCAAATTTGAGAGTATGATAGTCATGTTATACCATTCTTGTATATCTCATAAGTATTTCATAGTCATTATCATGTCTTCATTTCATCTAACAAGTCTTTGTATTTCATTTGGTTTCATTTGATACCTTAAAGCTTCAAAAATAATCTTCTTTATTCCTTAACCTTAAGGTAATTCATTCTAAATCATTTGTGGTTAATTTTTGAGTCTAATCTTCATCTTAACTTTTCATTAAGCCCCTGGTTTTTTATGGAGAATTCGAGTTTCATTAATCATGTTTGACTTTTTCTTTCTAAGTCTTTTCCTTCCTTTGGAACCATGTGTTCAATGTTTGTCTTTCATGTTTCAATCTTGAATTTGAATGTCTCTTACTTGAATCTCTTTATCCCCACTTGTTTTAACACTTTAGGAAATTCCCATTTAGTGTTTAATTCTGGATTTTTCATTCACCTTTGACTTCATTCATGTTTACCATGATTAGACCATGTGAATACTACACTTAACTTCACCTTGACTCCTATTAGGGTTTAGTACCTTTTAGTGCATAGTTTGCCTTTGGTTGTTCTTAGGACCTTAGATGGTTTTGGTAGGATTTAGCTACTGACTTTAGAAGTTTTTACCCTATAGGATCCTTTAGCTTTAGGTCTTAACCCTAGGAGGTTCTTAATGCCCTTTCCTTAGCTAGTGTGAGCTAGTTTAAGCTTTTGCCATGCTTTATGTGTTTAATATGCTTTGTAAAGCTAACCTTTGTTTTGTAGGGAGGGTGAGGTAAGCCTTGTTTATATAACTTCTTCCTCATCTGTTTATGCTTTATAATTGTGGTTGCCTTAGCACTTTGTGCTTTGCTTATAGGCTTTCACTCTCTTTAGAACCACTTACCTTCCTTAGGAAGTAAGTTGAGTTCTAATTTCCTTTTCTTCTTTTCCTTTTATTAATTAGGATTAGAAAACCTCACAAACTATTAGGGCCTCCTTTTTCATACAATGAATAACTTAGGGTTATGTCTTAGTCCCCTTAGTGTTTGTCCTTTCTCATTTGAGTCTTCTTTCTCATCTTCAAACAAAAATCCCAAAGACACTTAATAAAGGATAGAAGTAGTCTCTTGTGTATAGACTTATTCCATGGGGCACTCATATTCATTCCATCTTGGAATAGTGTGAGCTTGTCTAGCATGATGTACAAGTCTGATCATGAGACTATCCTCACAAAGAAAACATAAAAGACATTTCTTCAAAAGCTACAAAAACATGTAATAAGTTCAACAAGCTAGTGAACTTAGACCTTAATCCTTGGAAGCAAGTCTTGGATAAATTCTCCTTACTTGGTGTGTTTGTTCTACTATTCCATCTTGGAATGTAGTAGCAAGTACACATTCCATGGAAAAGAGTTTGAATTCACTTCCTTGTGCCACATTCATAGAAAACTCTGAAAAAACAGACAACAAACAATAAGCGACTTTCCTGCGGGAATTCTCTTCTCATCTCACTCACTCTAAACGTGAACTTGCGAAAACTTTTCTCATTTGCAAGATGGTAAACGCACTCGTACCAGACGAGCCTGCAACACCTGGGCATTGACATAAGCAATTCCAGCTATAAAAAACACAAACAAATAGTTCCCGCCTTAGTTAGGCAAACTACGTCGACTCTGATCCTCATTTTCCTGATGAGGTACGTAGGCAGCGGGGTAGGGCCTGTTCGAGCATATTCTTTATTTTCCCTACATTTTCCCCTTTCCTTTCGTTCTCTCTTTTAGTTCCCTTTATCATTTCCATTCCCATTCCAGTTAGCGGTTTTATTCAACACCAGGTTTATTTCTCACCCTTTGAAACAGACTTTCAAACATGGTCCCCGTTGGGTACGACGGACGATATGGGGTGCTAATACCTTCCCAGGTCGTAACCGACTCCTGAACCCAGATCTTTGGTTCGCAGGACCTTGTACTTTCCTTCTTCCTCAGGTTTGTGCAGTATTACCTTTCCCGTGGGATAAAAATGTCTGGCTGGTGACTCTACCGTTTTCGTGCCACTTTCGCATTTATACTAGGATAAAAATCCTGGGAGCGACACTTTGTTTTGAACTATGGTTCCATTCTCATCACGTTTTGTTCTTGAACACCCATCTTATTCCTATGATGTGTTTGTTGTTCGGTCTTGTTACGAGACTCCAAACTTGATGTCTTTCGAATTGGTTTAGTTCTTCTTGCATTGCTATTATCCATTGATCGTCGCCTAAGCCTTCATCGACTTTGGTTGGTTCGATTTGAGATACAAAAGCCATATTGAAACAAGCATCCTTGAGATTCAGTCGTGTTGCTACACCTTGGATAATATTACCATTAACTTTATCGATCGGGTGATCTCTATGAGTCCTCCATTCTTTCAGTAGATCATGGTGTTCTTCAATGATTTGTGAGTCATCTTCTTGTGGTTTAGATTGATCATTTGAAACATATTTTATGGTTGTGACATATCTATTATATCATCATCATCAACAACAAGAATATTATCCTCCATCGAGGGGTTAGTTTCAACAAAAGATACATGCATAAATTCTTCAATAGATAAAGTTCTTTTATTAAAAATTATAAATGCTTTACTAGAGAGGGAGTAACCCAGAAAGATACCTTCGTCGGATTTCTCATCAAACTTACCAAGATTGTCCTTGTTATTGTTGAGAAAAAAACACTTGCACCAGAAAATATAGAAAAAGGATATATTGGGTTTCCTTCCTTTGAACAACTCATACGGGGTCTTTTTGAGAATCGGCCGAATGTTGACACGGTTGCTTACAAAACATGTTGTGTTTACCGCATCCGCCCAAACGTACTTAGGAAGATTAGAGTCGCTAAGTATCGTTCTTGCAAGCTCCACAAACGACCTATTCTTCCTTTCTACGACATTGTTTTGTTGAGGAGTCCTTGGTGCGGAGAATTTGTGAGAGATTCCATTCTCTTCGCAAAATTCTTCAAAGGATGAGTTTAAGAATTCTGCACCGTGGTCGCTTCTAATGGAGGCTATTGTGAGGGACTTCTCGTTTTGTATTTGTTTCGCATACTTCTTGAAAGCTTTGAAAGCGTCACTTTTCTGCATTAGAAACAATGTCCATGTATATCTAGAGAAATCATCAATAATAACTAAAGCGTAAACATTACCTCCGAAGCTTTTCGTTCTTGTTGGATCAAAAAGATCTATATGCAACATTTGTAGTGGCCTAGATGTGGGCACCACTTTCTTGGATTTGAAAGATGTCTTGGTTTGCTTCCCCTTTTGGCATGCGTCACATAACTTTTCCTTGATGAATTTTATCTTTGGAAGACCAACAACTAGGTCATGCTTTATCAACTTGTTCAAGTGCTCCATGTGAATGTGAGTGAATCTTTTAAGCCATATCCAAGCCTCGTTGTTGTTCGCCAATAAGAATTTTACCTTCAAGGAAGAGTTATCAAAAGAAATAATAAAAATATTATTAATTATTTTACCTTTTAGCAAGACATCAAGTGTGACTTCATGTTCGATTAGGCATTCGTCCTTTGTAAAGTTGATTCGGAACCCTTTGTCACACAATTGAATTATGCTAAGTAGGTTATGTCTTAGGCCTTCCACGTAAATGACATCTTCGATGATTGTAAACGGTGGTGCTCCAACAGTTCCTATTCCAAGAATCTTTCTTTTATTATCATCGCTGTATGTTACATATCCTTTGGCCTTTAGAGATAGATGTGAAACTTTGTTGATATCGCCCGTCATATGCTTTGAACATCCGCTATCAAGATACCATTGATTGAATGTTGTCTTCAAGCATACCTACAAAACAAAATTAAGTTTTGTTAGGTACCCAAATTTCTTAGGGTCCATGATAGTTAGTAACCTTTTTAACCCACACATAATACCCTTTTGCAATACCAATATTGCTCACATAACAAGCATTAGGTGTGTGGCCTTTGATTCTACAATAAAAGCAAGTTGGTTGGAAATTACTTCTATATCTAGGAACATAAACCTTTTTCTTAACAACCCTTTTCTTTTTATGACTTTGATGCACACTTTTAGAATTGTTTACTTTCTCTTTAGAAATTTGCTCACTTGCTTTAACAAAAATGGTTTCATTGGAGCTTGGTTTAGAAAGCTTAGAATATCTTAATCCACTTTTATCATTAGGATACCTTTGGTTCCTAAGAATTTCTTCCAATCCAATTTGACCCTTTTCATATCTTTCAAGAACTCTTTTAAG
Organism: Lathyrus aphaca; assembly: GCA_963966055.1. Classification (NCBI taxonomy): domain Eukaryota; kingdom Viridiplantae; phylum Streptophyta; class Magnoliopsida; order Fabales; family Fabaceae; genus Lathyrus; species Lathyrus aphaca. The sequence continues at coordinate 423,096,075 of OZ014521.1, forward strand.
TTGAACAATTTGAAAAGAGAAAGATTCAAAATTCTTACAAGAAAGATTTTGTTTTTCATTCATCAATTTTTGTTTTTCATTTTCAACATATTTTTCCAAAGCAATGTTCTTTTCCTCTAGAGATGAAATTAGTTTCTTTTGAGATGATATAGTTTTATACAAAATTTTGCATTCTTTTAATAATTCATCTATAACCTCTTGTGCATCATTATCATAAACGGAAAAGTTGCTACTAACCTCATCTTTTTAGTCATCGGAGTGATGTGAAGCCATTAGAGCCATGTTTGCACATTCATCTCTTTTCAAATCCGATGTGGAACTTATCTCATTATCGTCCCAAGCAATGTAAGCCTTCTTGTTCTTGACCTCCTTCTTGCCTTTAAATCCTCCTTTCTTTGCAAGTTTCGGGAAATCCGGCTTTATGTGACCTTGCTTTCTACATTCATAACAAGTAACGTCTTGCATTGATGCGAGTGCTTCCTTTTTCCTGAAATGTCTACTCTTTTTAGCATAAAAGGAATTTTTATTTTTATTGAAAAACTTACCAAGCTTCTTCACAAGAAGCATGAAATTCTCATCTTCCGATGTCTCGTCATCTTTATCATCTTTTGATTCAACCTTCAAGGCAATTCCTTTGGACTTCTTTTCTTGACTTTCATGTTTCTCAAGCCTTCCAAGTTCCAACTCATGTTCTTGAAGTTTTCCAAATAGAGATGCAGATGTCATAGTTGAGAGACTCTTCTTTTCCGAGATAGCGATCACTTTCGGTTTCCATTCTCTTGTCAAGGATCTTAGGACTTTGAGGTTTAGATCATCATTTGTATATGTTTTTCCAAAAGCAATCAAATGATCTGTTAGATGGACAAATCTCTTCAGTAGTGCAACTATAGATTCACCGGGCTGCATTCGGAACATTTCATACTCTTGACTTAGTGTGTTTAGCCTTGATCTCTTTACTTCGGAGGTTCCTTCATGAGTTTCTACCAAAGTGTCCCAAATATCCTTTGTCGATTTACATTGAGATATGCGAAAGAACTCATCCATACTCAGAGCACTTTGTAGAATATTGATTGCCTTCTTCTCATTTAAAATCCTTTTTCTTATCATCTTCGTCATATGTACTTTTTAACTTTATGGTTCCAATGCCATTTACGACATTCATCGGATTATGTGGATCATTTTCAACTTCTTCCCATATGCCTTCTCCTTGGGCTTCTAGATGTGCCTTCATTCTGATTTTTCAAAAATTGAAGTATTCTCCGGAGAAGAGTAGGGCTTATTGCTACTTCCACTATCTTTGAAAATCGGGTTTGTACTTGTGGAAGCCATGCTGGATCACTAGGAACAAGTTACCTATAACTTGCTTTGATGCCAAATGTAAGTTCAAAAAGAGCCTAAGAGGGGGGTGAATTAGGTCTTAGATAATTTTTTCGGAATTTTATTGGTGATTGAATTTTTCTACCTAAAGTTCTAAGTTACGAAAGCGGTAAAAGCATAAAGGTAAAAGACACCGGGAATTTATACTAGTTCTCCTCAAAGATCGAGAGTACTCCAGTCCTCTTACGACTCGTAAGAGATTTTATTATAGTTTCATAAATGTACAAGCCTATCACACCAAAACTTGGTGAAGCCTACTTTCTAACAACTATACAAACTATGTGTTGAAGAACAATCCTCTTAACAACACAAAACCTTGTGTCCAACAATCCTGGATCACAAGAAAACAATAGAGAAAATCTCTTAACAAAATTTAATAATAAGATGAAAGTATGATATCAATCTTCTTTGATTGATCTTCTCCTTGAATCAAAATCACTCAAGAATGTATACAAGTGTTCAATTTTAAAATGAAATGAGATGAAACAAATATGAACACTTTTATTAAAATATGAAGGATTATATGAGAGTGATTGAATGAGTTATATGAAAATTCTATGAGATGTTTTGTATTTTGAAATTTTCAGAATTTATAAGTTGTAAAACACCTATTCAAAGAGGTATTATTTTGTTCATGAAAACTAACCAAAAGGTATGAAATTTAAAAATGATTTTTCATGAAAAGAGGCCAAAATATTCAAAAACGTACAGTGTTAACCGGTTAACCAAATGGGTTAACCGGTTAACGCATTAAAATGTTAACTGGGAATTTTGAAATCAGGCTCGTTAACCGGTTAACCATATGGGTTAACCGGTTAACCCTGTTACAAAAACAGAAAAACTTAGTTTTAAAGTGTTAAACCAGTTTGAAAATTATACCAAATGATTATATGCACCATGCTAACATAAATAATGATTTTTGAACACTTGTATATCAATCCAAAGGTGAGTTTTTATATACCTTAAGATTGTGTCCAAAGCTTGAATCTTTAAGAATATGCAAAAGAAGCTTGATCATATAATTCCATTGCCTTTGATAGAGCATGTCCTTGTTGTTTGATATTATTGGAAGCTCTTATCTTTTTGCAGTCATGAAATGTATAGATGCTTGTTGTCTTCATCAAAATACTTGAGGTTGAAGCATGCTTCTATAATTTGGATTTCTATTTTCACCTCCTAGCTTTCTTTTATTTCTTTTGTTTTATTATTTCTTCTAGTTTCCTTTTTAATTTTTTGTAAAATAGTTTTAGGTCTGTAAAAATCCCAAAAAAAATCATCAATGTTATTTTGAGTTTTATAAAATTTCTTCGAATTTTATTTTTCTTTTTCTTTATTTTTTGGCTCTGAATTAATTTTACAATTAATTTCCTTTGCTTTGTTTTCTTCCATGAACGCTTGACCTTGTTTATTTTCTAACTTGAGTTCCAGAATTGATATAATGTTTATTATTTTTGTCTTGAATCACTAACATGCTAAGGTACTTTGATGATTTTTGTGATAATTTTTAGGATTTGTTTGGCTGACTTTTGGCTTGTTGCTTCATGATTAAGAAAATGAAACCCTAGCTCCACTTTGACCAATTGTTTGATTGTTTTTGCTTCTGGTTCTGTTCATGTGACTTTGGTATGATGTTTGTACATGTTTAAAGTGCTTGGATGCTTAATTTTCTAATTTTTGAAGCATGCTTACTATTTGTTTGGGATTTGATCTTAAATTGCCTTATTTTGAAGAGGTTTTGAGCTTTGCTTGTTTGCTTGATTAGAAAGGCACTTGTGCCATCACATAGGATCTTGTTTGATGATTGATAATATGTTATATGATCCCTGGTTGTGATATTTGAGCCTTACCTTTGCTTTTCCTATGCTTAACTTATGCACTATGTAACACTTTTCACAAGTATGTGTCACTTCACTTCACACATATCATGTCTTCTCCCTTTGCCTTAGTGTGCTTATATGCTTTGAGTGATGATTGTACCTTCTTCTTAGGAGCATAATCAAGTTGTTTAGGTTCTGACTTTGAGTTTACTTGATGTTTTTTAACTTGTTTGACTTCTCTTATCATTTGTGAATACTTCTAACCATTTTAGGAGTTATGGTAAGTGTAGGGATGTGGATGTGCTTCCACATCTCAACATTTTCTTTCCTCTACTTCTTTTTTACTTTCTTGACTTGTGTTTGTGATGTTCTTAGGCCATCAATGTTCAACTTCTTTTCCTCCCTCTTAGGATCAACTTACCTTCTTTTAAGAAGTAAGTTACTTCCTTTTGCTCCTTTCTTCATCTTCTTCTTTATTTTCTTTTTTCCTTCTTCTTCATTAGGATAGACTTCAAACCACACTAACCTAGGTATCCCATGCATGATAACACTTAGGATTGTTAGTCTCCCCTTTAGTTTTTACCTATGAGATCCTTTTGGTGTTCTCCCTTTCTCATCTTCAAACAAAAACCTAAAAAACACGTAATAATGGTAGAAATAGTCTTGTGTGTATGGACTTATTCCATGGGGCACTTGTATTCATCCCATCTTAGGATAGTACAAGCTTGTATAGCATGATGTAGAAGTCTAATCATAAGACTACTTTCACAAATAAAATCATAAAAAGACACTTCTTCATCAAAAATACAAAAATACTTAATAAGTTCAACAAGTTAGTGAGCTTAGGCCCTAATCTTTGGAACCAAGTCTTGGATAACTTCTCCTTACTTAGGTGTGCTTGTTCTTCATTCCATCTTGGAATGTAGTAACAAGTACACATTCCATGGAAAAGGACTTGAGTTCACTTTCTTGTGCCAAACTCATAAAAGCTTCTAAAAAACACGGGACAAACAATAAGCGTCTCTCCTTCGGGACTTCTTTTCTTATCACCTTCATTCATAACGTAAGAACTTGCTCCTACTTTTCATTTTGCAAGACGGTAATGCACTCGTACCTGACGAGCGTGCAACACCTAAGCATTGACATGAGTAGTTCAAGCTTTTAAAACACAAGCCATTTTCCTCCCTAGTTAGGGGAGCTACGGCGACTCTGATCCTTATGTCCAGATAAGGTATGTAGGCAGCGGGGTAGGGCCCGTTCAAGCACTCTTTTATTTTCTTACATTTTCCCCCTTTCTTTTCTTTTATCTAGATCAAGTTCCTTTTCTTTCGCATCGGCTTCATTGTTTTACCCTTTGAAACAATTTTTTGCAAGCGTGGATCCCGTCGGGTACGGCGGACGATCTGGGGTGCTAATACCTTCCCAGGTCATAATCGACTCCCAAACTCAGTTCTTTGGTTCAGAGGACCATGTATTTTCCTTTCTTTCCCTGGTTTGTGCAGCATTACCATTCTCGATCCTTCAGGATGAAAATGCCTGGCTGATGACTCAACCTTTTCCGCGCCACTTTCGCGTTTTTACCAGGATGGAAATCCAGGGAGCGACATTTGGCGACTCTGCTGGGGATCGAACCCATAATCTCTGGTTTCCCCTTGAGAGTCACTCCTAGAGCTTGTTTGTTTTTGTTTCATTGGGTGTTTGATTGTTTGTTGTTATGTTTAGTTTACTGTTTTATTTACATTTTTATTTTACAGTTTTATTTACTGCTTTTAGTATTTTATTTTTCATGCATCATATTATACTGGATTGTCTAGATTGGATTTTCTGTTTGGTGGGTTGAGAATTGTTACTGTGAGATGAGCTCGTAATCGGGGCTCAAGTGCATGCTAGGAATTAGCATGGACAGACACTTTGGCTTCATGGCATCTTGCTATGTTGGTAGTAGTGAGTTCTAAACCCATAATGCGACCGTCTTGGAAATGTATTGATACATGAATATTTCTTGGATCATTACACGACCTCGATAATTATGTGCATTTGAGGATCGATCATTAAGGACCTTTGTGGAAACATCCCTCTCCAGTGATTACAGTGGCAGACCACATTTGTGGCAAACCCATTCGCACCCAAGGGCCCACTGGGAAATCGCATAGGATGGCATGGTTCTCTTATAGGAACTCAGTCAAAGCATCTGGTTGTATGACGATAGTACTGTATCCTGTGCGCTAAATGTACTATTGTTTCTCGATTTCAGCGTTGAAGCTGAGGACATATAAGGGATGTTTATTTTTCCCAGACTCTAGCTGAGACCTCCCTAAGTAGTATATAATGCTTAACCGATTCACTGATTTGGTCATGAACCATTTCTCGTAAATGGTGAACGTATTATTGTTATTCGGCTTTGAGAGTCCGTGATGTTTGACCCGGAGCACACCCGTGAGATTGGGAGGGTTTTACAGGTTTGCAGGAGCACATGACCTCATCATACCCTTTGTCATCAGTGTGATCTTATGTTCTGATCCAGTTACTGCGGTTCTGAAATTCTTGATTATCTGGCTCTTAGTTATTATCTGGGGGTTATTATTCAGAGGAACTTTTGGGTTTCAAATCACTTGGTTTTTGGCTCTGTATTCTACATCCACACATTTTCCAGACACTGGTCACATGCCAGTTACATACATGACATCATATCATTTCAGCATACATGTTCAGTTATTTCCGAGGATCCCATATTTAAATCATGAACTTGAATTTCCTGGGTATCAAAATGTGAATAAAATCAGATGGGTCCTGGGAAATAATCAAACAAGGCATACATCCTTGCATTCATGACAGGTGTTCAGAGACAAATTCTTATCTTGATTTGGTTTCCATTTTGTAAATCTCGCTCATGGTGTGTCTTGTTCGCTTTATCTCTCAAGTGAGATAAGAGATTTTTGATTCCATCCAATTTCGATTTCGTTCCTTCGAGTTATCATCCAAGTTATTATAGTCTCTTTTCAAAATCACTCACAGTGTGTCTTGTTCGCTTTATCTCTCAAGTGGGATAAATGTTATTCGATTCTGTCCAAGTTTGGTTTCATTCTATTGAGTTATCATCCAAGTTATGATAGTCTCATTTCAAGCTCACTCACGGTGTGTCTTGGAATTGTTTCTCTCAAGTGGGATAAATGCTTTTCGATTCCGTCCAAATACAGTTTCGTTCCTTCGAGTTATCATCCAAGTTATCATAGTCGATTTTCAAGCTCACTCACTTTGTGTCTTGTTCGCTTTATCTCTCAAGTGGGATAAATTATTTTTGATTCCATCCAAGTCTGGTTTTGTTCCTTCGAGTTATCATCCAAATTATGAAAGTCTCTTTTCAAGCTCACTCACGGTGTGACTGGTTCGCTTTATCTCTCAAATGGGATAAATGCTTTTCGATCCCGTCCAAGTCCAGATCCTTTCCTTCGAGTTATCATCCATGTTATGATAGTCTCTTTTCAAGATCACTCACGGTGTGTCTTGTTCGCTTTATCTCTCATTTGGGATAAATTCTTTTCGATTCCGTCCAAGGCTGGTTTCGTTCCTTCGAATTATCATCCAAATTATGACAGTCTCTTTTCAAGCTCAGTCATGGTGTGTCTTGTTCGCTTTATCTCTCAATTGGAATAAATGCTTTTTGATTTCGTACAAGTCTGATTTTGTTCTTTCGAGGTATCACCCAAGTTATAATAGTCTATTTTCAAGCTCACTCACGATGTGTCTTGTTCGCTTTATATCTCAAGTGGGATAAATGCTTTTCGATTTCGTCCAAGTCCGGTTTCTTTCCTTCGAGTTATCACCCAAGTTATGATAGTCTCTTGACAAGCTCACTCACGGTGTAAATTGTTCGCTTTATCTCTCAAATGGGATAAATGTTTTTCGCTTTATCATCCAAGTTATGATTGTCTCTTTTCAAACTCACTCATGGTGTGTCTTGTTTACTTTATCTCTAAAGTGAAATAAATTCTTTTCGATTCCGTCCAAGTCAGATTTCGTTCTTTTGGGTTAACATTCAAGTTATTATAGTCTCTTTTCATGCTCACTCACGGTGTCTCTTGTTTGCTTTATCTCTCAAGTGGGATAAAAAAAATTTGATTCGGTCCATGTCCAGTTTCTTTCCTTCGAGTTATCATCCAAGTTATGATAGTCTCTTGTCAAGCTCACTCACGGTGTGTCTTGTTCGCTTTATCTCTCAAGTGGGATAAATGCTTTTCGATTCCGTCCAATTTAAATTTCGTTCCTTCGAGTTATCATCCAATTTATTATAGTCTCTTTTCAAATTCACTCACAGTGTGTCTTATTCACTTTAACTCTCAAGTGGGATAAATTCTTTTCGATTTTGTCCAAGTCCGATTTCATTCCTTTGAGTTATCGTCGAAGTTATGATAGTCTCTTGTCAAGCTCACTCATAGTGTCTCTTGCTCGTTTTATCTCTCAAGTGGGATAAATGTTTTTCGATTCTGTCCAAGTACAGTTTCGTTCCTTCGAGTTATCATCCAAGTTATGATAGTCTACTTTCAAGCTCACTCACGGTGTGTCTTGTTCACTTTATCTCTCAAGTAGGATAAATGCTTTTCGATTTCGTCCAACTCTGGTTTCGTTCCTTTAAGTTATCATCCAAGTTAGTATAATCTCTTTTCAAGCTCACTCACGGTGTGTCTTGTTTGTTTTATCTCTCAAGTGGGATAAATGTTTTTCGATTCTATCCAAGTCAAGATCCTTTCCTTCGAGTTATCATCCATGTTATGATAGTCTCTTTTTAAAATAACTCACGGTGTGTCTTGTTCGCTTTTTCTCTCAAGTGGGATAAATGCTTTTCGATTCCGTCCAAGTCCGGTTTCGTTCCTTCGAATTATAATCCAAATTATGATAGTTTTTTTTTCAAGTTCAGTCACGGTGTGTCTTGTTCGCTTTACCTCTCAAGTGGGATAAAGTCTTTTTGATTTCGTCCAAGTCTGATTTTGTTCTTTCGAGGTATCATCCAAGTTATAGTAGTCTGTTTTCAAACTCACTTACGGTGTGTCTTGTTTTCTTTATCTCTCAAGTGGGATAAATGCTTTTCGATTTCGTTCAAGTCTGGTTTCTTTCCTTCGATTTATCATCAAAGTTATAATAGCCTTTTGACAAGCTCACTCAAGGTGTGTATCGTTCTCTTTATCTCTCAAGTGAGATAATTGTTTTTCGATTTCGTTTGTATCTGGTTTCATTCCTTTGAGTTATCATCCAAGTTATGATTGTCTCTTTTCAAGCTCACTCAAGGTGTGTCTTGTTTACTTTATCTCTCAAGTGAAATAATTTTTTTTGATTATGTCCATGTCCGATTTCGGTCTTTTGAGTTATCATCTAAGTCATTATAGTCTCTGTTAAGGCTCACAAACTGTGTCTCTTGTTCGCTTTATCTCTCAAGTGGGATAAATGCTTTTCAATTCCGTCCATGTCCCGTTTCTTTCCTTCGAGATATCATCCAAGTTATGATAGTCTCTTGTTAAGCTCACTCACGGTGTGTCTTGTTCGCTTTATCTCTCAAGTGGGATAAATGCTTTTCGATTCCGTCCAAGTCCAATTTCAGTCCTATGAGTTATCATCGAAGTTATGATAGCCTCTTTTCAAGTTCACTCACGGTGTGTCTTGGAGCTTTATCTCTCAAGTGGGATAAATGCTTTTCAATTTCGTCCAATTCTGGTTTCTTTCTTTCGAGTTATCATCCAAGTTATGATAGTCTTTTGTCAAACTCACTCACGGTGTGTCTTTTTCGTTTTATTTCGCAATTGGGATAAATGCTTTTCGATTCTGTCCAAGTACAGTTTCGTTCCTTCGAGTTATCATCCAAGTTATGATATTCTACTTTCAATCTCACTCATGGTGTTTCTTGTTCGCTTTATCTCTCAAGTGGGAGAAATTCTTTTCGATTCTGTCCAAGTCCAGATCCTTTCCTTCGAGTTATCATCTATTTTATGATAGTCTCTTTTCAAGATCAATCACGGTGTGTCTTGTTCGCTTTATTTCTCAAGTGAGATAAATGCTTTTCGATTCCGTCCATGTTCGGTTTCGTTCATTCGAATTATCATCCAAATTATGATAGTCTTTTTTCAAGTTCAGTCACGGTGTGTCTTGTTCGATTTATCTCTCAAGTGGGATAAATACTTTTTGATTTCGTCCAAGTCTAATTTTCTTCTTTCGAGGTATCATCCAAGTTATAATAGTCTCTTTTTAAGATCACTCACGGTGTGTCTTGTTCGCTTTTTCTCTCAAGTGGGATAAATGCTTTCCGATTCCGTCCAAGTCCGGTTTCGTTCTTTTGAGTTATCATCCAAGTTATGATAGTCTCTTGTCAAGCTAACTCATGGTGTGTCTTGTTCGCTTTATCTCTCAAGTGGGATAAATGCTTTTCGATTCCATCCAAGTCCAGTTTTGTTCCTTCGAATTATCATCCAAGTTATAATAGTCTACTTTCAAGCTCACACACAGTGTGTCTTGTTCGCTTTATCTCTCTAGTGGGATAAATGCTTTTAGATTCCATCCAAGTCTGGTTACGTTCCTTCGAGTTATCATCCAAGTTATGATAATCTCTTTTCAAGCTCACTCACGGTGTGTCTTATTCGCTTTATCTCTCAAGTGGGATAAATGTTTTCAATTCCGTCCAATTCCAGATCCTTTCCTTCGAGTTATCATCCATGTTATGATAATCTCTTTTCAAATTCACTCACGGTGTGTCTTGTTTGCTTTATCTCTCAAGTCGGATTAAATGCTTTTAGATTTCGTCCAAGTTTGATTTTGTTCTTTCAAGGTATCATCCAAGTTATAATAGTCTGTTTTCAAGCTCACAAACGGTGTGTCTAGTTTGCTTTATCTCTCAAGTGGAAAAAATGCTTTTCGATTCCCTCCAAATCCGGTTTCGTTCCATCAAATTATCATCCAAATTATGATAGTCTCCTTTCAACCTCAGTCACGTTGTGTCTTGTTCGCTTTATCTCTCAAGTGGGATAAATGCTTATTGATTACGTCCAAGTCTGATTTCGTTCTTTTGAGGTATCATCCAAGTTATAATAGTCTCTTTTCAAGCTCACTAACGGTGTCTCTTGTTCGCTTTATCTCTCAACTAGGATAAATGCTTTTCGATTCCGTCCAAGTCCTGTTTCTTTCCTTCGAGTTATCATCCAAGTTATGATAGTCTCTTGACAAGCTCACTCATGGTGTGTATTGTTCACTTTATCTCTCAAGTGGGATAACTGTTTTTCGATTCTGTATGTATCTGGTTACATTACTTTGAGTTATTATCCAAGTTATGATTGTCTCTTTTCAAGCTCACTTGTGGTGTGTCTTGTTTGCTTTATCTCTTAAGTAAAATAAATTCTTTTCGATTCCGTCTAAGTCAGATTTCGTTTTTTTGAGTTATCATCCAAGTTATTATAGTCTCTTTTCAAGCTCACTCACGGTGTCTATTGTTCGCTTTATCTCTCAAGTTGGATAAATGTTTTTCGATTCGGTCAATGTCCGGTTTCTTTCCTTCGAGTTATCATCCAAGTTATGATCGCTTCTGGTCAAGCTTACTCACGGTGTTCTTGTTCGCTTTATCTCTCAAGTGGGATAAATGATTTTCGATTCCGTCCAATTTCGATTTCGTTCCTTCGAGTTATCATCCAATTTATTATAGTCTCTTTTCAAAATCACTCACGGTGTGTCTTATTCGCTTTAACTCTCAAGTGGGATAAATTCTTTTCGGTTCTGTCGAAGTCCGATTTCATTCCTTTGAGTTATCATCGAAGTTATTATAGCCTCTTTTCAAGCTCAATCACGGTGTGTCTTGGAGCTCTATCTCTCAAGTGGGATAAATGATCTTTGATTCCGTCCAAGTCCGGTTTCTTTATTTCGAGTTATCATCCAAGTTATGATAGTCTCTTGTCAAGCTCACTCACGGTGTGTCCTTCTCGTTTTATCTCTCAAGTGGGATAAATGCTTTTTGATTCCGTACAAGTACAGTTTCGTTCCTTCGAGTTATCATCCAAGTTATTATAGACTACTTTCAAGCTCACTCACGGTGTTTCTTGTTCGCTTTATCTCTCAAGTGGGATAAATGTTTTTCGATTCCGTCCAAGTCTAGTTTTGTTCCTTCGAGTTATCATCCAAGTTATGATAATCTCTTTTCAAGCTCACTCACGGTGTGTATTGTTCATTTTATCTCTCAAGAGGGATAAATTATTTTCGATTCTTTCCAAGTCCAGATCATTTCCTTCGAGTTATCATCCATGTTATGATAGTCTCTTTTTAAGATCACTCACGGTGTGTCTTGTTCGCTTTTTCTCTCAAGTGGGATAAATGCTTTTTGATTCCATCCATGTCCGGTTTCGTTCCTTCGAATTATCATCCAAATTATGATAGTCTTTTTTCAAGTTCAGTCACGGTGTGTCTTGTTCGCTTTACCTCTCAAGTGGGATAAATGCTTTTTGATTCCATCCAAGTTTGATTTTGTTCTTTCGAGGTATCATCCAAGTTATAATAGTCTGTTTTCAAGCTTATTCACAGTGCATATTGTTTGCTTTATCTCTCAAGTGAGATAACTATTTTTCGATTTCGTCTGAATCTGGTTTCATTCCTTTGAGTTATCATCCAAGTTATGATTGTCTCTTGTCAAGCTTACTCAAGGTGTGTCTTGTTCACTTTATCTGTAAAATAAATTCTTTTCAATTTCGTCCATGTCCGATTTCGTTCGTTTGTGTTATCATCCAAGTTATTATAGTCTCTTTTAAGGTGAACTAACGGTGTGTCTTGTTTGCATTATCTCTCAAGTGGGATAAATGCTTTTCGATTCCAATTACGATTTCGTTCCTTCGAGTTATCATCAAATTTATTATAGTCTCTTTTCAAAATCACTCACCGTGTGTCTTGTTCGCTATATCTCTCAAGTGGGATAAATTATTTTCGATTCCGTCCAAGCCCAATTTCAGTTCTATGAGTTATCATCGAAGTTATGATAGCCTATTTTCAAGCTCATTCATGGTGTATCTTCGAGCTTTATCTCTCAAGTGGGATAAATGCTTTTCAATTCCGTCCAATTCCAGTTTCGTTATTTCGAGTTATCATACAAGTTATGATATTCTCTTGTCAAGCTCACTCACGATGTGTCTTGTTCGCTTTATCTCTCAAGTGGGATAAATGCTTTTCGATTCCGTCCAATTTCAATTTCTTTCCTTCGAGTTATCATCAAAGTTATTATATTCTCTTTTCAAAATCACTCATTGTGTGTCTTGTTCGCTTTATCTCTCAAGTGGGATAAATTCTTTTTGATTCCGTCCAAGTCCAATTTCAATCCTATGAGTTATCATCGAAGATATGATAGCCTCTTTTCAAGCTCACTTACGGTGTGTCTTGGAGCTTTATCTCTCAAGTGGGATAAATGCTTTTCAATTCCGTCCAATTCCGGTTTCATTCTTTCGAGTTATCATCCAAGTTATGATAGTCTCTTGTCAAACTCACTCACGGTGTGTCTTATTCGTTTTATCTCGCAAGTGGGATAAATGCTTTTCGATTCCATCCAAGTACAGTTTCGTTCCTTCGAGTTATCATCCAAGTTATGATAGTCTACTTTCAATCTCACTCACGGTGTATCTCGTTCGCTTTATCTCTCAAGTGGGATAAATGCTTTTCGATTTCGTCCAAGTATGGTTTCGTTCCTTCGAGTTATCATCCAAGTTATGATAGTCTCTTTTCAAGCTCACTCATGGTGTGTCTTGTTCGCTTTATCTCTCAAGTGGGATAAATGCTTTTTGATTCCGTCCAAGTCTGATTTTGTTCTTTCGAGGTTTCATCCAAGTTATAATAGTCTGTGTTCAAGCTCAGTCACGGTGTGTCTTGTTTTCTTTATCTCTCAAGTGTGATAAATGTTTTCCGATTCCGTCCAAGTCTGGTTTCTTTTCTTCGAGTTATCATCAATGTTTTGATATTCTCTTGACAAGCTCACTTCCGGTGTGTATTGTTCGCTTTATCTCTAAAGTGAGATAACTCTTTTTTGATTTCGTCTGTATATGGTTTCATTCCTTTAAGTTATCATCCATGTTATGATTGTCTCTTTTCAAGCTCACTCACGATGAGTCTTGTTTACTTTATCTCTCAAGTGAAATAAATACTTTTCAATTCCGTCTATGTTCGGTTTCATTATTTTATTCATCATCCAAGTTATTATAGTCTCTTTTCAAGCTCACTAACGGTGTCTCTTGTTTGCTTTATCTCTCAAGTGGGATAAATGCTTTTCGATTCCATACATGTCCGGTTTCTTTTCTTCGAGTTATCATCCAAGTTATGATAGTCTCTTGTCAAGCTCACTCACGGTGTGTCTAGTTCGCTTTATCTCTCAAGTGGGATAAATGCTTTTCGATTCCGTCCAATTTCGATTATGTTCCTTTGAGTTATCATCCAAGTTATTATAGTCTCTTTTCATAATCACTCACGATGTGTCTTATTCGCTTTAACTCTCAAGTGGGATAAATTCTTTTCGATTATGTCCAAGTCTGATTTCATTCCTTTGAGTTATCATCTAAGTTATTATAGCCTCTTTTCAAGCTCACTCACGGTGTGTCTTGGAGCTTTATCTCTCAAATTGGATAAATGCTTTTCGATTCCGTCCAAGTCCGGTTTCTTTCTTTCGAGTTATCATCCAAGTTATGATAGTCTCTTGTCAAGCTCACTCACGGTGTGTCTTGCTCGCTTTATCTCTCAAGTGGGATAAATGCTTTTCGATTTCGTCCAAGTACAGTTTCGTTCCTTTGAGTTATCATCCAAGTTATGATAGACTACTTTCAAGCTCACTCATGGTGTGTCTTGTTTGCTTTATCTCTCAAGTGGGATAAATGCTTTTCGATTCCGTCCAAGTCTGGTTTCGTTCCTTCGAGTTATCATCCAAGTTATGATAGTTTCTTTTCAAGCTCACTCACGGTGTGTCTTGTTCGATTTATCTCTCAAGTGGGATAAATGCTTTTCGATTTCGTCCAAGTACAATTTTGTTCCTTCGAGTTATCATCCAAGTTATGATAGTCTACTTTCAAGCTCACTCACGGTGTGTCTTGTTTGCTTTATTTCTCAAGTGGGATAAATGCTTTTCGATTTCGTCCAAGTCCGATTTTGTTCCTTCGAATTATCAACCAAATTATTATAGTCTCTTTTCAAGCTCAGTCACGGTGTGTCTTTTTCGCTTTATCTCTCAATTGGGATAAATGCTTTTTGATTTCGTCCAAGTCTGATTTTGTTCTTTTGAGGTATCACCCAAGTCATAATAGTCTGTTTTCAAGCTCACTCACGGTGTATCTTGTTTGCTTTATCTTACAAGTGGGATAAATGCTTTTCGATTCCGTCCAAGTAATATTTTGTTCCTTTGATTTATCATCCAAGTTATGATAGTCTACTTTCAAGCTCACTCATGGTGTGTCTTGTTTGCTTTATCTCTCAAGTGGGATAAATGATTTTCGATTCAGTCCAAGTCTAGTTTCGTTCTTTTAAGTTATCATCCAAGTTATGATAGTCTCTTTTCAAGCTCACTCACGATGTGTCTTGTTTGCTCTATCTCTCAAGTGGGATAAATGTTTTTCGATTCTGTCCAAGTCCAGATCCTTTCCTTATAGTTATAATCCAAGTTATGATTGTCTACTTTCAAGCTCACTCATGGTGTGTCTTGTTCGCTTTATTTCTCAAGTTGGATAAATGCTTTTCGATTTCGTCCAAGTTCGGTTTCGTTCCTTCGAATTATCATCCAAATTATGATAGTCTCTTTTCAAGCTCAGTCACGGTGTGTCTTTTTCACTTTATCTCTCAAGTAGGATAAATGCTTATTAATTTCGTCCAAGTCTGATTTTTTTCTTTCGAGGTATCACCCAAGTCCTAATAGTCTGTTTTGAAGCTCACCCACGGTGTGTCTTGTTTTCTTTATCTTTCAAGTGGGATAAATACTTTTCGATTCCGTCCAAGTACAGTTTTGTTCCTTCGATTTTTCATCCAAGTTATGATAGTCTACTTTCAAGCTCACTCACGGTGTGTTTTGTTCGCTTTATCTCTCAAGTGAGATAAATGATTTTCGATTTCGTCCAAGTATGGTTTCGTTCCTTCGAGTTATCTATCAAGTTATGATAGTCACTTTTCAAGCTCACTCACGGTGTGTCTTGTTCGTTTTATATCTCAAGTGGGATAAATGCTTTTCGATTCGGTCCAAGTCATGATCATTTCCTTCGAGTTATCATCCATGTTATGATAGTCTCTTTTTAAGATCATTCATGGTGTGTCTTGTTCGCTTTTTCTCTCAAGTGGGGTAAATGCTTTTCGATTCCGTCCGAAGTCCGATTTTGTTCCTTCGAATTATCATCCAAATTATGATAGTCTTTTTTCAAGTTCAGACATTGTGTGTCTTGTTCGCTTTATCTCTCAAGTGGGATAAATGCTTTTTGATTCCGTCCAAGTCTGATTTTGTTCTTTCGAGGTATCATCATAGTTATAATAGTTTGTGTTCAAGTTCACTCATGGTGTATCTTTTTTTCTTTATCTCTCAAGTGGGATAAATTCTTTTCGATTCCTTCCAAGTCTGGTTTCTTTCCTTAGA
Source organism: Lathyrus aphaca (assembly GCA_963966055.1). Classification (NCBI taxonomy): domain Eukaryota; kingdom Viridiplantae; phylum Streptophyta; class Magnoliopsida; order Fabales; family Fabaceae; genus Lathyrus; species Lathyrus aphaca. Next base: position 423,111,873 of record OZ014521.1, read on the forward strand.
GTTATCATCAAAGTTATGATAATCTCTTGACAAGCTCACTCACGGTGTGTATTATTCGCTTTGTCTCTCAAGTGAGATAACATTTTTTCGATTTCGTCTGCATCTGGTTTCATTCCTTTGAGTTAGCATCCAAGTTATGATTGTCTCTTTTCAAGCTCACTCAAGGTGTGTCTTGTTTACTTTATCTCTCAAGTGAAATAAATTCTTTTCGATTCCGTCCATGTCTGATTTCGTTCTTTTGAGTTATCATCCAAGTTATTATAGTCTCTTTTAAGGCTCACTAACGGTGTGTCTTGTTCGCTTTATCTCTCAAGAGTGATAAATGCTTTTCGATTCCAATTTCGATTTCGTTCCCTCAAGTTATCATCAAAGTTATTATAGTCTCTTTTCAAAATCACTCAGGGCGTGTCGTGTTCGCTTTATATCTCAAGTGGGATAAATTCTTTTTGATACCGTCCAAGTCCAATTTCAGTCATATGAGCTATCATCGAAGTTATGATAGCCTCTTTTCAAGCTCACTCATGGTGTGTCTTGGAGCTTTATCTCTCAAGTGGGATAAATGCTTTTCAATTCCGTCCAATTCCGGTTTCGTTCTTTCGAGTTATCATCCAAGTTATGATAGTCTCTTGTAAAGCTCACTCACGGTGTGTCTTGTTCGCTTTATCTCTCAAGTGGGATAAATGCTTTTCGATTCCGTCCAATTTTGATTTCGTTCCTTCTAGTTATCATCAAAGTTATTATAGTCTTTTTTCAAAATCACTCAAAATGTGTCTTGTTCGCTTTATCTCTCAAGTGGGATAAATTCTTTTCGATTCCGTCCAAGTCCAATTTCAGTCCTATGAGTTATCATCGAAGTTATGATAGCCTCTTTTCAAGCTCACTCACGGTGTGTCTTGGAGCTTTATCTCTCAAGTGGGATAAATGCTTTTCAATTCCGTCCAATTCTGGTTTCGTTCTTTCGAGTTATCATCCAAGTTATGATAGTCTCTTGTCAAACTCACTCACGTTGTGTCTTGTTCGTTTTATCTCGCAAGTGGGATAAATGCTTTTCGATTCCGTCCAAGTAGAGTTTCATTCCTTCGAGTTATCATCCAAGTTATGATAGTCTACTTTTAATCTCACTCATTGTGTTTCTTATTCGCTTTATCTCTCAAGTAGGAAAATCACTTTTCGATTCCGTCCAAGTCTGGTTTCGTTCGTTCGAGTTATCATCCAAGTTATGATTGTCTCTTTTCAAGCTCACTCACGATGTTTCTTGTTTGCTTTATCTCTCAAGTGGGATAAATTCTTTTCGATTTTGTCCAAGTCCAGATCCTTTCCTTCGAGTTATCATCCAAGTTATGATAGTCTACTTTCAAGTTCACTCACGGTGTGTCTTGTTCGCTTTATTTCTCAAGTGGGATAAATGCTTTTCGATTTCGTCCAAGTCCGGTTTCATTCCTTCGAATTATCATGCAAATTATGAGTCTCTTTTCAAGCTCATTCATGGTGTGTGTTTTTCGCTTTATCTCTCAAGTTAGATAAATGCTTTTTGATTTTGTCCAAGTATGATTTTGTTCTTTCGAGGTATCACCCAAGTCATAATAGTCTGTTTTCAAGCTCACTCACAGTGTGTCTTGTTTGCTTTATCTTACAAGTCGGATAAATGCTTTTCGATTTCGTCCAAGTACAATTTTGTTTCTTCGATTTATCATCCAAGTTATGATAGTCTACTTTCAAGCTCACTCACGGTGTGTCTTGTTCACTTTATCTCTCAAGTGGGATAAATGCTTTTCGATTTCTTCCAAGTTTGGTTTCGTTCCTTTGAGTTATCATCCAAGTTATGATAGTCTGTTTTCAAGCTCACTCATGGTGTGTCTTATTCATTTTATCTCTCAAGTGGGATAAATGCTTTTCGATTATGTCCAAGTCATAATCCTTTCCTTCGAGTTATAATCCATGTTATGATAGTCTCTTTTTAAGATCACTAACGGTGTGTCTTGTTCGCTTTTTCTCTTAAGTGGGATAAATGCTTTTCGATTCCTTCCAAGTCCGGTTTCGTTCCTTCGAATTATCATCCAAATTATGATAGTCTTTTTTCAAGTTCAGTCACGGTGTGTCTTGTTCGCTTTATCTCTCAAGTCTGATAAATGCTTTTTGATTCCGTCCAAGTCTGATTTTGTTCTTTCGTGGTATCATCCAAGTTATATTAGTCTGTGTTCAAGCTCACTCACGGTGTGTCTTGTTTTCTTTATCTTTCATGTGGGATAAATGCTTTCCGATTACGTCCAAGTCTGGTTTCTTTCCTTCGAGTTATCATCAAAGTTTTGATAGTCTCTTGACAAGCTCACTCACGGTGTGTATTGTTCGTTTTATTTCTAAAGTGAGATAACTGTTTTTCGATTTCGTCCGCATCAGTTTTCATTCCTTTGAGTTATCATCCAAGTTATGATTGTCTCTTTTCAAGCTCACTCACGGTGTGTCTTGTTTACTTTATCTCTCAAGTGAAATAAATTCTTTTCGATTCCTTCCATGTCCAATTTCGTTCTTTTGCATCATCATCCAAGTTATTATAGTCTCTTGTCAAGCTCACTAACGGTGTCTCTTGTTCGCTTTATCTCTCAAGTGGGATAAAAGCTTTTCGATTCGGTCCATGTCCGGTTTCTTTCCTTCGAGTTATCATCCAAGTTAAGATAGTCTCTTGTTAAGCTCACTCACGGTGTGTCTAGTTCGCTTTATCTCTCAAGTGGGATAAATGCTTTTCGATTCCGTCCAGTTTCGATTTCGTTCCTTCGAGTTATCATCCAAGCTATTATAGTCTCTTTTCAAAATCACTCACGGTGTGTCTTATTCAGGTTAACTCTCAAGTGGCATAAATTCTTTTCGATTATGTCCAAGTCTGATTTCATTCCTTTGAGTTATCATCGAAGTTATTATAGCCTCTTTACAAGCTCACTCACGGTGTAAATTGTTCGCTTTATCTCTCAAGTGGGAAAAATGCTTTTCGATTTCGTCCAAGTCTGGTTTCTTTCTTTTGAGTTATCATCCAAGTTATGATAGTCTCTTGTCAAGCTCACTCACGGCGTGTCTTGATCGTTTTCTCTCTCAAGAGGGATAAATGCTTTTCGATTCCGTCCAAGTACAATTTTGTTCCTTCGAGTTATCATCCAAGTTATGATAGTCTACTTTCAAGCTCACTCACGGTGTGTCTTGTTTGTTTTATTTCTCAAGTGGGATAAATGCTTTTCGATTTCATCCAAGTCCAGTTTTGTTCCATCGAAAGATCATCCAAATTATGATAGTCTCTTTTCAAGCTCAGTCACGGTGTGTCTTTTTCGCTTTATCTCTCAAGTGGGATAATGAAGGAAAATTGCGATCTAAACGCAGCGGAAAACAAAAATTTTCCTTTAGTGATCCTTACGAATGAGCATGGTCAGTGATAGAATCGTTACCTCTTTGTGGCGATTCAGATCTTTGATGCAGCGATCACAAGCGTTGATGAAGTGCAACGCCTCTACTCAGTCCACACGAACAGCTTCCGGTCACAGTGCTAGCTGCTTACGAACGGAATTATTTGAGTGAGAATCAAAAACGAAATTGCATCAAGTAAAAGCTTCATCACAAGGGTTCCTTTTATAGACTCTCTTGTGGGCTGCGGGCTAAAAGCCCAATTCACATGATCCATAATAATATTATATATTATTATAATAACTATTATTATAATAAATATATTTATTTTATTATTATTTTATAACCATTATAAAATAACAATAATTATTATTATATTATCCGAATTTCTATTTTTCACTTAAGTGCACCGTACCTTACGGTGTTCCTTTGATTTCTCTATCTCTCATCAAACTGTCCTTATGTGTGTGACCCTGTAGGATTTCGTAACGTTGGTAATTATATTAAATTATATATTTAACATAATAAACAGTGAGCGGTATCTAGCAACACATCACTGCTACCCAAGTCACGAAAATGTCATGTGATCTGACAAAACCTTTTTCGTGATAATATATGTTTGTACAATTACCCTTTTGCCCCTATGTCTATATTGAACACAAGGCATACACTGTGTCATCCTTGTCCAGTTCAATATTGGGCCCTTAGACATTTCTCCTGTTATGCAGGATTGGCAAATTCCATCTAGGACACTCATGTCCCTCAGCATGCTTCGTGGAGTGCCCATCAACTGTCTTTATGATCATCCAGTTACGGATAATGTTTGATCAGCAATAAAGCACCCGACTCTACATCTAGGGTCCATAGTGGTTTCAGGTCGAAGGGTGGTAATACACCATTATCACCATGAGAATAACTTATGACACTTTGCATAACATACTATGTAGTATTCTCATAGCGGGTCAATCCGGTATAAATATTACTCCTAATATTTATACCTATGTCAAGACTTGATAACCCTTTATCCATGATCCATGAGATGTGATCATCAGTCTATCTTCATAATAGTCTCAATGCTTTAATGTTATCCCACTTGGCAATAAAGCTTGACTACGGATATTTTAAGAATAATGTCTTTATGTTTAATGGGATCTCATGATTAAGTCACACTTAACATTTCATTAAACAGACTAACTATTCTAGGGACTTTATTATTCTGAAAGACAAACATAATAAAGAAATGCCTTTTATTATTAAACGAATAATCCGATACAAGTACCAAAAAGTATTGGCCTCTAGGGCTTACACCAACAGATAAATGCTTTTTTATTTCGTCCAAGTATGATTTTTTTCTTTCGAGGTATCACCCAAGTCATAATAGTCTCTTTTCAAGCTCACTCATGGTGTGTCTTGTTTGCTTTATCTTTCAAGTGGGATAAATGCTTTTCGATTCCGTCCAAGTACAGTTTTATTCCTTCGATTTATCATCGAAGTATTGATAGTCTACTTTCAAGCTCACTCACGGTGTGTCTTGTTCGCTTTATCTCTCAAGTGGGATTAATGATTTTTGATTTCGTCCAAGTCTGGTTTCGTTTCTTCAAGTTATCATCCAAGTTATGATAGTCTCTTTTCAAGCTCACTCACGATGTGTCTTGTTCATTCTTTCTCTCAAGTTGAATAAATTCTTTTCGATTTTGTCCAAGTCATGATCCTTTCCTTCGACTTATCATCCATGTTATGATAGTCTCTTTTTAAGATCACTAACGGTGTGTCTTGTTCGCTTTTTCTCTCAAGTTGGATAAATGCTTTTCGATTATGTCCAAGTCCACATCCTTTCCTTCGAGTTAACATCCATATTGTGATAGTCTCTTTTTAAGATCAATCACGGTGTGTCTTGTTCGCTTTTTCTCTCAAGTGGGATAAATGCTTTTCGATTCCGTCCAAGTCCGGTTTTGTTCTTTCGAATTATCATCCAAATTATGATAGTCTTTTATTAAGTTCAGTCACGGTGTGTCTTGTTCGCTTTACCTCTCAAGTGGGATAAATGCTTTTTGATTTCGTCCAAGTTTGATTTTGTTCTTTCGAGGTATCATACAAGTTATAATAGTCTGTTTTCAAGCTCACTCACGGTGTGTCTTGTTTTCTTTATCTCTCAAGTGGGATAAATGCTTTTCGATTCCATCCAAGTTTGGTTTCTTTCCTTCGAGTTATCATCAAATTTATGATAGTCTCTTGACAAGCTCACTCACGGTGTGTATTGTTCGCTTTATCTCTCAAGTGAGATAACTATTTTTCGATTTCGTCTGCATCTGGTTTCATTACTTTGAGTTATCATCCAAGTTACAACTATCTCTTTTCAAGCTCACTCACGGTGTGTCTTGTTTACTTTATCTCTCAAGTGAAATAAATTCTTTTTGATTCCGTCTATGTCCGATTTCGTTCTTTTGAGTTATCATCCAAGTTATTATAGTCTCTTTTAAGGCTCACTAACGGTGTCTCTTGTTCGCTTTATCTCTCAAGTGGGATAAATGTTTTTCGATTTCGTCCATGTCCCATTTCTTTCCTTCGAGTTATCATCCAAGTTATGATAGTCTCTTGTCAAGCTCACTCATGGTTTGTCTTGATCGCTTTATCTCTCAAGTGGGATAAATGTTTTTTGATTCCGTCCAATTTCGATTTCGTTCGTTCCAGTTATCATCAAAGTTATTATCGTCTCTTTTCAAAATCACTCACGGTGTGTCTTGTTCGCTTTATCTCTCAAGTGGGATAATTTCTTTTCAAGCTCACTCACGGTGTGTCTTGGAGCTTTATATCTCAAATGGGATAAATGCTTTTCAATTCCGTCCAATTCCGGTTTCGTTCTTTCGTGTTATCATCCAAGTTATGATAGTCTCTTGTCATGCTCACTCACAGTGTGTCTTGTTCGTTTTATCTTGCAAGTGGGATAAATGTTTTTCGATTCCGTCCAAGTACAGTTTCGTTCCTTTGAGTTATCATCCAAGTTATGATAGTGTAACATGGTGGGAGAACTGACTTTCTATAAATGTTGCAGATAGCAAGAGTCGCCACCGAGTTTTATTTTATCCAAGTGGAAAGGACATAAAAGAACAGGAAAGACCTATTTTTTAAAAGACTTGAGTTCGGGGGTAGGTTATATAAAGGGAATATGTTAGCACCCCTTATATCTATGGTTATCCACGGGCTCTTAGTTACTTAGCTCACTTAAATGTTTTTGAAAAGTGTAGGGTGTGATTAGAAATTTTCTAAGTACTTTGTAATGATCCTCGTATGGATGTATACAAAGCCTTTTTTGGAAATGTTTGAAAAGTTGTGAGGTTTGAAAAGTATTTTTTAAAGGTGTGAGCAAGTAACTATGAGGTACCTACCCTTGACTAAGTCATCCATGTTCTTATATTTTCTTTAAAGGGTTGGAATATCCCTATTATTAAGGAATAGGTAGTCATTACCTTGGATTTGTTTAAGGGACGGGCGTAGGGTCATTGTATGGTCAATGAAGGCAACTTGTAGGGTGTCTTTAGCACTTCGTAGGGACTATCATCATTTATTCGAATGGACAAGATCATTATTCCGTAGGTAACCTCGAAGGGACTTGATCTCTTAAATCTGTAGGGACTTGATGATTTATACGTGAAGGGACTTTGCTTAAGACACCCCTATATTCGAGGGACTTGACCATTTAAACAAGGCAACCAAGAGGGATACCCTAGGAAGTGCAGACGACGATCTTAAATCGACTTACGTGTGTGAATATTTATTTTTAGATATTTATCTTATGATTAGCGATCTAAGTCAAAATTATTTTTCAATTATTCTTTGCACTCCTTAAATTACTAACCACGCAATTTAAATATTTACAGAATTTTAAAGACAGAAATTAAAAGTTCATACGCTATTACATGGCTTCGGGGCAGTTACATAATAATATAGGCAAAAGAAAAGAAAACCTAAGCTATTACATATAGGAAGCAGTTACATAATAAGAGCGAAAAATAAATTATGACCTATACAATTCTTTAAAATATAAATAGAGCAATTTAAATTAAAAGAAAAGAAATTATAATTTTTATGGAAAAAAAATGAAATAAGTTTAAGGTTTCTTTTTAGGTTTTTAAAAAAAAAAATAGGCTTTGAAAAATCAGGGTTTAAAGTTTAATGAAAAAAAAAGGTTTATGGTTTAAAGAAAATAACACGGTTAAAGTTTATGAGAAATTTTTAAGGTTTACATGAAAAATTAAGGTTTATGAAAATATATAAAAAAAAAGTTTCGTTGTTAAAAAAAACTATATTAAATTATTAATTTAATAAAATAAATAATTAATTAATATTATGAATGGATTATGAAGATAAGTAAATAAAAAAAAGTTAAGAGTTTTTAGAAAATAAACAAATAAAATTAATCTAAATATTTAAGGTTAGTTAATTTAAGAAATTAGAGAATTAAAAAAAATAGAGGAAATTAGGAGAAATTAGGAAAGAGAAGATAAAACCCATGTTTCTTTGTCAAAATGCCCTCAAGATTATCAGTCTTGTCTTCTTGACACTAAAACATGCGCGCACATGTGAATGTACGTGTATCATGATAAAAACAAAAATAACTCATCAACTCGAGATATGATACGAATGGAATCCATCGGTTGTACCGGTACTATGTGTGGTCTCCCTTTTTTTCTTTTTCTTTTTTTTTCGGTTCCCCCTCTTTCTCATGGGTATGCTCCTTTTTATAGTGATTCTTGGAGTATTGAGAATGGAAAAATATTAAAACGTCATGATTTGTTTCTATTTGGATTTGGGAAAGAAAATAAATCGGTTGATTTGGTGGTACCAATTTGGAAAGGATGTTGATGAACCGAGGGAACATGTTCTTTTATTTTGGGAATGTTTGTATTTCACACTAATAAGAATGTTTATTCCTTTTTGTTATTTTTTTTTGTATTTATTATTATTTGGTTATTTTTTGAATGAAAAGTGAAACAAAATGAAAATTAATTATTTTAAAAAATGCCTAATTTTAAAATACGAAAATTAAAAAATAAAAGAAAAATACGATTTTTATTTATTTATTATTTATTTGAAAGTAATGTAAGAAAAAAGGTTATAAATAAATGACAAACAAATGAAAGAGAAGAGAAAAAAACCATAAAAGTGAGGAAGGTGGGATTCGAACTCATGACCTCTTGCATCCAAGAATCCTTGAACATGCTCTCTTGCCAATTGTGCCATATCATCTATTTGAAATAAATTGTAACAAGGAAAAATATGAAGGTAAAATGCCTGGACGAAATTGGGGTGTGACAATGAAACACCATGAAGTCCATTTGAGGCCTTGCAAATCCCAATTTCTTTAAAGAAACCAAAACCATAATTGGAGTACCCTTGTGATCATTTTTTAAATTGCCTTGAACTTTTGAGATTCCCATGAGTTTGAGAAGACCTTTTGAATCAATTTGTCTCAAATATGTGAGGGCAAATTTTGGGGTACAACAGCTGCCCCTGTTCAATTTTCTGAAATCGGAGGAGTTAGATTGGCATGTACGCCATTCGTGACTTGAAGGTTGAAGAGGATTGAACACTAAAGCCCAAAATTATACACTCTCCGGTGCGTAGAATGATATTGTTGGTTGATTGTGATGCTTGAATGGGCTTAAAGATGCCATTCGAAGAAAAATTCTTCAAATATATTTTTTTTTAAGAGGAAAGCAATCCCCAATATGAAGATCTGGCTTTTGGGTGGATAAACAACGACCCAAGGTAATGATATGGCTTTTGAGAAGAATAAACGACGTCTCAAAATAGCATTTGGGAAGAATAAACGACGTCCCAAAATAATGATATAACCTTCGGGAAGAATAAACGACGGCCCAAGGTAACAAAAATGGCTTTTGAGAAGAATAAACGACGTCTCAAAATAACCTTTGGGAAGAATAAACGATGTCCCAAAATGAGATAACCTTCGGGAAGAATAAACGACGTCCCAAGGTAACAAAATGGCTTTTGAGATGAATAAACGACGTCTCAAAATAGCCTTTGGGAAGAATAAACGACGTCCCAAAATGAGATAACCTTCGGGAACAATAAACGACGGCCCAAGGTAACAAAATGGCTTTTGAGAAGATAATCGACGTCCCAAAATAGCATTTGGGAAGAATAAACGACGTCCCAAAATGAGATAACCTTCGGGAAGAATAAACGACGGCCCAAGGTAACAAAATGGTTTTTGAGAAGAATAAACGACGTCTCAAAATAGCCTTTGGGAAGAATAAACGACGTCCCAAAATGAGATAACCTTCAGGAAGAATAAACGACGGCTGAAGGTAACAAAATGGCTTTTGAGAAGATAATCGACGTCTCAAAATAACCTTTGGGAAGAATAAACGACGTCCCAAAATGATGAGATAACCTTCGGGAAGAATAAACGACGGCCCAAGGTAACAAAATGGCATTTGAGAAGAATAAAGGACGTCTCAAAATAGCCTTTGGGAAGAATAAATTACGTCCCAAAATGAGATAACCTTCGGGAAGAATAAACGATGGCCCAAGGTAACAAAATGGCTTTTGAGAAGATAATCGACGTCTCAAAATAACCTTTGGGAAGAATAAAAGACGTCCCAAAATGATGAGATAACCTTCGGGTGGATAAACGAAGGCCCAAGGTAACCATATGGATTCTGAGAAGAATAATCGACATCTTAAAATAGCCTTTGGGAAGAATAAACGACGACCCAAAATATAAGTTACTGATGAAGTTTGTCTGCTGGAGAATTAACCTGAAAAACAAGGTTAGTTTGGTGTCAATATCATGATGTATATAACATTATGCAAGATAATATTTTATGAGAATGCGTATGATATGATATGATATGATATGATGTATGTATGAATTATGTAGTTGAAGCGTATAAGTAGCTTCGTAGAACAACTGCTGAATGGGGAAAATAAATCTCGATTCATTGTTCCGGAGTATGAAGACTTCGTTCCTGTCTTGTTTAAGAACATCGTACTTAGAACTTCCCGTTTTTCGTTTTTCGTACTTTATTGAAGGATTAAGTTCCTGAATGTCCTGACTGAGGATAAAAGAGATGGACATAGATCCGGGCGACTTATCCGGTCAAATGTCAATTCTTCGGAGGATATGAAACTGTTTGGAGACTTCGCAGAGTTGGAAGTATAAGATATTACTTGAAGTATTTCGTAAGAATATCTGTAAAGATTAATCTGTGGGGATGAACCGGAAAAGATTCGTTGAATTCCTACCTCTGTTTGTTCTTAGTAAATGCTATTATTGTATTTTATGCATTTCTGGTAAACATCAATCATATTCAAAAGCATATATACATCATAACCAACGGACATTTCTCGCTTTAGTAAAACGGGAAAAGTAAACCTGAATTCGGAAAACATTTCTTCCTTGAATAAAGAGGGAAAAGTAAACCTGAAATCAAAAACAGAATCGTTTTAACTTTGAGAGTGTATATACAATTGGATTTAGAGCTTCTAAGGTTCTTAACCTTCCTGAATAATTTCCCAGAAATTCTCATGGCTAGATCCGAAGACATGATACTGACACCATCTGATACTACTGGCATAGACAGTTAATTTCCACAATGGCCTCTGCTGAGAATTAAATATCAAGGTAATACAATGAGAGGAACGTGCCTTCAAATTGTGATGGACCATATATGCTCCGAGTATTAGATTTGGAAAGAGAGCGTTGCCCCTTGGTTGAGGATGAATTGTTCCATAATGGGAGTATTTGAAAGGAGCTACCTCAAGAGAAATAAGCAGAATTCCCCACAATAATATGCCCATGGCATCGTGAACTTTGTAATGTTACCCTTGGTAATTCAGATAGATGAAGAGAACTGCCCCTGGCTATTAAGCATTGTTGAATCTGGACCCGATTGTCCCAAATGAATTGAATAGTAACTTGGTATGCCCCTTTGATTGGGAAATAGTGACTATGCCCCTTGTATACATTGGCTTTGATCCAGGAAGCAACTTTGTCTATCGGAAGCACTTTTGTTTATTGTACATTCATCATGTAAGCTCCTTTGTGTGTCAAACACTTAGTTATATGTAAACAATGATATTCAAAATGCAATGCTTATGTTTGTCTTGAAGTTTTGAAAAAGAGTTATTTTAGTAAAACAATGTTTGTAAAAAATGTGATATTAACTCAAGATTTATAATAAGCCCTAAAGGAGTCAGGATACCTTTTTGTGGCAATACGCTTTCAAACTAACCATGCTTTAGTTAGGACTTTTTAAGGGTTATAACGTGGTCTGGTTCACGGTTTATAAAACAAAGGATAAAGGCTCAAATTTTATTTGTACCCAACCCATTCTTCGTGATGTTCTTTAGTCCTATGTTCGGTTAACTTATGCATTAAAGCTCCAAAGAAGTTTGGAATTGTAACACTGACATTTGTGATGATTTAAAAACCAAAAATTCATTTAAACATTCAGTCATCTTTCTTTGTTGAGGATTTATAATGACCTGTTTTTTTTTTCTCTTTTGACTTTATTATCCCTTCTTTTTGCCTAAACTATTTATTTTCAAGGTTACAGTCAGCGGGATGTCTTAATTTTTTTTACTAAGTCTCCTTCATAGGTTTTGACTTAGTGAGCTTTTTTTTTGCTAGATATTGACTTGCAGACTTAATGATTACAGGGAACCATCATTAGTTGTGTACAAAAGGACAACTGGCATAATTGAGTTAATCGAAGAACTACCCTGCCCCAGGTTATGATTAAGGGTTTTAACTTGAGTGAGAAGGAAAACTCCTACTTCATAGGCTCAAAATGGTTGACTAGGGATTAACTTCCTTATATCTCCACTGTTTAGGAATTGAAACAATGCCTGTACATCGTTAGCATAGTCTGTTCAAAAGCATATTGTGTGAGATTATGGTGTTGTTTTCGTCATCCTCCCTTTACAGGCTTATAGCTTTATCAGGAGTTAAATATCACACAATAGAAATATGAAGCATAGTTCAAAATATAGTGTAACGAATGGATTAATTCAAGACAAACATATGCAATGCATTAATGAAAACAAAAGTTTGATATAATAGTAAGTGTTTAAACACATAAAAGAAATTACAAATGAAAGTTCAAATGTTCTCAAAGCCTCTTCCTCTAAACTGGTTACTTCGGATGTCTGGGCACTTTGATGTTTGATGGGCGATAGAAGAACTCAATTTGGCCTTCAGGCGTAACCTCGAGGAATCCTTCGTCAATCAGGTCTTGAATCCTTTTCTTCAATGCCCAACAACTATTAGTATCGTGTCCAGGACAGTTGGAGTGATACATACACCTTGCCTTGGGATTATAGCGAGGAGATGAAGTATTAAGATTTTGAGGAGGATTTTCCAAGGAAATTAGCTTCATCTCCAACAAGCATTGCAAAACTTGTGACATTAGAGTGCTGAATTTGATAAACTGTCTTTTATATTCCTTGTGTCGAAGTGTATTAATTTTACAAGGTCTTTTTTCTTCAACTGAAGAACAATCAGTGGTAGCCTGTCTCTTTCCTTCTCTTATTCTTATCTTTTTTTCGACCAAGTCAGCTTGTTTTATCGGAGGTTGATTGACAATTAGATTCTCGACTCCATGTTCTCAGCTCTTCTTGCCCTTGAGCTAAACTTTGGATAAGAACAACCTAGCCATTCATTTGGATCCTCATTTCTGCCATCTCAGCTTGCAATTGTTCCAACTGACCATTTTTGTTATCTTCAGGATTTTCAGAGAGGGATGCTTTCAACTCTTCTTGCCCCTTGGACAAATTCAGGATCACTTCTTGGAACTGAGCATTCTAAGCCTGGAGATCCTTGACAGTTTGTTCGAGAGCCATTTCTGTGAAATAAACAGCGAGAAGATTGAGAAACCTGCTATAGAAACATGTCATGCAATGATATGGTATGTAGATGCATATGCAATGTTTTCATGGACCACAGGATTTAAATTTGTTTAAAGAAAAACAAAACAAATTTTTATTAGTAAATTTTAATATAATTTTTCCCCTTGGGCTTACAATGAAAAGAAATAACAATAAAGTAAAAAAATAAATATATGGGGTTTTAAGTCTCCCATGGACGCTTCCTCTTGGTATGGAGGTATTTGTTGAGGTTCCGCTCTTCGTGAAGTTGCCTTGTTAGCTCCAGAATTCTTTTTTGACCAGCTCTGAAATGAGTCTCAAAAGTATCCCTTTGTTCCTTCAACTGAATCCAGGACTTTTGCAACTCTTCCAAATCAGTGGGCATGTCTGGATGAAGGATGGTATAAGAAACATCTCCTTCAGCAACAGGCTCCATAGTGACTGGTAGAACAGCAGGATATGGCATCATAAGAGTCTGAGCACGAGATCACACCCATCTGAGATAAGGTTCCATAGGAATGGAGTACTTTGGTTCCAAAGTCTTGCTCTCAACTTTATTCACCTTGCTCCAAGCTCGTATAAACCTTTGACGGTAACCCTGAAGATCGTTGTCGTAGTCGAACACAATACCCTGAATAAGCATGTCATGAGGACCATTAGTCCGAGCATAACCAAACTGACGTAGAGCTAAAGAAAGGTTGTAGGTAATGCCCCCTCTTATGCCAAGGAGTGGCACATTAGGGAACTCCTCACAACAGTCAATGATAATAACATTCTCCATAGATCGAGAGCACCAATGAATATTTGAATGAGAAAGTGACATAATCCTTTTAGACCACCTTAACCCTTGTTCATTCTTCATTACTGGTCGAGGAAGGTGAGAAATAAACCACCTAGCTAATAAAGGTATGTAACACATCAGAGTTCCCCTCGCCTTCGTAGTACGAGTGTGAAGAGAATGTAAGATGTCTCCAAGTAATGTAGGCACTGGATTGTGAGTCAAAAATATGTTGATGGCGTGTACGTCTATGAACTGGTTTGGATTAGGGAACAAAACTAAGCCATAGATCAATAGGGCTAGGGTCTCCTCAAAAGTATCTTAACTCATAGCCTTCAAGAACACTTGAGCTTTCTCCATCAATACCTTAGAAAGAATACCCTTAACTCCGTTTCTCGTTTCTAGGACAATGTTTAATTTCTTCAAATGTAGGGTTGCAGCAATGACTTCAGGTTTAGGCTCCTTCTCTAAGCCTGTGAAGGGTCTCTGATCAAGGATAGGTATACCCAGTAGTTTGAAGAACTCTTCCATTGTAGGAACCAGCTGATAGTCAGGGAATGTAAAGCAATGATGTTTAGGATCAAAGAACTGAAATAGGACACTCATCATATCTTCATTGAAACCTGAAGTGGCTAGATCCAGTAGGTGACCATGTATCTTGATGAACTCGGAGTTTTCGGAAACTTGAGAAACCAATTCCTTAAGCTTATGAGGTATCCCTACAAAGTTGATCCGGATAGTATTCCTACGAGCAGAAGCCATGACCTGCAACAAAGAACAAAGATAAATCCTTTGGTCCTTGAAATGGTTAGTGAAAATGATATGCTTATGATGTCATGATGTCATGATTTTATGCTCAATCACAAACATGTGGCACACACAAACAAATCACACAATAGCCCTAGGTTTGAAGGCTTGCATGAGGTTTAAAGGTAAGTATCCTCCCCTGAAGTTTAGATGGTTCATCCTGTCCTACAAAAGTAACCAGGTTCTAAGGGATCTCAATATCAATTATCCTTCCCAAGGGTGGTTGTTCAGTAGGCAACTTACTTGCCAACCAAAACCCTCCAATTTTAGGATCTCAATGAGCGTAGTATCGAGTATCAACCAACTTTAGACTTCTCCAAAGTCGGCTATTTCACTACTTTCGAAAGGCCAAGATGGGTTAACTAGGGTTCTAAAGGGTAGTTAGTGTTAATGACAACGTATGGAAGCCCCATATTATCCTCAACTTACTCAAGGAACATAAGCACCAACCAAGAAGTCACACTAACTATGGCCACCAGATCAACCATATCGGTATACGTCGTATAGTTTCCTTGGTATATTGCCATTTACCTAGGGAACACTAGATCCAGGTTAGGATCTTTCACACATAAGCCCAACAGAAAAGTAAAGCAAACAAAGCAAACAATTTAAGTGATCTAATTCCTAAGGGTACCCCTCTTTTACTTATTAATTCTCCAACAGAGTCGCCAGTTCAGTAACACGGTGGGAGAATTGACTTTCTATAAATGTTGCGGATAGCAAGAGTCGCCACCGACTTTTATTTTATCCAAGTGGAAAGGACATAAAAGAACAGGAAAGACCTATTTTTTAAAAGATTTGAGTTCGGGGGTAGGTTATATAAAGGGAAGGTGTTAGCACCCTTTATATCCATGGTTATCCATGGGCTCTTAGTTACTTAGCTCACTTAAATGTTTTTGAAAAGTGTAGGGTGTGATTAGAAATTTTCTAAGTACTTTCTAATGATCCTTGTATGAATGTATACAAAGCCTTTTTTGAAAATGTTTGAAAGGTTGTGAGGTGTGAAAATTATTTTTTAAAGGTGTGAGCAAGTAACTATGAGGTACCTACCCTAGACTAAGTTATTCATGTACTTATATGTCCTTTAAATGGTAAGATTATCTCTATTATTAAGGAATAGGTAGTCATTACCTTGGATTTGTTTAAGGGACGGGCGTAGGATCATCATCGTATGGTCAATGAAGGCTACTTGTAGGGTGTCTTTAGCAATTCGCAGGGACTATCATCATTTATTCGAATGGACAAGATCATTATTCCGTAGGTAACCTCGAAGGGACTTGATCTTTTAAATCTGTAGGGACTTGATGATTTATATGTGAAGGGACTTTGCTTAAGACACCTCTATATTCGAGGGACTTAACCATTTAAAGAAGGCAACCAAGAGGGATACCCTAGGAAGTGCAGACGGCGATCTTAAATCGACTTACGTGTGTGAATATTTATTTTCATATATTTATCTTATGATTAGTGATCTAAGTCCAAATTATTTTTCAATTATTCTTTGCACTCCCTAAATTACTAACCACGCAATTTAAATATTTACAGAATTTTAAAGACAGAAATTAAAAGTTCATACGCTATTACATGGCTTCGGGGCAGTTATATAATAATATAGGCAAAAGAAAAGAAAACCTAAGCTATTACATATAGGAAGCAGTTAGATAATAAGAGCGAAAAATAAATTATGACCTATACAATTCTCTAAAATATAAATAGAGCAATTTAAATTAAAAGAAAAGAAATTATAATTTTTATGAAGAAAAAAAATGAATTAAGTTTATGGTTTCTTTTTAGGTTTTTAAAAAAATTAGGCTTTGAAAAATCAGGGTTTAAAGTTTAATGAAGAAAAAAGGTTTATGGGTTAGAGAAAATAACACGGTTAAAGTTTATAAGAAATTTTTAAGGTTTACATGAAAAATTAAGGTTTATGAAAATATATAAAAAAAAAGTTTTGCTGTTAAAAAAAAACTATATTGAATTATTAATTTAATAAAATAAATAATCAATTAATATTATGAATGGATTATGAAGATAAGTAATTAAAAAAAAGTTAAGAGTTTTTTAGAAAATAAACAAATAAAATTAATCTAAATAATTAAGGTTAGTTAATTTAAGAAATTAGAGAATTAAAAAAAATAGAGGAAATTAGGAGAAATTAGGAAAGAGAAGATAAAACCCATGTTTCTTTGTCAAAATGCCCTCAAGATTATCAGTCTTGCCTTCTTGACACTATGACACACACGCACATGTGAATGTACGTGTATCATGATAAAAACAAAAATAACTCATCAACTCGAGATATGATACGAACAGAATCCATCGGTTGTACCGGTACTATACGTCGTCTCCCTTTTTTTCTTTCTCCTTTTTTCTGGTTCCCCCTCTTTCTCATGGGTATGCTCCTTTTTATAGTGATTCTAGGAGTATTGAGAATGGAAAAATATTATAACATCATGATTTGTTTCTATTTGGATTTGGGGACAGAAAATAAATCGGTTGATTTGGTGGTACCAATTTGGGAAGGATGTTGATGAACCGAGGGAACATGTTCTTTTATTTTGGGGATGTTTGTATTTCACACTAATAAGAATGTTTATTCCTTTTTGTTATATTTTTTTGTATTTATTATTATTTGGTTATTTTTTGAATGAAAAGTGGAAAAAAATGAAAATTAATTATTTTAAAAAATGCCTAATTTTAAAATACGAAACTTAAAAAATAAAAGAAAAATACGATTTTTATTTATTTATTATTTATTTTAAAGTAATGTAAAAAAAGGTTAGAAATAAATGACAAACAAATGAAAGAGAAGAGAAAAAAAAATCATAAAAGTGAGGAGGGTGGGATTCGAACTCAAGACCTCTTGCATCCAAGAATCCTTGAACATGCTCTCTTGCCAATTGTGCCATGTCATCTATTTGAAATAAATTGGGACAAGAAAATATATGAAGGTAAAATGTCTGGACGAAATTGGGGTGTGACAATGAAACACCATGAGGTCCATTTGAGGCCTTCGAAATCCCATTTCTTTAAAGAAAGCAAAACCATAATTGGAGGACCCTTGTGATCATTTTTTGAATTGTCTTGAACTTTTGAGATTCCCATGAGTGTGAGAAGACCTTTTGAATCAATTTGTCATAAATATGTGAGGGAAAATTTTGGGGTACAACAGATAGTCTACTTTCAATCTCACTCATGGTGTTTCTTGTTCGCTTTATCTCTCAAGTGGGATAAATGCTTTTCGATTCCGTCCAAGTCTGGTTTCGTTCGTTCGAGTTATCATCCAAGTTATGATGGTCTCTTTTCAAGCTCACTCACGGTGTGTTTTGTTCGCTTTATCTCTCAAGTGGGATAAATGTTGTTCTATTTTGTCCAAGTCCAAATCCTTTCCTTCGAGTTATCACCCATTTTATGATAGTCTCTTTTCAAGATCACTCACGGTGTGTCTTGTTCGCTTTATTTCTCAAGTGGGATAAATGCTTTTCGATTCCGTCCAAGTCATGTTTCTTTCCTTCGAATTATCATCCAAATTTTGATAGTCTTTTTCCAAGCTCAGTCGCGGTGTGTCTTTTTCGCTTTATCGCTCAAGTGGGATAAATGCTTTTTGATTTCGTCCAAGAACTGATTTTGTTATTTCGAGGTATCACCCAAGTCATAATAGTCTGTTTTCAAGCTCATTCACGGTGTGTCTTGTTCGCTTTATCTCTCAAGTAGAATAAATTCTTTTCGAGTTCGTCCAAGTACAGTTTTGTTCCTTCTAGTTATCATTCAAGTTATGATAGTCTACTTTGAAGCTCACTCACGGTGTGTCTTGTTCGCTTTATCTCTCAAGTGGGATAAATGCTTTTCGATTCCGTCCAAGTCTGGTTTCGTTCCTTCGAGTTATTATCCAAGTTATGATAGTCTCTTTTCAAGCTCACTCATGATGTGTCTTGTTCGTTTTATCTCTCAAGTGGGATAAATGCTTTTTGATTCTGTCCAAGTCAAGATCCTTTCCTTCGAGTTATCATCCATGTTATGATAGTCTGTTAAGATCACTCACGGTGTGTTTTGTTCGCTTTTTCTCTCAAGTGGGATAAATGACTTTCGATTCTGTCCAAGTCCTGTTTCGTTCCTTCAAATTATCATCCAAATTATGATAGTCTTTTTCCAAGTTCAGTCACGGTGTGTCTTGTTCGCTTTATCTCTCAAGTGGGATATATGCTTTTTGATTCCGTCCAAGTCTAATTTTGTTCTTTCGAGGTATCATCCAAGTTATAATAGTCTATTTTCAAGCTCACTCACGGTGTTTCTTGTTTTCTTTATCTCTCAAGTGGGATAAATGTTTTTCGATTCTGTCCATGTCTGGATTCTTTCCTTCGAGTTATCATCAAAGTTATGATAGTCTCTTGACAAGCTCACTCACGGTGTGTATTGTTCGCTTTATCTCTAAAGTGAGATAACTCTTTTTCGATTTTGTCTGCATCTGGTTTCATTCCTTTGATTTATCATCCAAGTTATGATTCTCTCTTTTCAAGCTCACTCACGGTGTATCTTGTTTACTTTATCTCTCAAGTGAAATAAATACTTTTCAATTCCGTCCATGTCCGATTTCGTTCTTTTGAGTTATCATCCAAGTTATTATAGTCTCTTTTAAGGCTCGCTAGCGGTGTATCTTGTTCGCTTTATCTCTCAAGTGGGATAAATGCTTTTCGATTCGGTCCAAGTCCAGATCCTTTCCTTCGAGTTATCACCCATTTTATGATAGTCTCTTTTCAAGATCACTCAGGGTGTGTCTTGTTCGCTTTATTTCTCAAGTGGGATAAATGGTTTTCGATTTCGTCTAAGTCCGGTTTCGTTCCTTCGAATTATCATCCAAATTATGATAGTCTCTTTTCAAGCTCAGTCACGGTGTGTCTTTTTCGCTTTATCTCTCAAGTGGGAAAAATACTTTTTGATTTCGTCAAAGTCTGATTTTGTTATTTCGAGGTATTACCCAAGTCATAATAGTCTGTTTTCAAGCTCACTCACGGTGTGTCTTGTTCGCTTTATCTCTCAAGTGGGAAAAATGTTTTTCGATTCCGCCCAAGTATAGTTTTTTTCCTTCGAGTTATCATCCATGTTATGATAGTCTATTTTCAAGCTCACTCACGGTGTGTCTTGTTATTTTTATCACTCAAGTGGGATAAATGCTTTTTGATTTCATCCAAGTCTGGTTTCGTTCCTTTGAGTAATCATCCAAGTTATTATAGTCTCTTTTAAAGCTAACTCACGGTGTGTCTTGTTCGTTTTATGTCTCAAGTAGGATAAATGCTTTTCGATTCTGTCCAAGTCAAGATCCTTTCCTTCGAGTTATCATCCATGTTATGATAGTCTCTTTTTAAGATTCATCACAGTGTTTCTTGTTCGCTTTATCTCTCAAGTGGGATAAATGCTTTTCGATTCCATCCAAGTCCAGGTTCGTTCCTTCGAATTATTATCCAAATTATGAGTCTTTTTTCAAGTTCAGTCACGGTGTGTCTTGTTCGCTTTATCTCTCAAGTGGGATAAGTGCCTTTTGATTCCGTCCAAGTCTGATTTTGTTCTTTTAAGGTATCATCCAAGTTATAATAGTCTATTTTCAAGCTCACTCACGGTGTGTCTTGTTTTATTTATCTCTTAAGTGGGATAAATGCTTTTCGAATCCGTCCAAAATTGGTATCTTTACTTCGAGTTATCATCAAAGTTATGATAGTCTCTTGACAAGCTCACTCACGGTGTGTATTGTTCGCTTTATCTCTAAAGTGAGATAACTATTTTTCGATTTCGTCCGCATCAGGTTTCATTCCTTTGAGTTATCATCCAAGTTATGATTGTCTCTTTTCAAGCTCACTCACGGTGTGTCTTTTTTACTTTATCTTTTAAGTGAAATAAATTATTTTCGATTTCGTCCATGTCCGATTTCGTTCTTTTGAGTTATCATCCAAGTTATTATAGTCTCTTTTAAGGCTCACAAACGGTGTCTCTTGTTCGCTTTATCTCTCAAGTGGGAAAAATGCTTTTCGATTCGGTCCATGTCCGGTTTCTTTCCTTCGAGTTATCATCCAAGTTATGATAGTATCTTGTCAAGCTCACTCACGGTGTGTCTAGTTCGCTTTATCTCTCAAGTGGGATAAATGTTTTTCAATTCCGTCCAATTTCGATTTCGTTCCTTCGAGTTATCATCAATGTTATTATAGTCTCTTTTCAAAATCACTCACGGTGTCTTATTCGTTTTAACTCTCAAGTGGGATAAAATGTTTTCGATTATGTCCAAGTCCGATTTCATTCCTTTTAGTTATCATCGAAGTTATTATAACCTCTTTTCAAGCCCACTCACGGTGTGTCTAGGAGCTTTATCTCTCAAGTGGGATAAATGTTTTTCGATTCCGTCCAAGTCCGGTTTCTTTCTTTCAAGTTATCATCAAAGTTATGATAGTCTCTTGTCAAGCTCACTCTCGGTGTGTCTTGCTCGTTTTATCTCTCTAGTGGGATAAATACTTTTTGATTTCGTCCAAGTACAGTTTCGTTCCTTCGAGTTATCATCCAAGTTATGATAGTCTACTTTCAAGCTCACTCACGGTGTGTCTTGTTCGTTTTATCTCTTAAGTGGGATAAATGCTTTTCGATTCCGTCCAAATCTGGTTTCATTCCTTCGAGTTATCATCCAAGTTATGATAGTCTCTTTTCAAGTTCACTCACGATGTGCCTTGTTTGTTTTATCTCTCAAGTGGGTTAAATGCTTTTCCATTCTGTCCAAGTCCAGATCCTTTCCTTCGAGTTATCATCCATGTTATGATAGTCTCTTTTAAAGATCACTCACGGTGTGTCTTGTTTGCTTTTTCTCTAAAGTGGGATAAATGCTTTTCGATTCCGTCCAAGTCTGGTTTCGTTCCTTCGAATTATCAACCAAATTATAATAGTTTTTTTTAAGTTCAGTCACGATGTGTCTTGTTTGCTTTACCTCTTAAGTGGGATAAATGCTTTTTGATTCCATCCAAGTCTGATTTTGTTCTTTCAAGGTATCTTCCAAGTTATAATATTATGTTTTCAAGCTCACTCACGGTGTGTCTTGTTTTCTTTATATCTCAAGTGGGATAAATGCTTTTCGATTCAGTTAAAGACTTGTTTCTTTCATTCGAGTTATCATCAAAGTTATGATAGTCTCTTGACAAGCTCACTCTCGGTGTATATTGTTCGCTTTATCTCTCAAGTGAGATAACTGTTTTTTGATTTCGTCCGCATTTGGTTTCATTCCTTTGAGTTATCATCCAAGTTATGATTGTCTCTTTTCCAGATCACTCACGGTTTGTCTTGTTTACTTTATCTCTCAAGTGACATAAATTATTTTCGATTATGTCCATGTCCCGTTTCTTTCCTTCGAGGTATCATCCAAGTTATGATAGTCTATTGTCAAGCTCACTCACGGTGTGTCTTGTTCGCTTTATCTCTCAAGTGGGATAAATGCTTTTTGAGTCCGTCCAAGTCTGCTTTTGTTCTTTTGAGGTATCATCCAAGTTATAATAGTCTATTTTCAAGCTCACTCACGGTGTGTCTTGTTTTCTTTATCTCTCAAGTGGGATAAATGCTTTTCGAATCCGTCCAAAACGGGTTTCTTTCCTTCGAGTTATCATCAAAGTTATGATAGTCTCTTGAGAAGCTTACTCACGGTGTGTATTGTTCGCTTTATCTCTAAAGTGAGATACTGTTTTTCGATTTCGTCATCATATGTTTTCGTTCCTTTGAGTTATCATCCAAGTTATGATTGTCTCTTCTCAAACTCACTCACGGTGTGTCTTGTTTACTTTATCTCTTAAGTGAAATAAATTATCTTCGATTTCGTCCATGTCCGATTTCGTTCTTTTGAGTTATCATCTAAGTTATTATAGTCTCTTTTAAGGCTCACAAACGGTGTCTCTTGTTCTCTTTATCTCTCAAGTGGGAAAAATGCTTTTCGATTCGGTCCATGTCCGGTTTCTTTCCTTCGAGTTATCATCCAAGTTATGATAGTATCTTGTCTAGCTCACTCACAGTGTGTTTAGTTCGCTTTATCTCTCAAGTGGGATAAATGCTTTTCAATTTCGTCCAATTTCGATTTCGTTCCTTCGAGTTATCATCAAAGTTATTAGTCTCTTTTGAAAATCACTCACGGTGTGTCTTATTCGTTTTAACTCTCAAGTGGGATAAAAAATTTTCGATTATGTCCAAGTCCGATTTCATTCCTTTGAGTTATCATCGAAGTTATTATAGCCTCTTTTCAAGATCACTCACGGTGTACCTTGGAGCTTTATCTCTCAAGTGGAATAAATGTTTTTCGATTCCGTCCAAGTCCGGTTTATTTATTTCGAGTTATCATCCAAGTTATGATAGTCTCTTGTCAAGCTCACTCTCGGTGTGTCTTGCTCGTTTTATCTCTCAAGTGGGATAAATGATTTTCGATTCCGTCCAAGTACAGTTTCGTTCCTTCGAGTTATCATCCAAGTTATGATAGTCTACGTTCAAGCTCACTCATGGTGTGTCTTGTTCTCTTTATCTCTTAAGTGGGATAAATGCTTTTCGATTCCGTCCAAATCTGGTTTCATTTCTTCGAGTTATCATCCAAGTTATGATAGTCTCTTTTCAAGCTCACTCACGGTGTGCCTTGTTCGTTCTATCTCTCAAGTGGGTTAAATGCTTTTCAATTATGTCCAAGTCCAGATCCTTTCCTTCGAGTTATCATCCATGTTATGATATCTCTTTTTAAGATCACTCACGGTATGTCTTGTTCGCTTTTTCTCTCTAGTGGTATAAATGCTCTTCGATTCCGTACAAGTCTGGTTTCGTTCCTTCGAATTATCATCCAAATTATGATAGTCTTTTTTTAACCAGTCACGATGTGTCTTGTTTGCTTTACCTCTTAAGTGGGATAAATGCTTTTTTGATTCCGTACAAGTTATCATCTATGTTATGATAGTCTCTTTTTAAGATCACACACGGTGTGTCTTGTTCTCTTTTTCTCTCAAGTGGGATAAATGCTTTTCGATTCCGTCCATGTCCGATTTTGTTCTTTTGAGTTACCATCCAAGTTATTATAGTCTCTTTTAAGGCTCACCAATGTTGTCTCTTGTCCGCTTTATCTCACAAGTGGGATAAATGCTTTTCGATTCTATCCAAGTCCAGATCATTTCCTTCGAGTTATCATCCATGTTATGATTGTCTCTTTTTAAGATCACTCGCTGTGTTTTTTATTTACTTTATCTCTCAAGTGAAATAAATTCTTTTCGATTTCGTCCATGTCCGATTTCGTTTTTATGAGTTATCATCCAAGTTATTATAGTCTCTTTTAAGGCTCACTAACGGTGTCTCTTGTTCGCTTTATCTCATAAGTGGGATAAATGCTTTTCTATTCCATCCATGTCCAGTTTCGTTCTTTCGTGTTATCATCCAAGTTATGATAGTCTATTGTCAATCTCACTCATGATGTATCTTGTTCGCTTTATCTCTCAAGTGGGATAAATGCTTTTCGATTCCGTCCAATTTCGATTTAGTTCCTTCTAGTTATCATCAAAGTTATTATAGTCTCTTTTCGAAATCACTCACGGTGTGTCTTATTCGCTTTATCTCTCATGTGTGATAAATTATTTTCGATTCCGTCCAAGTCCAATTTAAGTCCTTTGAGTTATCGTCGAAGTTATGATAGCCTCTTTTCAAGCTCACTCACAGTGTGTCTTGGAGCTTTATCTCTCAAGTGGGATAAATGCTTTTCAATTCCGTCCAATTCTGGTTTCGTTCTTTCAAGTTATTTTCCAACTTATGATAGTCTCTTGTCAAGCTCACTCACGGTGTGTCTTGGTCGTTTTATCTCGTAAGTGGGATAAATGCTTTTCGATTCCGTCCAAGTACAGTTTCGTTCCTTCGAGTTATCATCCAAGTTATGATAGTCTACTTTCATTCCACTCATGGTGTTTCTTTTCCACTTTATCTCTCAAGTGGGATAAATGCTTTTCGATTCCGTCCAAGTCTGGTTTCATCTGTTCGAGTTATCATCCAAGTTATGAAATTCTCTTTTCAAGCTCACTCACGGTGTGTCTTGTTCGCTTTATCTCTCAAGTGGGATAAATGTTTTTCGATTCTGTCCAAGTCCATATCCTTTCCTTTGAGTTATCATCCATTTTATGATAGTCTCTTTTCAAGATCACTCACGGTGTGTCTTGTTCGCTTTATTTTTCTAGTGGTATAAATGCTTTTCTATTCCATCCAAGTCCGGTTTCATTCCTTCTAATTATCATCCAAATTTTGATAGTCTCTTTTAAAGCTCAGTCACAGTGTGTCTTGTTCTCTTTATCTCTCAAGTGGGATAAATGCTTTTTGATTTCGTCCAAGTCTGATTTTGTTCTTTCGAGGTATCACCCAAGTTATAATAGTCTGTTTTCAAGCTTACTCATGGTGTGTCTTGTTCGCTTTATCTCTCAAGTGGGATAAATGATTTTCGATATCGTTCAAGTCCGGTTTCATTCCTTCGAGTTATCATCCAAGTTATGATAGTCTCTTGTTAATCTCACTCACAGTGTGTATTCTTCGCTTTATCTCTCAAGTGGGATAATTGTTTTTCGATTCCATCCACGTCCGGTTTCATTCCTGAGTTATCATCCAAGTTATGATAGTCTCTTTTTAAGCTCACTCACGGTGTGTCTTGTTTACTTTATCTATCAAGTGAAATAAATTGTTTTCGATTCCGTCCAAGTCTGATTTCGTTCTTTTGAGTTATCATCCAAGTTACTATAGTCTCTCTTCAAGCTCACTCATGGTGTCTATTGTTCGCTTAATCTTTCAAGTTGGATATGGGATAAATGCTTTTTGATTTCGTCCAAGTCCGATTTCTTTCCTTTGAGTTATCATCAAATTTATGATAGTCTCATGTTAAGGTCACTTACTGTGTGTCTTGTTCGCTTTATCTCTCAAGTGGGATAAATGCTTTTTGATTCCGTCCAAGTCCAATTTCGTTCCTTCGAGTTATCATCCAAGTTATGATAGTCTACTTTTAAGCTTACTCACGGTGTGTCCTGTTCCCTTTATTTCTCAAGTGGGAAAAATGCTTTTCGATTCCGTCCAAATCTGGTTTTGTTCCTTCGAGTTATCATCAAAGTTATGATAGTCTATTTTCAAGCTAACTCACGGTGTGTCTTGTTCGCTTTGTCTCTCAAGTGGGATAAATTCTTTTCGATTTCGTCCAAGTCCAGATCCTTTCCTTCGAGTTATCATTCTTGTTATGATAGTCTATTTTCAAGATCACTCATGTTGTGTCTTCTTCGTTTTATCTCTCAAGTGGGATAAAGGCTTTTTAATTCAGTCAGAGTCCGGTTTCGTTCCTTCGAATTATCATCCAAGTTATGATAGTCTAGTTTCAAGCTCACTCACGGTGTGTCTTATTCGCTTTACCTATCAAGTGGGATAAATGCTTTTCGATTCCGTCCAAGTTTTGTTTCGTTCCTTCGAGTTATCATCCAAGTTATAATAGTCTCTTTTCAAGCTCACTCACGGTGTGTCTTGTTCGTTTTATCTCTCAAGTGGTATAAATGCTTTTCGATTCCGTCCAAGTTAAGATCCTTTCCTTCTTGTTATCATCCATGTTATGATAGTCTCTTTTCATGATCACTTACGGCGTGTCTTGTTCGCTATATCTCTCAAGTGGGATAAATGCTTTTCTATTCCGTCCAAGTTAAGATCCTTTCCTTCGAGTTATCATCCATGTTATGATAGTCTCTTTTCATGATCACTTATGGTGTGTCCTATTCACTTTATCTCTCAAGTGGGATAAATTATTTTCAATTCCGTCCAATTTCTATTTCGTTCCTTCGAGTTATCATCAAAGTGATTATAGTCTCTTTTCAAAATCACTCATGGTGTGTCTTGTCGCTTATCTCTCAAGTGGGATAAATGCTTTTCGATTTTGTCCAAGTCCAATTCCAGTCCTTTGAGTTATCATAGAAGTTATGATAGCCTCTTTTCATGCTCACTCACGGTGTGTCTTGTTCGCTTTATCTCTCAAGTGGGATAAATGCTTTTTGATTTCGTCTAAGTCTGATTTTGTTCTTTCGAGGTATCACCCAAGTTATAATTGTCTGTTTTCAAGCTCACTCACGGTGTGTCTTGTTCTCTTTATCTCTCAAAAGGGATAAATGATTTTCGATTTCGTCCATGTCCGGTTTCTTTCCTTTGAGTTATCATCCAAGTTATGATAGTCTCTTGTCAAGCTCACTCACGATGTGTATTGTTCGCTTTATCTCTCAAGTGGGATAATTGTTTTTCGATTTCGTTCACATCCGGTTTCATTCCTGAGTTATCATCCAAGTTATAATAGTCTCTTTTCAAGCTCACTCGCGGTGTGTCTTGTTTACTTTATCTCTCAAGTGAAATAAATGTTTTTCGATTCCGTCCAAGTCTAACTTCGTTCTTTTGAGTTATCATCCAAGTTTTTGTAGTCTCTTTTCAAGCTCACTCATGTTGTCTCTTGTTTGATTTAACTCTCAAGTGGGATATGGGATAAATGATTTTCGATTCCGTCCATGTCAGGTTTCTTTCCTTTGAGTTATCATCAAATTTATGATGGTCTCATGTCAAGTTCACTCACGGTATGTCTTGTTCGCTTTATCTCTAAAGTGGGATAAATGCTTTTTGATTCCGTCCAAGTCCAATTTCGTTCCTTCGAGTTATCATCCAAATTATGATAGTCTACTTTCAAGCTCACTCACGGTGTGTCTTGTTCGCTTTATTTCTCACGTGGGATAATACTTTTTGAATTCGTCCAAATCTGGTTTCGTTTCGTCGAGTTATCATCAAAGTTATGATATTCTCTTTTTAAGCTCACTCACGGTGTCTCTTGTTCGCTTTATTTCTCAAGTGGGATAAATGATTTTCGATTCCATCCAAGTACGGTTTCGTTCCTTTGAATTATCATCCAAATTATGATAGTCTCTTTTCAAGCTCAGTCACGCTGGGTCTTGTTTACTTTATCTCTCAAGTGGGATAAATGCTTTTTGATTTCGTCCAAGTCTTATTTTGTTCTTTCAAGGTATCTCCAAAGTAATAATAGTTTGTTTTCAAGCTTACTCACGGCGTGTCTTGTTCGCTTTATCTCTCAAGTGGGATAAATGCTTTTCGATATCGTCAAAGTCCGATTTCTTTCCTTCGCGTTATCATCCAAGTTATGATAGTCTCTTGTTAAGCTCACTCACAGTGTGTATTGTTTGCTTTATCTCTCAAGTGGAATAATTGTTTTTCGATTCCGTCCACGTCCGGTTTCATTCCTGAGTTATCATCCAAGTTATGATAGTCTATTTTCAAGCTCACTCACAGTGTGTCTTGTTTACTTTATCTCTCAAGTGAAATAAATGTTTTTCGATTTTGTCCAAGTCCGATTTCGTTCTTTTGTGTTATCGTCCAAGTCATTATACTATCTTTTAAAGCTCACTCATTGTGTCTCTTGTTCGTTTTATCTCTCAAATGGGATATGGGATATGGGATAAATGCTTTTCTATTTCGTCCATGACCGGTTTCTTTCCTTTGAGTTATCATCAAATTTATGATAGTCTCATGTCAAGGTCACTCACGGTGTGTCTTGTTCGCTTTATCTCTCAAGTGGGATAAATGCTTTTCGATATCGTCAAAGTCTGATTTCTTTCCTTCGCATTATCATCCATGTTATGATAGTCTCTTGTCACGCTCACTCACAGTGTGTATTGTTCGCTTTATCTCTCAAGTAGGATAATTGTTTTTCGATTCCGTCCACGTCCGGTTTCGTTCCTTCGAGTTATCATCAAAGTTATGATAGTCTCTTTTCAAGCTCACTCAAGGTGTGTCTTGTTCGCTTTATCTCTCAAGTGGGATAAATGCTTCTTGATTCCATCCAAGTCCATATCCTTTCCTTCGAGTTATCATCCATGTTATGATAGTTTATTTTCAAGATCACTCATGTTGTGTCTTGTTTGTTTTATCTTTCAAATGGGATCAATGCTTTTCGATTCCGTCCAAGTCTGGTTTCGTTCCTTCGAATTATCATCCAAGTTATGATAGTCTAGTTTCAATCTCACTCACGGTGTGTCTTGTTCGCTTTATCTATGAAGTGGAATAAATTCTTTTCGATTACGACCAAGTCTGGTTTTGTTCCTTCGAGTTATCAACCAAGTTATAATAGTCTCTTTTCAAGCTCACTCACAGTGTGTCTTGTTCGCTTTATCTCTCAAGTGGGATAAATGCTTTTCGATTCCATCCAAGTCAATATCCTTTCCTTTGAGTTATCATCCATGTTATGATAGTCTCTTTTCAAGATCACTTACGGTGTGTCTTGTTCGCTATATCTCTCAAGTTGGATAAATGTTTTTCGATTTCGTCCATGTCCGGTTTCGTTCCTTCGAATTTTCACCAAAATTATGATTGTCTCTTTTCAAACTCAGTCAAGGTGTGTCTTGTTTTCTTTATCTCTCAAGTGGGATAAATTCTTTCGAGGTATCATCCAAGTTATAATATTCTCTTTTCAAGCTCACTCATGTTGTGTCTTGTTCGCTTTATCTATTAAGTGAGATAAATGCTTTTCGATTCTGCCAAGTCCGTTTTATTTCTTTCGAGTTATCATCCAAATTATGTTAGTCTCTTAACAAGCTCACTCACGGTGTGTATTATTCGCTTTATCTCTCAAGTGGGATAATTGTTTTTCGATTCCATCCGCATCTGGTTTCATTCCTTTGAGTTATCAACCAAGAACTGGTTGTCTCTTTTCAAGCTCACTCACGGTGTGTTTTGGTTACTTTATCTCTCAAGTGAAATAAATTCTTTTTGATTTCGTCCAAGTCCGATTTTGTTCTTTTGAGTTATCATCCAAGTTTTTATAGCTTCTTTTCAAGCTCACTCAAGTTTTGTCTTGTTCCCTTTATCTCTCAAGTTGGATAAATGCTTTTCGATTCCATTCATGTCCGGTTTCCTTGTTTCTAGTTATCATCCAAGTTATGATAGTCTCTTGTCAATCTCACCCACGGTGTGTCTTGTTTGCTTTATCTCTCTAGTGGGATAAATGATTTTCGATTCCGTCCAATTTCGATTTCGTTCCTTCGAGTTATCATCAAAGTGATTATAATCTCTTTTCAAAATCACTCACGGTGTGTCTTGTTCGCTTTATCTCTCAAGTGGGATAAATGCTTTTCGATTCCGTCCAATTCTGGTTTCGTTCTTTCGAGTTCTCATCCAAGTTATGATAGTCTACTTTCAATCTCACTTATGATGTTTCTTGTTCGTTTTATCTCTCAAGTGGGATAAATGTTTTTCGATTTGGTCCAAGTCTGGTTTTGTTCGTTCGAGTTATCATCCAAGTTACGATTCTCTCTTTTCAAGCTCACTCACGGTGTGTCTTGTTCGCTTTATCTCTCAAGTGGGATAAATAATTTTAATTTTGTCCAAGTCCAGATACTTTGCTTCGAGTTATCATCCATTTTATGATAGTCTTTTATCAAGCTCACTCACGGTGTGTCTTGTTCGCTTTATTTCTAAAGTGGGATAAATGCTTTTCAATTCCTTCCAAGTACAGTTTCGTTCCTTTTAAATATCATCAAAATTATGATAGTCTCTTTTCAAGCTCAATCACGGTGTGTCTTGTTCGCTTTACCTCTCAAGTGGGATAAATGGTTTTTGATTTCATCCAAGTCTGATTTTGTTCTTTCGAGGTATCACCCAAGTTATAATAGTCTATTTTCAAGCTTACTCAAGGTGTGTCTAGTTCTCTTTATCTCTCAAGTGGGATAAATGCTTTTCGATATTGTCCAAGTCTGGTTTCTTTCTTTCGAGTTATCACCCAAGTTATGATAGTCTCTTGTCAAGCCCACTCACGATGTGTATTGTTCGCTTTATCTCTCAAGTGGGATAATTGTTTTTCGATTCCGTCCACGTCGAGTTTCATTCCTGATTTATCATCCAAGTTATGATAGTCTTTTTCAAGCTCACTCAGGGTGTGTCTTGTTTACTTTATCTCCCAAGTGAAATAAATGTTTTTCGATTCCGTCCAAGTTCCATTTCGTTCTTTTGAGTTATCATCCAAGTTATTATAGTCTCATTTCAAGCTCACTCATGGTGTTTCTTGTTCGCTTTATCTCTCAAGTAGGATATGGGATAAATGCTTTTCGATTACGTCCATGTCCGGTTTCTTTCCTTTGAGTTATCATCAAATTTATGATATCTCATGTCAAGGCCACTCACAGTGTGTCTTGTTCGCTTTATCTATAAAGTGGGATAAATGAATTTTGATTCCGTCCATGTCCAATTTTTTTCCTTCGAGTTATCATCTAAGTTATTATAGTCTACTTTTAGGCTCACTCACGGTGTATCTTGTTCGCTTTATTTCTAAAGTGGGAAAAATGCTTTTCTATTCCGTCCAAATCTGGTTTCGTTCCTTCTAGTTATCATCAAAGTTATGATAGTCTCTTTTCAAGCTCACTCACGGTGTGTCTTGTTCTATTTATCTCTCAAGTGGGATAAATGCTTTTCGATTTTGTCCAAGTCCAGATCCTTTCCTTCGAGTTATCATCCATGTTATGATAGTCTCATTTCAAGATCACTCACGGTGTGTCTTGTTTGTTTTATCTCTCAAGTGGGATAAATGATTTTCGATTCCGTCCAAGTCCGGTTTCGTTCCTTCGAATTATCATCCAAATTATGATAGTCTCTTTTAAAACTCAGTCACGGTGTGTCTTGTACGCATTATCTCTCAAGTGGGATAAATGCTTATTGATTCCATCTAAATCTCATTTCGTTCTTTCGAGGTATCATCCAAGTTATAATAGTCCCTTTTCAAAGCTCACTCACGGTGTGTCTTGTTCGATATATCTCTCAAGTGGGATAAATGCTTTTCGATTCCATCCAAGTCCAGTTTCTTTCCTTCGAGTTATCATCCAAGTTAAGATAGTCTCTTTTCAAGCTCACGCACGGTATGTCTTTTTTTGCTTTATCTCTCAAGTGAAATAAATTCTTTTCGATTCCGTCCATGTCCATTTTCGTTCTTTTGAGTTATCATCCAAGTTATGATAGTCTCTTTTCAATCTCACTCACGGAGTGTCTTGTTCGCTTTATATCTCAATTGGGATAAATGCTTTTCGATTCCTTCCAAGTCCAAATCCTTTCCTTCTAGTTATCATCCATGTTATGATAGTCTCTTTTCAAGATCACTCACGGTGTGTCTTGTTCACTTTATCTCTCAAGTGGGATAAATACTTTTCGATTCCGTCCAAGTTCGGTTTCATTCATTAGAACTATCATCCAAATAATGATAGTCTCTTTTCAAGCTCAGTCACGGTGTGTCTTGTTCGCTTTATATCTCAAGTGGGATAAATGCTTTTTGATTCCGTCCAAGTCCAATTTCACTCTTTCGTGTTATCATCCAAGTTAAAAAAGTCTATTTTCAAGCTCACTCACAGTGTGTCTTGTTCGCTTTATCTCCCAAGTGGGAGAAATGCTTTTCGATTCCGTCCAACTCCGGTTTCTTTCCTTCGAGTTATCATCCAAGTTATAATAGTCCCTTGTCAAGCTCACTCACGGTGTGTATAATTCGCTTTATCTCTCAAGTGGGATAATTGTTTTTCTATTTCGTCCACGTCTGGTTTCATTCCTTTGAGTTATCTCCAAGTTATGATAGTCTCTTTTCAATCTCATTCACGGTGTGTCTTGTTTACTTTATCTCTCTAGGGAAATAAATGCTTATCATTTCCGTCGAAGTTCGATTTCGTTCTTTTGAGTTATCATCCAAGTTATTATTGTCTCTTTTCAAGATCACTCACGGTGTCTCTTTATGCTTTATCTCTCAAGTGGGATAAATGTTTTTCGATTCCGTTCATGTCCGGTTTCTTTCCATTGAGTTATCATCCAATTTATGATAGTCTCATATCAAGGTCACTCACGGTGTGTCTTGTTCGCTTTATCTCTCAAGTTGGATAAATGCTTTTCGATTCCTTCCAAGTCCAGTTTTGTTCCTACGAGTTATCATCCAAGTTATGATAGTCTACTTTCAAGCTCACTCAGTGTGTGTCTTGTTGGCTTTATTTCTCAAGTAGGATAAATGCTTTTCAATTCCGTACAAGTCTCGTTTCATTCCTTCGAGTTATCATCCAAGTTATGATAGTGTTTTTTCAATCTCACTCACGGTGTGTCTTGTTCGCTTTATCTCTCAAGTGGGATAAATGCTTTTCGATTTCGTCCAAGTCCAGAGCCTTTCCTTCGACTTATCATCCATGTTATGATAGTCTCTTTTCAATATCACTCACGGTGTGTCTTGTTCGTTTTATCTCTCAAGTGGGATAAAACTTTTTTGATTCCGTCCAAGTCCGGATTCATTCCTTCGAATTATCATCCAAATTATGATAGCCTCTTTTCAAACTTAGTCACGGTGTATCTTGTTCACCTTATCTCAAGTGGGATAAATGATTTTTGATTCCATCCAAGTCCGATTTCGTTCTTTCGAGGTATCATCCAAGTTATAATAGTCTCTTTTCAAGCTCACTCACAGTTTGTCTTGTTCGCTTTATCTCTCAATTGGGATAAATGCTTTTCGATTCTGTCCAAGTCTAGTTTCTTTCCTTCGAGTTATCATCCAAGTTATGATAGTCTCTTTCAAGCTCACTCATGGTATGTCTTGTTTTCTTTATCTCTCAAATAAAATAAATTCTTTTCGATTACGTCCAAGTCCGGTTTTGTTGTTTTGAGTTATCATCTAAGTTATTATAGTCTCTTTTCAATCTCACTCATGGTGTGTCTTGTTCGCTTTATCTCTCAAGTGGGATAAATTCTTTTCGATTCCGTCCAAGTCCAGATCATTTCCTTCAAGTTATCATCCATGTTATGATAGACTCTTTTCAAGATCACTCACGGTGTGTCTTGTTCGCTTTATCTCTCAAGTGGGATAAATGCTTTTTGATTCCGTCCAGGTTCAGTTTCATTCCTTAGAATTATCATCGAAATTATGATAGTCTCTTTTCAAGCTCAGTCACGGTGTGTGTTGTTCGCTTTATCTCTCAAGTGGGATAAATCCTTTTTGATTTTGTCCAAGTCCGATTTCATTCTTTCGTGGTATCATCCAAGATATAATAGTCTATTTTCAAACTCACTCACGGTGTGTCTTGTTCGCTTTATCTCTCAAGTGGGATAAATATTTTTCGATTCCGTCCGAGTCTAGTTTCTTTCATTCGAGATATCATCCAAGTTATGATAGTCTCTTGTCAAGCTTAGTCACGGTGTGTATTGTTCGCTTTATCTATCAAGGGGGATAACTATTTTTCGATTTCGTCCACGTCCAGTTTCATTCCTTTGAGTTATCATCCAAGTTATGATAGTCTCTTTTCAGGCTCATTCACAGCGGGTCTTGTTTACTTTATCTCTCAAGTGAAATAAAAACTTTTCGATTTCGTCCAAGTCCGATTTCGTTCTTTTGAGTTATCATCCAAGTTATTATAGTTTCTTTTCAAGCACACTCATGTTGTCTCTTGATCTCTTTATCTCCAAGTGGGATAAATGTTTTTCGATTTCGTCCATGTCCGGTTTCTTTCCTTTGAGTTATCATCCAATTTATGATAGTCTCTTCTCAAGCTCACTCTCGGTGTGTCTTGTTCGCTTTATCTCTCAAATGGGATAAATGCTTTTCGATTCCGTCCAATTTCAATTTCGTTCCTTCGAGTTATCATCCTAGTTATTATAGTCTATTTTCAAAATCACTCACGGTGTGTCTTGTTCACTTTATCTCTAGAGTAGGATAAATTATTTTCGATTTTGTCCAAGTCCGATTTCATTCCTTTGAGTTATCATCGAAGTTATGATAGTCTCTTTTCAAGCTCAACCACGGTATGTCTTGTTCGCTTTATCTCTCAAGTGGGATAAATGATTTTCGATTCTGTCCAAGTCCGGTTACGTTCCTTCGAGTTATCGTTCAAGTTATGATAGTCTACTTTCAAGCTCACTCACGGTGTGTCTTGTTCACTTTATCTCTCAAATGGGATAAATTCTTTTCGATTTCGTCCAAGTCTTGTTTCATTCCTTCGTGTGATCATCCAAGTTAACATAGTTTCTTTTCAAGCTCACTCACGGTGTGTCTTGTACGATTTATCTCACAAGTGGGATAAATGATTTTCGATTCCGTCCAAGTCTGATTTCGTTCTTTTGAGTTATCATCCAAATTATTATAGTCTCTTTTCAAGCTCACTCATGGTGTCTCTTGTTCGCTTTATCTCTCAAGTGGGATAAATTCTTTTCGATTCCATGCATGTCCGGTTTCGTTACGTCGAATTATAATCCAAATTATGATAGTCACTTTTCAAGCTCAGTCACGGTGTCTCTTGTTCTCTTTATCTCTCAATTGGGATAAATGCATTTTGATTCCGTCCAAGTCTGATTTTGTTCTTTCGAGGTATCATCTAAGTTATAATAGTCTGTTTTCAAGCTCACTCACGGTGTGTCTTGTTTGCTTTATCTCTCAAGTGAAATAAATTCTTTTCGATTCCGTCGAAGTACGGTTTCGTTCCTTCGAGTTATCATCCAAGTTATGATAGTCTATTTTCAATCTCACTCACGATATGTCTTGTTCGCTTTATCTCTCAAGTAGGATAAATGTTTTTCGATTCCGTCCAAGTCCAGATCCTTTCCTTCGACTTATCATCCATGTTATGATAGTCTCTTTTCAAGATCACTCACGGTGTATCTTATTCGTTTTATCTCAAGTGGGATAAATGTTTTTCGATTCCGTCCAAGTCTGGTTTCGTTCCTTCGAATTATCATCCAAATTATGATAGCCACTTTTCAAACTCGGTCACGGTGTGTATTGGTCACTTTATCTATCAAGTGGGATAAATGGTTTTTGATTGCGTCCAAGTCCGATTTAGTTCTTTCGAGGTATCATCCAAGTTATAATAGTCTCTTTTCAAGCTCACTCATGATTTATATTGTTATCTCTCAAGTGGGATAAATTCTTTTCGAATCCGTCTAATTCCAGTTTCTTTCCTTCGATTTATCATCCAAGTTATGATAGTCTCTTTTCAAGCTTACTCATGGTGTGTCTTGTTTGCTTTATCTCTCAAATGAAATAAATTCTTTTCGATTACGTCCAAGTCCGGTTTTGTTCTTTTGAGTTATCATCCATGTTATTATAGTCTCTTTTCAATCTCACTCAAGGTGTATCTTGTTCGCTTTATCTCTCAAGTGGGATAAATGCTTTTCGAATCCGTCTAAGTCCATATCCTTTCCTTCGAGTTATCTTCCATGTTATGATAGACTATTTTCAAGATCACTCATGTTGTGTCTTATTCGCTTTATCTCTCAAGTGGGATAAATGCTTTTTGGTTTCGTCCAAGTCCGATTTCATTCCTTAGAATTATCATCGAAATTATAATAGTCTCCTTTCAAGCTTAGTCACGGTGTGTCTTGTTCGCTTTATCTCTCAAGTGGGATAAATCCTTTTTGATTTCGTCCAAATCCGATTTCATTCTTTCGTGGTATCATCCAAGTTATAATAGTCTGTTTTCAAGCTCACTCACGGTGTGTCTTGTTCGTTTTATCTCTCAAGTGGGATAAATGCTTTTCGATTTCGTCCAAGTCCAGTTTGTTTCCTTCGAGTTATCATCCAAGTTATGATAGTCTCTTTTCAGGCTCACTCACGGTGTGTCTTGTTTACTTTATCTCTCAAGTGAAATAAATTACTTTCGATTTCGTCCAAGTCCGATTTCGTTCTTTTGAGTTATCATCCAAGTTATTATAGTCTCTTTTCAAGCTCACTCATGGTGTCTATTGATCGTTTATCTCTCAAGTGGGATAAATGCTTTTCGATTCCGTCCATGTCCGGTTTCTTTCCTTTGAGTTATCATCCAAATTATGATAGTCTCTTGTCAAGCTCACTCTCGGTGTATCTTGTTCGCTTTATCTCTCAAGTGGGATAAATGCTTT
The DNA here is from genome assembly GCA_963966055.1 of Lathyrus aphaca. Classification (NCBI taxonomy): domain Eukaryota; kingdom Viridiplantae; phylum Streptophyta; class Magnoliopsida; order Fabales; family Fabaceae; genus Lathyrus; species Lathyrus aphaca. The sequence goes on from OZ014521.1 coordinate 423,148,675, forward strand.
TCGATTTCGTCCAATTTCGATTTCGTTCCTTCGAGTTATCATCCAAGTTATTATAGTCTATTCTCAAAATCATTCACGGTGTGTCTTGTTCACTTTATCTCTAAAGTGGGATAAATTATATTCGATTTCGTCCAAGTCCGATTTCATTCCTTTGAGTTATCATCGAAGTTATGATAGTCTCTTTTCAAGCTCAATCACGGTGTGTCTTGTTCGCTTTATCTCTCAAGTGGGATAAATGCTTTTTGATTATGTCCAAGTCTAGTTACGTTCCTTCGAGTTATCATCCAAATTATAATAGGCTACTTTCAAGCTCACTCACAGTGTGTCTTGTTCGCTTTATCTCTCAAGTGGGATAAATTCTTTTCTATTCCGTCCAAGTCTGGTTTCGTTCCTTCGAGTTATCATCCAAGTTATGATTGTCTCTTTATAAACTCACTCACGGTGTGTCTTGTTCGACTTATCTCTCAAGTGGGATAAATTCTTTTCGATTCCTTCCAAGTCTAATTATATCCTTTCAGTTATCATCCAAGTTATTATAGTCTCTTTTCAAGCTCACTCATGGTGTCTCTTGTTCGCTTTATCTCTCAAGTGGGATAAATGCTTTTCGATTCCGTCCATGTCCGGCTTCGTTACGTCGAATTATCATCCAAATTATGATAGTCTCTTTTAGAGCTTAGTCACGGTGTGTCTTGTTCACTTTATCTCACAATTGGGATAAATGCTTTTTTATTCCGTCCAAGTCTGATTTTGTTCTTTCGAGGTATCATCCAAGTTATAATATCTATTTTCAAGCTCACTCACGGTGTGTCTTGTTTGCTTTATATCTCAAGTGAAATAAATTCTTTTCGATTCCGTTGAAGTACGGTTTCGTTCTTTTGAGTTATCATCCAAGTTATGATACTCTCTTTTCAATCTCACTCACGATGTGTCTTATTCGATTTATCACTCAAGTGGGATAAATGCTTTTCGATTCCGTCCAAGTCCAGATCCTTTCCTTCGAGCTATCAACCATGTTATGATAGTCTCTTTTCGAGATCACTCACGATATGTCTTGTCCGCTTTATCTGTCAAGGGGGATAAATGATTGATGATTTCGTCCAAGTCCGATTTCGTTCAATCGAATTATCATCCAAATTATGATAGTCTCTTTTCAAACTCAGTCACAGTGTGTCTTGTTCGCTTTATCTCTCAAGTGGGATAAATGCTTTTGGATTCCGAGCAAGTCCGATTTTGTTCTTTCGAGTTATCATCCAAGTTATAATAGTGTCTTTTCAAGCTCACTCACGGTGTGTCTTGTTCGCTTTATCTCTCAAGTGGGATAAATGCTTTTCGATTCTGTCCAAGTCCAGTTTCTTTCCTTCGAGTTATCATCCAAGTTCTGATAGTCTCTTTTCAAGCTCACTCAATGTGTGTCTTGTTTTCTTTATCTCTTAATTGAAATAAATTGTTTTCGATTCCGTCTAAGTTCGGTTTCGTTCTTTTGAGTTATCATCCAAGTTATGATAGTCTCTTTTCAATCTCACTCACGTTGTGTCTTGTTCGCTTTATCTCTCAAGTGGCATAAATTCTTTTCTATTCCGTCCAAGTCCAGATCTTTTCCTTCGAATTATCATTCATGTTATGATAATCGCTTTTCAAGATCACTAACGGTGTATCTTGTTCGCTTTATCTCTAAAGTGAGATAAATGCTTTTGGATTCCGTCCAAGTCCTGTTTCATTCCTTAGAATTATCATCCAAATTATGATAGTCTCTTTGCAAGCTCAGTCACGGTGTGTCTTGTTTGCTTTATCTCTCAAGTGGGATTAATGCTTTTGATTCCGTCCAAGTCCGATTTCATTATTTCCTGGTATCATCCAAGTTATAATAGTCTGTTTTCAAACTCACTCATAGTGTGTCTTGTTTGCTTTATCTCTCAAGTGGGATAAATGCTTTTCGATTCCGTCCAACTCCGGTTTCTTTCCTTTGAGTTATCATCCAAGTTATGATAGTCTCTTGTCAAGCTCACTCACGGTGTGTATTGTTCGTTTTATCTCTCAAGTGGGATAAATGTTTTTCGATTCCATCCAAGTCTGGTTTCGTTCCTTCGAATTATCATCCCAATTATGATAGTCTCTTTTCAAACTCAGTAACGATGTGTCTTGTTCGCTTTCTCTCTCAAGAGGGATAAATGCTTTTTTGATTCCGTTCAATTCCGATTTCATTCTTTTCAGGTATCATTCAACTTTTAATAGTCTCTTTTCAAGCTCATTCACGGTGTGTCTTGTTTGCTTTTTCTCTCAAGTGGGATAAATGTGTTTTGATTCCGTCTAAGTCCAGTTTCTTTCCTTTGAGTTATCATCCAAGTTATGATAGTCTCTTTTTAAGCTCACTTGTTTGTTTTATCTCGCAAGTGAAATATATTCTTTTCGATTTTGTCCAAGTCCGGTTTCGTTCTTTTGAGTTATCATCCATGTTATTATAGAATATTTTCAGTCTCACTCACGGTGTCTCTTGTTTGCTTTATCTCTCAAGTGGGATAAATGTTTTACAATTCCGTCCAAGTCAAGTTTCTTTCCTTCGAATTATCATCCAAGTTATGATAGTCTCTTGTAAAGCTCATTAACGGTGTGTCATGTTAGCTTTATCTCTCAAGTGGGATAAATGCTTTTTGATTCCGTCCAAGTTCGATTTCGTTACTTCGAGTTATCATCCAACTTATTATAGTCTCTTTTCAAGCTCATTCATGGTGTGTCTTGTTCTCTTAATCACAGTGGGATAAATGTTTTTCGATTTCGTCCAATTTCGATTTCGTTCCTTCGAGTTATCATCCAAGTTATTATAGTCTCATTTCAAACTCACTCACGGTGTGTCTTGTTCGCTTTATCTCTCAAGTGGGATAAATGCTTTTAGATTCCGTCCAAGTCTTGTTTCATTCCTTTGAGTTATCATCCAAGTTATGATAGTTTCTTTTCAAGCTCACTCACGATGTGTCTTGGCGATTTATCACTAAAGCAGGATAAAATCTTTTTGATTCCATCCAAGTCCGGTTTCGTTCCTTCGAATTATCATCCAAGTTATAATAGTCTCTTGTTAAGCTCACTCACGTTGTGTATTGTTCGCTTTATCTCTCAAGTGGGATAAATGCTTTTTGATTCCGTCCAAGTCCAGTTTCGTTCCATCGAGTTATCATCCAAGTTATGATAATCTACTATCAAGATCAATCACGGTGTGTCTTGTTCTCTTTATCTCTCAAGTGGGATAAATGCTTTTCGATTCCGTCCAAGTCTCGTTTCGTTCCTTCGAGTTATCATCCAAGTTATGGTAGTCTCATTTCAAGCTCACTCAGGGTGTGTTTTGTTCGCTTTATCTCTCAAGTGGGATAAATGCTTTACGATTCCGTCCAAGTCCAAATCCTTTCTTTCGAGTTATCATCCATGTTATGATTTTCTCTTTTCAAGACAACTCACGGTAAATCTTGTTCGCTTTATCTCTCAAGTGGGATAAATGTTTTTCACATTCGTCCATGTCCGGTTTCATTCCTTCAAGTTATCATCCAAATTATGATAGTCTCTTTTCAAGGTCAGACACGGTGTGTCTTGTTCACTTTATCTCTCAAATGGGACAAATGCTTTTTGATTTCATCCAAGTCCGATTTCGTTCTTTAGAGATTTCATCCATGTTATAATTTTCTATTTTCAAGCTCACTCACAGTGTGTCTTGTTCGCTATATCTCTCAAGTGGGACAAATGCTTTTCGATTTCGTCCATGACCGGTTTCTTTCCTTCGAGCTATCATCCATGTTATGATAGTCTCTTGTCAAGCTCACTCACGGTGTGTATTGTTCGTTTTATCTTTAATGTGGGATAAGTGTTTTTCGATTTCGTCCACGTCAGGTTTCATTCCTTTGAGTTATCATTCAAGTTATGGTAGTCTCTTTTCAAGCTCACTCGTGGTGTGTCTTGTTTACTTTATCTCTCAAACGAAATATATGCTTTTTTATTCCGTCCAAGTCTGATTTCGTTCTTTTGAGTTATCATCCAAGTTATTATATTCTTTTTTTAAGCTCACTCACGGTGTCTCTTGATCGCTTTATCTCTCAAGTGGGATAAATGATTTTCGATTCCTTCCATGTCCGGTTTCTTTCCTTCGAGTTATCATCCAATTTATGATAGTCTCTTGTCAATCTCACTCACGGTGTGTGTTGTTTGATTTTTTTCTCAAGTGGGATAAATGATTTTCGATTCCGTCCAAGTCGAGTTTCGTTCCTTCGAGTTATCATCCAAGTTATGATAGTCTACTTTCAAGCTCACTCACGGCGTGATCTTTTCGCCTTATCTCTCAAGTAGGATAAATGTTTTTCGATCCCGTCCTAGTCTGGTTTCGCTCCTTCGAGTTATCATCCTAGTTATGATAGTCTCTTTTCAAGCTCACTCACTATGTGTTTTGTTCGTTTTATCTCTCAAGTGGGATAAATTCTTTTCGATTCCTTCCAAGTCCAGATCCTTTCTTTCGAGTTATCATCCATGTTATGATAGTCTCTTTTCAAGATCACTCACGGTGTGTCTTGTTCGATTTATCTCTCAAGTTGGATAAATGCTTTTCGATTCCAACCATGTTCGGTTCTGTTCCTTCGATTTATCATCCAAATTATGATAGTCTCTTTTCAAGCTCAGTCACGGTGTGTATTCTTCGCTTTATCTCTCAAGTAGGATAAATGCTTTTTGATTCCGTCCAAGTGCGATTTCGTTCTTTCAAGGTATCATCCAAGTTATAATAGTCTCTTTTCAAGCTCATTAACGGTGTGTCTTGTTCGTTTTATCTCTCAAGTGGGATAAATGCTTTTTGATTTCTTTCAAGTCCGATTTATTTCCTTCGAGTTATCATTCAAGTTATGATAGTCTCTTGTCAAGCACACTCACAGTGTGTATTGTTCGCTTTATCTCTCAAATGGGATAACTGTTTTTCGATTTCGTCAACGTCCGGTTTCATTCCTTTGAGTTATCATCCAAGTTATTATCGTCTCTTTTCAAGCTCACTCACGGTGTGTCTTGATTACTTTATCTCTCAAGTGAAATAAATGTTTTTTCATTCCGTCCAAGTCCAATTTCGTTTTTTTGAGTTATCATCCAAGTTATTATAGTCTTTTTACAAGCTAACTCACGGTGTCTCTTGTTCGCTTTATTTCTCAAGTGGGATAAATGCTTTTCGATTTCCTCAATGTTCGGTTTCTTTCCTTCGAGTTATCATCCAATTTATGATAGTCTCATGTCAAGTTCACTCACGGTGTGTCTTGTTCGCTTTAACTCTCAAGTGGGATAAATTCTTTTCGATTCCGTCCAATTTCGATTTTGTTCCTTCGAGTTATCATCCAAGTTATTATAGTCTCTTTTCAAGCTCACTTACGATGTGTCTTGATCGCTTTATCTCTCAAGTGGGATAAATGCTTTTCGATTTCGTCCAAGTCTGGTTTCATTCCTTTGAGTTATCATCCAAGTTATGATAGTTTACTTTCAAGCTCACTCACGGTGTGTCTTGTTCGCTTTATCTCTCAAGTGGAATAAATGCTTTTCGGTTCCGTCCAAGTCCAGTTTCGTTACTTCAAGTTATCATCCATGTTATGATAGTCTCTTTTCAAGCTCATTTAGGGTTTTCTTGTTCGCTTTATCTCTCAAGTGGGATAAATGCTTTTCGATTTCGTCCAAGTCAAGTTTCGTTCCTTCGAGGTATCATCCAAGTTATGATAGTCTGTTTTCAATCTCACTCATGGTGTGTCTTGTTCGCTTTATCTCTCAAGTGAAATAAATTATTTTCAATTCCGTCCAAGTCCGGTTTCGTTCCTTCAAGGTATCATCCAAGTTATGATACCTCTTTTCAAGCTCACTCACGGTGTATCTTGTTCGCTTTATCTCCCAAGTGGGATAAATGCTTTTCGATTCCGTCCAAGTCCGGTTTCTTTCCTTCGAGTTATCATCCAAGTTATGAGAGTCTCTTGTCAAGCTCACTCACGGTGTGTCTTGTTCGCTTTATCTCTCAAGTGGGATAAATGTTTTTCGATTTCGTCCAAGTCCGATTTCGTTCCTTGGAGTTATCATCCAAATTATTAGTCTCTTTTCAAGCTCACTCACGGTGTGTTTTGTTCGCTTAATCTCTCAAGTGGGATAAATATTTTTCGAATTCATCCAAGTCCGATTTCGTTCCTTCGAGTTATCATCTAAGTTATTATAGTATCTTTTCAAGCTCACTCGTGGTGTGTCTTGTTCGCTTAATCTCTTAAGTGGGATAAATACTTTTCGATTCCTTCCAATTTCGATTTCATTCCTTCAAATACTAATGACTAAAACTGCATCCATAAAAATTTTGTAGGGACCAAAAATTTTTTTTTTTAATAAGGACTAAAAATGAAATGTAAGATATTTATAAAGATAAAAAAACATATTTAATTCTAAAATATATATCATAAATATTTATCTTACTATTTCTTGATACGAAATAAAGATTTTGATATTCAAAATATGTTTCATTGATGTATTATCATAACACCAATATTTATTTTTTCAATAAAATGTCTGCTTTAAGCTATTAAAGGCTTAAGTCATTTTTACATAAACCTAAAAACTTTTGTAATATGGGAAACAAATCAACTTGAATAATCAAAACATTCGAATAGTTTTTCCTTTACTAAATAACAGTCAAATAGTTGAATAATTGTTTTTTTAACATACTTCATAAAGTATAGAGTTGGACGGTAACTTTTATTCCATTACATGGATGTTTGTGTTTATCAATATATAAAGATCTTTATATATTTGTTTTGTATTGTACGTTGGAGTGTTTATCAATATATAAAGATTTTTTTGTTCTTTTTTATTAGTTGAGAATTAATAAAAAAATATTTTTAATATCAGTGTTTATTTTTATTGTATTTGAATAATTAATATATAATATTTATTTTTATTTTTATTTTATTTGAATAATTAATATATATTATTCATATTTTAGTATTTACAGCAACAACACATATTCAATAAATTATCATTTAAATACTATAAATTTTAATTTATAATAAATATTTGTTATGTTGTTAATGTCAAATAATTTTTCCTTTCTTAATTGTATATTTAGTTTTAGTTGTTAATGTCAAATATTTTAATTTGTAATAAATATTTGTTATGTTGTTAATGTCAAATAATTTTCTCTTCCTTAATTATATATTAACAAATTATAAAGAAAATTTAAAAATTTAAAAATTTTAAATAAAAAAAAAACCCAACACTTTAAGTAATTTTTCCGGTAGTGTATTTGATACAAACCGGAACTCTTCAAGGAAGAGTTCTGGTACATGAAAACTTGGCAACTAGAAGTCTTATTAGTTCTGTTCCGAACCGGAACACCAAGTCTTCCGGTGATAAAAAATTACTAAACTGGAACACTTTTCCTAAATCTTCCAGTTTGGAAAAAAATAGACTAGAACCGGAATGTGGTTTTTTGAGAAAAAATTTCGGAACTATGACGGTCTGACATGAATAGTAAAAATTAATATAATAAAATAATATCAAGGTTATATTTGGCAATTTAAAAATTTTAGAGGTATAGGTCAAAATGTAGGGGGTATATGTAACAATTTAACATCGAGTGAAAGTAATTTTAATGGGCTTTCTTGGCCTTCAAGCTTTAGTTTTATTTGACGTGAGTTACAAGAATTTTATTTTCTATTTCTTATCCTATTACCATAACACTTCTGCACGGCTTCATTTTACTCCGTTGAATTAACAGTTAGTTAGCATGGGCCCTGTCTCCAGACAATTACTTCTACGGTGAAAAGTTCAAATAGTAACACCTCAGACCCTGCAAATTAGAATGAGTTAAAGAACACGGAAGAAATGAAACAGATAAACATGAAACAGAAACCAATGCCAAAAAATGTGGTTTTTTATTAATAATCAACATAAATGACAAAGCTGTATACATTACTATTTTTTGTCGTAATATTTGCCAAGAACCATCTCCGAATACTCTCCGTAAGTAAGGGAAGCATTTGATGGAATAAGCTGGAAAAATCAAAAAGAATAAAAAGAAAAAATCAGCTCGATATTGACTAGAAATGTCTATTTAGGTAGTATTTAATAATAGAGAGATGATTTTTTACAATCAAATTAACAACTATCTCAAATAGGTGGTTAATTACATGCAATAGATTGTAAGTAATAAATTAACCAGATGTCAAAACTCAATAACCACCGACATAACTTTATTAACTTGAATTTTGTATGTAATTAACTATAATTTTTGTGTTCAGCTACATGTAAAACCTGAGATCTTGAGAAGAATACATTCTTAAGACCCAAACCTTCACAAACATACCAGCATGCCAACCACTGGGGGTTAATAGTAATTAACCATCTAGTTGATTTACATCAACCATTTAGACTTTTGTCGCAAAAGTCTATTTTTTTATAGCTCAAATAAAACAATTGTTAATAATTGTATGAAGACAATTATTTTCTTACATGTACTTTTATGAAAACCATATTTATTCCCATAAAGTAAAAAAATGACATAATATACTTTTTTGTCATGGTTCATTTTGGTCCCTTTTCTTTTTTTCGTGCCAAATTAATTCCTTAATTTTTAAAACGATGCATATTAGTCTGCCGTCTACTCCGTTAGTCAAAATCTGTTAAATATCTATGTGGCATGTTTGACCAACTCTTGTGACGAAGTTAGCATCGGAAAAATCGACACTAAAAATTATATATGGATTTTAATTATTATTCTTCATTTTCTTCCCCAATTATTTTTTAAATCCTAGAATTTTTTTCCCAAATTCTAACGGAGTAAACGGCATGGACCGATTTGCAAAGTCTCTTTGTTTTTCTAATTTTTACCGTCAACTTTTATCCATAATCTGCAATGGCTGAATTTGAACAATAATGACTTTCAGGAATATGCATACCTCTTTATGAATGTGAACTTCCTCAGGAAAACTTAGTTTTTCATCCCTGAAAAGTAAAATTATCATCGCGCAATTATAAATTGAGTTCATATACATCATAGACCTCTTGCCAACTTGTAATTCTAAAAGTGACGAAAAATCCAAACAAAATTTAAGCTACCAAACAGCTTAGTTGCTCTCATAGAACATACCAGTCAGGTTGCATGAATAATGCAAATGTTGAACGTTCAACACCAGAAGACTTCTTCCCTTTTGGAGCCTAGCATCCAAAAAATTTATCAAAAAATGTGAACCGAACAAGAAAAGAAAACATGGTAAAGTGACAAAGAAAAATTCATTAGCAGTATCTAGACAAGGTAAAGCTATGATCTGAGTGACAAATTGTGAATTTGGGCTAACATCTGAACCGTTGAGGCCAAAGCAACAATATGTTGCTTTGGCATTGGACTTGGACATGCTTTGGAGTGCTGCCAACAGCCAGTATCCCAATCTAGTTCCTGGACTTGGACATTACTTTTTCTTGGACATTCATTTCAGGAATATATATACCTCTTTATGAATGAGAACTTCCTCGGGTAAACTTTATTTGTTTTCTTTTCGAGTTCTTAGATCGGGATACTGGTGGTTATTTTAATATAGTTAGTTGGCTACTGTCTAAGATGGGAATAGGCAGTATGCATAAATAAATAGAAAAACGAATAACACTTCCTATTCTAATGCTGAAATGAATCATATTAAAGCATCTTATTAAGAAAGACGTCAGTAACACACTCTATAACCCTTTTTCCTATTAGTTCCCTCCATTTTAAAGAAAGTAGCCGGATTCTTCAAAAAAGGTATATTTAGAAAGCAACAAATTACTTTTTAGAAAAATAAAGTGTGTCAAAGATCAGAAAATATATAGTGCGTTCTTTCATTCCTTGAAAATAAATTAGGATAAATTTGTGGAATCAATAAAAGCATAGTGGAGTACACGATACCGATGATGTAGAGTAGAAAAAAAGAAGGAATATAATCACTGACTATTTGATTCAACAGGATGACAATACAAAATAGCTACAAGTCTACAATAAAATAAAGAGAAAAATTCCCTTTTTGGAAAATTTTTGAATTACCTGAACACAATGAGGTGTTGCGCGAAGAATACCTCCAGAAAGTATTTCAGCAGTTTCACCAATTTGGTAAGCTATATCATCTACTCCATAGACAACCTATAAGAGAAAATACAATGAATAAATGCATTGTACTAATTCACAAAAATTCTAAGCTTCATATTTCACACCATTTAGGATAACATATCAGATTTTACAAATTAAAACCCTCCAAATGCATGTATCCTTAAATCTTTTTTTGAAAAAGAAAAAAATAGTGCATAAAATGTATTCATTGTTTAAGATCAAGCATTATTTCTCACAGCTGCTTTGTTATATAGAATTTATTCATCCCCGAACATAGGCAAAGCACTAAAATGCATCCTAAAATTCTATGATCAGTCATTTTCCCCTGATGAGTATTAACACATAAACGAGATTCATTCAATAAGTACAAGTTCTACGAAGTTGCAATCATTTTAGTTGGCTTATTCATTGAACAAAAAAGAAGAGCATTCAAATTATTTAATAGAATTTAGAATTCGGGGGCTTGAGATTTCAACCAGGTCAAAAAAATCTATGTTTAGAAGCAAATCCATGAAAACGCCAAAGAGAAGCATTTCGACCTAACCAGAGAAAAAGAAAACTTGATAGTAGGTCGACAAGCAGAAGAAGCAAAGAAAAACCCAGCCTATGGAAGATAGACGTCGAAGCATTTCAATGCGTCCCAGAAATATCAGCAAGTCGAACACCCTTCGACATATCATTCAAAAAACTACGAAGAAATTGCTCTAGGAAGTGGGGCAAAGTAGTGGACATTTACCATGAGTGGGATGACAGGTGTCAAAGCCAGATTTGTTGGAGGGCGTCCGACATTTTATTTTTCATGTCTATATAAGTAGATTTTATTTTCAGAATTCAAGGTTGCATTTCTTTACATTGTAAAAGGGACACACTCAAAGTACCGAGCGTTAGTGAAACGAGTTAAACCCCTACGCAAAATGTATGACAGCGTCCAAACAAAATTTAAATACTTGTCTTTACTTTATCTCCTTTTTTTTCCTGCTTTTGTTTTTCTTTTACCCTTTTATTCAATCACTCCGCGAGAGTTTACTTAAACACAAAACACAAAAAACATACAAAAAAACCCCTTACCATTTTACATTACAAAAGTACACCGTATAATTATTCAGACAGAGCAGTCCTGAGACTTATTTGGCCGGTCCCGCGAGTAAACCTTTCGGAAAGGAGGTCAGGGACTTGTTCGCGCGAAATCCACGTGCGAACAAATTGACACGCCCAGTGGGACCCGTTGAGTTAGTTATATGCACTTACGCAGTGGCAAGATGGTAACGCCACGTCAAAACGAAGAACCGTCTTCGACAAGAAATCCAGTTGTTACGAACACAACTGAACTTGTTACGACAGTAGTACCGACTGCTACGAGTGGATCATCCACTGCTCAATTCGACCTGAACCGATCAGGCCGAATGTAGGTGGAACTTTAGGGCCACAAGGGCCTAGTTTCACCATGCCTTTTTCTAGAACATTGGGCATGCTGTAACAGCTCGGACGCCTCGCAAGGCGATCCCGACACTGCCACCTCACGATCTTCTCTACCCCCTCTCTAGTAGAGTTTTTGTCTTTCGTGGGAATCGAACCCTGTACCCTGGGGTTCAAGTACATGTTTTGTAACAGCCGGATCCCTCGCAAGGTGATCCCGGCACTGTCACCTCACGATTTTCTCTACCCCCTCTCTAGTAGATTTTTTGCCTTACGTGGGAATCGACCCCTGTACCCTGGGGTCAAGTACATGTATTAAACGTGTACTTGAACCCCAGGGTGCAGGGTTCGATTCTCACGTAAGGCAAAAATTCTACTAGAAAGGGGGTAGAGAAGATCGTGAGGTGGTAGTGTCGGGATCGCCTTGCGAGGGATCCGGGCTGTTACACATGTCACCCGAATTCATGCCAAGTTTCCATAACTCTGGCTCGACATTTGCAGATAGTTCGTCAAGTGTTTTCTATTCATACCAAGGGCTAGGGCCTTTGACGAACCAATACGGTCGAACGACCGGATATAATTTCTTGTCTCAGTCTATGCCAACGTTTACCCAAAACTCTGTGGCCGTCGTAAGACAACAGATGGATGAGAGTAACCATGAAATGGTTCATATGTTAACTCAACAGATGGGGACCATTTTGAGACCTTTGATACAAGATTCGACATAGAGTTACCAACAGTTGGCAACTCAAATGACTCAACTAATAGGGGATTTCTTGGGGACACCAATGTCCCCACGTCGTCGAACCCCGCCTCGTCGACCACAGACACCGGTTTGACAAGAGGAGGAGTAAGAAGAGATACTTGAAGAGCCTTATCAAGAGGTTGAACAGATACCCAAGATGGCCCAAAGGCCTCCCGTCGTGATGTTACGTCGACATCAATACGCAGAAGATGTGATAGGGCAGGTCCGTCAGGATGCCATGGCTGGAGAACCGAACCTTGAAGCTATGGTCGAGAGGATTATGGTTCGAAATAGAGTCAACCCAGGCCTTCGACGACCCACATATACATCCCCATTACCTAATTATGTGTTACAGATTGAACTTCCCAAGGGATGGAAAGTCCCAAAGTTCACCAAATTCGCTGGTGAGACTGAAGAGTCCACGGTCGAGCATGTGGCACGATACCAGACGAAAGCTGGGGACATAGCGAATAATGAGGATTTTAAAATGAAATATTTCCCTAGTTCCCTCGCCAAAAATGCGTTTACTTGGTTTACGACGCTTCCCCCTCAGTTTATTCACACATGGACTCAACTCGAAAGATTGTTCCACAAACAGTTTTATATGGGACAGTCCAAGATTAGTCTGAAGAAATTGGCTAGTGTGAAACGAAGACGAGACGAGTGAGTTAGACGAGTGACTATTCGATCATAAAGAAATTGGAAACCCAATATCTTAGGGATATGTATGGCCCGATTGGCTGATAGAGTTCGACAAGTCGAAAGCCTGAAAGCTGAGAGGTCTAAGGCTGGTCTATTTCATAAGAAAGTTGCATATTTAGCAACTGATGAATCCTCGTCTAACGACGGAGAACTTGTCGCCAGGACCTCCTTACAAGTGTAAAGTATTGAAACCATCAAACGGAAAAGACCCGGCCGAAACAGGGAAGTCCGACAAATATTTGATTTCATTATCTGGTCGACGAAACGATTAAGTATCTTGAGGAAAGATGGGATCGTCGAAAACATAGAAGCAGACCATAGCTATTATAAGGTCGACGAAACCAGAGGGTCGAAGAGATCATTCGATCACCCCTTAGCAAATGTGGTCTCTTGTGATGATGGATCAGGTTCCTACACCTCCGTCGAAACTGGCCGCATGTCGAACTTGGATCCAGACCATGGTTTTGTTTGGGACAATGCTAACATACCAGTGGAGCCAAGTGAGATACCACCTGCAGGGTAGTCTGAGGTCGACGAAAATGACCTTTGAGTCAAAGAGTATGACTCGAATTTCGGCCTACCTTGCTGAAAACAAAAAAAAAATGGCTACGGAAACTAAAAAACGTCAAATCTTGACTGAAAAAGCCAGAACTTGGGGCCTACCAGGCCAAACGACAGCTTTAATATTTGTTAGGAAAAGTCAACTTCTTGAGAAGGCTCGTGTCCAACTCAAGTGGCCGGACAAAAGCATTTTTGCTATTATTGGCAATGAAGTCCAACTCAAGTGGCCGGACAAAAGCATTTTTGCCATTATTGGCAATGAAAAAGAACAGTGAATTCCGTTGTAAACCAACAAGAGGCATTCAACGCCATTAAAGAATACTTGGCAAAGCCTTTTTGTTATTGTCATTAAAGATGTCATTAAAGATGTGATTGTATATTGTTGTGTCGAATACGACCATAGAAATATGTCAGCAAAGAGGACAACGATGGTGTCGAAAGACCCATTTATTATCTTAGGAAAAACGTTGATAGATGCTAAAAACTAGGTACATACAAAGCAATATACAAAGTTTGTTGACGTTTAAAGTTGTCTCATTTTATGTCGCCAAGCACATTCGTCTAAACTCATTCGACTCAACACACTAACAAGAAAGCTTATAAGCATTATTAAGAATACGTTAAGAAAATAAGTCGGAGGCATAAAGGCGGATTTCCAATAAATCAAGTGGCTCAGAAAAGCAAAGGCCAATATTTCATTCATCAAAAAATTGTCAAAAGAAAAATGATATTGAAGCAAAGCCCTAGAAACAAAAGAGCCTAAGCTGGAAACCTTGTCTTGAAGTTTTCAAAAAGTGTCTTCTCATGTAGGAGTTTGCTAGAGATGCTGGATCTTTTTGAGCATATAAGTTGGATCCTGTCTTTGAGAGCGATGGCTTTTTCGACGTGGGAGATTCCCTAAGCCACTTCTTTGTTGATATCTTCTTGGGAAGACAAGGGCTCAGCATAATCCAGAGAAGCTTTTTGTTTCTCGACCTCAGCAATCTTACGATTCAATTTGACTATCTGAGCCTGATAGTCTGAAATTTGTTGGTCGAAGCTCTGCAGTTTGTTGGACATTCCGCTCTCTGACGTTCAAACACGCTGAGTTTAGCCTCACAGCGAGAACTGAAGCCTCATTCGAGGTCCATCTCATTAATAGTTGTTTAATTTGGATATCAGCATGGTGGAAACTCGATAAGTCCTTGACCATTTGAGTTAAGAACGCTTCGAATTCGACCAAATACTGGGTTGTGCCAGCAGGTAGTTGGTACAAAGACAGTTCGTCAGTCATCTTAAAGACGTCTCTAGCAAACTCAGAGTTGGTAGCAAGGGCATCCAGAAACCCTTCTTGAAATAAATACTCCTTGAGCTCATGCAGCTTGACATCAAAAGAGGCATCAGCTTCCAGATCACGCAAAGGTACCAGGCCAGCCTCAGAGTAGTCCCTAGAAGGGAGGCGAAATTGTTGCAGCTGTTTCAAGACCTCAACGGGATTTGTCTTCTTCTGGACAAAAAGATCCTTAGGGGTGGACGCCTTGTTTGCCTGAGGAGTTGTTGTATCGACATTGGACTCATCCAAGGTTTGAGCAACAGGAGTCGTTTGGATAGCAAGAACGGGGGAGTTTCCTTATGAATAATTACTTCGACAACACTGGGAGATGATCATCAACAGCGCCAGTCATTTGGTGGGTTGTTGTTAAGACTTGTTGAGGAGGGGTTTCGATAGCCGCAGTTGGCCGGTCTTCAGCAGTTTCAGTTTGGGGTTGGGTTGTTGTTGAAACCTTCGGAGGAGAATTGGTTTGGAACTCATCAACCTTCTGAGGGTTTGGCTGAATCTTCGACCCAAACGGGTTGTCGGCCGGAGCCTCAAAAGTTGGAGTTTCGACAATGATGGTCAAATCAACCACCTCGACCTGTCAAGATAAGAGGAAGATGCAAGTTAGTGGGGCAAGGAAATGAAAAGAAATCAAGGTAAAAAGATCAGTCACCTCAGAAACGGATCTAAGTTTAAAAACCTCGGTTAAGTCTTTAGGGACTGCAGGAGAGGGTTTCAAATCTGTCTTTTTCAATTTTTTGGTATCCATCTTTTTCTTTTTCTTTGGATTTGGGGAGGAAATATCAACATTGGAGGGAAAAACATGGGAATGAGCACTCCCATCAGAAGTATTTCCCTCTGGGGACGGTACGTCTTCGACAATCTGGAAACAAAAAGACAGATAAGAAAGCGCTAACATGAGCAAGAAAAGAATGAATAATCAGAGGAGACTCACCTATAATTCTGGGACTTTAGGTTTCTTCTCATCCGGGGTAGGAGGAGCAACGGTCGAGCATCATTTTGAACCCTGATAAGTGAATGTATAAAAATCACATACGAAAGGAAAAAAATCAGGTAAGAAGGGATGTCGAAAGTTACTCGTCGAGGAGGCATGTCGGCACCAGCAGCCTGAGTGTTTTGTCTTAGCAGTCGAAACAGGCGCACCCTTTGCTAAGTTAGCAAAGGCATCCACCATATTTTCTAGAAAGAGATCCCTCTGAAAATTCTCAGTTTGATAGTTCGACCACCAGATGTCGAACTCTTGAGTTGTACGAAACGGGGTTCAAAACGAAAAAGTTAGCAGTTCCAGGAGTTGGTTCCTTGCAAATTTTTTGCACGCTTTATAATCCACGACATTGAGCTTCAATCCCGACCAAAGGATGTCTGAAGGATGTTTCACAAGGGATTTGAACAGCATCTGGCTCAAGCCAAACTATCTCGCCACCAAGTTAGGTTGGTAGTTGGTGAAGTCAAAGACTTCTGATTCGATTTGATAAGAGAGCATGGTGGGAGTTAGAAAGGCCCTCCAAACAACATTCGACTCCGCTGCCGCTGCCGGAGAGGTACCAGGAAAGGGATTCTGAACCAAGTGGACCCAAATTTCCGCTCGACAAAAGGTGTCATGCCTTCGACAAAAGCAGTTGTCTCAACGAACATGTTGAGTTACTTCATGAAGAGGCTTTTTTAGGAGGCCTCCTGGAGGGTCATCCGAGCTAGTTGAACCCCGTCGATAGGACGACTCTCGTTCAGTAGCTGAAGGGGGTAGCCCAGCTTGTGTTCGTAAACAACATTCAACCAATGCTGCAACAGCCATACAGGCCCGGAAATATTCGGGGACCTATCAGCTTCAGCCAATAACTTCACCTTGTGGGCTGACACCGCCAAGGTTTGGTAGAGAGAAGCTAGCAGCAACTTCCCCAAGGTTATCTTGTGGCATTCATGAATTTGGATTGCTAGGGGGATAAATTGTTTGGCCAGTTGCAGAGAGACTGAACAGAACAAATAATAAGATAACCATAGCGTTAGAAAGGCTATGTACTCCCTATCGGACATTGTTGCAGTTCCAATGTCATAATGGTCTTCAATGAAGCCTTGAAGGCCAGCTCGACTGAAGTCGAAAGTGTGTTTGATTGGCAAAGACGGATCATAAGTCTCTCCCAAGGGCGAAAGTCCTGTTATGGCCAATACGTCGAACAACGTTGGCGTTAACATGCCGCATGGAAGATGGAAGGTGTTGGTCGAGTCTTCCCAGAAATAGAAAGAGGCCTAGATCATGCTAGGGTTGACCATGTGAGCATTCCTTGATAGCTGGATACCCTCATAAATACCAGCCATTTTCCACTGGTCACCACGTTGGGCTTGCACCCTGTCGAGTCAAGCCAAAAACTGGCCATTTCTGGGAGTAGGCATGGAGCAAAAAACTCTGGTTTTGGGAACCATGAACCGAACATCTCATTTCCCCCCCTTTTTGGAATGCATGGGGACCAGCACGTTCATAGCAAGGAAAGAATGCCCCACCTCTGCGTGATGATTCAGAGTTTCTGGTAGAGGACCATGAAAGGTGTGAAGCTTGTTTCCAATGGAGTAAGAAATCAGTATTTGACACTTCTAGGAAGAAACCCTTTCAGCGTTGTCGGTTGGGGATTGAGAGAGAAAATCTTGAACTTCTCCTTCTGAAAGAGAGAAAGCCAGAGGGTTTTTGCCAGTGGCAAAGGTGACAGCAGGAGTTTGTTTAGTCATGGCAGCCATGGTTGTGCTAGAACAAAGGTGTTTAGGATGTAGAAGATGAACAATTTTGTTCTCAAAGGAAAAAGTTCTTTTCAAAACGCAGAAACGTGTTTGGCAAAAGTGAGAAAGTTTTTTCAGCAAGAGAAAGAGGTATTTATAGCCAAAACACATGCAAAGGTTTCGTTTTGGGGTAAGCGTGCTATGCTAAAAAAATGGGAGTTATTGGGAATCCCCACGTCCTAGGTCATCATTACTAGCATTGGAAGTTGTGGCGCCAAAAGTGGAATCATGACGGATGTGACAAGCTGTCTCAATCCGACAGAATGTGAACAGTTGATTAGTTAAGATCGACGATCAAGGATTCGTCGAAATCATTCAGGAACTGGCCTTTGGGGGGGGGGGGCAATTTGTTGGCTGGAGATTTCAATCAGGTCAAGAAAGTCTATATTTAGAAGCAAATCCATGAAAACACCAAAGAGGGGTCCCAGAAGTATCAATAAGTCGAACACCCTTCGACATATCATTCAGAAAGCTACGAAGAAATTGCTCTAGGAAGTGGGGCAAAGTAGTGGGCAGTTACCATGAGAGTGGGATGACAAGTGACAAAGCCAGATTTTGTTGGAGAGTGTCCGACGGTTTATTTTTCATGTCTATATAAGTAGATTTTATTTTCAGAATTCAAGGTCACATTTCTTTACATTGTAAAAGAAACACACTCAAAGTACCGAGCGTAAGAGAAACGAGTTAATCCCCTACACAAAATGTATGACAACATCCAAACACTTATCTTTTTCAAGTTATTTTAATTCCAAGCAAATTTAAATGTGTCTTTACTTTATCTCTATTTTTTTCCTGCTTTTTTTTTCTTTTACCCTTTTATTCAAGCATTCGCGAGAGTTTGCTTAAACACAAAACACAAAAAACCCATTACCATCTTACATTACAAAAGTACACCGTATAACTAATCAGACAGAGCAGCCCTAGGACTCGTTTGGCCGATCCCGCGAGTAAACCTGTCAGAAAGGAGGCCAGCGACTTGTTCGCGCGAAATCCACGTGCGAACACAACCCTACAGAACCAGCTTTGTAAGGTGGGGGATGTCTCTCACTTGTATAAAAATATATCCAGCCCATATCGGGTCTAAAATGGAACTCTCAACATTGAAAAGAGACAGCTTACCATTATAAAATATATGCTTAATATAAGATGATTGAAAAAGAGAAGGATTCTTCTAGTTGAAAGAAAGATGAACCAAGAAAACATTTAACGTTGCAGTTATCTACATCTATTTTACCGACATTGGAAAAAATCTAAGTCCTACATTGCCTAAAGATAGAACTCATAAAGGATTTATATAGAGTGGCACCCCTCACCTTACCAATCGATTTTGTAGGGTTGAGTTAGGCCAAACACTAATTCTATCATGGTATCAGAGCCTATCGATTCGGACCATCCACCATTTTGTAGGGTCGAACAGATACCTCATACCATATTGAAAAAAATAGGTAAAAGTTGTTGTGTTTTATTCCTCAACCTTAAGCTGATTTATATAGAAAAGATATAATTAATATAATTGATTTTCTCCTTAATAGAGAGTAAAGGAAAATAAAAACAAATAATGATATCAATAATAAAATCGGAAATATAATATTTTCCAATAATCCAGTTACTTGCAATTCTAGAAGAACAATGTGTACCTTGACAATTTGATCATTTCTTGTTCGAATATAGAGGCCAGCAGCACTATCTGGACAAGGTATTTCTTCACCGTCTCTTGTAAATATAGCACAAGTCAGACCTACATATTAATACTCTCATTAACAGTGTATGTTTTTAATATCCAAGGGGTTCTCTAACCAACACGACTTGAGGAATATAGAGTATAAGAAGTTGATGTTTTACAGAATGAAAATATACAGGAATTCATATCGTCTATAAATAACAATATGTTAATAACCTGTCAGTGAACCATTGTCCGTATGCCATCCACACCAAGAAGACATGGAGTTGTCACCTGGGATTCTGTAACAAGTCATATGTAACTTAATAATAAACTGGATTATAAACTTGAAAGCTACAATACAAATTAAGCAACATTTGAAATGAACTGAAAATATTGATGATTCAAGACTTTAACCAAGCCTAGAAGTGAAGGTATTGATGAAATCAAACAGTTTTATTGTGCAAGTAATATTTTTCCTTTAACCCCTCTAGCATAAATGTAATTGTTCTTCTATGACCAACATACCAGTATTTCAAAAGAGAATATTTTTTATATCTTTGACAGCTTATGTGAAACAAAATTTTAAAGTAGCAACCAAGCTTGTAGCTCAATTGTCACTGGCCTAAGTTTTCTAAAACTTGGGTGTGATTCAGTGTGATTCAGAATTTAGAGGTTCAATCCTGCACTAGAACACCAGATACACAGACAAAGAAAACATTATCCTGAAACCAGTCAAATTATAATATCAGATACACAGACAAAGAAAACGTTATCCTGAAACCAGTCAAATTATAATATCAAACGTGTCTAACACATTATCTAGAAGTCATTTTTAATAAAATAGAACAGAATATTACTTTATGAAATTAAAACTAACAAACTCACATGTTAAGGTATTTAAATGAAAAGGAAGGTTAAACTTAAATTACAAGTCCCAATTAGCCAGGGTTAGAATTTTCTAGTTATCAACAAACAATAGAGAAATTGATAGTACCTTGAAAAGGTCAAAGGAAAAGACAGATCAAAATAAACTCAATCAATAAAGTCCCATCCACAACGTGAACACTTATTTTGGTGGAGAATGTTCATAAATAAATCAACAAACTTAAGCTCGGTGGTTACATCAGATATCAATATTAAAGTTTTCTAATAAGAAAAGCGACATCGTAAAGAAAACTACCCCTGTTGTGCAGGAAAATAATATAGCAAACGTCCTTTGTGACAGCGGGAGCGATTAAGTATTGATTCCAGACCTTCATCCTTATGAACTTTTATTCCTTTGGATACTAACAAGTTTTGAATGTAACAATTGATCAGAATAGAAGTGATATGAATGAGAGGAAAAATAGGAAAAGGAACATGGTTATGAACAAGGCAGAGAGCAAACACTGCCATCCTACCAAGGTACACCACCAGTTATATTAGGTACATCAGACCTTGACTTTGCCAACTTTAAAAAACTAAAAGATGACGCCTAGCTAAGTGAGCAATGTGAAATGGGTAAAAAGGGGAATAAATATTCATTGAGGCAATTTATTAAACTAAATGTTTGTTTGCTATTGCCATTTTTATTTTTCACGAGTTAGTGAGCAATGTGAAATGGGTAAAAAGGGGAACAAATATTCATTGAGGCAATTTATTAAACTAAATGTTTGTTTGCTATTGCCATTTTTATTTTTCACGAGGTATTTGGGGGTAAAAATAATTAAGTTAATTTCTCATGCAAACTCTCATTCCTAATCCACCTTAAACTATTTAGAACATTAACAGTGTAAGAAACATGATGGAACTCTAAAATCATCGTGAGAAATGAAGTAAGAAAATATATCAACAATGTAAAATATTCAATAGAAGAAGAAAGAACAATATAGAAAGGAATGAACACCAATTTACCCCAGAGCAAATCTCCTAAGAGGAGAGAACTCCCTCTGCCTAACCATATCGGTTAATTCAATATTATAACATAATGCATACTATTCACTAACATCACTATTTATACTACTAAACTATTTATACTACTAAGGCATAACTAACCTGCCAACCAAGAATACTAACTCACTCTTTATTTATCATATAGCCTTAACACACTCATTACTACACAATACTTTTTTTTCCTTATGACCCCAATTTGGTCTCTATCAAAACACCACTTCAATTTGCAAAGATTTGTATTAGATTTCAAAATTCAAAACGGGACAGGAAATTACCGTCCCTATGGAAAAATAATTGGTCCAGTTCCAACAAGTTAAGGCATGTATATAATGAAAAACTAGAGTAACACCACAGTTAAAAATGCCTTTTTCGAAAGCCAAGCAAATATCACTAGCTGGCTTACCATATTGATCGCAGTGATATGCCACCATCAATCCAACATCAAAGATCAGCTTCCCAAGTGCTTTGAAAGCTACACACCAGAACAAAAGAACAGTATACATGTAACTAACCGTGTTAACATTCAGCAAAACATTAAGATCAAATGATTTTGGACTACTTATTGCCTGTATCTAAATTTAACATGAGTTGGAAGTTGTATCTTAAGCTAATAAATTGAAGTTCAAAATCCAGAGCTTATTAGAGATTAAGTACAATAGTGTGCAAGGGTATTATTGTAATATCCAATTGTGTTGTGTTACTTTTAGCTTTATATAAGCTGTAGCTCATTCATTGTAACTAACTTTCACTTACATATCAGTCAATGTTGCTCAAGCTGCTTCTCATGCATCGTCTTCCTCTGTTCAAGTAAACTATCCCACCAACTTAGCTCAATTTGTGGTGTTGGTTCTGTAACAAACTTTGATGAGGCACGAGGAGGATATCGTGTTGGCCGTGGTTTTCAAAGAGGAAGAGGTGGTAGGTATGAAGGTAGATCTAAAATTCAATGTCAGATTTGCTTCAAAATTGGTCATGATGCTAGTGTGTGTTACCATAGACATACCCCTATGATGCCTCATATGTGGCAATCTGCTCCTCAGACAGCTTTGCATTGGCCTCCATACTTGAATCAATGGACCAATGGTGCTACTCCACCTGCTAGTACATATATGCCACCCTATTACTCCAATCAGTGGACTCCTACTTCACCTAATCAGTGGCTTGAAGTCTCCATACTTCATGCTCTATGGAACTGTACCTGACTATAAACAGCTCAAGACATTTGGTTGTGCATGCTACCCTCATCTAAGGCCTTACTCCTCCAACAAGTTCAATTTTCACTCACAAGAGTGTATCTTCTTAGGGTATTTATCTAGTCACAAAGGCTTAAATGCCTTAATCCTAGTGGGAGGATCTATATATTTATAAAGATGTTATTTTCAATGAAGCTAAATATCCTTATCCCATTCTTACATCTCAACCTTCTTCTTCAGCGTCTAAGTCCACTATTCAACATTCTGCACCCTTTCCCTTTGCCCCTATTCTGACCTCATCAACCACCAATGACCTTAGCCATATTCCTCAAAGTCCTAATCCTACCTCTGCCTCGCCACCTAGTCATCACTCCATCTCTTCTAATCAAATCATTCTTTCCACTCCCATTGATTCAGAATCTTCCATTATCCCACTTGTTCCCAATGAACTTCGGCCATCCTCATCCTCCAATCATTCACCTAATCCCAATTCCACTACTAGTCTAACCCAATCTTCCACCAGCACTACCACAGCTCGTCCTTCCCCTCCACAACTTCCTCCTTTACATCCTAACAATACTCATGGCATGACTACTAGAAGGAAGAGTGGGATTGTCAAACCCAGACTGCATCCTACTTTACTTGTGTCTGAACTGGAGCCCTCTTCCTATAAACTGGCATTGAAAGATCCTAAGTGGGCAGCTGCTATGCAAGAAGAGTACAAGGTTTTACTTACCAATAACACATGGACACTTGCACCCTTACCTACTAATAAAAAGGCTATAGGCTGCAAGTGAGGCTATAGGCTGCAAGTAGGTGTTTAGGGTCAAGCAAAACCTTGATGGAACAGTCAACAAGTACAAGGTTAGGCTAGTGGCAAAAGGTTTTCATCAACAAGAGGGCTTTGATTTTACTGAGACTTTTTCACCTGTGGTTGATAAATAATTCTTACCATAGCTATTTCAACACATTACTTAATGGTCTGCTTCAAGAAGAAGTTTACATGAGGCAGCCTCCTGGCTTTGAAAGCAACAGTTTAGATCACCTTGTTTGCAAGTTCAACAAGGCAATTTATGGACTTAAACAAGCTCCTAGGGCCTGGTTTGAAAGACTCACACTGGCTCTTAAGGCTTTTGGCTTTAAATCTAGTAGGTGTGATCCTTCCTTGTATTAGAAACTGAGAGAGAAAGAGATAGGAGAGAGAGAGAGAGAGGGGGGTAGTTATGAAACTGTAACTGTATTGAATGAATGTTAGTTACAGATTACATAAGGCTGACTATTTATAGAAGAGAAATAGCTATGCCCTAATGCTAACTATGCTGACTCAGCACAGTTAGATATTACATACTCTAATAGCTTCCCTACAAGACGATACCCCTCCTAAGAGAGGGATGTCCTGTCTTGAACTTGCAGTTTATCCTTGAGCTGCAGAAATCTGAGAGGAGAGAGAGGCTTGGTAAGTAAGTCAGCATACTAGTCAAAGGCTGGAATATGCTGGACAATCAATGTCTTGCTTAAAACTTTCCCCCTCAAAAAGAAGATACCCATCTCCATGTGTTTGGTTTTGGCATGGAGAACAGGATTATGGGACAATGCAATTGTACTCAAATTGTCAGAGTACATCACAGGAGTAGTAAATGGAATTTTGAGCTCAGATAGCAGGGATTGGATCCACAATACTTCAGCTGTTGAGTTAGCCAAGTTTCTATACTCAACTTCAGTGCTGGATCTGGCCACCAAGGTCTGCTTCTTGGACCACAATGACACAAGATTGGGACCAAGAAAAATACAGGATCCTGAGGTGGATTTTCTATCATCTAGGTCAGATCCCTAATCATCATTAGAAAATCCTTTGATTGCTAATGTAACCTGAGTGGAAGCAGGTTGTAAAAGCAAGCCATGATGCATGGTACCTTTAAGGTATCTCAGGATTCTTTTGACAGCAACCCAATAGGAATCAGGAGACTGAGACAGAAATTGGCAAGCCTTGTTCATTGCATAGCTGGTTTTAGGCCTTGTAATGGTTGCATACTATAGTGCTCCTACAATAGATCTGTAAGAGGTGGGATCAGCCATCACATCTGTTCCATGTTTAGACATTTTAAGACTGGAAATCATAGGATTAGGGACCCCTTTTGCCTCAGCCAAATTTGCCTTGGAAAGAAGATCCTTAATATATTTTGTTTGAGAAAGAAACAAGGATCCAGTTTTGAGATGAGACACCTCAATGCCTAGGAAGTAGTCAAGACTTCCAAGCTGTTTGAGGGCAAATTGAGAGTGAAGTTTTGTCACCAAAGATTGAATTTGAGTGGGTGAATTTCCTGTGATGATAATGTCATCCACATATACAAGCATGTATATGGTTGTCAACATCTCCTTGAGCCAAAACCCAAAGCTCTTTAAAGTGGTTGTCAACCTGTCAAACCAAGCCCTAGGAGCCTATTTTAAGCCATAGAGGGCTTTATGAAGTTTGCACACCAAGGAAGTGTCTGAATTCTCAAGACCTGGTGGTTGCTGAATGTAAGCCTCCTCCCCCAAGATGCCATTTAGAAATGCATTGTTCACATCAAGTTGTGTGAGCTGCCACGCTTTTGAGATAGCTATGGTCAAGATAATTCTAGCAGTGACTGGTTTTACCACAGGGGAGAAAGTCTCTGTGAAATCAAAGCCATGCTGCTGATGAAACCCCTTGGCTACCAACCTGGCTTTGTACTTATTCAAAGAGCCATCAGGATTTTGTTTGACTCTGAACACCCATTTGCACCCAATGACACGTTTATTTGGTGGTAGGGGAGTAAGAGTCCAAGTCTGATTCTTGATCAATGTTGAATATTCAGCATGCATAGCCTCTGATCACTTGGGATTCTTCATGGCAGTTTTGTAGGATGAAGGTTCTAGTTCATTCAGAAGTAATGTGGGATTCAGTCTGGGTTGCACTAGACCATTCTTCCTTCTGGTAGTCATAGGATGAGTGTTTTGAGGATGAAGAAAGGGAAGGGGTAGGGAGATAGCAGCAGCAGATGAGGAAATAGGAGAAGAGGAACTAGTGGTGGCAGCAGACTGAGAATGAGAGCTGCCAAGGTTAGAAATGTGGGGGAGAGAGTTCAGAGAGGAAGAAACTGAAGCCAAGGGTGGAGAGGAAGATGGAGATGGAGATGGTTGTGAACCAGGCTCAGCAGAGCTGGAAGATGGAGATGGGGGTGCTTGAGAACCAGGTTCAGCAGAGCTGGAAGATGCAGTAAGAATAGAAGAAAAGGAGGAAGATAAGGAAGATGAAGGTATGGAGGATATGGATGGTTGAATTGGAAAGGGAGCAGAATTAGAGGAATTAGACATAATTGGAGATGAAGTGGCATGAAACAATTTTGGATAAGGGAAATTGTGCTCATTGAAGATAACATCCTTGGAAATATAAAACCTACCATTGGGAGCCAAACACTTATACCCCTTGTGGTTGGAGGAGTAACCAAGAAAAATGCACTCTTGAGTGTGAAAATTGAACTTATGGGGAGAGTAGGTTCTTAAGTGTGGGTAGCAAGCACACCCAAATGCTTTGAGAAAAGTATAATCAGGGGTGACTTTGTAGAGTAGGAAATAAGGAGATTGCATTTGAAGTAAAGGTGTGGGCAATCTGTTAATAAGATAAGAAGCTGTAAGGCACACATAATCCCAAAACTCTAAAGGAAGATTGGCTTGGGCTAGCAAAGTGAGACCAGTCTCCACTACATGTCTATGTTTTCTCTCCACAGTCCCATTTTGATGATGGGTGTGTGGACAAGCAAGCCTATGAGCAATGCCTTTGGAGAGTAAGAGGGACTTAGAGTTTGAAACTCTCCTCCACCATCAGTTTGAATAGCTTTTATTGTGGTTGAAAACTGAACTTCAACAGCTGTGATAAAGTGTGTGAGAGTGACAAGAACATCAGATTTCAGCTTGATTGGAAAAACCCATATATACTTAGAACAAACATTAACACATGTCAGCAAGTATTTAAATCCACATGAGGAAATTACAGGGGCAGGTCCCTAAACATCAACAAAAACTAAGTCAAAGGCCTTAGAGTAGACTGTATGTGATTGTGAACTAGGAAGTCTATGAATCTTTCCTAGACAGCAAGGGCTGCAAAAATCTAAAGCAGACTCGTGAGGCACAGCAACACTACACAGTTGCAGAATGGTCTTTAATGATTCATGATTGGGATGGCCCAATCTGTTGTGCCACAAGAGATAAGGAGAAGTGTTGGTTGTTGCTGAGGTGAAATTTGAACTTGAAGGAAATCCAGAGACATGATTAACAGAGGCAGCAGTAGGTGATTGGAGCTGAAGGGAATCAAAAGTGTAGAGTCCATCTTTATTTAGAGAACCTTGAAGAACAACTTTAGAATTGACCTGAGATTTGACATAGCATTTATCAGGATGAAACTCAAAAAATACATGGTTATCTTTGACAAACTGACTCACAAACATCAGATTTTTGGTTATAGCAGGAACCAGCAACAAATTTTTGAGTATGAACTGTGTGACAGGTGAGGTGTGTGAAAGCGTGCAGAACCTATAGATGTAATAGGCAAACCTTGTCCATTAACAAGAAGAACTTGTTATGTGCCTGGCATAGTACTACTTTCAGCCAAGAAATTTGCATTGCTGGTGACATGATGAGTAGCACCAGAATCAAGATACCACACTTGAGGCTGTAAAGTGAGAGCACCTGTAGTGTCAACACCTGAACCAACATAATGAGCTTGAGGCTGATGTGCAGGCCTGGGTGTGAAACCTAGAGGAGGACCTCGAAGTGCTGGAGAAACCCACTGATTGGGATGTGGAGAAGCCATAGGTGGAGGTGCAGACCACTGAGTTGGAGACATCAACCATTGATTCTGGTTGGGAGGAGCAACAGGCTGAGGAATACTGGAGTTGGTCCACTGATTCCAAGCAGGCCTAAAACCAGAAGCAGAGTAATTCCATGGAATGCCATAACAGGAGGCATCATAGAGGAGTGGCGATGATAACAAATGCTAGCATCATGACCAGATTTGAAACAGATTTGACACTGAACTCTAAACCAACCACCAGATCTACCACCTCTGTTGGTACCAAATGACCTACCACCACGATAACCACCACGTTAATTTGTGTATAGAGGTGCTCCTGCTGACATTAGTTGAGATGGATCATTCTAAACTTGAGCAGGATTTGGAGCAGGAGTAGGCATTGAGGTAGCTTGAGCAACATTGATAGAAATAGGTTCAGTGAGAGTACTTTTCTTTGATCTCTCCAACTTTGCCTCATGATCAAGAAGCATAGACTCAGCCTCAATAATAGGGCAAAGAGTAGCACGGTGCTGAATGATAGAGGCTAGGGCATTGAATTCCTCAGGTAAACCATCAAGAATGGCTTCAAGTTGATCACGATGAGACACAGGTGAATCAATAGACTCCAGAATATCAACTATACGCTGAATACGAGCTAGATAATCAGAAATTGATTTCTCACCTTTCACGATGGATTTGAGTTCAGAACGCAATGTCGTGACTTCGCATTCGTATGCGCATACACATATTTGTGAATCTCATCCCAGATTTGATGAGATTGAACACAGTGAACAACGGTTGGAAGCACCGAATCAAAGAGTGTAGAGAGAAGCCAGGTGAACAGTAGCGAATCTTGCTGTTCCCATGCAATGAACGCTGGACTTTCAGCGTCGTTGGTGCGATATTCATCGTTGAGGTATCACGGTGGAATTTCAGGATTGACGAGAAGACGATGAAGCTTGTGAGTGCGAACGATTCCTTCGATCTGCTGTTTCCATGACCGAAAGTTGTTCGCATCGAGTTTGAGAGCAACTTGTTGCGTAAACGTTTTGAAGATGTTCTTCGCATTGAATTGCGTCGTCGACTGCGTTTCTCGCGTCGAATTCCTGTTGGTGTTTCCGGATTCTTCGTCGGAAGCCATGGCTGAAGATCGTTCTTAAGCTCTAGATACCATATTAGAAACTATGAGAGAGAGAGAGAGAAAGGTAGTTATGAAACGGTAACTGTATTGAATGAATGTTAGTTACAGATTACATAAGATTGACTATTTATAGAAGAGAAATAGTTATGTCCTAATGCTAACTGTGCTGACTCAGCACTGTTAGATATTACATAACCTAATACCTTGTTCACTTTGGTCACATCTACATACACTATCATCATACTAGTGTATGTGGATGATCTTATTGTAACTGGCAACTGTTCCACACATATTCAAGCCTTAGTTGCTAAGCTGAATTCTCAATTTGCCCTAAAGCTGTTTGGCGATCTTGAATATTTTCTTGGAAATGAAGTCTCACATCAGCAAGATGGATCCATATTTCTGTCTCAAACAAAATACCTAAAAGATCTTCTAGCCAAAGCTAAGCTCAGTGATGCTAATGGTGTTCCTACACCTATGATTTCTAATCTTAAACTCACTAAACATGGCACAGACACATTGCAGGATGCAACCCACTACAGGTCCAAAGTAGAAGCACTACAGTATGCCACTATCACTAGACCAGAAATCAGCTATGCAGTCAACAAAGCCTACCAGTTTCTCTCCAACCCTCTAGAAAGCCATTGGTCAGCTGTTAAACGCATCCTAAGGTACCTAAAGGGAACTTTCTATCATGGCCTGCATTTGCAAAAAGCCTCCACACAAGTTCCTCTCTTTTTAACTGCCTTTTCTGATGCTGATTGGGGAGCTGACCTAGATGACAGAAAATCTACATCTGGGTCATGCATTTTTCTCGGCCCTAATTTGGTTTCTTGGTGGTCAAAGAAGCAGACACTAGTTGTCAGATCTTGTACAGAAGCTGAATATATGAGTTTGGTTAATTTTGCTGCAGAGGTCCTATGGATTCAGTCATTGCTAACTAAACTTCAGATGCCCTTCACCACACCAGTCATGTTATGAGTTTGGTTAGTTTTGCTACAGAGGTCCTATGGATTCAGTCATTGCTAACTGAACTTCAGATGCCCTTCACCACACCAGTCATGTTATGTGATAATCTCAGCACGGCGGCTCTGTCTCACAATCTCATTCCTCATGCTAAGGCCAAACATATGGAGCTTGATATATTTTTTTCTTAGGGAAAAAGTATTGAGCAAGAGCCTTATTGTTAAACATATTTCAGCCTTTGATCAATATGTTGATCTTCTCACTAAGCCTCTCGCACCACTTAAATATTTGCAATTAAAAGACAAGCTCAGATTTGTAGACAAGCCCTCACTTCAGAGGTCTAGCTGGGCTTGAGAGGGAAGTTTTAGAGATTAAGTACAATAGTGTGCAAGGGTATTATTGTAATATCCAACTGTGTTGAGTCAGCACAGTTGTGTGTTAGTGTTAGCTTTATATAAGCTGTAGCTCATTCATTGTAACTAACTTTCACATTCATTTACATTCAAAATGAGTTAGTTACATTGCTTTCTCTCTCTCTACTTCTTCTACTATCAAATGCTATCTTTCTAACATAGCTCAATTTTTAAAAAAATTAATTCCTAGTATAGTAGCCATTTCCCCATCAAAGATTAAAAAAAATAAACAGAATCATAGCGCAACTATTTTAAGTTAAATAACACTCAACTTGAACTGATTAACGATAATCAAAGTGGTTAATAATAAGCAAGAACTTATTAACTGAAATTACTTTTATCATTTTTTTTGATAACTTTCACAAAAGTAAAATCTGCCAAGGTACCGTTTTCACAAAAAAGACACAAAATGGTTTGATTACTGCATGCACAGGCATAGCACCACATGAAAAACAATTTGTGACCTACAATCAGCATCTTCATGATCGTTCATGAAAAACCCAAGGAAAGAAAACAGATAAGAAACACAAAAATCTATATCCCCTAAAATTAGAAAAACAAACATTGCAAATTCAATTTAGGCATCAGGGCATACCCAACTCAACTTCTGGTAATGTACTTCTGGGCCATACATTTGATCCGCAATATGATGGGTATCTACGGGCACACAAAATCCAAGGAATTGCGTATGATCAAAGATACAGAACCACAAACAGTATAACACAATAAATTATGCTAAAAAAAATTAAGCAATGTGTATAAATGACAATAAAAAGTAAAACATAAATCCAAATGGGTATGGATAACCCAGTATAATTCAGTGACAACTTACATGAAAACCAGTATAATTCTATGACATCTTGCATGAAAGTTATTATCTAAAAGAATAATGGTTGAATCATGATATAGCAAGAATTGTATAATATTCATATAACATAAGGAACACCTAAGGCAAGAAACAACTAAAATTTTCAAAACAAATCATTATTTCTCATCCACATTACCGTTGTATCAAAGATTTATCTGTTGTAGGCGTATCAAGCATGGGATTGGCATAGAAAGATCCTTTTAATAAATCTGCACTTGGAGAGCATAAAAGTAGATAAATAAAACCAGCCTTACTTAATAATGTAGACAATCAACTGATTTTTCAAAATGCATCCTTGCAACAAAGTAATACCATTCCAAATTAACAGATAAAAATTAAATATAAGTTAAGAACTATGATATAGTTGAAGTTACTTTTTTGTATTACAGTTCAGGTTTACTGCTATGAAGAACTCTATTAGAAAGTCATTTCCTGAGCATCACATTACCATCTCAAATTACACTTATTTTTTCTCCTATACCAATGAAAGGATAATGAAACTCATAATCGAACAATCCTCGATGACCCAATATCCTCAATTCAGAAAGTAATTAAGAAAATGTCTCCAGCGGGTACAATAACTATATCAATAGCAAGATTTAAGGAAATCTGACTGGATTCACATTCAAAGAATCTGATTTACAATGAAGAGGCACAAGTGCACAACACCAAACAATCAACCAGAGCATAGTCACAGGGTTCGCAATTCGCTCTGGTACGTGGTACGAATTCGGATACGCGGTTCGCAACTCTCAAAGAATTAGGTACGTGAGGGTATACAGAGTCAGTACACAATTTGGGTTCGTGGTACGTTCAAATATAATAACCGGTACGTTATTATCAAAGGAATTTCTCTTACCAAACACCATAGTAACTAGGAGTTAAAAATGGGAAAAGTTGAAAGAAAAAAAAAAGCGTAATGTGCAGACGGCATATAAAGAACCTGTTAATATATTTAAATAAATAATAAGTATGAAAGGAAATGTTGGTAAAATAAAAATCATAAAGTGATTTTACTGCCTAATGCATTTTGTTTGGTAATTAAGTAAAATAAATTAATAATGAATCTATTGGACAAATAAATGATATGATTTTGAAGAATTGAAAAGTCATTCATTCATTCACGTGTAGTAGTGTAGCAGTACAAATAATAATGTAGCAGTAAAGATAATGAAAAGTCATGATTTCATTTCCATATTAATAATGATAATTTAATAGAATCAAGACAAGTCATAAAGATGAAACAATTATGTTCAAAAATAAAACAAAAGTTTATTTTTTTTAATTCTAATTTATTGAATTATTTAATTCTAATTTATGGTTTGTCGGTACTCTTCCTTTGACGAATTTGGACGAACCAATTCGTAAAAGTACCGCGAACCGGTATGCGCGAACCAATTCGCGGTTCGCGGGGCATATCTGCGAATTATGTGACTATGAACCAGAGTTATTTTCCTATTATACATCTAAGTTCAACATTCATATTCCTTTCAACATCAGTTTGTTTCAAGCATTAGAGGCTCAAATTGAATTTTAATTGTTCTATGGAATAGCAATGATCAATTTCTATGGGTTTTCCCATTTTTAACTTAATAATGAGTTATGAGGAAATAACAATGCCATTCAAATAAAAAACGTTGCACTGCAAAACAACGCACAAGTGCACAACACCAAACCATCAACGAGAGTTCTTTGCCTACTATACATCTAAGTTCAACATTACATTGGACAGGGGTTTCATATTCCTCTACCTCTAATTGTTTGACTCCTCTCCATCTGATCTATTCTCCTAACAATAGAATCTACAGGTCTTCTATCTACATGCTCAAACCACATAAGTCTATTTTTCATCATCTTTTCTACTATAGGTGCTACCTCATCACTCTCTCTAATATTCTCATTTCTAATCTTATCATGTATAGTCTTACCACACATTCAACGCAACATCCTCATCTTTGCTACACTTACATTATAATCGTGTTGCTTCTTAACCGCCCAACATTCTGTCTCGTACAACATTGCAAGTCTTAATGTTGTCCGAAATATTTTCGCATCAGCTTAAGCGGTACTTTTTTGTAAATAAAATCCTTGAGGCCCTCTTCCGTTTCAGTCACCCAACTTAAATTCAATGGTTTACATCCCGTTTTATTTCTCAAAGCAATTTTTATTAAAGAGAGAAAAAAGTAAAGTTCGATCATGGGCAGAGTAAGACATCCTATTAAACTAAATAATGAAAATACAATGTAAAAGGTACTTTGAAGTTAAATATGCAGCAAATTCAAATATATATATATATATATATATATATATATATATATATATATAGAGAGAGAGAGAGAGAGAGAGAGAGAGAGAGAGAGAGTCAGTCTAACGAGAAGCTAATTAGGGGAGAGAGAGAGAGAGAGGCAATAAACAAAATCTAACAAGAAGCTAATTGAGAGAGAGAGAGAGAGGCAATAAACAAAATCTAACGAGAAGCTAATTAAGGCTTCGCAGGGGGACACCACCAAACTATTCATTATATGCAATAGAAGAGAGATTTACCAAGCTTTCCAGACTCGAGTGTTTCTTTCCCGTGACTCCAACCAATATTATATCTACAAATTCATGGAGGATAGGAAAAAAAGTCATTTGCTTCTATAAAATGCTACAATTAATGGCCTTGGTTGGGCTAATGGAAAAAGAAAACTAAATATTTTGATGATGGAATGAAGTGGAAGTGAAAATTTAGTAATAAGTAAGATAAGTTACTTGCTGTTAGCATCTTCAAGATCATCCTTCACTTCTTTGGGAAGATTTGCCAATCTGAGATAAGTATAGGAAATATGTCACTATCAATAGCAACTTGTGCTCCCATTTGATGTTTTAAAACTAATGCACTATGACAACAAGTAAAAATAGCATCTCAAAACACTTACTTTGGTGCAAGATGCAAAAGATTTCTGCGCAAGGAAGAGTATCCTGGGACCTATAATTAATTCAAATTAAGTATGAAAATACAAATTGTAATACAGCCAGAAAATAAACACGTGAATTTCTAGTTCTACAGTCATCACTTTTAGGACAAAATAGAGTTAATGACAAGATCTGGGCCGAGTCTAAGACTGTGCTGTCATTTTTCAGTGAAATAAATTATATTGTGTTTTGTAAGTTTTTAACTGCGATCCAGAAATTGTAACCAAAAAAAAATAGATAACCCAGTCATTCGTTCAACTCTTTTCTTTGAGTTTGATTTAGGGATGGGGTGGACATCGGTTAAGGTAGGATTTGGGCAGAAAATCATCCACTTAGAGCAAACCGATGAGAGAAACATGAACCTATCTCAGTCTGCTTAAGTGAAGGTTAGAGTAGACAACATTAGTAGCTTTGATGGGACAATTCAGTGCAGGCATAATACTGAACAATGTGAGGAAACTAAAACAATACTTGCATCGAGCATGTTCAGCACCACTAAATTTTACTTTGAGCAATCAAGTCCACCAAAATGAAGCAATTTTAAACCGTTGTTTTTATCGTTTGGTACCTGAAACCAACTGCGTTACAGTTTTGAATTTCAGATAACTTGGTTTTGGGCTAATTTTAACGTGTACTAACTCCCCTAATTTTATTAAGGTTCACAGACTTCGTTAAACTTTTCATGCCAGCACCCAATGCGAAAGCATATTCCGAAAATCAATCAACATACTTTAATACCATATGCCTTTGACACTTTTAGTTTCCTAATACCAGATACACACGAAGAGTCCAAAGACTCTGCATAGCAATAGCAATAGCAATGTTGTGTTCGATGGACGTAGTTTTAAAAAACAATTATACATTAAATTCATCCAACATCAAATAATCCAATAAATGAATTCAATTCATTCCTCCATTAAATAGAGAGAAAAAAATTGCAATTGTCACTCACCGGTAATAATAATTCTAACAAAAAAAAAGAAACACAAATGAAAATGATACATGCACATACATCAGTGACGGATAGAATCCCCAACCCGTTAGGTCCAAACCCTTGCTCGATCTTCAAGGACAAATCATAGTTCTTATCCTGTAACAATAAGATTCAGAACAATACGATCAATAATCAAAAACTATATAACCATAATGAAATTTCAAACCAAGTATCAATTAGTATATTAATCAAAAGAAACAAAAGGATCAAACGCGCGCAACACACGAATGGTGGTAATTTTTTTGTTTAAAGATGAAATCAACAAGAGAGTTGATTAAACTCGGTAAAACGTTTACAGAACAAGGAGAGAGAGAGAGAGAGAGAGAGAGAGAGAGAGAGAGAGAGAGAGAGAGAGAGAGAGAGAGAGACATGGAGGTGAGAGAAGGGAATGGATACGGTTGAGAGAGACATTGCGATTGTAGAATGGCGGGGAACGACTGCGTTTTGAGGAACAGGGGCGGGAATGGAGAGAAGGTGAGCATGTGAGCGAATGCCCAATTTATTCGTAGCAAATAAGGGTCGTCATGTTTGAATTTGAAGACGGCACGACAAGTCGAAATAACATATTTTTTCATTTAATTATATTAATAGTCTTCTATAGATTATTTCAAACAAAACAACTACCTGTCATCTAATATCTAACTATTAAAAACGAATTCCGTTGTTTATCCATTAACTCATTTTAAATAGGGCGTCAAAACGGACCGCCCATTCCGCCCCGCCAAAAAAAGAGTTGGGCGGACATGCCCGCCAAGGTGAATTGGATATGAAATTCAAGTCCGCTCCGCCGACGGTTTGGCGGGCGGCGAACTTGTCCGCCTTCTTTTTTTTTATTATTTTTTCCATTTTTTTATAAGCTATTTTTAAATTTCTTTTTTACTTTTATTTTTTGTATTTTTTATAGTTATTTACAAATTATAAGAGATGAGAAATCAAATTAATGTGATTAACAAGAAACAAAGCAGAGAAATAACTTTAATGTTAGTAAAACTATTATGTCGCATATATAATAATAGAGAAATTCTTATTGGTTGAATATGTTCAGTATATAATATAGTTTAAAAATAAATATATATGTTAAGAAATAGTGAAAACTATTTTGCATATAGTTTGGTATATATGAATGTTCCAATATATATATATATATATATATATATATATATATATATATATATATATATATATATATATATATATATATATATATATATATATATATATATAAATGAAATAGAAATTCCACAATTAAAAATATTTACATATTATAATTGAAATATTAAATTAGAGTATTTTATATGTGTTACAGTATAGCAATGTCAAGTGTTTTTTTTCCTTTGGTACTATATACAAATTTACATACTTTTTCTAAACTTTCTATATGGATGCATATAACAAAAACTCATTTTAAATTTGAATTGGTTTACCATAATTTCATTTAAATTTGAATTAGGACATACATATAAATGCATATTACAATAAATTTAAAAGAAATTACAATAAATTTTTAAGTTGTTTTTGTTTCAAAAATTTTAGCGGGCTGGCAGGCCAACCCCGTCTCATTATATATTTCGCCCATGGGGTTTTTTGTTTTGGTGGGACGGGCGAAATGGGTAGGCGGGCCCAAAATTCCAACCCAGCCCGCCATTTTTTGGCGGGTGGCAAGGCGGATCGGCGGACCCCGACCCGTTTTACCACCCATACTTTTAAGCAAATTCTAATTACACTTAGACATAAGGACTTTTCTCCACACAAAAAAAAAACTGACTTATTATGCAATTAGCATCTATGAATGCTGATGTGTCTTTTCCTCAATTTTTCTTCAAAAAATCAACAAATTGGATTTGAAATTTTTTAGCATCATTAAAACCTCCACTGCGAAGAAGACTGAAGGCCATGTATTGAAATTAGAAAAAGGAAAAGCTAAGGTCATCTTCTATTTTATTGTGCATATCACCTTGGTTATTGAAAAATGACTTTGAAAGTTGTAGACATTAACTTTATCATAAAAACAACTTCCATGACTCTCCAAATTCAGACTCCATAATTTATTCTCCCTTTCAACTTTATTCTCCGATTCATCGCTTTCACATCCTAAACCTTTCTCCTCTGAACCTCATGATCCCGATTCCAACCCATTTTCCCCATCTTCGGTCACCACCACCACAATTAGTTGTTGATTTAGGTTTGTGATAATTCGTGATCCCTCTCTCTGCGGCTGTCACTGATCTACGATTTCATCATGGTATTTTCTCTTCAACCTTCAATTATAACTCTTCTTCTTCTATTATTGCTTCTAATTTTCGTTATGTGTATGTTTTGATGGTAATTTCAGGCTCCAAAGAAGGAAAAGGCTCATCCACTG
This sequence comes from Lathyrus aphaca, assembly GCA_963966055.1. NCBI lineage: Eukaryota > Viridiplantae > Streptophyta > Magnoliopsida > Fabales > Fabaceae > Lathyrus > Lathyrus aphaca. The sequence goes on from OZ014521.1 coordinate 423,185,591, forward strand.
TCCTCCAAGCCCGCCAAATCTGGTGATGGCAAATAGAAGAAGATGGTTCATGGTTTCTTCTTAAAGTTTTAATTTTTATACTAATTAATTGTTAATATGAAAATTGAATGGTTTTGGTGTGTGTGAATGTGATGTTAATGTTAATTTTTTTATTTATTTTAACAGAAGTGGAGGAATGGTAAGAAGAATGAAAAGGTTAATAACATGGTGTTGTTTGATTGAAGAAGAAAGTTTTATGGTAAGGTTCAGTTTTGATTTGTTCTGAGTTTTTCGATTTTGATTAGCTTGTGATTCCGTTTCAGTTGTTTCATGTGTTATGGATTGTTGTTGTTGCTTTTATGCTAAAGTTATTGTCGCACACCAAGTGTTCGCTAAAATGCCCCAGCTAAATTTCTTCTTCTTTAGTTCAATTTGTTCATAACATATTTGTTGTTGTGTGTTTGTATAATCAAAATGCAGTTTTTGACTAGGGACTGACTCACTTGAGGTAATTCATCCTTTTGTTTGTTTACAATTAATTGTGATTCTTTATGACAAATAACCAAATATATGTTAGTGATACCATATGTCATTCTTTTGAAATATAGAAAATGTTTTATTAAGATGCTTTCTAACTTTTACAATATTGATCTCCTTTGTAATACCCCGTATTTTATTTAAAGCTCTGAATAATATCAATTGGTAATAATATTATTCCGAAATACTCTAAGAAATTTTAATGGAACCAAATAGAGTAATCAACGGGATATTATTTTCTTAATTGATATTAGCTGACTCAGAGGTTTTATAAAATATAGGATTAAGAGACATTTTTGGATACTCTCTAATTTTTTACCTATTGATAAAAATATAAGTTTTATATTTATATATATATATATACATATATATATATATATATATATATATATATATATATATATATATATATATATATATATATATATATATATATATATATATATATATATATATATAAAGAATATGAGAGGAAGAGGAAGTTGGTAAGAAAAAGAAGAAAAGAAGAAAAGGAGAGGAAAAGAGAAGAAAAAGAGAGAAAATCCCAAAAGCTTCATTTCCTCATTCTCGATCATTCGTCCGTCGAATTCACTCAATCTTTTCGTTAATCTTCATCTCTTGAGGTGGGTTCTTAGTTAGAAACTTTTATCTTTGATTTTGATTGAGTTTTAGAGATTTTGTGGTTAGGGCTAAATTGGAAAATTTAAGAAAAATCGGAAGTTTAACGGTTAAAACTCGATTAAAACTTGACTAAAATACTCATATGATGTTTATGAACACGTTTGATTATGTTTTTCCTGCAATGGTTGATGTTTGAGAGAGATTTGGTGTGGGAGAAGTGTTTTCCCATAAGGCTGGAACTTCCTGAACTGGTGTAGCTCGCTCAGCGAGCATACCTCGCTCAACGAAAGTTCCAGGGCGATTTTCGCTCAGCGAGAAAGAGCTCGCTCAGCGAGACCTGTAGGTTCCAACCTTGGTTTTATTTCGTAACTTATGATCAGGGTATCTGTTTTTAGCATTCCACATATCGTTTCAAAGCTAACGATGAAATCTATATTTTGAGATCAAGAAATGTTAGTTCCACCCGACTTTTACCCGACTTTTACCCGACTATTCGATTAAAAGGTAACGAAACGTAATTATGGAATTGTGAGTTAAAGATAAGGAATGGTGAGATTTGTGAGACACCTAGGAGTTCGTAGACTAATAAGAATTGAGGATCGCGCTTGATTGTGTTTCCATTTGTTAGCTTGAGGTGGGTATTACATTGAGTCCCACAGGAAGCGAGAGTTAGCTTGAGGTGGGTATTACATTGAGTCCCATAGGAAGCGAGAGTTAGCTTGAGGTGGGTATTACATTGAGTCCCACGGGAAGCGAGAGTTAGCTTGAGGTGGATATTACATTGAGTCCCACGGGAAGCGAGTGATAACTTGAGATGGGTATTTCATTGAGTCCCATGAGAAGTCTAGTGGTTCATACTTGAGGTGGGTGTTCCACTGAGTCCCACGGGAAGTCTTGTACGATGTATTGTGTAACGCCCCGATTCGATTTTTCCAAATTTTGTGGAGTCTTTTATTTTATTTGTATGATAATTGTTTTATTTGTGAAATTATCATGATGATATGATATGTTGAGGAATTAATGTGATATGTTTGTGTGATATGTGATTTTACCGTTTTTTGAATTTTTGGGTAAAATTGGATTGGAGGGTATTTTAGATATTTGTTAATTGGTGTTAAGTTGGAAATTAGTAGAATTGGTATTTTTGTGAGAAAATGATATTTGGTTGGAAAGAGTAGAAAATAGAAATAGAAAGAAAAGAGAATATAAGAGAGTGAGAAAGAGTGAAATAGAAAGTTGGTAAGAAGAGAAAGAAAAATAGAAGAAATAAAAGGAGAGAAGAGAAAAAGAAGAGAAAAGAGGGAAAGTTGGAAAAGCTTCAAGATTGCTCCTAGGAATCGGTATAATCGGGTAAGGGTGATAAGCATTGTTATCTTAATATTGTGTATGATTATGTATGTGTTTGATTGGTTGAGTTTTGGTTTTGATGGAAGTTTAAGAGAAGATGAATAGTTAGGGTTTGAGAGAAAATGTGAGAAATTGGTAGATTAATCGGTTAGAAATCGTTGTAATCAAAGTATGATGTTAGATATATGCTTTAGATCATGTTTATGGAAGTATTGTGGAGATTGGGAAGGTTTTGGTAGGTTTGTTACGTAGTTGGAAATTCTGGAAATCGCAGTGGTCGCTCAGTGAGCTATCCCTCGCTCAGCGAAAGTTCCAAGGTGATTCTCGCTCGACGAGCCTGTAGGTTTTGAGGGGTTATGTGTTTTAATCCGTAGCTTTAGTTTCGGGTATCCGTTTTTAATGATCCTTATATCGATTCGAAGCTAGAAACGCGTAGAAACTAATGATGCTAAAATATGTAATTTTTAGCCGACTTTTACCCGACTTTTCCGATAAAACGTAATTATGTTAATTATGGAATTATGAGTTTGATTGTTGTGTTGTGGCCGTTTGGCAAGTAGATACATTGCTTGAATTAAATGCGAATGTATGCTAATTGTATGAGATGAATGCATAACTATATTGTGAATATGTATGCATTTTCAAGAATGTTGTGTGTCATTTTGCATGTAAGCATAATGTATGCATTCTTGTGTTGTGGGATTCTTTGTGAATCTGTTGTAGCATCGTGTGCTCATGTGGAGTGTGAGCGATGACTACAACAAGATCGTGTGCCCATATGGGGTGTGAGTGATCGGATTGTGTGCCCGTGTGGGGTGTGAGCAATCCAGAAACATCGTGTGCCTGTGTGGGGTGTGAGCGATGGGTGATTTATTCACATTGATTGTGTGCCCGTATGGGGTGTGAGCAATCAGATTGTGTGCTCGTGTGGGGTGTGAGCAATCCATAAACATTGTGTGCCCATGTGGGGTGTGAGCAATGGGGAACATTGTGTGCCCGACAGGGAGTTACTTTTGGTAACAAGCGATGATTTCATTTGGTTCCTGAGTGAACCTGCTGAAATATTGAGTCGGTACCGCATTGCATCTGCATAGAGTCGTGTGTCGGTCTCTATGAGTTGCATTTTATCATTTTAATTATGATATGTAGAAATAAACATAGATGTGCATATGTTTATTTGGAGTATTATGGAGATGATAGTATGTGTGATGAAACATACTTGTTGGTATATATGCATGTTTGATATATGTATATGTATGTGATTTATACATTTGTAATGTATATGTGTGATTAAACATAGCTAGACGTATGTCTATGCAGACAAATAGAATTGAGGAATAAACATAAATAATGTAAGTTTATGTGAATTAGTGAATTGGTGTGTGATGAATATGCTTGATTTTGTGTATGTACACGTTGCGATGTGTATGGGTGATGAGGTATGAATTGTGGTGAGAATACGCTTTATGTGCATTTTATATGTTGAGATATATAATTATATGCAATGTTATTATGATAATGTTTCTCACCATTATGTTGTTTTATAATGCTCTATGAGGCATTGCAGAGTAGGTTGTTAGATGGCATATTTTTGTGAAGCTCGTCTTCATCTTTTGGTCGGTCGGCTCTGATATGTAGCACCGGGTAGTTAGGTTGGCTTAGTGCCATTTTTGTGATGCATTGTGTACATGTATCTTTTGGATGGATGTTTTGTATAGACATGAATATTTGTTGTTGGCATCAAACTTGTTGATATATATATATATATATATATATATATATATATATATATATATATATATATATATATATATATATATATGAATGGAAATATATATATGTTTGATGTTGTTGAAATGTTTCCGCTGTATAATTAGTTATCGTGTCGAAAATTACCCTATTGTTGCATATCTATTATGAGCAGGTGTAATGTGGTTTGATTCCAAGTATAATGTGGCATTGATTTTTTATACCATGTTTAATTATACTCTGATGAAATTTTTAACATGTGCCTAAATGATTTAATTGATTATTTGGGGGTATAGAAAGGGGGTGTTACAATAAGTGGTATCAGAGCCAGTGTTCGAGTCAGTTGTGTCTGTCTTGATGTTGTTATGATTGAACTTTCGTTTAATCTTGTTATTGTCTTTGGGAACAATCAGAATATGGCTGGTAGAAATGACAATGATATGGCTGCTGTTTTGGAAGCAATGGCTAGGGCGGTGCAGGGAGCGTCGATTGTGAATACGAATGATGAGTTCAGAAAGAACCAATCGCCGATCTTCAAAGGAAGATTCAATCCTGATGGTGCTCAGAATTGGTTGAAGGAGATTGAAAGAATCTTCAGAGTCATGGACTGTGCTGAAGAAAGTAAGGTGAGGCCTGGTTCTCACATGCTGAAGGAAGAAGCCGATGATTGGTGGGTCCGTAAAAGTCAAGCTCTTGAGGATGATGATGATGAGATAACTTGGGAAGTTTTTAGTACTAAGTTCTTAGGGAAGTACTACCCTGAGAGTGTGAAGGGAAAGAAAGAGATAGAATTCCTTGAGTTGAAGCAAGGTAGTATGTCGGTAGTTGACTATACTGCTAAGTTTGTGGAATTGGTTCAGTTTCATCCTCATTATGCTGCTGTTACTGCTGAGTTTTCTAAGTGCATTAAGTATGAGAATGGCTTGCGTCCTGAGATTAAGCAAGTTGTGAGATATCAGAGGATTAAAAGGTTTTCAGATTTGACTGAATGTTGTAGAATCTTTGAAGAAGATAGCAAAGCTCGTTCTACGCATTACAAGAGTGTGAATGAGAGGAAAGGGAAGCAACAAGCTAGAAGTGAACCATATGTGACACCCGCTGATAAGGGCAAACATAAGGGAAACTTTGATAGGAGATCTGGTGGAGGGAGTTCTGGTCCCGTTAAGTGTTACAAGTGTGGCGATTTAGGCCACAAGTCTTTTGAGTGTGGGAAGAATATTGTGAAATGTTCAAACTGTGGAGGTCTTGGACATGCTACTACCGAGTGTAGGAGGAATGTTGTGAAGTGCTTCAATTGTGGAGAAGTTGGTCACATTAGTACTAAGTGTACTAAGCCGAAGCAAACTCAGGCGGGCGAAAAGGTGTTTGCATTAGCAGGGAAGGACACTACTAGTGCAGACCGTTTGATTAAAGGTATATGTTTTATTAATAGTACGCCTTTAGTTACTATTATTGATACGGGAGTGACTCATTCGTTCATTTCTCTTGAGTGCGCTAAGCGTTTGAATTTGTTTATGTCTTCTTGGAGTGGTGAGATGGTTATTGAGACTTCTGCTTCAGGGTCGGTAACTACTTCTTTGGTGTGTGTAAGTTGTTCTTTGACCATGTATGGTAAAGATTTTGTTATGGATTTAGTTTGTTTGTCGTTGGAAGGTTTGGACGTGATCTTGGGTATGAACTGGTTGCAGTTTAATCGAGTTCATATAGATTGTAATCATAAGTTAGTAAGGTTTCCTTCTTTGGATGATGAAGAAGAGAGTTTCCTATCCACGAAAGAGTTGAAGAAACTTTTAGTGGACGAAGTTCAGTTATTTGGTTTGTTTGCGTCGTGGTCAGTGGAAAGGGAAGTGGAGATAAGTAGGTTTCCAGTGGTGTGTAATTTTCCAGAAGTGTTTCCGGATGATATTAAGGATGTACTGCCGGAAAGAGAAGTTGAGTTTTCTATTGATTTAGTTTCGGGTACTAGGCCGATTTCGATGGCACCGTATCGTATGTCAGCTTCAGAGTTGGTAAAATTGAAAAAGCAGTTGAATGACTTGTTGGATAAAAGGTTTGTTAGGCCGAGTGTTTCTCCTTGGGGTGCACAGGTATTGTTGGTAAAGAAGAAGGATGGAAGTATGCGGTTATGTATTGATTATAGATTGTTGAACAAGGTGACAATTAAGAACAAGTATCCGCTTACGAGGATCGATGATTTGATGGACCAATTGGTTGGTGCGCATGTTTTTAGTAAGATTGATTTGAGATCAGGATATCACCAGATTCGTGTGAAAGAGAAGGATATTCAAAAGACGGCTTTTAGGACACGGTATGGTGTTGCACCCCAAAATTTGCCCTCCACAAGACAAGTCATTGTGTACTAAGAGGTACACAAGGTTCACAAGATATCTCATGAGGTTCACAAGATTCACAATTGGTTGACAAGTTTGACAATTCCCTCAGACAAAGCACCCTAATTATTTTTTAAAACCCTAATTTATTTTCAAATTACTCAAAACCCTAATTTTCTTTTAAAACTTTAATTTCTCATTTTAATTATTTTTGTTTAATTATACTTAATAAATATTTTTAATTCATGTTTATTTTTGTAAATAAATTAGTATATAATTGTTATTATTATTTTATTCTCATCTCAAAATTCTTTAAAAAAATTATTTATTTAAATCTAAAAATGTTTAATTGATTTTTATATTGTATATTATTGTGCTAACCTTTTTTCTCTTATAATTATTTTTATTACTAACCCTTTTATTTATTGCTTATGTTTATTATTTTTATTATTATTATTTAAATTATTTTATTATAATGTAACTGTACAAGCCATGTAATAGTTGTAGTATTTTAATTGTTTATTTATTTATAAATATATTGCTATGGTTAGTAAAATAGGGAGTGATAATATGTTTGTAATTTAAAATTAATTTAGATCACTAATTATAAGATAAGTATTTGAATTTATACACGCACACACGTAAGTCGATCTTTGATCGCCATCTCACTTCTTAAGGATATCCCTCATGTTGCCTAAATAAAATGGTCAAGTAAGGTGTCTAAAAGCAAAGTCCCTTCTTCATTAATATCATCTAGTCCCTTTACGATTATAAGATCAAGTCCCTTCGAATGTTGCCTTCGTAAATGATCTTGTCCCTTTCGAATAAAAGATGATAAGTCCTTTTGAATTACTAAGACACCTTACAGTTGTCTAATCACATATGACCCTTCATATGTCCCATAAAACATCCAAGGTAATGACTACCTATTCCTTAATAATAGGGATAGTCTTACCATTGAAAGAACATTTAAGAACAATAAAGATTTAACATAGGGTAGGTTCCTCTTAAGTACTTGCTCACTCTTTCAAAAACATTTCATAACACTTCACATTTTTAAACAATTTTCAAAACAAAGTCTTTATATATATCCGTACAAGGATCATTATAAAGTACTTAAGAAAAATTTTAATCACACATTGCACTTCTCAAAACGATTTAAAGTGAGCTAAGTAACTAAGAGCCCATGGATAACCATGGATGTAAAGGGTGCTAACACCTTCCCTTTACATAACCTACCCCCCGAACCCAAAAATCTTTTAAGGTCTTTCCTGTTCTTTTATGCCCTTTCCTTTGGATAAAATAAAAGTCGGTGACGACTCTTGCTATCCGCAACATTTAACTAAAGTCAGTTCTCCCACCGTGTTACAGAACGGGCGACTCTGTTGGGGACTTAATAAAAGAGGGGTACCCTTAGGAATTAGATCACTTTAAAATTGTTTGCCTTGTTTGCTTTATACTTATCTTGTTGGGTGCTCTTATGTGTGAAAGATCCTAACCCGGATCTAGTGTACCTTAGGTAAATGGCAATAGACCAAGGAAACTGTATGGCGTATACCGATATGGATGATCTGGTGGCCATAGTTAGTGTGACTTCTTGGTTGGTGCTTATATTCCTTAAGTAAGTTGAGGATAATATGAGGCTGCCATATGTTGTCAATACACTAACTAGCTTTTAGAACCCTAGTCATCCCATCTTGGCCTTTAGAAAGTAGTGAGATAACCGGCTTTGGTGAAGACTGAAGTTGGTTGATACTCGATACTATGCTCATTGAGATCTTAAACTTGGAGGGTTTTGGTTGGCAAGTAAGTTGCCTACTGAACAACCACCCTTGTGAAGGATCAATGATATTGAGATCCCTTAGAACCCGGTTACTTTGTAGGACAGGATGAACTAACTAAACTTCAGGGGAGGGTACTTACCTTTAAACCTCATGCAAGCCTTCAAACCTAGGGCTATTGTGTGACTTGTTTGTGTGTGCCACATGTTTGTGATTGAACATAACATCATAGCATCATAATGCATCATAAGCATAGCATTTTCACTAACCATTTCAAGGACCAAAGGATTTATCTTTGTTCTTTGTTGCAGGTCATGGCTTCTGCTCGTAGGAACACTATCGGGATCAACTTTGTAGGAATACCTCCTAAGCTTAAAGAATTGGTCTCTCAAGTTTCTAAAAACTCTCAATTCATCAAGAGGCATGGTCACCTACTAGATCTAGTCACTTCAGGGTTCAATGAAGACATGATGAGTGTTCTGTTTCAGTTCTTTGATCCTAAGCATCACTGTTTCACATTCCCTGATTATCAGCTGGTTCCTACAATGGAAGAGTTCTCTAAGCTTCTGGGTATACCTATCCTTGATCAGAAACCATTCACAGGCTTGGAAAAATAGCCTAAACCCGAAGTGATTGCTGCAACCTTACATTTGAAGAAATCAGACATTGTCCTAGAGACAAGGAGTGGAGTTAAGGGTATTCTTGCTAAGGTGCTGATAGAGAAGGCTCAAGTGTTCTTGAAGGCTATGAGTTATGATGCTTTTGAGGAGATCTTAGCCTTGTTGATTTATGGCTTAGTGTTGTTCCCCAATCCAGATCAGTTCATAGACGTCCACGCCATCAACATATTCCTGACTCATAACCCAGTGCCTACATTGCTTGGAGACATCCTACATTCTCTTCATACCCGTACTACAAAGGCACGAGGAACTCTAATGTGCTGCATACCTTTGCTATCTAGGTGGTTTATTTCTCACCTCCCTCGATCAGTGATGAAGAATGAACAAGGGTTCAGGTGGTCCAAGAGGATTATGTCACTCTCTCATTCAGATATTCATTGGTGCTCTAGATCTATGGAGAATGTTACTATCATTGACCGTTACGGGGAGTTCCCTAATGTGCCACTCCTTGGCATAAGAGGGGGCATTACTTACAACCCTTCTTTAGCTCTACGTCAGTTTGGTTACGCTCGGAGTGATGGTCCTCATGACATGTTGATTCAGGGTATTGTGTTCGACCACGACAACGATCTGCAAGGTTATCATCAAAGGTTTATACGAGCATGGGGTAAAGTGAACACGGTTGACAGCAAGACTCTAGAACCCAAGTACACCATTTCTATGGAACCTTATCTCAGATGGGTGCGATCTCGTGCTCAGCCTCTTATGATGCCATATTCAGCTATCCTGCCAGTTACCATGGAGCCTGTTGCTGAAGGAGATACTTCTTATATCATTCTTCATCCAAACATGCCCACTGACATGGAAGAGTTACAGAGGTCCTGGATCCAGTTGAAGGAGCAAAGGGATACTTTTGAGACTCATTACAAAGCAAGTCAAGAAAGAATCCTGGAGTTAACAAAACAACTTCACGAGGAGCGGAATCTCAACTCATACCTCAACACAAAGAGGAAACGTCCATGGGAGACTTAAAACCCCATTTTTTGAATTCATTTCATTTTTATTGTAAGCCCAAGGGGCAAACAAGTTTATTGATTGCTAATAAAAGTTTACTTTTTGGTTGTTTAAACAAATTTAAATCCTACGGTCCTTGAAAACATTGCATATGCATACCATATCATTGCATCACAGGTTTCTTACGAACAGGTATCTTATCTTCTCGCTGTTTATTTCAGCAGAAATGGCTCTCGAACAATTTTTTATATGATTTTAGGCTAAAATTGTTTAGCTTTTTTACCTTTGAATTATTTTATGGTTTTTATAGTGAAATTGTTGAGTTTTTTTTTTATCTTTGTACTTTTTTTTATTCTTTTTGTAAGAAAATTGTTGAGTTTTTAACTTTGAAACTTTTTTCATGGATTTTAATGTGAAACGTTTGAGTTTTTTAACTTCGATATTTTATTTATGGTCTTTATAGTGAAACTGTTGAGATTTTTTTAACTTGAAACTTTTTTTTATTCTTTTTTAAATTGAAATTGTAGATTTTTTTAATCTTATTTCTTTTTTATGGTCTTTATAGTGAAATTGTTGAGTTTTTTTAACTTGGAACTTCTTTGTATTTTTTATAATTAAACAGTTGAGTTTTATCACTTGGAATATTATTTTCTAGTTTTTTAAGTGAAATGGATAAGTTTTCAAACTTGTAACTTTTATTATGATCTTAGCCTAAAATTGTTTAGTTTTTTTATTTTGGAATTTTTTATTGTTTTTATAGTGAAATTGTTGAGTTTTTTTAACTTGAAACTATTTTTTATTATTTTTTCAATTGAAGTTGTTGATTTTTGTTTAATTTTGTTATGGTCTTTATAGTGAAATTGTTAAGTATTTTAACATGCAACTTCATTGTATTTTTTTTATTTAAACAGTTGAGTTTTTTTACTTGGAATTTTATTTTCTGGTTTAGTGAATTAATTTTTAAACTTGGAATATTTTTATGGTTTTAGGCTAAAATTGTTTTGTTTCTTTATCTTGGAATTTTTTTTATGATTTTTATAGTGAAATTGTTGAGTTTTTTTTTTTATCTTTGTACCGTTTTTTATTCTTTTTGTAGGAAAATTGTTCTGTTTTTTAATTTGATATTTTTTTCATGGATTTTATTGTGAAACTTTTGAGTTTTTAAACTTGGATATTTTATTTATGGTTTTATAGTGAAACTTTTGAGTTTTTTTTTAACTTGAAACTGTTTTCTATTCTTTTTTAAATTTAAATTGTAGATTTTTTTAAGTTATTTCTTTTTAATGGTCTTTATAGTGAAATTGTTAAGTTTTTTTAACTTGGAACTTCTTTATATTTTTTTATAGATAAACAATTGAGTTTTTTCACTTGGAATTTTATTTTCTGGTTTTGTAAGTGAAATTGTTAAGTTTTTTAACTAGTAATTTTTTATATGATTTTAGGCTAAAATTGTTTAGCTTTTTTACCTTTGAATTATTTTATGGTTTTTATAGTGAAATTGTTGAGTTTTTTTTTTATCTTTGTACTTTTTTTTATTCTTTTTGTAAGAAAATTGTTGAGTTTTTAACTTTGAAACTTTTTTCATGGATTTTAATGTGAAACGTTTGAATTTTTTAACTTCGATATTTTATTTATGGTCTTTATAGTGAAACTGTTGAGTTTTTTTAACTTGAGACTTTTTTTTATTCTTTTTTAAATTGAAATTGTAGATTTTTTTAATCTTATTTCTTTTTTATGGTCTTTATAGTGAAATTATTGAGTTTTTTAAACTTGGAACTTCTTTGTATTTTTTATAATTAAATAGTTGAGTTTTTTCACTTGGAATATTATTTTCTGGTTTTTTAAGTGAAATGGATAAGTTTTCAAACTTGTAATTTTTATTATGAACTTAGCCTAAAATTGTTTAGTTTTTTTATTTTGGAATTTTTTATGGTTTTTATAGTGAAATTGTTGAGTTTTTTTAACTTGAAACTATTTTTTATTATTTTTTCAATTGAAGTTGCTGATTTTTATTTAATTTTGTTATGGCCTTTATAGTGAAATTGTTAAGTATTTTAACATGCAACTTCATTGTATTTTTTTTATTTAAACAGTTGAGTTTTTTTACTTGGAATTTTATTTTCTGGTTTTTTAGTGAATTAATTTTTAAACTTGGAATATTTTTATGGTTTTAGGCTAAAATTGTTTTGTTTTTTTATCTTGGAATTTTTTTTTATGATTTTTATAGTGAAATTGTTGAGTTTTTTTTTTATCTTTGTACCGTTTTTTATTCTTTTTGTAGGAAAATTGTTCTGTTTTTTAATTTGATATTTTTTTCATGGATTTTATTGTGAAACTTTTGAGTTTTTTAACTTGGATATTTTATTTATGGTTTTATAGTGAAACTTTTGAGTTTTTTTTTTTAACTTGAAACTGTTTTCTATTTTTTTTTTAAATTTAAATTGTAGATTTTTTTAACTTATTTCTTTTTAATGGTCTTTATAGTGAAATTGTTAAGTTTTTTTAACTTGGAACTTCTTTGTATATTTTTATTGATAAACAATTGAGTTTTTTCACTTGGAATTTTATTTTCTGGTTTTGTAAGTGAAATTGTTAAGTTTTTTAACTGGTAATTTTTTATATGATTTTAGGCTAAAATTGTTTAGCTTTTTTACCTTTGAATTATTTTATGGTTTTTATAGTGAAATTGTTGAGTTTTTTTTTTTATCTTTGTACTTTTTTTTATTCTTTTTGTAAGAAAATTGTTGAGTTTTTAAATTTGAAACTTTTTTCATGGATTTTAATGTGAAACGTTTGAGTTTTTTAACTTCGATATTTTATTTATGGTCTTTATAGTGAAACTGTTGAGTTTTTTTAACTTGAAACTTTTTTTTTATTCTTTTTTAAATTGAAATTGTAGATTTTTTAATCTTATTTCTTTTTTATGGTCTTTATAGTGAAATTGTTGAGTTTTTTTAACTTGGAACTTCTTTGTATTTTTTATAATTAAACAGTTGAGTTTTCTCACTTGGAATATTATTTTCTGGTTTTTTAAGTGAAATGGATAAGTTTTCAAACTTGGGATATTTTATTTATGGTTTTATAGTGTTGAGTTTTTTTTTTAACTTGAAACTGTTTTTTATTCTTTTTTAAATTTAAATTGTAGATTTTTTTTAACTTATTTCATTTTAATGGTCTTTATAATGAAATTGTTAAGTTTTTTTAACTTGGAACTTCTTTGTATTTTTTTATAGTAAACAATTGAGTTTTTTCACTTGGAATTTTATTTTCTGGTTTTGTAAGTGAAATTGTTAAGTTTTTTAACTGGTAATTTTTTATATGATTTTAGGCTAAAATTGTTTAGCTTTTTTACCTTTGAATTATTTTATGGTTTTTATAGTGAAATTGTTGAGTTTTTTTTTTATCTTTGTACTTTTTTTTATTCTTTTTTTAAGAAAATTGTTGAGTTTTTAACTTTGAAACTTTTTTCATGGATTTTAATGTGAAACGTTTGTGTTTTTTAACTTCGATATTTTATTTATGGTCTTTATAGTGAAACTGTTGAGTTTTTTTATCTTGAAACTTTTTTTTATTCTTTTTTAAATTGAAATTGTAGATTTTTTTAATCTTATTTCTTTTTTATGGTCTTTATAGTGAAATTGTTGAGTTTTTTTAACTTGGAACTTCTTTGTATTTTTTATAAATAAACAGTTGAGTTTTCTCACATGGAATATTATTTTCTGGTTTTTTAAGTGAAATGGATAAGTTTTCAAACTTGTAACTTTTATTATGATCTTAGCCTAAAATTGTTTAGTTTTTTTATTTTGGAATTTTTTATTGTTTTTATAGTGAAATTGTTGAGTTTTTTTAACTTGAAACTATTTTTTATTATTTTTTCAATTGAAGTTGTTGATTTTTGTTTAATTTTGTTATGGTCTTTATAGTGAAATTGTTAAGTATTTGAACATGCAACTTCATTGTATTTTTTTTATTTAAACAGTTGAGTTTTTTTACTTGGAATTTTATTTTCTGGTTTTTTAGTGAATTAATTTATAAACTTGGAATTTTTTTATGGTTTTAGGCTAAAATTGTTTTGTTTTTATATCTTGGAATTTTTTTTATGGTTTTTATAGTAAAATTGTTGAGTTTTTTTTTATCTTTGTACTGTTTTTTATTCTTTTTGTAGGAAAATTGTTCTGTTTTTTAATTTGATACTTTTTTCATGGATTTTATTGTGAAACTTTTGAGTTTTTTAACTTGGGTATTTTATTTATGGTTTTATAGTGTTGAGTTTTTTTTTTAACTTGAAACTGTTTTTTATTCTTTTTTAAATTTAAATTGTAGATTTTTTTTAACTTATTTCTTTTTAATGGTCTTTATAATGAAATTGTTAAGTTTTTTTAACTTGGAACTTCGTTGTATTTTTTTATAGATAAACAATTGAGTTTTTTCACTTGGAATTTTATTTTCTGGTTTTGTAAGTGAAATTGTTAAGTTTTTTAACTGGTAATATTTTATATGATTTTAGGCTAAAATTGTTTAGCTTTTTTACCTTTGAATTATTTTATGGTTTTTATAGTGAAATTGTTGAGTTTTTTTTTTTTATCTTTGTACTTTTTTTTTATTCTTTTTGTAGGAAAATTGTTGAGTTTTTAAATTTGAAACTTTTTTCATGGATTTTAATGTGAAACGTTTGAGTTTTTTAACTTGGATATTTTATTTATGGTCTTTATAGTGAAACTGTTGAGTTTTTTTAACTTGAAGCTTTTTTTTATTCTTTTTTAAATTGAAATTGTAGATATTTTTAATGTTTTTTCTTTTTTATGGTCTTTATAGTGAAATTGATGAGTTTTTTTATCTTGGAACTTCTTTGTATTTTTTATAATTAAACAGTTAAATTTTTTCACTTGGAATATTATTTTCTGGTTTTTTAAGTGAAATGGATAAGTTTTCAAACTTGTAATTTTTATTATGATCTTAGCCTAAAATTGATTAGTTTTTTTATTTTGGAATTTTTTTATGGTTTTTATAGTTAAATTGTTGAGTTTTTTTAACTTGAAACAATTTTTTATTATTTTTTCAATTGAAGTTGTTGATTTTTATTTAATTTTGTTATGGTCTTTATAGTGAAATTGTTAAGTATTTTAACATGCAACTTCATTGTATTTTTTTTATTTAAACAGTTGAGTTTTCTTACTTGGAATTTTATTTTCTGGTTTTTTAGTGAATTAATTTTTAAACTTGGAATTTTTTTATGGTTTTAGGCTAAAATTGTTTTGTTTTTTTATCTTGGAATTTTTTTTATGGTTTTTATAGTGAAATTTTTGAGTTTTTTTTATCTTTGTACCGTTTTTTATTCTTTTTGTAGGAAAATTGTTGTGTTTTTTAATTTGATACTTTTTTCATGGATTTTATTGTGAAACTTTTGAGTTTTTTAACTTGGATATTGTATTTATGGTTTTATAGTGAAACTGTTGAGTTCTTTTTTTTTTAACTTGAAACTGTTTTTTATTCTTTTTTAAATTTAAATTATAGATTTTTTAAACTTATTTCTTTTTAATGGTCTTTATAGTGAAATTGTTAAGTTTTTTAACTTGGAACTTCTTTGTATTTTTTTATAGTAAACAATTGAGTTTTTTCACTTGGAATTTTATTTTCTGGTTTTGTAAGTGAAATTGTTAAGTTTTTTAACTGGTAATTTTTTATATGATTTTAGGCTAAAATTGTTTAGCTTTTTTACCTTTGAATTATTTTATGGTTTTTATAGTGAAATTGTTGAGTTTTTTTTTTATCTTTGTACTTTTTTTTATTCTTTTTGTAAGAAAATTGTTGAGTTTTTAACTTTGAAACTTTTTTCATGGATTTTAATGTGAAACGTTTGAGTTTTTTAACTTCGATATTTTATTTATAGTCTTTATAGTGAAACTGTTGAGATTTTTTTAACTTGAAACTTTTTTTTATTCTTTTTTAAATTGAAATTGTAGATTTTTTTAATCTTATTTCTTTTTTATGGTCTTTATAGTGAAATTGTTGAGTTTTTTTAACTTGGAACTTCTTTGTATTTTTTATAATTAAACAGTTGAGTTTTATCACTTGGAATATTATTTTCTAGTTTTTTAAGTGAAATGGATAAGTTTTCAAACTTGTAACTTTTATTATGATCTTAGCCTAAAATTGTTTAGTTTTTTTATTTTGGAATTTTTTATTGTTTTTATAGTGAAATTGTTGAGTTTTTTTAACTTGAAACTATTTTTTATTATTTTTTCAATTAGAGTTGTTGATTTTTGTTTAATTTTGTTATGGTCTTTATAGTGAAATTGTTAAGTATTTTAACATGCAACTTCATTGTATTTTTTTTATTTAAACAGTTGAGTTTTTTTACTTGGAATTTTATTTTCTGGTTTAGTGAATTAATTTTTAAACTTGGAATATTTTTATGGTTTTAGGCTAAAATTGTTTTGTTTTTTTATCTTGGAATTTTTTTAATGATTTTTATAGTGAAATTGTTGAGTTTTTTTTTTATCTTTGTACCGTTTTTTATTCTTTTTGTAGGAAAATTGTTCTGTTTTTTAATTTGATATTTTTTTCATGGATTTTATTGTGAAACTTTTGAGTTTTTTAACTTGGATATTTTATTTATGGTTTTATAGTGAAACTTTTGAGTTTTTTTTAATTTGAAACTGTTTTCTATTCTTTTTTAAATTTAAATTGTAGATTTTTTTAAGTTATTTCTTATTAATGGTCTTTATAGTGAAATTGTTAAGTTTTTTTAGCTTGGAACTTCTTTATATTTTTTTATAGATAAACAATTGAGTTTTTTCACTTGGAATTTTATTTTCTGGTTTTGTAAGTGAAATTGTTAAGTTTTTTAACTAGTAATTTTTTATATGATTTTAGGCTAAAATTGTTTAGCTTTTTTACCTTTGAATTATTTTATGGTTTTTATAGTGAAATTGTTGAGTTTTTTTTTTATCTTTGTACTTTTTTTATTCTTTTTGTAAGAAAATTGTTGAGTTTTTAACTTTGAAACTTTTTTCATGGATTTTAATGTGAAACGTTTGAGTTTTTTAACTTCGATATTTTATTTATGGTCTTTATAGTGAAACTGTTGAGTTTTTTTAACTTGAAACTTTTTTTTATTCTTTTTTAAATTGAAATTGTAGATTTTTTTAATCTTATTTCTTTTTTATGGTCTTTATAGTGAAATTATTGAGTTTTTTAAACTTGGAACTTCTTTGTATTTTTTATAATTAAATAGTTGAGTTTTTTCACTTGGAATATTATTTTCTGGTTTTTTAAGTGAAATGGATAAGTTTTCAAACTTGTAATTTTTATTATGAACTTAGCCTAAAATTGTTTAGTTTTTTTATTTTGGAATTTTTTATGGTTTTTATAGTGAAATTGTTGAGTTTTTTTAACTTGAAACTATTTTTTATTATTTTTTCAATTGAAGTTGCTGATTTTTATTTAATTTTGTTATGGCCTTTATAGTGAAATTGTTAAGTATTTTAACATGCAACTTCATTGTATTTTTTTTTATTTAAACAGTTGAGTTTTTTTACTTGGAATTTTATTTTCTGGTTTTTTAGTGAATTAATTTTTAAACTTGGAATATTTTTATGGTTTTAGGCTAAAATTGTTTTGTTTTTTTATCTTGGAATTTTTTTAATGATTTTTATAGTGAAATTGTTGAGTTTTTTTTTATCTTTGTACCGTTTTTTATTCTTTTTGTAGGAAAATTGTTCTGTTTTTTAATTTAATATTTTTTTCATGGATTTTATTGTGAAACTTTTGAGTTTTTTAACTTGGATATTTTATTTATGGTTTTATAGTGAAACTTTTGAGTTTTTTTTTTAACTTGAAACTGTTTTCTATTTTTTTTTAAATTTAAATTGTAGATTTTTTTAACTTATTTCTTTTTAATGGTCTTTATAGTGAAATTGTTAAGTTTTTTTTAACTTGGAACTTCTTTGTATATTTTTATTGATAAACAATTGAGTTTTTTCACTTGGAATTTTATTTTCTGGTTTTGTAAGTGAAATTGTTAAGTTTTTTAACTGGTAATTTTTTATATGATTTTAGGCTAAAATTGTTTAGCTTTTTTACCTTTGAATTATTTTATGGTTTTTATAGTGAAATGGTTGAGTTTTTTTTTATCTTTGTACTTTTTTTTATTCTTTTTGTAAGAAAATTGTTGAGTTTTTAACTTTGAAACTTTTTTCATGGATTTTAATGTGAAACGTTTGAGTTTTTTAACTTCGATATTTTATTTATGGTCTTTATAGTGAAACTGTTGAGTTTTTTTAACTTGAAACTTTTTTTTATTCTTTTTTAAATTGAAATTGTAGATTTTTTTAATCTTATTTCTTTTTTATGGTCTTTATAGTGAAATTGTTGAGTTTTTTTAACTTGGAACTTCTTTGTATTTTTTATAATTAAACAGTTGAGTTTTCTCACTTGGAATATTATTTTCTGGTTTTTTAAGTGAAATGGATAAGTTTTCAAACTTGGGATATTTTATATATGGTTTTATAGTGTTGAGTTTTTTTTTAACTTGAAACTGTTTTTTAGTCTTTTTTAAATTTAAATTGTAGATTTTTTTTAACTTATTTCTTTTTAATGGTCTTTATAATGAAATTGTTAAGTTTTTTTAACTTGGAACTTCTTTGTATTTTTTTATAGTAAACAATTGAGTTTTTTCACTTGGAATTTTATTTTCTGGTTTTGTAAGTGAAATTGTTAAGTTTTTTAACTGGTAATTTTTTATATGATTTTAGGCTAAAATTGTTTAGCTTTTTTACCTTTGAATTATTTTATGGTTTTTATAGTGAAATTGTTGAGTTTTTTTTTTATCTTTGTACTTTTTTTTATTATTTTTTTAAGAAAATTGTTGAGTTTTTAACTTTGAAACTTTTTTCATGGATTTTAATGTGAAACGTTTGAGTTTTTTAACTTCGATATTTTATTTATGGTCTTTATAGTGAAACTGTTGAGTTTTTTTAACTTGAAACTTTTTTTTATTCTTTTTTAAATTGAAATTGTAGATTTTTTTAATCTTATTTCTTTTTTATGGTCTTTATAGTGAAATTGTTGAGTTTTTTTTAACTTGGAACTTCTTTGTATTTTTTATAAATAAACAGTTGAGTTTTCTCACTTGGAATATTATTTTCTGGTTTTTTAAGTGAAATGGATAAGTTTTCAAACTTGTAACTTTTATTATGATCTTAGCCTAAAATTGTTTAGTTTTTTTATTTTGGAATTTTTTATTGTTTTTATAGTGAAATTGTTGAGTTTTTTTAACTTGAAACTATTTATTATTATTTTTTCAATTGAAGTTGTTGATTTTTGTTTAATTTTGTTATGGTCTTTATAGTGAAATTGTTAAGTATTTGAACATGCAACTTCATTGTATTTTTTTTATTTAAACAGTTGAGTTTTTTTACTTGGAATTTTATTTTCTGGTTTTTTAGTGAATTAATTTTTAAACTTGGAATTTTTTTATGGTTTTAGGCTAAAATTGTTTTGTTTTTATATCTTAGAATTTTTTTTATGGTTTTTATAGTAAAATTGTTGAGTTTTTTTTTTATCTTTGTACCGTTTTTTATTCTTTTTGTAGGAAAATTGTTGTGTTTTTTAATTTGATACTTTTTTCATGGATTTTATTGTGAAACTTTTGAGTTTTTTAACTTGGATATTTTATTTATGGTTTTATAGTGTTGAGTTTTTTTTTTAACTTGAAACTGTTTTTTATTCTTTTTTAAATTTAAATTGTAGATTTTTTTTAACTTATTTCTTTTTAATGGTCTTTATAGTGAAATTGTTAGGTTTTTTTAACTTGGAACTTCTTTGTATTTTTTTATAGATAAACAATTGAGTTTTTTCAATTGGAATTTTATTTTTTGGTTTTGTAAGTGAAATTGTTAAGTTTTTTAACTGGTAATTTTTTATATGATTTTAGTCTAAAATTCTTTAGCTTTTTTACCTATGAATTATTTTATGGTTTTTACAGTGAAATTGTTGAGTTTTTTTTATCTTTGTACTTTCTTTTAATTCTTTTTCTAGGAAAATTGTTGAGTATTTAAGTTTGAAACTCTTTTCATGGATTTTAATGTGAAACGTTTGAGTTTTTTAACTTGGATATTTTATTTATGGTCTTTATAGTGAAACTGTTGAGTTTTTTTAACTTGAAACTTTTTTTTATTCTTTTTTAAATTGAAATTGTAGATTTTCTTAATCTTATTTCTTTTTTATGGTCTTTATAGTGAAATTGTTGAGTTTTTTCAACTTGGAACTTCTTTGTAATTTTTATAATTAAACAGTTGATTTTTTTTAACTTGGAATATTATTTGCTGGTTTTTTAAGTGAAATGGATAAGTTTTTAAACTTGTAATTTTTATTATGATCTTAGGCTAAAATTGTTTAGTTTTTTTATCTTGGAATTTTTTATGGTTTTTATAGTGAAATTGTTGAGTTTTTTTAACTTGAAACTATTTTTTATTATTTTTTCAATTGAAGTTGTTGATTTTTATTTACTTTTGTTATGGTCTTTATAGTGAAATTGTTAAGTTTTTTAACATGCAACTTCATTGTATTTTTTTATAGTTTAACAATTGAGTTTTTTTACTTGGAATTTTATTTTCTGGTTTTTTATTGAATTAA
Organism: Lathyrus aphaca; assembly: GCA_963966055.1. Lineage (NCBI taxonomy): Eukaryota > Viridiplantae > Streptophyta > Magnoliopsida > Fabales > Fabaceae > Lathyrus > Lathyrus aphaca. The sequence continues at coordinate 423,206,207 of OZ014521.1, forward strand.
TTTTTAAACTTGGAATTTTTTTATGGTTTTAGGCTAAAATTGTTTAGTTTTTTTATTTTGGAATTTTTTTATGGTTTTTATGGTGAAATTGTTGCGTTTTTTTATCTTTGTACCGTTTTTTATTCTTTTTGTAGGAAAATTGTTGTGTTTTTTAATTTGATACTTTTTTCATGGATTTTATTGTGAAACTTTTGAGTTTTTTAACTTGGATGTTTTATTTATGGTCTTTACAGTGAAACTGTTGAGTTTTTTTTAACTTGAAACTGTTTTTTATTCTTTTTTAAATTTAAATTGTAGATCTTTTTAATTATTTCTTTTTAATGGTCTTTATAGTGAAATTGTTAGGTTTTTTTAACTTGGAACTTCTTTGTATTTTTTTATAGATAAACAATTGAGTTTTTTCAATTGGAATTTTATTTTCTGGTTTTGTAAGTGAAATTGTTAAGTTTTTTAACTGGTAATTTTTTATATGATTTTAGTCTAAAATTCTTTAGCTTTTTTACCTTTGAATTATTTTATGGTTTTTATAGTGAAATTGTTGAGTTTTTTTTTATCTTTGTACTTTCTTTTAATTCTTTTTCTAGGAAAATTGTTGTGTTTTTAAATTTGAAACTCTTTTCGTGGATTTTAATGTGAAACGTTTGAGTTTTTTAACTTGGATATTTTATTTATCGTCTTTATAGTGAAACTGTTGAGTTTTTTTAACTTGAAACTTTTTTTTATTCTTTTATAAATTGAAATTGTAGATTTTCTTAATCTTATTTCTTTTTTATGGTCTTTATAGTGAAATTGTTGAGTTTTTTCAACTTGGAACTTCTTTGTAATTTTTATAATTAAACAGTTGATTTTTTTTAACTTGGAATATTATTTGCTGGTTTTTTAAGTGAAATGGATAAGTTTTTAAACTTGTAATTTTTATTATGATCTTAGGCTAAAATTGTTTAGTTTTTTTATCTTGGAATTTTTTATGGTTTTTATAGTGAAATTGTTGAGTTTTTTTAACTTGAAACTATTTTTTATTATTTTTTCAATTGAAGTTGTTGATTTTTATTTACTTTTGTTATGGTCTTTATAGTGAAATTGTTATGTTTTTTAACATGCAACTTCATTGTATTTTTTTATAGTTTAACAATTGAGTTTTTTTACTTGGAATTTTATTTTCTGGTTTTTTTATTGAATTAATTTTTAAACTTGGAATTTTTTTATGGTTTTAGGCTAAAATTGTTTAGTTTTTTTATTTTGGAATTTTTTTATGGTTTTTATGGTGAAATTGTTGCATTTTTTTATCTTTGTACCGTTTTTTATTCTTTTTGTAGGAAAATTGTTGTGTTTTTTAATTTGATACTTTTTTCATGGATTTTATTGTGAAACTTTTGAGTTTTTTAACTTGGATGTTTTATTTATGGTCTTTACAGTGAAACTGTTGAGTTTTTTTTAACTTGAAACTGTTTTTTATTCTTTTTTAAATTTAAATTGTAGATCTTTTTAATTATTTCTTTTTAATGGTCTTTATAGTGAAATTGTTAGGTTTTTTTAACTTGGAACTTCTTTGTATTTTTTTATAGATAAACAATTGAGTTTTTTCAATTGGAATTTTATTTTCTGGTTTTGTAAGTGAAATTGTTAAGTTTTTTAACTGGTAATTTTTTATATGATTTTAGTCTAAAATTCTTTAGCTTTTTTACCTTTGAATTATTTTATGGTTTTTATAGTGAAATTGTTGAGTTTTTTTTATCTTTGTACTTTCTTTTAATTCTTTTTCTAGGAAAATTGTTGAGTTTTTAAGTTTGAAACTCTTTTCATGGATTTTAATGTGAAACGTTTGAGTTTTTTAACTTGGATATTTTATTTATGGTCTTTATAGTGAAACTGTTGAGTTTTTTTAACTTGAAACTTTTTTTTATTCTTTTTTAAATTGAAATTGTAGATTTTCTTAATCTTATTTCTTTTTTATGGTCTTTATAGTGAAATTGTTGAGTTTTTTCAACTTGGAACTTCTTTGTAATTTTTATAATTAAACAGTTGATTTTTTTTAACTTGGAATATTATTTGCTGGTTTTTTAAGTGAAATGGATAAGTTTTTAAACTTGTAATTTTTATTATGATCTTAGGCTAAAATTGTTTAGTTTTTTTATCTTGGAATTTTTTATGGTTTTTATAGTGAAATTGTTGAGTTTTTTTAACTTTAAACTATTTTTTATTATTTTTTCAATTGAAGTTGTTGATTTTTATTTACTTTTGTTATGGTCTTTATAGTGAAATTGTTAAGTTTTTTAACATGCAACTTCATTGTATTTTTTTAGAGTTTAACAATTGAGTTTTTTTACGTGGAATTTTATTTTCTGGTTTTTTAGTGAATTAATTTTTAAACTTGGAATTTTTTTATGGTTTTAGGCTAAAATTGTTTAGTTTTTTTATTTTGGAATTTTTTTATGGTTTTTATGGTGAAATTGTTGCGTTTTTTTATCTTTGTACCGTTTTTTATTCTTTTTGTAGGAAAATTGTTGTGTTTTTTAATTTGATACTTTTTTCATGGATTTTATTGTGAAACTTTTGAGTTTTTTAACTTGGATGTTTTATTTATGGTCTTTACAGTGAAACTGTTGAGTTTTTTTTAACTTGAAATTGTTTTTTATTCTTTTTTAAATTTAAATTGTAGATTTTTTTAATTATTTCTTTTTAATGGTCTTTATAGTGAAATTGTTAGGTTTTTTTAACTTGGAACTTCTTTGTATTTTTTTATAGATAAACAATTGAGTTTTTTCAATTGGAATTTTATTTTCTGGTTTTGTAAGTGAAATTGTTAAGTTTTTTAACTGGTAATTTTTTATATGATTTTAGTCTAAAATTCTTTAGCTTTTTTACCTTTGAATTATTTTATGGTTTTTATAGTGAAATTGTTGAGTTTTTTTTATCTTTGTACTTTCTTTTAATTCTTTTTCTAGGAAAATTGTTGAGTTTTTAAGTTTGAAACTCTTTTCATGGATTTTAATGTGAAACGTTTGAGTTTTTTAACTTGGATATTTTATTTATGGTCTTTATAGTGAAACTGTTGAGTTTTTTTAACTTGAAACTTTTTTTTATTCTTTTTTAAATTGAAATTGTAGATTTTCTTAATCTTATTTCTTTTTTATGGTCTTTATAGTGAAATTGTTGAGTTTTTTCAACTTGGAACTTCTTTGTAATTTTTATAATTAAACAGTTGATTTTTTTTAACTTGGAATATTATTTGCTGGTTTTTTAAGTGAAATGGATAAGTTTTTAAACTTGTAATTTTTATTATGATCTTAGGCTAAAATTGTTTAGTTTTTTTATCTTGGAATTTTTTATGGTTTTTATAGTGAAATTGTTGAGTTTTTTTAACTTTAAACTATTTTTTATTATTTTTTCAATTGAAGTTGTTGATTTTTATTTACTTTTGTTATGGTCTTTATAGTGAAATTGTTAAGTTTTTTAACATGCAACTTCATTGTATTTTTTTATAGTTTAACAATTGAGTTTTTTTACTTGGAATTTTATTTTCTGGTTTTTTATTGAATTAATTTTTAAACTTGGAATTTTTTTATGGTTTTAGGCTAAAATTGTTTAGTTTTTTTATTTTGGAATTTTTTTATGGTTTTTATGGTGAAATTGTTGCGTTTTTTTATCTTTGTACCGTTTTTTATTCTTTTTGTAGGAAAATTGTTGTGTTTTTTAATTTGATACTTTTTTCATGGATTTTATTGTGAAACTTTTGAGTTTTTTAACTTGGATGTTTTATTTATGGTCTTTACAGTGAAACTGTTGAGTTTTTTTTAACTTGAAACTGTTTTTTATTCTTTTTTAAATTTAAATTGTAGATCTTTTTAATTATTTCTTTTTAATGGTCTTTATAGTGAAATTGTTAGGTTTTTTTAACTTGGAACTTCTTTGTATTTTTTTATAGATAAACAATTGAGTTTTTTCAATTGGAATTTTATTTTCTGGTTTTGTAAGTGAAATTGTTAAGTTTTTTAACTGGTAATTTTTTATATGATTTTAGTCTAAAATTCTTTAGCTTTTTTACCTTTGAATTATTTTATGGTTTTTATAGTGAAATTGTTGAGTTTTTTTTTATCTTTGTACTTTCTTTTAATTCTTTTTCTAGGAAAATTGTTGTGTTTTTAAATTTGAAACTCTTTTCGTGGATTTTAATGTGAAACGTTTGAGTTTTTTAACTTGGATATTTTATTTATCGTCTTTATAGTGAAACTGTTGAGTTTTTTTAACTTGAAACTTTTTTTTATTCTTTTATAAATTGAAATTGTAGATTTTCTTAATCTTATTTCTTTTTTATGGTCTTTATAGTGAAATTGTTGAGTTTTTTCAACTTGGAACTTCTTTGTAATTTTTATAATTAAACAGTTGATTTTTTTTAACTTGGAATATTATTTGCTGGTTTTTTAAGTGAAATGGATAAGTTTTTAAACTTGTAATTTTTATTATGATCTTAGGCTAAAATTGTTTAGTTTTTTTATCTTGGAATTTTTTATGGTTTTTATAGTGAAATTGTTGAGTTTTTTTAACTTGAAACTATTTTTTATTATTTTTTCAATTGAAGTTGTTGATTTTTATTTACTTTTGTTATGGTCTTTATAGTGAAATTGTTATGTTTTTTAACATGCAACTTCATTGTATTTTTTTATAGTTTAACAATTGAGTTTTTTTACTTGGAATTTTATTTTCTGGTTTTTTTATTGAATTAATTTTTAAACTTGGAATTTTTTTATGGTTTTAGGCTAAAATTGTTTAGTTTTTTTATTTTGGAATTTTTTTATGGTTTTTATGGTGAAATTGTTGCATTTTTTTATCTTTGTACCGTTTTTTATTCTTTTTGTAGGAAAATTGTTGTGTTTTTTAATTTGATACTTTTTTCATGGATTTTATTGTGAAACTTTTGAGTTTTTTAACTTGGATGTTTTATTTATGGTCTTTACAGTGAAACTGTTGAGTTTTTTTTAACTTGAAACTGTTTTTTATTCTTTTTTAAATTTAAATTGTAGATCTTTTTAATTATTTCTTTTTAATGGTCTTTATAGTGAAATTGTTAGGTTTTTTTAACTTGGAACTTCTTTGTATTTTTTTATAGATAAACAATTGAGTTTTTTCAATTGGAATTTTATTTTCTGGTTTTGTAAGTGAAATTGTTAAGTTTTTTAACTGGTAATTTTTTATATGATTTTAGTCTAAAATTCTTTAGCTTTTTTACCTTTGAATTATTTTATGGTTTTTATAGTGAAATTGTTGAGTTTTTTTTATCTTTGTACTTTCTTTTAATTCTTTTTCTAGGAAAATTGTTGAGTTTTTAAGTTTGAAACTCTTTTCATGGATTTTAATGTGAAACGTTTGAGTTTTTTAACTTGGATATTTTATTTATGGTCTTTATAGTGAACCTGTTGAGTTTTTTTAACTTGAAACTTTTTTTTATTCTTTTTTAAATTGAAATTGTAGATTTTCTTAATCTTATTTCTTTTTTATGGTCTTTATAGTGAAATTGTTGAGTTTTTTCAACTTGGAACTTCTTTGTAATTTTTATAATTAAACAGTTGATTTTTTTTAACTTGGAATATTATTTGCTGGTTTTTTAAGTGAAATGGATAAGTTTTTAAACTTGTAATTTTTATTATGATCTTAGGCTAAAATTGTTTAGTTTTTTTATCTTGGAATTTTTTATGGTTTTTATAGTGAAATTGTTGAGTTTTTTTAACTTGAAACTATTTTTTATTATTTTTTCAATTGAAGTTGTTGATTTTTATTTACTTTTGTTATGGTCTTTATAGTGAAATTGTTAAGTTTTTTAACATGCAACTTCATTGTATTTTTTTATAGTTTAACAATTGAGTTTTTTTACTTGGAATTTTATTTTCTGGTTTTTTATTGAATTAATTTTTAAACTTGGAATTTTTTTATGGTTTTAGGCTAAAATTGTTTAGTTTTTTTATTTTGGAATTTTTTTATGGTTTTTATGGTGAAATTGTTGCATTTTTTTATCTTTGTATCGTTTTTTATTCTTTTTGTAGGAAAATTGTTGTGTTTTTTAATTTGATACTTTTTTCATGGATTTTATTGTGAAACTTTTGAGTTTTTTAACTTGGATGTTTTATTTATGGTCTTTACAGTGAAACTGTTGAGTTTTTTTTAACTTGAAACTGTTTTTTATTCTTTTTTAAATTTAAATTGTAGATCTTTTTAATTATTTCTTTTTAATGGTCTTTATAGTGAAATTGTTAGGTTTTTTTAACTTGGAACTTCTTTGTATTTTTTTATAGATAAACAATTGAGTTTTTTCAATTGGAATTTTATTTTCTGGTTTTGTAAGTGAAATTGTTAAGTTTTTTAACTGGTAATTTTTTATATGATTTTAGTCTAAAATTCTTTAGCTTTTTTACCTTTGAATTATTTTATGGTTTTTATAGTGAAATTGTTGAGTTTTTTTTATCTTTGTACTTTCTTTTAATTCTTTTTCTAGGAAAATTGTTGAGTTTTTAAGTTTGAAACTCTTTTCATGGATTTTAATGTGAAACGTTTGAGTTTTTTAACTTGGATATTTTATTTATGGTCTTTATAGTGAACCTGTTGAGTTTTTTTAACTTGAAACTTTTTTTTATTCTTTTTTAAATTGAAATTGTAGATTTTCTTAATCTTATTTCTTTTTTATGGTCTTTATAGTGAAATTGTTGAGTTTTTTCAACTTGGAACTTCTTTGTAATTTTTATAATTAAACAGTTGATTTTTTTTAACTTGGAATATTATTTGCTGGTTTTTTAAGTGAAATGGATAAGTTTTTAAACTTGTAATTTTTATTATGATCTTAGGCTAAAATTGTTTAGTTTTTTTATCTTGGAATTTTTTATGGTTTTTATAGTGAAATTGTTGAGTTTTTTTAACTTTAAACTATTTTTTATTATTTTTTCAATTGAAGTTGTTGATTTTTATTTACTTTTGTTATGGTCTTTATAGTGAAATTGTTAAGTTTTTTAACATGCAACTTCATTGTATTTTTTTAGAGTTTAACAATTGAGTTTTTTTACGTGGAATTTTATTTTCTGGTTTTTTAGTGAATTAATTTTTAAACTTGGAATTTTTTTATGGTTTTAGGCTAAAATTGTTTAGTTTTTTTATTTTGGAATTTTTTTATGGTTTTTATGGTGAAATTGTTGCGTTTTTTTATCTTTGTACCGTTTTTTATTCTTTTTGTAGGAAAATTGTTGTGTTTTTTAATTTGATACTTTTTTCATGGATTTTATTGTGAAACTTTTGAGTTTTTTAACTTGGATGTTTTATTTATGGTCTTTACAGTGAAACTGTTGAGTTTTTTTTAACTTGAAATTGTTTTTTATTCTTTTTTAAATTTAAATTGTAGATTTTTTTAATTATTTCTTTTTAATGGTCTTTATAGTGAAATTGTTAGGTTTTTTTAACTTGGAACTTCTTTGTATTTTTTTATAGATAAACAATTGAGTTTTTTCAATTGGAATTTTATTTTCTGGTTTTGTAAGTGAAATTGTTAAGTTTTTTAACTGGTAATTTTTTATATGATTTTAGTCTAAAATTCTTTAGCTTTTTTACCTTTGAATTATTTTATGGTTTTTATAGTGAAATTGTTGAGTTTTTTTTATCTTTGTACTTTCTTTTAATTCTTTTTCTAGGAAAATTGTTGAGTTTTTAAGTTTGAAACTCTTTTCATGGATTTTAATGTGAAACGTTTGAGTTTTTTAACTTGGATATTTTATTTATGGTCTTTATAGTGAAACTGTTGAGTTTTTTTAACTTGAAACTTTTTTTTATTCTTTTTTAAATTGAAATTGTAGATTTTCTTAATCTTATTTCTTTTTTATGGTCTTTATAGTGAAATTGTTGAGTTTTTTCAACTTGGAACTTCTTTGTAATTTTTATAATTAAACAGTTGATTTTTTTTAACTTGGAATATTATTTGCTGGTTTTTTAAGTGAAATGGATAAGTTTTTAAACTTGTAATTTTTATTATGATCTTAGGCTAAAATTGTTTAGTTTTTTTATCTTGGAATTTTTTATGGTTTTTATAGTGAAATTGTTGAGTTTTTTTAACTTTAAACTATTTTTTATTATTTTTTCAATTGAAGTTGTTGATTTTTATTTACTTTTGTTATGGTCTTTATAGTGAAATTGTTAAGTTTTTTAACATGCAACTTCATTGTATTTTTTTATAGTTTAACAATTGAGTTTTTTTACTTGGAATTTTATTTTCTGGTTTTTTATTGAATTAATTTTTAAACTTGGAATTTTTTTATGGTTTTAGGCTAAAATTGTTTAGTTTTTTTATTTTGGAATTTTTTTATGGTTTTTATGGTGAAATTGTTGCGTTTTTTTATCTTTGTACCGTTTTTTATTCTTTTTGTAGGAAAATTGTTGTGTTTTTTAATTTGATACTTTTTTCATGGATTTTATTGTGAAACTTTTGAGTTTTTTAACTTGGATGTTTTATTTATGGTCTTTACAGTGAAACTGTTGAGTTTTTTTTAACTTGAAACTGTTTTTTATTCTTTTTTAAATTTAAATTGTAGATCTTTTTAATTATTTCTTTTTAATGGTCTTTATAGTGAAATTGTTAGGTTTTTTTAACTTGGAACTTCTTTGTATTTTTTTATAGATAAACAATTGAGTTTTTTCAATTGGAATTTTATTTTCTGGTTTTGTAAGTGAAATTGTTAAGTTTTTTAACTGGTAATTTTTTATATGATTTTAGTCTAAAATTCTTTAGCTTTTTTACCTTTGAATTATTTTATGGTTTTTATAGTGAAATTGTTGAGTTTTTTTTTATCTTTGTACTTTCTTTTAATTCTTTTTCTAGGAAAATTGTTGTGTTTTTAAATTTGAAACTCTTTTCGTGGATTTTAATGTGAAACGTTTGAGTTTTTTAACTTGGATATTTTATTTATCGTCTTTATAGTGAAACTGTTGAGTTTTTTTAACTTGAAACTTTTTTTTATTCTTTTATAAATTGAAATTGTAGATTTTCTTAATCTTATTTCTTTTTTATGGTCTTTATAGTGAAATTGTTGAGTTTTTTCAACTTGGAACTTCTTTGTAATTTTTATAATTAAACAGTTGATTTTTTTTAACTTGGAATATTATTTGCTGGTTTTTTAAGTGAAATGGATAAGTTTTTAAACTTGTAATTTTTATTATGATCTTAGGCTAAAATTGTTTAGTTTTTTTATCTTGGAATTTTTTATGGTTTTTATAGTGAAATTGTTGAGTTTTTTTAACTTGAAACTATTTTTTATTATTTTTTCAATTGAAGTTGTTGATTTTTATTTACTTTTGTTATGGTCTTTATAGTGAAATTGTTATGTTTTTTAACATGCAACTTCATTGTATTTTTTTATAGTTTAACAATTGAGTTTTTTTACTTGGAATTTTATTTTCTGGTTTTTTTATTGAATTAATTTTTAAACTTGGAATTTTTTTATGGTTTTAGGCTAAAATTGTTTAGTTTTTTTATTTTGGAATTTTTTTATGGTTTTTATGGTGAAATTGTTGCATTTTTTTATCTTTGTACCGTTTTTTATTCTTTTTGTAGGAAAATTGTTGTGTTTTTTAATTTGATACTTTTTTCATGGATTTTATTGTGAAACTTTTGAGTTTTTTAACTTGGATGTTTTATTTATGGTCTTTACAGTGAAACTGTTGAGTTTTTTTTAACTTGAAACTGTTTTTTATTCTTTTTTAAATTTAAATTGTAGATCTTTTTAATTATTTCTTTTTAATGGTCTTTATAGTGAAATTGTTAGGTTTTTTTAACTTGGAACTTCTTTGTATTTTTTTATAGATAAACAATTGAGTTTTTTCAATTGGAATTTTATTTTCTGGTTTTGTAAGTGAAATTGTTAAGTTTTTTAACTGGTAATTTTTTATATGATTTTAGTCTAAAATTCTTTAGCTTTTTTACCTTTGAATTATTTTATGGTTTTTATAGTGAAATTGTTGAGTTTTTTTTATCTTTGTACTTTCTTTTAATTCTTTTTCTAGGAAAATTGTTGAGTTTTTAAGTTTGAAACTCTTTTCATGGATTTTAATGTGAAACGTTTGAGTTTTTTAACTTGGATATTTTATTTATGGTCTTTATAGTGAACCTGTTGAGTTTTTTTAACTTGAAACTTTTTTTTATTCTTTTTTAAATTGAAATTGTAGATTTTCTTAATCTTATTTCTTTTTTATGGTCTTTATAGTGAAATTGTTGAGTTTTTTCAACTTGGAACTTCTTTGTAATTTTTATAATTAAACAGTTGATTTTTTTTAACTTGGAATATTATTTGCTGGTTTTTTAAGTGAAATGGATAAGTTTTTAAACTTGTAATTTTTATTATGATCTTAGGCTAAAATTGTTTAGTTTTTTTATCTTGGAATTTTTTATGGTTTTTATAGTGAAATTGTTGAGTTTTTTTAACTTGAAACTATTTTTTATTATTTTTTCAATTGAAGTTGTTGATTTTTATTTACTTTTGTTATGGTCTTTATAGTGAAATTGTTAAGTTTTTTAACATGCAACTTCATTGTATTTTTTTATAGTTTAACAATTGAGTTTTTTTACTTGGAATTTTATTTTCTGGTTTTTTATTGAATTAATTTTTAAACTTGGAATTTTTTTATGGTTTTAGGCTAAAATTGTTTAGTTTTTTTATTTTGGAATTTTTTTATGGTTTTTATGGTGAAATTGTTGCATTTTTTTATCTTTGTACCGTTTTTTATTCTTTTTGTAGGAAAATTGTTGTGTTTTTTAATTTGATACTTTTTTCATGGATTTTATTGTGAAACTTTTGAGTTTTTTAACTTGGATGTTTTATTTATGGTCTTTACAGTGAAACTGTTGAGTTTTTTTTAACTTGAAACTGTTTTTTATTCTTTTTTAAATTTAAATTGTAGATCTTTTTAATTATTTCTTTTTAATGGTCTTTATAGTGAAATTGTTAGGTTTTTTTAACTTGGAACTTCTTTGTATTTTTTTATAGATAAACAATTGAGTTTTTTCAATTGGAAATTTATTTTCTGGTTTTGTAAGTGAAATTGTTAAGTTTTTTAACTGGTAATTTTTTATATGATTTTAGTCTAAAATTCTTTAGCTTTTTTACCTTTGAATTATTTTATGGTTTTTATAGTGAAATTGTTGAGTTTTTTTTATCTTTGTACTTTCTTTTAATTCTTTTTCTAGGAAAATTGTTGAGTTTTTAAGTTTGAAACTCTTTTCATGGATTTTAATGTGAAACGTTTGAGTTTTTTAACTTGGATATTTTATTTATGGTCTTTATAGTGAAACTGTTGAGTTTTTTTAACTTGAAACTTTTTTTTATTCTTTTTTAAATTGAAATTGTAGATTTTCTTAATCTTATTTCTTTTTTATGGTCTTTATAGTGAAATTGTTGAGTTTTTTCAACTTGGAACTTCTTTGTAATTTTTATAATTAAACAGTTGATTTTTTTTAACTTGGAATATTATTTGCTGGTTTTTTAAGTGAAATGGATAAGTTTTTAAACTTGTAATTTTTATTATGATCTTAGGCTAAAATTGTTTAGTTTTTTTATCTTGGAATTTTTTATGGTTTTTATAGTGAAATTGTTGAGTTTTTTTAACTTGAAACTATTTTTTATTATTTTTTCAATTGAAGTTGTTGATTTTTAATTACTTTTGTTATGGTCTTTATAGTGAAATTGTTAAGTTTTTTAACATGCAACTTCATTGTATTTTTTTATAGTTTAACAATTGAGTTTTTTTACTTGGAATTTTATTTTCTGGTTTTTTATTGAATTAATTTTTAAACTTGGAATTTTTTTATGGTTTTAGGCTAAAATTGTTTAGTTTTTTTATTTTGGAATTTTTTTATGGTTTTTATGGTGAAATTGTTGCGTTTTTTTATCTTTGTACCGTTTTTTATTCTTTTTGTAGGAAAATTGTTGTGTTTTTTAATTTGATACTTTTTTCATGGATTTTATTGTGAAACTTTTGAGTTTTTTAACTTGGATGTTTTATTTATGGTCTTTACAGTGAAACTGTTGAGTTTTTTTTAACTTGAAACTGTTTTTTATTCTTTTTTAAATTTAAATTGTAGATCTTTTTAATTATTTCTTTTTAATGGTCTTTATAGTGAAATTGTTAGGTTTTTTTAACTTGGAACTTCTTTGTATTTTTTTATAGATAAACAATTGAGTTTTTTCAATTGGAATTTTATTTTCTGGTTTTGTAAGTGAAATTGTTAAGTTTTTTAACTGGTAATTTTTTATATGATTTTAGTCTAAAATTCTTTAGCTTTTTTACCTTTGAATTATTTTATGGTTTTTATAGTGAAATTGTTGAGTTTTTTTTTATCTTTGTACTTTCTTTTAATTCTTTTTCTAGGAAAATTGTTGTGTTTTTAAATTTGAAACTCTTTTCGTGGATTTTAATGTGAAACGTTTGAGTTTTTTAACTTGGATATTTTATTTATGGTCTTTATAGTGAAACTGTTGAGTTTTTTTAACTTGAAACTTTTTTTTATTCTTTTTTAAATTGAAATTGTAGATTTTCTTAATCTTATTTCTTTTTTATGGTCTTTATAGTGAAATTGTTGAGTTTTTTCAACTTGGAACTTCTTTGTAATTTTTATAATTAAACAGTTGATTTTTTTTAACTTGGAATATTATTTGCTGGTTTTTTAAGTGAAATGGATAAGTTTTTAAACTTGTAATTTTTATTATGATCTTAGGCTAAAATTGTTTAGTTTTTTTATCTTGGAATTTTTTATGGTTTTTATAGTGAAATTGTTGAGTTTTTTTAACTTGAAACTATTTTTTATTATTTTTTCAATTGAAGTTGTTGATTTTTATTTACTTTTGTTATGGTCTTTATAGTGAAATTGTTATGTTTTTTAACATGCAACTTCATTGTATTTTTTTATAGTTTAACAATTGAGTTTTTTTACTTGGAATTTTATTTTCTGGTTTTTTTATTGAATTAATTTTTAAACTTGGAATTTTTTTATGGTTTTAGGCTAAAATTGTTTAGTTTTTTTATTTTGGAATTTTTTTATGGTTTTTATGGTGAAATTGTTGCATTTTTTTATCTTTGTACCGTTTTTTATTCTTTTTGTAGGAAAATTGTTGTGTTTTTTAATTTGATACTTTTTTCATGGATTTTATTGTGAAACTTTTGAGTTTTTTAACTTGGATGTTTTATTTATGGTCTTTACAGTGAAACTGTTGAGTTTTTTTTAACTTGAAACTGTTTTTTATTCTTTTTTAAATATAAATTGTAGATCTTTTTAATTATTTCTTTTTAATGGTCTTTATAGTGAAATTGTTAGGTTTTTTTAACTTGGAACTTCTTTGTATTTTTTTATAGATAAACAATTGAGTTTTTTCAATTGGAATTTTATTTTCTGGTTTTGTAAGTGAAATTGTTAAGTTTTTTAACTGGTAATTTTTTATATGATTTTAGTCTAAAATTCTTTAGCTTTTTTACCTTTGAATTATTTTATGGTTTTTATAGTGAAATTGTTGAGTTTTTTTTATCTTTGTACTTTCTTTTAATTCTTTTTCTAGGAAAATTGTTGTGTTTTTAAATTTGAAACTCTTTTCGTGGATTTTAATGTGAAACGTTTGAGTTTTTTAACTTGGATATTTTATTTATCGTCTTTATAGTGAAACTGTTGAGTTTTTTTAACTTGAAACTTTTTTTTATTCTTTTTTAAATTGAAATTGTAGATTTTCTTAATCTTATTTCTTTTTTATGGTCTTTATAGTGAAATTGTTGAGTTTTTTCAACTTGGAACTTCTTTGTAATTTTTATAATTAAACAGTTGATTTTTTTTAACTTGGAATATTATTTGCTGGTTTTTTAAGTGAAATGGATAAGTTTTTAAACTTGTAATTTTTATTATGATCTTAGGCTAAAATTGTTTAGTTTTTTTATCTTGGAATTTTTTATGGTTTTTATAGTGAAATTGTTGAGTTTTTTAAACTTGAAACTATTTTTTTATTATTTTTTCAATTGAAGTTGTTGATTTTTATTTACTTTTGCTATGGTCTTTATAGTGAAATTGTTAAGTTTTTTAACATGCAACTTCATTGTATTTTTTTATAGTTAAACAATTGAGTTTTTTTACTTGGAATTTTATTTTCTGGTTTTTTAGTGAATTAATTTTAAAACTTGGAATTTTTTTATGGTTTTAGGCTAAAATTGTTTAGTTTTTTTATTTTGGAATTTTTTTTTATGGTTTTTATGGTGAAATTGTTGCGTTTTTTTATCTTTGTACCGTTTTTTTATTCTTTTTATAGGAAAATTGTTGTGTTTTTTAATTTGATACTTTTTTCATGGATTTTATTGTGAAACTTTTGAGTTTTTTAACTTGGATGTTTTATTTATGGTCTTTACAGTGAAACTGTTGAGTTTTTTTTAACTTGAAACTGTTTTTTATTCTTTTTTAAATTTAAATTGTAGATCTTTTTAATTATTTCTTTTTAATGGTCTTTATAGTGAAATTGTTAGGTTTTTTTAACTTTGAACTTCTTTGTATTTTTTTATAGATAAACAATTGAGTTTTTTCAATTGGAATTTTATTTTCTGGTTTTGTAAGTGAAATTGTTAAGTTTTTTAACTGGTAATTTTTTATATGATTTTAGTCTAAAATTCTTTAGCTTTTTTACCTTTGAATTATTTTATGGTTTTTATAGTGAAATTGTTGAGTTTTTTTTATCTTTGTACTTTCTTTTAATTCTTTTTCTAGGAAAATTGTTGTGTTTTTAAATTTGAAACTCTTTTCGTGGATTTTAATGTGAAACGTTTGAGTTTTTTAACTTGGATATTTTATTTATCGTCTTTATAGTGAAACTGTTGAGTTTTTTTAACTTGAAACTTTTTTTTATTCTTTTTTAAATTGAAATTGTAGATTTTCTTAATCTTATTTCTTTTTTATGGTCTTTATAGTGAAATTGTTGAGTTTTTTCAACTTGGAACTTCTTTGTAATTTTTATAATTAAACAGTTGATTTTTTTTAACTTGGAATATTATTTGCTGGTTTTTTAAGTGAAATGGATAAGTTTTTAAACTTGTAATTTTTATTATGATCTTAGGCTAAAATTGTTTAGTTTTTTTATCTTGGAATTTTTTATGGTTTTTATAGTGAAATTGTTGAGTTTTTTAAACTTGAAACTATTTTTTATTATTTTTTCAATTGAAGTTGTTGATTTTAATTTACTTTTGCTATGGTCTTTATAGTGAAATTGTTAAGTTTTTTAACATGCAACTTCATTGTATTTTTTTATAGTTAAACAATTGAGTTTTTTTACTTGGAATTTTATTTTCTGGTTTTTTAGTGAATTAATTTTAAAACTTGGAATTTTTTTATGGTTTTAGGCTAAAATTGTTTAATTTTTTTATTTTGGAATTTTTTTTATGGTTTTTATGGTGAAATTGTTGCGTTTTTTTATCTTTGTACCGTTTTTTTATTCTTTTTATAGGAAAATTGTTGTGTTTTTTAATTTGATACTTTTTTCATGGATTTTATTGTGAAACTTTTGAGTTTTTTAACTTGGATGTTTTATTTATGGTCTTTACAGTGAAACTGTTGAGTTTTTTTTAACTTGAAACTGTTTTTTATTCTTTTTTAAATTTAAATTGTAGATCTTTTTAATTATTTCTTTTTAATGGTCTTTATAGTGAAATTGTTAGGTTTTTTTAACTTGGAACTTCTTTGTATTTTTTTATAGATAAACAATTGAGTTTTTTCAATTGGAATTTTATTTTCTGGTTTTGTAAGTGAAATTGTTAAGTTTTTTAACTGGTAATTTTTTATATGATTTTAGTCTAAAATTCTTTAGCTTTTTTACCTTTGAATTATTTTATGGTTTTTATAGTGAAATTGTTGAGTTTTTTTTATCTTTGTACTTTCTTTTAATTCTTTTTCTAGGAAAATTGTTGTGTTTTTAAATTTGAAACTCTTTTCGTGGATTTTAATGTGAAACGTTTGAGTTTTTTAACTTGGATATTTTATTTATCGTCTTTATAGTGAAACTGTTGAGTTTTTTTAACTTGAAACTTTTTTTTATTCTTTTTTAAATTGAAATTGTAGATTTTCTTAATCTTATTTCTTTTTTATGGTCTTTATAGTGAAATTGTTGAGTTTTTTCAACTTGGAACTTCTTTGTAATTTTTATAATTAAACAGTTGATTTTTTTTAACTTGGAATATTATTTGCTGGTTTTTTAAGTGAAATGGATAAGTTTTTAAACTTGTAATTTTTATTATGATCTTAGGCTAAAATTGTTTAGTTTTTTTATCTTGGAATTTTTTATGGTTTTTATAGTGAAATTGTTGAGTTTTTTAAACTTGAAACTATTTTTTATTATTTTTTCAATTGAAGTTGTTGATTTTTATTTACTTTTCCTATGGTCTTTATAGTGAAATTGTTAAGTTTTTTAACATGCAACTTCATTGTATTTTTTTATAGTTAAACAATTGAGTTTTTTTACTTGGAATTTTATTTTCTGGTTTTTTAGTGAATTAATTTTAAAACTTGGAATTTTTTTATGGTTTTAGGCTAAAATTGTTTAGTTTTTTTATTTTGAAATTTTTTTTATGGTTTTTATGGTGAAATTGTTGCGTTTTTTTTATCTTTGTACCGTTTTTTTATTCTTTTTGTAGGAAAATTGTTGTGTTTTTTAATTTGATACTTTTTTCATGGATTTTATTGTGAAACTTTTGAGTTTTTTAACTTGGATGTTTTATTTATGGTCTTTACAGTGAAACTGTTGAGTTTTTTTTAACTTGAAACTGTTTTTTATTCTTTTTTAAATTTAAATTGTAGATTTTTTTAATTATTTCTTTTTAATGGTCTTTATAGTGAAATTGTTAGGTTTTTTTAACTTGGAACTTCTTTGTATTTTTTTATAGATAAACAATTGAGTTTTTTCACTTGGAATTTTATTTTCTGGTTTTGTAAGTGAAATTGTCAAGTTTTTTAACTGGTAATTTTTTGTATGATTTTAGTCTAAAATTGTTTAGCTTTTTTACCTTTGAATTATTTTATGGTTTTTATAGTGAAATTGTTGAGTTTTTTTATCTTTGTACTTTTTTTTTATTCTTTTTCTAGGAAAATTGTTGTGTTTTTAAATTTGAAACTCTTTTCGTGGATTTTAATGTGAAACGTTTGAGTTTTTTAACTTGGATATTTTATTTATCGTCTTTATAGTGAAACTGTTGAGTTTTTTTAACTTGAAACTTTTTTTTATTCTTTTTTAAATTGAAATTGTAGATTTTCTTAATCTTATTTCTTTTTTATGGTCTTTATAGTGAAATTGTTGAGTTTTTTCAACTTGGAACTTCTTTGTAATTTTTATAATTAAACAGTTGATTTTTTTTAACTTGGAATATTATTTGCTGGTTTTTTAAGTGAAATGGATAAGTTTTTAAACTTGTAATTTTTATTATGATCTTAGGCTAAAATTGTTTATTTTTTTATCTTGGAATTTTTTTATGGTTTTTATAGTGAAATTGTTGAATTTTTTAAACTTGAAACTATTTTTTATTATTTTTTCAATTGAAGTTGTTGATTTTTATTTACTTTTGCTATGGTATTTATAGTGAAATTGTTAAGTTTTTTAACATGCAACTTCATTGTATTTTTTTATAGTTAAACAATTGAGTTTTTTTACTTGGAATTTTATTTTCTGGTTTTTTAGTGAATTAATTTTAAAACTTGGAATTTTTTTTATGGTTTTAGGCTAAAATTGTTTAGTTTTTTTATTTTGGAATTTTTTTTATGGTTTTTATGGTGAAATTGTTGCGTTTTTTTTTATCTTTGTACCGTTTTTTTTATTCTTTTTGTAGGAAAATTGTTGTGTTTTTTAATTTGATACTTTTTTCATGGATTTTATTGTGAAACTTTTGAGTTGTTTAACTTGGATGTTTTATTTATGGTCTTTACAGTGAAACTGTTGAGTTTTTTTTAACTTGAAACTGTTTTTTATTCTTTTTTAAATTTAAATTGTAGATTTTTTTAATTATTTCTTTTTAATGGTCTTTATAGTGAAATTGTTAGGTTTTTTTAACTTGGAACTTCTTTGTATTTTTTTATAGATAAACAATTGAGTTTTTTCACTTGGAATTTTATTTTCTGGTTTTGTAAGTGAAATTGTCAAGTTTTTTAACTGGTAATTTTTTGTATGATTTTAGTCTAAAATTGTTTAGCTTTTTTACCTTTGAATTATTTTATGGTTTTTATAGTGAAATTGTTGAGTTTTTTTTATCTTTGTACTTTTTTTTATTCTTTTTCTAGGAAAATTGTTGAGTTTTTAAATTTGAAACTCTTTTCGTGGATTTTAATGTGAAACGTTTGAGTTTTTTAACTTGGATATTTTATTTATCGTCTTTATAGTGAAACTGTTGAGTTTTTTTAACTTGAAACTTTTTTTTATTCTTTTTTAAATTGAAATTGTAGATTTTCTTAATCTTATTTCTTTTTTATGGTCTTTATAGTGAAATTGTTGAGTTTTTTCAACTTGGAACTTCTTTGTAATTTTTATAATTAAACAGTTGATTTTTTTTAACTTGGAATATTATTTGCTGGTTTTTTAAGTGAAATGGATAAGTTTTTAAACTTGTAATTTTTATTATGATCTTAGGCTAAAATTGTTTAGTTTTTTTATCTTGGAATTTTTTATGGTTTTTACAGTGAAATTGTTGAGTTTTTTTAACTTGAAACAATTTTTTATTATTTTTTCAATTGAAGTTGTTGATTTTTATTTACTTTTGCTATGGTCTTTATAGTGAAATTGTTAAGTTTTTTAACATGCAACTTCATTGTATTTTTTTATAGTTAAACAATTGTGTTTTTTTACTTGGAATTTTATTTTCTGGTTTTTTAGTGAATTAATTTTAAAACTTGGAATTTTTTTATGGTTTTAGGCTAAAATTGTTTAGTTTTTTTATTTTGGAATTTTTTTTATGGTTTTTATGGTGAAATTGTTGCGTTTTTTTTATCTTTGTACCGTTTTTTTATTCTTTTTGTAGGAAAATTGTTGTGTTTTTTAATTTGATACTTTTTTCATGGATTTTATTGTGAAACTTTTGAGTTTTTTAACTTGGATGTTTTATTTATGGTCTTTACAGTGAAACTGTTGAGTTTTTTTTAACTTGAAACTGTTTTTTATTCTTTTTTAAATTTAAATTGTAGATTTTTTTAATTATTTCTTTTTAATGGTCTTTATAGTGAAATTGTTAGGTTTTTTTAACTTGGAACCTCTTTGTATTTTTTTATAGATAAACAATTGAGTTTTTTCACTTGGAATTTTATTTTCTGGTTTTGTAAGTGAAATTGTCAAGTTTTTTAACTGGTAATTTTTTGTATGATTTTAGTCTAAAATTGTTTAGCTTTTTTACCTTTGAATTATTTTATGGTTTTTATAGTGAAATTGTTGAGTTGTTTTTATCTTTGTACTTTTTTTTATTCTTTTTCTAGGAAAATTGTTGAGTTTTTAAATTTGAAACTCTTTTCGTGGATTTTAATGTGAAACGTTTGAGTTTTTTAACTTGGATATTTTATTTATCGTCTTTATTGTGAAACTGTTGAGTTTTTTTAACTTGAAACTTTTTTTTACTCTTTTTTAAATTGAAATTGTAGATTTTCTTAATCTTATTTCTTTTTTATGGTCTTTATAGTGAAATTGTTGAGTTTTTTCAACTTGGAACTTCTTTGTAATTTTTATAATTAAACAGTTGATTTTTTTAAACTTGGAATATTATTTGCTGGTTTTTTAAGTGAAATGGATATGTTTTTAAACTTGTAATTTTTATTATGATCTTAGGCTAAAATTGTTTAGTTTTTTTATCTTGGAATTTTTTATGGTTTTTACAGTGAAATTGTTGAGTTTTTTTAACTTGAAACTATTTTTTATTATTTTTTCAATTGAAGTTGTTGATTTTTATTTACTTTTGCTATGGTCTTTATAGTGAAATTGTTAAGTTTTTTAACATGCAACTTCATTGTATTTTTTTATAGTTAAACAATTGTGTTTTTTTACTTGGAATTTTATTTTCTGGTTTTTTAGTGAATTAATTTTAAAACTTGGAATTTTTTTATGGTTTTAGGCTAAAATTGTTTAGTTTTTTTATTTTGGAATTTTTTTTATGGTTTTTATGGTGAAATTGTTGCGTTTTTTTTTATCTTTGTACCGTTTTTTTTATTCTTTTTGTAGGAAAATTGTTGTGTTTTTTAATTTGATACTTTTTTCATGGATTTTATTGTGAAACTTTTGAGTTTTTTAACTTGGATGTTTTATTTATGGTCTTTACAGTGAAACTGTTGAGTTTTTTTTAACTTGAAACTGTTTTTTATTCTTTTTTAAATTTAAATTGTAGATTTTTTTAATTATTTCTTTTTAATGGTCTTTATAGTGAAATTGTTAGGTTTTTTTAACTTGGAACTTCTTTGTATTTTTTTATAGATAAACAATTGAGTTTTTTCACTTGGGATTTTATTTTCTGGTTTTGTAAGTGAAATTGTCAAGTTTTTTAACTGGTAATTTTTTGTATGATTTTAGTCTAAAATTGTTTAGCTTTTTTACCTTTGAATTATTTTATGGTTTTTATAGTGAAATTGTTGAGTTGTTTTTATCTTTGTACTTTTTTTTATTCTTTTTCTAGGAAAATTGTTGAGTTTTTAAATTTGAAACTCTTTTCGTGGATTTTAATGTGAAACGTTTGAGTTTTTTAACTTGGATATTTTATTTATCGTCTTTATTGTGAAACTGTTGAGTTTTTTTAACTTGAAACTTTTTTTTACTCTTTTTTAAATTGAAATTGTAGATTTTCTTAATCTTATTTCTTTTTTATGGTCTTTATAGTGAAATTGTTGATTTTTTTCAACTTGGAACTTCTTTGTAATTTTTATAATTAAACAGTTGATTTTTTTTAACTTGGAATATTAATTGCTGTTTTTTTAAGTGAAATGGATAAGTTTTTAAACTTGTAATTTTTATTATGATCTTAGGCTAAAATTGTTTAGTTTTTTTATCTTGGAATTTTTTATGGTTTTTACAGTGAAATTGTTGAGTTTTTTTAACTTGAAACTATTTTTTATTATTTTTTCAATTGAAGTTGTTGATTTTTATTTACTTTTGCTATGGTCTTTATAGTGAAATTGTTAAGTTTTTTAACATGCAACTTCATTGTATTTTTTTATAGTTAAACAATTGTGTTTTTTTACTTGGAATTTTATTTTCTGGTTTTTTAGTGAATTAATTTTAAAACTTGGAATTTTTTTATGGTTTTAGGCTAAAATTGTTTAGTTTTTTTATTTTGGAATTTTTTTATGGTTTTTATGGTGAAATTGTTGCGTTTTTTATCTTTGTACCGTTTTTTTATTCTTTTTGTAGGAAAATTGTTGTGTTTTTTAATTTGATACTTTTTTCATGGATTTTATTGTGAAACTTTTGAGTTTTTTAACTTGGATGTTTTATTTATGGTCTTTACAGTGAAACTGTTGAGTTTTTTTTAACTTGAAACTGTTTTTTATTCTTTTTTAAATTTAAATTGTAGATTTTTTTAATTATTTCTTTTTAATGGTCTTTATAGTGAAATTGTTAGGTTTTTTTAACTTGGAACTTCTTTGTATTTTTTTATAGATAAACAATTGAGTTTTTTCACTTGGGATTTTATTTTCTGGTTTTGTAAGTGAAATTGTTAAGTTTTTTAACTGGTAATTTTTTATATGATTTTAGTCTAAAATTGTTTAGCTTTTTTACCTTTGAATTATTTTATGGTTTTTATAGTGAAATTGTTGAGTTGTTTTTATCTTTGTACTTTTTTTTTTATTCTTTTTCTAGGAAAATTGTTGAGTTTTTAAATTTGAAACTCTTTTCGTGGATTTTAATGTGAAACGTTTGAGTTTTTTAACTTGGATATTTTATTTATCGTCTTTATTGTGAAACTGTTGAGTTTTTTTAACTTGAAACTTTTTTTTATTCTTTTTTAAATTGAAATTTTAGATTTTCTTAATCTTATTTCTTTTTTATGGTCTTTATAGTGAAATTGTTGAGTTTTTTCAACTTGGAACTTCTTTGTAATTTTTATAATTAAACAGTTGATTTTTTTTAACTTGGAATATTAATTGCTGGTTTTTTAAGTGAAATGGATAAGTTTTTAAACTTGTAATTTTTATTATGATCTTAGGCTAAAATTGTTTAGTTTTTTTATCTTGGAATTTTTTATGGTTTTTACAGTGAAATTGTTGAGTTTTTTTAACTTGAAACTATTTTTTATTATTTTTTCAATTGAAGTTGTTGATTTTTATTTACTTTTGCTATACTTTATAGTGAAATTGTTAAGTTTTTTAACATGCAACTTCATTGTATTTTTTTATAGTTAAACAATTGAGTTTTTTTACTTGGAATTTTATTTTCTGGTTTTTTAGTGAATTAATTTTAAAACTTGGAACTTTTTTATGGTTTTAGGCTAAAATTGTTAAGTTTTTTTATTTTGGAATTTTTTTATGGTTTTTATGGTGAAATTGTTGCGTTTTTTTTATCTTTGTACCGTTTTTTATTCTTTTTGTAGGAAAATTGTTGTGTTTTTTAATTTGATACTTTTTTCATGGATTTTATTGTGAAACTTTTGAGTTTTTTAACTTGGATGTTTTATTTATGGTCTTTACAGTGAAACTGTTGAGTTTTTTTTAACTTGAAACTGTTTTTTATTCTTTTTTAAATTTAAATTGTAGATTTTTTTAATTATTTCTTTTTAATGGTCTTTATAGTGAAATTGTTAGGTTTTTTTAACTTGGAACTTCTTTGTATTTTTTTATAGATAAACAATTGAGTTTTTTCACTTGGAATTTTATTTTCTGGTTTTGTAAGTGAAATTGTTAAGTTTTTTAACTGGTAATTTTTTATATGATTTTAGTCTAAAATTGTTTAGCTTTTTTACCTTTGAATTATTTTATGGTTTTTATAGTGAAATTGTTGAGTTGTTTTTTATCATTGTACTTTTTTTTATTCTTTTTCTAGGAAAATTGTTGTGTTTTTAACTTTGAAACTCTTTTCGTGGATTTTAATGTGAAACGTTTGAGTTTTTTAACTTGGATATTTTATTTATCGTCTTTATAGTGAAACTGTTGAGTTTTTTTAACTTGAAACTTTTTTTTATTCTTTTTTAAATTGAAATTGTAGATTTTCTTAATCTTATTTCTTTTTTATGGTCTTTATAGTGAAATTGTTGAGTTTTTTCAACTTGGAACTTCTTTGTAATTTTTATAATTAAACAGTTGATTTTTTTAAACTTGGAATATTATTTGCTGGTTTTTTAAGTGAAATGGATAAGTTTTTAAACTTGTAATTTTTATTATGATCTTAGGCTAAAATTGTTTAGTTTTTTTATCTTGGAATTTTTTATGGTTTTTACAGTGAAATTGTTGAGTTTTTTAAACTTGAAACTCTTTTTTATTATTTTTTCAATTGAAGTTGTTGATTTTTATTTACTTTTGCTATGGTCTTTATAGTGAAATTGTTAAGTTTTTTAACATGCAACTTCATTGTATTTTTTTATAGTTAAACAATTGAGTTTTTTACTTGGAATTTTATTTTCTGGTTTTTTAGTGAATTAATTTTAAAACTTGGAATTTTTTTTATGGTTTTAGGCTAAAATTGTTTAGTTTTTTTATTTTGGAATTTTTTTTATGGTTTTTATGGTGAAATTGTTGAGTTTTTTTTATCTTTGTACCGTTTTTTATTCTTTTTGTAGGAAAATTGTTATGTTTTTTAATTTGATACTTTTTTCATGGATTTTATTGTGAAACTTTTGAGTTTTTTAACTTGGATGTTTTATTTATGGTCTTTACAGTGAAACTGTTGAGTTTTTTTTAACTTGAAACAGTTTTTTATTCTTTTTTAAATTTAAATTGTAGATTTTTTTAATTATTTCTTTTTAATGGTCTTTATAGTGAAATTGTTAGGTTTTTTTAACTTGGAACTTCTTTGTATTTTTTTATAGATAAACAATTGAGTTTTTTCACTTGGAGTTTTATTTTCTGGTTTTGTAAGTGAAATTGTTAAGTTTTTTAACTGGTAATTTTTTATATGATTTTAGTCTAAAATTGTTTTGCTTTTTTACCTTTGAATTATTTTATGGTTTTTATAGTGAAATTGTTGAGTTTTTTTTATCTTTGTACTTTTTTTTTATTCTTTTTCTAGGAAAATTGTTGAGTTTTTAAATTTGAAACTCTTTTCGTGGATTTTAATGTGAAACGTTTGAGTTTTTTAACTTGGATATTTTATTTATCGTCTTTATAATGAAACTGTTGAGTTTTTTTAACTTGAAACTTTTTTTTATTCTTTTTTAATTTGAAATTGTAGATTTTCTTAATCTTATTTCTTTTTTATGGTCTTTATAGTGAAATTGTTGAGTTTTTTCAACTTGGAACTTCTTTGTAATTTTTATAATTAAACATTTGATTTTTTTTAACTTGGAATATTATTTGCTGGTTTTTTAAGTGAAATGGATAAGTTTTTAAACTTGTAATTTTTATTATGATCTTAGGCTAAAATTGTTTAGTTTTTTTATCTTGGAATTTTTAATGGTTTTTATAGTGAAATTGTTGAGTTTTTTAAACTTGAAACTATTTTTTATTATTTTTTCAATTGAAGTTGTTGATTTTTATTTACTTTTGCTATGGTCTTTATAGTGAAATTGTTAAGTTTTTTAACATGCAACTTCATTGTATTTTTTTATAGTTAAACAATTGAGTTTTTTTACTTGGAATTTTATTTTCTGGTTTTTTAGTGAATTAATTTTAAAACTTGGAATTTTTTTATGGTTTTAGGCTAAAATTGTTTAGTTTTTTTATTTTGGAATTTTTTTTATGGTTTTTATGGTGAAATTGTTGCCTTTTTTTTTTATCTTTGTACCGTTTTTTATTCTTTTTGTAGGAAAATTGTTGTGTTTTTTAATTTGATACTTTTTTCATGGATTTTATTGTGAAACTTTTGAGTTTTTTAACTTGGATGTTTTATTTATGGTCTTTACAGTGAAACTGTTGAGTTTTTTTTAACTTGAAACTGTTTTTTATTCTCTTTTAAATTTAAATTGTAGATTTTTTTAATTATTTCTTTTTAATGGTCTTTATAGTGAAATTGTTAGGTTTTTTTAACTTGGAACTTCTTTGTATTTTTTTATAGATAAACAATTGAGTTTTTTCACTTGGAATTTTATTTTCTGGTTTTGTAAGTGAAATTGTTAAGTTTTTTAACTGGTAATTTTTTATATGATTTTAGTCTAAAATTGTTTAGCTTTTTTACCTTTGAATTATTTTATGGTTTTTATAGTGAAATTGTTGAGTTTTTTTTATCTTTGTACTTTTTTTTATTCTTTTTCTAGGAAAATTGTTGAGTTTTTAAATTTGAAACTCTTTTCGTGGATTTTAATGTGAAACGTTTGAGTTTTTTAACTTGGATATTTTATTTATCGTCTTTATAGTGAAACTGTTGAGTTTTTTTAACTTGAAACTTTTTTTTATTCTTTTTTAATTAGAAATTGTAGATTTTCTTAATCTTATTTCTTTTTTATGGCCTTTATAGTGAAATTGTTGAGTTTTTTCAACTTGGAACTTCTTTGTAATTTTTATAATTAAACAGTTGATTTTTTTTAACTTGGAATATTATTTGCTGGTTTTTTAAGTGAAATGGATAAGTTTTTAAACTTGTAATTTTTATTATGATCTTAGGCTAAAATTGTTTAGTTTTTTTATCTTGGAATTTTTTATGGTTTTTACAGTGAAATTGTTGAGTTTTTTTAACTTGAAACTATTTTTTATTATTTTTTCAATTGAAGTTGTTGATTTTTATTTACTTTTGCTATGGTCTTTATAGTGAAATTGTTAAGTTTTTTAACATGCAACTTCATTGTATTTTTTTATAGTTAAACAATTGAGTTTTTTTACTTGGAATTTTATTTTCTGGTTTTTTAGTGAATTAATTTTAAAACTTGGAATTTTTTTATCGTTTTAGGCTAAAATTGTTTAGTTTTTTTATTTTGGAATTTTTTTTATGGTTTTTATGGTGAAATTTTTGCCTTTTTTTTTTATCTTTGTACCGTTTTTTATTCTTTTTGTAGGAAAATTGTTGTGTTTTTTAATTTGATACTTTTTTCATGGATTTTATTGTGAAACTTTTGAGTTTTTTAACTTGGATGTTTTATTTATGGTCTTTACAGTGAAACTGTTGAGTTTTTTATAACTTGAAACTGTTTTTTATTCTCTTTTAAATTTAAATTGTAGATTTTTTTAATTATTTCTTTTTAATGGTCTTTATAGTGAAATTGTTAGGTTTTTTTAACTTGGAACATCTTTGTATTTTTTTATAGATAAACAATTGAGTTTTTTCACTTGGAATTTTATTTTCTGGTTTTGTAAGTGAAATTGTTAAGTTTTTTAACTGGTAATTTTTTATATGATTTTAGTCTAAAATTGTTTAGCTTTTTTACCTTTGAATTATTTTATGGTTTTTATAGTGAAATTGTTGAGTTTTTTTTATCTTTGTACTTTTTTTTTATTCTTTTTCTAGGAAAATTGTTGAGTTTTTAAATTTGAAACTCTTTTCGTGGATTTTAATGTGAAACGTTTGAGTTTTTTAACTTGGATATTTTATTTATCGTCTTTATAGTGAAACTGTTGAGTTTTTTTAACTTGAAACTTTTTTTTATTCTTTTTTAATTTGAAATTGTAGATTTTCTTAATCTTATTTCTTTTTTATGGCCTTTATAGTGAAATTGTTGAGTTTTTTCAACTTGGAACTTCTTTGTAATTTTTATAATTAAACAGTTGATTTTTTTTAACTTGGAATATTATTTGTTGGTTTTTTAAGTGAAATGGATAAGTTTTTAAACTTGTAATTTTTATTATGATCTTAGGCTAAAATTGTTTAGTTTTTTTATCTTGGAATTTTTTATGGTTTTTACAGTGAAATTGTTGAGTTTTTTTAACTTGAAACTATTTTTTATTATTTTTTCAATTGAAGTTGTTGATTTTTATTTACTTTTGCTATGGTCTTTATAGTGAAATTGTTAAGTTTTTTAACATGCAACTTCATTGTATTTTTTTATAGTTAAACAATTGAGTTTTTTTACTTGGAATTTTATTTTCTGGTTTTTTAGTGAATTAATTTTAAAACTTGGAATTTTTTTATGGTTTTAGGCTAAAATTGTTTAGTTTTTTTATTTTGGAATTTTTTTTATGGTTTTTATGGTGAAATTTTTGCCTTTTTTTTTATCTTTGTACCGTTTTTTATTCTTTTTGTAGGAAAATTGTTGTGTTTTTTAATTTGATACTTTTTTCATGGATTTTATTGTGAAACTTTTGAGTTTTTTAACATGGATGTTTTATTTATGGTCTTTACAGTGAAACTGTTGAGTTTTTTATAACTTGAAACTGTTTTTTATTCTCTTTTAAATTTAAATTGTAGATTTTTTTAATTATTTCTTTTTAATGGTCTTTATAGTGAAATTGTTAGGTTTTTTTAACTTGGAACATCTTTGTATTTTTTTATAGATAAACAATTGAGTTTTTTCACTTGGAATTTTATTTTCTGGTTTTGTAAGTGAAATTGTTAAGTTTTTTAACTGGTAATTTTTTATATGATTTTAGTCTAAAATTGTTTAGCTTTTTTACCTTTGAATTATTTTATGGTTTTTATAGTGAAATTGTTGAGTTTTTTTATCTTTGTACTTTTTTTTTATTCTTTTTCTAGGAAAATTATTGAGTTTTTAAATTTGAAACTCTTTTCGTGGATTTTAATGTGAAACGTTTGAGTTTTTTAACTTGGATATTTTATTTATCGTCTTTATAGTGAAACTGTTGAGTTTTTTTAACTTGAAACTTTTTTTTATTCTTTTTTAATTTGAAATTGTAGATTTTCTTAATCTTATTTCTTTTTTATGGTCTTTATAGTGAAATTGTTGAGTTTTTTCAACTTGGAACTTCTTTGTAATTTTTATAATTAAACAGTTGATTTTTTTTAACTTGGAATATTATTTGCTGGTTTTTTAAGTGAAATGGATAAGTTTTTAAACTTGTAATTTTTATTATGATCTTAGGCTAAAATTGTTTAGTTTTTTTATCTTGGAATTTTTTATGGTTTTTACAGTGAAATTGTTGAGTTTTTTTAACTTGAAACTATTTTTTATTATTTTTTCAATTGAAGTTGTTGATTTTTATTTACTTTTGCTATGGTCTTTATAGTGAAATTGTTAAGTTTTTTAACATGCAACTTCATTGTATTTTTTTATAGTTAAACAATTGAGTTTTTTTACTTGGAATTTTATTTTCTGGTTTTTTAGTGAATTAATTTTTAAACTTGGAATTTTTTTTATGGTTTTAGGCTAAAATTGTTTAGTTTTTTTATTTTGGAATTTTTTTATGGTTTTTATGGTGAAATTGTTGAGTTTTTTTATCTTTGTACCGTTTTTTATTCTTTTTGTAGGATAATTTGATACTTTTTTCATGGATTTTATTGTGAAACTTTTGAGTTTTTTAACTTGGATGTTTTATTTATGGTCTTTACAGTGAAACTGTTGAGTTTAATTTAACTTGAAACTGTTGAGTTTTTTTTTAACTTGAAACTGTTTTTTATTCTTTTTTAAATCTAAATTGTAGATTTTTTAAACTTATTTCTTTTTAATGGTCTTTATAGTGAAATTGGTAGGTTTTTTTAACTTGGAACTTATTTGTATTTTTTTATAGATAAACAATTGAGTTTTTTCACTTGGAATTTTATTTTCTGGTTTTGTAAGTGAAATTGTTAAGTTTTTTATCTGGTAATTTTTTATATGATTTTAGTCTAAAATTGTTTAGCTTTTTTACCTTTGAATTATTTTATGGTTTTTATAGTGAAATTGTTGAGTTTTTTTTATCTTTGTACTTTTTTTTTAATTCTTTTTCTAGGAAAATTGTTGAGTTTTTAAATTTGAAACTCTTTTCATGGATTTTAATGTGAAACGTTTGAGTTTTTTAACTTGGATATTTTATTTATGGTCTTTATAGTGAAACTGTTGAGTTTTTTTAACTTGAAACTTTTTTTTATTCTTTTTTAAATTGAAATTGTAGATTTTCTTAATCTTATTTCTTTTTTATGGTCTTTATAGTGAAATTGTTGAGTTTTTTCAACTTGGAACTTCTTTGTAATTTTTATAATTAAACAGTTGATTTTTTTTAACTTGGAATATTATTTGCTGGTTTTTTAAGTGAAATGGATAAGTTTTTAAACTTGTAATTCTTATTATGATCTTAGGCTAAAATTGATTAGTTTTTTTATCTTGGAATTTTTTATGGTTTTTATAGTGAAATTGTTGAGTTTTTTTAACTTGAAACTATTTTTTATTATTTTTTCAATTGAAGTTGTTGATTTTTATTTACTTTTGTTATGGTCTTTATAGTGAAATTGTTAAGTTTTTTAACATGCAACTTCATTGTATTTTTGTATAGTTAAACAATTGAGTTTTTTTACTTGGAATTTTATTTTCTGGTTTTTTAGTGAATTAATTTTTAAACTTGGAATTTTTTTATAGTTTTAGGCTAAAATTGTTTAGTTTTTTTATTTTGGAATTTTTTTTTTGGTTTTTATGGTGAAATTGTTGAGTTTTTTTATCTTTGTACCGTTTTTTATTCTTTTTGTAGGAAAATTGTTGTGTTTTTTAATTTGACACTTTTTTCATGGATTTTATTGTGATACTTTTGAGTTTTTCAACTTGGATGTTTTATTTATGGTCTTTACAATGAAACTGTTGAGTTTTTTTTAACTTGAAACTGTTTTTTATTCTTTTTTAAATTTAAATTGTAGATTTTTTTAATAATTTCTTTTTAATGGTCTTTATAGTGAAATTGTTAGGTTTTTTTAACTTAGAACTTCTTTGTATTTTTTTATAGATAAACAATTGAGTTTTTTCACTTGGAATTTTATTTTCTGGTTTTGTAAGTGAAATTGTTAAGTTTTTTAACTGGTAATTTTTTATATGATTTTAGTCTAAAATTGTTTAGTTTTTACAATTGAATTATTTTATGGTTTTTATATTGAAATTGTTGAGTTTTTTTTATCTTTGTACTTTTTTTTTATTCTTTTTCTAGGAAAATTGTTGAGTTTTTAAATTTGAAACTCTTTTCATGGATTTTAATGTGATACGTTTGAGTTTTTTAACTTGGATATTTTATTTATGGTCTTTATAGTGAAATTGTTGAGTTTTTTTAACTTGAAACTTTTTTTTATTCTTTTTTAAATTGAAATTGTAGATTTTCTTAATCTTATTTCTTTTTTATGGTCTTTATAGTGAAATTGTTGAGTTTTTTCAACTTGGAACTTCTTTGTAATTTTTATAATTAAACAGTTGATTTTTTTTAACTTGGAATATTATTTGCTGGTTTTTTAAGTGAAATGGATAAGTTTTTAAACTTGTAATTTTTATTATGATCTTAGGCTAAAATTGTTTAGTTTTTTTATCTTGGAATTTTTTATGGTTTTTATAGTGAAATTGTTGAGTTTTTTTAACTTGAAACTATTTTTTATTATTTTTTCAATTGAAGTTGTTGATTTTTATTTACTTTTGTTATGGTCTTTATAGTGAAATTGTTAAGTTTTTAACATGCAACTTCATTGTATTTTTTTATAGTTAAACAATTGAGTTTTTTTACTTGGAATTTTATTTTCTGGTTTTTTAGTGAATTAATTTTTAAACTTGGAATTTTTTTTTTGGTTTTAGGCTAAAATTGTTTAGTTTTTTTATTTTGGAATTTTTTTATGGTTTTTATGGTGAAATTGTTGAGTTTTTTTTATCTTTGTACCGTTTTTTATTCTTTTTGTAGGATAATTTGATACTTTTTTCATGGATTTTATTGTGAAACTTTTGAGTTTTTTAACTTGGATGTTTTATTTATGGTCTTTACAGTGAAACTGTTGAGTTTAATTTAACTTGAAACTGTTGAGTTTTTTTTTTAACTTGAAACTGTTTTTTATTCTTTTTTAAATCTAAATTGTAGATTTTTTAAACTTATTTCTTTTTAATGGTCTTTATAGTGAAATTGGTAGGTTTTTTTAACTTGGAACTTATTTGTATTTTTTTATAGATAAACAATTGAGTTTTTTCACTTGGAATTTTATTTTCTGGTTTTGTAAGTGAAATTGTTAAGTTTTTTATCTGGTAATTTTTTATATGATTTTAGTCTAAAATTGTTTAGCTTTTTTACCTTTGAATTATTTTATGGTTTTTATAGTGAAATTGTTGAGTTTTTTTTATCTTTGTACTTTTTTTTAAATTCTTTTTCTAGGAAAATTGTTGAGTTTTTAAATTTGAAACTCTTTTCATGGATTTTAATGTGAAACGTTTGAGTTTTTTAACTTGGATATTTTATTTATGGTCTTTATAGTGAAACTGTTGAGTTTTTTTAACTTGAAACTTTTTTTTATTCTTTTTTAAATTGAAATTGTAGATTTTCTTAATCTTATTTCTTTTTTATGGTCTTTATAGTGAAATTGTTGAGTTTTTTTAACTTGGAACTTCTTTGTAATTTTTATAATTAAACAGTTGATTTTTTTTAATTTGGAATATTATTTGCTGGTTTTTTAAGTGAAATGGATAAGTTTTTAAACTTGTAATTTTTATTATGATCTTAGGCTAAAATTGTTTAGTTTTTTTATCTTGGAAATTTTTATGGTTTTTATAGTGAAATTGTTGAGTTTTTTTTAACTTGAAACTATTTTTTATTATTTTTTCAATTGAAGTTGTTGATTTTTATTTACTTTTGTTATGGTCTTTATAGTGAAATTGTTAAGTTTTTTAACATGCAACTTCATTGTATTTTTTTATAGTTAAACAATTGAGTTTTTTTACTTGGAATTTTATTTTCTGGTTTTTTAGTGAATTAATTTTTAAACTTGGAATTTTTTTATGGTTTTAGGCTAAAATTGTTTAGTTTTTTTATTTTGGAATTTTTTTTTGGTTTTTATGGTGAAATTGTTGAGTTTTTTTTATCTTTGTACCGTTTTTTATTCTTTTTGTAGGAAAATTGTTGTGTTTTTTAATTTGACACTTTTTTCATGGATTTTATTGTGAAACTTTTGAGTTTTTCAACTTGGATGTTTTATTTATGGTCTTTACAATGAAACTGTTGAGTTTTTTTTAACTTGAAACTGTTTTTTATTCTTTTTTAAATTTAAATTGTAGATTTTTTTAATTATTTCTTTTTAATGGTCTTTATAGTGAAATTGTTAGGTTTTTTTAACTTGGAACTTCTTTGTATTTTTTTATAGATAAACAATTGAGTTTTTTCATTTGGAATTTTATTTTCTGGTTTTGTAAGTGAAATTGTTAAGTTTTTTAACTGGTAATTTTTTATATGATTTTAGTCTAAAATTGTTTAGCTTTTTTACCTTTGAATTATTTTATGGTTTTTATAGTGAAATTGTTGAGTTTTTTTTATCTTTGTACTTTTTTTTTTTATTCTTTTTCTAGGAAAATTGTTGAGTTTTTAAATTTGAAACTCTTTTCATGGATTTTAATGTGAAACGTTTGAGTTTTTTAACTTGGATATTTTATTTATGGTCTTTATAGTGAAACTGTTGAGTTTTTTAAACTTGAAACTTTTTTTTATTCTTTTTTAAATTGAAATTGTAGATTTTCTTAATCTTATTTCTTTTTTATGGTCTTTATAGTGAAATTGTTGAGTTTTTTCAACTTGGAACTTCTTTGTAATTTTTATAATTAAACAGTTGATTTTTTTTAACTTGGAATATTATTTGCTGGTTTTTTAAGTGAAATGGATAAGTTTTTAAACTTGTAATTCTTATTATGATCTTAGGCTAAAATTGTTTAGTTTTTTTATCTTGGAATTTTTTATGGTTTTTATAGTGAAATTGTTGAGTTTTTTTAACTTGAAACTATTTTTTATTATTTTTTCAATTGAAGTTGTTGATTTTTATTTACTTTTGTTATGGTCTTTATAGTGAAATTGTTAAGTTTTTTAACATGCAACTTCATTGTATTTTTGTATAGTTAAACAATTGAGTTTTTTTACTGGGAATTTTATTTTCTGGTTTTTTAGTGAATTAATTTTTAAACTTGGAATTTTTTTATGGTTTTAGGCTAAAATTGTTTAGTTTTTTTATTTTGGAATTATTTTATGGTTTTTATGGTGAAATTGTTGAGTTTTTTTTATCTTTGTACCGTTTTTTATTCTTTTTGTAGGAAAATTGTTGTGTTTTTTAATTTGATACTTTTTTCATGGATTTTATTGTGAAACTTTTGAGTTTTTTAACTTGGATGTTTTATTTATGGTCTTTACAGTGAAACTGTTGAGTTTTTTTAACTTGAAACTGTTTTTTATTCTTTTTTAAATCTAAATTGTAGATTTTTTTAA
This sequence comes from Lathyrus aphaca, assembly GCA_963966055.1. NCBI lineage: Eukaryota > Viridiplantae > Streptophyta > Magnoliopsida > Fabales > Fabaceae > Lathyrus > Lathyrus aphaca. Next base: position 423,239,622 of record OZ014521.1, read on the forward strand.
CTTATTTCTTTTTAATGGTCTTTATAGTGAAATTGTTAGGTTTTTTTAACTTGGAACTTATTTGTATTTTTTTATAGATAAACAATTGAGTTTTTTCACTTGGAATTTTATTTTCTTGTTTTGTAAGTGAAATTGTTAAGTTTTTTAACTGGTAATTTTTTATATGACTTTAGTCTAAAATTGTTTAGCTTTTTTACCTTTGAATTATTTTATGGTTTTTATAGTGAAATTGTTGAGTTTTTTTTATCTTTGTACTTTTTTTTTATTCTTTTTCTAGGAAAATTGTTGAGTTTTTAAATTTGAAACTCTTTTCATGGATTTTAATGTGAAACGTTTGAGTTTTTTAACTTGGATATTTTATTAATCGTCTTTATAGTGAAACTGTTGAGTTTTTTTAACTTGAAACTTTTTTTTATTCTTTTTTAAATTGAAATTGTAGATTTTCTTAATCTTATTTCTTTTTTATGGTCTTTATAGTGAAATTGTTGAGTTTTTTTAACTTGGAACTTCTTTGTAATTTTTATAATTAAACAGTTGATTTTTTTTAATTTGGAATATTATTTGCTGGTTTTTTAAGTGAAATGGATAAGTTTTTAAACTTGTAATTTTTATTATGATCTTAGGCTAAAATTGTTTAGTTTTTTTATCTTGGAAATTTTTATGGTTTTTATAGTGAAATTGTTGAGTTTTTTTTAACTTGAAACTATTTTTTATTATTTTTTCAATTGAAGTTGTTGATTTTTATTTACTTTTGTTATGGTCTTTATAGTGAAATTGTTAAGTTTTTTAACATGCAACTTCATTGTATTTTTTTATAGTTAAACAATTGAGTTTTTTTACTTGGAATTTTATTTTCTGGTTTTTTAGTGAATTAATTTTTAAACTTGGAATTTTTTTATGGTTTTAGGCTAAAATTGTTTAGTTTTTTTATTTTGGAATTTTTTTTTGGTTTTTATGGTGAAATTGTTGAGTTTTTTTTATCTTTGTACCGTTTTTTATTCTTTTTGTAGGAAAATTGTTGTGTTTTTTAATTTGACACTTTTTTCATGGATTTTATTGTGAAACTTTTGAGTTTTTCAACTTGGATGTTTTATTTATGGTCTTTACAATGAAACTGTTGAGTTTTTTTTTAACTTGAAACTGTTTTTTATTCTTTTTTAAATTTAAATTGTAGATTTTTTTAATTATTTCTTTTTAATGGTCTTTATAGTGAAATTGTTAGGTTTTTTTAACTTGGAACTTCTTTGTATTTTTTTATAGATAAACAATTGAGTTTTTTCATTTGGAATTTTATTTTCTGGTTTTGTAAGTGAAATTGTTAAGTTTTTTAACTGGTAATTTTTTATATGATTTTAGTCTAAAATTGTTTAGCTTTTTTACCTTTGAATTATTTTATGGTTTTTATAGTGAAATTGTTGAGTTTTTTTTATCTTTGTACTTTTTTTTTTATTCTTTTTCTAGGAAAATTGTTGAGTTTTTAAATTTGAAACTCTTTTCATGGATTTTAATGTGAAACGTTTGAGTTTTTTAACTTGGATATTTTATTTATGGTCTTTATAGTGAAACTGTTGAGTTTTTTAAACTTGAAACTTTTTTTTATTCTTTTTTAAATTGAAATTGTAGATTTTCTTAATCTTATTTCTTTTTTATGGTCTTTATAGTGAAATTGTTGAGTTTTTTCAACTTGGAACTTCTTTGTAATTTTTATAATTAAACAGTTGATTTTTTTTAACTTGGAATATTATTTGCTGGTTTTTTAAGTGAAATGGATAAGTTTTTAAACTTGTAATTCTTATTATGATCTTAGGCTAAAATTGTTTAGTTTTTTTATCTTGGAATTTTTTATGGTTTTTATAGTGAAATTGTTGAGTTTTTTTAACTTGAAACTATTTTTTATTATTTTTTCAATTGAAGTTGTTGATTTTTATTTACTTTTGTTATGGTCTTTATAGTGAAATTGTTAAGTTTTTTAACATGCAACTTCATTGTATTTTTGTATAGTTAAACAATTGAGTTTTTTTACTGGGAATTTTATTTTCTGGTTTTTTAGTGAATTAATTTTTAAACTTGGAATTTTTTTATGGTTTTAGGCTAAAATTGTTTAGTTTTTTTATTTTGGAATTATTTTATGGTTTTTATGGTGAAATTGTTGAGTTTTTTTTTATCTTTGTACCGTTTTTTATTCTTTTTGTAGGAAAATTGTTGTGTTTTTTAATTTGATACTTTTTTCATGGATTTTATTGTGAAACTTTTGAGTTTTTTAACTTGGATGTTTTATTTATGGTCTTTACAGTGAAACTGTTGAGTTTTTTTAACTTGAAACTGTTTTTTATTCTTTTTTAAATCTAAATTGTAGATTTTTTTAACTTATTTCTTTTTAATGGTCTTTATAGTGAAATTGTTAGGTTTTTTTAACTTGGAACTTATTTGTATTTTTTTATAGATAAACAATTGAGTTTTTTCACTTGGAATTTTATTTTCTTGTTTTGTAAGTGAAATTGTTAAGTTTTTTAACTGGTAATTTTTTATATGACTTTAGTCTAAAATTGTTTAGCTTTTTTACCTTTGAATTATTTTATGGTTTTTATAGTGAAATTGTTGAGTTTTTTTTATCTTTGTACTTTTTTTTTATTCTTTTTCTAGGAAAATTGTTGAGTTTTTAAATTTGAAACTCTTTTCATGGATTTTAATGTGAAACGTTTGAGTTTTTTAACTTGGATATTTTATTAATCGTCTTTATAGTGAAACTGTTGAGTTTTTTTAACTTGAAACTTTTTTTTATTCTTTTTTAAATTGAAATTGTAGATTTTCTTAATCTTATTTCTTTTTTATGGTCTTTATAGTGAAATTGTTGAGTTTTTTCAACTTGGAACTTCTTTGTAATTTTTATAATTAAACAGTTGATTTTTTTTAACTTGGAATATTATTTGCTGGTTTTTTAAGTGAAATGGATAAGTTTTTAAACTTGTAATTCTTATTATGATCTTAGGCTAAAATTGTTTAGTTTTTTTATCTTGGAATTTTTTATGGTTTTTATAGTGAAATTGTTGAGTTTTTTTAACTTGAAACTATTTTTTATTATTTTTTCAATTGAAGTTGTTGATTTTTATTTACTTTTGTTATGGTCTTTATAGTGAAATTGTTAAGTTTTTTAACATGCAACTTCATTGTATTTTTGTATAGTTAAACAATTGAGTTTTTTTACTGGGAATTTTATTTTCTGGTTTTTTAGTGAATTAATTTTTAAACTTGGAATTTTTTTATGTTTTTAGGCTAAAATTGTTTAGTTTTTTTATTTTGGAATTATTTTATGGTTTTTATGGTGAAATTGTTGAGTTTTTTTTTTTATCTTTGTACTGTTTTTTATTCTTTTTGTAGGAAAATTGTTGTGTTTTTTAATTTGATACTTTTTTCATGGATTTTATTGTGAAACTTTTGAGTTTTTTAACTTGGATGTTTTATTTATGGTCTTTACAGTGAAACTGTTGAGTTTTTTTAACTTGAAACTGTTTTTTATTCTTTTTTAAATCTAAATTGTAGATTTTTTTAACTTATTTCTTTTTAATGGTCTTTATAGTGAAATTGTTAGGTTTTTTTAACTTGGAACTTATTTGTATTTTTTTATAGATAAACAATTGAGTTTTTTCACTTGGAATTTTATTTTCTGGTTTTGTAAGTGAAATTGTTAAGTTTTTTAACTGGTAATTTTTTATATGACTTTAGTCTAAAATTGTTTAGCTTTTTTACCTTTGAATTATTTTATGGTTTTTATAGTGAAATTGTTGAGTTTTTTTTATCTTTGTACTTTTTTTTTTATTCTTTTTCTAGGAAAATTGTTGAGTTTTTAAATTTGAAACTCTTTTCATGGATTTTAATGTGAAACGTTTGAGTTTTTTAACTTGGATATTTTATTAATCGTCTTTATAGTGAAACTGTTGAGTTTTTTTAACTTGAAACTTTTTTTTATTCTTTTTTAAATTGAAATTGTAGATTTTCTTAATCTTATTTCTTTTTTATGGTCTTTATAGTGAAATTGTTGAGTTTTTTCAACTTGGAACTTCTTTGTAATTTTTATAATTAAACAGTTGATTTTTTTTAACTTGGAATATTATTTGCTGGTTTTTTAAGTGAAATGGATAAGTTTTTAAACTTGTAATTCTTATTATGATCTTAGGCTAAAATTGTTTAGTTTTTTTATCTTGGAATTTTTTATGGTTTTTATAGTGAAATTGTTGAGTTTTTTTAACTTGAAACTATTTTTTATTATTTTTTCAATTGAAGTTGTTGATTTTTATTTACTTTTGTTATGGTCTTTATAGTGAAATTGTTAAGTTTTTTAACATGCAACTTCATTGTATTTTTGTATAGTTAAACAATTGAGTTTTTTTACTGGGAATTTTATTTTCTGGTTTTTTAGTGAATTAATTTTTAAACTTGGAATTTTTTTATGGTTTTAGGCTAAAATTGTTTAGTTTTTTTATTTTGGAATTATTTTATGATTTTTATGGTGAAATTGTTGAGTTTTTTTTTATCTTTGTACCGTTTTTTATTCTTTTTGTAGGAAAATTGTTGTGTTTTTTAATTTGATACTTTTTTCATGGATTTTATTGTGAAACTTTTGAGTTTTTTAACTTGGATGTTTTATTTATGGTCTTTACAGTGAAACTGTTGAGTTTTTTTAACTTGAAACTGTTTTTTATTCTTTTTTAAATCTAAATTGTAGATTTTTTTAACTTATTTCTTTTTAATGGTCTTTATAGTGAAATTGTTAGGTTTTTTTAACTTGGAACTTATTTGTATTTTTTTATAGATAAACAATTGAGTTTTTTCACTTGGAATTTTATTTTCTGGTTTTGTAAGTGAAATTGTTAAGTTTTTTAACTGGTAATTTTTTATATGACTTTAGTCTAAAATTGTTTAGCTTTTTTACCTTTGAATTATTTTATGGTTTTTATAGTGAAATTGTTGAGTTTTTTTTATCTTTGTACTTTTTTTTTATTCTTTTTCTAGGAAAATTGTTGAGTTTTTAAATTTGAAACTCTTTTCATGGATTTTAATGTGAAACGTTTGAGTTTTTTAACTTGGATATTTTATTAATCGTCTTTATAGTGAAAATGTTGAGTTTTTTTAACTTGAAACTTTTTTTTATTCTTTTTTAAATTGAAATTGTAGATTTTCTTAATCTTATTTCTTTTTTATGGTCTTTATAGTGAAATTGTTGAGTTTTTTCAACTTGGAACTTCTTTGTAATTTTTATAATTAAACAGTTGATTTTTTTTAACTTGGAATATTATTTGCTGGTTTTTTAAGTGAAATGGATAAGTTTTTAAACTTGTAATTCTTATTATGATCTTAGGCTAAAATTGTTTAGTTTTTTTATCTTGGAATTTTTTATGGTTTTTATAGTGAAATTGTTGAGTTTTTTTAACTTGAAACTATTTTTTATTATTTTTTCAATTGAAGTTGTTGATTTTTATTTACTTTTGTTATGGTCTTTATAGTGAAATTGTTAAGTTTTTTAACATGCAACTTCATTGTATTTTTGTATAGTTAAACAATTGAGTTTTTTTACTGGGAATTTTATTTTCTGGTTTTTTAGTGAATTAATTTTTAAACTTGGAATTTTTTTATGGTTTTAGGCTAAAATTGTTTAGTTTTTTTATTTTGGAATTATTTTATGGTTTTTATGGTGAAATTGTTGAGTTTTTTTTTTTTATCTTTGTACCGTTTTTTATTCTTTTTGTAGGAAAATTGTTGTGTTTTTTAATTTGATACTTTTTTCATGGATTTTATTGTGAAACTTTTGAGTTTTTTAACTTGGATGTTTTATTTATGGTCTTTACAGTGAAACTGTTGAGTTTTTTTAACTTGAAACTGTTTTTTATTCTTTTTTAAATCTAAATTGTAGATTTTTTTAACTTATTTCTTTTTAATGGTCTTTATAGTGAAATTGTTAGGTTTTTTTAACTTGGAACTTATTTGTATTTTTTTATAGATAAACAATTGAGTTTTTTCACTTGGAATTTTATTTTCTGGTTTTGTAAGTGAAATTGTTAAGTTTTTTAACTGGTAATTTTTTATATGACTTTAGTCTAAAATTGTTTAGCTTTTTTACCTTTGAATTATTTTATGGTTTTTATAGTGAAATTGTTGAGTTTTTTTTATCTTTGTACTTTTTTTTTTATTCTTTTTCTAGGAAAATTGTTGAGTTTTTAAATTTGAAACTCTTTTCATGGATTTTAATGTGAAACGTTTGAGTTTTTTAACTTGGATATTTTATTAATCGTCTTTATAGTGAAACTGTTGAGTTTTTTTAACTTGAAACTTTTTTTTATTCTTTTTTAAATTGAAATTGTAGATTTTCTTAATCTTATTTCTTTTTTATGGTCTTTATAGTGAAATTGTTGAGTTTTTTCAACTTGGAACTTCTTTGTAATTTTTATAATTAAACAGTTGATTTTTTTTAACTTGGAATATTATTTGCTGGTTTTTTAAGTGAAATGGATAAGTTTTTAAACTTGTAATTCTTATTATGATCTTAGGCTAAAATTGTTTAGTTTTTTTATCTTGGAATTTTTTATGGTTTTTATAGTGAAATTGTTGAGTTTTTTTAACTTGAAACTATTTTTTATTATTTTTTCAATTGAAGTTGTTGATTTTTATTTACTTTTGTTATGGTCTTTATAGTGAAATTGTTAAGTTTTTTAACATGCAACTTCATTGTATTTTTGTATAGTTAAACAATTGAGTTTTTTTACTGGGAATTTTATTTTCTGGTTTTTTAGTGAATTAATTTTTAAACTTGGAATTTTTTTATGGTTTTAGGCTAAAATTGTTTAGTTTTTTTATTTTGGAATTATTTTATGATTTTTATGGTGAAATTGTTGAGTTTTTTTTTATCTTTGTACCGTTTTTTATTCTTTTTGTAGGAAAATTGTTGTGTTTTTTAATTTGATACTTTTTTCATGGATTTTATTGTGAAACTTTTGAGTTTTTTAACTTGGATGTTTTATTTATGGTCTTTACAGTGAAACTGTTGAGTTTTTTTAACTTGAAACTGTTTTTTATTCTTTTTTAAATCTAAATTGTAGATTTTTTTAACTTATTTCTTTTTAATGGTCTTTATAGTGAAATTGTTAGGTTTTTTTAACTTGGAACTTATTTGTATTTTTTTATAGATAAACAATTGAGTTTTTTCACTTGGAATTTTATTTTCTGGTTTTGTAAGTGAAATTGTTAAGTTTTTTAACTGGTAATTTTTTATATGACTTTAGTCTAAAATTGTTTAGCTTTTTTACCTTTGAATTATTTTATGGTTTTTATAGTGAAATTGTTGAGTTTTTTTTATCTTTGTACTTTTTTTTTATTCTTTTTCTAGGAAAATTGTTGAGTTTTTAAATTTGAAACTCTTTTCATGGATTTTAATGTGAAACGTTTGAGTTTTTTAACTTGGATATTTTATTAATCGTCTTTATAGTGAAACTGTTGAGTTTTTTTAACTTGAAACTTTTTTTTATTCTTTTTTAAATTGAAATTGTAGATTTTCTTAATCTTATTTCTTTTTTATGGTCTTTATAGTGAAATTGTTGAGTTTTTTCAACTTGGAACTTCTTTGTAATTTTTATAATTAAACAGTTGATTTTTTTTAACTTGGAATATTATTTGCTGGTTTTTTAAGTGAAATGGATAAGTTTTTAAACTTGTAATTCTTATTATGATCTTAGGCTAAAATTGTTTAGTTTTTTTATCTTGGAATTTTTTATGGTTTTTATAGTGAAATTGTTGAGTTTTTTTAACTTGAAACTATTTTTTATTATTTTTTCAATTGAAGTTGTTGATTTTTATTTACTTTTGTTATGGTCTTTATAGTGAAATTGTTAAGTTTTTTAACATGCAACTTCATTGTATTTTTGTATAGTTAAACAATTGAGTTTTTTTACTGGGAATTTTATTTTCTGGTTTTTTAGTGAATTAATTTTTAAACTTGGAATTTTTTTATGGTTTTAGGCTAAAATTGTTTAGTTTTTTTATTTTGGAATTATTTTATGATTTTTATGGTGAAATTGTTGAGTTTTTTTTTTTATCTTTGTACCGTTTTTTATTCTTTTTGTAGGAAAATTGTTGTGTTTTTTAATTTGATACTTTTTTCATGGATTTTATTGTGAAACTTTTGAGTTTTTTAACTTGGATGTTTTATTTATGGTCTTTACAGTGAAACTGTTGAGTTTTTTTAACTTGAAACTGTTTTTTATTCTTTTTTAAATCTAAATTGTAGATTTTTTTAACTTATTTCTTTTTAATGGTCTTTATAGTGAAATTGTTAGGTTTTTTTAACTTGGAACTTATTTGTATTTTTTTATAGATAAACAATTGAGTTTTTTCACTTGGAATTTTATTTTCTGGTTTTGTAAGTGAAATTGTTAAGTTTTTTAACTGGTAATTTTTTATATGACTTTAGTCTAAAATTGTTTAGCTTTTTTACCTTTGAATTATTTTATGGTTTTTATAGTGAAATTGTTGAGTTTTTTTTATCTTTGTACTTTTTTTTTAATTCTTTTTCTAGGAAAATTGTTGAGTTTTTAAATTTGAAACTCTTTTCATGGATTTTAATGTGAAACGTTTGAGTTTTTTAACTTGGATATTTTATTAATCGTCTTTATAGTGAAACTGTTGAGTTTTTTTAACTTGAAACTTTTTTTTATTCTTTTTTAAATTGAAATTGTAGATTTTCTTAATCTTATTTCTTTTTTATGGTCTTTATAGTGAAATTGTTGAGTTTTTTCAACTTGGAACTTCTTTGTAATTTTTATAATTAAACAGTTGATTTTTTTTAACTTGGAATATTATTTGCTGGTTTTTTAAGTGAAATGGATAAGTTTTTAAACTTGTAATTCTTATTATGATCTTAGGCTAAAATTGTTTAGTTTTTTTATCTTGGAATTTTTTATGGTTTTTATAGTGAAATTGTTGAGTTTTTTTAACTTGAAACTATTTTTTATTATTTTTTCAATTGAAGTTGTTGATTTTTATTTACTTTTGTTATGGTCTTTATAGTGAAATTGTTAAGTTTTTTAACATGCAACTTCATTGTATTTTTGTATAGTTAAACAATTGAGTTTTTTTACTGGGAATTTTATTTTCTGGTTTTTTAGTGAATTAATTTTTAAACTTGGAATTTTTTTATGGTTTTAGGCTAAAATTGTTTAGTTTTTTTATTTTGGAATTATTTTATGATTTTTATGGTGAAATTGTTGAGTTTTTTTTTTTATCTTTGTACCGTTTTTTATTCTTTTTGTAGGAAAATTGTTGTGTTTTTTAATTTGATACTTTTTTCATGGATTTTATTGTGAAACTTTTGAGTTTTTTAACTTGGATGTTTTATTTATGGTCTTTACAGTGAAACTGTTGAGTTTTTTTAACTTGAAACTGTTTTTTATTCTTTTTTAAATCTAAATTGTAGATTTTTTTAACTTATTTCTTTTTAATGGTCTTTATAGTGAAATTGTTAGGTTTTTTTAACTTGGAACTTATTTGTATTTTTTTATAGATAAACAATTGAGTTTTTTCACTTGGAATTTTATTTTCTGGTTTTGTAAGTGAAATTGTTAAGTTTTTTAACTGGTAATTTTTTATATGACTTTAGTCTAAAATTGTTTAGCTTTTTTACCTTTGAATTATTTTATGGTTTTTATAGTGAAATTGTTGAGTTTTTTTTATCTTTGTACTTTTTTTTTAATTCTTTTTCTAGGAAAATTGTTGAGTTTTTAAATTTGAAACTCTTTTCATGGATTTTAATGTGAAACGTTTGAGTTTTTTAACTTGGATATTTTATTAATCGTCTTTATAGTGAAACTGTTGAGTTTTTTTAACTTGAAACTTTTTTTTATTCTTTTTTAAATTGAAATTGTAGATTTTCTTAATCTTATTTCTTTTTTATGGTCTTTATAGTGAAATTGTTGAGTTTTTTCAACTTGGAACTTCTTTGTAATTTTTATAATTAAACAGTTGATTTTTTTTAACTTGGAATATTATTTGCTGGTTTTTTAAGTGAAATGGATAAGTTTTTAAACTTGTAATTCTTATTATGATCTTAGGCTAAAATTGTTTAGTTTTTTTATCTTGGAATTTTTTATGGTTTTTATAGTGAAATTGTTGAGTTTTTTTAACTTGAAACTATTTTTTATTATTTTTTCAATTGAAGTTGTTGATTTTTATTTACTTTTGTTATGGTCTTTATAGTGAAATTGTTAAGTTTTTTAACATGCAACTTCATTGTATTTTTGTATAGTTAAACAATTGAGTTTTTTTACTGGGAATTTTATTTTCTGGTTTTTTAGTGAATTAATTTTTAAACTTGGAATTTTTTTATGGTTTTAGGCTAAAATTGTTTAGTTTTTTTATTTTGGAATTATTTTATGATTTTTATGGTGAAATTGTTGAGTTTTTTTTTTATCTTTGTACCGTTTTTTATTCTTTTTGTAGGAAAATTGTTGTGTTTTTTAATTTGATACTTTTTTCATGGATTTTATTGTGAAACTTTTGAGTTTTTTAACTTGGATGTTTTATTTATGGTCTTTACAGTGAAACTGTTGAGTTTTTTTAACTTGAAACTGTTTTTTATTCTTTTTTAAATCTAAATTGTAGATTTTTTTAACTTATTTCTTTTTAATGGTCTTTATAGTGAAATTGTTAGGTTTTTTTAACTTGGAACTTATTTGTATTTTTTTATAGATAAACAATTGAGTTTTTTCACTTGGAATTTTATTTTCTGGTTTTGTAAGTGAAATTGTTAAGTTTTTTAACTGGTAATTTTTTATATGACTTTAGTCTAAAATTGTTTAGCTTTTTTACCTTTGAATTATTTTATGGTTTTTATAGTGAAATTGTTGAGTTTTTTTTATCTTTGTACTTTTTTTTTTATTCTTTTTCTAGGAAAATTGTTGAGTTTTTAAATTTGAAACTCTTTTCATGGATTTTAATGTTTACGTTTGAGTTTTTTAACTTGGATATTTTATTAATCGTCTTTATAGTGAAACTGTTGAGTTTTTTTAACTTGAAACTTTTTTTTATTCTTTTTTAAATTGAAATTGTAGATTTTCTTAATCTTATTTCTTTTTTATGGTCTTTATAGTGAAATTGTTGAGTTTTTTCAACTTGGAACTTCTTTGTAATTTTTATAATTAAACAGTTGATTTTTTTTAACTTGGAATATTATTTGCTGGTTTTTTAAGTGAAATGGATAAGTTTTTAAACTTGTAATTCTTATTATGATCTTAGGCTAAAATTGTTTAGTTTTTTTATCTTGGAATTTTTTATGGTTTTTATAGTGAAATTGTTGAGTTTTTTTAACTTGAAACTATTTTTTATTATTTTTTCAATTGAAGTTGTTGATTTTTATTTACTTTTGTTATGGTCTTTATAGTGAAATTGTTAAGTTTTTTAACATGCAACTTCATTGTATTTTTGTATAGTTAAACAATTGAGTTTTTTTACTGGGAATTTTATTTTCTGGTTTTTTAGTGAATTAATTTTTAAACTTGGAATTTTTTTATGGTTTTAGGCTAAAATTGTTTAGTTTTTTTATTTTGGAATTATTTTATGATTTTTATGGTGAAATTGTTGAGTTTTTTTTTTATCTTTGTACCGTTTTTTATTCTTTTTGTAGGAAAATTGTTGTGTTTTTTAATTTGATACTTTTTTCATGGATTTTATTGTGAAACTTTTGAGTTTTTTAACTTGGATGTTTTATTTATGGTCTTTACAGTGAAACTGTTGAGTTTTTTTAACTTGAAACTGTTTTTTATTCTTTTTTAAATCTAAATTGTAGATTTTTTTAACTTATTTCTTTTTAATGGTCTTTATAGTGAAATTGTTAGGTTTTTTTAACTTGGAACTTATTTGTATTTTTTTATAGATAAACAATTGAGTTTTTTCACTTGGAATTTTATTTTCTGGTTTTGTAAGTGAAATTGTTAAGTTTTTTAACTGGTAATTTTTTATATGACTTTAGTCTAAAATTGTTTAGCTTTTTTACCTTTGAATTATTTTATGGTTTTTATAGTGAAATTGTTGAGTTTTTTTTATCTTTGTACTTTTTTTTTTATTCTTTTTCTAGGAAAATTGTTGAGTTTTTAAATTTGAAACTCTTTTCATGGATTTTAATGTTTACGTTTGAGTTTTTTAACTTGGATATTTTATTAATCGTCTTTATAGTGAAACTGTTGAGTTTTTTTAACTTGAAACTTTTTTTTATTCTTTTTTAAATTGAAATTGTAGATTTTCTTAATCTTATTTCTTTTTTATGGTCTTTATAGTGAAATTGTTGAGTTTTTTCAACTTGGAACTTCTTTGTAATTTTTATAATTAAACAGTTGATTTTTTTTAACTTGGAATATTATTTGCTGGTTTTTTAAGTGAAATGGATAAGTTTTTAAACTTGTAATTCTTATTATGATCTTAGGCTAAAATTGTTTAGTTTTTTTATCTTGGAATTTTTTATGGTTTTTATAGTGAAATTGTTGAGTTTTTTTAACTTGAAACTATTTTTTATTATTTTTTCAATTGAAGTTGTTGATTTTTATTTACTTTTGTTATGGTCTTTATAGTGAAATTGTTAAGTTTTTTAACATGCAACTTCATTGTATTTTTGTATAGTTAAACAATTGAGTTTTTTTACTGGGAATTTTATTTTCTGGTTTTTTAGTGAATTAATTTTTAAACTTGGAATTTTTTTATGGTTTTAGGCTAAAATTGTTTAGTTTTTTTATTTTGGAATTATTTTATGATTTTTATGGTGAAATTGTTGAGTTTTTTTTTTATCTTTGTACCGTTTTTTATTCTTTTTGTAGGAAAATTGTTGTGTTTTTTAATTTGATACTTTTTTCATGGATTTTATTGTGAAACTTTTGAGTTTTTTAACTTGGATGTTTTATTTATGGTCTTTACAGTGAAACTGTTGAGTTTTTTTAACTTGAAACTGTTTTTTATTCTTTTTTAAATCTAAATTGTAGATTTTTTTAACTTATTTCTTTTTAATGGTCTTTATAGTGAAATTGTTAGGTTTTTTTAACTTGGAACTTATTTGTATTTTTTTTATAGATAAACAATTGAGTTTTTTCACTTGGAATTTTATTTTCTGGTTTTGTAAGTGAAATTGTTAAGTTTTTTAACTGGTAATTTTTTATATGACTTTAGTCTAAAATTGTTTAGCTTTTTTACCTTTGAATTATTTTATGGTTTTTATAGTGAAATTGTTGAGTTTTTTTTATCTTTGTACTTTTTTTTTTATTCTTTTTCTAGGAAAATTGTTGAGTTTTTAAATTTGAAACTCTTTTCATGGATTTTAATGTTTACGTTTGAGTTTTTTAACTTGGATATTTTATTAATCGTCTTTATAGTGAAACTGTTGAGTTTTTTTAACTTGAAACTTTTTTTTATTCTTTTTTAAATTGAAATTGTAGATTTTCTTAATCTTATTTCTTTTTTATGGTCTTTATAGTGAAATTGTTGAGTTTTTTCAACTTGGAACTTCTTTGTAATTTTTATAATTAAACAGTTGATTTTTTTTAACTTGGAATATTATTTGCTGGTTTTTTAAGTGAAATGGATAAGTTTTTAAACTTGTAATTCTTATTATGATCTTAGGCTAAAATTGTTTAGTTTTTTTATCTTGGAATTTTTTATGGTTTTTATAGTGAAATTGTTGAGTTTTTTTAACTTGAAACTATTTTTTATTATTTTTTCAATTGAAGTTGTTGATTTTTATTTACTTTTGTTATGGTCTTTATAGTGAAATTGTTAAGTTTTTTAACATGCAACTTCATTGTATTTTTGTATAGTTAAACAATTGAGTTTTTTTACTGGGAATTTTATTTTCTGGTTTTTTAGTGAATTAATTTTTAAACTTGGAATTTTTTTATGGTTTTAGGCTAAAATTGTTTAGTTTTTTTATTTTGGAATTATTTTATGATTTTTATGGTGAAATTGTTGAGTTTTTTTTTTTATCTTTGTACCGTTTTTTATTCTTTTTGTAGGAAAATTGTTGTGTTTTTTAATTTGATACTTTTTTCATGGATTTTATTGTGAAACTTTTGAGTTTTTTAACTTGGATGTTTTATTTATGGTCTTTACAGTGAAACTGTTGAGTTTTTTTAACTTGAAACTGTTTTTTATTCTTTTTTAAATCTAAATTGTAGATTTTTTTAACTTATTTCTTTTTAATGGTCTTTATAGTGAAATTGTTAGGTTTTTTTAACTTGGAACTTATTTGTATTTTTTTATAGATAAACAATTGAGTTTTTTCACTTGGAATTTTATTTTCTGGTTTTGTAAGTGAAATTGTTAAGTTTTTTAACTGGTAATTTTTTATATGACTTTAGTCTAAAATTGTTTAGCTTTTTTACCTTTGAATTATTTTATGGTTTTTATAGTGAAATTGTTGAGTTTTTTTTATCTTTGTACTTTTTTTTTTATTCTTTTTCTAGGAAAATTGTTGAGTTTTTAAATTTGAAACTCTTTTCATGGATTTTAATGTGAAACGTTTGAGTTTTTTAACTTGGATATTTTATTAATCGTCTTTATAGTGAAACTGTTGAGTTTTTTTAACTTGAAACTTTTTTTTATTCTTTTTTAAATTGAAATTGTAGATTTTCTTAATCTTATTTCTTTTTTATGGTCTTTATAGTGAAATTGTTGAGTTTTTTCAACTTGGAACTTCTTTGTAATTTTTATAATTAAACAGTTGATTTTTTTTAACTTGGAATATTATTTGCTGGTTTTTTAAGTGAAATGGATAAGTTTTTAAACTTGTAATTCTTATTATGATCTTAGGCTAAAATTGTTTAGTTTTTTTATCTTGGAATTTTTTATGGTTTTTATAGTGAAATTGTTGAGTTTTTTTAACTTGAAACTATTTTTTATTATTTTTTCAATTGAAGTTGTTGATTTTTATTTACTTTTGTTATGGTCTTTATAGTGAAATTGTTAAGTTTTTTAACATGCAACTTCATTGTATTTTTGTATAGTTAAACAATTGAGTTTTTTTACTGGGAATTTTATTTTCTGGTTTTTTAGTGAATTAATTTTTAAACTTGGAATTTTTTTATGGTTTTAGGCTAAAATTGTTTAGTTTTTTTATTTTGGAATTATTTTATGATTTTTATGGTGAAATTGTTGAGTTTTTTTTTTATCTTTGTACCGTTTTTTATTCTTTTTGTAGGAAAATTGTTGTGTTTTTTAATTTGATACTTTTTTCATGGATTTTATTGTGAAACTTTTGAGTTTTTTAACTTGGATGTTTTATTTATGGTCTTTACAGTGAAACTGTTGAGTTTTTTTAACTTGAAACTGTTTTTTATTCTTTTTTAAATCTAAATTGTAGATTTTTTTAACTTATTTCTTTTTAATGGTCTTTATAGTGAAATTGTTAGGTTTTTTTAACTTGGAACTTATTTGTATTTTTTTATAGATAAACAATTGAGTTTTTTCACTTGGAATTTTATTTTCTGGTTTTGTAAGTGAAATTGTTAAGTTTTTTAACTGGTAATTTTTTATATGACTTTAGTCTAAAATTGTTTAGCTTTTTTACCTTTGAATTATTTTATGGTTTTTATAGTGAAATTGTTGAGTTTTTTTTATCTTTGTACTTTTATTTTTATTCTTTTTCTAGGAAAATTGTTGAGTTTTTAAATTTGAAACTCTTTTCATGGATTTTAATGTTTACGTTTGAGTTTTTTAACTTGGATATTTTATTAATCGTCTTTATAGTGAAACTGTTGAGTTTTTTTAACTTGAAACTTTTTTTTATTCTTTTTTAAATTGAAATTGTAGATTTTCTTAATCTTATTTCTTTTTTATGGTCTTTATAGTGAAATTGTTGAGTTTTTTCAACTTGGAACTTCTTTGTAATTTTTATAATTAAACAGTTGATTTTTTTTAACTTGGAATATTATTTGCTGGTTTTTTAAGTGAAATGGATAAGTTTTTAAACTTGTAATTCTTATTATGATCTTAGGCTAAAATTGTTTAGTTTTTTTATCTTGGAATTTTTTATGGTTTTTATAGTGAAATTGTTGAGTTTTTTTAACTTGAAACTATTTTTTATTATTTTTTCAATTGAAGTTGTTGATTTTTATTTACTTTTGTTATGGTCTTTATAGTGAAATTGTTAAGTTTTTTAACATGCAACTTCATTGTATTTTTGTATAGTTAAACAATTGAGTTTTTTTACTGGGAATTTTATTTTCTGGTTTTTTAGTGAATTAATTTTTAAACTTGGAATTTTTTTATGGTTTTAGGCTAAAATTGTTTAGTTTTTTTATTTTGGAATTATTTTATGATTTTTATGGTGAAATTGTTGATTTTTTTTTTTTATCTTTGTACCGTTTTTTATTCTTTTTGTAGGAAAATTGTTGTGTTTTTTAATTTGATACTTTTTTCATGGATTTTATTGTGAAACTTTTGAGTTTTTTAACTTGGATGTTTTATTTATGGTCTTTACAGTGAAACTGTTGAGTTTTTTTAACTTGAAACTGTTTTTTATTCTTTTTTAAATCTAAATTGTAGATTTTTTTAACTTATTTCTTTTTAATGGTCTTTATAGTGAAATTGTTAGGTTTTTTTTAACTTGGAACTTATTTGTATTTTTTTATAGATAAACAATTGAGTTTTTTCACTTGGAATTTTATTTTCTGGTTTTGTAAGTGAAATTGTTAAGTTTTTTAACTGGTAATTTTTTATATGACTTTAGTCTAAAATTGTTTAGCTTTTTTACCTTTGAATTATTTTATGGTTTTTATAGTGAAATTGTTGAGTTTTTTTTATCTTTGTACTTTTTTTTTTATTCTTTTTCTAGGAAAATTGTTGAGTTTTTAAATTTGAAACTCTTTTCATGGATTTTAATGTGAAACGTTTGAGTTTTTTAACTTGGATATTTTATTAATCGTCTTTATAGTGAAACTGTTGAGTTTTTTTAACTTGAAACTTTTTTTTATTCTTTTTTAAATTGAAATTGTAGATTTTCTTAATCTTATTTCTTTTTTATGGTCTTTATAGTGAAATTGTTGAGTTTTTTCAACTTGGAACTTCTTTGTAATTTTTATAATTAAACAGTTGATTTTTTTTAACTTGGAATATTATTTGCTGGTTTTTTAAGTGAAATGGATAAGTTTTTAAACTTGTAATTCTTATTATGATCTTAGGCTAAAATTGTTTAGTTTTTTTATCTTGGAATTTTTTATGGTTTTTATAGTGAAATTGTTGAGTTTTTTTAACTTGAAACTATTTTTTATTATTTTTTCAATTGAAGTTGTTGATTTTTATTTACTTTTGTTATGGTCTTTATAGTGAAATTGTTAAGTTTTTTAACATGCAACTTCATTGTATTTTTGTATAGTTAAACAATTGAGTTTTTTTACTGGGAATTTTATTTTCTGGTTTTTTAGTGAATTAATTTTTAAACTTGGAATTTTTTTATGGTTTTAGGCTAAAATTGTTTAGTTTTTTTATTTTGGAATTATTTTATGATTTTTATGGTGAAATTGTTGAGTTTTTTTTTTTATCTTTGTACCGTTTTTTATTCTTTTTGTAGGAAAATTGTTGTGTTTTTTAATTTGATACTTTTTTCATGGATTTTATTGTGAAACTTTTGAGTTTTTTAACTTGGATGTTTTATTTATGGTCTTTACAGTGAAACTGTTGAGTTTTTTTAACTTGAAACTGTTTTTTATTCTTTTTTAAATCTAAATTGTAGATTTTTTTAACTTATTTCTTTTTAATGGTCTTTATAGTGAAATTGTTAGGTTTTTTTAACTTGGAACTTATTTTTATTTTTTTATAGATAAACAATTGAGTTTTTTCACTTGGAATTTTATTTTCTGGTTTTGTAAGTGAAATTGTTAAGTTTTTTAACTGGTAATTTTTTATATGACTTTAGTCTAAAATTGTTTAGCTTTTTTACCTTTGAATTATTTTATGGTTTTTATAGTGAAATTGTTGAGTTTTTTTTATCTTTGTACTTTTTTTTTTATTCTTTTTCTAGGAAAATTGTTGAGTTTTTAAATTTGAAACTCTTTTCATGGATTTTAATGTGAAACGTTTGAGTTTTTTAACTTGGATATTTTATTAATCGTCTTTATAGTGAAACTGTTGAGTTTTTTTAACTTGAAACTTTTTTTTATTCTTTTTTAAATTGAAATTGTAGATTTTCTTAATCTTATTTCTTTTTTATGGTCTTTATAGTGAAATTGTTGAGTTTTTTCAACTTGGAACTTCTTTGTAATTTTTATAATTAAACAGTTGATTTTTTTTAACTTGGAATATTATTTGCTGGTTTTTTAAGTGAAATGGATAAGTTTTTAAACTTGTAATTCTTATTATGATCTTAGGCTAAAATTGTTTAGTTTTTTTATCTTGGAATTTTTTATGGTTTTTATAGTGAAATTGTTGAGTTTTTTTAACTTGAAACTATTTTTTATTATTTTTTCAATTGAAGTTGTTGATTTTTATTTACTTTTGTTATGGTCTTTATAGTGAAATTGTTAAGTTTTTTAACATGCAACTTCATTGTATTTTTGTATAGTTAAACAATTGAGTTTTTTTACTGGGAATTTTATTTTCTGGTTTTTTAGTGAATTAATTTTTAAACTTGGAATTTTTTTATGGTTTTAGGCTAAAATTGTTTAGTTTTTTTATTTTGGAATTATTTTATGGTTTTTATGGTGAAATTGTTGAGTTTTTTTTTTATCTTTGTACCGTTTTTTATTCTTTTTGTAGGAAAATTGTTGTGTTTTTTAATTTGATACTTTTTTCATGGATTTTATTGTGAAACTTTTGAGTTTTTTAACTTGGATGTTTTATTTATGGTCTTTACAGTGAAACTGTTGAGTTTTTTTAACTTGAAACTGTTTTTTATTCTTTTTTAAATCTAAATTGTAGATTTTTTTAACTTATTTCTTTTTAATGGTCTTTATAGTGAAATTGTTAGGTTTTTTTAACTTGGAACTTATTTGTATTTTTTTATAGATAAACAATTGAGTTTTTTCACTTGGAATTTTATTTTCTGGTTTTGTAAGTGAAATTGTTAAGTTTTTTAACTGGTAATTTTTTATATGACTTTAGTCTAAAATTGTTTAGCTTTTTTACCTTTGAATTATTTTATGGTTTTTATAGTGAAATTGTTGAGTTTTTTTTATCTTTGTACTTTTTTTTTTATTCTTTTTCTAGGAAAATTGTTGAGTTTTTAAATTTGAAACTCTTTTCATGGATTTTAATGTGAAACGTTTGAGTTTTTTAACTTGGATATTTTATTAATCGTCTTTATAGTGAAACTGTTGAGTTTTTTTAACTTGAAACTTTTTTTTATTCTTTTTTAAATTGAAATTGTAGATTTTCTTAATCTTATTTCTTTTTTATGGTCTTTATAGTGAAATTGTTGAGTTTTTTCAACTTGGAACTTCTTTGTAATTTTTATAATTAAACAGTTGATTTTTTTTAACTTGGAATATTATTTGCTGGTTTTTTAAGTGAAATGGATAAGTTTTTAAACTTGTAATTCTTATTATGATCTTAGGCTAAAATTGTTTAGTTTTTTTATCTTGGAATTTTTTATGGTTTTTATAGTGAAATTGTTGAGTTTTTTTAACTTGAAACTATTTTTTATTATTTTTTCAATTGAAGTTGTTGATTTTTATTTACTTTTGTTATGGTCTTTATAGTGAAATTGTTAAGTTTTTTAACATGCAACTTCATTGTATTTTTGTATAGTTAAACAATTGAGTTTTTTTACTGGGAATTTTATTTTCTGGTTTTTTAGTGAATTAATTTTTAAACTTGGAATTTTTTTATGGTTTTAGGCTAAAATTGTTTAGTTTTTTTATTTTGGAATTATTTTATGATTTTTATGGTGAAATTGTTGATTTTTTTTTTTATCTTTGTACCGTTTTTTATTCTTTTTGTAGGAAAATTGTTGTGTTTTTTAATTTGATACTTTTTTCATGGATTTTATTGTGAAACTTTTGAGTTTTTTAACTTGGATGTTTTATTTATGGTCTTTACAGTGAAACTGTTGAGTTTTTTTAACTTGAAACTGTTTTTTATTCTTTTTTAAATCTAAATTGTAGATTTTTTTAACTTATTTCTTTTTAATGGTCTTTATAGTGAAATTGTTAGGTTTTTTTAACTTGGAACTTATTTGTATTTTTTTATAGATAAACAATTGAGTTTTTTCACTTGGAATTTTATTTTCTGGTTTTGTAAGTGAAATTGTTAAGTTTTTTAACTGGTAATTTTTTATATGACTTTAGTCTAAAATTGTTTAGCTTTTTTACCTTTGAATTATTTTATGGTTTTTATAGTGAAATTGTTGAGTTTTTTTTATCTTTGTACTTTTTTTTTTATTCTTTTTCTAGGAAAATTGTTGAGTTTTTAAATTTGAAACTCTTTTCATGGATTTTAATGTGAAACGTTTGAGTTTTTTAACTTGGATATTTTATTAATCGTCTTTATAGTGAAACTGTTGAGTTTTTTTAACTTGAAACTTTTTTTTATTCTTTTTTAAATTGAAATTGTAGATTTTCTTAATCTTATTTCTTTTTTATGGTCTTTATAGTGAAATTGTTGAGTTTTTTCAACTTGGAACTTCTTTGTAATTTTTATAATTAAACAGTTGATTTTTTTTAACTTGGAATATTATTTGCTGGTTTTTTAAGTGAAATGGATAAGTTTTTAAACTTGTAATTCTTATTATGATCTTAGGCTAAAATTGTTTAGTTTTTTTATCTTGGAATTTTTTATGGTTTTTATAGTGAAATTGTTGAGTTTTTTTAACTTGAAACTATTTTTTATTATTTTTTCAATTGAAGTTGTTGATTTTTATTTACTTTTGTTATGGTCTTTATAGTGAAATTGTTAAGTTTTTTAACATGCAACTTCATTGTATTTTTGTATAGTTAAACAATTGAGTTTTTTTACTGGGAATTTTATTTTCTGGTTTTTTAGTGAATTAATTTTTAAACTTGGAATTTTTTTATGGTTTTAGGCTAAAATTGTTTAGTTTTTTTATTTTGGAATTATTTTATGATTTTTATGGTGAAATTGTTGATTTTTTTTTTTTATCTTTGTACCGTTTTTTATTCTTTTTGTAGGAAAATTGTTGTGTTTTTTAATTTGATACTTTTTTCATGGATTTTATTGTGAAACTTTTGAGTTTTTTAACTTGGATGTTTTATTTATGGTCTTTACAGTGAAACTGTTGAGTTTTTTTAACTTGAAACTGTTTTTTATTCTTTTTTAAATCTAAATTGTAGATTTTTTTAACTTATTTCTTTTTAATGGTCTTTATAGTGAAATTGTTAGGTTTTTTTTAACTTGGAACTTATTTGTATTTTTTTATAGATAAACAATTGAGTTTTTTCACTTGGAATTTTATTTTCTGGTTTTGTAAGTGAAATTGTTAAGTTTTTTAACTGGTAATTTTTTATATGACTTTAGTCTAAAATTGTTTAGCTTTTTTACCTTTGAATTATTTTATGGTTTTTATAGTGAAATTGTTGAGTTTTTTTTATCTTTGTACTTTTTTTTTTATTCTTTTTCTAGGAAAATTGTTGAGTTTTTAAATTTGAAACTCTTTTCATGGATTTTAATGTGAAACGTTTGAGTTTTTTAACTTGGATATTTTATTAATCGTCTTTATAGTGAAACTGTTGAGTTTTTTTAACTTGAAACTTTTTTTTATTCTTTTTTAAATTGAAATTGTAGATTTTCTTAATCTTATTTCTTTTTTATGGTCTTTATAGTGAAATTGTTGAGTTTTTTCAACTTGGAACTTCTTTGTAATTTTTATAATTAAACAGTTGATTTTTTTTAACTTGGAATATTATTTGCTGGTTTTTTAAGTGAAATGGATAAGTTTTTAAACTTGTAATTCTTATTATGATCTTAGGCTAAAATTGTTTAGTTTTTTTATCTTGGAATTTTTTATGGTTTTTATAGTGAAATTGTTGAGTTTTTTTAACTTGAAACTATTTTTTATTATTTTTTCAATTGAAGTTGTTGATTTTTATTTACTTTTGTTATGGTCTTTATAGTGAAATTGTTAAGTTTTTTAACATGCAACTTCATTGTATTTTTGTATAGTTAAACAATTGAGTTTTTTTACTGGGAATTTTATTTTCTGGTTTTTTAGTGAATTAATTTTTAAACTTGGAATTTTTTTATGGTTTTAGGCTAAAATTGTTTAGTTTTTTTATTTTGGAATTATTTTATGATTTTTATGGTGAAATTGTTGAGTTTTTTTTTTTATCTTTGTACCGTTTTTTATTCTTTTTGTAGGAAAATTGTTGTGTTTTTTAATTTGATACTTTTTTCATGGATTTTATTGTGAAACTTTTGAGTTTTTTAACTTGGATGTTTTATTTATGGTCTTTACAGTGAAACTGTTGAGTTTTTTTAACTTGAAACTGTTTTTTATTCTTTTTTAAATCTAAATTGTAGATTTTTTTAACTTATTTCTTTTTAATGGTCTTTATAGTGAAATTGTTAGGTTTTTTTAACTTGGAACTTATTTGTATTTTTTTATAGATAAACAATTGAGTTTTTTCACTTGGAATTTTATTTTCTGGTTTTGTAAGTGAAATTGTTAAGTTTTTTAACTGGTAATTTTTTATATGACTTTAGTCTAAAATTGTTTAGCTTTTTTACCTTTGAATTATTTTATGGTTTTTATAGTGAAATTGTTGAGTTTTTTTTATCTTTGTACTTTTTTTTTAATTCTTTTTCTAGGAAAATTGTTGAGTTTTTAAATTTGAAACTCTTTTCATGGATTTTAATGTGAAACGTTTGAGTTTTTTAACTTGGATATTTTATTAATCGTCTTTATAGTGAAACTGTTGAGTTTTTTTAACTTGAAACTTTTTTTTATTCTTTTTTAAATTGAAATTGTAGATTTTCTTAATCTTATTTCTTTTTTATGGTCTTTATAGTGAAATTGTTGAGTTTTTTCAACTTGGAACTTCTTTGTAATTTTTATAATTAAACAGTTGATTTTTTTTAACTTGGAATATTATTTGCTGGTTTTTTAAGTGAAATGGATAAGTTTTTAAACTTGTAATTCTTATTATGATCTTAGGCTAAAATTGTTTAGTTTTTTTATCTTGGAATTTTTTATGGTTTTTATAGTGAAATTGTTGAGTTTTTTTAACTTGAAACTATTTTTTATTATTTTTTCAATTGAAGTTGTTGATTTTTATTTACTTTTGTTATGGTCTTTATAGTGAAATTGTTAAGTTTTTTAACATGCAACTTCATTGTATTTTTGTATAGTTAAACAATTGAGTTTTTTTACTGGGAATTTTATTTTCTGGTTTTTTAGTGAATTAATTTTTAAACTTGGAATTTTTTTATGGTTTTAGGCTAAAATTGTTTAGTTTTTTTATTTTGGAATTATTTTATGGTTTTTATGGTGAAATTGTTGAGTTTTTTTTTTATCTTTGTACCGTTTTTTATTCTTTTTGTAGGAAAATTGTTGTGTTTTTTAATTTGATACTTTTTTCATGGATTTTATTGTGAAACTTTTGAGTTTTTTAACTTGGATGTTTTATTTATGGTCTTTACAGTGAAACTGTTGAGTTTTTTTAACTTGAAACTGTTTTTTATTCTTTTTTAAATCTAAATTGTAGATTTTTTTAACTTATTTCTTTTTAATGGTCTTTATAGTGAAATTGTTAGGTTTTTTTAACTTGGAACTTATTTGTATTTTTTTATAGATAAACAATTGAGTTTTTTCACTTGGAATTTTATTTTCTGGTTTTGTAAGTGAAATTGTTAAGTTTTTTAACTGGTAATTTTTTATATGACTTTAGTCTAAAATTGTTTAGCTTTTTTACCTTTGAATTATTTTATGGTTTTTATAGTGAAATTGTTGAGTTTTTTTTATCTTTGTACTTTTTTTTTTATTCTTTTTCTAGGAAAATTGTTGAGTTTTTAAATTTGAAACTCTTTTCATGGATTTTAATGTGAAACGTTTGAGTTTTTTAACTTGGATATTTTATTAATCGTCTTTATAGTGAAACTGTTGAGTTTTTTTAACTTGAAACTTTTTTTTATTCTTTTTTAAATTGAAATTGTAGATTTTCTTAATCTTATTTCTTTTTTATGGTCTTTATAGTGAAATTGTTGAGTTTTTTCAACTTGGAACTTCTTTGTAATTTTTATAATTAAACAGTTGATTTTTTTTAACTTGGAATATTATTTGCTGGTTTTTTAAGTGAAATGGATAAGTTTTTAAACTTGTAATTCTTATTATGATCTTAGGCTAAAATTGTTTAGTTTTTTTATCTTGGAATTTTTTATGGTTTTTATAGTGAAATTGTTGAGTTTTTTTAACTTGAAACTATTTTTTATTATTTTTTCAATTGAAGTTGTTGATTTTTATTTACTTTTGTTATGGTCTTTATAGTGAAATTGTTAAGTTTTTTAACATGCAACTTCATTGTATTTTTGTATAGTTAAACAATTGAGTTTTTTTACTGGGAATTTTATTTTCTGGTTTTTTAGTGAATTAATTTTTAAACTTGGAATTTTTTTATGGTTTTAGGCTAAAATTGTTTAGTTTTTTTATTTTGGAATTATTTTATGGTTTTTATGGTGAAATTGTTGAGTTTTTTTTTTATCTTTGTACCGTTTTTTATTCTTTTTGTAGGAAAATTGTTGTGTTTTTTAATTTGATACTTTTTTCATGGATTTTATTGTGAAACTTTTGAGTTTTTTAACTTGGATGTTTTATTTATGGTCTTTACAGTGAAACTGTTGAGTTTTTTTAACTTGAAACTGTTTTTTATTCTTTTTTAAATCTAAATTGTAGATTTTTTTAACTTATTTCTTTTTAATGGTCTTTATAGTGAAATTGTTAGGTTTTTTTAACTTGGAACTTATTTGTATTTTTTTATAGATAAACAATTGAGTTTTTTCACTTGGAATTTTATTTTCTGGTTTTGTAAGTGAAATTGTTAAGTTTTTTAACTGGTAATTTTTTATATGACTTTAGTCTAAAATTGTTTAGCTTTTTTACCTTTGAATTATTTTATGGTTTTTATAGTGAAATTGTTGAGTTTTTTTTATCTTTGTACTTTTTTTTTATTCTTTTTCTAGGAAAATTGTTGAGTTTTTAAATTTGAAACTCTTTTCATGGATTTTAATGTGAAACGTTTGAGTTTTTTACCTTGGATATTTTATTTATGGTCTTTATAGTGAAACTGTTGAGTTTTTTTAACTTGAAACTTTTTTTTATTCTTTTTTAAATTGAAATTGTAGATTTTCTTAATCTTATTTCTTTTTTATGGTCTTTATAGTGAAATTGTTGAGTTTTTTCAACTTGGAACTTCTTTGTAATTTTTATAATTAAACAGTTGATTTTTTTTAACTTGGAATATTATTTACTGGTTTTTTAAGTGAAATGGATAAGTTTTTAAACTTGTAATTTTTATTATGATCTTAGACTAAAATTGTTTAGTTTTTTTATCTTGGAATTTTTTATGGTTTTTATAGTGAAATTGTTGAGTTTTTTTAACTTGAAACTATTTTTTATTATTTTTTCAATTGAAGTTGTTGATTTTTATTTACTTTTGTTATGGTCTTTATAGTGAAATTGTTAAGTTTTTTAACATGCAACTTCATTGTATTTTTGTATAGTTAAACAATTGAGTTTTTTTACTGGGAATTTTATTTTCTGGTTTTTTAGTGAATTAATTTTTAAACTTGGAATTTTTTTATGGTTTTAGGCTAAAATTGTTTAGTTTTTTTATTTTGGAATTATTTTATGGTTTTTATGGTGAAATTGTTGAGTTTTTTTTTTATCTTTGTACCGTTTTTTATTCTTTTTGTAGGAAAATTGTTGTGTTTTTTAATTTGATACTTTTTTCATGGATTTTATTGTGAAACTTTTGAGTTTTTTAACTTGGATGTTTTATTTATGGTCTTTACAGTGAAACTGTTGAGTTTTTTTAACTTGAAACTGTTTTTTATTCTTTTTTAAATCTAAATTGTAGATTTTTTTAACTTATTTCTTTTTAATGGTCTTTATAGTGAAATTGTTAGGTTTTTTTAACTTGGAACTTATTTGTATTTTTTTATAGATAAACAATTGAGTTTTTTCACTTGGAATTTTATTTTCTGGTTTTGTAAGTGAAATTGTTAAGTTTTTTAACTGGTAATTTTTTATATGACTTTAGTCTAAAATTGTTTAGCTTTTTTACCTTTGAATTATTTTATGGTTTTTATAGTGAAATTGTTGAGTTTTTTTTATCTTTGTACTTTTTTTTTTATTCTTTTTCTAGGAAAATTGTTGAGTTTTTAAATTTGAAACTCTTTTCATGGATTTTAATGTGAAACGTTTGAGTTTTTTAACTTGGATATTTTATTAATCGTCTTTATAGTGAAACTGTTGAGTTTTTTAAACTTGAAACTTTTTTTTATTCTTTTTTAAATTGAAATTGTAGATTTTCTTAATCTTATTTCTTTTTTATGGTCTTTATAGTGAAATTGTTGAGTTTTTTCAACTTGGAACTTCTTTGTAATTTTTATAATTAAACAGTTGATTTTTTTTAACATGGAATATTATTTGCTGGTTTTTTAAGTGAAATGGATAAGTTTTTAAACTTGTAATTTTTATTATGATCTTAGGCTAAAATTGTTTAGTTTTTTTATCTTGGAATTTTTTATGGTTTTTATAGTGAAATTGTTGAGTTTTTTTAACTTGAAACTATTTTTTATTATTTTTTCAATTGAAGTTGTTGATTTTTATTTACTTTTGTTATGGTCTTTATAGTGAAATTGTTAAGTTTTTTAACATGCAACTTCATTGTATTTTTGTATAGTTAAACAATTGAGTTTTTTTACTGGGAATTTTATTTTCTGGTTTTTTAGTGAATTAATTTTTAAACTTGGAATTTTTTTATGGTTTTAGGCTAAAATTGTTTAGTTTTTTTATTTTGGAATTATTTTATGGTTTTTATGGTGAAATTGTTGAGTTTTTTTTTTATCTTTGTACCGTTTTTTATTCTTTTTGTAGGAAAATTGTTGTGTTTTTTAATTTGATACTTTTTTCATGGATTTTATTGTGAAACTTTTGAGTTTTTTAACTTGGATGTTTTATTTATGGTCTTTACAGTGAAACTGTTGAGTTTTTTTAACTTGAAACTGTTTTTTATTCTTTTTTAAATCTAAATTGTAGATTTTTTTAACTTATTTCTTTTTAATGGTCTTTATAGTGAAATTGTTAGGTTTTTTTAACTTGGAACTTATTTGTATTTTTTTATAGATAAACAATTGAGTTTTTTCACTTGGAATTTTATTTTCTGGTTTTGTAAGTGAAATTGTTAAGTTTTTTAACTGGTAATTTTTTATATGACTTTAGTCTAAAATTGTTTAGCTTTTTTACCTTTGAATTATTTTATGGTTTTTATAGTGAAATTGTTGAGTTTTTTTTATCTTTGTACTTTTTTTTTTATTCTTTTTCTAGGAAAATTGTTGAGTTTTTAAATTTGAAACTCTTTTCATGGATTTTAATGTGAAACGTTTGAGTTTTTTAACTTGGATATTTTATTAATCGTCTTTATAGTGAAACTGTTGAGTTTTTTTAACTTGAAACTTTTTTTTATTCTTTTTTAAATTGAAATTGTAGATTTTCTTAATCTTATTTCTTTTTTATGGTCTTTATAGTGAAATTGTTGAGTTTTTTCAACTTGGAACTTCTTTGTAATTTTTATAATTAAACAGTTGATTTTTTTTAACTTGGAATATTATTTGCTGGTTTTTTAAGTGAAATGGATAAGTTTTTAAACTTGTAATTCTTATTATGATCTTAGGCTAAAATTGATTAGTTTTTTTATCTTGGAATTTTTTATGGTTTTTATAGTGAAATTGTTGAGTTTTTTTAACTTGAAACTATTTTTTATTATTTTTTCAATTGAAGTTGTTGATTTTTATTTACTTTTGTTATGGTCTTTATAGTGAAATTGTTAAGTTTTTTAACATGCAACTTCATTGTATTTTTGTATAGTTAAACAATTGAGTTTTTTTACTGGGAATTTTATTTTCTGGTTTTTTAGTGAATTAATTTTTAAACTTGGAATTTTTTTATGGTTTTAGGCTAAAATTGTTTAGTTTTTTTATTTTGGAATTATTTTATGGTTTTTATGGTGAAATTGTTGAGTTTTTTTTTTATCTTTGTACCGTTTTTTATTCTTTTTGTAGGAAAATTGTTGTGTTTTTTAATTTGATACTTTTTTCATGGATTTTATTGTGAAACTTTTGAGTTTTTTAACTTGGATGTTTTATTTATGGTCTTTACAGTGAAACTGTTGAGTTTTTTTAACTTGAAACTGTTTTTTATTCTTTTTTAAATCTAAATTGTAGATTTTTTTAACTTATTTCTTTTTAATGGTCTTTATAGTGAAATTGTTAGGTTTTTTTAACTTGGAACTTATTTGTATTTTTTTATAGATAAACAATTGAGTTTTTTCACTTGGAATTTTATTTTCTGGTTTTGTAAGTGAAATTGTTAAGTTTTTTAACTGGTAATTTTTTATATGACTTTAGTCTAAAATTGTTTAGCTTTTTTACCTTTGAATTATTTTATGGTTTTTATAGTGAAATTGTTGAGTTTTTTTTATCTTTGTACTTTTTTTTTAATTCTTTTTCTAGCAAAATTGTTGAGTTTTTAAATTTGAAACTCTTTTCATGGATTTTAATGTGAAACGTTTGAGTTTTTTAACTTGGATATTTTATTAATCGTCTTTATAGTGAAACTGTTGAGTTTTTTTAACTTGAAACTTTTTTTTATTCTTTTTTAAATTGAAATTGTAGATTTTCTTAATCTTATTTCTTTTTTATGGTCTTTATAGTGAAATTGTTGAGTTTTTTCAACTTGGAACTTCTTTGTAATTTTTATAATTAAACAGTTGATTTTTTTTAACTTGGAATATTATTTGCTGGTTTTTTAAGTGAAATGGATAAGTTTTTAAACTTGTAATTCTTATTATGATCTTAGGCTAAAATTGATTAGTTTTTTTATCTTGGAATTTTTTATGGTTTTTATAGTGAAATTGTTGAGTTTTTTTAACTTGAAACTATTTTTTATTATTTTTTCAATTGAAGTTGTTGTTTTTTATTTACTTTTGTTATGGTCTTTATAGTGAAATTGTTAAGTTTTTTAACATGCAACTTCATTGTATTTTTGTATAGTTAAACAATTGAGTTTTTTTACTGGGAATTTTATTTTCTGGTTTTTTAGTGAATTAATTTTTAAACTTGGAATTTTTTTATGGTTTTAGGCTAAAATTGTTTAGTTTTTTTATTTTGGAATTATTTTATGGTTTTTATGGTGAAATTGTTGAGTTTTTTTTTTATCTTTGTACCGTTTTTTATTCTTTTTGTAGGAAAATTGTTGTGTTTTTTAATTTGATACTTTTTTCATGGATTTTATTGTGAAACTTTTGAGTTTTTTAACTTGGATGTTTTATTTATGGTCTTTACAGTGAAACTGTTGAGTTTTTTTAACTTGAAACTGTTTTTTATTCTTTTTTAAATCTAAATTGTAGATTTTTTTAACTTATTTCTTTTTAATGGTCTTTATAGTGAAATTGTTAGGTTTTTTTAACTTGGAACTTATTTGTATTTTTTTATAGATAAACAATTGAGTTTTTTCACTTGGAATTTTATTTTCTGGTTTTGTAAGTGAAATTGTTAAGTTTTTTAACTGGTAATTTTT
Source organism: Lathyrus aphaca (assembly GCA_963966055.1). Taxonomy (NCBI): domain Eukaryota; kingdom Viridiplantae; phylum Streptophyta; class Magnoliopsida; order Fabales; family Fabaceae; genus Lathyrus; species Lathyrus aphaca. The sequence goes on from OZ014521.1 coordinate 423,269,383, forward strand.
TATATGACTTTAGTCTAAAATTGTTTAGCTTTTTTACCTTTGAATTATTTTATGGTTTTTATAGTGAAATTGTTGAGTTTTTTTTATCTTTGTACTTTTTTTTTTATTCTTTTTCTAGGAAAATTGTTGAGTTTTTAAATTTGAAACTCTTTTCATGGATTTTAATGTGAAACGTTTGAGTTTTTTAACTTGGATATTTTATTAATCGTCTTTATAGTGAAACTGTTGAGTTTTTTTAACTTGAAACTTTTTTTTATTCTTTTTTAAATTGAAATTGTAGATTTTCTTAATCTTATTTCTTTTTTATGGTCTTTATAGTGAAATTGTTGAGTTTTTTCAACTTGGAACTTCTTTGTAATTTTTATAATTAAACAGTTGATTTTTTTTAACTTGGAATATTATTTGCTGGTTTTTTAAGTGAAATGGATAAGTTTTTAAACTTGTAATTCTTATTATGATCTTAGGCTAAAATTGATTAGTTTTTTTATCTTGGAATTTTTTATGGTTTTTATAGTGAAATTGTTGAGTTTTTTTAACTTGAAACTATTTTTTATTATTTTTTCAATTGAAGTTGTTGATTTTTATTTACTTTTGTTATGGTCTTTATAGTGAAATTGTTAAGTTTTTTAACATGCAACTTCATTGTATTTTTGTATAGTTAAACAATTGAGTTTTTTTACTGGGAATTTTATTTTCTGGTTTTTTAGTGAATTAATTTTTAAACTTGGAATTTTTTTATGGTTTTAGGCTAAAATTGTTTAGTTTTTTTATTTTGGAATTATTTTATGGTTTTTATGGTGAAATTGTTGAGTTTTTTTTTTTATCTTTGTACCGTTTTTTATTCTTTTTGTAGGAAAATTGTTGTGTTTTTTAATTTGATACTTTTTTCATGGATTTTATTGTGAAACTTTTGAGTTTTTTAACTTGGATGTTTTATTTATGGTCTTTACAGTGAAACTGTTGAGTTTTTTTAACTTGAAACTGTTTTTTATTCTTTTTTAAATCTAAATTGTAGATTTTTTTAACTTATTTCTTTTTAATGGTCTTTATAGTGAAATTGTTAGGTTTTTTTAACTTGGAACTTATTTGTATTTTTTTATAGATAAACAATTGAGTTTTTTCACTTGGAATTTTATTTTCTGGTTTTGTAAGTGAAATTGTTAAGTTTTTTAACTGGTAATTTTTTATATGACTTTAGTCTAAAATTGTTTAGCTTTTTTACCTTTGAATTATTTTATGGTTTTTATAGTGAAATTGTTGAGTTTTTTTTATCTTTGTACTTTTTTTTTTATTCTTTTTCTAGGAAAATTGTTGAGTTTTTAAATTTGAAACTCTTTTCATGGATTTTAATGTGAAACGTTTGAGTTTTTTAACTTGGATATTTTATTAATCGTCTTTATAGTGAAACTGTTGAGTTTTTTTAACTTGAAACTTTTTTTTATTCTTTTTTAAATTGAAATTGTAGATTTTCTTAATCTTATTTCTTTTTTATGGTCTTTATAGTGAAATTGTTGAGTTTTTTCAACTTGGAACTTCTTTGTAATTTTTATAATTAAACAGTTGATTTTTTTTAACTTGGAATATTATTTGCTGGTTTTTTAAGTGAAATGGATAAGTTTTTAAACTTGTAATTCTTATTATGATCTTAGGCTAAAATTGATTAGTTTTTTTATCTTGGAATTTTTTATGGTTTTTATAGTGAAATTGTTGAGTTTTTTTAACTTGAAACTATTTTTTATTATTTTTTCAATTGAAGTTGTTGATTTTTATTTACTTTTGTTATGGTCTTTATAGTGAAATTGTTAAGTTTTTTAACATGCAACTTCATTGTATTTTTGTATAGTTAAACAATTGAGTTTTTTTACTGGGAATTTTATTTTCTGGTTTTTTAGTGAATTAATTTTTAAACTTGGAATTTTTTTATGGTTTTAGGCTAAAATTGTTTAGTTTTTTTATTTTGGAATTATTTTATGGTTTTTATGGTGAAATTGTTGAGTTTTTTTTTTTATCTTTGTACCGTTTTTTATTCTTTTTGTAGGAAAATTGTTGTGTTTTTTAATTTGATACTTTTTTCATGGATTTTATTGTGAAACTTTTGAGTTTTTTAACTTGGATGTTTTATTTATGGTCTTTACAGTGAAACTGTTGAGTTTTTTTAACTTGAAACTGTTTTTTATTCTTTTTTAAATCTAAATTGTAGATTTTTTTAACTTATTTCTTTTTAATGGTCTTTATAGTGAAATTGTTAGGTTTTTTTAACTTGGAACTTATTTGTATTTTTTTATAGATAAACAATTGAGTTTTTTCACTTGGAATTTTATTTTCTGGTTTTGTAAGTGAAATTGTTAAGTTTTTTAACTGGTAATTTTTTATATGACTTTAGTCTAAAATTGTTTAGCTTTTTTACCTTTGAATTATTTTATGGATTTTATAGTGAAATTGTTGAGTTTTTTTTATCTTTGTACTTTTTTTTTTATTCTTTTTCTAGGAAAATTGTTGAGTTTTTAAATTTGAAACTCTTTTCATGGATTTTAATGTGAAACGTTTGAGTTTTTTAACTTGGATATTTTATTAATCGTCTTTATAGTGAAACTGTTGAGTTTTTTTAACTTGAAACTTTTTTTTATTCTTTTTTAAATTGAAATTGTAGATTTTCTTAATCTTATTTCTTTTTTATGGTCTTTATAGTGAAATTGTTGAGTTTTTTCAACTTGGAACTTCTTTGTAATTTTTATAATTAAACAGTTGATTTTTTTTAACTTGGAATATTATTTGCTGGTTTTTTAAGTGAAATGGATAAGTTTTTAAACTTGTAATTTTTATTATGATCTTAGGCTAAAATTGTTTAGTTTTTTTATCTTGGAATTTTTTATGGTTTTTATAGTGAAATTGTTGAGTTTTTTTAACTTGAAACTATTTTTTATTATTTTTTCAATTGAAGTTGTTGATTTTTATTTACTTTTGTTATGGTCTATATATTGAAATTGTTAAGTTTTTTAACATGCAACTTCATTGTATTTTTGTATAGTTGTTGAGTTTTTTTTTATCTTTATACATTTTTTAATGGTTTTTATACTGAACTGTTGAGTTTTTCCACTTGGATATTTTGTTATGGTTTTTAAAGTGAAATTGTTGAGTTTTTAAACTCGAGATATTTTTTATATGATTTTTATAATGAAGCTATTGAGTTTTTTTACTAGGTAATTTTGTTATTGTTTTTATAGTGAATTTTTTTTAGTTTTTTTTTTAATTATATGGATCTTTTTCTATGCTTTTCATAGTAACATTGTTGTGTTTATAACATGGATAATTTTATGTATTTATAGTGAAAGTTTTATGTTTTTTTACTTGGAACATTTATTATGGTTTTGATAGTGAAATTGTTGAGTTATTTTTAACTTGGAACTTTCTTATTCTTTTAAAAGTGAAATTATAGAGTTTTTTAAATTTGATCTTTTTTAAGATCCTTTATAGTGAAATTTTGAGTTTACTAACATGGTACTTTTGTTATGGAATTTATAGTCAAACTGTTGAGTTTTTCCACTTGGATATTTTGTTATGGTTTTTATAGTGAAATTGTTGAGTTTTTAAACTCGAGATATTTTATATGATTTTTATAATGAAGCTATTGAGGTTTTTTACTTGGTAATTTTGTTATTGTTTTTATAGTGAATTTGTTTTAGTTTTTTTTAATTATTTGGAACTTTTTCTATGCTTTTCATAGTAACATTGTTGTGTTTATAACATGGATATTTTTAGGTATTTATAGTGAAACTTTTATGTTTTTTAAGTTGGAACATTTTTTATGGTTTTGATAGTGAAATTGTTGAATTATTTTTAACTTGGAACTTTCTTATTCTTTTAAAAGTGAAATTATAGAGTTTTTTAAATTTGATCTTTTTAAAGGTCCTTTATAGTGAAATTTTGAGTTTACTAACTTGGTACTTTTGTTATGGATTTTATAGTCAAATTGTTGAGTTTTTTCACTTGGAAATTTTGTTATGGTTTTTATCGTTAAATTGATTTTTTTTTTATCTTTGATCGTTTTTAATGGTTTTTATAGTGAAATTGTTGAGTTTTTCCAATTGGATATTTTGTTATGGTTTTTATATTGAAATTGTTGGGTTTTTTAACTCGAGATATTTTTATATGGTTTTTATAATGAAACTATTGAGTTTTTTTACTTGGTAATTTTGATATTGTTTTTATAGTAAATTTTTTTAGATTTTTTTTTAAATTATTTGGAACTTTTTCTATGCTTTTCATAGTAACATTGTTGTGTTTATAACATGGATATTTTTAGGGTATTTGTAGTGAAACTTTAATGTTTTTTAAACTTGGAACATTTTTTATGGTTTTGATAGTGAAATTGTTGAGTTAATTTTTACTTGGAACTTTCTTATTCTTTTAAAAGTGAAATTATAGAGTTTTTTAAATTTGATCTTTTTTAAGGTCCTTTATAGTGAAATTTTGAGTTTACTAACATGGTACTTTTGTTATGGATTTTATAGTCAAATTGTTGAGTTTTTTCACTTGGAAATTTTGTTATGGTTTTTATAGTTAAATTGTTGAGTTTTTTTTTATCTTTATACATTTTTTAATGGTTTTTATACTGAACTGTTGAGTTTTTCCACTTGGATATTTTGTTATGGTTTTTAAAGTGAAATTGTTGAGTTTTTAAACTCGAGATATTTTTTATATGATTTTTATAATGAAGCTATTGAGTTTTTTTACTAGGTAATTTTGTTATTGTTTTTATAGTGAATTTTTTTTAGTTTTTTTTTAATTATATGGAACTTTTTCTATGCTTTTCATAGTAACATTGTTGTGTTTATAACATGGATAATTTTATGTATTTATAGTGAAAGTTTTATGTTTTTTTACTTGGAACATTTATTATGGTTTTGATAGTGAAATTGTTGAGTTATTTTTAACTTGGAACTTTCTTATTCTTTTAAAAGTGAAATTATAGAGTTTTTTAAATTTGATCTTTTTTAAGATCCTTTATAGTGAAATTTTGAGTTTACTAACATGGTACTTTTGTTATGGAATTTATAGTCAAACTGTTGAGTTTTTCCACTTGGATATTTTGTTATGGTTTTTATAGTGAAATTGTTGAGTTTTTAAACTCGATATATTTTATATGATTTTTATAATGAAGCTATTGAGGTTTTTTACTTGGTAATTTTGTTATTGTTTTTATAGTGAATTTGTTTTAGTTTTTTTTTAATTATTTGGAACTTTTTCTATGCTTTTCATAGTAACATTGTTGTGTTTATAACATGGATATTTTTAGGTATTTATAGTGAAACTTTTATGTTTTTTAAGTTGGAACATTTTTTATGGTTTTGATAGTGAAATTGTTGAATTATTTTTAACTTGGAACTTTCATATTCTTTTAAAAGTGAAATTATAGAGTTTTTTAAATTTGATCTTTTTAAAGGTCCTTTATAGTGAAATTTTGAGTTTACTAACTTGGTACTTTTGTTATGGATTTTATAGTCAAATTGTTGAGTTTTTTCACTTGGAAATTTTGTTATGGTTTTTATCGTTAAATTGATTTTTTTTTTTATCTTTGATCGTTTTTAATGGTTTTTATAGTGAAATTGTTGAGTTTTTCCAATTGGATATTTTGTTATGGTTTTTATATTGAAATTGTTGGGTTTTTTAACTCGAGATATTTTTATATGGTTTTTATAATGAAACTATTGAGTTTTTTTACTTGGTAATTTTGTAATTGTTTTTATAGTGAATTTTTTTAGATTTTTTTAAATATTTGGAACTTTTTCTATGCTTTTCATAGTAACATTGTTGTGTTTATAACATGGATATTTTTAGGGTATTTATAGTGAAATTTTTATGTTTTTTAACTTGGAACATTTTTTACGGTTTTAATAGTGAAATTGTTGAGTTATTTTTTACTTGGAACTTTCTTATTCTTTTAAAAGTGAAATTATAGAGTTTTTTAAACTTGATCTTTTTTAAAGTCCTTTATAGTGAAATTTTGAGTTTACTAACATGGTACTTTTGTTATGGATTTTATAGTCAAACTGTTGAGTTTTTTCACTTGGAAATTTTGTTATGGTTTTTAAAGTTAAATTGTTATGTTTTTTATCTTTATACATTTTTTAATGGTTTTTATAGTGAAACTGTTGAGTTTTTCCACTTGGATATTTTGTTATGGTTTTTATAGTGAAATAGTTGAGATTTTAAACTCGAGATATTTTTTATATGGTTTTTATAATGAAACTATTGAGTTTTTTTACTTGGTAATTTTGATATTGTTTTTATAGTAAATTTTTTTAGTTTTTTTTTAAATTATTTGGAACTTTTTCTATGCTTTTCATAGTAACATTGTTGTGTTTATAACATGGATATTTTTAGGGTAATTGTAGTGAAACTTTTATGTTTTTTAAACTTGGAACATTTTTTATGGTTTTGATAGTGAAATTGTTGAGTTAATTTTTACTTGGAACTTTCTTATTCTTTTAAAAGTGAAATTATAGAGTTTTTTAAATTTGATCTTTTTTAAGGTCCTTTATAGTGAAATTTTGAGTTTACTAACATGGTACTTTTGTTATGGATTTTATAGTCAAATTGTTGAGTTTTTTCACTTGGAAATTTTTTTATGGTTTTTATAGTTAAATTGTTGAGTTTTTTTTTATCTTTATACATTTTTTAATGGTTTTTATAGTGAACTGTTGAGTTTTTCCACTTGGATATTTTGTTATGGTTTTTAAAGTGAAATTGTTGAGTTTTTAAACTCGAGATATTTTTTATATGATTTTTATAATGAAGCTATTGAGTTTTTTTACTAGGTAATTTTGTTATTGTTTTTATAGTGAATTTTTTTTAGTTTTTTTTAATTATATGGAACTTTTTCTATGCTTTTTATAGTAACATTGTTGTGTTTATAACTTGGATAATTTTAGGTATTTATAGTGAAAGTTTTATGTTTTTTTACTTGGAACATTTATTATGGTTTTGATAGTGAAATTGTTGAGTTATTTTTAACTTGGAACTTTCTTATTCTTTTAAAAGTGAAATTATAGAATTTTTTAAATTTGATCTTTTTTAAGATCCTTTATAGTGAAATTTTGAGTTTACTAACTTGGTACTTTTGTTATGGATTTTATAGTCAAACTGTTGAGTTTTTTCACTTGGAAATTTTGTTATGGTTTTTATAGTTAAATCGTTGAGTTTTTTTTTTATCTTTGATCGTTTTTAATGGTTTTTATAGTGAAATTGTTGAGTTTTTCCAATTGGATATTTTGTTATGGTTTTTATAGTGAAATTGTTGAGTTTTTAAACTCGAGATATTTTTTATATGGTTTTTATAATGAAACTATTGAGTTTTTTTACTTGGTAATTTTGTTATTGTTTTTATAGTGAATTTTTTTTAGTTTTTTTTAATTATATGGAACTTTTTCTATGCTTTTTATAGTAACATTGTTGTGTTTATAACATGGATAATTTTAGGTATTTATAGTGAAAGTTTTATGTTTTTTTACTTGGAACATTTATTATGGTTTTGATAGTGAAATTGTTGAGTTATTTTTAACTTGGAACTTTCTTATTCTTTTAAAAGTGAAATTATAGATTTTTTTAAATTTGATCTTTTTTAAGATCCTTTATAGTGAAATTTTGAGTTTACTAACATGGTACTTTTGTTATGGAATTTATAGTCAAACTGTTGAGTTTTTTCACTTGGAAATTTTGTTAAGGTTTTTATAGTTAAATTGTTGTGTTTTTTTTTATATTTATACATTTTTTAATGGTTTTTATAGTGAAACTGTTGAGTTTTTCCACTTGGATATTTTGTTATGGTTTTTATAGTGAAATTGTTGAGTTTTTAAACTCGAGATATTTTTTATATGATTTTTATAATGAAGCTATTGAGTTTTTTTACTAGGTAATTTTGTTATTGTTTTTATAGTGAATTTTTTTCAGTTTTTTGTTGTAATTATTTGGAACTTTTTCTTTGCTTTTCATAGTAACATTGTTGTGTTTATAACATGGATATTTTTAGGTATTTATAGTGAAAGTTTTATGTTTTTTAACTTGGAACATTTATTATGGTTTTGATTGTGAAATTGTTGAGTTATTTTTAACTTGGAACTTTCTTATTCTTTTAAAAGTGAAATTAGAAAGTTTTTTAAATTTGATCTTTTTTAAGATCCTTTATAGTGAAATTTTGAGTTTACTAACTTGGTACTTTTGTTATGGATTTTATAGTCAAACTGTTGAGTTTTTTCACTTGGAAATTTTGTTATGGTTTTTATAGTTAAATTGTTGAGTTTTTTTTTTTATCTTTGATCGTTTTTAATGGTTTTTATAGTGAAATTGTTGAGTTTTTCCAATTGGATATTTTGTTATGGTTTTTATAGTGAAATTGTTGAGTTTTTAAACTCGAGATATTTTTTATATGGTTTTTATAATGAAACTATTGAGTTTTTTTACTTGGTAATTTTGTTATTGTTTTTATAGTGAATTTTTTTAGTTTTTTTTAATTATTTGGAACTTTTTCTATGCTTTTCGTTGTAACATTTTTCTGTTTATAACATGGATATTTTTAGGGTATTTATAGTTAAATTTTTATGTTTTTTAACTTGGAACATTTTTTATGGGTTTGATAGTGAAATTGTTGAGTTATTTTTTACTTGGAACTTTCTTATTCTTTTAAAAGTGAAATTATAGAGTTTTTTAAATTTGATCTTTTTTAAGGTCCTTTATAATGAAATTTTGAGTTTACTAACATGGTACTTTTGTTATGGATTTTATAGTCAAACTGTTGAGTTTTTTCAATTGAAAATTTTGTAATGGTTTTTATAGTTAAATTGTTGAGTTTTTTTTATCTTTATACATTTTTTAATGGTTTTTATAGTGAGACTGTTGAGTTTTTCCACTTGGATATTTTGTTATGGTTTTTATAGTGAAATAATTGAGTTTTTAAACTCGAGATATTTTTTATATGGTTTTTATAATGAAACTATTGAGTTTTTTACTTGGTAATTTTTTTATTGTTTTTATAGTGAATTTTTTTAGTTTTTGTTAATTATTTGGAACTTTTTTTATGTTTTTCATAGTAACATTGTTGTGTTTATAACATGGATATTTTTAGGGTATTTATAGTGAAACTTTTATGTTTTTTAACTTGGAACATTTTTTATGGTTTTGATAGTGAAATTGTTGAGTTAATTTTTACTTGGAACTTTCTTATTCTTTTAAAAGTGAAATTATAGAGTTTTTTAAATTTGATCTTTTTTAAGGTCCTTTATAGTGAAATTTTGAGTTTACTAACATGGTACTTTTGTTATGGATTTTATAGTCAAATTGTTGAGTTTTTTCACTTGGAAATTTTTTTATGGTTTTTATAGTTAAATTGTTGAGTTTTTTTATCTTTATACATTTTTTAATGGTTTTTATAGTGAACTGTTGAGTTTTTCCACTTGGATATTTTGTTATGGTTTTTAAAGTGAAATTGTTGAGTTTTTAAACTCGAGATATTTTTTATATGATTTTTATAATGAAGCTATTGAGTTTTTTTACTAGGTAATTTTGTTATTGTTTTTATAGTGAATTTTTTTTAGTTTTTTTTAATTATATGGAACTTTTTCTATGCTTTTTATAGTAACATTGTTGTGTTTATAACATGGATAATTTTAGGTATTTATAGTGAAAGTTTTATGTTTTTTTACTTGGAACATTTATTATGGTTTTGATAGTGAAATTGTTGAGTTATTTTTAACTTGGAACTTTCTTATTCTTTTAAAAGTGAAATTATAGATTTTTTTAAATTTGATCTTTTTTAAGATCCTTTATAGTGAAATTTTGAGTTTACTAACATGGTACTTTTGTTATGGAATTTATAGTCAAACTGTTGAGTTTTTTCACTTGGAAATTTTGTTAAGGTTTTTATAGTTAAATTGTTGTGTTTTTTTTATATTTATACATTTTTTAATGGTTTTTATAGTGAAACTGTTGAGTTTTTCCACTTGGATATTTTGTTATGGTTTTTATAGTGAAATTGTTGAGTTTTTAAACTCGAGATATTTTTTATATGATTTTTATAATGAAGCTATTGAGTTTTTTTACTAGGTAATTTTGTTATTGTTTTTATAGTGAATTTTTTTTCAGTTTTTTGTTGTAATTATTTGGAACTTTTTCTTTGCTTTTCATAGTAACATTGTTGTGTTTATAACATGGATATTTTTAGGTATTTATAGTGAAAGTTTTATGTTTTTTAACTTGGAACATTTATTATGGTTTTGATTGTGAAATTGTTGAGTTATTTTTAACTTGGAACTTTCTTATTCTTTTAAAAGTGAAATTAGAAAGTTTTTTAAATTTGATCTTTTTTAAGATCCTTTATAGTGAAATTTTGAGTTTACTAACTTGGTACTTTTGTTATGGATTTTATAGTCAAACTGTTGAGTTTTTTCACTTGGAAATTTTGTTATGGTTTTTATAGTTAAATTGTTGAGTTTTTTTTTTTATCTTTGATCGTTTTTAATGGTTTTTATAGTGAAATTGTTGAGTTTTTCCAATTGGATATTTTGTTATGGTTTTTATAGTGAAATTGTTGAGTTTTTAAACTCGAGATATTTTTTATATGGTTTTTATAATGAAACTATTGAGTTTTTTTACTTGGTAATTTTGTTATTGTTTTTATAGTGAATTTTTTTAGTTTTTTTTAATTATTTGGAACTTTTTCTATGCTTTTCGTTGTAACATTTTTCTGTTTATAACATGGATATTTTTAGGGTATTTATAGTTAAATTTTTATGTTTTTTAACTTGGAACATTTTTTATGGGTTTGATAGTGAAATTGTTGAGTTATTTTTTACTTGGAACTTTCTTATTCTTTTAAAAGTGAAATTATAGAGTTTTTTAAATTTGATCTTTTTTAAGGTCCTTTATAGTGAAATTTTGAGTTTACTAACATGGTACTTTTGTTATGGATTTTATAGTCAAACTGTTGAGTTTTTTCAATTGAAAATTTTGTAATGGTTTTTATAGTTAAATTGTTGAGTTTTTTTTATCTTTATACATTTTTTAATGGTTTTTATAGTGAGACTGTTGAGTTTTTCCACTTGGATATTTTGTTATGGTTTTTATAGTGAAATAATTGAGTTTTTAAAATCGAGATATTTTTTATATGGTTTTTATAATGAAACTATTGAGTTTTTTACTTGGTAATTTTTTTATTGTTTTTATAGTGAATTTTTTTAGTTTTTGTTAATTATTTGGAACTTTTTTTATGTTTTTCATAGTAACATTGTTGTGTTTATAACATGGATATTTTTAGGGTATTTATAGTGAAACTTTTATGTTTTTTAACTTGGAACATTTTTTATGGTTTTGATAGTGAAATTGTTGAGTTAATTTTTACTTGGAACTTTCTTATTCTTTTAAAAGTGAAATTATAGAGTTTTTTAAATTTGATCTTTTTTAAGGTCCTTTATAGTGAAATTTTGAGTTTACTAACATGGTACTTTTGTTATGGATTTTATAGTCAAATTGTTGAGTTTTTTCACTTGGAAATTTTTTTATGGTTTTTATAGTTAAATTGTTGAGATTTTTTTATCTTTATACATTTTTTAATGGTTTTTATAGTGAACTGTTGAGTTTTTCCACTTGGATATTTTGTTATGGTTTTTAAAGTGAAATTGTTGAGTTTTTAAACTCGAGATATTTTTTATATGATTTTTATAATGAAGCTATTGAGTTTTTTTACTAGGTAATTTTGTTATTGTTTTTATAGTGAATTTTTTTTAGTTTTTTTTAATTATATGGAACTTTTTCTATGCTTTTTATAGTAACATTGTTGTGTTTATAACATGGATAATTTTAGGTATTTATAGTGAAAGTTTTATGTTTTTTTACTTGGAACATTTATTATGGTTTTGATAGTGAAATTGTTGAGTTATTTTTAACTTGGAACTTTCTTATTCTTTTAAAAGTGAAATTATAGATTTTTTTAAATTTGATCTTTTTTAAGATCCTTTATAGTGAAATTTTGAGTTTACTAACATGGTACTTTTGTTATGGAATTTATAGTCAAACTGTTGAGTTTTTTCACTTGGAAATTTTGTTAAGGTTTTTATAGTTAAATTGTTGTGTTTTTTTTATATTTATACATTTTTTAATGGTTTTTATAGTGAAACTGTTGAGTTTTTCCACTTGGATATTTTGTTATGGTTTTTATAGTGAAATTGTTGAGTTTTTAAACTCGAGATATTTTTTATATGATTTTTATAATGAAGCTATTGAGTTTTTTTACTAGGTAATTTTGTTATTGTTTTTATAGTGAATTTTTTTCAGTTTTTTGTTGTAATTATTTGGAACTTTTTCTTTGCTTTTCATAGTAACATTGTTGTGTTTATAACATGGATATTTTTAGGTATTTATAGTGAAAGTTTTATGTTTTTTAACTTGGAACATTTATTATGGTTTTGATTGTGAAATTGTTGAGTTATTTTTAACTTGGAACTTTCTTATTCTTTTAAAAGTGAAATTAGAAAGTTTTTTAAATTTGATCTTTTTTAAGATCCTTTATAGTGAAATTTTGAGTTTACTAACTTTGTACTTTTGTTATGGATTTTATAGTCAAACTGTTGAGTTTTTTCACTTGGAAATTTTGTTATGGTTTTTATAGTTAAATTGTTGAGTTTTTTTTTTTATCTTTGATCGTTTTTAATGGTTTTTATAGTGAAATTGTTGAGTTTTTCCAATTGGATATTTTGTTATGGTTTTTATAGTGAAATTGTTGAGTTTTTAAACTCGAGATATTTTTTATATGGTTTTTATAATGAAACTATTGAGTTTTTTTACTTGGTAATTTTGTTATTGTTTTTATAGTGAATTTTTTTAGTTTTTTTTAATTATTTGGAACTTTTTCTATGCTTTTCGTTGTAACATTTTTCTGTTTATAACATGGATATTTTTAGGGTATTTATAGTTAAATTTTTATGTTTTTTAACTTGGAACATTTTTTATGGGTTTGATAGTGAAATTGTTGAGTTATTTTTTACTTGGAACTTTCTTATTCTTTTAAAAGTGAAATTATAGAGTTTTTTAAATTTGATCTTTTTTAAGGTCCTTTATAGTGAAATTTTGAGTTTACTAACATGGTACTTTTGTTATGGATTTTATAGTCAAACTGTTGAGTTTTTTCAATTGAAAATTTTGTAATGGTTTTTATAGTTAAATTGTTGAGTTTTTTTTATCTTTATACATTTTTTAATGGTTTTTATAGTGAGACTGTTGAGTTTTTCCACTTGGATATTTTGTTATGGTTTTTATAGTGAAATAATTGAGTTTTTAAACTCGAGATATTTTTTATATGGTTTTTATAATGAAACTATTGAGTTTTTTACTTGGTAATTTTTTTATTGTTTTTATAGTGAATTTTTTTAGTTTTTGTTAATTATTTGGAACTTTTTTTATGTTTTTCATAGTAACATTGTTGTGTTTATAACATGGATATTTTTAGGGTATTTATAGTGAAACTTTTATGTTTTTTAACTTGGAACATTTTTTATGGTTTTGATTGTGAAATTGTTGAGTTATTTTTAACTTGGAACTTTCTTATTCTTTTAAAAGTGAAATTATAGAGTTTTTTAAATTTGATCTTTTTTAAGATCCTTTATAGTGAAATTTTGAGTTTACTAACTTGGTACTTTTGTTATGGATTTTATTGTCAAACTGTTGAGTTTTTTCACTTGGAAATTTTGTTATGGTTTTTATAGTTAAATTGTTGAGTTTTTTTTTATCTTTGATCGTTTTTAATGGTTTTTATAGTGAAATTGTTGAGTTTTTCCAATTGGATATTTTGTTATGGTTTTTATAGTGAAATTGTTGAGTTTTTAAACTCGAGATATTTTTTATATGGTTTTTATAATGAAACTATTGAGTTTTTTTACTTGGTAATTTTGTTATTGTTTTTATAGTGAATTTTTTTAGTTTTTTTTTTAATTATTTGGAACTTTTTCTATGCTTTTCATTGTAACATTGTTTTGTTTATAACATGGATATTTTTAGGGTATTTATAGTTAAATTTTTATGTTTTTTAACTTGGAACATTTTTTATGGGTTTGATAGTGAAATTGTTGAGTTATTTTTTACTTGGAACTTTCTTATTCTTTTAAAAGTGAAATTATAGAGTTTTTTAAATTTGATCTTTTTTAAGGTCCTTTATAGTGAAATTTTGGGTTTACTAACATGGTACTTTTGTTATGGATTTTATAGTCAAACTGTTGAGTTTTTTCAATTGGAAATTTTGTAATGGTTTTTATAGTTAAATTGTTGAGTTTTTTTTTATCTTTATACATTTTTTAATGGTTTTTATAGTGAGACTGTTGAGTTTTTCCACTTGGATATTTTGTTATGGTTTTTATAGTGAAATAATTGAGTTTTTAAACTCGAGATATTTTTTATATGGTTTTTATAATGAAACTATTGAGTTTTTTACTTGGTAATTTTTTTATTGTTTTTATAGTGAATTTTTTCAGTTTTTGTTAATTATTTGACACTTTTTTTATGCTTTTCATAGTAACATTGTTGTGTTTATAACATGGATATTTTTAGGGTATTTATAGTGAAACTTTTATGTTTTTTAACTTGGAACATTTTTTATGGTTTTGATAGTGAAATTGTTGAGTTATTTTTTACTTGGAACTTTCTTATTCTTTTAAAAGTTAAATTATAGAGTTTTTTAAATTTGATCTTTTTTAAGATCCTTTATAGTGAAATTTTGAGTTTAATAACGTTGTACTTTTGTTATGGATTTTATAGTCAAATTGTTGAGTTTTTTCACTTGGAAATTTTGTTATGGTTTTTATAGTTAAATTGTTGAGTTTTTTTTATCTTTATACATTTTTTAATGGTTTTTATAGTGAACTGTTGAGTTTTTCCACTTGGATATTTTGTTATGGTTTTTATAGTGAAATTGTTGAGTTTTTAAACTCGAAATATTTTTTATATGATTTTTATAATGAAGCTATTGAGTTTTTTTACTAGGTAATTTTTTTTATTGTTTTTATAGTGAATTTTTTTAAGTTT
Source organism: Lathyrus aphaca (assembly GCA_963966055.1). NCBI lineage: Eukaryota > Viridiplantae > Streptophyta > Magnoliopsida > Fabales > Fabaceae > Lathyrus > Lathyrus aphaca. The sequence continues at coordinate 423,284,446 of OZ014521.1, forward strand.
TTTTTTTAATTATTTGGAACTTTTTCTATGCTTTTCATAGTAACATTGTTGTGTTTTAACATGGATAATTTTAGGTATTTATAGTGAAAGTTTTATGTTTTTTAACTTGGAACATTTATTATGGTTTTGATAGTGAAATTGTTAAGTTATTTTTAACTTGGAACTTTCTTATTCTTTTAAAAGTGAAATTATAGAGTTTTTTAAATTTGATCTTTTTTAAGATCCTTTATAGTGAAATTTTGAGTTTACTAACTTGGTACTTTTGTTATGGATTTTATAGTCAAACTGTTGAGTTTTTTCACTTGGAAATTTTGTTATGGTTTTTATAGTTAAATTGTTGAGTTTTTTTTTTATCTTTGTTCGTTTTTAATGGTTTTTATAGTGAAATTGTTGAGTTTTTCCAATTGGATATTTTGTTATGGTTTTTATAGTGAAATTGTTGAGTTTTTAAACTCGAGATATTTTTTATATGGTTTTTATAATGAAACTATTGAGTTTTTTTACTTGGTAATTTTGTTATTGTTTTTATAGTGAATTTTTTAGTTTTTTTTAATTATTTGGAACTTTTTCTATGCTTTTCATTGTAACATTGTTGTGTTTATAACATGGATATTTTTAGGGTATTAATAGTTAAATTTTTATGTTTTTTAACTTGGAACATTTTTTATGGGTTTGATAGTGAAATTGTTGAGTTATTTATTACTTGGAACTTTCTTATTCTTTTAAAAGTGAAAATCTAGAGTTTTTTGAATTTGATCTTTTTTAAGGTCCTTTATAGTGAAATTTTGAGTTTACTAACATGGTACTTTTGTTATGGATTTTATAGTCAAACTGTTGAGTTTTTCACTTGGAAACTTTGAAATGGTTTTTATAGTTAAATTGTTGAGTTTTTTTATCTTTATACATTTTTTAATGGTTTTTATAGTGAAATTGTTGAGTTTTTCCACTTGGATATTTTGTTATGGTTTTTATAGTGAAATAATTGAGTTTTTAAACTCGAGATATTTTTTATATGTTTTTTATAATGAAACTATTGAGTTTTTTACTTGGTAATTTTTTTTATTGTTTTTATAGTGAATTTTTTTAGTTTTTTTTTAATTATTTGGAACTTTTTTTATGCTTTTCATAGTAACATTGTTGTGTTTATAACATGGATATTTTTAGGGTATTTATAGTGAAACTTTTATGTTTTTTAACTTGGAACATTTTTTATGGTTTTGATAGTGAAATTGTTGAGTTATTTTTTACTTGGAACATTCTTATTCTCTTAAAAAGTGAAATTATAGAGTTTTTTAAATTTGATCTTTTTTAAGGTCCTTTATAGTGAAATTTTGAGTTTACTAACATGGTACTTTTGTTATGGATTTTATAGTCAAACTGTTGAGTTTTTTCACTTGAAAATTTTGTTATGGTTTTTATAGTTAAATTGTTGAGTTTTTTTTTTTTTTTATCTTTGATCGTTTTTAATGGTTTTTATAGTGAAATTGTTGAGTTTTTCCAATTGGATAATTTGTTATGGTTTTTATAGTGAAATTGTTGAGTTTTTAAACTCGAGATATTTTTTATATGGTTTCTATACTGAAACTATTGAGTTTTTTTACTTGGTAATTTTGTTATTGTTTTTATAGTGAATTTTTTAGTTTTTTTTAATTATTTGGAACTTTTTCTATGCTTTTCATTGTAACATTGTTGTGTTTATAACATGGATATTTTTAGGGTATTTATAGTTAAATTTTTATGTTTTTTAACTTGGAACATTTTTTATGGGTTTGATAGTGAAATTGTTGAGTTATTTTTTACTTGGAACTTTCTTATTCTTTTAAAAGTGAAAATATAGAGTTTTTTAAATTTGATCTTTTTTAAGGTCCTTTATAGTGAAATTTTGAGTTTACTAACATGGTACTTTTGTTATGGATTTTATAGTCAAACTGTTGAGTTTTTCACTTGGAAATTTTGTAATGGTTTTTATAGTTAAATTGTTGAGTTTTTTTATCTTTATACATTTTTTAATGGTTTTTATAGTGAAATTGTTGAGTTTTTCCACTTGGATATTTTGTTATGGTTTTTATAGTGAAATAATTGAGTTTTTAAACTCGAGATATTTTTTATATGGTTTTTATAATGAAACTATTGAGTTTTTTACTTGGTAATTTTTTTATTGTTTTTTTAGTGAATTTTTTTAGTTTTTTTTAATTATTTGGAACTTTTTCTATGCTTTTCATAGTAACATTGTTGTGTTTATAACATGGATATTTTTAGGGTATTTATAGTGAAACTTTTATGTTTTTTAACTTGGAACATTTTTTATGGTTTTGATAGTGAAATTGTTGAGTTATTTTTTACTTGGAACATTCTTATTCTCTTAAAAAGTGAAATTATAGAGTTTTTTAAATTTGATCTTTTTTAAGGTCCTTTATAGTGAAATTTTGAGTTTACTAACATGGTACTTTTGTTATGGATTTTATAGTCAAACTGTTGAGTTTTTTCACTTGGAAATTTTGTTATAGTTTTTATATTTAAATTGTTGAGTTTTTTTTATCTTTATACATTTTTTAATGGTTTTTATAGTGAAACTGTTGAGTTTTTCCACTTGGATATTTTGTTATGGTTTTTATAGTGAAATAGTTGAGTTTTTAAACTCGAGATATTTTTTATATGATTTTTATAATGAAACTATTGAGTTTTTTACTTGGTAATTTTTTTATTGTTTTTTTAGTGAATTTTTTTAGTTTTTTTTAATTATTTGGTACTTTTTCTATGCTTTTCATTGTAACATTGTTGTGTTTATAACATGGATATTTTTAGGGTATTTATAGTTAAATTTTTATGTTTTTTAACTTGGAACATTTTTTATGGGTTTGATAGTGAAATTGTTGAGTTTTTTTTACTTGGAACTTTCTTATTCTTTTAAAAGTGAAAATATAGAGTTTTTTAAATTTGATCTTTTTTAAGGTCCTTTATAGTGAAATTTTGAGTTTACTAACATGGTACTTTTGTTATGGATTTTATAGTCAAACTGTTGAGTTTTTCACTTGGAAATTTTTAATGGTTTTTATAGTTAAATTGTTGAGTTTTTTTATCTTTATACATTTTTTAATGGTTTTTATAGTGAAATTGTTGAGTTTTTCCACTTGGATATTTTGTTATGGTTTTTATAGTGAAATAATTGAGTTTTTAAACTCGAGATATTTTTTATATGGTTTTTATAATGAAACTATTGAGTTTTTTACTTGGTAATTTTTTTATTGTTTTTTTAGTGAATTTTTTTAGTTTTTTTTAATTATTTGGAACTTTTTCTATGCTTTTCATAGTAACATTGTTGTGTTTATAACATGGATATTTTTAGGGTATTTATAGTGAAACTTTTATGTTTTTTAACTTGGAACATTTTTTATGGTTTTGATAGTGAAATTGTTGAGTTATTTTTTACTTGGAACATTCTTATTCTCTTAAAAAGTGAAATTATAGAGTTTTTTAAATTTGATCTTTTTTAAGGTCCTTTATAGTGAAATTTTGAGTTTACTAACATGGTACTTTTGTTATGGATTTTATAGTCAAACTGTTGAGTTTTTTCACTTGAAAATTTTGTTATGGTTTTTATAGTTAAATTGTTGAGTTTTTTTTTATCTTTATACATTTTTAATGGTTTTTATAGTGAAACTGTTGAGTTTTTCCACTTGGATATTTTGTTATGGTTTTTATAGTGAAATTGTTGAGTTTTTAAACTCGAGATATTTTTTATATGGTTTCTATACTGAAACTATTGAGTTTTTTTACTTGGTAATTTTGTTATTGTTTTTATAGTGAATTTTTTAGTTTTTTTTAATTATTTGGAACTTTTTCTATGCTTTTCATTGTAACATTGTTGTGTTTATAACATGGATATTTTTAGGGTATTTATAGTTAAATTTTTATGTTTTTTAACTTGGAACATTTTTTATGGGTTTGATAGTGAAATTGTTGAGTTATTTTTTACTTGGAACTTTCTTATTCTTTTAAAAGTGAAAATATAGAGTTTTTTAAATTTGATCTTTTTTAAGGTCCTTTATAGTGAAATTTTGAGTTTATTAACATGGTACTTTTGTTATGGATTTTATAGTCAAACTGTTGAGTTTTTCACTTGGAAATTTTGTAATGGTTTTTATAGTTAAATTGTTGAGTTTTTTTATCTTTATACATTTTTTAATGGTTTTTATAGTGAAACTGTTGAGTTTTTCCACTTGGATATTTTGTTATGGTTTTTATAGTGAAATAGTTAAGTTTTTAAACTCGAGATATTTTTTATATGGTTTTTATAATGAAACTATTGAGTTTTTTACTTGGTAATTTTTTTATTGTTTTTTTAGTGAATTTTTTTAGTTTTTTTTAATTATTTGGAACTTTTTCTATGCTTTTCATTGTAACATTGTTGTGTTTATAACATGGATATTTTTAGGGTATTTATAGTTAAATTTTTATGTTTTTTAACTTGGAACATTTTTTATGGGTTTGATAGTGAAATTGTTGAGTTTTTTTTACTTGGAACTTTCTTATTCTTTTAAAAGTGAAAATATAGAGTTTTTTAAATTTGATCTTTTTTAAGGTCCTTTATAGTGAAATTTTGAGTTTACTAACATGGTACTTTTGTTATGGATTTTATAGTCAAACTGTTGAGTTTTTCACTTGGAAATTTTGTAATGGTTTTTATAGTTAAATTGTTGAGTTTTTTTATCTTTATACATTTTTTAATGGTTTTTATAGTGAAATTGTTGAGTTTTTCCACTTGGATATTTTGTTATGGTTTTTATAGTGAAATAATTGAGTTTTTAAACTCGAGATATTTTTTATATGGTTTTTATAATGAAACTATTGAGTTTTTTACTTGGTAATTTTTTTATTGTTTTTTTAGTGAATTTTTTTAGTTTTTTTTAATTATTTGGAACTTTTTCTATGCTTTTCATAGTAACATTGTTGTGTTTATAACATGGATATTTTTAGGGTATTTATAGTGAAACTTTTATGTTTTTTAACTTGGAACATTTTTTATGGTTTTGATAGTGAAATTGTTGAGTTATTTTTTACTTGGAACATTCTTATTCTCTTAAAAAGTGAAATTATAGAGTTTTTTAAATTTGATCTTTTTTAAGGTCCTTTATAGTGAAATTTTGAGTTTACTAACATGGTACTTTTGTTATGGATTTTATAGTCAAACTGTTGAGTTTTTTCACTTGGAAATTTTGTTATAGTTTTTATAGTTAAATTGTTGAGTTTTTTTATCTTTATACATTTTTTAATGGTTTTTATAGTGAAACTGTTGAGTTTTTCCACTTGGATATTTTGTTATGGTTTTTATAGTGAAATAGTTGAGTTTTTAAACTCGAGATATTTTTTATATGATTTTTATAATGAAACTATTGAGTTTTTTTACTTGGTAATTTTGATATTGTTTTTATAGTGAATTTTTTTAGATTTCTTTAATTATTCGGAACTTTTTCTATGTTTTTCATAGTAACATTGTTGTGTTTTTAACATGGATATTTTTAGGGTATTTGTAGTGAAACTTTTATGTTTTTTAACTTAGAACATTTTTTATGGTTTTGATAGTGAAATTGTTGTTTTTTTTTACTTGGAACTTTCTTATTCTTTTAAAAGTGAAATTATAGAGTTTTTTAAATTTGATCTTTTTGAAGATCCTTTATAGTGAAATTTTGAGTTTACTAACTTGGTACTTTTGTTATGGATTTTATATTCAAACTGTTGAGTTTTTTCACTTGGAAATTTTGTTATGGTTTGTATAGTTAAATTGTTGAGTATTTTTTTATCTTTGATCGTTTTTAATGGTTTTTATAGTGAAATTGTTGAGTTTTTAAACTCGAGATATTTTTTATATGGTTTTTATAATGAAACTATTGAGTTTTTTTACTTGGTAATTTTGTTATTGTTTTTATAGTGAATTTTTTTAGTTTTTTTTAATTATTTGGAACTTTTTCTATGCTTTTCATTGTAACATTGTTGTGTTTATAACATGGATATTTTTAGGGTATTTATAGTTAAATTTTTATGTTTTTTAAATTGGAACATTTTTTATGGGTTTGATAGTGAAATTGTTGAGTTATTTTTTACTTGGAACTTTCTTATTCTTTTAAAAGTGAAATTATAGAGTTTTTTAAATTTTATCTTTTTTAAGGTCCTTTATAGTGAAATTTTGAGTTTACTAACATGGTACTTTTTTTTATGGATTTTATAGTCAAACTGTTGAGTTTTTCACTTGGAAATTTTGTAATGGTTTTTATAGTTAAATTGTTGAGTTTTTTTTTATCTTTATACATTTTTTAATGGTTTTTATAGTGAAACTGTTGAGTTTTTCCACTTGGATATTATGTTATGGTTTTTATAGTGAAATAATTGAGTTTTTAAACTCGAGATATTTTTTATATGGTTTTTATAATGAAACTATTGAGTTTTTTACTTGGTAATTTTTTTATTGTTTTTATAGTGAATTTTTTTTTAGTTTTTTTAATTATTTGGAACTTTTTTTATGCTTTTCATAGTAACATTGTTGTGTTTATAACATGGATATTTTTAGGGTATTTGTAGTGAAACTTTTATGTTTTTTAACTTGGAACATTTTTTATGGTTTTGATAGTGAAATTGTTGAGTTATTTTTTACTTGGAACTTTCTTATTCTCTTAAAAGTGAAATTATAGAGTTTTTTAAATTTGATCTTTTTTAAGGTCCTTTATAGTGAAATTTTGAGTTTACTATCATGGTACTTTTTTTTATGGATCTTATAGTCAAACTGTTGAGTTTTTCACTTGGAAATTTTGTAATGGTTTTTATAGTTAAATTGTTGAGTTTTTTTATCTTTATACATTTTTTAATGGTTTTTATAGTGAAACTGTTGAGTTTTTCCACTTGGATATTTTGTTATGGTTTTTATAGTGAAATAGTTGAGTTTTTAAACTCGAGATATTTTTTATATGATTTTTATAATGAAACTATTGAGTTTTTTTACTTGGTAATTTTGATATTGTTTTTATAGTGAATTTTTTTAGATTTCTTTAATTATTCGGAACTTTTTATATGCTTTTCATAGTAACATTGTTGTGTTTATAACATGGATATTTTTAGGGTATTTGTAGTGAAACTTTTATGTTTTTTAACTTAGAACATTTTTTATGGTTTTGATAGTGAAATTGTTGAGTTATTTTTTACTTGGAACTTTCTTATTCTTTTAAAAGTGAAATTATAGAGTTTTTTAAATTTGATCTTTTTGAAGATCCTTTATAGTGAAATTTTGAGTTTACTAACTTGGTACTTTTGTTATGGATTTTATATTCAAACTGTTGAGTTTTTTCACTTGGAAATTTTGTTATGGTTTGTATAGTTAAATTGTTGAGTATTTTTTTATCTTTGATCGTTTTTAATGGTTTTTATAGTGAAATTGTTGAGTTTTTCCAATTGAATATTTTGTTATGGTTTTTATAGTGAAATTGTTGAGTTTTTAAACTCGAGATATTTTTTATATGGTTTTTATAATGAAACTATTGAGTTTTTTTACTTGGTAATTTTGTTATTGTTTTTATAGTGAATTTTTTTAGTTTTTTTTAATTATTTGGAACTTTTTCTATGCTTTTCATTGTAACATTGTTGTGTTTATAACATGGATATTTTTAGGGTATTTATATTTAAATTTTTATGTTTTTAAATTGGAACATTTTTTATGGGTTTGATAGTGAAATTGTTGAGTTATTTTTTACTTGGAACTTTCTTATTCTTTTAAAAGTGAAATTATAGAGTTTTTTAAATTTTATCTTTTTTAAGGTCCTTTATAGTGAAATTTTGAGTTTATAACATGGTACTTTTTTTATGGATTTTATAGTCAAACTGTTGAGTTTTTCACTTGGAAATTTTGTAATGGTTTTTATATTTAAATTGTTGAGTTTTTTTTATCTTTATACATTTTTTAATGGTTTTTATAGTGAAACTGTTGAGTTTTTCCACTTGGATATTTTGTTATGGTTTTTATAGTGAAATAATTGAGTTTTTAAACTCGAGATATTTTTTATATGGTTTTTATAATGAAACTATTGAGTTTTTTACTTGGTAATTTTTTTATTGTTTTTATAGTGAATTTTTTTAGTTTTTTTTAATTATTTGGAACTTTTTTTATGCTTTTCATAGTAACATTGTTGTGTTTATAACATGGATATTTTTAGGGTATTTGTAGTGAAACTTTAATGTTTTTTAACTTGGAACATTTTTTATGGTTTTGATAGTGAAATTGTTGAGTTATTTTTTACTTGGAACTTTCTTATTCTCTTAAAAGTGAAATTATAGAGTTTTTTAAATTTGATCTTTTTTAAGGTCCTTTATAGTGAAATTTTGAGTTTACTAACATGGTACTTTTTTTTATGGATTTTATAGTCAAACTGTTGAGTTTTTCACTTGGAAATTTTGTAATGGTTTTTATAGTTAAATTGTTGAGTTTTTTTATCTTTATACATTTTTTAATGGTTTTTATAGTGAAACTGTTGAGTTTTTCCACTTGGATATTTTGTTATGGTTTTTATAGTGAAATAATTGAGTTTTTAAACTCGAGATATTTTTTATATGGTTTTTATAATGAAACTATTGAGTTTTTTACTTGGTAATTTTTTTATTGTTTTTATAGTGAATTTTTTTTAGTTTTTTTAATTATTTGGAACTTTTTTTATGCTTTTCATAGTAACATTGTTGTGTTTATAACATGGATATTTTTAGGGTATTTGTAGTGAAACTTTTATGTTTTTTAACTTGGAACATTTTTTATGGTTTTGATAGTGAAATTGTTGAGTTATTTTTTACTTGGAACTTTCTTATTCTCTTAAAAGTGAAATTATAGAGTTTTTTAAATTTGATCTTTTTTAAGGTCCTTTATAGTGAAATTTTGAGTTTACTAACTTGGTACTTTTGTTATGGATTTTATAGTCAAACTGTTGAGTTTTTTCACTTGGAAATTTTGTTATGGTTTTTATAGTTAAATTGTTGAGTTTTTTTTTTATCTCTGATCGTTTTTAATGGTTTTTATAGTGAAATTGTTGAGTTTTTCCAATTGGATATTTTGTTATGGTTTTTATATTGAAATTGTTGAGTTTTTAAACTCAAGATATTTTTTATATGGTTTTTATAATGAAAGTATTGAGGTTTTTTACTTGGTAATTTTGTTATTGTTTTTATAGTGAATTTTTTTAGTTTTTTTTTATTATTTGGAACTTTTTCTATGCTTTTCATAGTAACATTGTTGTGTTTATAAAATGGATATTTTTAGGGTATTTGTAGTGAAACTTTTATGTTTTTTAACTTGGAACATTTTTTATGGTTTTGATAGAGAAATTGTTGAGTTATTTTTTACTTGGAACTTTCTTATTCTTTTAAAAGTGAAATTATAGAGTTTTTTAAATTTAATCTTTTTTAAGGTCCTTTATAGTGAAATTTTGAGTTTACTAACATTGTACTTTTGTTATGGATTTTATAGTCAAATTGTTGAGTTTTTTCACTTGGAAATTTTGTTATGGTTTTTATAGTTAAATTGTTGAGTTTTTTTTATCTTTATACATTTTTTAATGGTTTTTATAGTGAATTGTTGAGTTTTTCCACTTGGATATATTGTTATGGTTTTTATAGTGAAATTGTTGAGTTTTTAAACTCGAGATATTTTTTATATGATTTTTATAATGAAGCTATTGAGTTTTTTTACTAGGTAATTTTGTTATTGTTTTTATAGTGAATTTTTATCAGTTTTTTTTTAATTATTTGGAACTTTTTCTATGCTTTTCATAGTAACATTGTTGTGTTTATAGCATGGATAATTTTAGGTATTTATAGTGAAAGTTTTATGTTTTTTAACTTGGAACATTTATTATGGTTTTGATAGTGAAATTGTTTAGTTATTTTTAACTTGGGACTTTTTTATTCTTTTAAAAGTGAAATTAGAAAGTTTTTTAAATTTGATCTTTTTTAAGATCCTTTATAGTGAAATTTTGAGTTTACTAACTTGGTACTTTTGTTATGGATTTTATAGTCAAACTGTTGAGTTTTTTCACTTGGAAATTTTGTTATGGTTTTTATAGTTAAATTGTTGAGTTTTTTTTTTATCTTTGATCGTTTTTAATGGTTTTTATAGTGAAATTGTTGAGTTTTTCCAATTGGATATTTTGTTATGGTTTTTATAGTGAAATTGTTGAGTTTTTAAACTCAAGATATTTTTTATATGGTTTTTATAATGAAAGTATTGAGGATTTTTACTTGGTAATTTTGTTATTGTTTTTATAGTGAATTTTTTTAGTTTTTTTTAATTATTTGGAACTTTTTCAATGCTTTTCATTGTACCATTGTTGTGTTTATAACATGGGTATTTTTAGTGTATTTATAGTTAAATTTTTATATTTTTTAACTTGGAACATTTTATTATGGTTTTGTTAGTGAAATTGTTGAGTTATTTTTTACTTGGAACTTTCTTATTCTTTTAAAAGTGAAATTATATAGTTTTTTAAATTTGATCTTTTTTAAGGTCCTTTATAGTGAAATTTTGAGTTTACTAACATGGTACTTTTGTTATGGATTTTATAGTCAAACTGTTGAGTTTTTTCACTTGGAAATTTTGTTATGGTTTTTATAGTTAAATTGTTCAGTTTTTTTATCTTTATACATTTTTTTATGGTTTTTATAGTGAAACTGTTGAGTTTTTCCACTTGGATATTTTGTTATGGTTTTTATAGTGAAATAGTTGAGATTTTAAACTCGAGATATTTTTTATATGGTTTTTATAATGAAACTATTGAGTTTTTTACTTGGTAATTTTTTTATTGTTTTTATAGTGAATTTTTTTAGTTTTTTTTAATTATTTGGAACTTTTTTTTATGCTTTTCATAGTAACATTGTTGTGTTTATAACATGGATATTTTTAGGGTATTTATAGTGAAACTTTTATGTTTTTTAACTTGGAACATTTTTTATGGTTTTGATAGTGAAATTGTTGAGTAATTTTTTACTTGGAACTTTCTTATTCTTATAAAAGTGAAATTATAGAGTTTTTTAAATTTGATATGTTTTAAGGTCCTTTATAGTGAAATTTTGAGTTTACTAACTTGGTACTTTTGTTATGGATTTTATAGTCAAACTGTTGAGTTTTTTCACTTGGAGATTTTGTTATGGTTTTTATAGTTAAATTGTTGAGTTTTTTTATCTTAGATCATTTTTTAATGGTTTTTATAGTGAAACTGTTGAGTTTTTCCACTTGGATATTTTGTTATGGTTTTTATAGTGAAATAGTTGAGTTTTTAATCTCTAGATATTTTTTATATGGTTTTTATAATGAAACTATTGAGTTTTTTTACTTGGTAATTTTGTTATTGTTTTTATAGTGAATTTTTTTAGTTTTTTTTAATTATTTGGAACTTTTTCTATGCTTTTCATAGTAACATTGTTGTGTTTATAAAATGGATATTTTTAGGGTATTTGTAGTGAAACTTTTATGTTTTTTAACTTGGAACATTTTTTATGGTTTTGATAGAGAAATTGTTGAGTTATTTTTTACTTGGAACTTTCTTATTCTTTTAAAAGTGAAATTATAGAGTTTTTTAAATTTGATCTTTTTTAAGGTCCTTTATAGTGAAACTTTGAGTTTACTAACATGGTACTTTTGTTATGGATTTTATAGTCAAACTGTTGAGTTTTTTCATTTGGAAATTTTGTTATGTTTTTTATAGTTAAATTGTTGAGTTTTTTTTATCTTTATACATTTTTTAATGGTTTTTATAGTGAACTGTTGAGTTTTTCCACTTGGATATTTTTTCATGGTTTTTATAGTGAAATTGTTGAGTTTTTAAACTCGAGATATTTTTTATATGGTTTTTATAATGAAACTATTGAGTTTTTTACTTGGTAATTTTTTTATTGTTTTTATAGTGAATTTTTTTAGTTTTTTTTTTTAATTATTTGGAACTTTTTCTATGCTTTTCATAGTAACATTGTTGTGTTTATAGCATGGATAATTTTAGGTATTTATAGTGAAAGTTTTATGTTTTTTAACTTGGAACATTTATTATGGTTTTGATAGTGAAATTGTTTAGTTATTTTTAACTTGGAACTTTCTTATTCTTTTAAAAGTGAAATTAGAAAGTTTTTTAAATTTGATCTTTTTTAAGATCCTTTATAGTAAAATTTTGAGTTTACTAACTTGGTACTTTTGTTATGGATTTTATAGTCAAACTGTTGAGTTTTTTCACTTGGAAATTTTGTTATGGTTTTTATAGTTAAATTGTTGAGTTTTTTTTTATCTTTGATCGTTTTTAATGGTTTTTATAGTGAAATTGTTGAGTTTTTCCAATTGGATATTTTGTTATGGTTTTTATATTGAAATTGTTGAGTTTTTAAACTCAAGATATTTTTTATATGGTTTTTATAATGAAAGTATTGAGGTTTTTTACTTGGTAATTTTGTTATTGTTTTTATAGTGAATTTTTTTAGTTTTTTTTTATTATTTGGAACTTTTTCTATGCTTTTCATAGTAACATTGTTGTGTTTATAAAATGGATATTTTTAGGGTATTTGTAGTGAAACTTTTATGTTTTTTAACTTGGAACATTTTTTATGGTTTTGATTGTGAAATTGTTGAGTTATTTTTTACTTGGAACTTTCTTATTCTTTTAAAAGTGAAATTATAGAGTTTTTTAAATTTGATCTTTTTTAAGGTCCTTTATAGTGAAATTTTGAGTTTACTAACATTGTACTTTTGTTATGGATTTTATAGTCAAATTGTTGAGTTTTTTCACTTGGAAATTTTGTTATGGTTTTTATAGTTAAATTGTTGAGTTTTTTTTATCTTTATACATTTTTTAATGGTTTTTATAGTGAATTGTTGAGTTTTTCCACTTGGATATTTTGTTATGGTTTTTATAGTGAAATTGTTGAGTTTTTAAACTCGAGATATTTTTTATATGATTTTTATAATGAAGCTATTGAGTTTTTTTACTAGGTAATTTTGTTATTGTTTTTATAGTGAATTTTTATCAGTTTTTTTTTAATTATTTGGAACTTTTTCTATGCTTTTCATAGTAACATTGTTGTGTTTATAGCATGGATAATTTTAGGTATTTATAGTGAAAGTTTTATGTTTTTTAACTTGGAACATTTATTATGGTTTTGATAGTGAAATTGTTTAGTTATTTTTAACTTGGGACTTTCTTATTCTTTTAAAAGTGAAATTAGAAAGTTTTTTAAATTTGATCTTTTTTAAGATCCTTTATAGTGAAATTTTGAGTTTACTAACTTGGTACTTTTGTTATGGATTTTATAGTCAAACTGTTGAGTTTTTTCACTTGGAAATTTTGTTATGGTTTTTATAGTTAAATTGTTGAGTTTTTTTTTATCTTTGATCGTTTTTAATGGTTTTTATAGTGAAATTGTTGAGTTTTTCCAATTGGATATTTTGTTATGGTTTTTATAGTGAAATTATTGAGTTTTTAAACTCAAGATATTTTTTATATGGTTTTTATAATGAAAGTATTGAGGATTTTTACTTGGTAATTTTGTTATTGTTTTTATAGTGAATTTTTTTAGTTTTTTTTAATTATTTGGAACTTTTTCAATGCTTTTCATTGTACCATTGTTGTGTTTATAACATGGGTATTTTTAGTGTATTTATAGTTAAATTTTTATATTTTTTAACTTGGAACATTTTATTATGGTTTTGTTAGTGAAATTGTTGAGTTATTTTTTACTTGGAACTTTCTTATTCTTTTAAAAGTGAAATTATAGAGTTTTTTAAATTTGATCTTTTTTAAGGTCCTTTATAGTGAAATTTTGAGTTTACTAACATGGTACTTTTGTTATGGATTTTATAGTCAAACTGTTGAGTTTTTTCACTTGGAAATTTTGTTATGGTTTTTATAGTGAAACTGTTGAGTTTTTCCACTTGGATATTTTGTTATGGTTTTTATAGTGAAATAGTTGAGTTTTTAAACTCGAGATATTTTTTATATGGTTTATATAATGAAACTATTGAGTTTTTTACTTGGTAATTTTTTTATTGTTTTTATAGTGAATTTTTTTAGTTTTTTTTTAATTATTTGGAACTTTTTTGATGCTTTTCATAGTAACATTGTTGTGTTTATAACATGGATATTTTTAGGGTATTTATAGTGAAACTTTTATGTTTTTTAACTTTTGAACATTTTTTATGGTTTTGATAGTGAAATTGTTGAGTTATTTTTTACTTGGAACTTTCTTATTCTTTTAAAAGTGAAACTATAGAGTTTTTTAAATTTGATCTTTTTTAAGGTCCTTTATAGTGAAATTTTGAGTTTACTAACATTGTACTTTTGTTATGGATTTTATAGTCAAACTGTTGAGTTTTTTCACTTGGAAATTTTGTTATGGTTTTTATAGTTAAATTGTTGAGTTTTTTTATCTTAGATCATTTTTTAATGGTTTTTATAGTGAAACTGTTGAGTTTTTCCACTTGGATATTTTTTTATGGTTTTTATAGTGAAATAGTTGAGTTTTTAAACTCGAGATATTTTTTATATGATTTTTATAATGAAACTATTGAGTTTTTTTACTTGGTAATTTTGTTATTGTTTTTATAGTGAATTTTTTTAGTTTTTTTTATTATTTGGAACTTTTTCTATGCTTTTCATAGTAACATTGTTGTGTTTATAACATGGATATTTTTAGGGTATTTATAATGAAACTTTTATGTTTTTTAACTTGGAACATTCATTATGGTTTTGATAGTGAAATTGTTGAGTTATTTTTAACTTGGAACTTTCTTATTCTTTTAAAAGTGAAATTATAGAGTTTTTTAAATTTGTTCTTTTTTAACATCCTTTATAGTGAAATTTTGATTTTACTAACTTGGTACTTTTGTTATGGATTTTATCGTCTAACTGTTGAGTTTTTTCACTTGGAAATTTTGTTATGGTTTTTATAGTTAAATTGTTGAATTTTTTTTATCTTTGATCGTTTTTTAATGGTTTTTATAGTGAAATTGTTGAGTTTTTCCAATTGGATATTTTGTTATGGTTTATATAGTGAAATTGTTGAGTTTTTATACCCGAGATATTTTTTATATGGTTTTTATTATGAAACTATTGAGTTTTTTTACTTGGTAATTTTGTTATTGTTTTTATAGTGAATTTTTTTTTAATTATTCGGAACTTTTTCTATGCTTTTCTTAGTAACATTGTTGTGTTTATAACATGGATATTTTTAGGGTATTTGTAGTGAAACTTTTATGTTTTTTAACTTGGAACATTTTTTATGGTTCTGATAGTGAAATTGTTGAGTTATTTTTTACTTGGAACTTTCTTATTCTTTTAAAAGTGAAATTATAGAGTTTTTAAAATTTTATCTTTTTTAAGGTCCTTTATAGTGAAATTTTGAGTTTACTAACATTGTACTTTTGTTATGGATTTTATAGTCAAACTGTTGAGTTTTTTCACTTGGAAATTTTGTTATGGTTTTTATAGTTAAATTGTTGAGTTTTTTTTTATCTTTATACATTTTTTAATGGTTTTTATATTGAACTGTTGAGTTTTTCCAATTGGATATTTTGTTATGGTTTTTATAGTGAAATTGTTGAGTTTTTAAACTCGAGATATTTTTTATATGATTTTTATAATCAAACTATTGAGTTTTTTTACTTGGTAATTTTGTTATTGTTTTTATAGTGAATTTTTTTTAGTTTTTTTTATTATTTATTTCGAACTTTTTCTATGCTTTTCATAGTAACATTGTTGTGTTTATAACATGGATAATTTTAGGTATTTATAATGAAACTTTTATGTTTTTTAACTTGGAACATTTATTATGGTTTTGATAGTGAAATTGTTGAGTTATTTTTAACTTGGAACTTTCTTATTCTTTTAAAAGTGAAATTACAGAGTTTTTTAAATTTGTTCTTTTTTAACCTCCTTTATAGTGAAATTTTGATTTTTCTAACTTGGTACTTTTGTTATGGATTTTATAGTCTAACTGTTTAGTTTTTTCACTTGGAAATTTTGTTATGGTTTTTATAGTTAAATTGTAGAATTTTTTTTATCTTTGATCGTTTTTTAATGGTTTTTATAGTGAAATTGTTGAGTTTTTCCAATTGGATATTTTGTTATGGTTTTTATAGTGAAATTGTTGAGTTTTTAAACCCGAGATATTTTTTATATGGTTTTTATTATGAAACTATTGAGTTTTTTTACTTGGTAATTTTGTTATTGTTTTTATAGTGAATTTTTTTAGTTTTTTTTATTAATTATTTGGAACTTTTTCTATGCTTTTCATAGTAACATTGTTGTGTTTATAACATGGATAATTTTAGGTATTTATAATGAAACTTTTATGTTTTTAACATGGAACATTTATTATGGTTTTGATAGTGAAATTGTTGAGTTATTTTTAACTTGGAACTTTCTTATTCTTTTAAAAGTGAAATTACAGAGTTTTTTAAATTTGTTCTTTTTTAACATCCTTTATAGTGAAATTTTGATTTTACTAACTTGGTACTTTTGTTATGGATTTTATAGTCTAACTGTTGAGTTTTTTCACTTGGAAATTTTGTTATGGTTTTTATAGTTAAATTGTTGAATTTTTTTTATCTTTGGTCGTTTTTTAATGGTTTTTATAGTGAAATTGTTGAGTTTTTCCAATTGGATATTTTGTTATGGTTTTTATAGTGAAATTGTTGAGTTTTTAAACCCGAGATATTTTTTATATGGTTTTTATTATGAAACTATTGAGTTTTTTTACTTGGTAATTTTGTTATTGTTTTTATAGTGATTTTTTTTAGTTTTTTTTAATTATTCGGAACTTTTTCTATGCTTTTCATAGTAACATTGTTGTGTTTATAACATGGATATTTTTAGGGTATTTGTAGTGAAACTTTAATGTTTTTTAACTTGGAACATTTTTTATGGTTTTGATATTTAAATTGTTGAGTTATTTTTTACTTGGAACTTTCTTATTCTTTTAAAAGTGAAATTATAGAGTTTTTTAAATTTTATCTTTTTTAAGGTCCTTTATAGTGAAATTTTGAGTTTACTAACATTGTACTTTTGTTATGGATTTTATAGTCAAACTGTTGAGTTTTTTCACTTGGAAATTTTGTTATGGTTTTTATAGTTAAATTGGTGAGTTTTTTTTATATTTATACATTTTTTAATGGTTTTTATAGTGAACTGTTGAGTTTTTCCACTTGGATATTTTGTTATGGTTTTTATAGTGAAATTGTTGAGTTTTTAAACTCGAGATATTTTTTATATGATTTTTATAATGAAACTATTGAGTTTTTTTACTTGGTAATTTTGTTATTGTTTTTATAGTGAATTTTTTTTAGTTTTTTTTATTAATTATTTGGAACTTTTTCTATGCTTTTCATAGTAACATTGTTGTGTTTATAACATGGATATTTTTAGGGTATTTATAGTGAAACTTTTATGTTTTTTAACTTGGAACATTTTTTATGGTTTTGATAGTGAAATTGTTGAGTTGTTTTTTACTTGGAACTTTCTTATTCTTTTAAAAGTGAAATTGTAGAGTTTTTTAAATTTGATCTTTTTTAAGGTCCTTTATAGTGAAATTTTGAGTTTACTAAATTGGTACTTTTGTTATGGATTTTATAGTCAAATTGTTGAGTTTTTTCACTTGGAAATTTTGTTATGGTTTTTAGTGTTAAATTGTTGAGTTTTTTTATCTTTGATCGTTTTTAATGGTTTTTATAGTGAAATTGTTGTGTTTTTCCAATTGAATATTTTGTTATGGTTTTTATAGGAAATTGTTGAGTTTTTAAACTCGAGATAATTTTTATATGGTTTTTATAATGAAACTATTGAGAGTTTTTACTTGGTAATTTTGTTATTGTTTTTATAGTGAATTTTTTAAGATTTTTTTAATTATTTGGAACTTTTTCTATGCTTTTCATAGTAACATTGTTGTGTTTATAACATGGATATTTTTAGGGTATTTATAGTGAAACTTTTATGTTTTTTAACTTGGAACATTTTTTATGGTTTTGATAGTGAAATTGTTGAGTTGTTTTTTACTTGGAACTTTCTTATTCTTTTAAAAGTGAAATTATAGAGTTTTTTAAATTTGATCTTTTTTAAGGTCCTTTATAGTGAAATTTTGAGTTTACTAAATTGATACTTTTATTATGGATTTTATAGTCAAATTGTTGAGTTTTTTCACTTGGAAATTTTGTTATGGTTTTTAGTGTTAAATTGTTGAGTTTTTTTTTATCTTTGATTGTTTTTAATGGTTTTTATAGTGAAATTGTTGAGTTTTTCCAATTGGATATTTTGTTATGGTTTTTATAGGAAATTGTTGAGTTTTTAAACTCGAGATAATTTTTATATGGTTTTCATAATGATACTATTGAGTTTTTTTACTTGGTAATTTTGTTATTGTTTTTATAGTGAATTTTTTTAGATTTTTTTAATTATTTGGAACTTTTTTTATGCTTTTCATAGTAACATTGTTGTGTTTATAACATGGATATTTTTAGGGTATTTATAGTGAAATTTTTATGTTTTTTAACTTGGAACATTTTTTATGGTTTTGATAGTGAAATTGATGAGTTATATTTTACTTGGAACTTTCTTATTCTTTTAAAAGTGAAATTATAGAGTTTTTTTAAATTTGATCTTTTTTAAGGTCCTTTATAGTGAAATTTTGAGTTTACTAACATTGTACTTTTGTTATGGATTTTATAGTCAAACTGTTGAGTTTTTCACTTGGAAATTTTGTTATGGTTTTTATAGTTAAATTGTTGAGTTTTTTTTTTATCTTTATACATTTTTTAATGGTTTTTATAGTGAACTGTTGAGTTTTTCCACTTGGATATTTTGTTATGGTTTTTATAGTGAAATTGTTGAGTTTTTAAACTCGAGATATTTTTTATATGATTTTTATAGTGAAACTATTGAGTTTTTTTACTTGGTAATTTTGTTATTGTTTTTATAGTGAATTTTTTTTAGTTTTTTTTATTAATTATTTGGAACTTTTTCTATGCTTTTCATAGTAACATTGTTGTGTTTATAACATGGATAATTTTAGGTATTTATAATGAAACTTTTATGTTTTTTAACATGGAACATTTATTATGGTTTTGATAGTGAAATTGTTGAGTTATTTTTAACTTGGAACTTTCTTATTCTTTTAAAAGTGAAATTACAGAGTTTTTTAAATTTGTTCTTTTTTAACATCCTTTATAGTGAAATTTTGATTTTACTAACTTGGTACTTTTGTTATGGATTTTATAGTCTAACTGTTGAGTTTTTTCACTTGGAAATTTTGTTATGGTTTTTATAGTTAAATTGTTGAATTTTTTTTATCTTTGATCGTTTTTTAATGGTTTTTATAGTTAAATTGTTGAGTTTTTCCAATTGGATATTTTGTTATGGTTTTTATAGTGAAATTGTTGAGTTTTTAAACCCGAGATATTTTTTATATGGTTTTTATTATGAAACTATTGAGTTTTTTTACTTGGTAATTTTGTTATTGTTTTTATAGTGAATTTTTTTAGTTTTTTTTAATTATTCGGAACTTTTTCTATGCTTTTCATAGTAACATTGTTGTGTTTATAACATGGATATTTTTAGGGTATTTGTAGTGAAACTTTAATGTTTTTTAACTTGGAACATTTTTTATGGTTTTGATAGTGAAATTGTTGAGTTATTTTTTACTTGGAACTTTCTTATTCTTTTAAAAGTGAAATTATAGAGTTTTTTAAATTTTATCTTTTTTAAGGTCCTTTATAGTGAAATTTTGAGTTTACTAACATTGTACTTTTGTTATGGATTTTATAGTCAAACTGTTGAGTTTTTTCACTTGGAAATTTTGTTATGGTTTTTATAGTTAAATTGTTGAGTTTTTTTTTATCTTTATACATTTTTTAATGGTTTTTATAGTGAACTGTTGAGTTTTTCCACTTGGATATTTTGTTATGGTTTTTATAGTGAAATTGTTGAGTTTTTAAACTCGAGATATTTTTTATATGATTTTTATAATGAAACTATTGAGTTTTTTTACTTGGTAATTTTTTTATTGTTTTTATAGTGAATTTTTTTTAGTTTTTTTTATTAATTATTTGGAACTTTTTCTATGCTTTTCATAGTAACATTGTTGTGTTTATAACATGGATATTTTTAGGGTATTTATAGTGAAACTTTTATGTTTTTTAACTTGGAACATTTTTTATGGTTTTGATAGTGAAATTGTTGAGTTGTTTTTTACTTGGAACTTTCTTATTCTTTTAAAAGTGAAATTATAGAGTTTTTTAAATTTGATCTTTTTTAAGGTCCTTTATAGTGAAATTTTGAGTTTACTAAATTGATACTTTTGTTATGGATTTTATAGTCAAATTGTTGAGTTTTTTCACTTGGAAATTTTGTTATGGTTTTTAGTGTTAAATTGTTGAGTTTTTTTTTTATCTTTGATTGTTTTTAATGGTTTTTATAGTGAAATTGTTGAGTTTTTCCAATTGGATATTTTGTTATGGTTTTTATAGGAAATTGTTGAGTTTTTAAACTCGAGATAATTTTTATATGGTTTTCATAATGAAACTATTGAGTTTTTTTACTTGGTAATTTTGTTATTGTTTTTATAGTGAATTTTTTTAGATTTTTTTAATTATTTGGAACTTTTTCTATGCTTTTCATAGTAACATTGTTGTGTTTATAACATGGATATTTTTAGGGTATTTATAGTGAAATTTTTATGTTTTTTAACTTGGAACATTTTTTATGGTTTTGATAGTGAAATTGTTGAGTTATTTTTTACTTGGAACATTCTTATTCTTTTAAAAGTGAAATTATAGAGTTTTTTAAATTTGATCTTTTTTAAGGTCTTTTATAGTGAAATTTTGAGTTTACTAACATGGTACTTTTGTTATGGATTTTATAGTCAAACTGTTGAGTTTTTTCACTTGGTAATTTTGTTATGGTTTTTATAGTTAAATTGTTGAGTTTTTTTATCTTTATAAATTTTTTAATGGTTTTTATAGTGAAACAGTTGAGTTTTTCCACTTGGATATTTTGTTATGGTTTTTATAGTGAAATAGTTTTGTTTTTAAACTCGAGATATTTTTTATATGGTTTTTATAATGAAACTATTGAGTTTTTTTACTTGGTAATTTTGATATTGTTTTTAAAGTGAATTTTTTTAGATTTCTTTAATTATTTGGAACTTTTTCTATGCTTTTCATAGTAAAATTGTTGTGTTTATAACATGGATATTTTTAGGGTATTTGTTGTGAAACTTTTATGTTTTTTAACTTGGAACATTTTTTATGGTTTTGATAGTGAAATTGTTGAGTTATTTTTTACTTGGAACTTTCTTATTCTTTTAAAAGTGAAATTATAGAGTTTTTTAAATTTGTTCTTTTTTAAGGTCCTTTATAGTGAAATTTTGAGTTTACTAACATTGTACTTTTGTTATGGATTTTATAGTCAAACTGTTGTGTTTTTCACTTGGAAATTTTGTTATGGTTTTTATAGTTAAATTGTTGAGTTTTTTTTTTATCTTTATACATTTTTTAATGGTTTTTATAGTGAACTGTTGAGTTTTTCCACTTGGATATTTTGTTATGGTTTTTATAGTGAAATTGTTGAGTTTTTAAACTCGAGATATTTTTTATATGATTTTTATAATGAAACTATTGAGTTTTTTTACTTGGTAATTTTGTTATTGTTTTTATAGTGAATTTTATTTAGTTTTTTTTATTAATTATTTGGAACTTTTTCTATGCTTTTCATAGTAACATTGTTGTGTTTATAACATGGATATTTTTAGGGTATTTATAGTGAAACTTTTATGTTTTTTAACTTGGAACATTTTTTATGGTTTTGATAGTGAAATTGTTGAGTTGTTTTTTACTTGGAACTTTTTTATTCTTTTAAAAGTGAAATTGTAGAGTTTTTTAAATTTGATCTTTTTTAAGGTCCTTTATAGTGAAATTTTGAGTTTACTAAATTGGTACTTTTGTTATGGATTTTATAGTCAAATTGTTGAGTTTTTTCACTTGGAAATTTTGTTATGGTTTTTAGTGTTAAATTGTTGAGTTTTTTTATCTTTGATCGTTTTTAATGGTTTTTATAGTGAAATTGTTGAGTTTTTCCAATTGGATATTTTGTTATGGTTTTTATAGGAAATTGTTGAGTTTTTAAACTCGAGATAATTTTTATATGGTTTTTATAATGAAACTATTGAGTTTTTTTACTTAGTAATTTTGTTATTGTTTTTATAGTGAATTTTTTTAGATTTTTTTAATTATTTGGAACTTTTTCTATGCTTTTCATAGTAACATTGTTGTGTTTATAACATGGATAATTTTAGGTATTTATAGTGAAACTTTTATGTTTTTTAACTTGGAACATTTATTATGGTTTTGATAGTGAAATTGTTGAGTTATTGTTTACTTGGAACTTTCTTATTCTTTTAAATGTGAAATTATAGAGTTTTTTAAATTTGATCTTTTTTAAGGTCCTATATAGTGAAATTTTGAGTTTACTAACTTGGTACTTTTGTTATGGATTTTATAGTCAAACTGTTGAGTTTTTTCACTTGGAAATTTTGTTACGGTTTTTATAGTTAAATTGTTGAATTTTTTTTTATCTTTGATTGTTTTTTAATGGTTTTTATAGTGAAATTGCTGAGTTTTTCCAATTGGATATTTTGTTATGGTTTTTATAGTGAAATTGTTGAGTTTTTAAACCCGAGATATTTTTTATATGGTTTTTATTATGAATCTATTGAGTTTTTTTACTTGGTAATTTTGTTATTGTTTTTATAGTGAATTTTTTTAGTTTTTTTTAATTATTCGGAACTTTTTCTATGCTTTTCATAGTAACATTGTTGTGTTTATAACATGGATATTTTTAGGGTATTTGTAGTGAAACTTTTATGTTTTTTAACTTGGAACATTTTTTATGGTTTTGATAGTGAAATTGTTGAGTTATTTATTACTTGGAACTTTCTTATTCTTTTAAAAGTGAAATTATAGAGTTTTTTAAATTTTATCTTTTTTAAGGTCCTTTATAGTGAAATTTTGAGTTTACTAACATTGTACTTTTGTTATGGATTTTATAGTCAAACTGTTGAGTTTTTTCACTTGGAAATTTTGTTATGGTTTTTATAGTTAAATTGTTGAGTTTTTTTTATCTTTATACATTTTTTAATGGTTTTTATAGTGAACTGTTGAGTTTTTCCACTTGGATATTTTGTTATGGTTTTTATAGTGAAATTGTTGAGTTTTTAAACTCGAGATATTTTTTATATGATTTTTATAATGAAACTATTGAGTTTTTTTACTTGGTAATTTTGTTATTGTTTTTATAGTGAATTTTTTTTAGTTTTTTTTATTAATTATTTGGAACTTTTTCTATGCTTTTCATAGTAACATTGTTGTGTTTATAACATGGATATTTTTAGGGTATTTATAGTGAAACTTTTATGTTTTTTAACTTGGAACATTTTTTATGGTTTTGATAGTGAAATTGTTGAGTTGTTTTTTACTTGGAACTTTCTTATTCTTTTGAAAGTGAAGTTGTAGAGTTTTTTAAATTTGATCTTTTTTAAGGTCCTTTATAGTGAAATTTTGAGTTTACTAAATTGGTACTTTTGTTATGGATTTTATAGTCAAATTGTTGAGTTTTTTCACTTGGAAATTTTGTTATGGTTTTTAGTGTTAAATTGTTGAGTTTTTTTATCTTTGATCGTTTTTAATGGTTTTTATAGTGAAATTGTTGAGTTTTTCCAATTGGATATTTTGTTATGGTTTTTATAGGAAATTGTTGAGTTTTTAAACTCGAGATAATTTTTATATGGTTTTCATAATGAAACTATTGAGTTTTTTTACTTGGTAATTTTGTTATTGTTTTTATAGTGAATTTTTTTAGATTTTTTTAATTATTTGGAACTTTTTCTATGCTTTTCATAGTAACATTGTTGTGTTTATAACATGGATATTTTTAGGGTATTTATAGTGAAATTTTTATGTTTTTTAACTTGGAACATTTTTTATGGTTTTGATAGTGAAATTGTTGAGTTATTTTTTACTTGGAACATTCTTATTCTTTTAAAAGTGAAATTATAGAGTTTTTTAAATTTGATCTTTTTTAAGGTCCTTTATAGTGAAATTTTGAGTTTACTAACATGGTACTTTTGTTATGGATTTTATAGTCAAACTGTTGAGTTTTTTCACTTGGTAATTTTGTTATGGTTTTTATAGTTAAATTGTTGAGTTATTTTATCTTTATAAATTTTTTAATGGTTTTTATAGTGAAACTGTTGAGTTTTTCCACTTGGATATTTTGTTATGGTTTTTATAGTGAAATAGTTGAGTTTTTAAACTCGAGATATTTTTTATATGGTTTTTATAATGAAACTATTGAGTTTTTTTACTTGGTAATTTTGATATTGTTTTTATAGTGAATTTTTTTAGATTTCTTTAATTATTTGGAACTTTTTCTATGCTTTTCATAGTAAAATTGTTGTGTTTATAAGATGGATATTTTTAGGGTATTTGTAGTGAAACTTTTATGTTTTTTAACTTGGAACATTTTTTATGGTTTTGATAGTGAAATTGTTGAGTTATTTTTTACTTGGAACTTTCTTATTCTTTTAAAAGTGAAATTATAGAGTTTTTTAAATTTTATCTTTTTTAAGGTCCTTTATAGTGAAATTTTGAGTTTACTAACATTGTACTTTTGTTATGGATTTTATAGTCAAACTGTTGAGTTTTTCACTTGGAAATTTTGTTATGGTTTTTATAGTTAAATTGTTGAGTTTTTTTTTATCTTTATACATTTTTTAATGGTTTTTATAGTGAACTGTTGAGTTTTTCCACTTGGATATTTTGTTATGGTTTTTATAGTGAAATTGTTGAGTTTTTAAACTCGAGATATTTTTTATATGATTTTTATAATGAATCTATTGAGTTTTTTTACTTGATAATTTTGTTATTGATTTTATAATGAATTTTTTTTAGATTTTTTTATTAATTATTTGGAACTTTTTCTATGCTTTTCATAGTAACATTGTTGTGTTTATAACATGGATAATTTTAGGTATTTATAGTGAAACTTTTATGTTTTTTAACTTGGAACATTTATTATGGTTTTGATAGTGAAATTGTTGAGTTATTGTTTACTTGGAACTTTCTTATTCTTTTAAATGTGAAATTATAGAGTTTTTTAAATTTGATCTTTTTTAAGGTCCTATATAGTGAAATTTTGAGTTTACTAACTTGGTACTTTTGTTATGGATTTTATAGTCAAACTGTTGAGTTTTTTCACTTGGAAATTTTGTTACGGTTTTTATAGTTAAATTGTTGAATTTTTTTTTATCTTTGATTGTTTTTTAATGGTTTTTATAGTGAAATTGCTGAGTTTTTCCAATTGGATATTTTGTTATGGTTTTTATAGTGAAATTGTTGAGTTTTTAAACCCGAGATATTTTTTATATGGTTTTTATTATGAATCTATTGAGTTTTTTTACTTGGTAATTTTTTTATTGTTTTTATAGTGAATTTTTTTAGTTTTTTTTAATTATTCGGAACTTTTTCTATGCTTTTCATAGTAACATTGTTGTGTTTATAACATGGATATTTTTAGGGTATTTGTAGTGAAACTTTTATGTTTTTTAACTTGGAACATTTTTTATGGTTTTGATAGTGAAATTGTTGAGTTATTTTTTACTTGGAACTTTCTTATTCTTTTAAAAGTGAAATTATAGAGTTTTTTAAATTTTATCTTTTTTAAGGTCCTTTATAGTGAAATTTTGAGTTTACTAACATTGTACTTTTGTATTGGATTTTATAGTCAAAGTGTTGAGTTTTTTCACTTGGAAATTTTGTTATGGTTTTTATAGTTAAATTGTTGAGTTTTTTTTTATCTTTATACATTTTTTAATGGTTTTTATAGTGAACTGTTGAGTTTTTCCACTTGGATATTTTGTTATGGTTTTTATAGTGAAATTGTTGAGTTTTTAAACTCGAGATATTTTTTATATGATTTTTATAATGAAACTATTGAGTTTTTTTACTTGGTAATTTTGTTATTGTTTTTATAGTGAATTTTTTTTAGTTTTTTTTATTAATTATTTGGAACTTTTTCTATGCTTTTCATAGTAACATTGTTGTGTTTATAACATGGATAATTTTAGGTATTTATAGTGAAACTTTTATGTTTTTTAACTTGGAACATTTATTATGGTTTTGATAGTGAAATTGTTGAGTTATTTTTAACTTGGAACTTTCTTATTCTTTTAAAAGTGAAATTACAGAGTTTTTTAAATTTGTTCTTTTTTAACATCCTTTATAGTGAAATTTTGAGTTTACTAACTTGGTACTTTTGTTATGGATTTTATAGTCTAACTGTTGAGTTTTTTCACTTGGAAATTTTGTTATGGTTTTTATAGTTAAATTGTTGAATTTTTTTATCTTTGATCGTTTTTTAATGGTTTTTATAGTGAAATTATTGAGTTTTTCCAATTGGATATTTTGTTATGGTTTTTATAGTGAAATTGTTGAGTTTTTAAACCCGAGATATTTTTTATATGGTTTTTATTATGAAACTATTGAGTTTTTTTACTTGGTAATTTTGTTATTGTTTTTATAGTGAATTTTTTTTAGTTTTTTTTAATTATTCGGAACTTTTTCTATGCTTTTCATAGTAACATTGTTGTGTTTATAACATGGATATTTTTAGGGTATTTGTAGTGAAACTTTTATGTTTTTTAACTTGGAACATTTTTTATGGTTTTGATAGTGAAATTGTTGAGTTATTTATTACTTGGAACTTTCTTATTCTTTTAAAAGTGAAATTATAGAGTTTTTTAAATTTTATCTTTTTTAAGTTCCTTTATAGTGAAATTTTGAGTTTACTAACATTGTACTTTTGTTATGGATTTTATAGTCAAACTGTTGAGTTTTTTCACTTGGAAATTTTGTTATGGTTTTTATAGTTAAATTGTTGAGTTTTTTTTATCTTTATACATTTTTTAATGGTTTTTATAGTGAACTGTTGAGTTTTTCCACTTGGATATTTTGTTATGGTTTTTATAGTGAAATTGTTGAGTTTTTAAACTCGAGATATTTTTTATATGATTTTTATAATGAAACTATTGAGTTTTTTTACTTGGTAATTTTGTTATTGTTTTTATAGTGAATTTTATTTAGTTTTTTTTATTAATTATTTGGAACTTTTTCTATGCTTTTCATAGTAACATTGTTGTGTTTATAACATGGATATTTTTAGGGTATTTATAGTGAAACTTTTATGTTTTTTAACTTGGAACATTTTTTATGGTTTTGATAGTGAAATTGTTGAGTTGTTTTTTACTTGGAACTTTTTTATTCTTTTAAAAGTGAAATTGTAGAGTTTTTTAAATTTGATCTTTTTTAAGGTCCTTTATAGTGAAATTTTGAGTTTACTAAATTGGTACTTTTGTTATGGATTTTATAGTCAAATTGTTGAGTTTTTTCACTTGGAAATTTTGTTATGGTTTTTAGTGTTAAATTGTTGAGTTTTTTTATCTTTGATCGTTTTTAATGGTTTTTATAGTGAAATTGTTGAGTTTTTCCAATTGGATATTTTGTTATGGTTTTTATAGGAAATTGTTGAGTTTTTAAACTCGAGATAATTTTTATATGGTTTTTATAATGAAACTATTGAGTTTTTTTACTTAGTAATTTTGTTATTGTTTTTATAGTGAATTTTTTTAGATTTTTTTAATTATTTGGAACTTTTTCTATGCTTTTCATAGTAACATTGTTGTGTTTATAACATGGATAATTTTAGGTATTTATAGTGAAACTTTTATGTTTTTTAACTTGGAACATTTATTATGGTTTTGATAGTGAAATTGTTGAGTTATTGTTTACTTGGAACTTTCTTATTCTTTTAAATGTGAAATTATAGAGTTTTTTAAATTTGATCTTTTTTAAGGTCCTATATAGTGAAATTTTGAGTTTACTAACTTGGTACTTTTGTTATGGATTTTATAGTCAAACTGTTGAGTTTTTTCACTTGGAAATTTTGTTACGGTTTTTATAGTTAAATTGTTGAATTTTTTTTTATCTTTGATTGTTTTTTAATGGTTTTTATAGTGAAATTGCTGAGTTTTTCCAATTGGATATTTTGTTATGGTTTTTATAGTGAAATTGTTGAGTTTTTAAACCCGAGATATTTTTTATATGGTTTTTATTATGAATCTATTGAGTTTTTTTACTTGGTAATTTTTTTATTGTTTTTATAGTGAATTTTTTTAGTTTTTTTTAATTATTCGGAACTTTTTCTATGCTTTTCATAGTAACATTGTTGTGTTTATAACATGGATATTTTTAGGGTATTTGTAGTGAAACTTTTATGTTTTTTAACTTGGAACATTTTTTATGGTTTTGATAGTGAAATTGTTGAGTTATTTTTTACTTGGAACTTTCTTATTCTTTTAAAAGTGAAATTATAGAGTTTTTTAAATTTTATCTTTTTTAAGGTCCTTTATAGTGAAATTTTGAGTTTACTAACATTGTACTTTTGTTATGGATTTTATAGTCAAAGTGTTGAGTTTTTTCACTTGGAAATTTTGTTATGGTTTTTATAGTTAAATTGTTGAGTTTTTTTTTATCTTTATACATTTTTTAATGGTTTTTATAGTGAACTGTTGAGTTTTTCCACTTGGATATTTTGTTATGGTTTTTATAGTGAAATTGTTGAGTTTTTAAACTCAAGATATTTTTTATATGATTTTTATAATGAAACTATTGAGTTTTTTTACTTGGTAATTTTGTTATTGTTTTTATAGTGAATTTTTTTTAGTTTTTTTTATTAATTATTTGGAACTTTTTCTATGCTTTTCATAGTAACATTGTTGTGTTTATAACATGGATAATTTTAGGTATTTATAGTGAAACTTTTATGTTTTTTAACTTGGAACATTTATTATGGTTTTGATAGTGAAATTGTTGAGTTATTTTTAACTTGGAACTTTCTTATTCTTTTAAAAGTGAAATTACAGAGTTTTTTAAATTTGTTCTTTTTTAACATCCTTTATAGTGAAATTTTGAGTTTACTAACTTGGTACTTTTGTTATGGATTTTATAGTCAAACTGTTGAGTTTTTTCACTTGGAAATTTTGTTACGGTTTTTATAGTTAAATTGTTGAATTTTTTTTTATCTTTGATTGTTTTTTAATGGTTTTTATAGTGAAATTGCTGAGTTTTTCCAATTGGATATTTTGTTATGGTTTTTATAGTGAAATTGTTGAGTTTTTAAACCCGAGATATTTTTTATATGGTTTTTATTATGAATCTATTGAGTTTTTTTACTTGGTAATTTTTTTATTGTTTTTATAGTGAATTTTTTTAGTTTTTTTTAATTATTCGG
The DNA here is from genome assembly GCA_963966055.1 of Lathyrus aphaca. Taxonomy (NCBI): domain Eukaryota; kingdom Viridiplantae; phylum Streptophyta; class Magnoliopsida; order Fabales; family Fabaceae; genus Lathyrus; species Lathyrus aphaca. The sequence continues at coordinate 423,313,839 of OZ014521.1, forward strand.
AACTTTTTCTATGCTTTTCATAGTAACATTGTTGTGTTTATAACATGGATATTTTTAGGGTATTTGTAGTGAAACTTTTATGTTTTTTAACTTGGAACATTTTTTATGGTTTTGATAGTGAAATTGTTGAGTTATTTATTACTTGGAACTTTCTTATTCTTTTAAAAGTGAAATTATAGAGTTTTTTAAATTTTATCTTTTTTAAGGTCCTTTATAGTGAAATTTTGAGTTTACTAACATTGTACTTTTGTTATGGATTTTATAGTCAAAGTGTTGAGTTTTTTCACTTGGAAATTTTGTTATGGTTTTTATAGTTAAATTGTTGAGTTTTTTTTTATCTTTATACATTTTTTAATGGTTTTTATAGTGAACTGTTGAGTTTTTCCACTTGGATATTTTGTTATGGTTTTTATAGTGAAATTGTTGAGTTTTTAAACTCAAGATATTTTTTATATGATTTTTATAATGAAACTATTGAGTTTTTTTACTTGGTAATTTTGTTATTGTTTTTATAGTGAATTTTTTTTAGTTTTTTTTATTAATTATTTGGAACTTTTTCTATGCTTTTCATAGTAACATTGTTGTGTTTATAACATGGATAATTTTAGGTATTTATAGTGAAACTTTTATGTTTTTTAACTTGGAACATTTATTATGGTTTTGATAGTGAAATTGTTGAGTTATTTTTAACTTGGAACTTTCTTATTCTTTTAAAAGTGAAATTACAGAGTTTTTTAAATTTGTTCTTTTTTAACATCCTTTATAGTGAAATTTTGAGTTTACTAACTTGGTACTTTTGTTATGGATTTTATAGTCTAACTGTTGAGTTTTTTCACTTGGAAATTTTGTTATGGTTTTTATAGTTAAATTGTTGAATTTTTTTATCTTTGATCGTTTTTTAATGGTTTTTATAGTGAAATTATTGAGTTTTTCCAATTGGATATTTTGTTATGGTTTTTATAGTGAAATTGTTGAGTTTTTAAACCCGAGATATTTTTTATATGGTTTTTATTATGAAACTATTGAGTTTTTTTACTTGGTAATTTTGTTATTGTTTTTATAGTGAATTTTTTTTAGTTTTTTTTAATTATTCGGAACTTTTTCTATGCTTTTCATAGTAACATTGTTGTGTTTATAACATGGATATTTTTAGGGTATTTGTAGTGAAACTTTTATGTTTTTTAACTTGGAACATTTTTTATGGTTTTGATAGTGAAATTGTTGAGTTATTTATTACTTGGAACTTTCTTATTCTTTTAAAAGTGAAATTATAGAGTTTTTTAAATTTTATCTTTTTTAAGTTCCTTTATAGTGAAATTTTGAGTTTACTAACATTGTACTTTTGTTATGGATTTTATAGTCAAACTGTTGAGTTTTTTCACTTGGAAATTTTGTTATGGTTTTTATAGTTAAATTGTTGAGTTTTTTTTATCTTTATACATTTTTTAATGGTTTTTATAGTGAACTGTTGAGTTTTTCCACTTGGATATTTTGTTATGGTTTTTATAGTGAAATTGTTGAGTTTTTAAACTCGAGATATTTTTTATATGATTTTTATAATGAAACTATTGAGTTTTTTTACTTGGTAATTTTGTTATTGTTTTTATAGTGAATTTTATTTAGTTTTTTTTATTAATTATTTGGAACTTTTTCTATGCTTTTCATAGTAACATTGTTGTGTTTATAACATGGATATTTTTAGGGTATTTATAGTGAAACTTTTATGTTTTTTAACTTGGAACATTTTTTATGGTTTTGATAGTGAAATTGTTGAGTTGTTTTTTACTTGGAACTTTTTTATTCTTTTAAAAGTGAAATTGTAGAGTTTTTTAAATTTGATCTTTTTTAAGGTCCTTTATAGTGAAATTTTGAGTTTACTAAATTGGTACTTTTGTTATGGATTTTATAGTCAAATTGTTGAGTTTTTTCACTTGGAAATTTTGTTATGGTTTTTAGTGTTAAATTGTTGAGTTTTTTTATCTTTGATCGTTTTTAATGGTTTTTATAGTGAAATTGTTGAGTTTTTCCAATTGGATATTTTGTTATGGTTTTTATAGGAAATTGTTGAGTTTTTAAACTCGAGATAATTTTTATATGGTTTTTATAATGAAACTATTGAGTTTTTTTACTTAGTAATTTTGTTATTGTTTTTATAGTGAATTTTTTTAGATTTTTTTAATTATTTGGAACTTTTTCTATGCTTTTCATAGTAACATTGTTGTGTTTATAACATGGATAATTTTAGGTATTTATAGTGAAACTTTTATGTTTTTTAACTTGGAACATTTATTATGGTTTTGATAGTGAAATTGTTGAGTTATTGTTTACTTGGAACTTTCTTATTCTTTTAAATGTGAAATTATAGAGTTTTTTAAATTTGATCTTTTTTAAGGTCCTATATAGTGAAATTTTGAGTTTACTAACTTGGTACTTTTGTTATGGATTTTATAGTCAAACTGTTGAGTTTTTTCACTTGGAAATTTTGTTACGGTTTTTATAGTTAAATTGTTGAATTTTTTTTTATCTTTGATTGTTTTTTAATGGTTTTTATAGTGAAATTGCTGAGTTTTTCCAATTGGATATTTTGTTATGGTTTTTATAGTGAAATTGTTGAGTTTTTAAACCCGAGATATTTTTTATATGGTTTTTATTATGAATCTATTGAGTTTTTTTACTTGGTAATTTTGTTATTGTTTTTATAGTGAATTTTTTTAGTTTTTTTTAATTATTCGGAACTTTTTCTATGCTTTTCATAGTAACATTGTTGTGTTTATAACATGGATATTTTTAGGGTATTTGTAGTGAAACTTTTATGTTTTTTAACTTGGAACATTTTTTATGGTTTTGATAGTGAAATTGTTGAGTTATTTATTACTTGGAACTTTCTTATTCTTTTAAAAGTGAAATTATAGAGTTTTTTAAATTTTATCTTTTTTAAGGTCCTTTATAGTGAAATTTTGAGTTTACTAACATTGTACTTTTGTTATGGATTTTATAGTCAAACTGTTGAGTTTTTTCACTTGGAAATTTTGTTATGGTTTTTATAGTTAAATTGTTGAGTTTTTTTTATCTTTATACATTTTTTAATGGTTTTTATAGTGAACTGTTGAGTTTTTCCACTTGGATATTTTGTTATGGTTTTTATAGTGAAATTGTTGAGTTTTTAAACTCGAGATATTTTTTATATGATTTTTATAATGAAACTATTGAGTTTTTTTACTTGGTAATTTTGTTATTGTTTTTATAGTGAATTTTTTTTAGTTTTTTTTATTAATTATTTGGAACTTTTTCTATGCTTTTCATAGTAACATTGTTGTGTTTATAACATGGATATTTTTAGGGTATTTATAGTGAAACTTTTATGTTTTTTAACTTGGAACATTTTTTATGGTTTTGATAGTGAAATTGTTGAGTTGTTTTTTACTTGGAACTTTCTTATTCTTTTGAAAGTGAAGTTGTAGAGTTTTTTAAATTTGATCTTTTTTAAGGTCCTTTATAGTGAAATTTTGAGTTTACTAAATTGGTACTTTTGTTATGGATTTTATAGTCAAATTGTTGAGTTTTTTCACTTGGAAATTTTGTTATGGTTTTTAGTGTTAAATTGTTGAGTTTTTTTATCTTTGATCGTTTTTAATGGTTTTTATAGTGAAATTGTTGAGTTTTTCCAATTGGATATTTTGTTATGGTTTTTATAGGAAATTGTTGAGTTTTTAAACTCGAGATAATTTTTATATGGTTTTCATAATGAAACTATTGAGTTTTTTTACTTGGTAATTTTGTTATTGTTTTTATAGTGAATTTTTTTAGATTTTTTTAATTATTTGGAACTTTTTCTATGCTTTTCATAGTAACATTGTTGTGTTTATAACATGGATATTTTTAGGGTATTTATAGTGAAATTTTTATGTTTTTTAACTTGGAACATTTTTTATGGTTTTGATAGTGAAATTGTTGAGTTATTTTTTACTTGGAACATTCTTATTCTTTTAAAAGTGAAATTATAGAGTTTTTTAAATTTGATCTTTTTTAAGGTCCTTTATAGTGAAATTTTGAGTTTACTAACATGGTACTTTTGTTATGGATTTTATAGTCAAACTGTTGAGTTTTTTCACTTGGTAATTTTGTTATGGTTTTTATAGTTAAATTGTTGAGTTATTTTATCTTTATAAATTTTTTAATGGTTTTTATAGTGAAACTGTTGAGTTTTTCCACTTGGATATTTTGTTATGGTTTTTATAGTGAAATAGTTGAGTTTTTAAACTCGAGATATTTTTTATATGGTTTTTATAATGAAACTATTGAGTTTTTTTACTTGGTAATTTTGATATTGTTTTTATAGTGAATTTTTTTAGATTTCTTTAATTATTTGGAACTTTTTCTATGCTTTTCATAGTAAAATTGTTGTGTTTATAAGATGGATATTTTTAGGGTATTTGTAGTGAAACTTTTATGTTTTTTAACTTGGAACATTTTTTATGGTTTTGATAGTGAAATTGTTGAGTTATTTTTTACTTGGAACTTTCTTATTCTTTTAAAAGTGAAATTATAGAGTTTTTTAAATTTTATCTTTTTTAAGGTCCTTTATAGTGAAATTTTGAGTTTACTAACATTGTACTTTTGTTATGGATTTTATAGTCAAACTGTTGAGTTTTTCACTTGGAAATTTTGTTATGGTTTTTATAGTTAAATTGTTGAGTTTTTTTTTATCTTTATACATTTTTTAATGGTTTTTATAGTGAACTGTTGAGTTTTTCCACTTGGATATTTTGTTATGGTTTTTATAGTGAAATTGTTGAGTTTTTAAACTCGAGATATTTTTTATATGATTTTTATAATGAATCTATTGAGTTTTTTTACTTGATAATTTTGTTATTGATTTTATAATGAATTTTTTTTAGATTTTTTTATTAATTATTTGGAACTTTTTCTATGCTTTTCATAGTAACATTGTTGTGTTTATAACATGGATAATTTTAGGTATTTATAGTGAAACTTTTATGTTTTTTAACTTGGAACATTTATTATGGTTTTGATAGTGAAATTGTTGAGTTATTGTTTACTTGGAACTTTCTTATTCTTTTAAATGTGAAATTATAGAGTTTTTTAAATTTGATCTTTTTTAAGGTCCTATATAGTGAAATTTTGAGTTTACTAACTTGGTACTTTTGTTATGGATTTTATAGTCAAACTGTTGAGTTTTTTCACTTGGAAATTTTGTTACGGTTTTTATAGTTAAATTGTTGAATTTTTTTTTATCTTTGATTGTTTTTTAATGGTTTTTATAGTGAAATTGCTGAGTTTTTCCAATTGGATATTTTGTTATGGTTTTTATAGTTAAATTGTTGAGTTTTTAAACCCGAGATATTTTTTATATGGTTTTTATTATGAATCTATTGAGTTTTTTTACTTGGTAATTTTTTTATTGTTTTTATAGTGAATTTTTTTAGTTTTTTTTAATTATTCGGAACTTTTTCTATGCTTTTCATAGTAACATTGTTGTGTTTATAACATGGATATTTTTAGGGTATTTGTAGTGAAACTTTTATGTTTTTTAACTTGGAACATTTTTTATGGTTTTGATAGTGAAATTGTTGAGTTATTTTTTACTTGGAACTTTCTTATTCTTTTAAAAGTGAAATTATAGAGTTTTTTAAATTTTATCTTTTTTAAGGTCCTTTATAGTGAAATTTTGAGTTTACTAACATTGTACTTTTGTTATGGATTTTATAGTCAAAGTGTTGAGTTTTTTCACTTGGAAATTTTGTTATGGTTTTTATAGTTAAATTGTTGAGTTTTTTTTTATCTTTATACATTTTTTAATGGTTTTTATAGTGAACTGTTGAGTTTTTCCACTTGGATATTTTGTTATGGTTTTTATAGTGAAATTGTTGAGTTTTTAAACTCGAGATATTTTTTATATGATTTTTATAATGAAACTATTGAGTTTTTTTACTTGGTAATTTTGTTATTGTTTTTATAGTGAATTTTTTTTAGTTTTTTTTATTAATTATTTGGAACTTTTTCTATGCTTTTCATAGTAACATTGTTGTGTTTATAACATGGATAATTTTAGGTATTTATAGTGAAACTTTTATGTTTTTTAACTTGGAACATTTATTATGGTTTTGATAGTGAAATTGTTGAGTTATTTTTAACTTGGAACTTTCTTATTCTTTTAAAAGTGAAATTACAGAGTTTTTTAAATTTGTTCTTTTTTAACATCCTTTATAGTGAAATTTTGAGTTTACTAACTTGGTACTTTTGTTATGGATTTTATAGTCTAACTGTTGAGTTTTTTCACTTGGAAATTTTGTTATGGTTTTTATAGTTAAATTGTTGAATTTTTTTATCTTTGATCGTTTTTTAATGGTTTTTATAGTGAAATTATTGAGTTTTTCCAATTGGATATTTTGTTATGGTTTTTATAGTGAAATTGTTGAGTTTTTAAACCCGAGATATTTTTTATATGGTTTTTATTATGAAACTATTGAGTTTTTTTACTTGGTAATTTTGTTATTGTTTTTATAGTGAATTTTTTTTAGTTTTTTTTAATTATTCGGAACTTTTTCTATGCTTTTCATAGTAACATTGTTGTGTTTATAACATGGATATTTTTAGGGTATTTGTAGTGAAACTTTTATGTTTTTTAACTTGGAACATTTTTTATGGTTTTGATAGTGAAATTGTTGAGTTATTTATTACTTGGAACTTTCTTATTCTTTTAAAAGTGAAATTATAGAGTTTTTTAAATTTTATCTTTTTTAAGGTCCTTTATAGTGAAATTTTGAGTTTACTAACATTGTACTTTTGTTATGGATTTTATAGTCAAACTGTTGAGTTTTTTCACTTGGAAATTTTGTTATGGTTTTTATAGTTAAATTGTTGAGTTTTTTTTATCTTTATACATTTTTTAATGGTTTTTATAGTGAACTGTTGAGTTTTTCCACTTGGATATTTTGTTATGGTTTTTATAGTGAAATTGTTGAGTTTTTAAACTCGAGATATTTTTTATATGATTTTTATAATGAAACTATTGAGTTTTTTTACTTGGTAATTTTGTTATTGTTTTTATAGTGAATTTTTTTTAGTTTTTTTTATTAATTATTTGGAACTTTTTCTATGCTTTTCATAGTAACATTGTTGTGTTTATAACATGGATATTTTTAGGGTATTTATAGTGAAACTTTTATGTTTTTTAACTTGGAACATTTTTTATGGTTTTGATAGTGAAATTGTTGAGTTGTTTTTTACTTGGAACTTTCTTATTCTTTTGAAAGTGAAGTTGTAGAGTTTTTTAAATTTGATCTTTTTTAAGGTCCTTTATAGTGAAATTTTGAGTTTACTAAATTGGTACTTTTGTTATGGATTTTATAGTCAAATTGTTGAGTTTTTTCACTTGGAAATTTTGTTATGGTTTTTAGTGTTAAATTGTTGAGTTTTTTTATCTTTGATCGTTTTTAATGGTTTTTATAGTGAAATTGTTGAGTTTTTCCAATTGGATATTTTGTTATGGTTTTTATAGGAAATTGTTGAGTTTTTAAACTCGAGATAATTTTTATATGGTTTTCATAATGAAACTATTGAGTTTTTTTACTTGGTAATTTTGTTATTGTTTTTATAGTGAATTTTTTTAGATTTTTTTAATTATTTGGAACTTTTTCTATGCTTTTCATAGTAACATTGTTGTGTTTATAACATGGATATTTTTAGGGTATTTATAGTGAAATTTTTATGTTTTTTAACTTGGAACATTTTTTATGGTTTTGATAGTGAAATTGTTGAGTTATTTTTTACTTGGAACATTCTTATTCTTTTAAAAGTGAAATTATAGAGTTTTTTAAATTTGATCTTTTTTAAGGTCCTTTATAGTGAAATTTTGAGTTTACTAACATGGTACTTTTGTTATGGATTTTATAGTCAAACTGTTGAGTTTTTTCACTTGGTAATTTTGTTATGGTTTTTATAGTTAAATTGTTGAGTTATTTTATCTTTATAAATTTTTTAATGGTTTTTATAGTGAAACTGTTGAGTTTTTCCACTTGGATATTTTGTTATGGTTTTTATAGTGAAATAGTTGAGTTTTTAAACTCGAGATATTTTTTATATGGTTTTTATAATGAAACTATTGAGTTTTTTTACTTGGTAATTTTGATATTGTTTTTATAGTGAATTTTTTTAGATTTCTTTAATTATTTGGAACTTTTTCTATGCTTTTCATAGTAAAATTGTTGTGTTTATAAGATGGATATTTTTAGGGTATTTGTAGTGAAACTTTTATGTTTTTTAACTTGGAACATTTTTTATGGTTTTGATAGTGAAATTGTTGAGTTATTTTTTACTTGGAACTTTCTTATTCTTTTAAAAGTGAAATTATAGAGTTTTTTAAATTTTATCTTTTTTAAGGTCCTTTATAGTGAAATTTTGAGTTTACTAACATTGTACTTTTGTTATGGATTTTATAGTCAAACTGTTGAGTTTTTCACTTGGAAATTTTGTTATGGTTTTTATAGTTAAATTGTTGAGTTTTTTTTTTATCTTTATACATTTTTTAATGGTTTTTATAGTGAACTGTTGAGTTTTTCCACTTGGATATTTTGTTATGGTTTTTATAGTGAAATTGTTGAGTTTTTAAACTCGAGATATTTTTTATATGATTTTTATAATGAAACTATTGAGTTTTTTTACTTGATAATTTTGTTATTGATTTTATAATGAATTTTTTTTAGATTTTTTTATTAATTATTTGGAACTTTTTCTATGCTTTTCATAGTAACATTGTTGTGTTTATAACATGGATAATTTTAGGTATTTATAGTGAAACTTTTATGTTTTTTAACTTGGAACATTTATTATGGTTTTGATAGTGAACTTGTTGAGTTATTGTTTACTTGGAACTTTCTTATTCTTTTAAATGTGAAATTATAGAGTTTTTTAAATTTGATCTTTTTTAAGGTCCTATATAGTGAAATTTTGAGTTTACTAACTTGGTACTTTTGTTATGGATTTTATAGTCAAACTGTTGAGTTTTTTCACTTGGAAATTTTGTTACGGTTTTTATAGTTAAATTGTTGAATTTTTTTTTATCTTTGATTGTTTTTTAATGGTTTTTATAGTGAAATTTCTGAGTTTTTCCAATTGGATATTTTGTTATGGTTTTTATAGTGAAATTGTTGAGTTTTTAAACCCGAGATATTTTTTATATGGTTTTTATTATGAATCTATTGAGTTTTTTTACTTGGTAATTTTTTTATTGTTTTTATAGTGAATTTTTTTAGTTTTTTTTAATTATTCGGAACTTTTTCTATGCTTTTCATAGTAACATTGTTGTGTTTATAACATGGATATTTTTAGGGTATTTGTAGTGAAACTTTTATGTTTTTTAACTTGGAACATTTTTTATGGTTTTGATAGTGAAATTGTTGAGTTATTTTTTACTTGGAACTTTCTTATTCTTTTAAAAGTGAAATTATAGAGTTTTTTAAATTTTATCTTTTTTAAGGTCCTTTATAGTGAAATTTTGAGTTTACTAACATTGTACTTTTGTTATGGATTTTATAGTCAAAGTGTTGAGTTTTTTCACTTGGAAATTTTGTTATGGTTTTTATAGTTAAATTGTTGAGTTTTTTTTTATCTTTATACATTTTTTTAATGGTTTTTATAGTGAACTGTTGAGTTTTTCCACTTGGATATTTTGTTATGGTTTTTATAGTGAAATTGTTGAGTTTTTAAACTCGAGATATTTTTTATATGATTTTTATAATGAAACTATTGAGTTTTTTTACTTGGTAATTTTGTTATTGTTTTTATAGTGAATTTTTTTTAGTTTTTTTTATTAATTATTTGGAACTTTTTCTATGCTTTTCATTGTAACATTGTTGTGTTTATAACATGGATAATTTTAGGTATTTATAGTGAAACTTTTATGTTTTTTAACTTGGAACATTTATTATGGTTTTGATAGTGAAATTGTTGAGTTATTTTTAACTTGGAACTTTCTTATTCTTTTAAAAGTGAAATTATAGAGTTTTTTAAATTTGATCTTTTTTAAGATCCTTTATAGTGAAATTTTGAGTTTACTAACTTGGTACTTTTATTATGGATTTTATAGTCAAACTGTTGAGTTTTTTCACTTGGAAATTTTGTTATGGTTTTTATAGTTAAATTGTTGAGTTTTTTATCTTTATACATTTTTTAATGGTTTTTATAGTGAAACTGTTGAGTTTTTCCACTTGGATATTTTGTTATGGTTTTTATAGTGAAATAGTTGAGTTTTTAAACTCGAGATATTTTTTATATGGTTTTTATAATGAAACTATTGAGTTTTTTTACTTGGTAATTTTGATATTGTTTTTATAGTGAATATTTTTAGATTTCTTTAATTATTTGGAACTTTTTCTATGCTTTTCATAGTAAAATTGTTGTGTTTATAACATGGATATTTTTAGGGTATTTGTAGTGAAACTTTTATGTTTTTTAACTTGGAACATTTTTATGGTTTTGATAGTGAAATTGTTGAGTTATTTTTTACTTGGAACTTTCTTATTCTTTTAAAAGTGAAATTATAGAGTATTTTAAATTTGATATTTTTTAAGGTCCTTTATAGTGAAATTTTGAGTTTACTACATTGTTCTTTTCTTATGGATTTTATAGTCAAACTGTTGAGTTTTTTCACTTGGAAATTTTGTTATGGTTTTTATAGTTAAATTGTTGAGTTTTTTTATCTTTATACATTTTTTAATGGTTTTTATAGTGAACTGTTTAGTTTTTCCACTTGGATATTTTGTTATTGTTTTTATAGTGAAATTGTTGAGTTTTTAAACTCGAGATATTTTTTATATGATTTTTATATTGAAACTATTGAGTTTTTTTACTTGGTAATTTTGTTATTGTTTTTATAGTGAATTCGTTTTAGTTTTTTTTATTGATTATTTGGAACTTTTTCTATGCTTTTCATAGTAACATTGTTGTGTTTATAACATGGATAATTTTAGGTATTTATAGTGAAACTTTTATGTTTTTTAACTTGGAACATTTTTTATGGTTTTGATAGTGAAATTGTTGAGTTATTTTTTACTTGGAACTTTCTTATTCTTTTAAAAGTGAAATTATAGAGTTTTTTAAATTTGATCTTTTTTAAGATCCTTTATAGTGAAATTTTGAGTTTACTAACTTGGTACTTTTGTTATGGATTTTATAGTCTAACTGTTGAGTTTTTTCCTTGGAAATTTTGTTATGGTTTTTATAGTTAAATTGTTGAGTTTTTTTATCTTTATACATTTTTTAATGGTTTTTATAGTGAAACTGTTGAGTTTTTCCACTTGGATATTTTGTTATGGTTTTTATAGTGAAATAGTTGAGTTTTTAAACTCGAGATATTTTTTATATGGTTTTTATAATGAAACTATTGAGTTTTTTTACTTGGTAATTTTGATATTGTTTTTATAGTGAATTTTTTTAGATTTCTTTAATTATTTGGAACTTTTACTATGCTTTTCATAGTAAAATTGTTGTGTTTATAACATGGATATTTTTAGGGTATTTGTAGTGAAACTTTTTTGTTTTTTAACTTGGAACATTTTTATGGTTTTGATAGTGAAATTGTTGAGTTATTTTTTACTTGGAACTTTCTTATTCTTTTAAAAGTGAAATTATAGAGTATTTTAAATTTGATATTTTTTAAGGTCCTTTATAGTGAAATTTTGAGTTTACTAACATTGTACTTTTCTTATGGATTTTATAGTCAAACTGTTGAGTTTTTTCAATTGGAAATTTTGTTATGGTTTTTATAGTTAAATTGTTGAGTTTTTTTTATCTTTATACATTTTTTAATGGTTTTTATAGTGAACTGTTGAGTTTTTCCACTTGGATATTTTGTTATGGTTTTTATAGTGAAATTGTTGAGTTTTTAAACTCGAGATATTTTTTATATGATTTTTATAATGAAACTATTGAGTTTTTTTACTTGGTAATTTTGTTATTGTTTTTATAGTGAATTTTTTTTAGTTTTTTTTATTAATTATTTGGAACTTTAACTATGCTTTTCATAGTAACATTGTTGTGTTTATAACATGGATAATTTTAGGTATTTATAGTGAAACTTTTATGTTTTTTAACTTGGAACATTTATTATGGTTTTGATAGTGAAATTGTTGGTTAATTTTAACTTGGAACTTTCTTATTCTTTTAAAAGTGAAATTATAGAGTTTTTTAAATTTGATCTTTTTTAAGATCCTTTCTAGTGAAATTTTGATTTTACTAACTTGGTACTTTTGTTATGGATATTATAGTCAAACTGTTGAGTTTTTTCACTTGGAAATTTTGTTTTGATTTTTATAGTTAAATTGTTGAATTTTTTTTTTATCTTTGATCGTTTTTTAATGGTTTTTATAGTGAAATTGTTGAGTTTTTCCAATTGGATATTTTGTTATGGTTTTTATAGTGAAATTGTTGAGTTTTTAAACCCGAGATATTTTTTATATTTGTTTTTATTATGAAACTATTGAGTTTTTTTACTTGGTAATTTTGTTATTGTTTTTATAGTGAATTTTTTTAGTTTTAATTAATTATTTGGAACTTTTTCTATGCATTTCATAGTAACATTGTTGTGTTTATAACATGGATATTTTTAGGGTATTTGTAGTGAAACTTTTATGTTTTTTAACTTGGAACATTTATTATGGTTTTGATAGTGAAATTGTTGAGTTATTTTTAACTTGGAACTTTCTTATTCTTTTAAAAGTGAAATTATAGAGTTTTTTAAATTTGATCTTTTTTAAGATCCTTTATAGTGAAATTTTGAGTTTACTAACTTGGTACTTTTGTTATGGATTTTATAGTCTAACTGTTGAGTTTTTTCCTTGGAAATTTTGTTATGGTTTTTATAGTTAAATTGTTGAGTTTTTTTATCTTTATACATTTTTTAATGGTTTTTATAGTGAAACTGTTGAGTTTTTCCACTTGGATATTTTGTTATGGTTTTTATAGTGAAATAGTTGAGTTTTTAAACTCGAGATATTTTTTATATGGTTTTTATAATGAAACTATTGAGTTTTTTTACTTGGTAATTTTGATATTGTTTTTATAGTGAATTTTTTTAGATTTCTTTAATTATTTGGAACTTATACTATGCTTTTCATAGTAAAATTGTTGTGTTTATAACATGGATATTTTTAGGGTATTTGTAGTGAAACTTTTTTGTTTTTTAACTTGGAACATTTTTATGGTTTTGATAGTGAAATTGTTGAGTTATTTTTTACTTGGAACTTTCTTATTCTTTTAAAAGTGAAATTATAGAGTATTTTAAATTTGATATTTTTTAAGGTCCTTTATAGTGAAATTTTGAGTTTACTAACATTGTACTTTTCTTATGGATTTTATAGTCAAACTGTTGAGTTTTTTCAATTGGAAATTTTGTTATGGTTTTTATAGTTAAATTGTTGAGTTTTTTTTATCTTTATACATTTTTTAATGGTTTTTATAGTGAACTGTTGAGTTTTTCCACTTGGATATTTTGTTATGGTTTTTATAGTGAAATTGTTGAGTTTTTAAACTCGAGATATTTTTTATATGATTTTTATAATGAAACTATTGAGTTTTTTTACTTGGTAATTTTGTTATTGTTTTTATAGTGAATTTTTTTTAGTTTTTTTTATTAATTATTTGGAACTTTAACTATGCTTTTCATAGTAACATTGTTGTGTTTATAACATGGATAATTTTAGGTATTTATAGTGAAACTTTTATGTTTTTTAACTTGGAACATTTATTATGGTTTTGATAGTGAAATTGTTGGTTATTTTTAACTTGGAACTTTCTTATTCTTTTAAAAGTGAAATTATAGAGTTTTTTAAATTTGATCTTTTTTAAGATCCTTTCTAGTGAAATTTTGATTTTACTAACTTGGTACTTTTGTTATGGATATTATAGTCAAACTGTTGAGTTTTTTCACTTGGAAATTTTGTTTTGATTTTTATAGTTAAATTGTTGAATTTTTTTTTTTATCTTTGATCGTTTTTTAATGGTTTTTATAGTGAAATTGTTGAGTTTTTCCAATTGGATATTTTGTTATGGTTTTTATAGTGAAATTGTTGAGTTTTTAAACCCGAGATATTTTTTATATTTGTTTTTATTATGAAACTATTGAGTTTTTTTACTTGGTAATTTTGTTATTGTTTTTATAGTGAATTTTTTTAGTTTTAATTAATTATTTGGAACTTTTTCTATGCATTTCATAGTAACATTGTTGTGTTTATAACATGGATATTTTTAGGGTATTTGTAGTGAAACTTTTATGTTTTTTAACTTGGAACATTTATTATGGTTTTGATAGTGAAATTGTTGAGTTATTTTTAACTTGGAACTTTCTTATTCTTTTAAAAGTGAAATTATAGAGTTTTTTAAATTTGATCTTTTTTAAGATCCTTTATAGTGAAATTTTGAGTTTACTAACTTGGTACTTTTATTATGGATTTTATAGTCAAACTGTTGAGTTTTTTCACTTGGAAATTTTGTTATGGTTTTTATAGTTAAATTGTTGAGTTTTTTTATCTTTATACATTTTTTAATGGTTTTTATAGTGAAACTGTTGAGTTTTTCCACTTGGATATTTTGTTATGGTTTTTATAGTGAAATAGTTGAGTTTTTAAACTCGAGATATTTTTTATATGGTTTTTATAATGAAACTATTGAGTTTTTTTACTTGGTAATTTTGATATTGTTTTTATAGTGAATATTTTTAGATTTCTTTAATTATTTGGAACTTTTTCTATGCTTTTCATAGTAAAATTGTTGTGTTTATAACATGGATATTTTTAGGGTATTTGTAGTGAAACTTTTATGTTTTTTAACTTGGAACATTTTTATGGTTTTGATAGTGAAATTGTTGAGTTATTTTTTACTTGGAACTTTCTTATTCTTTTAAAAGTGAAATTATAGAGTATTTTAAATTTGATATTTTTTAAGGTCCTTTATAGTGAAATTTTGAGTTTACTACATTGTTCTTTTCTTATGGATTTTATAGTCAAACTGTTGAGTTTTTTCACTTGGAAATTTTGTTATGGTTTTTATAGTTAAATTGTTGAGTTTTTTTATCTTTATACATTTTTTAATGGTTTTTATAGTGAACTGTTTAGTTTTTCCACTTGGATATTTTGTTATTGTTTTTATAGTGAAATTGTTGAGTTTTTAAACTCGAGATATTTTTTATATGATTTTTATATTGAAACTATTGAGTTTTTTTACTTGGTAATTTTGTTATTGTTTTTATAGTGAATTTGTTTTAGTTTTTTTTATTGATTATTTGGAACTTTTTCTATGCTTTTCATAGTAACATTGTTGTGTTTATAACATGGATAATTTTAGGTATTTATAGTGAAACTTTTATGTTTTTTAACTTGGAACATTTTTTATGGTTTTGATAGTGAAATTGTTGAGTTATTTTTTACTTGGAACTTTCTTATTCTTTTAAAAGTGAAATTATAGAGTTTTTTAAATTTGATCTTTTTTAAGATCCTTTATAGTGAAATTTTGAGTTTACTAACTTGGTACTTTTATTATGGATTTTATAGTCAAACTGTTGAGTTTTTTCACTTGGAAATTTTGTTATGGTTTTTATAGTTAAATTGTTGAGTTTTTTATCTTTATACATTTTTTAATGGTTTTTATAGTGAAACTGTTGAGTTTTTCCACTTGGATATTTTGTTATGGTTTTTATAGTGAAATAGTTGAGTTTTTAAACTCGAGATATTTTTTATATGGTTTTTATAATGAAACTATTGAGTTTTTTTACTTGGTAATTTTGTTATTGTTTTTATAGTGAATTTTTTTAGATTTCTTTAATTATTTGGAACTTTTTCTATGCTTTTCATAGTAAAATTGTTGTGTTTATAACATGGATATTTTTAGGGTATTTGTAGTGAAACTTTTATGTTTTTTAACTTGGAACATTTTTATGGTTTTGATAGTGAAATTGTTGAGTTATTTTTTACTTGGAACTTTCTTATTCTTTTAAAAGTGAAATTATAGAGTATTTTAAATTTGATATTTTTTAAGGTCCTTTATAGTGAAATTTTGAGTTTACTACATTGTTCTTTTCTTATGGATTTTATAGTCAAACTGTTGAGTTTTTTCACTTGGAAATTTTGTTATGGTTTTTATAGTTAAATTGTTGAGTTTTTTTATCTTTATACATTTTTTAATGGTTTTTATAGTGAACTGTTTAGTTTTTCCACTTGGATATTTTGTTATTGTTTTTATAGTGAAATTGTTGAGTTTTTAAACTCGAGATATTTTTTATATGATTTTTATATTGAAACTATTGAGTTTTTTTACTTGGTAATTTTGTTATTGTTTTTATAGTGAATTTGTTTTAGTTTTTTTTATTGATTATTTGGAACTTTTTCTATGCTTTTCATAGTAACATTGTTGTGTTTATAACATGGATAATTTTAGGTATTTATAGTGAAACTTTTATGTTTTTTAACTTGGAACATTTTTTATGGTTTTGATAGTGAAATTGTTGAGTTATTTTTTACTTGGAACTTTCTTATTCTTTTAAAAGTGAAATTATAGAGTTTTTTAAATTTGATCTTTTTTAAGATCCTTTATAGTGAAATTTTGAGTTTACTAACTTGGTACTTTTGTTATGGATTTTATAGTCTAACTGTTGAGTTTTTTCCTTGGAAATTTTGTTATGGTTTTTATAGTTAAATTGTTGAGTTTTTTTATCTTTATACATTTTTTAATGGTTTTTATAGTGAAACTGTTGAGTTTTTCCACTTGGATATTTTGTTATGGTTTTTATAGTGAAATAGTTGAGTTTTTAAACTCGAGATATTTTTTATATGGTTTTTATAATGAAACTATTGAGTTTTTTTACTTGGTAATTTTGATATTGTTTTTATAGTGAATTTTTTTAGATTTCTTTAATTATTTGGAACTTTTACTATGCTTTTCATAGTAAAATTGTTGTGTTTATAACATGGATATTTTTAGGGTATTTGTAGTGAAACTTTTTTGTTTTTTAACTTGGAACATTTTTATGGTTTTGATAGTGAAATTGTTGAGTTATTTTTTACTTGGAACTTTCTTATTCTTTTAAAAGTGAAATTATAGAGTATTTTAAATTTGATATTTTTTAAGGTCCTTTATAGTGAAATTTTGAGTTTACTAACATTGTACTTTTCTTATGGATTTTATAGTCAAACTGTTGAGTTTTTTCAATTGGAAATTTTGTTATGGTTTTTATAGTTAAATTGTTGAGTTTTTTTTATCTTTATACATTTTTTAATGGTTTTTATAGTGAACTGTTGAGTTTTTCCACTTGGATATTTTGTTATGGTTTTTATAGTGAAATTGTTGAGTTTTTAAACTCGAGATATTTTTTATATGATTTTTATAATGAAACTATTGAGTTTTTTTACTTGGTAATTTTGTTATTGTTTTTATAGTGAATTTTTTTTAGTTTTTTTTATTAATTATTTGGAACTTTAACTATGCTTTTCATAGTAACATTGTTGTGTTTATAACATGGATAATTTTAGGTATTTATAGTGAAACTTTTATGTTTTTTAACTTGGAACATTTATTATGGTTTTGATAGTGAAATTGTTGGTTATTTTTAACTTGGAACTTTCTTATTCTTTTAAAAGTGAAATTATAGAGTTTTTTAAATTTGATCTTTTTTAAGATCCTTTCTAGTGAAATTTTGATTTTACTAACTTGGTACTTTTGTTATGGATATTATAGTCAAACTGTTGAGTTTTTTCACTTGGAAATTTTGTTTTGATTTTTATAGTTAAATTGTTGAATTTTTTTTTTATCTTTGATCGTTTTTTAATGGTTTTTATAGTGAAATTGTTGAGTTTTTCCAATTGGATATTTTGTTATGGTTTTTATAGTGAAATTGTTGAGTTTTTAAACCCGAGATATTTTTTATATTTGTTTTTATTATGAAACTATTGAGTTTTTTTACTTGGTAATTTTGTTATTGTTTTTATAGTGAATTTTTTTAGTTTTAATTAATTATTTGGAACTTTTTCTATGCATTTCATAGTAACATTGTTGTGTTTATAACATGGATATTTTTAGGGTATTTGTAGTGAAACTTTTATGTTTTTTAACTTGGAACATTTATTATGGTTTTGATAGTGAAATTGTTGAGTTATTTTTAACTTGGAACTTTCTTATTCTTTTAAAAGTGAAATTATAGAGTTTTTTAAATTTGATCTTTTTTAAGATCCTTTATAGTGAAATTTTGAGTTTACTAACTTGGTACTTTTATTATGGATTTTATAGTCAAACTGTTGAGTTTTTTCACTTGGAAATTTTGTTATGGTTTTTATAGTTAAATTGTTGAGTTTTTTATCTTTATACATTTTTTAATGGTTTTTATAGTGAAACTGTTGAGTTTTTCCACTTGGATATTTTGTTATGGTTTTTATAGTGAAATAGTTGAGTTTTTAAACTCGAGATATTTTTTATATGGTTTTTATAATGAAACTATTGAGTTTTTTTACTTGGTAATTTTGATATTGTTTTTATAGTGAATATTTTTAGATTTCTTTAATTATTTGGAACTTTTTCTATGCTTTTCATAGTAAAATTGTTGTGTTTATAACATGGATATTTTTAGGGTATTTGTAGTGAAACTTTTATGTTTTTTAACTTGGAACATTTTTATGGTTTTGATAGTGAAATTGTTGAGTTATTTTTTACTTGGAACTTTCTTATTCTTTTAAAAGTGAAATTATAGAGTATTTTAAATTTGATATTTTTTAAGGTCCTTTATAGTGAAATTTTGAGTTTACTACATTGTTCTTTTCTTATGGATTTTATAGTCAAACTGTTGAGTTTTTTCACTTGGAAATTTTGTTATGGTTTTTATAGTTAAATTGTTGAGTTTTTTTATCTTTATACATTTTTTAATGGTTTTTATAGTGAACTGTTTAGTTTTTCCACTTGGATATTTTGTTATTGTTTTTATAGTGAAATTGTTGAGTTTTTAAACTCGAGATATTTTTTATATGATTTTTATATTGAAACTATTGAGTTTTTTTACTTGGTAATTTTGTTATTGTTTTTATAGTGAATTTGTTTTAGTTTTTTTTATTGATTATTTGGAACTTTTTCTATGCTTTTCATAGTAACATTGTTGTGTTTATAACATGGATAATTTTAGGTATTTATAGTGAAACTTTTATGTTTTTTAACTTGGAACATTTTTTATGGTTTTGATAGTGAAATTGTTGAGTTATTTTTTACTTGGAACTTTCTTATTCTTTTAAAAGTGAAATTATAGAGTTTTTTAAATTTGATCTTTTTTAAGATCCTTTATAGTAAAATTTTGAGTTTACTAACTTGGTACTTTTGTTATGGATTTTATAGTCTAACTGTTGAGTTTTTTCCTTGGAAATTTTGTTATGGTTTTTATAGTTAAATTGTTGAGTTTTTTTATCTTTATACATTTTTTAATGGTTTTTATAGTGAAACTGTTGAGTTTTTCCACTTGGATATTTTGTTATGGTTTTTATAGTGAAATAGTTGAGTTTTTAAACTCGAGATATTTTTTATATGGTTTTATAATGAAACTATTGAGTTTTTTTACTTGGTAATTTTGATATTGTTTTTATAGTGAATTTTTTTAGATTTCTTTAATTATTTGGAACTTTTTCTATGCTTTTCATAGTAAAATTGTTGTGTTTATAACATGGATATTTTTAGGGTATTTGTAGTGAAACTTTTATGTTTTTTAACTTTGAACATTTTTATGGTTTTGATAGTGAAATTGTTGAGTTATTTTTTACTTGGAACTTTCTTATTCTTTTAAAAGTGAAATTATAGAGTATTTTAAATTTGATATTTTTTAAGGTCCTTTATAGTGAAATTTTGAGTTTATTAACATTGTACTTTTCTTATGGATTTTATAGTCAAACTGTTGAGTTTTTTCACTTGGAAATTTTGTTATGGTTTTTATAGTTAAATTGTTGAGTTTTTTTTATCTTTATACATTTTTTAATGGTTTTTATAGTGAACTGTTGAGTTTTTCCACTTGGATATTTTGTTATGGTTTTTATAGTTAAATTGTTGAGTTTTTAAACTCGAGATATTTTTTATATGATTTTTATAATGAAACTATTGAGTTTTTTTACTTGGTAATTTTGTTATTGTTTTTATAGTGAATTTTTTTTAGTTTTTTTTATTAATTATTTGGAACTTTAACTATGCCTTTCATAGTAACATTGTTGTGTTTATAACATGGATAATTTTAGGTATTTATAGTGAAACTTTTATGTTTTTTAACTTAGAACATTTATTATGGTATTGATAGTGAAATTGTTGAGTTATTTTTAACTTGGAACTTTCTTATTATTTTAAAAGTGAAATTATAGAGTTTTTTAAATTTGTTCTTTTTTAACATCCTTTATAGTGAAATTTTGAGTTTACTAACTTGGTACTTTTGTTATGGATTTTATAGTCAAACCGTTGAGTTTTTTCACTTGGAAATTTTGTTATGGTTTTTATAGTTAAATTGTTGAATTTTTTTTTATCTTTGATCGTTTTTTAATGGTTTTTATAGTGAAATTGTTGAGTTTTTCCAATTGGATATATTGTTATGGTTTTTATAGTGAAATTGTTGAGTTTTTAAACCCGAGATATTTTTTATATGGTTTTTATTATGAAACTATTGAGTTTTTTTACTTGGTAATTTTGTTATTGTTTTTATAGTGAATTTTTTTTTGTTTTTTTTAATTATTTGGAACTTTTTCTATGCTTTTCATAGTA
Source organism: Lathyrus aphaca (assembly GCA_963966055.1). Taxonomy (NCBI): domain Eukaryota; kingdom Viridiplantae; phylum Streptophyta; class Magnoliopsida; order Fabales; family Fabaceae; genus Lathyrus; species Lathyrus aphaca. The sequence goes on from OZ014521.1 coordinate 423,334,620, forward strand.
ACATTGTTGTGTTTATAACATGGATATTTTTAGGGTATTTGTAGTGAAACTTTTATGTTTTTTAACTTGGAACATTTTTTATGGTTTTGATAGTGAAATTGTTGAGTTATTTTTTAAATGGAACTTTCTTATTCTTTTAAAAGTGAAATTATAGAGTTTTTTAAATTTGATCTTTTTTAAGGTCCTTTATAGTGAAATTTTGAGTTAACTAACATTGTACTTTTGTTATGGTTTTTATAGTCAAACTGTTGATTTTTTTCACTTGGAAATTTTGTTATGGTTTTTATAGTTAAAGTTTTGAGTTTTTTTTATCTTTATACATTTTTAATGGTTTTTATAGTGAACTGTTGAGTTTTTCCACTTGGATATTTTGTTATGGTTTTTATAGTGAAATTGTTGAGTTTTTAAACTCGAGATATTTTTTATATGATTTTTATAATGAAACTATTGAGTTTTTTTACTTGGTAATTTTGTTTTTGTTTTTATAGTGAATTTTTTTTAGTTTTTCTTATTAATTATTTGGAACTTTTTCTATGCTTTTCATAGTAACATTGTTGTGTTTATAACATGGATAATTTTAGGTATTTATAGTGAAACTTTTATGTTTTTTAACTTGGAACATTTATTATGGTTTTGATAGTGAAATTGTTGGTTATTTTTAACTTGGAACTTTCTTATTCTTTTAAAAGTGAAATTATAGAGTTTTTTAAATTTGATCTTTTTTAAGATCCTTTATAGTGAAATTTTGATTTTACTAACTTGGTACTTTTGTTATGGATATTATAGTCAAACTGTTGAGTTTTTTCACTTGGAAATTTTGTTTTGGTTTTTATAGTTAAATTGTTGAATTTTTTTTTTATCTTTGATCGTTTTTTAATGGTTTTTATAGTGAAATTGTTGAGTTTTTCCAATTGGATATTTTGTTATGGTTTTTATAGTGAAATTGTTGAGTTTTTAAACCCGAGATATTTTTTATATTTGTTTTTATTATGAAACTATTGAGTTTTTTTACTTGGTAATTTTGTTATTGTTTTTATAGTGAATTTTTTTAGTTTTAATTAATTATTTGGAACTTTTTCTATGCATTTCATAGTAACATTGTTGTGTTTATAACATGGATATTTTTAGGGTATTTATAGTGAAACTTTTATGTTTTTTAACTTGGAACATTTATTATGGTTTTGATAGTGAAATTGTTGAGTTATTTTTAACTTGGAACTTTCTTATTCTTTTAAAAGTGAAATTATAGAGTTTTTTAAATTTGATCTTTTTTAAGATCCTTTATAGTGAAATTTTGAGTTTACTAACTTGGTACTTTTATTATGGATTTTATAGTCAAACTGTTGAGTTTTTTCACTTGGAAATTTTGTTATGGTTTTTATAGTTAAATTGTTGAGTTTTTTATCTTTATACATTTTTTAATGGTTTTTATAGTGAAACTGTTGAGTTTTTCCACTTGGATATTTTGTTATGGTTTTTATAGTGAAATAGTTGAGTTTTTAAACTCGAGATATTTTTTATATGGTTTTTATAATGAAACTATTGAGTTTTTTTACTTGGTAATTTTGATATTGTTTTTATAGTGAATATTTTTAGATTTCTTTAATTATTTGGAATTTTTCTATGCTTTTCATAGTAAAATTGTTGTGTTTATAACATGGATATTTTTAGGGTATTTGTAGTGAAACTTTTATGTTTTTTAACTTGGAACATTTTTATGGTTTTGATAGTGAAATTGTTGAGTTATTTTTTACTTGGAACTTTCTTATTCTTTTAAAAGTGAAATTATAGAGTATTTTAAATTTGATATTTTTTAAGGTCCTTTATAGTGAAATTTTGAGTTTACTACATTGTTCTTTTCTTATGGATTTTATAGTCAAACTGTTGAGTTTTTTCACTTGGAAATTTTGTTATGGTTTTTATAGTTAAATTGTTGAGTTTTTTTATCTTTATACATTTTTTAATGGTTTTTATAGTGAACTGTTTAGTTTTTCCACTTGGATATTTTGTTATTGTTTTTATAGTGAAATTGTTGAGTTTTTAAACTCGAGATATTTTTTATATGATTTTTATATTGAAACTATTGAGTTTTTTTACTTGGTAATTTTGTTATTGTTTTTATAGTGAATTTGTTTTAGTTTTTTTTATTGATTATTTGGAACTTTTTCTATGCTTTTCATAGTAACATTGTTGTGTTTATAACATGGATAATTTTAGGTATTTATAATGAAACTTTTATGTTTTTTAACTTGGAACATTTTTTATGGTTTTGATAGTGAAATTGTTGAGTTATTTTTTACTTGGAACTTTCTTATTCTTTTAAAAGTGAAATTATAGAGTTTTTTAAATTTGATCTTTTTTAAGTTCCTTTATAGTGAAATTTTGAGTTTACTAACTTGGTACTTTTGTTATGGATTTTATAGTCTAACTGTTGAGTTTTTTCCTTGGAAATTTTGTTATGGTTTTTATAGTTAAATTGTTGAGTTTTTTTATCTTTATACATTTTTTAATGGTTTTTATAGTGAAACTGTTGAGTTTTTCCACTTGGATATTTTGTTATGGTTTTTATAGTGAAATAGTTGAGTTTTTAAACTCGAGATATTTTTTATATGGTTTTATAATGAAACTATTGAGTTTTTTTACTTGGTAATTTTGATATTGTTTTTATAGTGAATTTTTTTAGATTTCTTTAATTATTTGGAACTTTTTCTATGCTTTTCATAGTAAAATTGTTGTGTTTATAACATGGATATTTTTAGGGTATTTGTAGTGAAACTTTTATGTTTTTTAACTTGGAACATTTTTATGGTTTTGATAGTGAAATTGTTGAGTTATTTTTTACTTGGAACTTTCTTATTCTTTTAAAAGTGAAATTATAGAGTATTTTAAATTTGATATTTTTTAAGGTCCTTTATAGTGAAATTTTGAGTTTACTAACATTGTACTTTTCTTATGGATTTTATAGTCAAACTGTTGAGTTTTTTCACTTGGAAATTTTGTTATGGTTTTTATAGTTAAATTGTTGAGTTTTTTTTTATCTTTATACATTTTTTAATGGTTTTTATAGTGAACTGTTGAGTTTTTCCAGTTGGATATTTTGTTATGGTTTTTATAGTTAAATTGTTGAGTTTTTAAACTCGAGATATTTTTTATATGATTTTTATAATGAAACTATTGAGTTTTTTTACTTGGTAATTTTGTTATTGTTTTTATAGTGAATTTTTTTTAGTTTTTTTTATTAATTATTTGGAACTTTAACTATGCCTTTCATAGTAACATTGTTGTGTTTATAACATGGATAATTTTAGGTATTTATAGTGAAACTTTTATGTTTTTTAACTTAGAACATTTATTATGGTATTGATAGTGAAATTGTTGAGTTATTTTTAACTTGGAACTTTCTTATTATTTTAAAAGTGAAATTATAGAGTTTTTTAAATTTGTTCTTTTTTAACATCCTTTATAGTGAAATTTTGAGTTTACTAACTTGGTACTTTTGTTATGGATTTATAGTCAAACCGTTGAGTTTTTTCACTTGGAAATTTTGTTATGGTTTTTATAGTTAAATTGTTGAATTTTTTTTATCTTTGATCGTTTTTTAATGGTTTTTATAGTGAAATTGTTGAGTTTTTCCAATTGGATATATTGTTATGGTTTTTATAGTGAAATTGTTGAGTTTTTAAACCCGAGATATTTTTTATATGGTTTTTATTATGAAACTATTGAGTGTTTTTACTTGGTAATTTTGTTATTGTTTTTATAGTGAATTTTTTTTTGTTTTTTTTAATTATTTGGAACTTTTTCTATGCTTTTCATAGTAACATTGTTGTGTTTATAACATGGATATTTTTAGGGTATTTGTAGTGAAACTTTTATGTTTTTTAACTTGGAACATTTTTTATGGTTTTGATAGTGAAATTGTTGAGTTATTTTTTAAATGGAACTTTCTTATTCTTTTAAAAGTGAAATTATAGAGTTTTTTAAATTTGATCTTTTTTAAGGTCCTTTATAGTGAAATTTTGAGTTAACTAACATTGTACTTTTGTTATGGTTTTTATAGTCAAACTGTTGATTTTTTTCACTTGGAAATTTTGTTATGGTTTTTATAGTTAAAGTTTTGAGTTTTTTTTATCTTTATACATTTTTAATGGTTTTTATAGTGAACTGTTGAGTTTTTCCACTTGGATATTTTGTTATGGTTTTTATAGTGAAATTGTTGAGTTTTTAAACTCGAGATATTTTTTATATGATTTTTATAATGAAACTATTGAGTTTTTTTACTTGGTAATTTTGTTTTTGTTTTTATAGTGAATTTTTTTTAGTTTTTCTTATTAATTATTTGGAACTTTTTCTATGCTTTTCATAGTAACATTGTTGTGTTTATAACATGGATAATTTTAGGTATTTATAGTGAAACTTTTATGTTTTTTAACTTGGAACATTTATTATGGTTTTGATAGTGAAATTGTTGGTTATTTTTAACTTGGAACTTTCTTATTCTTTTAAAAGTGAAATTATAGAGTTTTTTAAATTTGATCTTTTTTAAGATCCTTTATAGTGAAATTTTGATTTTACTAACTTGGTACTTTTGTTATGGATATTATAGTCAAACTGTTGAGTTTTTTCACTTGGAAATTTTGTTTTGGTTTTTATAGTTAAATTGTTGAATTTTTTTTTTATCTTTGATCGTTTTTTAATGGTTTTTATAGTGAAATTGTTGAGTTTTTCCAATTGGATATTTTGTTATGGTTTTTATAGTGAAATTGTTGAGTTTTTAAACCCGAGATATTTTTTATATTTGTTTTTATTATGAAACTATTGAGTTTTTTTACTTGGTAATTTTGTTATTGTTTTTATAGTGAATTTTTTTAGTTTTAATTAATTATTTGGAACTTTTTCTATGCATTTCATAGTAACATTGTTGTGTTTATAACATGGATATTTTTAGGGTATTTATAGTGAAACTTTTATGTTTTTTAACTTGGAACATTTATTATGGTTTTGATAGTGAAATTGTTGAGTTATTTTTAACTTGGAACTTTCTTATTCTTTTAAAAGTGAAATTATAGAGTTTTTTAAATTTGATCTTTTTTAAGATCCTTTATAGTGAAATTTTGAGTTTACTAACTTGGTACTTTTATTATGGATTTTATAGTCAAACTGTTGAGTTTTTTCACTTGGAAATTTTGTTATGGTTTTTATAGTTAAATTGTTGAGTTTTTTTATCTTTATACATTTTTTAATGGTTTTTATAGTGAACTGTTTAGTTTTTCCACTTGGATATTTTGTTATTGTTTTTATAGTGAAATTGTTGAGTTTTTAAACTCGAGATATTTTTTATATGATTTTTATATTGAAACTATTGAGTTTTTTTACTTGGTAATTTTGTTATTGTTTTTATAGTGAATTTGTTTTAGTTTTTTTTATTGATTATTTGGAACTTTTTCTATGCTTTTCATAGTAACATTGTTGTGTTTATAACATGGATAATTTTAGGTATTTATAATGAAACTTTTATGTTTTTTAACTTGGAACATTTTTTATGGTTTTTATAGTGAAATTGTTGAGTTATTTTTTACTTGGAACTTTCTTATTCTTTTAAAAGTGAAATTATAGAGTTTTTTAAATTTGATCTTTTTTAAGATCCTTTATAGTGAAATTTTGAGTTTACTAACTTGGTACTTTTGTTATGGATTTTATAGTCTAACTGTTGAGTTTTTTCCTTGGAAATTTTGTTATGGTTTTTATAGTTAAATTGTTGAGTTTTTTTATCTTTATACATTTTTTAATGGTTTTTATAGTGAAACTGTTGAGTTTTTCCACTTGGATATTTTGTTATGGTTTTTATAGTGAAATAGTTGAGTTTTTAAACTCGAGATATTTTTTATATGGTTTTTATAATGAAACTATTGAGTTTTTTTACTTGGTAATTTTGATATTGTTTTTATAGTGAATTTTTTTAGATTTCTTTAATTATTCGGAACTTTTTCTATGCTTTTCATAGTAAAATTGTTGTGTTTATAACATGGATATTTTTAGGGTATTTGTAGTGAAACTTTTATGTTTTTTAACTTGGAACATTTTTATGGTTTTGATAGTGAAATTGTTGAGTTATTTTTTACTTGGAACTTTCTTATTCTTTTAAAAGTGAAATTATAGAGTATTTTAAATTTGATATTTTTTAAGGTCCTTTATAGTGAAATTTTGAGTTTACTAACATTGTACTTTTCTTATGGATTTTATAGTCAAACTGTTGAGTTTTTTCACTTGGAAATTTTGTTATGGTTTTTATAGTTAAATTGTTGAGTTTTTTTTATCTTTATACATTTTTTAATGGTTTTTATAGTGAACTGTTGAGTTTTTCCACTTGGATATTTTGTTATGGTTTTTATAGTTAAATTGTTGAGTTTTTAAACTCGAGATATTTTTTTTATATGATTTTTATAATGAAACTATTGAGTTTTTTTACTTGGTAATTTTGTTATTGTTTTTATAGTGAATTTTTTTTAGTTTTTTTTATTAATTATTTGGAACTTTAACTATGCTTTTCATAGTAACATTGTTGTGTTTATAACATGGATAATTTTAGGTATTTATAGTGAAACTTTTATGTTTTTTAACTTAGAACATTTATTATGGTATTGATAGTGAAATTGTTGAGTTATTTTTAACTTGGAACTTTCTTATTCTTTTAAAAGTGAAATTATAGAGTTTTTTAAATTTGTTCTTTTTTAACATCCTTTATAGTGAAATTTTGAGTTTACTAACTTGGTACTTTTGTTATGGATTTTATAGTCAAACCGTTGAGTTTTTTCACTTGGAAATTTTGTTATGGTTTTTATAGTTAAATTGTTGATTTTTTTTTTTATCTTTGATCGTTTTTTAATGGTTTTTATAGTGAAATTGTTGAGTTTTTCCAATTGGATATATTGTTATGGTTTTTATAGTGAAATTGTTGAGTTTTTAAACCCGAGATATTTTTTATATGGTTTTTATTATGAAACTATTGAGTTTTTTTACTTGGTAATTTTGTTATTGTTTTTATAGTGATTTTTTTTTTGTTTTTTTTAATTATTTGGAACTTTTTCTATGCTTTTCATAGTAACATTGTTGTGTTTATAACATGGATATTTTTAGGGTATTTGTAGTGAAACTTTTATGTTTTTTAACTTGGAACATTTTTTATGGTTTTGATAGTGAAATTGTTGAGTTATTTTTTAAATGGAACTTTCTTATTCTTTTAAAAGTGAAATTATAGAGTTTTTTAAATTTGATCTTTTTTAAGGTCCTTTATAGTGAAATTTTGAGTTAACTAACATTGTACTTTTGTTATGGTTTTATAGTCAAACTGTTGATTTTTTTCACTTGGAAATTTTGTTATGGTTTTTATAGTTAAAGTTTTGAGTTTTTTTTATCTTTATACATTTTTAATGGTTTTTATAGTGAACTGTTGAGTTTTTCCACTTGGATATTTTGTTATGGTTTTTATAGTGAAATTGTTGAGTTTTTAAACTCGAGATATTTTTTATATGATTTTTATAATGAAACTATTGAGTTTTTTTACTTGGTAATTTTGTTTTTGTTTTTATAGTGAATTTTTTTTAGTTTTTCTTATTAATTATTTGGAACTTTTTCTATGCTTTTCATAGTAACATTGTTGTGTTTATAACATGGATAATTTTAGGTATTTATAGTGAAACTTTTATGTTTTTTAACTTGGAACATTTATTATGGTTTTGATAGTGAAATTGTTGGTTATTTTTAACTTGGAACTTTCTTATTCTTTTAAAAGTGAAATTATAGAGTTTTTTAAATTTGTTCTTTTTTAACATCCTTTATAGTGAAATTTTGAGTTTACTAACTTGGTACTTTTGTTATGGATTTTATAGTCAAACCGTTGAGTTTTTTCACTTGGAAATTTTGTTATGGTTTTTATAGTTAAATTGTTGATTTTTTTTTTTATCTTTGATCGTTTTTTAATGGTTTTTATAGTGAAATTGTTGAGTTTTTCCAATTGGATATATTGTTATGGTTTTTATAGTGAAATTGTTGAGTTTTTAAACCCGAGATATTTTTTATATGGTTTTTATTATGAAACTATTGAGTTTTTTTACTTGGTAATTTTGTTATTGTTTTTATAGTGAATTTTTTTTTGTTTTTTTTAATTATTTGGAACTTTTTCTATGCTTTTCATAGTAACATTGTTGTGTTTATAACATGGATATTTTTAGGGTATTTGTAGTGAAACTTTTATGTTTTTTAACTTGGAACATTTTTTATGGTTTTGATAGTGAAATTGTTGAGTTATTTTTTAAATGGAACTTTCTTATTCTTTTAAAAGTGAAATTATAGAGTTTTTTAAATTTGATCTTTTTTAAGGTCCTTTATAGTGAAATTTTGAGTTAACTAACATTGTACTTTTGTTATGGTTTTATAGTCAAACTGTTGATTTTTTTCACTTGGAAATTTTGTTATGGTTTTTATAGTTAAAGTTTTGAGTTTTTTTTATCTTTATACATTTTTAATGGTTTTTATAGTGAACTGTTGAGTTTTTCCACTTGGATATTTTGTTATGGTTTTTATAGTGAAATTGTTGAGTTTTTAAACTCGAGATATTTTTTATATGATTTTTATAATGAAACTATTGAGTTTTTTTACTTGGTAATTTTGTTTTTGTTTTTATAGTGAATTTTTTTTAGTTTTTCTTATTAATTATTTGGAACTTTTTCTATGCTTTTCATAGTAACATTGTTGTGTTTATAACATGGATAATTTTAGGTATTTATAGTGAAACTTTTATGTTTTTTAACTTGGAACATTTATTATGGTTTTGATAGTGAAATTGTTGGTTATTTTTAACTTGGAACTTTCTTATTCTTTTAAAAGTGAAATTATAGAGTTTTTTAAATTTGATCTTTTTTAAGATCCTTTATAGTGAAATTTTGATTTTACTAACTTGGTACTTTTGTTATGGATATTATAGTCAAACTGTTGAGTTTTTTCACTTGGAAATTTTGTTTTGGTTTTTATAGTTAAATTGTTGAATTTTTTTTTTATCTTTGATCGTTTTTTAATGGTTTTTATAGTGAAATTGTTGAGTTTTTCCAATTGGATATTTTGTTATGGTTTTTATAGTGAAATTGTTGAGTTTTTAAACCCGAGATATTTTTTATATTTGTTTTTATTATGAAACTTTTGAGTTTTTTTACTTGGTAATTTTGTTATTGTTTTTATAGTGAATTTTTTTAGTTTTAATTAATTATTTGGAACTTTTTCTATGCATTTCATAGTAACATTGTTGTGTTTATAACATGGATATTTTTAGGGTATTTATAGTGAAACTTTTATGTTTTTTAACTTGGAACATTTATTATGGTTTTGATAGTGAAATTGTTGAGTTATTTTTAACTTGGAACTTTCTTATTCTTTTAAAAGTGAAATTATAGAGTTTTTTAAATTTGATCTTTTTTAAGATCCTTTATAGTGAAATTTTGAGTTTACTAACTTGGTACTTTTAATATGGATTTTATAGTCAAACTGTTGAGTTTTTTCACTTGGAAATTTTGTTATGGTTTTTATAGTTAAATTGTTGAGTTTTTTATCTTTATACATTTTTTAATGGTTTTTATAGTGAAACTGTTGAGTTTTTCCACTTGGATATTTTGTTATGGTTTTTATAGTGAAATAGTTGAGTTTTTAAACTCGAGATATTTTTTATATGGTTTTTATAATGAAACTATTGAGTTTTTTTACTTGGTAATTTTGATATTGTTTTTATAGTGAATATTTTTAGATTTCTTTAATTATTTGGAACTTTTTCTATGCTTTTCATAGTAAAATTGTTGTGTTTATAACATGGATATTTTTAGGGTATTTGTAGTGAAACTTTTATGTTTTTTAACTTGGAACATTTTTATGGTTTTGATAGTGAAATTGTTGAGTTATTTTTTACTTGGAACTTTCTTATTCTTTTAAAAGTGAAATTATAGAGTATTTTAAATTTGATATTTTTTAAGGTCCTTTATAGTGAAATTTTGAGTTTACTACATTGTTCTTTTCTTATGGATTTTATAGTCAAACTGTTGAGTTTTTTCACTTGGAAATTTTGTTATGGTTTTTATAGTTAAATTGTTGAGTTTTTTTATCTTTATACATTTTTTAATGGTTTTTATAGTGAACTGTTTAGTTTTTCCACTTGGATATTTTGTTATTGTTTTTATAGTGAAATTGTTGAGTTTTTAAACTCGAGATATTTTTTATATGATTTTTATATTGAAACTATTGAGTTTTTTTACTTGGTAATTTTGTTATTGTTTTTATAGTGAATTTGTTTTAGTTTTTTTTATTGATTATTTGGAACTTTTTCTATGCTTTTCATAGTAACATTGTTGTGTTTATAACATGGATAATTTTAGGTATTTATAATGAAACTTTTATGTTTTTTAACTTGGAACATTTTTTATGGTTTTGATAGTGAAATTGTTGAGTTATTTTTTAAATGGAACTTTCTTATTCTTTTAAAAGTGAAATTATAGAGTTTTTTAAATTTGATCTTTTTTAAGGTCCTTTATAGTGAAATTTTGAGTTAACTAACATTGTACTTTTGTTATGGTTTTATAGTCAAACTGTTGATTTTTTTCACTTGGAAATTTTGTTATGGTTTTTATAGTTAAAGTTTTGAGTTTTTTTTATCTTTATACATTTTTAATGGTTTTTATAGTGAACTGTTGAGTTTTTCCACTTGGATATTTTGTTATGGTTTTTATAGTGAAATTGTTGAGTTTTTAAACTCGAGATATTTTTTATATGATTTTTATAATGAAACTATTGAGTTTTTTTACTTGGTAATTTTGTTTTTGTTTTTATAGTGAATTTTTTTTAGTTTTTCTTATTAATTATTTGGAACTTTTTCTATGCTTTTCATAGTAACATTGTTGTGTTTATAACATGGATAATTTTAGGTATTTATAGTGAAACTTTTATGTTTTTTAACTTGGAACATTTATTATGGTTTTGATAGTGAAATTGTTGGTTATTTTTAACTTGGAACTTTCTTATTCTTTTAAAAGTGAAATTATAGAGTTTTTTAAATTTGATCTTTTTTAAGATCCTTTATAGTGAAATTTTGATTTTACTAACTTGGTACTTTTGTTATGGATATTATAGTCAAACTGTTGAGTTTTTTCACTTGGAAATTTTGTTTTGGTTTTTATAGTTAAATTGTTGAATTTTTTTTTTATCTTTGATCGTTTTTTAATGGTTTTTATAGTGAAATTGTTGAGTTTTTCCAATTGGATATTTTGTTATGGTTTTTATAGTTAAATTGTTGAGTTTTTAAACTCGAGATATTTTTTATATGGTTTTTATAATGAAACTATTGAGTTTTTTTACTTGGTAATTTTGATATTGTTTTTATAGTGAATTTTTTTAGATTTCTTTAATTATTTGGAACTTTTTCTATGCTTTTCATAGTAAAATTGTTGTGTTTATAACATGGATATTTTTAGAGTATTTGTAGTGAAACTTTTATGTTTTTTAACTTGGAACATTTTTATGGTTTTGATAGTGAAATTGTTGAGTTATTTTTTACTTGGAACTTTCTTATTCTTTTAAAAGTGAAATTATAGAGTATTTTAAATTTGATATTTTTTAAGGTCCTTTATAGTGAAATTTTGAGTTTACTAACATTGTACTTTTCTTATGGATTTTATAGTCAAACTGTTGAGTTTTTTCACTTGGAAATTTTGTTATGGTTTTTATAGTTAAATTGTTGAGTTTTTTTTTATCTTTATACATTTTTTAATGGTTTTTATAGTGAACTGTTGAGTTTTTCCACTTGGATATTTTGTTATGGTTTTTATAGTGAAATTGTTGAGTTTTTAAACTCGAGATATTTTTTATATGATTTTTATAATGAAACTATTGAGTTTTTTTACTTGGTAATTTTGTTATTGTTTTTATAGTGAATTTTATTTAGTTTTTTTTATTAATTATTTGGAACTTTAACTATGCTTTTCATAGTAACATTGTTGTGTTTATAACATGGATAATTTTAGGTATTTATAGTGAAACTTTTATGTTTTTTAACTTAGAACATTTTTTATGGTATTGATAGTGAAATTGTTGAGTTATTTTTAACTTGGAACTTTCTTATTCTTTTAAAAGTGAAATTATAGAGTTTTTTAAATTTGTTCTTTTTTAACATCCTTTATAGTGAAATTTTGAGTTTACTAACTTGGTACTTTTGTTATGGATTTTATAGTCAAACCGTTGAGTTTTTTCACTTGGAAATTTTGTTATGGTTTTTATAGTTAAATTGTTGAATTTTTTTTTATCTTTGATCGTTTTTTAATGGTTTTTATAGTGAAATTGTTGAGTTTTTCCAATTGGATATATTGTTATGGTTTTTATAGTGAAATTGTTGAGTTTTTAAACCCGAGATATTTTTTATATGGTTTTTATTATGAAACTATTGAGTTTTTTTACATGGTAATTTTGTTATTGTTTTTATAGTGAATTTTTTTTTGTTTTTTTTAATTATTTGGAACTTTTTCTATGCTTTTCATAGTAACATTGTTGTGTTTATAACATGGATATTTTTAGGGTATTTGTAGTGAAACTTTTATGTTTTTTAACTTGGAACATTTTTTATGGTTTTGATAGTGAAATTGTTGAGTTATTTTTTAAATGGAACTTTCTTATTCTTTTAAAAGTGAAATTATAGAGTTTTTTAAATTTGATCTTTTTTAAGGTCCTTTATAGTGAAATTTTGAGTTAACTAACATTGTACTTTTGTTATGGTTTTTATAGTCAAACTGTTGATTTTTTTCACTTGGAAATTTTGTTATGGTTTTTATAGTTAAAGTTTTGAGTTTTTTTTATCTTTATACATTTTTAATGGTTTTTATAGTGAACTGTTGAGTTTTTCCACTTGGATATTTTGTTATGGTTTTTATAGTGAAATTGTTGAGTTTTTAAACTCGAGATATTTTTTATATGATTTTTATAATGAAACTATTGAGTTTTTTTACTTGGTAATTTTGTTTTTGTTTTTATAGTGAATTTTTTTTAGTTTTTCTTTTTAATTATTTGGAACTTTTTCTATGCTTTTCATAGTAACATTGTTGTGTTTATAACATGGATAATTTTAGGTATTTATAGTGAAACTTTTATGTTTTTTAACTTGGAACATTTATTATGGTTTTGATAGTGAAATTGTTGGTTATTTTTAACTTGGAACTTTCTTATTCTTTTAATAGTGAAATTATAGAGTTTTTTAAATTTGATCTTTTTTAAGATCCTTTATAGTGAAATTTTGATTTTACGAACTTGGTACTTTTGTTATGGATATTATAGTCAAACTGTTGAGTTTTTTCACTTGGAAATTTTGTTTTGGTTTTTATAGTTAAATTGTTGAATTTTTTTTTTATCTTTGATCGTTTTTTAATGGTTTTTATAGTGAAATTGTTGATTTTTTCCAATTGGATATTTTGTTAAGGTTTTTATAGTGAAATTGTTGAGTTTTTAAACCCGAGATATTTTTTATATTTGTTTTTATTATGAAACTATTGAGTTTTTTTACTTGGTAATTTTGTTATTGTTTTTATAGTGAATTTTTTTAGTTTTAATTAATTATTTGGAACTTTTTCTATGCATTTCATAGTAACATTGTTGTGTTTATAACATGGATATTTTTAGGGTATTTATAGTGAAACTTTTATGTTTTTTAACTTGGAACATTTATTATGGTTTTGATAGTGAAATTGTTGAGTTATTTTTAACTTGGAACTTTCTTATTCTTTTAAAAGTGAAATTATAGAGTTTTTTAAATTTGATCTTTTTTAAGATCCTTTATAGTGAAATTTTGAGTTTACTAACTTGGTACTTTTATTATGGATTTTATAGTCAAACTGTTGAGTTTTTTCACTTGGAAATTTTGTTATGGTTTTTATAGTTAAATTGTTGAGTTTTTTTTTTTATCTTTGATCGTTTTTAATGGTTTTTATAGTGAAATTGTTGAGTTTTTCCAATTGAATATTTTGTTATGGTTTTTATAGTGAAATAGTTGAGTTTTTAAACTCGAGATATTTTTTATATGATTTTTATAATGAAACTATTGAGTTTTTTTACTTGGTAATTTTGATATTGTTTTTATAGTGAATTTTTTTAGATTTCTTTAATTATTTGGAACTTTTTCTATGCTTTTCATAGTAACATTGTTGTGTTTATAACATGGATATTTTTAGGTATTTGTAGTGAAACTTTTATGTTTTTTAACTTGGAACATTTATTATGGTTTTGATAGTGAAATTGTTGAGTTATTTTTAACTTGGAACTTTCTTATTCTTTTAAAAGTGAAATTATAGAGTTTTTTAAATTTGATCTTTTTTAAGATCCTTTATAGTGAAATTTTGAGTTTACTAACTTGGTACTTTTATTATGGATTTTATAGTCAAACTGTTGAGTTTTTTCACTTGGAAATTTTGTTATGGTTTTTATAGTTAAATTGTTGAGTTTTTTATCTTTATACATTTTTTAATGGTTTTTATAGTGAAACTGTTGAGTTTTTCCACTTGGATATTTTGTTATGGTTTTTATAGTGAAATAGTTGAGTTTTTAAACTCGAGATATTTTTTATATGGTTTTTATAATGAAACTATTGAGTTTTTTTACTTGGTAATTTTGATATTGTTTTTATAGTGAATATTTTTAGATTTCTTTAATTATTTGGAACTTTTTCTATGCTTTTCATAGTAAAATTGTTGTGTTTATATCATGGATATTTTTAGGGTATTTGTAGTGAAACTTTTATGTTTTTTAACTTGGAACATTTTTTATGGTTTTATAGTGAAATTGTTGAGTTATTTTTTACTTGGAACTTTCTTATTCTTTTAAAAGTGAAATTATAGAGTATTTTAAATTTGATATTTTTTAAGGTCCTTTATAGTGAAATTTTGAGTTTACTACATTGTTCTTTTCTTATGGATTTTATAGTCAAACTGTTGAGTTTTTTCACTTGGAAATTTTGTTATGGTTTTTATAGTTAAATTGTTGAGTTTTTTTTATCTTTATACATTTTTTAATGGTTTTTATAGTGAACTGTTGAGTTTTTCCACTTGGATATTTTGTTATGGTTTTTATAGTGAAATTGTTGAGTTTTTAAACTCGAGATATTTTTTATATGATTTTTATATTGAAACTATTGAGTTTTTTTACTTGGTAATTTTGTTATTGTTTTTATAGTGAATTTGTTTTAGTTTTTTTTATTGATTATTTGGAACTTTTTCTATGCTTTTCATAGTAACATTGTTGTGTTTATAACATGGATAATTTTAGGTATTTATAGTGAAACTTTTATGTTTTTTAACTTAGAACATTTTTTATGGTATTGATAGTGAAATTGTTGAGTTATTTTTAACTTGGAACTTTCTTATTCTTTTAAAAGTGAAATTATAGAGTTTTTTAAATTTGTTCTTTTTTAACATCCTTTATAGTGAAATTTTGAGTTTACTAACTTGGTACTTTTGTTATGGATTTTATAGTCAAACCGTTGAGTTTTTTCACTTGGAAATTTTGTAATGGTTTTTATAGTTAAATTGTTGAATTTTTTTTTATCTTTGATCGTTTTTTAATGGTTTTTATAGTGAAATTGTTGAGTTTTTCCAATTGGATATATTGTTATGGTTTTTATAGTGAAATTGTTGAGTTTTTAAACCCGAGATATTTTTTATATGGTTTTTATTATGAAACTATTGAGTTTTTTTACTTGGTAATTTTGTTATTGTTTTTATAGTGAATTTTTTTTTGTTTTTTTTAATTATTTGGAACTTTTTCTATGCTTTTCATAGTAACATTGTTGTGTTTATAACATGGATATTTTTAGGGTATTTGTAGTGAAACTTTTATGTTTTTTAACTTGGAACATTTTTTATGGTTTTGATAGTGAAATTGTTGAGTTATTTTTTAAATGGAACTTTCTTATTCTTTTAAAAGAGAAATTATAGAGTTTTTTAAATTTGATCTTTTTTAAGGTCCTTTATAGTGAAATTTTGAGTTAACTAACATTGTACTTTTGTTATGGATTTTATAGTCAAACTGTTGATTTTTTTCACTTGGAAATTTTGTTATGGTTTTTATAGTTAAAGTTTTGAGTTTTTTTTATCTTTATACATTTTTAATGGTTTTTATAGTGAACTGTTGAGTTTTTCCACTTGGATATTTTGTTATGGTTTTTATAGTGAAATTGTTGAGTTTTTAAACTCGAGATATTTTTTATATGATTTTTATAATGAAACTATTGAGTTTTTTTACTTGGTAATTTTGTTTTTGTTTTTATAGTGAATTTTTTTTAGTTTTTTTTATTAATTATTTGGAACTTTTTCTATGCTTTTCATAGTAACATTGTTGTGTTTATAACATGGATAATTTTAGGTATTTATAGTGAAACTTTTATGTTTTTTAACTTGGAACATTTATTATGGTTTTGATAGTGAAATTGTTGGTTATTTTTAACTTGGAACTTTCTTATTCTTTTAAAAGTGAAATTATAGAGTTTTTTAAATTTGATCTTTTTTAAGATCCTTTATAGTGAAATTTTGATTTTACTAACTTGGTACTTTTGTTATGGATATTATAGTCAAACTGTTGAGTTTTTTCACTTGGAAATTTTGTTTTGGTTTTTATAGTTAAATTGTTGAATTTTTTTTTATCTTTGATCGTTTTTTAATGGTTTTTATAGTGAAATTGTTGAGTTTTTCCAATTGGATATTTTGTTATGGTTTTTATAGTGAAATTGTTGAGTTTTTAAACCCGAGATATTTTTTATATTTGTTTTTATTATGAAACTATTGAGTTTTTTTACTTGGTAATTTTGTTATTGTTTTTATAGTGAATTTTTTTAGTTTTAATTAATTATTTGGAACTTTTTCTATGCATTTCATAGTAACATTGTTGTGTTTATAACATGGATATTTTTAGGGTATTTGTAGTGAAACTTTTATGTTTTTTAACTTGGAACATTTTTTAAGGTTTTGTTAGTGAAATTGTTGAGTTATTTTTTACTTGGAACTTTCTTATTCTTTTAAAAGTGAAATTATAGAGTTTTTTAAATTTGATCTTTTTTAAGGTCCTTTATAGTGAAATTTTGAGTTTACTAACATTGTACTTTTGTTATGGATTTTATAGTCAAACTGTTGAGTTTTTTCACTTGGAAATTTTGTTATGGTTTTTATAGTTAAATTGTTGAGTTTTTTTTTTATCTTTATACATTTTTTAATGGTTTTTATAGTGAACTGTTGAGTTTTTCCACTTGGATATTTTGTTATGGTTTTTATAGTGAAATTGTTGAGTTTTTAAACTCGAGATATTTTTTATATGATTTTTATAATGAAACTATTGAGTTTTTTTACCTTGTAATTTTGTTATTGTTTTTATAGTGAATTTTTTTAGTTTTTTTTTAATTATTTGGAACTTTTCTATGCTTTTCATAGTAACATTGTTGTGTTTATAACATGGATATTTTAAGGGTATTTATAGTGATAGTTTTATGTTTTTTAATTTGGAACATTTTTTATGGTTTTAATAGTGAAATTGTTGAGTTATTTTTAACTTGGAACTTTCTTATTCTTTTAAAAGTGAAATTATAGAGTTTTTTAAATTTGATCTTTTTTAAGATCCTTTATAGTGAAATTTTGAGTTTACTAACTTGGTACTTTTGTTATGGATTTTATAGTCAAACTGTTGAGTTATTTCACTTGGAAATTTTGTTATGGTTTTTATAGTTAAATTGTTGAGTTTTTTTTTTTTTATCTTTGATCGTTTTTAATGGTTTTTATAGTGAAATTGTTGAGTTTTTCCAATTGAATATTTTGTTATGGTTTTTATAGTGAAATAGTTGAGTTTTTAAACTCGAGATATTTTTTATATGGTTTTTATAATGAAACTATTGAGTTTTTTTACTTGGTAATTTTGATATTGTTTTTATAGTGAATTTTTTTAGATTTCTTTAATTATTTGGAACTTTTTCTATGCTTTTCATAGTAACATTGTTGTGTTTATAACATGGATATTTTTAGGTATTTGTAGTGAAACTTTAATGTTTTTTAACTTGGAACATTTATTATGGTTTTGATAGTGAAATTGTTGAGTTATTTTTAACTTGGAACTTTCTTATTCTTTTAAAAGTGAAATTATAGAGTTTTTTAAATTTGATCTTTTTTAAGATCCTTTATAGTGAAATTTTGAGTTTACTAACTTGGTACTTTTATTATGGATTTTATAGTCAAACTGTTGAGTTTTTTCACTTGGAAATTTTGTTATGGTTTTTATAGTTAAATTGTTGAGTTTTTTATCTTTATACATTTTTTAATGGTTTTTATAGTGAAACTGTTGAGTTTTTCCACTTGGATATTTTGTTATGGTTTTTATAGTGAAATAGTTGAGTTTTTAAACTCGAGATATTTTTTATATGGTTTTTATAATGAAACTATTGAGTTTTTTTACTTGGTAATTTTGATTTTGTTTTTATAGTGAATATTTTTAGATTTCTATAATTATTTGGAACTTTTTCTATGCTTTTCATAGTAAAATTGTTGTGTTTATAACATGGATATTTTTAGGGTATTTGTAGTGAAACTTTTATGTTTTTTAACTTGGAACATTTTTTATGGTTTTATAGTGAAATTGTTGAGTTATTTTTTACTTGGAACTTTCTTATTCTTTTAAAAGTGAAATTATAGAGTATTTTAAATTTGATATTTTTTAAGGTCCTTTATAGTGAAATTTTGAGTTTACTACATTGTTCTTTTCTTATGGATTTTATAGTCAAACTGTTGAGTTTTTTCACTTGGAAATTTTGTTATGGTTTTTATAGTTAAATTGTTGAGTTTTTTTATCTTTATACATTTTTTAATGGTTTTTATAGTGAACTGTTGAGTTTTTCCACTTGGATATTTTGTTATGGTTTTTATAGTGAAATTGTTGAGTTGTTAAACTCGAGATATTTTTTATATGATTTTTATATTGAAACTATTGAGTTTTTTTACTTGGTAATTTTGTTATTGTTTTTATAGTGAATTTGTTTTAGTTTTTTTTATTGATTATTTGGAACTTTTTCTATGCTTTTCATAGTAACATTGTTGTGTTTATAACATGGATAATTTTAGGTATTTATAGTGAAACTTTTATGTTTTTTAACTTAGAACATTTTTTATGGTATTGATAGTGAAATTGTTGAGTTATTTTTAACTTGGAACTTTCTTATTCTTTTAAAAGTGAAATTATAGAGTTTTTTAAATTTGTTCTTTTTTAACATCCTTTATAGTGAAATTTTGAGTTTACTAACTTGGTACTTTTGTTATGGATTTTATAGTCAAACCGTTGAGTTTTTTCACTTGGAAATTTTGTTATGGTTTTTATAGTTAAATTGTTGAATTTTTTTTTATCTTTGATCGTTTTTTAATGGTTTTTATAGTGAAATTGTTGAGTTTTTCCAATTGGATATATTGTTATGGTTTTTATAGTGAAATTGTTGAGTTTTTAAACCCGAGATATTTTTTATATGGTTTTTATTATGAAACTATTGAGTTTTTTTACTTGGTAATTTTATTATTGTTTTTATAGTGAATTTTTTTTTGTTTTTTTTAATTATTTGGAACTTTTTCTATGCTTTTCATAGTAACATTGTTGTGTTTATAACATGGATATTTTTAGGGTATTTGTAGTGAAACTTTTATGTTTTTTAACTTGGAACATTTTTTATGGTTTTGATAGTGAAATTGTTGAGTTATTTTTTAAATGGAACTTTCTTATTCTTTTAAAAGTGAAATTATAGAGTTTTTTAAATTTGATCTTTTTTAAGGTCCTTTATAGTGAAATTTTGAGTTAACTAA
This sequence comes from Lathyrus aphaca, assembly GCA_963966055.1. NCBI lineage: Eukaryota > Viridiplantae > Streptophyta > Magnoliopsida > Fabales > Fabaceae > Lathyrus > Lathyrus aphaca. Next base: position 423,354,509 of record OZ014521.1, read on the forward strand.
CATTGTACTTTTGTTATGGATTTTATAGTCAAACTGTTGATTTTTTTCACTTGGAAATTTTGTTATGGTTTTTATAGTTAAAGTTTTGAGTTTTTTTTATCTTTATACATTTTTAATGGTTTTTATAGTGAACTGTTGAGTTTTTCCACTTGGATATTTTGTTATGGTTTTTATAGTGAAATTGTTGAGTTTTTAAACTCGAGATATTTTTTATATGATTTTTATAATGAAACTATTGAGTTTTTTTACTTGGTAATTTTGTTTTTGTTTTTATAGTGAATTTTTTTTAGTTTTTTTTATTAATTATTTGGAACTTTTTCTATGCTTTTCATAGTAACATTGTTGTGTTTATAACATGGATAATTTTAGGTATTTATAGTGAAACTTTTATGTTTTTTAACTTGGAACATTTATTATGGTTTTGATAGTGAAATTGTTGGTTATTTTTAACTTGGAACTTTCTTATTCTTTTAAAAGTGAAATTATAGAGTTTTTTAAATTTGATCTTTTTTAAGATCCTTTATAGTGAAATTTTGATTTTACTAACTTGGTACTTTTGTTATGGATATTATAGTCAAACTGTTGAGTTTTTTCACTTGGAAATTTTGTTTTGGTTTTTATAGTTAAATTGTTGAATTTTTTTTTTATCTTTGATCGTTTTTTAATGGTTTTTATAGTGAAATTGTTGAGTTTTTCCAATTGGATATTTTGTTATGGTTTTTATAGTGAAATTGTTGAGTTTTTAAACCCGAGATATTTTTTATATTTGTTTTTATTATGAAACTATTGAGTGTTTTTACTTGGTAATTTTGTTATTGTTTTTATAGTGAATTTTTTTAGTTTTAATTAATTATTTGGAACTTTTTCTATGCATTTCATAGTAACATTGTTGTGTTTATAACATGGATATTTTTAGGGTATTTGTAGTGAAACTTTTATGTTTTTTAACTTGGAACATTTTTTAAGGTTTTGTTAGTGAAATTGTTGAGTTATTTTTTACTTGGAACTTTCTTATTCTTTTAAAAGTGAAATTATAGAGTTTTTTAAATTTGATCTTTTTTAAGGTCCTTTATAGTGAAATTTTGAGTTTACTAACATTGTACTTTTGTTATGGATTTTATAGTCAAACTGTTGAGTTTTTTCACTTGGAAATTTTGTTATGGTTTTTATAGTTAAATTGTTGAGTTTTTTTTTTTATCTTTATACATTTTTTAATGGTTTTTATAGTGAACTGTTGAGTTTTTCCACTTGGATATTTTGTTATGGTTTTTATAGTGAAATTGTTGAGTTTTTAAACTCGAGATATTTTTTATATGATTTTTATAATGAAACTATTGAGTTTTTTTACCTTGTAATTTTGTTATTGTTTTTATAGTGAATTTTTTTAGTTTTTTTTTAATTATTTGGAACTTTTCTATGCTTTTCATAGTAACATTGTTGTGTTTATAACATGGATATTTTAAGGGTATTTATAGTGATAGTTTTATGTTTTTTAACTTGGAACATTTTTTATGGTTTTAATAGTGAAATTGTTGAGTTATTTTTAACTTGGAACTTTCTTATTCTTTTAAAAGTGAAATTATAGAGTTTTTTAAATTTGATCTTTTTTAAGATCCTTTATAGTGAAATTTTGAGTTTACTAACTTGGTACTTTTGTTATGGATTTTATAGTCAAACTGTTGAGTTATTTCACTTGGAAATTTTGTTATGGTTTTTATAGTTAAATTGTTGAGTTTTTATTTTTATCTTTGATCGTTTTTAATGGTTTTTATAGTGAAATTGTTGAGTTTTTCCAATTGAATATTTTGTTATGGTTTTTATAGTGAAATAGTTGAGTTTTTAAACTCGAGATATTTTTTATATGGTTTTTATAATGAAACTATTGAGTTTTTTTACTTGGTAATTTTGATATTGTTTTTATAGTGAATTTTTTTAGATTTCTTTAATTATTTGGAACTTTTTCTATGCTTTTCATAGTAACATTGTTGTGTTTATAACATGGATATTTTTAGGTATTTGTAGTGAAACTTTTATGTTTTTTAACTTGGAACATTTATTATGGTTTTGATAGTGAAATTGTTGAGTTATTTTTAACTTGGAACTTTCTTATTCTTTTAAAAGTGAAATTATAGAGTTTTTTAAATTTGATCTTTTTTAAGATCCTTTATAGTGAAATTTTGAGTTTACTAACTTGGTACTTTTATTATGGATTTTATAGTCAAACTGTTGAGTTTTTTCACTTGGAAATTTTGTTATGGTTTTTATAGTTAAATTGTTTTGTTTTTTATCTTTATACATTTTTTAATGGTTTTTATAGTGAAACTGTTGAGTTTTTCCACTTGGATATTTTGTTATGGTTTTTATAGTGAAATAGTTGAGTTTTTAAACTCGAGATATTTTTTATATGGTTTTTATAATGAAACTATTGAGTTTTTTTACTTGGTAATTTTGATATTGTTTTTATAGTGAATATTTTTAGATTTCTTTAATTATTTGGAACTTTTTCTATGCTTTTCATAGTAAAATTGTTATGTTTATAACATGGATATTTTTAGGGTATTTGTAGTGAAACTTTTATGTTTTTTAACTTGGAACATTTTTTATGGTTTTATAGTGAAATTGTTGAGTTATTTTTTACTTGGAACTTTCTTATTCTTTTAAAAGTGAAATTATAGAGTATTTTAAATTTGATATTTTTTAAGGTCCTTTATAGTGAAATTTTGAGTTTACTACATTGTTCTTTTCTTATGGATTTTATAGTCAAACTGTTGAGTTTTTTCACTTGGAAATTTTGTTATGGTTTTTATAGTTAAATTGTTGAGTTTTTTTTATCTTTATACATTTTTTAATGGTTTTTATAGTGAACTGTTGAGTTTTTCCACTTGGATATTTTGTTATGGTTTTTATAGTGAAATTGTTGAGTTGTTAAACTCGAGATATTTTTTATATGATTTTTATATTGAAACTATTGAGTTTTTTTACTTGGTAATTTTGTTATTGTTTTTATAGTGAATTTGTTTTAGTTTTTTTTATTGATTATTTGGAACTTTTTCTATGCTTTTCATAGTAACATTGTTGTGTTTATAACATGGATAATTTTAGGTATTTATAGTGAAACTTTTATGTTTTTTAACTTAGAACATTTTTTATGGTATTGATAGTGAAATTGTTGAGTTATTTTTAACTTGGAACTTTCTTATTCTTTTAAAAGTGAAATTATAGAGTTTTTTAAATTTGTTCTTTTTTAACATCCTTTATAGTGAAATTTTGAGTTTACTAACTTGGTACTTTTGTTATGGATTTTATAGTCAAACCGTTGAGTTTTTTCACTTGGAAATTTTGTTATGGTTTTTATAGTTAAATTGTTGAATTTTTTTTTATCTTTGATCGTTTTTTAATGGTTTTTATAGTGAAATTGTTGAGTTTTTCCAATTGGATATATTGTTATGGTTTTTATAGTGAAATTGTTGAGTTTTTAAACCCGAGATATTTTTTATATGGTTTTTATTATGAAACTATTGAGTTTTTTTACTTGGTAATTTTGTTATTGTTTTTATAGTGAATTTTTTTTTGTTTTTTTTAATTATTTGGAACTTTTTCTATGCTTTTCATAGTAACATTGTTGTGTTTATAACATGGATATTTTTAGGGTATTTGTAGTGAAACTTTTATGTTTTTTAACTTGGAACATTTTTTATGGTTTTGATAGTGAAATTGTTGAGTTATTTTTTAAATGGAACTTTCTTATTCTTTTAAAAGTGAAATTATAGAGTTTTTTAAATTTGATATTTTTTAAGGTCCTTTATAGTGAAATTTTGAGTTTACTACATTGTTCTTTTCTTATGGATTTTATAGTCAAACTGTTGAGTTTTTTCACTTGGAAATTTTGTTATGGTTTTTATAGTTAAATTGTTGAGTTTTTTTTATCTTTATACATTTTTAATGGTTTTTATAGTGAACTGTTGAGTTTTTCCACTTGGATATTTTGTTATGGTTTTTATAGTGAAATTGTTGAGTTTTTAAACTCGAGATATTTTTTATATGATTTTTATAATGAAACTATTGAGTTTTTTTACTTGGTAATTTTGTTTTTGTTTTTATAGTGAATTTTTTTTAGTTTTTTTTATTAATTATTTGGAACTTTTTCTATGCTTTTCATAGTAACATTGTTGTGTTTATAACATGGATAATTTTAGGTATTTATAGTGAAACTTTTATGTTTTTTAACTTGGAACATTTATTATGGTTTTGATAGTGAAGTTGTTGGTTATTTTTAACATGGAACTTTCTTATTCTTTTAAAAGTGAAATTATAGAGTTTTTTAAATTTGATCTTTTTTAAGATCCTTTATAGTGAAATTTTGATTTTACTAACTTGGTACTTTTGTTATGGATATTATAGTCAAACTGTTGAGTTTTTTCACTTGGAAATTTTGTTTTGGTTTTTATAGTTAAATTGTTGAATTTTTTTTTTATCTTTGATCGTTTTTTAATGGTTTTTATAGTGAAATTGTTGAGTTTTTCCAATTGGATATTTTGTTATGGTTTTTATAGTGAAATTGTTGAGTTTTTAAACCCGAGATATTTTTTATATTTGTTTTTATTATGAAACTATTGAGTTTTTTTACTTGGTAATTTTGTTATTGTTTTTATAGTGAATTTTTTTAGTTTTAATTAATTATTTGGAACTTTTTCTATGCATTTCATAGTAACATTGTTGTGTTTATAACATGGATATTTTTAGGGTATTTGTAGTGAAACTTTTATGTTTTTTAACTTGGAACATTTTTTAAGGTTTTGTTAGTGAAATTGTTGAGTTATTTTTTAAATGGAACTTTCTTATTCTTTTAAAAGTGAAATTATAGAGTTTTTTAAATTTGATATTTTTTAAGGTCCTTTATAGTGAAATTTTGAGTTTACTAACATTGTACTTTTGTTATGGATTTTATAGTCAAACTGTTGAGTTTTTTCACTTGGAAATTTTGTTATGGTTTTTATAGTTAAATTGTTGAGTTTTTTTTTATCTTTATACATTTTTTAATGGTTTTTATAGTGAACTGTTGAGTTTTTCCACTTGGATATTTTGTTATGGTTTTTATAGTGAAATTGTTGAGTTTTTAAACTCGAGGTATTTTTTATATGATTTTTATAATGAAACTATTGAGTTTTTTTACTTGGTAATTTTGTTTTTGTTTTTATAGTGAATTTTTTTTAGTTTTTTTTATTAATTATTTGGAACTTTTTCTATGCTTTTCATAGTAACATTGTTGTGTTTATAACATGGATAATTTTAGGTATTTATAGTGAAACTTTTATGTTTTTTAACTTGGAACATTTATTATGGTTTTGATAGTGAAGTTGTTGGTTATTTTTAACTTGGAACTTTCTTATTCTTTTAAAAGTGAAATTATAGAGTTTTTTAAATTTGATCTTTTTTAAGATCCTTTATAGTGAAATTTTGATTTTACTAACTTGGTACTTTTGTTATGGATATTATAGTCAAACTGTTGAGTTTTTTCACTTGGAAATTTTGTTTTGGTTTTTATAGTTAAATTGTTGAATTTTTTTTTTATCTTTGATCGTTTTTTAATGGTTTTTATAGTGAAATTGTTGAGTTTTTCCAATTGGATATTTTGTTATGGTTTTTATAGTGAAATTGTTGAGTTTTTAAACCCGAGATATTTTTTATATTTGTTTTTATTATGAAACTATTGAGTTTTTTTACTTGGTAATTTTGTTATTGTTTTTATAGTGAATTTTTTTAGTTTTAATTAATTATTTGGAACTTTTTCTATGCATTTCATAGTAACATTGTTGTGTTTATAACATGGATATTTTTAGGGTATTTGTAGTGAAACTTTTATGTTTTTTAACTTGGAACATTTTTTAAGGTTTTGTTAGTGAAATTGTTGAGTTATTTTTTACTTGGAACTTTCTTATTCTTTTAAAAGTGAAATTATAGAGTTTTTTAAATTTGATCTTTTTTAAGGTCCTTTATAGTGAAATTTTGAGTTTACTAACATTGTACTTTTGTTATGGATTTTATAGTCAAACTGTTGAGTTTTTTCACTTGGAAATTTTGTTATGGTTTTTATAGTTAAATTGTTGAGTTTTTTTTTTATCTTTATACATTTTTTAATGGTTTTTATAGTGAACTGTTGAGTTTTTCCACTTGGATATTTTGTTATGGTTTTTATAGTGAAATTGTTGAGTTTTTAAACTCGAGATATTTTTTATATGATTTTTATAATGAAACTATTGAGTTTTTTTACCTTGTAATTTTGTTATTGTTTTTATAGTGAATTTTTTTAGTTTTTTTTTAATTATTTGGAACTTTTCTATGCTTTTCATAGTAACATTGTTGTGTTTATAACATGGATATTTTAAGGGTATTTATAGTGATAGTTTTATGTTTTTTAACTTGGAACATTTTTTATGGTTTTAATAGTGAAATTGTTGAGTTATTTTTAACTTGGAACTTTCTTATTCTTTTAAAAGTGAAATTATAGAGTTTTTTAAATTTGATCTTTTTTAAGATCCTTTATAGTGAAATTTTGAGTTTACTAACTTGGTACTTTTGTTATGGATTTTATAGTCAAACTGTTGAGTTATTTCACTTGGAAATTTTGTTATGGTTTTTATAGTTAAATTGTTGAGTTTTTTTTTTATCTTTGATCGTTTTTAATGGTTTTTATAGTGAAATTGTTGAGTTTTTCCAATTGAATATTTTGTTATGGTTTTTATAGTGAAATAGTTGAGTTTTTAAACTCGAGATATTTTTTATATGGTTTTTATAATGAAACTATTGAGTTTTTTTACTTGGTAATTTTGATATTGTTTTTATAGTGAATTTTTTTAGATTTCTTTAATTATTTGGAACTTTTTCTATGCTTTTCATAGTAACATTGTTGTGTTTATAACATGGATATTTTTAGGTATTTGTAGTGAAACTTTTATGTTTTTTAACTTGGAACATTTATTATGGTTTTGATAGTGAAATTGTTGAGTTATTTTTAACTTGGAACTTTCTTATTATTTTAAAAGTGAAATTATAGAGTTTTTTAAATTTGATCTTTTTTAAGATCCTTTATAGTGAAATTTTGAGTTTACTAACTTGGTACTTTTATTATGGATTTTATAGTCAAACTGTTGAGTTTTTTCACTTGGAAATTTTGTTATGGTTTTTATAGTTAAATTGTTGAGTTTTTTTATCTTTGATCGTTTTTAATGGTTTTTATAGTGAAATTGTTGAGTTTTTCCAATTGGATATTTTGTTATGGTTTTTATAGGAAATTGTTGAGTTTTTAAACTCGAGATAATTTTTATATGGTTTTTATAATGAAACTATTGAGTTTTTTTACTTGGTAATTTTGTTGTTTTTTATAGTGAATTTTTTAAGATTTTTTTAATTATTTGGAACTTTTTCTATGCTTTTCATAGTAACATTGTTGTGTTTATAACATGGATATTTTTAGGGTATTTATAGTGAAACTTTTATGTTTTTTAACTTGGAACATTTTTTATGGTTTTGATAGTGAAATTGTTGAGTTGTTTTTTACTTGGAACTTTCTTATTCTTTTAAAAGTGAAATTATAGAGTTTTTTAAATTTGATCTTTTTTAAGGTCCTTTATAGTGAAATTTTGAGTTTATTAAATTGGTACTTTTGTTATGGATTTTATAGTCAAATTGTTGAGTTTTTTCACTTCGAAATTTTGTTATGGTTTTTAGTGTTAAATTGTTGAGTTTTTTTTTATCTTTGATTGTTTTTAATGGTTTTTATAGTGAAATTGTTGAGTTTTTCCAATTGGATATTTTGTTATGGTTTTTATAGGAAATTGTTGAGTTTTTAAACTCGAGATAATTTTTATATGGTTTTCATTATGAAACTATTGAGTTTTTTTACTTGGTAATTTTGTTATTGTTTTTATAGTGAATTTTTTTAGATTTTTTTAATTATTTGGAACTTTTTCTATGCTTTTCATAGTAACATTGTTGTGTTTATAACATGGATATTTTTAGGGTATTTATAGTGAAATTTTTATGTTTTTTAACTTGGAACATTTTTTATGGTTTTGATAGTGAAATTGTTGAGTTATTTTTTACTTGGAACATTCTTATTCTTTTAAAAGTGAAATTATAGAGTTTTTTAAATTTGATCTTTTTTAAGGTCCTTTATAGTGAAATTTTGAGTTTACTAACATGGTACTTTTGTTATGGATTTTATAGTCTAACTGTTGAGTTTTTTCACTTGGTAATTTTGTTATGGTTTTTATAGTTAAATTGTTGAGTTTTTTTATCTTTATAAATTTTTTAATGGTTTTTATAGTGAAACTGTTGAGTTTTTCCACTTGGATATTTTGTTATGGTTTTTATAGTGAAATAGTTGAGTTTTTAAACTCGAGATATTTTTTATATGGTTTTTATAATGAAACTATTGAGTTTTTTTACTTGGTAATTTTGATATTGTTTTTATAGTGAATTTTTTTAGATTTCTTTAATTATTTGGAACTTTTTCTATGCTTTTCATAGTAAAATTGTTGTGTTTATAACATGGATATTTTTAGGGTATTAGTAGTGAAACTTTTATGTTTTTAAACTTGGAACATTTTTTATGGTTTTGATAGTGAAATTGTTGAGTTATTTTTTACTTGGAACTTTCTTATTCTTTTAAAAGTGAAATTATAGAGTTTTTTAAATTTGATCTTTTTTAAGGTCCTTTATAGTGAAATTTTGAGTTTACTAACATTGTACTTTTGTTATGGATTTTATAGTCAAACTGTTGAGTTTTTCACTTGGAAATTTTGTTATGGTTTTTATAGTTAAATTGTTGAGTTTTTTTTTATCTTTATACATTTTTTATTGGTGTTTATAGTGAACTGTTGAGTTTTTCCACTTGGATATTTTGTTATGGTTTTTATAGTGAAATTTTTGAGTTTTTAAACTCGAGATATTTTTTATATGATTTTTATAATGAAACTATTGAGTTTTTTTACTTGGTAATTTTGTTATTGTTTTTATAGTGAATTTTTTTTAGTTTTTTTTATTAATTATTTGGAACTTTTTCTATGCTTTTCATAGTAACATTATTGTGTTTATAACATGGATAATTTTAGGTATTTATAATGAAACTTTTATGTTTTTTAACTTGGAACATTTATTATGGTTTTGATAGTGAAATTGTTGAGTTATTTTTAACTTGGAACTTTCTTATTCTTTTAAAAGTGAAATTATAGAGTTTTTTAAATTTGTTCTTTTTTAACATCCTTTATAGTGAAATTTTGATTTTACTAACTTGGTACTTTTGTTATGGATTTTATAGTCTAATTGTTGAGTTTTTTCACTTGGAAATTTTGTTATGGTTTTTATAGTTAAATTGTTGAATTTTTTTTATCTTTGATCGTTTTTTAATGGTTTTTATAGTGAAATTGTTGAGTTTTTCCAATTGGATATTTTGTTATGGTTTTTATAGTGAAATTGTTGAGTTTTTAAACCCGAGATATTTTTTATATGGTTTTTATAATGAAACTATTGAGTTTTTTTACTTGGTAATTTTGTTATTGTTTTGATAGTGAATTTTTTTAGTTTTTTTAATTATTCGGAACTTTTTCTATGCTTTTCATAGTAACATTGTTGTGTTTATAACATGGATATTTTTAGGGTATTTGTAGTGAAACTTTTATGTTTTTTAACTTGGAACATTTTTTATGGTTTTGATAGTGAAAATGTTGAGTTATTTTTTACTTGGAACTTTCTTATTCTTTTAAAAGTGAAATTATAGAGTTTTTTAAATTTTATCTTTTTTAAGGTCCTTTATAGTGAAATTTTGAGTTTACTAACATTTTACTTTTGTTATGGATTTTATAGTCAAACTGTTGAGTTATTTCACTTGGAAATTTTGTTCTGGTTTTTATAGTTAAATTGTTGAGTTTTTTTTTATCTTTATACATTTTTTAATAGTTTTTATAGTGAACTGTTGAGTTTTTCCATTTGGATATTTTGTTATGTTTTTTATAGTGAAATTGTTGAGTTTTTAAACTCGAGATATTTTTTATATGGTTTTTATAATGAAACTATTGAGTTTTTTTACTTGGTAATTTTGATATTGTTTTTATAGTGAATTTTTTTAGTTTTTTTAATTATTCGGAACTTTTTCTATGCTTTTCATAGTAACATTGTTGTGTTTATAACATGGATATTTTTAGGGTATTTGTAGTGAAACTTTTATGTTTTTTAACTTGGAACATTTTTTATGGTTTTATAGTGAAATTGTTGAGTTATTTTTTACTTGGAACTTTCTTATTCTTTTAAAAGTGAAATTATAGAGTTTTTTAAATTTTATCTTTTTTAAGGTCCTTTATAGTGAAATTTTGAGTTTACTAACATTGTACTTTTGTTATGGATTTTATAGTCAAACTGTTGAGTTTTTTCACTTGGAACTTTTGTTATGGTTTTTATAGTTAAATTGTTGAATTTTTTTTATCTTTATACATTTTTTAATGGTTTTTATAGTGAACTGTTGAGTTTTTCCACTTGGATATTTTGTTGTGGTTTTTTTAGTGAAATTGTTGAGTTTTTAAACTCGAGATAATTTTTTATATGATTTTTATAATGAAACTATTGAGTTTTTTTACTTGGTAATTTTGTTATTGTTTTTATAATGAATTTTTTTTAGATTTTTTTATTAATTATTTGGAACTTTTTCTGTGCTTTTCATAGTAACATTGTTGTGTTTATAACATGGATAATTTTAGGTATTTATAGTGAAACTTTTATGTTTTTTAACTTGGAACATTTATTATGGTTTTGATAGTGAAATTGTTGAGTTATTGTTTACTTGGAACTTTCTTATTCTTTTAAATGTGAAATTATAGAGTTTTTTAAATTTGATCTTTTTTAAGGTCCTATATAGTGAAATTTTGAGTTTACTAACTTGGTACTTTTGTTATGGATTTTATAGTCAAACTGTTGAGTTTTTTCACTTGGAAATTTTGTTATGGTTTTTATAGTTAAATTGTTGAGTTTTTTTTTATCTTTATACATTTTTTAATGGTTTTTATAGTGAACTGTTTAGTTTTTCCACTTGGTTATTTTGTTATTGTTTTTATAGTGAAATTGTTGAGTTTTAAACTCGAGATATTTTTTATATGATTTTTATAATGAAACTATTGAGTTTTTTTACTTGGTAATTTTGTTATTGTTTTTATAGTGAATTTGTTTTAGTTTTTTTTATTGATTATTTGGAACTTTTTCTATGCTTTTCATAGTAACATTGTTGTGTTTATAACATGGATAATTTTAGGTATTTATAGTTAAACTTTTATGTTTTTTAACTTGGAACATTTTTTATGGTTTTGATAGTGAAATTGTTGAGTTATTTTTTACTTGGAACTTTCTTATTCTTTTAAAAGTGAAATTATAGAGTTTTTTAAATTTGATCTTTTTTAATGTCCTTTATAGTGAAATTTTGAGTTTACTAACTTGGTACTTTTGTTATGGATTTTATAGTCAAACTGTTGAGTTTTTTCACTTGGAAATTTTGTTATGGTTTTTAGTGTTAAATTGTTGAGTTTTTTTATCTTTGATCGTTTTTAATGGTTTTTATAGTGAAATTGTTGAGTTTTTCCAATTGGATATTTTGTTATGGTTTTTTTAGGAAATTGTTGAGTTTTTAAACTCGAGATAATTTTTATATGGTTTTTATAATGAAACTATTGAGTTTTTTTACTTGGTAATTTTGTTATTGTTTTTATAGTGAATTTTTTTAGTTTTTTTTAATTATTCGGAACTTTTTCTATGCTTTTCATAGTAACATTGTTGTGTTTATAACATGGATATTTTTAGGGTATTTGTAGTGAAACTTTTATGTTTTTTAACTTGGAACATTTTTTATGGTTTTGATAGTGAAATTGTTGAGTTATTTTTTACTTGGAACTTTCTTATTCTTTTAAAAGTGAAATTATAGATTATTTTAAATTTGATATTTTTTAAGGTCCTTTATAGTGAAATTTTGAGTATACTAACATTGTACTTTTGTTATGGATTTTATAGTCAAACTGTTGAGTTTTTTCACTTGGAAATTTTGTTATGGTTTTTATAGTTAAATTGTTGAGTTTTTTTTATCTTTATACATTTTTTAATGGTTTTTATAGTGAACTGTTTAGTTTTTCCACTTGGATATTTTGTTATTGTTTTTATAGTGAAATTGTTGAGTTTTAAACTCGAGATATTTTTTATATGATTTTTATAATGAAACTATTGAGTTTTTTTACTTGGTAATTTTGTTATTGTTTTTATAGTGAATTTGTTTTAGTTTTTTTTATTGATTATTTGGAACTTTTTCTATGCTTTTCATAGTAACATTGTTGTGTTTATAACATGGATAATTTTAGGTATTTATAGTGAAACTTTTATGTTTTTTAACTTGGAACATTTATTATGGTTTTGATAGTGAAATTGTTGAGTTATTTTTTACTTGGAACTTTCTTATTCTTTTAAAAGTGAAATTATAGAGTTTTTTAAATTTGATCTTTTTTAATGTCCTTTATAGTGAAATTTTGAGTTTACTAACTTGGTAATTTTGTTATGGATTTTATAGTCAAACTGTTGAGTTTTTTCACTTGGAAATTTTGTTATGGTTTTTAGTGTTAAATTAATGAGTTTTTTTTTTATCTTTGATCGTTTTTAATGGTTTTTATAGTGAAATTGTTGAGTTTTTCCAATTGGATATTTTGTTATGGTTTTTATAGGAAATTGTTGAGTTTTTAAACTCGAGATAATTTTAATATGGTTTTTATAATGAAACTATTGAGTTTTTTTACTTGGTAATTTTGTTATTGTTTTTATAGTGAATTTTTTTAGATTTTTTTAATTATTTGGAACTTTTTCTATGCTTTTCATAGTAACATTGTTGTGTTTATTAACATGGATATTTTTAGGGTATTTATAGTGAAATTTTTATGTTTTTTAACTTGGAACATTTTTTATGGTTTTGATAGTGAAATTGTTGAGTTATTTTTTACTTGGAACATTCTTATTATTTTAAAAGTGAAATTATAGAGTTTTTTAAATTTGATCTTTTTTAAGGTCCTTTATAGTGAAATTTTGAGTTTACTAACATGGTACTTTTGTTATGGATTTTATAGTCAAACTGTTGAGTTTTTTCACTTGGTAATTTTTTTATGGTTTTTATAGTTAAATTGTTGAGTTTTTTTTTATCTTTATACATTTTTTAATGGTTTTTAAAGTGAAACTGTTGAGTTTTTCCACTTGGATATTTTGTTATGGTTTTTATAGTGAAATAGTTGAGTTTTTAAACTCGAGATATTTTTTATATGGTTTTTATAATGAAACTATTGAGTTTTTTTACTTGGTAATTTTGATATTGTTTTTATAGTGAATTTTTTTAGTTTTTTTAATTATTCGGAACTTTTTCTATGCTTTTCATAGTAACATTGTTGTGTTTATAACATGGATATTTTTAGGGTATTTGTAGTGAAACTTTTATGTTTTTTAACTTGGAACATTTTTTATGGTTTTATAGTGAAATTGTTGAGTTATTTTTTACTTGGAACTTTCTTATTCTTTTAAAAGTGAAATTATAGAGTTTTTTAAATTTTATCTTTTTTAAGGTCCTTTATAGTTAAATTTTGAGTTTACTAACATTGTACTTTTGTTATGGATTTTATAGTCAAACTGTTGAGTTTTTTCACTTGGAACTTTTGTTATGGTTTTTATAGTTAAATTGTTGAATTTTTTTTATCTTTATACATTTTTTAATGGTTTTTATAGTGAACTGTTGAGTTTTTCCACTTGGATATTTTGTTTTGGTTTTTTTAGTGAAATTGTTGAGTTTTTAAACTCGAGATAATTTTTTATATGATTTTTATAATGAAACTATTGAGTTTTTTTACTTGGTAATTTTGTTATTGTTTTTATAATGAATTTTTTTTAGATTTTTTTATTAATTATTTGGAACTTTTTCTGTGCTTTTCATAGTAACATTGTTGTGTTTATAACATGGATAATTTTAGGTATTTATAGTGAAACTTTTATGTTTTTTAACTTGGAACATTTATTATGGTTTTGATAGTGAAATTGTTGAGTTATTGTTTACTTGGAACTTTCTTATTCTTTTAAATGTGAAATTATAGAGTTTTTTAAATTTGATCTTTTTTAAGGTCCTATATAGTGAAATTTTGAGTTTACTAACTTGGTACTTTTGTTATGAATTTTATAGTCAAACTGTTGAGTTTTTTCACTTGGAAATTTTGTTATGGTTTTTATAGTTAAATTGTTGAGTTTTTTTTATCTTTATACATTTTTTAATGGTTTTTATAGTGAACTGTTTAGTTTTTCCACTTGGTTATTTTGTTATTGTTTTTATAGTGAAATTGTTGAGTTTTAAACTCGAGATATTTTTTATATGATTTTTATAATGAAACTATTGAGTTTTTTACTTGGTAATTTTGTTATTGTTTTTATAATGAATTTGTTTTAGTTTTTTTATTGATTATTTGGAACTTTTTCTATGCTTTTCATAGTAACATTGTTGTGTTTATAACATGGATAATTTTAGGTATTTATAGTGAAACTTTTATGTTTTATAACTTGGAACATTTTTTATGGTTTTGATAGTGAAATTGTTGAGTTATTTTTTACTTGGAACTTTCTTATTCTTTTAAAAGTGAAATTATAGAGTTTTTTAAATTTGATCTTTTTTAATGTCCTTTATAGTGAAATTTTGAGTTTACTAACTTGGTACTTTTGTTATGGATTTTATAGTCAAACTTTTGAGTTTTTTCACATGGAAATTTTGTTATGGTTTTTAGTGTTAAATTGTTGAGTTTTTTTATCTTTGATCGTTTTTAATGGTTTTTATAGTGAAATTGTTGAGTTTTTCCAATTGGATATTTTGTTATGGTTTTTATAGGAAATTGTTGAGTTTTTAAACTCGAGATAATTTTTATATGGTTTTTATAATGAAACTATTGAGTTTTTTTACTTGGTAATTTTGTTATTGTTTTTATAGTGAATTTTTTTAGTTTTTTTTAATTATTCGGAATTTTTTCTATGCTTTTCATAGTAACATTGTTGTGTTTATAACATGGATATTTTTAGGGTATTTGTAGTGAAACTTTTATGTTTTTTAACTTGGAACATTTTTTATGGTTTTGATAGTGAAATTGTTGAGTTATTTTTTACTTGGAACATTCTTATTCTTTTAAAAGTGAAATTATAGAGTTTTTTAAATTTGATCTTTTTTAAGGTCCTTTATAGTGAAATTTTGAGTTTACTAACATGGTACTTTTGTTATGGATTTTATAGTCAAACTGTTGAGTTTTTTCACTTGGTAATTTTGTTATGGTTTTTATAGTTAAATTGTTGAGTTTTTTTTATCTTTATACATTTTTTAATGGTTTTTATAGTGAACTGTTTAGTTTTTCCACTTGGATATTTTGTTATTGTTTTTATAGTGAAATTGTTGAGTTTTAAACTCGAGATATTTTTTATATGATTTTTATAATGAAACTATTGAGTTTTTTTACTTGGTAATTTTGTTATTGTTTTTATAGTGAATTTGTTTTAGTTTTTTTTATTGATTATTTGGAACTTTTTCTATGCTTTTCATAGTAACATTGTTGTGTTTATAACATGGATAATTTTAGGTATTTATAGTGAAACTTTTATGTTTTTTAACTTGGAACATTTTTTATGGTTTTGATAGTGAAATTGTTGAGTTATTTTTTACTTGGAACTTTCTTATTCTTTTAAAAGTGAAATTATAGAGTTTTTTAAATTTGATCTTTTTTAATGTCCTTTATAGTGAAATTTTGAGTTTAATAACATGGTAATTTTGTTATGGATTTTATAGTCAAACTGTTGAGTTTTTTCACTTGGAAATTTTGTTATGGTTTTTAGTGTTAAATTGTTGAGTTTTTTTTTTTTTATCTTTGATCGTTTTTAATGGTTTTTATAGTGAAATTGTTGAGTTTTTCCAATTGGATATTTTGTTATGGTTTTTATAGGAAATTGTTGAGTTTTTAAACTCGAGATAATTTTAATATGGTTTTTATAATGAAACTATTGAGTTTTTTTACTTGGTAATTTTGTTATTGTTTTTATAGTGATTTTTTTTAGATTTTTTTAATTATTTGGAACTTTTTCTATGCTTTTCATAGTAACATTGTTGTGTTTATTAACATGGATATTTTTAGGGTATTTATAGTGAAATTTTTATGTTTTTTAACTTGGAACATTTTTTATGGTTTTGATAGTGAAATTGTTGAGTTATTTTTTACTTGGAACATTCTTATTCTTTTAAAAGTGAAATTATAGAGTTTTTTAAATTTGATCTTTTTTAAGGTCCTTTATAGTGAAATTTTGAGTTTACTAACATGGTACTTTTGTTATGGATTTTATAGTCAAACTGTTGAGTTTTTTCACTTGGTAATTTTGTTATGGTTTTTATAGTTAAATTGTTGAGTTTTTTTTATCTTTATACATTTTTTAATGGTTTTTATAGTGAACTGTTTAGTTTTTCCACTTGGATATTTTGTTATTGTTTTTATAGTGAAATTGTTGAGTTTTAAACTCGAGATATTTTTTATATGATTTTTATAATGAAACTATTGAGTTTTTTTACTTGGTAATTTTGTTATTGTTTTTATAGTGAATTTGTTTTAGTTTTTTTTATTGATTATTTGGAACTTTTTCTATGCTTTTCATAGTAACATTGTTGTGTTTATAACATGGATAATTTTAGGTATTTATAGTGAAACTTTTATGTTTTTTAACTTGGAACATTTTTTATGGTTTTGATAGTGAAATTGTTGAGTTATTTTTTACTTGGAACTTTCTTATTCTTTTAAAAGTGAAATTATAGAGTTTTTTAAATTTGATCTTTTTTAATGTCCTTTATAGTGAAATTTTGAGTTTACTAACTTGGTACTTTTGTTATGGATTTTATAGTCAAACTGTTGAGTTTTTTCACTTGGAAATTTTGTTATGGTTTTTAGTGTTAAATTGTTGAGTTTTTTTATCGTTGATCGTTTTTAATGGTTTTTATAGTGAAATTGTTGAGTTTTTCCAATTGGATATTTTGTTATGGTTTTTATAGGAAATTGTTGATTTTTTAAACTCGAGATAATTTTTATATGGTTTTTATAATGAAACTCTTGAGTTCTTTTACTTGGTAATTTTGTTATTGTTTTTATAGTGAATTTTTTTAGATTTTTTTAATTATTTGGAACTTTTTCTATGCTTTTCATAGTAACATTGTTGTGTTTATAACATGGATATTTTTAGGGTATTTATAGTGAAATTTTTATGTTTTTTAACTTGGAACATTTTTTATGGTTTTGATAGTGAAATTGTTGAGTTATTTTTTACTTGGAACATTCTTATTCTTTTAAAAGTGAAATTATAGAGTTTTTTAAATTTGATCTTTTTTAAGGTCCTTTATAGTGAAATTTTGAGTTTACTAACATGGTACTTTTGTTATGGATTTTATAGTCAAACTGTTGAGTTTTTTCACTTGGTAATTTTGTTATGGTTTTTATAGTTAAATTGTTGAGTTTTTTTATCTTTATAAAATTTTTAATGGTTTTTATAGTGAAACTGTTGAGTTTTTCCACTTGGATATTTTGTTATGGTTTTTATAGTGAAATAGTTGAGTTTTTAAACTCGAGATATTTTTTATATGGTTTTTATAATGAAACTATTGAGTTTTTTTACTTGGTAATTTTGATATTATTTTTATAGTGAATTTTTTTAGATTTCTTTAATTATTTGGAAGTTTTTCTATGCTTTTCATTGTAAAATTGTTTTGTTTATAACATGGATATTTTTAGGGTATTTGTAGTGAAACTTTTATGTTTTTTAACTTGGAACATTTTTTATGGTTTTGATAGTGAAATTGTTGAGTTATTTTTTACTTGGAACTTTCTTATTCTTTTAAAAGTGAAATTATAGAGTTTTTTAAATTTGATCTTTTTTAATGTCCTTTATAGTGAAATTTTGAGTTTACTAACTTGGTACTTTTGTTATGGATTTTATAGTCAAACTGTTGAGTTTTTTCACTTGGAAATTTTGTTATGGTTTTTAGTGTTAAATTGTTGAGTTTTTTTATCTTTGATCGTTTTTAATGGTTTTTATAGTGAAATTGTTGAGTTTTTCCAATTGGATATTTTGTTATGGTTTTTATAGGAAATTGTTGAGTTTTTAAACTCGAGATAATTTTTATATGGTTTTTATAATGAAACTATTGAGTTTTTTTACTTGGTAATTTTGTTATTGTTTTTATAGTGAATTTTTTTAGTTTTTTTTAATTATTATTTGGAACTTTTTCTATGCTTTTCATAGTAACATTGTTGTGTTTATAACATGGATAATTTTAGGTATTTATAGTGAAACTTTTATGTTTTTTAACTAGGAACATTTTTTATGGTTTTGATAGTGAAATTGTTGAGTTATTTTTTACTTGGAACTTTCTTATTCTTTTAAAAGTGAAATTATAGAGTTTTTTAAATTTGATCTTTTTTAAGGTCCTTTATAGTGAAATTTTGAGTTTACTAACATTGTACTTTTGTTATGGATTTTATAGTCAAACAGTTGAGTTTTTCACTTGGAAATTTTGTTATGGTTTTTATAGTTAAATTGTTGAGTTTTTTTTTTATCTTTATACATTTTTTAATGGGTTTTATAGTGAACTGTTGAGTTTTTCCACTTGGATATTTTGTTATGGTTTTTATAGTGAATTTGTTTAGTTTTTAAACTCGAGATATTTTTTATATGATTTTTATAATGAAACTATTGAGTTTTTTTACTTGGTAATTTTGTTATTGTTTTTATAGTGAATTTTTTTTAGTTTTTTTAATTAATTATTTGGAACTTTTTCTATGCTTTTCATAGTAACATTGTTGTGTTTATAACATGGATAATTTTAGGTATTTATAATGAAACTTTTATGATTTTTAACTTGGAACATTTATTATGGTTTTGATAGTGAAATTGTTGAGTTATTTTTAACTTGAACTTTCTTATTCTTTTAAAAGTGAAATTATAGAGTTTTTTAAATTTGTTCTTTTTTAACATCCTTTATAGTGAAATTTTGAGTTTACTAACTTGGTACTTTTGTTATGGATTTTATAGTCTAACTGTTGAGTTTTTTCACTTGGAAATTTTGTTATGGTTTTTATAGTTAGATTGTTGAATTTTTTTTATCTTTGATCGTTTTTTAATGGTTTTTATAGTGAAATTGTTGAGTTTTTCCAATTGGATATTTTGTTATGGTTTTTATAGTGAAATTGTTGAGTTTTTAAACCCGAGATATTTTTTATATGGTTTTTATTATGAAACTATTGAGTTTTTTTACTTGGTAATTTTGTTATTGTTTTTATAGTGAATTTTTTTAGTTTTTTTTAATTATTCGGAACTTTTTCTATGCTTTTCATAGTAACATTGTTGTGTTTATAACATGGATATTTTTAGGGTATTTGTAGTGAAACTTTTATGTTTTTTAACTTGGAACATTTTTTATGGTTTTGATAGTGAAATTGTTGAGTTATTTTTTACTTGGAACTTTCTTATTCTTTTAAAAGTGAAATTATAGAGTATTTTAAATTTGATATTTTTTAAGGTCCTTTATAGTGAAATTTTGAGTATACTAACATTGTACTTTTCTTATGGATTTTATAGTCAAACTGTTGAGTTTTTTCACTTGGAAATTTTGTTATGGTTTTTGTAGTTAAATTGTTGAGTTTTTTTTATCTTTATACATTTTTTAATGGTTTTTATAGTGAACTGTTTAGTTTTTCCACTTGGATATTTTGTTATTGTTTTTATAGTGAAATTGTTGAGTTTTAAACTCGAGATATTTTTTATATGATTTTTATAATGAAACTATTGAGTTTTTTTACTTGGTAATTTTGTTATTGTTTTTATAGTGAATTTGTTTTAGTTTTTTTTATTGATTATTTGGAACTTTTTCTATGCTTTTCATAGTAACATTGTTGTGTTTATAACATGGATAATTTTAGGTATTTATAGTGAAACTTTTATGTTTTTTAACTTGGAACATTTATTATGGTTTTGATAGTGAAATTGTTGAGTTAATTTTAACTTGGAACTTTCTTATTCTTTTAAAAGTGAAATTACAGAGTTTTTTAAATTTGTTCTTTTTTAACATCCTTTATAGTGAAATTTTGAGTTTACTAACTTGGTACTTTTGTTATGGATTTTATAGTCAAACTGTTGAGTTTTTTCACTTGGAAATTTTGTTATGGTTTTTATAGTTAAATTGTTGAGTTTTTTTATCTTTGATCGTTTTTTAATGGTTTTTATAGTGAAACTGTTGAGTTTTTCCACTTGGATATTTTGTTATGGTTTTTATAGTTAAATTGTTGAGTTTTTAAACTCAAGATATTTTTTATATGATTTTTATAATGAAACTATTGAGTTTTTTTACTTGGTAATTTTGTTATTGTTTTTATAATGAATTTTTTTTAGATTTTTTTATTAATTATTTGGAACTTTTTCTATGCTTTTCATAGTAACATTGTTGTGTTTATAACATGGATAATTTTAGGTATTTATAGTGAAACTTTTATGTTTTTTAACTTGGAACATTTATTATGGTTTTGATAGTGAAATTGTTGAGTTATTTTTAACTTGGAAATTTCTTATTCTTTTAAAAGTGAAATTCTAGAGTTTTTTAGATTTTATCTTTTTTAAGGTCCTTTATAGTGAAATTTTGAGTTTACAAACATTGTACTTTTGTTATGCATTTTATAGTCAAACTGTTGAGTTTTTTCACTTTGAAATTTTGTTATGGTTTTTATAGTTAAATTGTTGATTTTTTTTTTATCTTTATTCATTTTTTAATGGTTTTTATAGTGAACTGTTGAGTTTTTCCACTTGGATATTTTGTTATGGTTTTTATAGTGAAATTGTTGAGTTTTTAAACTCAAGATATTTTTTATATGATTTTTATAATGAAACTATTGAGTTTTTTTACTTGGTAATTTTGTTATTGTTTTTATAATGAATTTTTTTTAGATTTTTTTATTAATTATTTGGAACTTTTTCTATGCTTTTCATAGTAACATTGTTGTGTTTATAACATGGATAATTTTAGGTATTTATAGTGAAACTTTTATGTTTTTTAACTTGGAACATTTATTATGGTTTTGATAGTGAAATTGTTGAGTTATTTTTAACTTGGAACTTTCTTATTCTTTTAAAAGTGAAATTATAGAGTTTTTTAAATTTGATCTTTTTTAAGATCCTTTATAGTGAAATTTTGAGTTTACTAACTTGGTACTTTTGTTATGGATTTTATAGTCAAATTGTTGAGTTTTTCAACTTGGAAATTTTGTTATGGTTTTTATAGTTAAATTGTTGAGTTTTTTATCTTTATACATTTTTTAATGGTTTTTATAGTGAAACTGTTGAGTTTTTCCACTTGAATATTTTGTTATGGTTTTTATAGTGAAATAGTTTAGTTTTTAAACTCGAGATATTTTTTATATGGTTTTTATAATGAAACTATTGAGTTTTTTTACTTGGTAATTTGATATTGTTTTTATAGTGAATTTTTTTAGATTTCTTTAATTATTTGGAACTTTTTCTATGCCTTTCATAGTAAAATTGTTGTGTTTATAACATGGATATTTTTAGGGTATTTATAGTGAAATTTTCATGTTTTTTAACTTGGAACATTTTTTATGGTTTTGATAGTGAAATTGTTGAGTTATTTTTTACTTGGAACATTCTTATTCTTTTAAAAGTTAAATTATAGAGTTTTTTAAATTTGATCTTTTTTAAGGTCCTTTATAGTGAAATTTTGAGTTTACTAACATGGTACTTTTGTTATGGATTTTATAGTCAAACTGTTGAGTTTTTTCACTTGGAAATTTTGTTATGGTTTTTATAGTTAAATTGTTGAGTTTTTTTATCTTTATACATTTTTTAATGGTTTTTATAGTGAAACTGTTGAGTTTTTCCACTTGGATATTTTGTTATGGTTTTTATAGTGAAATAGTTGAGTTTTTAAACTCGAGATATTTTTTATATGGTTTTTATAATGAAACTATTGAGTTTTTTTACTTGGTAATTTTGATATTGTTTTTATAGTGAATATTTTTAGATTTCTTTAATTATTTGGAACTTTTTCTATGCTTTTCATAGTAAAATTGTTGTGTTTATAACATGGATATTTTTAGGGGATTTGTTGTGAAACTTTTATGTTTTTTAACTTGGAACATTTTTTATGGTTTTGATAGTGAAATTGTTGAGTTATTTTTTACTTGGAACTTTCTTATTCTTTTAAAAGTGAAATTATAGAGTATTTTAAATTTGATATTTTTTAAGGTCCTTTATAGTGAAATTTTGAGTATACTAACATTGTACTTTTCTTATGGATTTTATAGTCAAACTGTTGAGTTTTTTCACTTGGAAATTTTGTTATGGTTTTTATAGTTAAATTGTTGAGTTTTTTTTATCTTTATACATTTTTTAATGGTTTTTATAGTGAACTGTTTAGTTTTTCCACTTGGATATTTTGTTATTGTTTTTATAGTGAAATTGTTGAGTTTTAAACTCGAGATATTTTTTATATGATTTTTATAATGAAACTATTGAGTTTTTTTACTTGGTAATTTTGTTATTGTTTTTATAGTGAATTTGTTTTAGTTTTTTTTATTGATTATTTGGAACTTTTTCTATGCTTTTCATAGTAACATTGTTGTTTTATAACATGGATAATTTTAGGTATTTATAATGAAACTTTTATGTTTTTTAACTTGGAACATTTATTATGGTTTTGATAGTGAAATTGTTGAGTTATTTTTAACTTGGAACTTTCTTATTCTTTTAAAAGTGAAATTACATAGTTTTTTAAATTTGTTCTTTTTTAACATCCTTTATAGTGAAATTTTGAGTTTACTAACTTGGTACTTTTGTTATGGATTTTATAGTCTAACTGTTGAGTTTTTTCACTTGGAAATTTTGTTATGGTTTTTATATTTAAATTGTTGAATTTTTTTATCTTTGATCGTTTTTTAATGGTTTTTATAGTGAAATTATTGAGTTTTTCCAATTGGATATTTTGTTATGGTTTTTATAGTGAAATTGTTGAGTTTTTAAACCCGAGATATTTTTTATATGGTTTTTATTATGAAACTATTGAGTTTTTTTACTTGGTAATTTTGTTATTGTTTTTATAGTGAATTTTTTTAGTTTTTTTTAATTATTCGGAACTTTTTCTATGCTTTTCATAGTAACATTGTTGTGTTTATAACATGGATATTTTTAGGGTATTTGTATTGAAACTTTTATGTTTTTTAACTTGGAACATTTTTTATGGTTTTGATAGTGAAATTGTTGAGTTATTTTTTACTTGGAACTTTCTTATTCTTTTAAAAGTGAAATTATAGAGTATTTTAAATTTGATATTTTTTAAGGTCCTTTATAGTGAAATTTTGAGTATACTAACATTGTACTTTTCTTATGGATTTTATAGTCAAACTGTTGAGTTTTTTCACTTGGAAATTTTGTTATGGTTTTTATAGTTAAATTGTTGAGTTTTTTTTATCTTTATACATTTTTTAATGGTTTTTATAGTGAACTGTTTAGTTTTTCCACTTGGATATTTTGTTATTGTTTTTATAGTGAAATTGTTGAGTTTTAAACTCGAGATATTTTTTATATGATTTTTATAATGAAACTATTGAGTTTTTTTACTTGGTAATTTTGTTATTGTTTTTATAGTGAATTTGTTTTAGTTTTTTTTATTGATTATTTGGAACTTTTTCTATGCTTTTCATAGTAACATTGTTGTGTTTATAACATGGATAATTTTAGGTATTTATAATGAAACTTTTATGTTTTTTAACTTGGAACATTTATTATGGTTTTGATAGTGAAATTGTTGAGTTATTTTTAACTTGGAACTTTCTTATTCTTTTAAAAGTGAAATTACATAGTTTTTTAAATTTGTTCTTTTTTAACATCCTTTATAGTGAAATTTTGAGTTTACTAACTTGGTACTTTTGTTATGGATTTTATAGTCTAACTGTTGAGTTTTTTCACTTGGAAATTTTGTTATGGTTTTTATATTTAAATTGTTGAATTTTTTTATCTTTGATCGTTTTTTAATGGTTTTTATAGTGAAATTATTGAGTTTTTCCAATTGGATATTTTGTTATGGTTTTTATAGTGAAATTGTTGAGTTTTTAAACCCGAGATATTTTTTATATGGTTTTTATTATGAAACTATTGAGTTTTTTTACTTGGTAATTTTGTTATTGTTTTTATTGTGAATTTTTTTAGTTTTTTTTAATTATTCGGAACTTTTTCTATGCTTTTCATAGTAACATTGTTGTGTTTATAACATGGATATTTTTAGGGTATTTGTAGTGAAACTTTTATGTTTTTTAACTTGGAACATTTTTTATGGTTTTGATAGTGAAATTGTTGAGTTATTTTTTACTTGGAACTTTCTTATTCTTTTAAAAGTGAAATTCTAGAGTTTTTTAAATTTTATCTTTTTTAAGGTCCTTTATAGTGAAATTTTGAGTTTACAAACATTGTACTTTTGTTATGGATTTTATAGTCAAACTGTTGAGTTTTTTCACTTGGAAATTTTGTTATGGTTTTTATAGTTAAGTTGTTGAATTTTTTTTATCTTTATACATTTTTTAATGGTTTTTATAGTGAACTGTTGAGTTTTTCCACTTGGATATTTTGTTATGGTTTTTATAGTGAAATTGTTGAGTTTTTAAACTCGAGATATTTTTTATATGATTTTTATAATGATACTATTGAGTTTTTTTACTTGGTAATTTTGTTATTGTTTTTATAGTGAATTTTTTTTAGTTTTTTTTATTAATTATTTGGAACTTTTTCTATGCTTTTCATAGTAACATTGTTGTGTTTATAACATGGATAATTTTAGGTATTTATAATGAAACTTTTATGTTTTTTAACTTGGAACATTTATTATGGTTTTGATAGTGAAATTGTTGAGTTATTTTTAACTTGGAACTTTCTTATTCTTTTAAAAGTGAAATTACAGAGTTTTTTAAATTTGTTCTTTTTTAACATCCTTTATAGTGATATTTTGAGTTTACTAACTTGGTACTTTTGTTATGGATTTTATAGTCTAACTGTTGAGTTTTTTCACTTGGAAATTTTGTTATGGTTTTTATAGTTAAATTGTTGAATTTTTTTTATCTTTGATCGTTTTTTAATGGTTTTTATAGTGAAATTGTTGAGTTTTTCCAATTGAATATTTTGTTATGGTTTTTATAGTGAAATTGTTGAGTTTTTAAACCCGAGATATTTTTTATATGGTTTTTATTATGAAACTATTGAGTTTTTTTACTTGGTAATTTTGTTATTGTTTTTATAGTGAATTTTTTTAGTTTTTTTTAATTATTCGGAACTTTTTCTATGCTTTTCATAGTAACATTGTTGTGTTTATAACATGGATATTTTTAGGGTATTTGTAGTGAAACTTTTATGTTTTTTAACTTGGAACATTTTTTATGGTTTTGATAGTGAAATTGTTGAGTTATTTTTTACTTGGAACTTTCTTATTCTTTTAAAAGTGAAATTCTAGAGTTTTTTAAATTTTATCTTTTTTAAGGTCCTTTATAGTGAAATTTTGAGTTTACAAACATTGTACTTTTGTTATGGATTTTATAGTCAAACTGTTGAGTTTTTTCACTTGGAAATTTTGTTATGGTTTTTATAGTTAAATTGTTGAATTTTTTTTTATCTTTATACATTTTTTAATGGTTTTTATAGTGAACTGTTGAGTTTTTCCACTTGGATATTTTGTTATGGTTTTTATAGTGAAATTGTTGAGTTTTTAAACTCAATATATTTTTTATATGATTTTTATAATGAAACTATTAAGTTTTTTTACTTGGTAATTTTGTTATTGTTTTTATAGTGAATTTTTTTTAGTTTTTTTTATTATTTATTTGGAACTTTTTCTATGCTTTTCATAGTAACATTGTTGTGTTTATAACATGGATAATTTTAGGTATTTATAATGAAACTTTTATGTTTTTTAACTTGGAACATTTATTATGGTTTTGATAGTGAAATTGTTGAGTTATTTTTAACTTGGAAGTTTCTTATTCTTTTAAAAGTGAAATTATAGAGTTTTTTAAATTTGATCTTTTTTAAGATCCTTTATAGTGAAATTTTGAGTTTACTAACTTGGTACTTTTGTTATGGATTTTATAGTCAAACTGTTGAGTTTTTTCACTTGGAAATTTTGTTATGGTTTTTATAGTTAAATTGTTGAATTTTTTTATCTTTGATCGTTTTTTAATGGTTTTTATAGTGAAATTGTTGAGTTTTTCCAATTGGATATTTTGTTATGGTTTTTATAGTGAAATTGTTGAGTTTTTAAACCCGAGATATTTTTTATATGGTTTTTATTATGAAACTATTGAGTTTTTTTACTTGGTAATTTTGTTATTGTTTTTATAGTGAATTTTTTTAGTTTTTTTTAATTATTCGGAACTTTTTCTATGCTTTTCATAGTAACATTGTTGTGTTTATAACATGAATATTTTTAGGGTATTTGTAGTGAAACTTTTATGTTTTTTAACTTGGAACATTTTTTATGGTTTTGATAGTGAAATTGTTGAGTTATTTTTTACTTGGAACTTTCTTATTCTTTTAAAAGTGAAATTCTAGAGTTTTTTAAATTTTATCTTTTTTAAGGTCCTTTATAGTGAAATTTTGAGTTTACAAACATTGTACTTTTGTTATGCATTTTATAGTCAAACTGTTGAGTTTTTTCACTTGGAAATTTTGTTATGGTTTTTATAGTTAAATTGTTGAATTTTTTTTTTATCTTTATACATTTTTTAATGGTTTTTATAGTGAACTGTTGAGTTTTTCCACTTGGATATTTTGTTATGGTTTTTATAGTGAAATTGTTGAGTTTTTAAACTCGAGATATTTTTTATATGATTTTTATAATGAAACTATTGAGTTTTTTTACTTGGTAATTTTGTTATTGTTTTTATAATGAATTTTTTTAGATTTTTTTATTAATTATTTGGAACTTTTTCTATGCTTTTCATAGTAACATTGTTGTGTTTATAACATGGATAATTTTAGGTATTTATAGTGAAACTTTTATGTTTTTTAACTTGGAACATTTATTATGGTTTTGATAGTGAAATTGTTGAGTTATTTTTAACTTGGAACTTTCTTATTCTTTTAAAAGTGATATTATAGAGTTTTTTAAATTTGATCTTTTTTAAGATCCTTTATAGTGAAATTTTGAGTTTACTAACTTGGTACTTTTGTTATGGATTTTATAGTCAAATTGTTGAGTTTTTTCACTTGGAAATTTTGTTATGGTTTTTATAGTTAAATTGTTGAGTTTTTTATCTTTATACATTTTTTAATGGTTTTTATAGTGAAACTGTTGAGTTTTTCTTTCCACTTGGATATTTTGTTATGGTTTTTATAGTGAAATAGTTGAGTTTTTAAACTCGAGATATTTTTTATATGGTTTTTATAATGAAACTATTGAGTTTTTTTACTTGGTAATTTTGATATTGTTTTTATAGTGAATTTTTTTAGATTTCTTTAATTATTTGGAACTTTTTCTATGCCTTTCATAGTAAAATTGTTGTGTTTATAACATGGATATTTTTAGGGTATTTGTAGTGAAATTTTCATGTTTTTTAACTTGGAACATTTTTTATGGTTTTGATAGTGAAATTGTTGAGTTATTTTTTACTTGGAACATTCTTATTCTTTTAAAAGTGAAATTATAGAGTTTTTTAAATTTGATCTTTTTAAGGTCCTTTATAGTGAAATTTTGAGTTTACTAACATGGTACTTTTGTTATGGATTTTATAGTCTAACTGTTGAGTTTTTCACTTGGAAATTTTGTTATGGTTTTTATAGTTAAATTGTTGAGTTTTTTATCTTTATACATTTTTTAATGATTTTTATAGTGAAACTGTTGAGTTTTTCAACTTGGATATTTTGTTATGGTTTTTATAGTGAAATAGTTGAGTTTTTAAACTCGAGATATTTTTTATATGGTTTTTATAATGAAACTATTGAGTTTTTTTACTTGGTAATTTTGTTATTGTTTTTATAGTGAATTTTTTTAGTTTTTTTAAATTATTTGGAACTTTTTCTATGCTTTTCATAGTAACATTGTTGTGTTTATAACATGGATATTTTTAGGGTATTTGTAGTGAAACTTTTATGTTTTTTAACTTGGACCATTTTTTATGGTTTTGATAGTGAAATTGTTGAGTTATTTTTTACTTGGAACTTTCTTATTCTTTTAAAAGTGAAATTATAGAGTTTTTTAAATTTGATCTTTTTTAAGATCCTTTATAGTGAAATTTTGAGTTTACTAACTTGGTACTTTTGTTATGGATTTTATAGTCAAACTGTTGAGTTTTTTCACTTGGAAATTTTGTTATGGTTTTTATAGTTAAATTGTTGAGTTTTTTTATCTTTATACATTTTTTAATGGTTTTTATAGTGAACTGTTGAGTTTTTCACTTGGATATTTTGTGATGGTTTTTATAGTGAAATTGTTGAGTTTTTAAACACGAGATATTTTTTATATGATTTTTATAATGAAACTATTGAGTTTTTTTACTTGGTAATTTTGTTATTGTTTTTATAGTGAATTTTATTTAGTTTTTTTATTAATTATTTGGAACTTTTTCTATGCTTTTCATAGTAACATTGTTGTGTTTATAACATGGATAATTTTAGGTATTTATAATGAAACTTTTATGTTTTTTAACTTGGAACATTTATTATGGTTTTGATAGTGAAATTGTTGAGTTATTTTTAAGTTGGAACTTTCTTATTCTTTTAAAAGTGAAATTATAGAGTTTTTTAAATTTGATCTTTTTTAAGATCCTTTATAGTGAAATTTTGAGTTTACTAACTTGGTACTTTTGTTATGGATTTTATAGTCTAACTGTTGAGTTTTTTCACTTGGAAATTTTGTTATGGTTTTTATAGTTAAATTGTTGAGTTTTTTTATCTTTATACATTTTTTAATGGTTTTTATAGTGAAACTGTTGAGTTTTTCCACTTGGATATTTTGTTATGGTTTTTATAGTGAAATAGTTGAGTTTTTAAACTCGAGATATTTTTTATATGGTTTTTATAATGAAACTATTGAGTTTTTTTACTTGGTAATTTTGATATTGTTTTTATAGTGAATTTTTTTAGATTTCTTTAATTATTTGGAACTTTTTCGATGCTTTTCATAGTAAAATTGTTGTGTTTATAACATGGATATTTTTAGGGTATTTGTAGTGAAACTTTTATGTTTTTTAACTTGGAACATTTTTTATGGTTTTGATAGTGAAATTGTTGAGTTATTTTTTACTTGGAACTTTCTTATTCTTTTAAAAGTGAAATTATAGAGTATTTTAAATTTGATATTTTTTAAGGTCCTTCATAGTAAAATTTTGAGTTTACTAACATTGTATTTTTTTATGGATTTTATAGTCAAACTGTTGAGTTTTTTCACTTGGAAATTTTGTTATGGTTTTTATAGTTAAATTGTTGAGTTTTTTTTATCTTTATACATTTTTTAATGGTTTTTATAGTGAACTGTTTAGTTTTTCCACTTGGATAGTTTGTTATTGTTTTTATAGTGAAACTGTTGAGTTTTAAACTCGAGATATTTTTTATATGATTTTTATAATGAAACTATTGAGTTTTTTTACTTGGTAATTTTGTTATTGTTTTTATAGTGAATTTGTTTTAGTTTTTTTTATTGATTATTTGGAACTTTTTCTATGCTTTTCATAGTAACATTGTTGTGTTTATAGCATGGATAATTTTAGGTATTTATAGTGAAACTTTTATGTTTTTTAACTTGGAACATTTTTTATGGTTTTGATAGTGAAATTGTTGAGTTATTTTTTACTTGGAACTTTCTTATTCTTTTAAAAGTGAAATTATAGAGTTTTTTAAATTTGATCTTTTTTAATGTCCTTTATAGTGAAATTTTGAGTTTACTAACTTGGTACTTTTGTTATGGATTTTATAGTCAAACTGTTGAGTTTTTTCACTTGGAAATTTTGTTACGGTTTTTATAGTTAAATTGTTGAATTTTTTTTATCTTTATACATTTTTTAATGGTTTTTATAGTGAAACTGTTGAGTTTTTCCAATTGGATATTTTGTTATGGTTTTTATAGTGAAATTGTTGAGTTTTTAAACTCGAAATATTTTTTATATGATTTTTATAATGAAACTATTGAGTTTTTTTACTTGGTAATTTTGTTATTGTTTTTATAGTGAATTTTTTTAGTTTTCTTTAATTATTTGGAACTTTTTCTATGCTTTTCATAGTAAAATTGTTGTGTTTATAACATGGATATTTTTAGGGTATTTGTAGTGAAACTTTTATGTTTTTTAACTTGGAACATTTTTTATGGTTTTGATAGTGAAATTGTTGAGTTATTTTTTACTTGGAACTTTCTTATTCTTTTAAAAGTGAAATTATAGAGTTTTTTAAATTTGATCTTTTTTAAGGTCCTTTATAGTGAAATTTTGAGTTTACTAACATTGTACTTTTGTTATGGATTTTATAGTCAAACTGTTGAGTTTTTTCACTTGGAAATTTTGTTATGGTTTTTATAGTTAAATTGTTGAGTTTTTTTTTTATCTTTACACATTTTTTAATGGTTTTTATAGTGAACTGTTGAGTTTTTCTACTTGGATTTTTTGTTATGGTTTTTATAGTGAAATTGTTGAGTTTTTAAACTCGAGATATTTTTATATGATTTTTATAATGAAACTATTGAGTTTTTTTACTTGGTAATTTTGTTATTGTTTTTATAGTGAATTTTTTTTAGTTTTTTTTTATTAATTATTTGGAACTTTTTCTATGCTTTTCATAGTAACATTGTTGTGTTTATAACATGGATAATTTTAGGTATTTATAGTGAAACTTTTATGTTTTTTAACTTGGAACATTTATTATGGTTTTGATAGTGAAATTGTTGAGTTATTTTTAACTTGGAACATTCTTATTCTTTTAAAAGTGAAATTATAGAGTTTTTTAAATTTGATCTTTTTTAAGATCCTTTATAGTGAAATTTTGAGTTTACTAACTTGGTACTTTTGTTATGGATTTTATAGTCAAACTGTTGAGTTATTTCACTTGGAAAATTTGTTATGGTTTTTATAGTTAAATTGTTGAGTTTTTTATCTTTATACATTTTTTAATGGTTTTTATAGTGAAACTGATGAGTTTTTCCACTTGGATATTTTGTTATGGTTTTTATAGTGAAATTGTTGAGTTTTTAAACCCGAGATATTTTTTATATGGTTTTTATAATGAAACTATTGAGTTTTTTTACTTCGTAATTTTGTTATTGTTTTTATAGTGACTTTTTTTAGTTTTTTTTTTAATTATTTGGAACTTTTTCTATGCTTTTCATAGTAACATTGTTGTGTTTATAACATGGATATTTTTAAGGTATTTGTAGTGAAACTTTTATGTTTTTTAACTTTGAACATTTTTTATGGTTTTGATAGTGAAATTGTTGAGTTATTTTTTACTTGGAACTTTCTTATTCTTTTAAAAGTGAAATTATAGAATTTTTTAAATTTGATCTTTTTTAAGGTCCTTTATAGTGAAATTTTGAGTTAACTAACATTGTACTTTTGTTATGGATTTTATAGTCAAACTGTTGATTTTTTTCACTTGGAAATTTTGTTATGGTTTTTATAGTTAAAGTGTTGAGTTTTTTTTATCTTTATACATTTTTAATGGTTTTTATAGTGAACTGTTGAGTTTTTCCACTTGGATATTTTGTTATGGTTTTTATAGTGAAATTGTTGAGTTTTTAAACTCGAGATATTTTTTATATGATTTTTATAGAGAAATTATTGTGTTTTTTTACTTGGTAATTTTGTTTTTGTTTTTATAGTGAATTTTTTTTAGTTTTTTTTATTAATTATTTGGAACTTTTCCTATGCTTTTCATAGTAACATTGTTGTGTTTATAACATGGATAATTTTAGGTATTTATAGTGAAACTTTTATGTTTTTTTAACTTGGAACATTTATTATGGTTTTGATAGTGAAATTGTTGGTTATTTTTAACTTGGAACTTTCTTATTATTTTAAAAGTGAAATTATAGAGTTTTTTAAATTTGATCTTTTTTAAGATCCTTTATAGTGAAATTTTGATTTTACTAACTTGGTACTTTTGTTATGGATTTTATAGTCAAATTGTTGAGTTTTTTCACTTGGAAATTTTGTTTTGGTTTTTATAGTTAAATTGTTGAATTTTTTTTTATCTTTGATCGTTTTTTAATGGTTTTTATAGTGAAATTGTTGAGTTTTTCCAATTGGATATTTTGTTATGGTTTTTATAGTGAAATTGTTGAGTTTTTAAACCCGAGATATTTTTTATATTTGTTTTTATTATGAAATTATTGAGTTTTTTTACTTGGTAATTTTGTTATTGTTTTTATAGTGAATTTTTTTAGTTTTTATTAATTATTTGGAACTTTTTCTATGCTTTTCATAGTAACATTGTTGTGTTTATAGCATGGATATTTTAAGGGTATTTATAGTGAAATTTTTATGTTTTTTAACTTGGAACATTTTTTATGGTTTTGATAGTGAAATTGTTGAGTTATTTTTTACTTGGAACTTTCTTATTCTTTTAAAAGTGAAATTATAGAGTTTTTTAATTTGATCATTTTTAATGTCCTTTATAGTGAAATTTTGAGTTTACTAACATGGTACTTTTGTTATGGATTTTATAGTCAAACTGTTGAGTTTTTTCACTTGGAAATTTTGTTATGGTTTTTATATTTAAATTGTTGAGTTTTTTTATCTTTATACATTTTTTAATGGTTTTTATAGTGAAACTATTGAGTTTTTCCACTTGGATATTTTGTTATGGTTTTTATAGTGAAATTGTTGAGTTTTTAAACTCGAGATATTTTTATATGATTTTTATAATGAAGCTATTGAGTTTATTTACTTAATAATTTTGTTATTTATTTTATAGTGAATTTGTTTTAGTTATTTTTTTAATTATTTGGAACTTTTTCTATGCTTTTCATAGTAACATTGTTGTGTTTATAACATGGATATGTTTTGGTATTTATAGTGAAACTTTTATGTTTTTTAACTTGGAACATTTTTTTATGGTTTTGATAGTGAAATTGTTGAGTTATTTTTAACTTGTAACTTTTTTATTCTTTTAAAAGTGAAATTATAGAGTTTTTTTTAAAATTTGATCTATTTTAAGGTCCTTTATAGTTAAATTCTTTAGTTTACAAACTTGGTACTTTTGTTATGGATTTTATAGTCAAACTGTTGAGTTTTTTCACTTGGAAATTTTGTTATAGTTTTTATTGTTAAATTGTTGAGTTTTTTATCTTTGATCGTTTTTTAATGGTTTTTATAGTGAAAGTGTTGAGTTTCTCCAATTGGATATTTTGTTTTGGTTTTTATAGTGAAATTATTGAGTTTTTAAACTCGAGATATTTTTTATATGGTTTTTATAATGAAACTATTGATTTTTTTTACTTGGTAATTTTGTTATTGTTTTTATAGTGAATTTTTTTAGTTTTTTTTTAATTATTTGGAACTTTTTTTATGCTTTTCATAGTAACATTGTTGTATTTATAACATGGATATTTTAAGGGTATTTATAGTGAAATTTTTATGTTTTTTAACTTGGAACATTTTTTATGGTTTTGATAGTGAAATTGTTGAGTTATTTTATACTTGGAACTTTCTTATTCTTTTAAAAGTGAAATTATAGAGTTTTTTAAATTTGATCTTTTTTAAGGTCCTTATAGTGAAATTTGAGTTTATTAACATGGTACTTTTGTTATGGATTTTATATTCAAACTGTAGAGTTTTTTCACTTGGAAATTTTTTTATGGTTTTTATAGTTAAATTGTTGAGTTTTTTTTATCTTTATACATTTTTAATGGTTTTTATAGTGAAACTGTTGAGTTTTTCCACTTGGATATTTTGTTATGGTTTTTATAGAGAAATTGTTGAGTTTTTAAACTCGAGATATTTTTTATATGATTTTTATAATGAAGTTATTGAGTTTTTAACTTGGTAATTTTTTTATTGTTTTTATAGTGAATTTTTTTTAGTTTTTTTTATAATTATTTGGAACTTTTTCTATGTCTTTCATAGTAACAT
This sequence comes from Lathyrus aphaca, assembly GCA_963966055.1. Classification (NCBI taxonomy): domain Eukaryota; kingdom Viridiplantae; phylum Streptophyta; class Magnoliopsida; order Fabales; family Fabaceae; genus Lathyrus; species Lathyrus aphaca. The sequence goes on from OZ014521.1 coordinate 423,388,723, forward strand.
TGTTGTGTTTATAACATAGATAATTTTAGGTATTTATAGTGAAACTTTTATGTTTTTTAACTTGGGACATTTATTATGGTTTTGATAGTGAAATTGTTGAGTTATTTTTAACTTGGAACATTCTTATTCTTTTAAAAGTGAAATTATAGAGTTTTTTAAATTTGATCTTTTTTAAGATCCTTTATAGTGAAATTTTGAGTTTACTAACTTGGTACTTTTGTTATGGATTTTATAGTCAAACTGTTGAGTTATTTCACTTGGAAATTTTGTTATGGTTTTTATAGTTAAATTGTTGAGTTTTTTATCTTTATACATTTTTTAATGGTTTTTATAGTGAAACTGATGAGTTTTTCCACTTGGATATTTTGTTATGGTTTTTATAGTGAAATTGTTGAGTTTTTAAACCCGAGATATTTTTTATATGGTTTTTATAATGAAACTATTGAGTTTTTTTACTTCGTAATTTTGTTATTGTTTTTATAGTGACTTTTTTTAGTTTTTTTTTAATTATTTGGAACTTTTTCTATGCTTTTCATAGTAACATTGTTGTGTTTATAACATGGATATTTTTAAGGTATTTGTAGTGAAACTTTTATGTTTTTTAACTTTGAACATTTTTTATGGTTTTGATAGTGAAATTGTTGAGTTATTTTTTACTTGGAACTTTCTTATTCTTTTAAAAGTGAAATTATAGAATTTTTTAAATTTGATCTTTTTTAAGGTCCTTTATAGTGAAATTTTGAGTTAACTAACATTGTACTTTTGTTATGGATTTTATAGTCAAACTGTTGATTTTTTTCACTTGGAAATTTTGTTATGGTTTTTATAGTTAAAGTGTTGAGTTTTTTTTATCTTTATACATTTTTAATGGTTTTTAAAGTGAACTGTTGAGTTTTTCCACTTGGATATTTTGTTATGGTTTTTATAGTGAAATTGTTGAGTATTTAAACTCGAGATATTTTTTATATGATTTTTATAGAGAAATTATTGTGTTTTTTTACTTGGTAATTTTGTTTTTGTTTTTATAGTGAATTTTTTTTAGTTTTTTTTATTAATTATTTGGAACTTTTCCTATGCTTTTCATAGTAACATTGTTGTGTTTATAACATGGATAATTTTAGGTATTTATAGTGAAACTTTTATGTTTTTTTAACTTGGAACATTTATTATGGTTTTGATAGTGAAATTGTTGGTTATTTTTAACTTGGAACTTTCTTATTCTTTTAAAAGTGAAATTATAGAGTTTTTTAAATTTGATCTTTTTTAAGATCCTTTATAGTGAAATTTTGATTTTACTAACTTGGTACTTTTGTTATGGATTTTATAGTCAAATTGTTGAGTTTTTTCACTTGGAAATTTTGTTTTGGTTTTTATAGTTAAATTGTTGAATTTTTTTTTATCTTTGATCGTTTTTTAATGGTTTTTATAGTGAAATTGTTGAGTTTTTCCAATTGGATATTTTGTTATGGTTTTTATAGTGAAATTGTTGAGTTTTTAAACCCGAGATATTTTTTATATTTGTTTTTATTATGAAATTATTGAGTTTTTTTACTTGGTAATTTTGTTATTGTTTTTATAGTGAATTTTTTTAGTTTTTATTAATTATTTGGAACTTTTTCTATGCTTTTCATAGTAACATTGTTGTGTTTATAGCATGGATATTTTAAGGGTATTTATAGTGAAATTTTTTATGTTTTTTAACTTGGAACATTTTTTATGGTTTTGATAGTGAAATTGTTGAGTTATTTTTTACTTGGAACTTTCTTATTCTTTTAAAAGTGAAATTATAGAGTTTTTTAATTTGATCATTTTTAATGTCCTTTATAGTGAAATTTTGAGTTTACTAACATGGTACTTTTGTTATGGATTTTATAGTCAAACTGTTGAGTTTTTTCACTTGGAAATTTTGTTATGGTTTTTATATTTAAATTGTTGAGTTTTTTTATCTTTATACATTTTTTAATGGTTTTTATAGTGAAACTATTGAGTTTTTCCACTTGGATATTTTGTTATGGTTTTTATAGTGAAATTGTTGAGTTTTTAAACTCGAGATATTTTTATATGATTTTTATAATGAAGCTATTGAGTTTATTTACTTGGTAATTTTGTTATTGATTTTATAGTGAATTTGTTTTAGTTATTTTTTTAATTATTTGGAACTTTTTCTATGCTTTTCATAGTAACATTGTTGTGTTTATAACATGGATATGTTTTGGTATTTATAGTGAAACTTTTATGTTTTTTAACTTGGAACATTTTTTTATGGTTTTGATAGTGAAATTGTTGAGTTATTTTTAACTTGTAACTTTTTTATTCTTTTAAAAGTGAAATTATAGAGTTTTTTTTAAAATTTGATCTATTTTAAGGTCCTTTATAGTTAAATTCTTTAGTTTACTAACTTGGTACTTTTGTTATGGATTTTATAGTCAAACTGTTGAGTTTTTTCACTTGGAAATTTTGTTATAGTTTTTATTGTTAAATTGTTGAGTTTTTTATCTTTGATCGTTTTTTAATGGTTTTTATAGTGAAAGTGTTGAGTTTCTCCAATTGGATATTTTGTTTTGGTTTTTATAGTGAAATTATTGAGTTTTTAAACTCGAGATATTTTTTATATGGTTTTTATAATGAAACTATTGATTTTTTTTTACTTGGTAATTTTGTTATTGTTTTTATAGTGAATTTTTTTAGTTTTTTTTTAATTATTTGGAACTTTTTTTATGCTTTTCATAGTAACATTGTTGTATTTATAACATGGATATTTTAAGGGTATTTATAGTGAAATTTTTATGTTTTTTAACTTGGAACATTTTTTATGGTTTTGATAGTGAAATTGTTGAGTTATTTTATACTTGGAACTTTCTTATTCTTTTAAAAGTGAAATTATAGAGTTTTTTAAATTTGATCTTTTTTAAGGTCCTTACAGTGAAATTTGAGTTTATTAACATGGTACTTTTGTTATGGATTTTATATTCAAACTGTAGAGTTTTTTCACTTGGAAATTTTTTTTATGGTTTTTATAGTTAAATTGTTGAGTTTTTTTTATCTTTATACATTTTTAATGGTTTTTATAGTGAAACTGTTGAGTTTTTCCACTTGCATATTTTGTTATGGTTTTTATAGAGAAATTGTTGAGTTTTTAAACTCGAGATATTTTTTATATGATTTTTATAATGAATTATTGAGTTTTTTTACTTGGTAATTTTTTTATTGTTTTTATAGTGAATTTTTTTTAGTTTTTTTTATAATTATTTGGAACTTTTTCTATGTCTTTCATAGTAACATTGTTGTGTTTATAACATAGATAATTTTAGGTATTTATAGTGAAACTTTTATGTTTTTTAACTTGGAACATTTATTATGGTTTTGATAGTGAAATTGTTGAGTTATTTTTAACTTGGAACTTTCTTATTCTTTTAAAAGTGAAATTATAGAGTTTTTTAAATTTGATCTTTTTTAAGATCCTTTATAGTGAAATTTTGAGTTTACAAACTTGGTACTTTTGTTATGGATTTTATAGTCAAACTGTTGAGTTTTTTCAGTTGGAAATTTTGTTATGGTTTTTATAGTTAAATTGTTGAGTTTTTTTTTATCTTTATACATTTTTTAATGGTTTTTATAGCGAAACTATTGAGTTTTTCCACTTGGATATTTTGTTATGGTTTTTATAGTGAAATTGTTGAGTTTTTAAACTCGAGATATTTTTATATGATTTTTATAATGAAGCTATTGAGTTTATTTACTTGGTAATTTTGTTATTGATTTTATAGTGAATTTGTTTTAGTTATTTTTTTAATTATTTGGAACTTTTTCTATGCTTTTCATAGTAACATTGTTGTGTTTATAACATGGATATGTTTTGGTATTTATAGTGAAACTTTTATGTTTTTTAACTTGGAACATTTTTTTATGGTTTTGATATTGAAATTGTTGAGTTATTTTTAACTTGGAACTTTTTTATTCTTTTAAAAGTGAAATTATAGAGTTTTTTTTAAAATTTGATCTATTTTAAGGTCCTTTATAGTTAAATTTTTTAGTTTACTAACTTGGTACTTTTGTTATGGATTTTATAGTCAAACTGTTGAGTTTTTTCACTTGGAAATTTTGTTATAGTTTTTATTGTTAAATTGTTGAGTTTTTTATCTTTGATCGTTTTTTAATGGTTTTTATAGTGAAAGTGTTGAGTTTTTCCAATTGGATATTTTGTTTTGGTTTTTATAGTGAAATTATTGAGTTTTTAAACTCGAGATATTTTTTATATGGTTTTTATAATGAAACTATTGATTTTTTTTTACTTGGTAATTTTGTTATTGTTTTTATAGTGAATTTTTTTAGTTTTTTTTAATTATTTGGAACTTTTTTTATGCTTTTCATAGTAACATTGTTGTATTTATAACATGGATATTTTAAGGGTATTTATAGTAAAAATTTTATGTTTTTTAACTTGGAACATTTTTTATGGTTTTGATAGTGAAATTGTTGAGTTATTTTATACTTGGAACTTTCTTATTCTTTTAAAAGTGAAATTATAGAGTTTTTTAAATTTGATCTTTTTTAAGGTCCTTATAGTGAAATTTGAGTTTATTAACATGGTACTTTTGTTATGGATTTTATATTCAAACTGTAGAGTTTTTTCACTTGGAAATTTTTTTATGGTTTTTATAGTTAAATTGTTGAGTTTTTTTTATCTTTATACATTTTTAATGGTTTTTATAGTGAAACTATTGAGTTTTTCCACTTGGATATTTTGTTATGGTTTTTATAGTGAAATTGTTGAGTTTTTAAACTCGAGATATTTTTTATATGATTTTTATAATGACGTTATTGAGTTTTTTTACTTGGTAATTTTTTTTATTGTTTTTATAGTGAATTTTTTTTAGTTTTTTTTATAATTATTTGGAACTTTTTCTATGTCTTTCATAGTAACATTGTTGTGTTTATAACATAGATAATTTTAGGTATTTATAGTGAAACTTTTATGTTTTTTAACTTGGAACATTTATTATGGTTTTGATAGTGAAATTGTTGAGTTGTTTTTAACTTGGAACTTTCTTATTCTTTTAAAAGTGAAATTATAGAGTTTTTTAAATTTGATCTTTTTTAAGATCCTTTATAGTGAAATTTTGAGTTTACAAACTTGGTACTTTTGTTATGGATTTTATAGTCAAACTGTTGAGTTTTTTCAGTTGGAAATTTTGTTATGGTTTTTATAGTTAAATTGTTGAGTTTTTTTTTATCTTTATACATTTTTTAATGGTTTTTATAGCGAAACTATTGAGTTTTTCCACTTGGATATTTTGTTATGGTTTTTATAGTGAAATTGTTGAGTTTTTAAACTCGAGATATTTTTATATGATTTTTATAATGAAGCTATTGAGTTTATTTACTTGGTAATTTTGTTATTGATTTTATAGTGAATTTGTTTTAGTTATTTTTTTAATTATTTGGAACTTTTTCTATGCTTTTCATAGTAACATTGTTGTGTTTATAACATGGATATGTTTTGGTATTTATAGTGAAACTTTTATGTTTTTTAACTTGGAACATTTTTTTATGGTTTTGATAGTGAAATTGTTGAGTTATTTTTAACTTGGAACTTTTTTATTCTTTTAAAAGTGAAATTATAGAGTTTTTTTTAAAATTTGATCTATTTTAAGGTCCTTTATAGTTAAATTTTTTAGTTTACTAACTTGGTACTTTTGTTATGGATTTTATAGTCAAACTGTTGAGTTTTTTCACTTGGAAATTTTGTTATAGTTTTTATTGTTAAATTGTTGAGTTTTTTATCTTTGATCGTTTTTTAATGGTTTTTATAGTGAAAGTGTTGAGTTTTTCCAATTGGATATTTTGTTTTGGTTTTTATAGTGAAATTATTGAGTTTTTAAACTCGAGATATTTTTTATATGGTTTTTATAATGAAACTATTGATTTTTTTTTACTTGGTAATTTTGTTATTGTTTTTATAGTGAATTTTTTTAGTTTTTTTTAATTATTTGGAACTTTTTTTATGCTTTTCATAGTAACATTGTTGTATTTATAACATGGATATTTTAAGGGTATTTATAGTAAAAATTTTATGTTTTTTAACTTGGAACATTTTTTATGGTTTTGATAGTGAAATTGTTGAGTTATTTTATACTTGGAACTTTCTTATTCTTTTAAAAGTGAAATTATAGAGTTTTTTAAATTTGATCTTTTTTAAGGTCCTTATAGTGAAATTTGAGTTTATTAACATGGTACTTTTGTTATGGATTTTATATTCAAACTGTAGAGTTTTTTCACTTGGAAATTTTTTTATGGTTTTTATAGTTAAATTGTTGAGTTTTTTTTATCTTTATACATTTTTAATGGTTTTTATAGTGAAACTATTGAGTTTTTCCACTTGGATATTTTGTTATGGTTTTTATAGTGAAATTGTTGAGTTTTTAAACTCGAGATATTTTTTATATGATTTTTATAATGACGTTATTGAGTTTTTTTACTTGGTAATTTTTTTTATTGTTTTTATAGTGAATTTTTTTTAGTTTTTTTTATAATTATTTGGAACTTTTTCTATGTCTTTCATAGTAACATTGTTGTGTTTATAACATAGATAATTTTAGGTATTTATAGTGAAACTTTTATGTTTTTTAACTTGGAACATTTATTATGGTTTTGATAGTGAAATTGTTGAGTTGTTTTTAACTTGGAACTTTCTTATTCTTTTAAAAGTGAAATTATAGAGTTTTTTAAATTTGATCTTTTTTAAGATCCTTTATAGTGAAATTTTGAGTTTACAAACTTGGTACTTTTGTTATGGATTTTATAGTCAAACTGTTGAGTTTTTTCAGTTGGAAATTTTGTTATGGTTTTTATAGTTAAATTGTTGAGTTTTTTTTTATCTTTATACATTTTTTAATGGTTTTTATAGCGAAACTATTGAGTTTTTCCACTTGGATATTTTTTTATGGTTTTTATAGTGAAATTGTTGAGTTTTTAAACTCGAGATATTTTTATATGATTTTTATAATGAAGCTATTGAGTTTATTTACTTGGTAATTTTGTTATTGATTTTATAGTGAATTTTTTTTAGTTATTTTTTTAATTATTTGGAACTTTTTCTATGCTTTTCATAGTAACATTGTTGTGTTTATAACATGGATATGTTTTGGTATTTATAGTGAAACTTTTATGTTTTTTAACTTGGAACATTTTTTTATGGTTTTGATAGTGAAATTGTTGAGTTATTTTTAACTTGGAACTTTTTTATTCTTTTAAAAGTGAAATTATAGAGTTTTTTTTAAAATTTGATCTATTTTAAGGTCCTTTATAGTTAAATTTTTTAGTTTACTAACTTGGTACTTTTGTTATGGATTTTATAGTCAAACTGTTGAGTTTTTTCACTTGGAAATTTTGTTATAGTTTTTATTGTTAAATTGTTGAGTTTTTTATCTTTGATCGTTTTTAATGGTTTTTATAGTGAAAGTGTTGAGTTTTTCCAATTGGATATTTTGTTTTGGTTTTTATAGTGAAATTATTGAGTTTTTAAACTCGAGATATTTTTTATATGGTTTTTATAATGAAACTATTGATTTTTTTTTACTTGGTAATTTTATTATTGTTTTTATAGTGAATTTTTTTAGTTTTTTTTAATTATTTGGAACTTTTTTTATGCTTTTCATAGTAACATTGTTGTATTTATAACATGGATATTTTAAGGGTATTTATAGTGAAATTTTTATGTTTTTTAACGTGGAACATTTTTTATGGTTTTGATAGTGAAATTGTTGAGTTATTTTATACTTGGAACTTTCTTATTCTTTTAAAAGTGAAATTATAGAGTTTTTTAAATTTGATCTTTTTTAAGGTCCTTATAGTGAAATTTGAGTTTATTAACATGGTACTTTTGTTATGGATTTTATATTCAAACTGTAGAGTTTTTTCACTTGGAAATTTTTTTATGGTTTTTATAGTTAAATTGTTGAGTTTTTTTTATCTTTATACATTTTTAATGGTTTTTATAGTGAAACTATTGAGTTTTTCCACTTGGATATTTTGTTATGGTTTTTATAGTGAAATTGTTGAGTTTTTAAACTCGAGATATTTTTTATATGATTTTTATAATGACGTTATTGAGTTTTTTTACTTGGTAATTTTTTTTATTGTTTTTATAGTGAATTTTTTTTAGTTTTTTTTATAATTATTTGGAACTTTTTCTATGTCTTTCATAGTAACATTGTTGTGTTTATAACATAGATAATTTTAGGTATTTATAGTGAAACTTTTATGTTTTTTAACTTGGAACATTTCTTATGGTTTTGATAGTGAAATTGTTGAGTTGTTTTTAACTTGGAACTTTCTTATTCTTTTAAAAGTGAAATTATAGAGTTTTTTAAATTTGATCTTTTTTAAGATCCTTTATAGTGAAATTTTGAGTTTACAAACTTGGTACTTTTGTTATGGATTTTATAGTCAAACTGTTGAGTTTTTTCAGTTGGAAATTTTGTTATGGTTTTTATAGTTAAATTGTTGAGTTTTTTTTTATCTTTATACATTTTTTAATGGTTTTTATAGCGAAACTATTGAGTTTTTCCACTTGGATATTTTGTTATGGTTTTTATAGTGAAATTGTTGAGTTTTTAAACTCGAGATATTTTTATATGATTTTTATAATGAAGCTATTGAGTTTATTTACTTGGTAATTTTGTTATTGATTTTATAGTGAATTTTTTTTAGTTATTTTTTTAATTATTTGGAACTTTTTCTATGCTTTTCATAGTAACATTGTTGTGTTTATAACATGGATATGTTTTGGTATTTATAGTGAAACTTTTATGTTTTTTAACTTGGAACATTTTTTTATGGTTTTGATAGTGAAATTGTTGAGTTATTTTTAACTTGGAACTTTTTTATTCTTTTAAAAGTGAAATTATAGAGTTTTTTTTAAAATTTGATCTATTTTAAGGTCCTTTATAGTTAAATTTTTTAGTTTACTAACTTGGTACTTTTGTTATGGATTTTATAGTCAAACTGTTGAGTTTTTTCACTTGGAAATTTTGTTATAGTTTTTATTGTTAAATTGTTGAGTTTTTTATCTTTGATCGTTTTTAATGGTTTTTATAGTGAAAGTGTTGAGTTTTTCCAATTGGATATTTTGTTTTGGTTTTTATAGTGAAATTATTGAGTTTTTAAACTCGAGATATTTTTTATATGGTTTTTATAATGAAACTATTGATTTCTTTTTACTTGGTAATTTTGTTATTGTTTTTATAGTGAATTTTTTTAGTTTTTTTAAATTATTTGGAACTTTTTTTATGCTTTTCATAGTAACATTGTTGTATTTATAACATGGATATTTTAAGGGTATTTATAGTGAAATTTTTATGTTTTTTAACTTGGAACATTTTTTATGGTTTTGATAGTGAAATTGTTGAGTTATTTTATACTTGGAACTTTCTTATTCTTTTAAAAGTGAAATTATAGAGTTTTTTAAATTTGATCTTTTTTAAGGTCCTTATAGTGAAATTTGAGTTTATTAACATGGTACTTTTGTTATGGATTTTATATTCAAACTGTAGAGTTTTTTCACTTGGAAATTTTTTTATGGTTTTTATAGTTAAATTGTTGAGTTTTTTTTATCTTTATACATTTTTAATGGTTTTTATAGTGAAACTGTTGAGTTTTTCCACTTGGATATTTTGTTATGGTTTTTATAGTGAAATTGTTGAGTTTTTAAACTCGAGATATTTTTTATATGATTTTTATAATGAAGTTATTGAGTTTTTTTACTTGGTAATTTTTTTATTGTTTTTATAGTGAATTTTTTTTAGTTTTTTTTTATAATTATTTGGAACTTTTTCTATGTCTTTCATAGTAACATTGTTGTGTTTATAACATAGATAATTTTAGGTATTTATAGTGAAACTTTTATGTTTTTTAACTTGGAACATTTATTATGGTTTTGATAGTGAAATTGTTGAGTTATTTTTAACTTGGAACTTTCTTATTCTTTTAAAAGTTAAATTATAGAGTTTTTTAAATTTGATCTTTTTTAAGATCCTTTATAGTGAAATTTTGAGTTTACAAACTTGGTACTTTTGTTATGGATTTTATAGTCAAACTGTTGAGTTTTTTCAGTTGGAAATTTTGTTATGGTTTTTATAGTTAAATTGTTGAGTTTTTTTTTATCTTTATACATTTTTTAATGGTTTTTATAGCGAAACTATTGAGTTTTTCCACTTGGATATTTTGTTATGGTTCTTATAGTGAAATTGTTGAGTTTTTAAACTCGAGATATTTTTATATGATTTTTATAATGAAGCTATTGAGTTTTTTTACTTGGTTATTTTGTTATTGATTTTATAGTGAATTTGTTTTAGTTATTTTTTTAATTATTTGGAACTTTTTCTATGCTTTTCATAGTAACATTGTTGTGTTTATAACATGGATATGTTTTGGTATTTATAGAGAAACTTTTATGTTTTTTAACTTGGAACATTTTTTTATGGTTTTGATAGTGAAATTGTTGAGTTATTTTTAACTTGGAACTTTCTTATTCTTTTAAAAGTGAAATTATAGAGTTTTTTTAAATTTGATCTATTTTAAGGTCCTTTATAGTTAAATTTTTTAGTTTACTAACTTGGTACTTTTGTTATGGATTTTATAGTCAAACTGTTGAGTTTTGTCACTTGGAAATTTTGTTATGGTTTTTATTGTTAAATTGTTGAGTTTTTTTATCTTTGATCGTTTTTTAACGGTTTTTATAGTGAAAGTTTTGAGTTTTTCCAATTGGATATTTTGTTTTGGTTTTTATAGTGAAATTATTGAGTTTTTAAACTCGAGATATTTTTTATATGGTTTTTATAATGAAACTATTGATTTTTTTTAATTGGTAATTTTGTTATTGTTTTTATAGTGAATTTTTTTAGTTTTTTTTTAATTATTTGGAACTTTTTCTATGCTTTTCATAGTAACATTGTTGTGTTTATAACATGGATATTTTAAGGGTATTTATAGTGAAATTTTTATGTTTTATAACTTGGAACATTTTTTATGGTTTTGATAGTGAAATTGTTGAGTTATTTTTTACTTGGAACTTTCTTATTCTTTTAAAAGTGAAATTATAGAGTTTTTTAAATTTGATCTTTTTTAAGGTCCTTTATAGTGAAATTTTGAGTTTAATAACATGGTACTTTTGTTATGGATTTTATAGTCAAACTGTTGAGTTTTTTCACTTGGAAATTTTTTTATGGTTTTTATAGTTAAATTGTTGAGTTTTTTTTATCTTTATACATTTTTAATGGTTTTTATAGTGAAACTGTTGAGTTTTTCCACTTGGATATTTTGTTATGGTTTTTATAGTGAAATTGTAGAGTTTTTAAACTCGAGATATTTTTTATATGATTTTTATAATGAAGCTATTGAGTTTTTTTACTTGGTAATTTTGTTATTGTTTTTATGGTGATTTTATTTTAGTTTTTTTTTAATTATTTGGAAATTTTTCTATGTTTTTCATAGTAACATTGTTTTGTTTATAACATAGATAATTTTAGGTATTTATAGTGAAACTTTTATGTTTTTTAACTTGGAACATTTATTATGGTTTTGATAGTGAAATTGTTGAGTTATTTTTAACTTGGAACTTTCTTATTCTTTTAAAAGTGAAATTATAGAGTTTTATAAATTTGATCTTTTTTAAGATCCTTTATAGTGATATTTTGAGTTTACAAACTTGGTACTTTTGTTATGGATTTTATAGTCAAACTGTTGAGTTTTTTCAGTTTGAAATTTTGTTATGGTTTTTATAGTTAAATTTTTGAGTTTTTTTATCTTTATACATTTTTTAATGGTTTTTATAGTGAAACTATTGAGTTATTCCACTTGGATATTTTGAAATGGTTTTTATAGTGAAATTGTTGAGTTTTTAAACTCGAGATATTTTTATATGATTTTTATAATGAAGCTATTGAGTTTTTTTACTTGGTAATTTTGTTATTGATTTTATAGTGAATTTGTTTTAGTTATTTTTTTAATTATTTGGAAATTTTTCAATGCTTTTCATAGTAACATTGTTGTGTTTATATCATGGATATAATTTGGTATTTATAGTGAAACTTTTATGTTTTTTAACTTGGAACATTTTTTTTTATGGGTTTGATAGTGAAATTGTTGAGTTATTTTTAACTTGGAACTTTCTTATTCTTTTAAAAGTGAAATTATAGAGTTTTTTTAAATTTGATCTATTTTAAGGTCCTTTATAGTGAAATTTTGAGTTTACTAACTTGGTACTTTTGTTATGGATTTTATAGTCAAACTGTTGAGTTTTTTCACTTGGAAATTTTGTTATGGTTTTTATAGTTAAATTGTTGAATTTTTTTAATCTTTGATCGTTTTTTAATGGTTTTTATAGTGAAATTGTTGAGTTTTTCCAATTGGATATTTTGTTATGGTTTTTATAGTGAAATTATTGAGTTTTTAAACTCGAGATATTTTTTATATGGTTTTTATAATGAAACTATTGATTTTTTTTACTTGGTAATTTTGTTATTGTTTTTATAGTGAATTTTTTTAGTTTTTTTTAATTATCTGGAAGTTTTTCTATGCTTTTCATAGTAACATTGTTGTGTTTATTAGATGGATATTTTAAAGGTATTTATAGTGAAATTTTTATGTTTTTTAACTTGAAACATTTTTTATGATTTTGATAGTGAAATTGTTGAGTTATTTTTTACTTGGAACTTTCTTATTCTTTTAAAAGTGAAATTATAGAGTTTTTTAAATTTGATCTTTTTTAAGGTCCTTTATAGTGAAATTTTGAGTTTACTAACATGGTACTTTTGTTATGGATTTTATAGTCAAACTGTTGAGTTTTTTCACTTGGAAATTTTGTTATGGTTTTTATAGTTAAATTGTTGAGTTTTTTTATATTTGATCGTTTTTAATGGTTTTTATAGTGAAATTGTTGAGTTTTTCCAATTGGATATTTTGTTATGGTTTTTATAGTGAAATTGTTGAGTTTTTAAAACCGAGATATTATTTATATGGTTTTTATTATGAAACTATTGAGTTTTTTTACTTGGTAATTTTGTTATTGTTTTTATAGTGAAATTGTTGAGTTTTTAAACCCGAGATATTTTTTATATGGTTTTTATTATGAAACTATTGAGTTTTTTTACTTGGTAATTTTGTTATTGTTTTTATAGTGAACTTTTTTAGTTTTTTTTAATTATTTGGAACTTTTTCTATGCTTTTCATAGTAACATTGTTGTGTTTATAACATGGATATTTTTAGGGTATTTATAGTTAAATTTTTATGTTTTTTAACTTGGAACATTTTTTTATGGTTTTGATAGTGAAATTGTTGAGTTATTTTTAACTTGGAACTTTCTTATTCTTTTAAAAGTGAAATTATAGAGTTTTTTTAAATTTGATCTATTTTAAGGTCCTTTATAGTAAAAAATTTTAGTTTACTAACTTGATACTTTTGTTAGGGATTTTATAGTCAAACTGTTGAGTTTTTTCACTTGGAAATTCTGTTATGGTTTTTATTGTTAAATTGTTGACTTTTTTATCTTTGATCGTTTTTTAATGGTTTTTATAGTGAAAGTGTTGAGTTTTTCCAATTGGATATTTTGTTTTGGTTTTTATAGTGAAATTATTGAGTTTTTAAACTCGAGATATTTTTTATATGGTTTTTATAATGAAACTATTGATTTTTTTTTACTTGGTAATTTTGGTATTGTTTTTATAGTGAATTTTTTTATTTTTTTTTTAATTATTTGGAACTTTTTCTATGCTTTTCATAGTAACATTGTGTAATACCTCAAAATTTGCCCTCATTTTTGTTTCCCTAACTAGCTTTCTGTTTTGCATTCCATCTGCATCTCCCATTAGGTCGTAACATCATGATCATGCATTTCATGGATTCATACGGCAGGGGATCAAACTTTTTTTGGTGACTCGAATTTTCCTATTCGGAGGTGATTCATCTGGCTATTATCTCGAAATTGAAACAAAGGTTGAGCTCACTTCGCCGTGGGCGCATTCTCGGTCAAAGTTCATCAAGTGCCAAGATTTACTTTTTTCAGTATTCATTAAGAGGGTGCATCTCAAGAAAGTTCAGGTTTCTCAATTTGATGTTCATTGGATTAAGGTCCTCATGTAAAGATTATCTTGGTCATCACATGCTTCGCCATTTTTAGACTCATCGTTATCACGGTGATTAAAGGTGTTTTATGTGTTGTATACGGATCGATTTGGGTTCTACGAAGGTTTTCATTTGAGAATGTCATTCCCAATTAGTCCAAGGATAAATTGTTCAAGGCATGATTATTCAAGTCATCAAACATTATTCAAGGCGCAAGTTCAAGGTCAAGTGTGAGGTTCACTTTGGCATGGTGATAATTAGAGAAAATTTGTGGCATTTTAATGATGAAACCTCTCATCCATGATTTCGGCTTTAAAATCCAATTAACCATACTCTATATCCACTTGGTAGTCTACTTAAAGTCAAATCCATTTTAAATCCATATTTTGTCCTTTAACCAAAACTCTTTTTCATTTTTTTTCCATTGTTGGAAAGCCATCTTAGTGAGTTAGAACCAAGTCATGTTATATCCCCTCAAATATGTATCCATTTTTGTGATTAAAATCATAAATTCTTTGGTTTCAAAATATATTCGGTTAGTCCATTTTAATATTATCTTCTAATTCAAATATCCATCCATTCGTCCAAATTTAGTCCGAAAAGAATAAATAACATGTCTTTCCCAAAGCTATCCATAACTGGTTCAAGCTCATTTTCTGTTCAGTCTTATCAACAATATTCATTCTAAATCCAATCTCATTCATATTAAACCATTCTTTATTTTTCTATTTTTATATAAATCCAGCTCATATTGATATATTCATTTAAAAAAAAATAGGAATTTTCCAATAACAGAATCACAGCCAAGGAAAAACATGGATTAAGTTCATAACTTAGAAAAATTGAGAACCAGAAAAGAAGGTTTCTATCCCAAAAGTCTTCACAGCAAAAATTCATGTACAAAGAAAAGTTTGAATTCAACAGAATAACTGAATTCAGTTAATTCAGTTATAAGCACCTAAAAAAAATCTGAAAAATACCCAGTTGGATATAACAAAAAGACTCCAATCCCATTCAAAAAATTTCAACCTGCAACCCCTCTGCATCATGAATCTTCCTCTTCAAAAACCTCCAACTTCAATCCTTCTCAATCTTCAAGAATAAAATTCAGAAAAAAAACTCAGCTTCAACTTCATCACATCAACACCTTCAACATCGATCACCAAAACCCCTTTTGTTCAAATATTCAACAAAATTCTCTCGGCACTCTGGCTTCAACTTACAACCATCCTCAACTCATCTTTATTTACATCAAAAAAAAACCTCACCAATATTCATGAAGATCCTGCATCATATTCAAATTAATATGCAGAAACGATTCAGAAATAGGAAGAAGAAAATGTAAGTTCAGTGCAACTCAATCCTTGGCGAAATTCACAGTGATGTCATCTTCCTCTTCAGTTTGCGAACAACTCAATCAACCTTCAACGGCAAATTCCATCTCCACCAACCACGCTGCTCTCCCTCTGTAATATCCTACTTCAGTGTGCGAGCAGCTTCGCAACCGCCATCCTCTTCGAAGCCACGATCCACGAAAACCAGCAACTACAACAAAAATGCGCACAAGATCCTGCTTCAGCAAGAATCGGCAACGACGGTATTCAGTGAGAGCCAAGAGAACTCGAAGAGGAAGAAAAGGGATCGATCTAACCACGACAAAGAAGAGTCGTAATTACCTGAGCCACGAAATCGGGATCCATCTTTATCATGTTTGAAGCATCACCGAGCTCCTCCAATCATCTTCATCCTCCAACAATCTACTGCTTCTTTTATCACCTTGCGCCACCATCTCCAATCATTAATTTCCATCATCCCCTGCAAGTTGATAACAACATCAAACAGCAACACACAAAAGAACAAGAAGAACAAGAATCAGTTTCCACAATTCAGAACAACGAATCAAGAAGGTAGCAAGATGGAAACAGAAATTGAAGCAAAGTAAATCGCAACGATGCCGAGGCTAAAATCATGGAGTGGAAGGAGAACAGGAGGCTCCAAAATACGATAGCATAAAGCAACATCTTGATCTGTTTGCTCGCCGTTCTTATGCATCTGTGAATCGAAGTCGTATCGTGTTCATCGAGATTCTGTGAACCAATTCGGACAAGGCTTTGCGACGGTGCAACCTAGCTCTCTCCCCGTCGTCGCCGGCCACGAGCCATGGTGTGGCGGAGTAACATGGAGCAGGGTGATTAAGAAGACGGAGGGATCAGCGGCAATAATATATGAGGAGGGACCGAACACACGCGGTCGGAGAAGATGGTGGAGGAATGTGCTTCCGGCGGCGATGTTGAATCAGAAGAGTATTGGGAAGAAGATGAGTTTTGCGGCTGACGTGGTGAGGGAATATGGCTTCATCCTTGGAGTTTGAGGTTGATAGGAATTTAGGGTTTCACAAATTTGGATTGGGCTTAGTGTATTCAGCACCATGAGATTTCTGAATGCACCACCCAAAATTCGGGTATACACCCCTCTTGCGGGTTTGATTGGAAGTGGGTTTTTCTCTCCATGGATTTTTTCTTCTTGCACCCATCAATTGCTATCCCTGCTTCCCCTACAGATCTCGTTTGGTGGATTGGGCCTAGGGCCTGAATGCTTGTTACACACCATATTCATTTATTGTACCTCATTATTTGTTCTTGTTTTTTTAGAAATTGTTAACATTTTTTGCGAAAAATGGTGATTAATTTCTTTGATAATTGATTTTTGTGGATTAATATGTTGATCCATTTTTCTTAATAATTTTTAATTAGATATTTTCATAATTTTAATTATGGTTTAGAATCAAGTTTGGATTAAAGGATTCATGGATTTTTTTTGATCGATATCGCATCGATTTCAATAATGTCGGAGCTTCACAAAGCCAATATGGAAGATGGGCATTTATTTTGCTCATAGGAGACTACAAGACCTTTCTTGGGGATTTTTTTTGGATTTCTTTTATGTGAAGAATCGACACTTCGGTCAAGTAAGTGATTTCGAGCTCTTTTCGGCTTTACGCATCATTTTAGTCGTATGCGGCTTAGGATCATATAACTTAAGGTGCATCTGAGCCCTCCCACCTGAGGCATTGGTTATATTTGTGATTTTTGATGATATGTATCGATTTTGGAACTTAGGGATTAGGTTAAGAACCATTAGGATCACTTCCTTTCACTTCCCCTTAAAAAACCATTTTTTCACCCGTTTCGTCGCAATTATTAAAAATAGTTTTAGGTGAGATAAAATTCTGGAAAAATTCATGAATGATCCTCATCCTCTTAATTAATTTTTCATATTTTTTATTTCCATATTTGGGTGGTTTTAATAATTAATTTGGATTTTAGATTACAAGCTGTCCCAAAAAGGAATGTTTTGGCATAAGGGACCAAAAACAATTTTTCCCCATAGGTGTGAGACCTATTTTTTGTGTGTGATTAATCACTGTAATTGGTGACATTTTTATTCTCATTAGGCATTTTTTTCATAATTTTTAGTGCCCTTTTTGATCCACTTTGTGAAGTTGTTTTTGGGTGATCATTCATTGTTACCTTGCTAGTCAAGAAATTGTTTTGGCACTTTGGTGCATAATTTTGTGGAATCCTTTTGGAAAATTTAAGATAATGACTTTATTATTTCAGGGATTTAATTTCATAATTTTTAAAGGCTTTTTGCTATTTTTCCATGTCACCTAGATCCTAGGTTGATTCATGTATGTATTTGCTCCATAACTTAAGTGTTAAGAAGGCATTCATGCCATTTGCTTGGGATACTTTTTGGTAGCTTTTAAGAGTTGATTATAGGTCATTTTTATGTCCTTAATTCCAGTTATAGGTCACTTTTTGAACCATGTTCATTTGGTTTGTTTTAATGTTTCAAAGTGCATACTTATGTGAATTAGTTTAACTTAAACGGTTTGTTAATCTCTTCTCATGTTTAACTTGAATTATGTGGAAATCATTAATGCCTATTCATGCATTCTAATGGCATCTCATAACTTGTATGCTACTGACCCATAATCATTTCATGCATATTCACATGCCATACTTCCTTAACTTTCATCATGTGCGATCTTATGCGATGTTTATTCCATTTCATCTCACATATTCTTCTCCTTGCTCCATATGCCTAAACCATGGCATCCATGATTATATATCCATTCACACATCTTAATAAGAATTCACTACTGACTTTGACGTTCATTTCATGTACTAATTCATGTTTGTAAGCCATATGCATTGATACTTCATCCATAAACCCTAATTTGCATTTATGTGAACTTAGGTGAACTTTTTGTACATAGTTTGACATAGTTTGATTTTGTGAGGTATCCTAGCCTACTTAGGGACCTATATCATGTAGCTACTGACTTTAGAAGTCATGTAACCTTTAGGTACCCTCACCTTTAGACTTAGGTCTTATTCTGAACCTAGTTCCATTCTAGGACGTTTATGGTACCTAATCGCTTTCATGCTTTGATTTTACTTCCAATATGCATTGTCATGCTAACTTTTGTTTTGTAGGGGGGAAGATTGAGGTGAGCATTACTTCATTCCTATCTCTTATGCATTTTAATTGTCTTTGCCTTAGCATTTTGTGCTTTGTTCATAGGTTCCCCTTTTGTTCTTTAGAACCAACTTAACCTCCTTAGGAAGTAAGTTGAGTTCTAATTCTCTTTTCTTCTTTTCCTTCTCTTCCTTAGGATTAGAATACCTCACTAACCATAGGACCTCCCTTGTAAATAAATCAATAAACAATTAGGATTGAGTCTTAGTCCCTTAGATTTTTCCTTTTCCGACTTGAGTCATTCTTTCTCCCTTCAAAAGAAAAGTAATAAAACACATAATGAAAACCGAACAATCTTGTACGACACGAGACTTTGTTGCGGAGTGTTTATACGCGTCCTGTTTCGGGGCGAGGTGTAAGTACTTCCCGCGATTGATAGGTCTTAGTATGAGAATGTTCACAAACAAACTTCAAAACACTTCTCATAAAAGACAAAACAAACAATAAATGACTATCCTGCGGGAATTTCTCTTCTCATCTCATTCACTCACAACGCGAACTCGCGACGACTTGTCTCATTTGCAAGACGGTAAACGCACTCGTACCAGATGAGCCTGCAACACCTGAGCATAGACATACGCAGTTCCAGCATAAAAAACACAAACAAATAGTTCCCGCCTTAGTTAGGCGAACTACGTCGACTCTGATCCTCATTGTCCCGATGAGGTACGTAGGCAGTGGGGTAGGGCCCATTCGAGCACATTCTTTATTTTCCCTACATTTCCCATTTCTTTCCATTCTCTCCTCTTATTCCTTTTTTCATTCCTCATTTCCATTCCAGTTAGCGGTTTTATTCAGCAGCAGTTATTCTTCTCACCCTTTGAAACAAACAAGCAAGCGTGGATCCCGTCGGGTACGGCGGACGGTCTGGGGTGCTAATACCTTCCCAGGTCGTAACCGACTCCCGAACTCAGATCTTTGGTTCGCAGGACCTTGTCCTTTCCTTCTTTCTCAGGTTTGTGCAACATTACCTTTCCCATTCATTCGGGATAAAAATGTCTGGCTGGCGACTCTAACCTTTCCGCGCCACTTTCGCGTTTGTACTAGGATGAAAATCCCGGGAGCGACAGCTGGCGACTCTGCTGGGGATGAGACATGATTCTTCCGGTTTCCCTTGTAGAGTCAATCCTAGCGCCTGTTTGGTTTTGTTTCTTTGGGTGTTTATATGTTTGTTGCTGTGTGCTTTAGTTTAGCTTTACTGTTTTCATTTACAGCTTTTATTTACCGCATTTATTTACCGCTTTCAGTATTTTATTTTCCATGCATCATATTATACTGGACTGTCTGGCTGTGTTGGTTTTCATTTTTTCTGTGGGTGGGAGTTACTGTGAGATAAGCCAAATACCCGGCTTGAGTGCACCATAGGATTAGCGTGGACAGACATTGTACTCTTATGGTATCTCACCATGATGGGTGGCGATGTGTTCCACACCCAGATTGCGATTGTCTTGGAACTATTCTGTGTGGGGATTACCTCACTTCAGGGTACGACCTTGATAGTTATGTGCATCTGGTGACCGATCTTCGAGGACCTTAATGGGAACACCCCTCTCCAGTGATGACAGTGGCAGACCACATTTGTTGGCAAACCCACTCGCATCCGAGGGTCCATTGGGAACTCGCATAGGATGGCCTGGTTCTCTCATAGGAATTCAGTTAAAGCAAACTGATCGTATGACGATAGTATTGTACCCTTCGGGATGAATGTACTATTGTTTCTCGACTCAGTGCTTGAAGCTGGAAACTTGTGAGGGATGCTTGTTTTTCCGGACTCAACTGAGACCTCCCTGAGTAGTACATAATGCCAAACCGATTCCCTGATTTGGTCATGAGTCATTTCTCGGAAATGGTGAACGTATTATTGCTATTCGGCTTTGAGAGTCCGTGATGTTGACCCGAGTAGCACACCCGTGAGATTGGGAGGGGTTTACAGGTTTGCAGGAACCCTAAACTTCAACATACCCACTTTGACAGTATTGTTCAGTGTTCTATGGTTCTCTGATCCTGTGATTCGGGAGTTCTATTCAGAGAAATTGTTACTGTGATTACCATTGCGACCTTGACATTATGACTGTTATTATGACTCTCCACAGACACTTGGCTCGTTGTTCAACTTCAACACCATCAGTGACTATTCAATTATGTGATCCAGTTCTACAGTTATTGGGTTCTCAGTTATGGGGTTTTGTACAAAGATGGTGCTGCTATTATGGTTCTATTCAGACAGTTGGTTCACTGCTCAACACCAACATCAGACCATTGATCACATGCCTGTTGCATACATGACATCATAGCATTTCTACACACATGTTCAGTTATTTCTGAGGATCACATATCTGAATCATGCCATTGGACTTTGTCTGTGTCAAAACTTGAATCAAAGCAGTTAGATTCCTCAGGAATAATTGAACATGGCATTTGCATACATCCTTGCATTCTTGACAGGTGTTCAGAGACAGATTATTATCCTGACTTGGTTTCCCTTCACAATGGACAACTTGAATCACATTCGTTAAGGTATATATTTGAAGCAACTTCGGGCGAAGGTTATGAGACGAAGACCCAGCTGAGGCCATTCAGGGCAGAGGTATAAGCTTTATTTCAGAACCAGAAACTGTTGAAAGAGGAAGTCAACCAGATGAAGACTCAGATAAGCAGGTTATGGAAATCCTGAATGTGGTGTCAAGGAAATGAAGCTATTTTCATCCCTATTGAGGGGAACTACGCTGCTCTGATTCTCCATTGGTCAATGGAGATACGTAGGCAGGAGATCGTGCAAGATCTTTCCGAGCAACCTTATTTATTAACCTTATCAACCTCTGCCCGCCAGATGTCGTTTGTCAGCATTCAACCTCAGCTTCCCAAGAGATTCCTAGGGCCAGAGCATATGGGTAAAGTCCAGAACAACTTGAGAAGAGGTTTGATCATACTTTGAGGTCGTACGTGCAACGAGTTTCCTCATTTACTCAAGTTCAAACCAGTTGGGCTAATCACATCAGGATCATCTCCGACAAAGCTTCCTTTGAGGTTTCAATGCCAAGTATGACTACCGTTCTGGGGCACCTGGCCTTTTAATTGAAGATTGCAAATCTTTCAGAGACAAGGGTAAAAACAAGGTCGCGAATGTGATGGACTTCAAGACTATTGTGTTCGCACCAGGTAAAGGTGGGAATATGGCACCGAATCAGTAATAGAATGAACATCCAGACTGCTGACTGTTGAAAGTCTCTGAGAGCAACAAATCCAGACGGAGTCGGACCTCCTCAGTAATGGCAACCACGACGTAAAGGCTAGGTGCAAGTACCACTCAGGGGCATTTAGACATACCATTGGACAACTGTGATACGTTCAGGGACAAGGTTCAAATTTTGATCGACTCAAAGGTCATCATGCCAGAAGGTCTGCTCACATATTGAAATCTCCTCATCAAATTGGCCTCCCAATTTGCAAATGCATCTTCAGAAGCAATAAGTCCAGACGGAGTCAAGTCTCCTCAATGACGGCAATGTTCAACTTCTTTACTGTATTTTCATTTGTAGTTTATATTATTTGTTTAAACATTTGTATGCATGCATGAAACTTATTTGTTTTTGAATGATAACCATAATAAAATACACATGTTTCTCTTGAAGTAATCCATTCGTATTCACTCATGATTTTGTGTATGTGCATTGCAATACCAACTGTTGTGATTAAACTCTATCAGGGAGGACGACGAAATGAAAACGCAAAAATCTCTAACTGTGTGCTTTTGAGAAAGACCCTGTTGACGATGTACAGGCATTGTTTCAAGTCCTAAACACCGGAGATATAAGGGAGATAGACCCTCGCCAACCCATTTGAGCCTTGAAGTAGGAGTATATTTTCGCATGAAAAAACCCTTGCATTTAACCCAGGGGCAGGGTAGGTGTCAGCTAGCTGGACCGATCGTTCAAATTTCGAAAAGGAGTGCAAATCTGAGGATTCATTACCTTTCGTTGTACCAAATCAAGAGGTCCAATGACCAGGAACCACAATGGTTATCCCAATCAAGAGGTCCAAAGACCGGAGACCACAATGGTTATCCCTCAACAACCAAGAAGTGGGACAATCACGACCCTTTCAAAGCAATCAAGACAAACAGTGTCACACGATTTGTTCAAAAAAAAAGAAGAATTGAAAAAAAAATGAATGAGAAAGCCCGCTAAGTCGAAACTTGAAAACAAGCGACTTAGGCAAAAATTAGGGCATCCCGCTGGACTTCACAATCAAGGATTCACAAGAATCAGTCCAGGCAAAAGTTAGGGATAAGAAAAATAATGCAAAATCGAAAGACGAAAAGGATTACTCAAGAAAGATCCTTAAAACAAGAACAAAGTCGTGTGGCACAGACACCAAAGATAAGAGGGGTGACTGACTCCCAACAACAACCTGTTTGGTGCTTACACCGTTAGTGTAATTGGTTCCTCAACCATCACAAAACCCTTTTTGAGAGGTGAACGCTTGTGAAAGCTAGCTGAAAATAGGAATGGAGAACATCACGAAGATGGGTGGGAACAAATAAATTTCGAGCCTATATCTTTTGTTTCTATAACCGTGAACCAGGCCACGATACAACCCTCAAAAGTCCTAACTGAAACAGGGTTATTTTTGAGAGCGTACTACCACAAGATCGCGTTTTTGACTCCTATGAGTTGTGCTAAAAGTTCTTTGTTGGTGTTTCATGTGCATGCTTTCATTCATCAAACATATCTTAACCAGTGATTCACTCACAAAGGTTTGCGACATCTTTTTCAGTAAAACTTCAAAAGTAACATGTGTGTTGCATTAGAATTTTCATTCTCAAAATAAACATTTTCTGCTTGCATACATTTGTTTGGCATCATAAAAGTTTACGTATGGAATCTCAGTCCAGAAGCTTAATCTTGCCAAGTTGAGAAGTTTGAAACTTCCAAAGGACAATCTGTCGAGATAAACCTTTCTAAGAAACTCCATTGAGTAGGGACTTTCCCAACAGTCGTAGCAAGAGCCAATTAATCTGGGGCAATCATGCCGAGCAATCTCTTCAAAATTCAGCCAAGCTGGGGCAATCACTTCGAGATTTAAATCTCTCAAAGAGCCATGAGTCTGATGCATGCATTCAAATTTCAGCCAAACTGAGGCAATTACTTCGAGATCCAATCTCTCAAAGAACAATTGATCTGGGTGTTTTCTTTAGAGCACAGTCATTCAGAGGTGATCACTTCAAGGCTCGTACTGGGGCAGGCCCCCCCAAGAGCACTAGAAGTTACTCTCTCCCGAAGACAGTTTATCAAAAGCACCTATCCGGAGTTCAATATACTAGAGCAGAATATCTCACAGTGATATGAGGTTCTTCATGAATCCTTGCGAGGCAGATTCTTGCACGAACCATGCAGTCTGGGGCAGTTATTTCGAGATCCGACGAATCTCTCCAAGAGTTTGAAGACACTGAGGCATCTCGTATGCCAGTTTTCTGTAAAATCCTCTTGAGACATTATCTTTTGATAGATCCTAATAGAAGGCGAGTTGAAGATTGTAAAGAACCATTGTTCACTCATGATTAGTTGACAACCTATCAACCCGGGGCTAGGGGCAAAGCCATTGTCGGCACAGTACTTCAAGAGTTGTTTCGTCGGCAGACTTCATTGATCAAAATTCCTTAGCAAGTCTCATGGAAGGGTACTTCTTGAGAAGAAGGGTATCATCGTCTCTCATCACCAGCATGAGACGCCTTACATCTCTCATTCCCAACATGAGAGGATTTATCTCTTATTCCCAGCAAGTGGCAGCTTGAGCTTTTATCTTCAGCAGGAAGCTTTATCATTGATATCACCCGTCATCCCCAGTAATGTGGAAGTCGAAATTTCTCCCAGCAAGGTAGCAGAAGGTGGGTGTTATCCCCAAGCAGGAGTTTCCCTTCAAACAGGGGCAATTTTCAGCAGTATAAGGAGTGTCTTGCCTCCCCAGCAATTGCTTCCTCAGCAGTATCATACCTTGGGTTCTCAGCCAAGTCAAGAAGGTCCTCACTTCCCCGTCAGAGTTCAAGAAGAGTCCATCTCCAGCAGGGTCTTGGCTCTCCAATCTCAAAGTCCAATTTATTTTTGGCAATGGCGGCAGTTCAGAGTCGGTGTATCATTGACAGCCTTCCCCGCAGAGTTGTCTTCTTCTCACAAAGATCAATCAGATCAATGCAGTGATCATCAGTTCCTCCCAGTCAAGCCATCAGGGATATCTATTATCTCCTCATCGGGAGACCCCTTTGCATTTGCATTTGCATCCAATAATCATCATTACATTTGCATCCTCCAAAGCGTAGCATTTCCATCATCATGGAGCATTACGCCATAAATTCAAACATATGCATGCCAGCATGGGCCAGTTTTGAGGTATATTACGAGCATCTTCTCAACCTGAAGTACTCCGCACAGAGGATACCAACATCACTTCTCAGACATCCTTGTCTTTTCAAGTCAATGTTTGTCACTTATTCCGCGTCTTGTTTGGTACAATAGTCGCATCACAGGTCCCCGTTTCGTACAACGGTCCTGTTTTCTTGGGCTCTCGTTTATGTACAACGATCCCGTTCCATCTTGTCCTATTTTCTTTGTGTTTGGTTATCAGTCGAGGCTGGTATACCTTTGCGTCTCCATTCGAGGATGGTTTCGTGTTAGATCCGAGGATCTTTTGATTTGTCATTCGAGGATGGCATTTCTTTTCTTCAAGTCCTTCTGCGGTTGGTCTTGTTGTTGTGGCTATTATTCGAGGATAGTAGTTCACTTTTTGAGCTTATTGATCGAGGTCAGTTTGTCTCTTTTGCAAAGTATGTCTGCGGTCAGCTTTGTGTTTGGTTATCAGTCGAGGCTGGTATACCTTTGCGTCTCCATTCGAGGATGGTTTCGTGTTAGATCCGAGGATCTTTTGATTTGTCATTCGAGGATGGCATTTCTTTTCTTCAAGTCCTTCTGCGGTTGGTCTTGTTGTTGTTTTGTGTGGCTATTATTCGAGGATAGTAGTTCACTTTTGAGCTTATTGATCGAGGTCAGTTTGTCTCTTTTGCAAAGTCTGTCTGAGGTCAGCTTTGTTTGTTTGGTTATTAGTCGAGGCTGGTATACCTTTGTGTCTCCATTCGAGGATGGTTTCGTGTTAGATCCGAGGATCTTTTGGATTGTCATTCGAGGATGGCATTCTTTTCTTCAAGTCCTTCTGCGGTTGGTCTTTTTCTTGTTGTTGTGGCTATTATTCGAGGATAGTAGTTCACTTGTTTTGAGCTTATTGATCGAGGTCAGTTTGTCTCTTTTGCAAAGTCTGTCTGAGGTCAGCTTTGTTGTTTGGTTATCAGTCGGGCCTGGTATACCTTTGCGTCTCCATTCGAGGATGGTTTCGTGTTAGATCCGAGGATCTTTTGATTTGTCATGCGAGGATGACATATCTTTTCTTCAAGTCCTTCTGCGGTTGGTCTTGTTGTTGTTTTGTGTGGCTATTATTCGAGGATAGTAGTTCACTTTTGAGCTTATTGATCGAGGTCAGTTTGTCTCTTTTGCAAAGTCTGTCTGAGGTCAGTCTTTGTTGTTGATGGTTATCGCCTGCGGCCGGTATACCATGGTGTTTCTATTCGAGGAGGGTTTTAGCATTGGATTCGAGGATCCCTTGTGAGTTGTTATTCGAGGATGGCATTCTTCCCAGCATATTTCCACCTGGTTCTATTTTCGCTACCTATTCAGAGGCCAAAATCAGAAAATAAATAAATAAATAAATGGGCAGATGGCATTTCCATTACCCTCAGTGTGCAAATTTTCAGGTTTTATTCGAGTATTCAATCACTCCATACCTTGAACGTATAAAAGCTGTTGCAATTATTCATTCAGGTATGCAGGTGATTGAATAGGGGCAGCTGTAATACCTCAAAATTTGCCCTCATTTTTGTTTCCCTAACTAGCTTTCTGTTTTGCATTCCATCTGCATCTCCCATTAGGTCGTAACATCATGATCATGCATTTCATGGATTCATACGGCAGGGGATCAAACTTTTTTTGGTGACTCGAATTTTCCTATTCGGAGGTGATTCATCTGGCTATTATCTCGAAATTGAAACAAAGGTTGAGCTCACTTCGCCGTGGGCGCATTCTCGGTCAAAGTTCATCAAGTGCCAAGATTTACTTTTTTCAGTATTCATTAAGAGGGTGCATCTCAAGAAAGTTCAGGTTTCTCAATTTTATGTTCATTAGATTAAGGTCCTCATGTAAAGATTATCTTGGTCATCACATGCTTCGCCATTTTTAGACTCATCGTTATCACGGTGATTAAAGGTGTTTTATGTGTTGTATACGGATCGATTTGGGTTCTACGAAGGTTTTCATTTGAGAATGTCATTCCCAATTAGTCCAAGGATAAATTGTTCAAGGCATGATTATTCAAGTCATCAAACATTATTCAAGGCGCAAGTTCAAGGTCAAGTGTGAGGTTCACTTTGGCATGGTGATAATTAGAGAAAATTTGTGGCATTTTAATGATGAAACCTCTCATCCATGATTTCGGCTTTAAAATCCAATTAACCATACTCTATATCCACTTGGTAGTCTACTTAAAGTCAAATCCATTTTAAATCCATATTTTGTCCTTTAACCAAAACTCTTTTTCATTTTTTTTCCATTGTTGGAAAGCCATCTTAGTGAGTTAGAACCAAGTCATGTTATATCCCCTCAAATATGTATCCATTTTTGTGATTAAAATCATAAATTCTTTGGTTTCAAAATATATTCGGTTAGTCCATTTTAATATTATCTTCTAATTCAAATATCCATCCATTCGTCCAAATTTAGTCCGAAAAGAATAAATAACATGTCTTTCCCAAAGCTATCCATAACTGGTTCAAGCTCATTTTCTGTTCAGTCTTATCAACAATATTCATTCTAAATCCAATCTCATTCATATTAAACCATTCTTTATTTTTCTATTTTTATATAAATCCAGCTCATATTGATATATTCATTTAAAAAAAAATAGGAATTTTCCAATAACAGAATCACAGCCAAGGAAAAACATGGATTAAGTTCATAACTTAGAAAAATTGAGAACCAGAAAAGAAGGTTTCTATCCCAAAAGTCTTCACAGCAAAAATTCATGTACAAAGAAAAGTTTGAATTCAACAGAATAACTGAATTCAGTTAATTCAGTTATAAGCACCTAAAAAAAATCTGAAAAATACCCAGTTGGATATAACAAAAAGACTCCAATCCCATTCAAAAAATTTCAACCTGCAACCCCTCTGCATCATGAATCTTCCTCTTCAAAAACCTCCAACTTCAATCCTTCTCAATCTTCAAGAATAAAATTCAGAAAAAAAACTCAGCTTCAACTTCATCACATCAACACCTTCAACATCGATCACCAAAACCCCTTTTGTTCAAATATTCAACAAAATTCTCTCGGCACTCTGGCTTCAACTTACAACCATCCTCAACTCATCTTTATTTACATCAAAAAAAAACCTCACCAATATTCATGAAGATCCTGCATCATATTCAAATTAATATGCAGAAACGATTCAGAAATAGGAAGAAGAAAATGTAAGTTCAGTGCAACTCAATCCTTGGCGAAATTCACAGTGATGTCATCTTCCTCTTCAGTTTGCGAACAACTCAATCAACCTTCAACGGCAAATTCCATCTCCACCAACCACGCTGCTCTCCCTCTGTAATATCCTACTTCAGTGTGCGAGCAGCTTCGCAACTGCCATCCTCTTCGAAGCCACGATCCACGAAAACCAGCAACTACAACAAAAATGCGCACAAGATCCTGCTTCAGCAAGAATCGGCAACGACGGTATTCAGTGAGAGCCAAGAGAACTCGAAGAGGAAGAAAAGGGATCGATCTAAACACGACAAAGAAGAGTCGTAATTACCTGAGCCACGAAATCGGGATCCATCTTTATCATGTTTGAAGCATCACCGAGCTCCTCCAATCATCTTCATCCTCCAACAATCTACTGCTTCTTTTATCACCTTGCGCCACCATCTCCAATCATTAATTTCCATCATCCCCTGCAAGTTGATAACAACATCAAACAGCAACACACAAAAGAACAAGAAGAACAAGAATCAGTTTCCACAATTCAGAACAACGAATCAAGAAGGTAGCAAGATGGAAACAGAAATTGAAGCAAAGTAAATCGCAACGATGCCGAGGCTAAAATCATGGAGTGGAAGGAGAACAGGAGGCTCCAAAATACGATAGCATAAAGCAACATCTTGATCTGTTTGCTCGCCGTTCTTATGCATCTGTGAATCGAAGTCGTATCGTGTTCATCGAGATTCTGTGAACCAATTCGGACAAGGCTTTACGACGGTGCAACCTAGCTCTCTCCCCGCCGTCGCCGGCCACGAGCCATGGCGTGGCGGAGTAACATGGAGCAGGGTGATTAAGAAGATGGAGGGATCATCGGCAAGAATATATGAGGAGGGACCGAACACACGCGGTCGGAGAAGATGGTGGAGGAATGTGCTTCCGGCGGCGATGTTGAATCAGAAGAGTATTGGGAAGAAGATGAGTTTTGCGGCTGACGTGGTGAGGGAATATGGCTTCATCCTTGGAGTTTGAGGTTGATAGGAATTTTGGGTTTCAAAAATTTGGATTGGGCTTAGTGTATTCAGCACCATGAGATTTCTGAATGCACCACCCAAAATTCGGGTATACACCCCTCTTGCGGGTTTGATTGGAAGTGGGTTTTTCTCTCCATGGATTTTTTCTTCTTGCACCCATCAATTGCTATCCCTGCTTCCCCTACAGATCTCGTTTGGTGGATTGGGCCTAGGGCCTGAATGCTTGTTACACACCATATTCATTTATTGTACCTCATTATTTGTTCTTGTTTTTTTAGAAATTGTTAACATTTTTTGCGAAAAATGGTGATTAATTTCTTTGATAATTGATTTTTGTGGATTAATATGTTGATCCATTTTTCTTAATAATTTTTAATTAGATATTTTCATAATTTTAATTATGGTTTAGAATCAAGTTTGGATTAAAGGATTCATGGATTTTTTTTTATCGATATCGCATCGATTTCAATAATGTCGGAGCTTCACAAAGCCAATATGGAAGATGGGCATTTATTTTGCTCATAGGAGACTACAAGACCTTTCTTGGGGATTTTTTTTGGATTTCTTTTATGTGAAGAATCGACACTTCGGTCAAGTAAGTGATTTCGAGCTCTTTTCGGCTTTACGCATCATTTTAGTCGTATGCGGCTTAGGATCATATAACTTAAGGTGCATCTGAGCCCTCCCACCTGAGGCATTGGTTATATTTGTGATTTTTGATGATATGTATCGATTTTGGAACTTAGGGATTAGGTTAAGAACCATTAGGATCACTTCCTTTCACTTCCCCTTAAAAAACCATTTTTTCACCCGTTTCGTCGCAATTATTAAAAATAGTTTTAGGTGAGATAAAATTCTGGAAAAATTCATGAATGATCCTCATCCTCTTAATTAATTTTTCATATTTTTTATTTCCATATTTGGGTGGTTTTAATAATTAATTTGGATTTTAGATTACAAGCTGTCCCAAAAAGGAATGTTTTGGCATAAGGGACCAAAAACAATTTTTCCCCATAGGTGTGAGACCTATTTTTTGTGTGTGATTAATCACTGTAATTGGTGACATTTTGATGCTCATTAGGCATTTTTTTCATAATTTTTAGTGCCCTTTTTGATCCACTTTGTGAAGTTGTTTTTGGGTGATCATTCATTGTTACCTTGCTAGTCAAGAAATTGTTTTGGCACTTTGGTGCATAATTTTGTGGAATCCTTTTGGACAATTTAAGATAATGACTTTATTATTTCAGGGATTTAATTTCATAATTTTTAAAGGCTTTTTGCTATTTTTCCATGTCACCTAGATCCTAGGTTGATTCATGTATGTATTTGCTCCATAACTTAAGTGTTAAGAAGGCATTCACGCCATTTGCTTGGGATACTTTTTGGTAGCTTTTAAGAGTTGATTATAGGTCATTTTTATGTCCTTAATTCCAGTTATAGGTCACTTTTTGAACCATGTTCATTTGGTTTGTTTTAATGTTTCAAAGTGCATACTTATGTGAATTAGTTTAACTTAAACGGTTTGTTAATCTCTTCTCATGTTTAACTTGAATTATGTGGAAATCATTAATGCCTATTCATGCATTCTAATGGAATCTCATAACTTGTATGCTACTGACCCATAATCATTTCATGCATATTCACATGCCATACTTCCTTAACTTTCATCATGTGCGATCTTATGCGATGTTTATTCCATTTCATCTCACATATTCTTCTCCTTGCTCCATATGCCTAAACCATGGCATCCATGATTATATATCCATTCACACATCTTAATAAGAATTCACTACTGACTTTGATGTTCATTTCATGTACTAATTCATGTTTGTAAGCCATATGCATTCATACTTCATCCATAAACCCTAATTTGCATTTATGTGAACTTAGGTGAACTTTTTGTACATAGTTTGACATAGTTTGATTTTGTGAGGTATCCTAGCCTACTTAGGGACCTATATCATGTAGCTACTGACTTTAGAAGTCATGTAACCTTTAGGTACCCTCACCTTTAGACTTAGGTCTTATTCTGAACCTAGTTCCATTCTAGGACGTTTATGGTACCTAATCGCTTTCATGCTTTGATTTTACTTCCAATATGCATTGTCATGCTAACTTTTGTTTTGTAGGGGGGAAGATTGAGGTGAGCATTACTTCATTCCTATCTCTTATGCATTTTAATTGTCTTTGCCTTAACATTTTGTGCTTTGTTCATAGGTTCCCCTTTTGTTCTTTAGAACCAACTTAACCTCCTTAGGAAGTAAGTTGAGTTCTAATTCTCTTTTCTTCTTTTCCTTCTCTTCCTTAGGATTAGAATACCTCACTAACCATAGGACCTCCCTTGTAAATAAATCAATAAACAATTAGGATTGAGTCTTAGTCCCTTAGATTTTTCCTTTTCCGACTTGAGTCATTCTTTCTCCCTTCAAAAGAAAAGTAATAAAACACATAATGAAAACCGAACAATCTTGTACGACACGAGACTTTGTTGCGGAGTGTTTATACGCGTCCTGTTTCGGGGCGAGGTGTAAGTACTTCCCGCGATTGATAGGTCTTAGTATGAGAATGTTCACAAACAAACTTCAAAACACTTCTCATAAAAGACAAAACAAACAATAAATGACTATCCTGCGGGAATTTCTCTTCTCATCTCATTCACTCACAACGCGAACTCGCGACGACTTGTCTCATTTGCAAGACGGTAAACGCACTCGTACCAGATGAGCCTGCAACACCTGAGCATAGACATACACAGTTCCAGCATAAAAAACACAAACAAATAGTTCCCGCCTTAGTTAGGCGAACTACGTCGACTCTGATCCTCATTGTCCCGATGAGGTACGTAGGCAGTGGGGTAGGGCCCATTCGAGCACATTCTTTATTTTCCCTACATTTCCCATTTCTTTCCATTCTCTCCTCTTATTCCTTTTTTCATTCCTCATTTCCATTCCAGTTAGCGGTTTTATTCAGCAGCAGTTATTCTTCTCACCCTTTGAAACAAACAAGCAAGCGTGGATCCCGTCGGGTACGGCGGACGGTCTGGGGTGCTAATACCTTCCCAGGTCGTAACCGACTCCCGAACTCAGATCTTTGGTTCGCAGGACCTTGTCCTTTCCTTCTTCCTCAGGTTTGTGCAACATTACCTTTCCCATTCATTCGGGATAAAAATGTCTGGCTGGCGACTCTAACCTTTCCGCGCCACTTTCGCGTTTGTACTAGGATGAAAATCCCGGGAGCGACACATTGTTGTGTTTATAACATGGATATTTTAAGGGTATTTATAGTGAAATTTTTATGTTTTTTAACTTGGAACATTTTTTATGGTTTTGATAGTGAAATTGTTGAGTTATTTTTTACTTGGAACTTTCTTATTCTTTTAAAAGTGAAATTATAGAGTTTTTTAAATTTGATCTTTTTTAAGGTCCTTTATAGTGAAATTTTGAGTTTACTAACATGGTACTTTTGTTATGGATTTTATAGTCAAACTGTTGAGTTTTTTCACTTGGAAATTTTTTTTTGGTTTTTGTAGTTAAATTGTTGAGTTTTTTTTATCTTTATACATTTTTAATGGTTTTTATAGTGAAACTGTTGAGTTTTTCCACTTGGATATTTTGTTATGGTTTTTATAGTGAAATTGTTGAGTTTTTAAACTCGAGATATTTTTTATATGATTTTTATAATGAAGCTATTGAGTTTTTTTACTTGGTAATTTTGTTATTGTTTTTATAGTGATTTTATTTTAGTTTTTTTTAATTATTTGGAAATTTTTCTATGTTTTTCATAGTAACATTGTTTTGTTTATAACATAGATAATTTTAGGTATTTATAGTGAAACTTTTATGTTTTTTAATTTGGAACATTTATTATGGTTTTGATAGTGAAATTGTTGAGTTATTTTTAACTTGGAACTTTCTTATTCTTTTAAAAGTGAAATTATAGAGTTTTTTAAATTTGATCTTTTTTAAAATCCTTTATAGTGAAATTTTGAGTTTACTAACTTGGTACTTATGTTATGGATTTTATAGTCAAACTGTTGAGTTTTTTCACTTGGAAATTTTGTTATGGTTTTTATAGTTAAATTGTTGAGTTTTTTTATCTTTGATCGTTTTTAATGGTTTTTATAGTGAAATTGTTGAGTTTTTCCAATTGGATATTTTGTTATGGTTTTTATAGTGAAATTGTTGAGTTTTTAAACCCGAGATATTTTTTATATGGTTTTTATTATGAAACTATTGAGTTTTTTTACTTGATAATTTTGTTATTGTTTTTATAGTGAATTTTTTTAGTTTTTTTTAATTATTTGGAACTTTTTCTATGCTTTTCATAGTAACATTGTTGTGTTTATAACATGGATATTTTTAGGGTATTTATAGTTAAATATTTTTATGTTTTTTAACTTGGAACATTTTTTATTGTTTTGATGGTGAAATTGTTGAGTTATTTTTTACTTGGAACTTTCTTATTCTTTTAAAAGTGAAATTATAGAGTTTTTTAAATTTGATCTTTTTTAAGGTCCTTTATAGTGAAATTTTGAGTTTACTAACATGGTACTTTTGTTATGGATTTTATAGTCAAACTGTTGAGTTTTTTCACTTGGAAATTTTGTTATGGTTTTTATAGTTAAATTGTTGAGTTTTTTTATCTTTATACATTTTTTTAATGGTTTTTATAGTGAAACTGTTGAGTTTTTCCACTTGGATATTTTGTTATGGTTTTTATAGTGAAATAGTTGAGTTTTTAAACTCGAGATATTTTTATATGGTTTTTATAATGAAACTATTGAGTTTTTTACTTGATAATTTTGTTATTGTTTATATAGTGAATTTTTTTAGTTTTTTTTTTAATTATTTGGAACTTTTTTATGCTTTTCATAGTAACGTTGTTGTGTTTATAACATGGATATTTTTAGGCTATTTATAGTGAAACTTTTATGTTTTTTAACTTGGAACATTTATTATGGTTTTTATAGTGAAATTGTTGAGTTATTTTTAACTTGGAAATTTCTTATTCTTTTAAAAGTGAAATTATAGAGTTTTTTAAATTTGATCTTTTTTAAGATCCTTTTTAGTGAAATTTTGAGTTTACAAACTTGGTACTTTTGTTATGGATTTTATAGTCAAACTGTTGAGTTTTTTCAGTTGGAAATTTTGTTATGGTTTTTATAGTTAAATTGTTGAGTTTTTTTTTATCTTTATACATTTTTTAATGCTTTTTATAGTGAAACTATTGAGTTTTTCCACTTGGATATTTTGTTATGGTTTTTATAGTGAAATTGTTAAGTTTTTAAACTCGAGATATTTTTATATGATTTTTATAATGAAGCTATTGAGTTTTTTTACTTGGTAATTTTGTTATTGATTTTATAGTGAATTTGTTCAAGTTATTTTTTAATTATTTGGAACTTTTTCTATGCTTTTCATAGTAACATTGTTGTGTTTATATCATGGATATTTTTTGGTATTTATCGTGAAACTTTTATGTTTTTTTACTTGGAACATTTTTTTATGGTTTTGATAGTGAAATTGTTGAGTTATTTTTAACTTGGAACTTTCTTATTCTTTTAAAAGTGAAATTATAGAGTTTTTTAAATTTGATCTTTTTTAAGGTCCTTTATAGTGAAATTTTGAGTTTACTAACATGGTACTTTTGTTATGGATTTTATAGTCAAACTGTTGAGTTTTTTCACTTGGAAATTTTGTTATGGTTTTTATAGTTAAATTGTTGAGTTTTTTTTATCTTTGATCGTTTTTAATGGTTTTTATCGTGAAATTGTTGAGTTTTTCCAATTGGATATTTTGTTATGGTTTTTATAGTGAAATTGTTGAGTTTTTAAACACGAGATATTTTTTATATGGTTTTTATTATGAAACTATTGAGTTTTTTTACTTGGTAATTTTGTTATTGTTTTTATAGTTAATTTTTATAGTTTTTTTTTAATTATTTGGAACTTTTTCTACGCTTTTCATAGTAACATTGTTGTGTTTATAACATGGATATTTTTCGGGTATTTATAGTGAAATTTTTATGTTTTTTAACTTGGAACATTTTTTTATGGTTTTGATAGTGAAATTGTTGAGTTATTTTTAACTTGGAACTTTCTTATTCTTTTAAAAGTGAAATTATAGAGTTTTTTTAAATTTGATCTATTTTAAGGTCCTTTATAGTTAAATTTTTTAGTTTACTAACTTGGTACTATTGTTATGGATTTTATAGTCAAACTGTTGAGTTTTTTCACTTGGAAATTTTGTTATGGTTTTTATTGTTAAATTGTTGAGTTTTTTATCTTTGATCGTTTTTTAATGGTTTTTATAGTTAAATTGTTGAGTTTTTTATCTTTATACATTTTTAATGGTTTTTATAGTAAAACTGTTGAGTTTTTCCAATTGGATATTTTGTTATGGTTTTTATAGTGAAATTATTGAGTTTTTAAACTCGAGATATTTTTTATATGGTTTTTATAATGAAACTATTGATTTTTTTTACTTGGTAATTTTGTTATTGTTTTTATAGTGAATTTTTTTAGTTTTTTTTTAATTATCTCGAACTTTTTCTATGCTTTTCATAGTAACATTGTTGTTTTTATTACATGGATATTTTAAAGGTATTTATAGTGAAATTTTTGTTTTTTAACTTGGAACATTTTTTATGATTTTGATAGTGAAATTGTTGAGTTATTTTTTACTTGGAACTTTCTTATTCTTTTAAAAGTGAAATTATAGAGTTTTTTAAATTTGATCTTTTTTAAGGTCCTTTATAGTGAAATTTTGAGTTTACTAACATGATACTTTTGTTATGGATTTTATAGTCAAACTGTTGAGTTTTTTCACTTGGAAATTTTGTTATGGTTTTTATAGTTAAATTGTTGAGTTTTTTTATCTTTATACATTTTTTTAATGGTTTTTATAGTGAAACTGTTGAGTTTTTCCACTTGGATATTTTGTTATGGTTTTTATAGTGAAATAGTTGAGTTTTTAAACTCGAGATATTTTTATATGGTTTTTATAATGAAACTATTGAGTTTTTTACTTGATAATTTTGTTATTGTTTATATAGTGAAATTTTTTAGTTTTTTTTAATTATTTGGAACTTTTTTATGCTTTTCATAGTAACATTGTTGTGTTTATAACATGGATATTTTTAGGCTATTTATAGTGAAACTTTTATGTTTTTTAACTTGGAACATTTATTATGGTTTTTATAGTGAAATTGTTGAGTTATTTTTAACTTGGAACTTTCTTATTCTTTTAAAAGTGAAATTATAGAGTTTTTTAAATTTGATCTTTTTTAAGATCCTTTATAGTGAAATTTTGAGTTTACAAACTTGGTACTTTTGTTATGGATTTTATAGTCAAACTGTTGAGTTTTTTCACTTGGAAATTTTGTTATGGTTTTTATAATTAGATTGTTGAGTTTTTTTTATCTTTATACATTTTTTAATGCTTTTTATAGTGAAACTATTGAGTTTTTCCACTTGGATATTTTGTTATGGTTTTTATAGTGAAATTGTTAAGTTTTTAAACTCGAGATATTTTTATATGATTTTTATAATGAAGCTATTGAGTTTTTTTACTTGGTAATTTTGTTATTGATTTTATAGTGAATTTGTTTAAGTTATTTTTTTAATTATTTGGAACTTTTTCTATGCTTTTCATAGTAACATTGTTGTGTTTATATCATGGATATTTTTTGGTATTTATAGTGAAACTTTTATGTTTTTTTACTTGGAAATTTTTTTATGGTTTTGATAGTGAAATTGTTGAGTTATTTTTAACTTGGAACTTTCTTATTCTTTTAAAAGTGAAATTATAGAGTTTTTTAAATTTGATCTTTTTTAAGGTCCTTTATAGTGAAATTTTGAGTTTACTAACATGGTACTTTTGTTATGGAATTTATAGTCAAACTGTTGAGTTTTTTCACTTGGAAATTTTGTTATGGTTTTTATAGTTAAATTGTTGAGTTTTTTTTTATCTTTGATCGTTTTTAATGGTTTTTATCGTGAAATTGTTGAGTTTTTCCAATTGGATATTTTGTTATGGTTTTTATAGTGAAATTGTTGAGTTTTTAAACCCGAGATATTTTTTATATGGTTTTTATTATGAAACTATTGAGTTTTTTTACTTGGTAATTTTGTTATTGTTTTTATAGTTAATTTTTTTAGTGTTTTTTAATTATTTGGAACTTTTTCTATGCTTTTCATAGTAACATTGTTGTGTTTATAACATGGATATTTTTAGGGTATTTATAGTGAAATTTTTATGTTTTTTAACATGGAACATTTTTTATTGTTTTGATAGTGAAATTGTTGAGTTATTTTTTACTTGGAACTTTCTTATTCTTTTAAAAGTGAAATTATAGAGTTTTTTAAAATTTGATCTATTTTAAGGTCCTTTATAGTTAAATTTTTTAGTTTACTAACTTGGTACTATTGTTATGGATTTTATAGTCAAACTGTTGAGTTTTTTCACTTGGAAATTTTGTTATGGTTTTTATTGTTAAATTGTTGAGTTTTTTATCTTTGATCGTTTTTTAATGGTTTTTATAGTTAAATTGTTGAGTTTTTGTATCTTTATACATTTTTAATGGTTTTTATAGTGAAACTGTTGAGTTTTTCCAATTGGATATTTTGTTATGGTTTTTATAGTGAAATTATTGAGTTTTTAAACTCGAGATATTTTTTATATGGTTTTTATAATGAAACTATTGATTTTTTTTACTTGGTAATTTTGTTATTGTTTTTATAGTGAATTTTTTTAGTTTTTTTTTTTAATTATCTCGAACTTTTTCTATGCTTTTCATAGTAACATTGTTGTTTTTATTACATGGATATTTTAAAGGTATTTATAGTGAAATTTTTATGTTTTTTAACTTGGAACATTTTTTATGATTTTGATAGTGAAATTGTTGAGTTATTTTTTACTTGGAACTTTCTTATTCTTTTAAAAGTGAAATTATAGAGTTTTTTAAATTTGATCTTTTTTAAGGTCCTTTATAGTGAAATTTTGAGTTTACTAACATGGTACTTTTGTTATGGATTTTATAGTCAAACTGTTGAGTTTTTTCACTTGGAAATTTTGTTATGGTTTTTATAGTTAAATTGTTGAGTTTTTTTATCTTTGATCGTTTTTAATGGTTTTTATAGTGAAATTGTTGAGTTTTTCCAATTGGATATTTTGTTATGGTTTTTATAGTGAAATTGTTGAGTTTTTAAACCCGAGATATTTTTTATATGATTTTTATAATGAAGCTATTGAGTTTTTTTACTTGGTAATTTTGTTATTGTTTTTATAGTGATTTTATTTTAGTTTTTTTTTTTAATTATTTGGAAATTTTTCTATGTTTTTTAATAGTAACATTGTTTTGTTTATAACATAGATAATTTTAGGTATTTATAGTGAAACTTTTATGTTTTTTAACTTGGAACATTTATTACGGTTTTGATAGTGAAATTGTTGAGTTATTTTTAACTAGGAACTTTCTTATTCTTTTAAAAGTGAAATTATAGAGTTTTTTAAATTTGATCTTTTTTAAGATCCTTTATAGTGAAATTTTGAGTTTACTAACTTGGTACTTATGTTATGGATTTTATAGTCAAACTATTGAGTTTTTTCACTTGGAAATTTTGTTATGGTTTTTATAGTTAAATTGTTGAGTTTTTTTTTATCTTTGATCGTTTTTAATGGTTTTTATAGTGAAATTGTTGAGTTTTTCCAATTGGATATTTTGTTATGGTTTTTATAGTGAAATTGTTGAGTTTTTAAACCCGAGATATTTTTTATATGGTTTTTATTATGAAACTATTGAGTTTTTTTACTTGATAATTTTGTTATTGTTTTTATAGTGAATTTTTTTAGTTTTTTTTACTTATTTGGAACTTTTTCTATGCTTTTCATAGTAACATTGTTGTGTTTATAACATGGATATTTTTAGGGTATTTATAGTTAAATTTTTATGTTTTTTTAACTTGGAACATTTTTTATTGTTTTGATAGTGAAATTGTTGAGTTATTTTTTACTTGGAACTTTCTTATTCTTTTAAAAGTGAAATTATAGAGTTTTTTAAATTTGATCTTTTTTAAGGTCCTTTATAGTGAAATTTTGAGTTTACTAACATGTTACTTTTGCTATGGATTTTATAGTCAAACTGTTGAGTTTTTTCACTTGGAAATTTTGTTATGGTTTTTATAGTTAAATTGTTGAGTTTTTTTATCTTTATACATTTTTTAATGGTTTTTATAGTGAAACTGTTGAGTTTTTCCACTTGGATATTTTGTTATGATTTTTATAGTGAAATAGTTGAGTTTTTAAACTCGAGATATTTTTTATATGGTTTTCATAATGAAACTATTGAGTTTTTTACTTGATAATTTTGTTATTAAACTATAGTGAATTTTTTTAGTTTTTTTTAATTATTTGGAACTTTTTTATGCTTTTCATAGTAACATTGTTGTGTTTATAACATGGATATTTTTAGGCTATTTATAGTGAAACTTTTATGTTTTTTAACTTGGAACATTTATTATGGTTTTTATAGTGAAATTGTTGAGTTATTTTTAACTTGGAACTTTCTTATTCTTTTAAAAGTGAAATTATAGAGTTTTTTAAATTTGATCTTTTTTAAGATCATTTATAGTGAAATTTTGAGTTTAAAACTTGGTACTTTTGCTATGGATTTTACAGTCAAACTGTTGAGTTTTTTCAGTTGGAAATTTTGTTATGGTTTTTATAGTTAAATTGTTGAGTTTTTTTATCTTTATACATTTTTTAATGGTTTTTATAGTGAAACTATTGAGTTTTTCCACTTTGATATTTTGTTATGGTTTTTATAGTGAAATTGTTGAGTTTTTAAACTCGAGATATTTTTATATGATTTTTATAATGAAGCTATTGAGTTTTTTTACTTGGTAATTTTGTTATTGATTTGATAGTATATTTGTTTAAGTTATTTTTTTAATTATTTGGAACTTTTTCTATGCTTTTCATAGTAACATTGTTGTGTTTATATCATGGATATTTTTTGGTATTTATAGTGAAACTTTTATGTTTTTTTACTTGGAACATTTTTTTATGGTTTTGATAGTGAAATTGTTGAGTTATTTTTAACTTGGAACTTTCTTATTCTTTTAAAAGTGAAATTATAGAGTTTTTTAAATTTGATCTTTTTTAAGGTCCTTTATAGTGAAATTTTGAATTTAATAACATGGTACTTTTGTTATGGATTTTATAGTCAAACTGTTGAGTTTTTTCACTTGGAAATTTTGTTATGGTTTTTATAGTTAAATTATTGAGTTTTTTTTATCTTTGATCGTTTTTAATGGTTTTTATAGTGAAATTGTTGAGTTTTTCCAATTGGATATTTTGTTATGGTTTTTATAGTGAAATTGTTGAGTTTTTAAACCCGAGATATTTTTTATATGGTTTTTATTATGAAACTATTGAGTTTTTTTACTTGGTAATTTTGTTATTGTTTTTATAGTTAATTTTTTTAGTTTTTTTTAATTATTTGGAACTTTTTCTATGCTTTTCATAGTAACATTGTTGTGTTTATAACATGGATATTTTTAGGGTATTTATAGTGAAATTTTTATGTTTTTTAACTTGGAACATTTTTTTTATGGTTTTGATAGTGAAATTGTTGAGTTATTTTTAACTTGGAACTTTCTTATTCTTTTAAAAGTGAAATTATAGAGTTTTTTTAAATTTGATCTATTTTAAGGTCCTTTATAGTTAAATTTTTTAGTTTACTAACTTGGTACTATTGTTATGGATTTTATAGTCAAACTGTTGAGTTTTTTCACTTGGAAATTTTGTTATGGTTTTTATTGTTAAATTGTTGAGTTTTTTTATCTTTGATCGTTTTTTAATGGTTTTTATAGTTAAATTGTTGAGTTTTTTTTATCTTTATACATTTTTAATGGTTTTTATAGTGAAACTGTTGAGTTTTTGCAATTGGATATTTTGTTATGGTTTTTATAGTGAAATTATTGAGTTTTTAAACTCGAGATATTTTTTATATGGTTTTTATAATGAAACTATTGATTTTTTTTACTTGGTAATTTTGTTATTGTTTTTATAGTGAATTTTTTTAGTTTTTTTTTAATTATCTGGAACTTTTTCTATGCTTTTCATAGTAACATTGTTGTTTTTATTACATGGATATTTTAAAGGTATTTATAGTGAAATTTTTATGTTTTTTAACTTGGAACATTTTTTATGATTTTGATAGTGAAATTGTTGAGTTATTTTTTACTTGGAACTTTCTTATTCTTTTAAAAGTGAAATTATAGAGTTTTTTAAATTTGATCTTTTTTAAGGTCCTTTATAGTGAAATTTTGAGTTTACTAACATGGTACTTTTGTTATGGATTTTATAGTCAAACTGTTGAGTTTTTTCACTTGGAAATTTTGTTATGGTTTTTATAGTTAAATTGTTGAGTTTTTTTTATCTTTGATCGTTTTTAATGGTTTTTATAGTGAAATTGTTGAGTTTTTCCAATTGGAAATTTTGTTATGGTTTTTATAGTGAAATTGTTGAGTTTTTAAACCCGAGATATTTTTTATAAGATTTTTATAATGAAGCTATTGAGTTTTTTTACTTGGTAATTTTGTTATTGTTTTTATAGTGATTTTATTTTAGTTTTTTTTTTAATTATTTGGAAATTTTTCTATGTTTTTCATAGTAACATTGTTTTGTTTATAACATAGATAATTTTAGGTATTTATAGTGAAACTTTTATGTTTTTTAACTTGGAACATTTATTACGGTTTTGATAGTGAAATTGTTGAGTTATTTTTAACTTGGAACTTTCTTATTCTTTTAAAAGTGAAATTATAGAGTTTTTTAAATTTGATCTTTTTTAAGATCCTTTATAGTGAAATTTTGAGTTTACTAACTTGGTACTTATGTTATGGATTTTATAGTCAAACTATTGAGTTTTTTCACTTGGAAATTTTGTTATGGTTTTTATAGTTAAATTGTTGAGTTTTTTTTTATCTTTGATCGTTTTTAATGGTTTTTATAGTGAAATTGTTGAGTTTTTCCAATTGGATATTTTGTTATGGTTTTTATAGTGAAATTGTTGAGTTTTTAAACCCGAGATATTTTTTATATGGTTTTTATTATGAAACTATTGAGTTTTTTTACTTGGTAATTTTGTTATTGTTTTTATAGTGAATTTTTTTAGTTTTTTTTAATTATTTGGAACTTTTTCTATGCTTTTCATAGTAACGTTGTTGTGTTTATAACATGGATATTTTTAGGGTATTTATAGTTAAATTTTTATGTTTTTTAACTTGGAACATTTTTTATTGTTTTGATAGTGAAATTGTTGAGTTATTTTTTACTTGGAACTTTCTTATTCTTTTAAAAGTGAAATTATAGAGTTTTTTAAATTTGATCTTTTTTAAGGTCCTTTATAGTGAAATTTTGAGTTTACTAACATGTTACTATTGTTATGGATTTTATAGTCAAACTGTTGAGTTTTTTCACTTGGAAATTTTGTTATGGTTTTTATAGTTAAATTGTTGAGTTTTTTTATCTTTATACATTTTTTAATGGTTTTTATAGTGAAACTGTTGAGTTTTTCCACTTGGATATTTTGTTATGGTTTTTATAGTGAAATAGTTGAGTTTTTAAACTCGAGATATTTTTTATATGGTTTTTATAATGAAACTATTGAGTTTTTTACTTGATAATTTTGTTATTGTTTATATAGTGAATTTTTTTAGTTTTTTTTAATTATTTGGAACTTTTTTATGCTTTTCATAGTAACATTGTTGTGTTTATAACATGGATATTTTTAGGCTATTTATAGTGAAACTTTTATGTTTTTTAACTTGGAACATTTATTATGGTTTTGATAGTGAAATTGTTGAGTTATTTTTAACTTGGAACTTTCTTATTCTTTTAAAAGTGAAATTATAGAGTTTTTTAAATTTGATCTTTTTTAAGATCATTTATAGTGAAATTTTGAGTTTAAAACTTGGTACTTTTGCTATGGATTTTATAGTCAAACTGTTGAGTTTTTTCAGTTGGAAATTTTGTTATGGTTTTTATAGTTAAATTGTTGAGTTTTTTTTATCTTTATACATTTTTTAATGGTTTTTATAGTGAAACTATTGAGTTTTTCCACTTGGATATTTTGTTATGGTTTTTATAGTGAAATTGTTGAGTTTTTAAACTCGAGATATTTTTATATGATTTTTATAATGAAGCTATTGAGTTTTTTTACTTGGTAATTTTGTTATTGATTTTATAGTGAATTTGTTTAAG
Organism: Lathyrus aphaca; assembly: GCA_963966055.1. Classification (NCBI taxonomy): domain Eukaryota; kingdom Viridiplantae; phylum Streptophyta; class Magnoliopsida; order Fabales; family Fabaceae; genus Lathyrus; species Lathyrus aphaca. Next base: position 423,432,255 of record OZ014521.1, read on the forward strand.
TTATTTTTTTAATTATTTGGAACTTTTTCTATGCTTTTCATAGTAACATTGTTGTGTTTATATCATGGATATTTTTTGGTATTTATAGTGAAACTTTTATGTTTTTTTACTTGGAACATTTTTTTATGGTTTTGATAGTGAAATTGTTGAGTTATTTTTAACTTGGAACTTTCTTATTCTTTTAAAAGTGAAATTATAGAGTTTTTTAAATTTGATCTTTTTTAAGGTCCTTTATAGTGAAATTTTGAGTTTACTAACATGGTACTTTTGTTATGGATTTTATAGTAAAACTGTTGAGTTTTTTCACTTGGAAATTTTGTTATGGTTTTTATAGTTAAATTGTTGAGTTTTTTTTATCTTTGATCGTTTTTAATGGTTTTTATAGTGAAATTGTTGAGTTTTTCCAATTAGATATTTTGTTATGGTTTTTATAGTGAAATTGTTGAGTTTTTAAACCCGAGATATTTTTTATATGGTTTTTATTATGAAACTATTGAGTTTTTTTACTTGGTAATTTTGTTATTGTTTTTATAGTTAATTTTTTTAGTTTTTTTTAATTATTTGGAACTTTTTCTATGCTTTTCATAGTAACATTGTTGTGTTTATAACATGGATATTTTTAGGATATTTATAGTGAATTTTTATGTTTTTTAACTTGGAACATTTTTTTATGGTTTTGATAGTGAAATTGTTGAGTTATTTTTAACTTGGAACTTTCTTATTCTTTTAAAAGTGAAATTATAGAGTTTTTTTAAATTTGATCTATTTTAAGGTCCTTTATAGTTAAATTTTTTAGTTTACTAACTTGGTACTTTTATTATGGATTTTATAGTCAAACTGTTGAGTTTTTTCACTTGGAAATTTTGTTATGGTTTTTATTGTTAAATTGTTGAGTTTTTTATCTTTGATCGTTTTTTAATGGTTTTTATAGTTAAATTGTTGAGTTTTTTTATCTTTATATATTTTTAATGGTTTTTATAGTGAAACTGTTGAGTTTTTCCAATTGGATATTTTGTTATGGTTTTTATCGTGAAATTATTGAGTTTTTAAACTCGAGATATTTTTTATATGGTTTTTATAATGAAACTATTGATTTTTTTTACTTGGTAATTTTGTTATTGTTTTTATAGTGAATTTTTTTAGTTTTTTTTTTAATTATCTAGAACTTTTTCTATGCTTTTCATAGTAACATTGTTGTGTTTATTACATGGATATTTTAAAGGTATTTATAGTGAAATTTTTATGTTTTTTAACTTGGAACATTTTTTATGATTTTGATAGTGAAATTGTTGAGTTATTTTTTACTTGGAACTTTCTTATTCTTTTAAAAGTGAAATTATAGAGTTTTTTAAATTTGATCTTTTTTAAGGTCCTTTATAGTGAAATTTTGAATTTACTAACATGGTACTTTTGTTATGGATTTTATAGTCAAACTGTTGAGTTTTTTCACTTGGAAATTTTGATATGGTTTTTATAGTTAAATTGTTGAGTTTTTTTTATCTTTATACATTTTTAATGGTTTTTATAGTGAAACTGTTGAGTTTTTCCACTTGGATATTTTGTTATGGTTTTTATAGTGAAATAGTTGAGTTTTTAAACTCGAGATATTTTTTATATGGTTTTTATAATGAAACTATTGAGTTTTTTACTTGATAATTTTGTTATTGTTTATATAGTGAATTTTTTTAGTTTTTTTTAATTATTTGGAACTTTTTCTATGCTTTTCATAGTAACATTGTTGTGTTTATAACATGGATATTTTTAGGGTATTTATAGTGAAACTTTTATGTTTTTTAACTTGGAACATTTTTTATTGTTTTGATAGTGAAATTGTTGAGTTATTTTTTACTTGGAACTTTCTTATTCTTTTAAAAGTGAAATTATAGAGTTTTTTAAATTTGATCTTTTTTAAGGTCCTTTATAGTGAAATTTTGAGTTTACTAACATGGTACTTTTGTTATGGATTTTATAGTCAAACTGTTGAGTTTTTTCACTTGGAAATTTTGTTATGGTTTTTATAGTTAAATTGTTGAGTTTTTTTTATCTTTATACATTTTTTCATGGTTTTTATAGTGAAACTGTTGAGTTTTTCCACTTGGATATTTTGTTATGGTTTTTATAATGAAATAGTTGAGTTTTTAAACTCGAGATATTTTTTATATGGTTTTTATAATGAAACTATTGAGTTTTTTACTAGGTAATTTTGTTATTGTTTATATAGTGAATTTTTTTAGTTTTTTTTAATTATTTGGAACTTTTTTATGCTTTTCATAGTAACATTGTTGTGTTTATAACATGGATATTTTTAGGCTATTTATAGTGAAACTTTTATGTTTTTTAACTTGGAACATTTTTTATGGTTTTGATAGTGAAATTGTTGAGTTATTTTTTACTTGGAACTTTCTTATTCTTTTAAAAGTGAAATTATAGAGTTTTTTAAATTTGATCTTTTTTAAGGTCCTTTATAGTGAAATTTTGAGTTTACTAACTTGGTACTTTTGTTATGGATTTTATATTCAAACTGTTGAGTTTTTTCATTTGGAAATTTTGTTATGGTTTTTATAGTTAAATTGTTGAGTTTTTTTTTATCATTGATCGTTTTTAATGGTTTTTATAGTGAAATTGTTGAGTTTTTCCAATTGGATATTTTGTTATGGTTTTTATAGTGAAATTGTTGAGTTTTTAAACTCGAGATATTTTTTATATGGTTTTTATAATGAAACTATTGATTTTTTTTACTTGGTAATTTTTTTATTGTTTTTATAGTGAATTTTTTTTGTTTTTTTTTAATTATTTGGAACTTTTTCTATGCTTTTCATTGTAGCATTGTTGTGTTTATAACATGGATATTTTTAGGGTATTTATAGTTAAATTTTTGTGTTTTTTAACTTCGAACATTTTTTATGGTTTTGATAGTGAAATTGTTGAGTTATTTTTTACTTGGAACTTTCTTATTCTTTTAAAAGTGAAATTATAGAGTTTTTTAAATTTGATCTTTTTTAAGGTCCTTTATAGTGAAATTTTGAGTTTACTAACATGGTACTTTTGTTATGGATTTTATAGTCAAACTGTTGAGTTTTTTCACTTGGAAATTTTGTTATGGTTTTTATAGTTAAATTGTTGAGTTTTTTTATCTTTATACATTTTTTATGGTTTTTATAGTGAAACTGTTGAGTTTTTCCACTTGGATATTTTGATATGGTTTTTATAGTGAAATAGTTGAGGTTTTAAACTCGAGATATTTTTTATATGGTTTTTATAATGAAACTATTGAGTTTTTTACTTGGTAATTTTTTTATTGTTTTTATAGTGAATTTTTTTAGTTTATTTTTAATTATTTGGAAATTTTTCTATGTTTTTCATAGTAACATTGTTGTGTTTATAACATGGATATTTTTAGGGTATTTATAGTGAAACTTTTATGTTTTTTAACTTGGAACATTTTTTATGGTTTTGATAGTGAAAATGTTGAGTTATTTTTTACTTGGAACTTTCTTATTCTTTTAAAAGTGAAATTATAGAGTTTTTTAAATTTGATCTTTTTTAAGGTCCTTTATAATGAAATTTTGAGTTTCCTAACTTGGTACTTTTGTTATGGATTTTATAGTCAAACTGTTGAGGTTTTTCACTTGGAAATTTTGTTATGGTTTTTATTGTTAAATTGTTGAGTTTTTTTATCTTCATACATTTTTTAATGGTTTTTATAGTGAAACTATTGAGTTTTTCCACTTGGATATTTTGTTATGGTTTTTATAGTGAAATTGTTGAGTTTTTAAACTCGAGATATTTTTATATGATTTTTATAATGAAGCTATTGAGTTTTTTTACTTGGTAATTTTGTTATTGATTTTATAGTGAATTTGTTTCAGTTATTTTTCTAATTATTTGGAACCTTTTCTATGCTTTTCATAGTAACATTGTTGTGTTTATAACATGGATATTTTTATGTATTTATAGTGAAACTTTTATGTTTTTTAACTTGGAACATTTTTTTATGGTTTTGAGAGTGAAATTGTTGAGTTATTATTTACTTGGAACTTTCTTATTCTTTTAAAAGTTAAATTATAGAGTTTTTTAAATTTGATCTTTTTTAAGGTCCTTTATAGTGAAATTTCGAATTTACTAACTTGGTACTTTTGTTATGGATTTTATAGTCAAACTGTTGAGTTTTTTCAGTTGGAAATTTTGTTATGGTTTTTATAGTTAAATTGTTGAGTTTTTTTTATCTTTATACATTTTTTAATGGTTTTTATAGTGAAACTATTGAGTTTTTCCACTTGGATATTTTGTTATGGTTTTTATAGTGAAATTGTTGAGTTTTTAAACTCGAGATATTTTTATATGATTTTTATAATGAAGCTATTGTGTTTTTTTACTTGGTAATTTTGTTATTGATTTTATAGTGAATTTGTTTTAGTTATTTTTCTAATTATTTGGAACTTTTTCTATGCTTTTCATAGTAACATTGTTGTGTTTATATCATGGATATTTTTTGGTATTTATAGTGAAACTTTTATGTTTTTTTACTTGGAACATTTTTTTATGGTTTTGATAGTGAAATTGTTGAGTTATTTTTAACTTGGAACTTTATTATTCTTTTAAAAGTGAAATTATAGAGTGTTTTTAAATTTGATCTTTTTTAAGGTCCTTAATAGTGAAATTTTGAGTTTACTAACATGGTACTTTTGTTATGGATTTTATAGTCAAACTGTTGAGTTTTTTCACTTGGAAATTTTGTTATGGTTTTTATTGTTAAATTGTTGAGTTTTTTTTATCTTTGATCGTTTTTAATGGTTTTTATCGTGAAAGTGTTGAGTTTTTCCAATTGGATATTTTGTTATGGTTTTTATAGTGAAATTGTTGAGTTTTTAAACCCGAGATACTTTTTATATGGTTTTTATTATGAAACTATTGAGTTTTTTTACTTGGTAATTTTGTTATTGTTTTTATAGTTAATTTTTTTAGTTTTTTTTAATTATTTGGAACTTTTTATATGCTTTTCATAGTAACATTGTTGTGTTTATAACATGGATATTTTTAGGGTATTTATAGTGAAATTTTTATGTTTTTTAACTTGGAACATTTTTTTATGGTTTTGATAGTGAAATTGTTGAGTTATTTTTAACTTGGAACTTTCTTATTCTTTTAAAAGTGAAATTATAGAGTTTTTTTTAAATTTGATCTATTTTAAGGTCCTTTATAGTTAAATTTTTTAGTTTACTAACTTGGTACTTTTGTTATGGATTTTATAGTCAAACTGTTGAGTTTTTTCACTTGGAAATTTTGTTATGGTTTTTATTGTTAAATTGTTGAGTTTTTTATCTTTGATCGTTTTTTAATGGTTTTTATAGTGAAATTGTTGATTTTTTTTTTATCTTTATACATTTTTAAATGTTTTTATAGTGAAACTGTTGAGTTTTTCCAATTGGATATTTTGTTATGGTTTTTATAGTGAAATTATTGAGTTTATAAACTCGAGATATTTTTTATATGGTTTTTATAATGAAACTATTGATTTTTTTTACTTGGTAATTTTGTTATTGTTTTTCTAGTGAATTTTTTTAGTTTTTTTTTAATTATCTGGAACTTTTTCTATGCTTTTCATAGTAACATTGTTGTGTTTATTACATGGATATTTTAAAGGTATTTATAGTGAAATATTTATGTTTTTTAACTTGGAACATTTTTTATGATTTTGATAGTGAAATTGTTGAGTTAGTTTTTACTTGGAACTTTCTTATTCTTTTAAAAGTGAAATTATAGAGTTTTTTAAATTTGATCTTTTTTAAGGTCCTTTATAGTGAAATTTTGAGTTTACTAACATGGTACTTTTGTTATGGATTTTATAGTCAAACTGTTGAGTTTTTTCACTTGGAAATTTTGTTATGGTTTTTATAGTTAAATTGTTGAGTTTTTTTATCTTTGATCGTTTTTAATGGTTTTTATAGTGAAATTGTTGAGTTTTTCCAATTGGATATTTTGTTATGGTTTTTATAGTGAAATTGTTGAGTTTTTAAACCCGAGATATTTTTTATATGATTTTTATAATGAAGCTATTGAGTTTTTTTACTTGGTAATTTTGTTATTGTTTTTATAGTGATTTTATTTTAGTTTTTTTTTTAATTATTTGGAAATTTTTCTATGTTTTTCATAGTAACATTGTTTTGTTTATAACATAGATAATTTTAGGTATTTATAGTGAAACTTTTATGTTTTTTAACTTGGAACATTTATTACGGTTTTGATAGTGAAATTGTTGAGCTATTTTTAACTTGGAACTTTCTTATTCTTTTAAAAGTGAAATTATAGAGTTTTTTAAATTTGATCTTTTTTAAGACCCTTTATAGTGAAATTTTGAGTTTACTAACTTGGTACTTATGTTATGGATTTTATAGTCAAACTATTGAGTTTTTTCACTTGGAAATTTTGTTATGGTTTTTATAGTTAAATTGTTGAGTTTTTTTTATCTTTGATCGTTTTTAATGGTTTTTATAGTGAAATTGTTGAGTTTTTCCAATTGGATATTTTGTTATGGTTTTTATAGTGAAATTGTTGAGTTTTTAAACCCGAGATATTTTTTATATGGTTTTTATTATGAAACTATTGAGTTTTTTTACTTGATAATTTTTATATTTTTTTTATAGTGAATTTTTTTAGTTTTTTTTAATTATTTGGAACTTTTTTATGCTTTTCATAGTAACATTGTTGTGGTTATAACATGGATATTTTTAGGCTATTTATAGTGAAACTTTTATGTTTTTTAACTTGGAACATTTATTATGGTTTTTATAGTGAAATTGTTGAGTTATTTTTAACTTGGAACTTTCTTATTCTTTTAAAAGTGAAATTATAGAGTTTTTTAAATTTGATCTTTTTTAAGATCCTTTATAGTGAAATTTTGTGTTTAAAACTTGGTACTTTTGCTATGGATTTTATAGTCAAACTGTTGAGTTTTTTCAGTTGGAAATTTTGTTATGGTTTTTATAGTTAAATTGTTGAGTTTTTTTATCTTTATACGTTTTTTAATGGTTTTTATAGTGAAACTATTGAGTTTTTCCACTTGGATATTTTGTTATGGTTTTTATAGTGAAATTGTTGAGTTTTTAAACTCGAGATATTTTTATATGATTTTTATAATGAAGCTATTGAGTTTTTTTACTTGGTAATTTTGTTATTGATTTTATAGTGAATTTGTTTAAGTTATTTTTTTAATTATTTGGAACTTTTTCTATGCTTTTCATAGTAACCTTGTTGTGTTTATATCATGGATATTTTTTGGTATTTATAGTGAAACTTTTATGTTTTTTTACTTGGAACATTTTTTTATGGTTTTGATAGTGAAATTGTTGAGTTATTTTTTACTTGGAACTTTCTTATTCTTTTAAAAGTGAAATTATAGAGTTTTTTAAATTTGATCTTTTTTAAGGTCCTTTATAGTGAAATTTTGAGTTTACTTACTTGGTACTTTTGTTATGGATTTTATATTCAAACTGTTGAGTTTTTTCACTTGGAAATTTTGTTATGGTTTTTATAGTTAAATTGTTGAGTTTTTTTGTATCTTTGCTCGTTTTTAATGGTTTTTATAGTGAAATTGTTGAGTTTTTCCAATTGGATATTTTGTTATGGTTTTTATAGTGAAATTGTTGAGTTTTTAAACCCGAGATATTTTTTATATGGTTTTTATAATGAAACTATTGAGTTTTTTTACTTGGTAATTTTGTTATTGTTTTTATAGTTAATTATTTTAGTTTTTTTTTAATTATTTGGAACTTTTTCTATGCTTTTCATAGTAACATTGTTGTGTTTATAACATGGATATTTTTAGGGTATTTATAGTGAAATTTTTATGTTTTTTAACTTGGAACATTTTTTATGGTTTTGATAGTGAAATTGTTGAGTTATTTTTTACTTGGAACTTTCTTATTCTTTTAAAAGTGAAATTATAGAGTTTTTTAAATTTGATCTATTTTAAGGTCCTTTATATTGAAATGTTGAGTTTACTAACTTGGTACTTTTGTTATGGATTTTATAGTCAAACTGTTGAGTTTTTTCACTTGGAAATTTTGTTATGGTTTTTATAGTTAAATTGTTGATTTTTTTATCTTTGATCTTTTTTAATGGTTTTTATAGTGAAATTATTGAGTTTTTCCAATTGGATATTTTGTTATGGTTTTTATAGTGAAAATGTTGAGTTTTTAAACCCGAGATTTTTTTATATAGTTTTTATTATGAAACTATTGAGTTTTTTTACTTGATAATTTTGTTATTGTTTTTATAGTGAATTTTTTTAGTTTTTTTTTAATTATTTGGAACTTTTTCTATGCTTTTCATAGTAACATTGTTGTGTTTATAACATGGATATTTTTAGGGTATTTATAGTTAAATTTTTATGTTTTTTAACTTGGAACATTTTTTATTGTTTTGATAGTGAAATTGTTGAGTTATTTTTTACTTGGAACTTTCTTATTCTTTTAAAAGTGAAATTATAGAGTTTTTTAAATTTGATCTTTTTTAAGGTCCTTTATAGTGAAATTTTGAGTTTACTAACATGGTACTTTTGTTATGGATTTTATAGTCAAACTGTTGTGTTTTTTCACTTGGAAATTTTGTTATGGTTTTTATAGTTAAATTGTTGAGTTTTTTTTATCTTTATACATTTTTTCATGGTTTTTATAGTGAAACTGTTGAGTTTTTCCACTTGGATATTTTGTTATGGTTTTTATAGTGAAATAGTTGAGTTTTTAAACTCGAGATATTTTTTATATGGTTTTTATAATGAAACTATTGAGTTTTTTACTTGATAATTTTGTTATTGTTTATATATTGAATTTTTTTAGTTTTTTTTTAATTATTTGGAACTTTTTTATGCTTTTCATAGTAACATTGTTGTGTTTATAACATGGATATTTTTAGGCTATTTATAGTGAAACTTTTATGTTTTTTAACTTGGAACATTTTTTATGATTTTGATAGTGAAATTGTTGAGTTATTTTTTACTTGGAACTTTCTTATTCTTTTAAAAGTGAAATTATAGAGTTTTTTAAATTTGATCTTTTTTAAGGTCCTTTATAGTGAAATTTTGAGTTTACTAACATCGTACTTTTGTTATGGATTTTATAGTCAAACTGTTGAGTTTTTTCACTTGGAAATTTTGTTATGGTTTTTATAGTTAAATTGTTGAGTTTTTTTATCTTTGATCGTTTTTAATGGTTTTTATAGTGAAATTGTTGAGTTTTTCCAATTGGATATTTTGTTATGGTTTTTATAGTGAAATTGTTGAGTTTTTAAACCCGAGATATTTTTTATATTGTTTTTATTATGAAACTATTGAGTTTTTTTACTTGGTAATTTTGTTATTGTTTTTATAGTGAAATTTTTTAGTTTTTTTAATTATTTGGAACTTTTTCTATGCTTTTCATAGTAACATTGTTGTGTTTATAACATGGATATTTTTAGGGTATTTATAGTTAAATTTTTATGTTTTTTAACTTGGAACATTTTTTTATGATTTTGATAGTGAAATTGTTGAGTTATTTTTAACTTGGAACTTTCTTATTCTTTTAAAAGTGAAATTATAGAGTTTTTTTAAATTTGATCTATTTTAAGGTCCTTTATAGTTAAATTTTTTTAGTTTACTAACTTGGTACTTTTGTTATGGATTTTATAGTCAAACTGTTGAGTTTTTTCACTTGGAAATATTGTTATGCTTTTTATTGTTAAATTGTTGAGTTTTTTTATCTTTAATCGTTTTTTAATGGTTTTTATAGTGAAAGTGTTGAGTTTTTCCAATTGGATATTTTGTTTTGGAATTTATAGTGAAATTATTGAGTTTTTAAACTCGAGATATTTTTTATATGGTTTTTATAATGAAACTATTGAGTTTTTTACTTGATAATTTTGTTATTGTTTATATAGTGAATTTTTTTAGTTTTTTTTAAATTATTTGGAACTTTTTTATGCTTTTCATAGTAACATTGTTGTGTTTATAACATGGATATTTTTAGGCTATTTATAGTGAAACTTTTATGTTTTTTAACTTGGAACATATTTTATGGTTTTAATAGTGAAATTGTTGAGTTATTTTTTACTTGGAACTTTCTTATTCTTTTAAAAGTGAAATTATAGAGTTTTTTAAATTTGATCTTTTTTAAGGTCCTTTATAGTGAAATTTTGAGTTTACTAACTTGGTACTTTTGTTATGGATTTTATATTCAAACTGTTGAGTTTTTTCATTTGGAAATTTTGTTATGGTTTTTATAGTTAAATTGTTGAGTTTTTTTTATCATTGATCGTTTTTAATGGTTTTTATAGTGAAATTGTTGAGTTTTTCCAATTGGATATTTTGTTATGGTTTTTATAGTGAAATTGTTGAGTTTTTAAACTCGAGATATTTTTTATATGGTTTTTATAATGAAACTATTGATATTTTTACTTGGTAATTTTTTTATTGTTTTTATAGTGAATTTTTTTAGTTTTTTTTTAATTATTTGGAACTTTTTCTATGCTTTTCATTGTAGCATTGTTGTGTTTATAACATGGATATTTTTAGGGTATTTATAGTTAAATTTTTATGTTTTTTAACTTCGAACATTTTTTATGGTTTTGATAGTGAAATTGTTGAGTTATTTTTTACTTGGAACTTTCTTATTCTTTTAAAAGTGAAATTATAGAGTTTTTTAAATTTGATCTTTTTTAAGGTCCTTTATAGTGAAATTTTGAGTTTCCTAACTTGGTACTTTTGTTAGGGATTTTATAGTCAAACTGTTGAGTTTTTTCACTTGGAAATTTTGTTATGATTTTTATTGTTAAATTGTTGAGTTTTTTTATCTTCATACATTTTTTAATGGTTTTTATAGTGAAACTGTTGAGTTTTTCCACTTGGATATTTTGTTATGGTTTTTATAGTGAAATAGTTGAGTTTTTAAACTCGAGATATTTTAATATGATTTTTATAATGAAACTATTGAGTTTTTTTACTTGGTAATTTTGTTATTGATTTTATAGTGAATTTGTTTCAGTTATTTTTCTAATTATTTGGAACCTTTTCTATGCTTTTCATAGTAACATTGTTGTGTTTATAACATGGATATTTTTATGTATTTATAGTGAAACTTTTATGTTTTTTAAATTGGAACATTTTTTTATGGTTTTGATAGTGAAATTGTTGAGTTATTATTTACTTTGAACTTTCTTATTCTTTTAAAAGTTAAATTATAGAGTTTTTTAAATTTGATCTTTTTTAAGGTCCTTTATAGTGAAATTTTGAGTTTACTAACATGGTACTTTTGTTATGGATTTTATAGTCAAACTGTTGAGTTTTTTCACTTGGAAATTTTGTTATGGTTTTTATAGTTAAATTGTTGAGTTTTTTTTATCTTTATACATTTTTTCATGGTTTTTGTAGTGAAACTGTTGAGTTTTTCCACTTGGATATTTTGTTATGGTTTTTATAGTGAAATAGTTGAGTTTTTAAACTCGAGATATTTTTTATATGGTTTTTATAATGAAACTATTGAGTTTTTTACTTGATAATTTTGTTATTGTTTATATAGTGAATTTTTTTAGTTTTTTTTAAATTATTTGGAACTTTTTTATGCTTTTCATAGTAACATTGTTGTGTTTATAACATGGATATTTTTAGGCTATTTATAGTGAAACTTTTATGTTTTTTAACTTGGAACATTTTTTATGGTTTTGATAGTGAAATTGTTGAGTTATTTTTTACTTGGAACTTTCTTATTCTTTTAAAAGTGAAATTATAGAGTTTTTTAAATTTGATCTTTTTTAAGGTCCTTTATAGTGAAATTTTGAGTTTACTAACTTGGTACTTTTGTTATGGATTTTATATTCAAACTGTTGAGTTTTTTCATTTGGAAATTTTGTTATGGTTTTTATAGTTAAATTGTTGAGTTTTTTTTATCATTGATCGTTTTTAATGGTTTTTATAGTGAAATTGTTGATGTTTTCCAATTGGATATTTTGTTATGGTTTTTATAGTGAAATTGTTGAGTTTTTAAACTCGAGATATTTTTTATATGGTTTTTATAATGAAACTATTGATTTTTTTACTTGGTAATTTTTTTATTGTTTTTATAGTGAATTTTTTTTAGTTTTTTTTTAATTATTTGGAACTTTTTCTATGCTTTTCATTGTAGCATTGTTGTGTTTATAACATGGATATTTTTAGGGTATTTATAGTTAAATTTTTATGTTTTTTAACTTCGAACATTTTTTATGGTTTTGATAGTGAAATTGTTGAGTTATTTTTTACTTGGAACTTTCTTATTCTTTTAAAAGTGAAATTATAGAGTTTTTTAAATTTGATCTTTTTTAAGGTCCTTTATAGTGAAATTTTGAGTTTCCTAACTTGGTACTTTTGTTAGGGATTTTATAGTCAAACTGTTGAGTTTTTTCACTTGGAAATTTTGTTATGATTTTTATTGTTAAATTGTTGAGTTTTTTTATCTTCATACATTTTTTAATGGTTTTTATAGTGAAACTGTTGAGTTTTTCCACTTGGATATTTTGTTATGGTTTTTATAGTGAAATAGTTGAGTTTTTAAACTCGAGATATTTTAATATGATTTTTATAATGAAACTATTGAGTTTTTTTACTTGGTAATTTTGTTATTGATTTTATAGTGAATTTGTTTCAGTTATTTTTCTAATTATTTGGAACCTTTTCTATGCTTTTCATAGTAACATTGTTGTGTTTATAACATGGATATTTTTATGTATTTATAGTGAAACTTTTATGTTTTTTAAATTGGAACATTTTTTTATGGTTTTGATAGTGAAATTGTTGAGTTATTATTTACTTTGAACTTTCTTATTCTTTTAAAAGTTAAATTATAGAGTTTTTTAAATTTGATCTTTTTTAAGGTCCTTTATAGTGAAATTTTGAGTTTACTAACATGGTACTTTTGTTATGGATTTTATAGTCAAACTGTTGAGTTTTTTCACTTGGAAATTTTGTTATGGTTTTTATAGTTAAATTGTTGAGTTTTTTTTATCTTTATACATTTTTTCATGGTTTTTGTAGTGAAACTGTTGAGTTTTTCCACTTGGATATTTTGTTATGGTTTTTATAGTGAAATAGTTGAGTTTTTAAACTCGAGATATTTTTTATATGGTTTTTATAATGAAACTATTGAGTTTTTTACTTGATAATTTTGTTATTGTTTATATAGTGAATTTTTTTAGTTTTTTTTAAATTATTTGGAACTTTTTTATGCTTTTCATAGTAACATTGTTGTGTTTATAACATGGATATTTTTAGGCTATTTATAGTGAAACTTTTATGTTTTTTAACTTGGAACATTTTTTATGGTTTTGATAGTGAAATTGTTGAGTTATTTTTTACTTGGAACTTTCTTATTCTTTTAAAAGTGAAATTATAGAGTTTTTTAAATTTGATCTTTTTTAAGGTCCTTTATAGTGAAATTTTGAGTTTACTAACTTGGTACTTTTGTTATGGATTTTATATTCAAACTGTTGAGTTTTTTCATTTGGAAATTTTGTTATGGTTTTTATAGTTAAATTGTTGAGTTTTTTTTATCATTGATCGTTTTTAATGGTTTTTATAGTGAAATTGTTGATGTTTTCCAATTGGATATTTTGTTATGGTTTTTATAGTGAAATTTTTGAGTTTTTAAACTCGAGATATTTTTTATATGGTTTTTATAATGAAACTATTGATTTTTTTACTTGGTAATTTTTTTATTGTTTTTATAGTGAATTTTTTTTAGTTTTTTTTTAATTATTTGGAACTTTTTCTATGCTTTTCATTGTAGCATTGTTGTGTTTATAACATGGATATTTTTAGGGTATTTATAGTTAAATTTTTATGTTTTTTAACTTCGAACATTTTTTATGGTTTTGATAGTGAAATTGTTGAGTTATTTTTTACTTGGAACTTTCTTATTCTTTTAAAAGTGAAATTATAGAGTTTTTTAAATTTGATCTTTTTTAAGGTCCTTTATAGTGAAATTTTGAGTTTCCTAACTTGGTACTTTTGTTAGGGATTTTATAGTCAAACTATTGAGTTTTTTCACTTGGAAATTTTGTTATGATTTTTATTGTTAAATTGTTGAGTTTTTTTATCTTCATACATTTTTTAATGGTTTTTATAGTGAAACTGTTGAGTTTTTCCACTTGGATATTTTGTAATGATTTTTATAGTGAAATAGTTGAGTTTTTAAACTCGAGATATTTTAATATGATTTTTATAATGAAACTATTGAGTTTTTTTACTTGGTAATTTTGTTATTGATTTTATAGTGAATTTGTTTCAGTTATTTTTCTAATTATTTGGAACCTTTTCTATGCTTTTCATAGTAACATTGTTGTGTTTATAACATGGATATTTTTATGTATTTATAGTGAAACTTTTATGTTTTTTAAATTGGAACATTTTTTTATGGTTTTGATAGTGAAATTGTTGAGTTATTATTTACTTGGAACTTTCTTATTCTTTTAAAAGTTAAATTATAGAGTTTTTTAAATTTGATCTTTTTTAAGGTCCTTTATAGTGAAATTTTGAGTTTACTAACATGGTACTTTTGTTATGGATTTTATAGTCAAACTGTTGATTTTTTTCACTTGGAAATTTTGTTATGGTTTTTATAGTTAAATTGTTGAGTTTTTTTTATCTTTATACATTTTTTCATGGTTTTTGTAGTGAAACTGTTGAGTTTTTCCACTTGGATATTTTGTTATGGTTTTTATAGTGAAATAGTTGAGTTTTTAAACTCGAGATATTTTTTATATGGTTTTTATAATGAAACTATTGAGTTTTTTACTTGATAATTTTGTTATTGTTTATATAGTGAATTTTTTTAGTTTTTTTTAAATTATTTGGAACTTTTTTATGCTTTTCATAGTAACATTGTTGTGTTTATAACATGGATATTTTTAGGCTATTTATAGTGAAACTTTTATGTTTTTTAACTTGGAACATTTTTTATGGTTTTGATAGTGAAATTGTTGAGTTATTTTTTACTTGGAACTTTCTTATTCTTTTAAAAGTGAAATTATAGAGTTTTTTAAATTTGATCTTTTTTAAGGTCCTTTATAGTGAAATTTTGAGTTTCCTAACTTGGTACTTTTGTTAGGGATTTTATAGTCAAACTGTTGAGTTTTTTCACTTGGAAATTTTGTTATGATTTTTATTGTTAAATTGTTGAGTTTTTTTATCTTCATACATTTTTTAATGGTTTTTATAGTGAAACTGTTGAGTTTTTCCACTTGGATATTTTGTAATGGTTTTTATAGTGAAATAGTTGAGTTTTTAAACTCGAGATATTTTAATATGATTTTTATAATGAAACTATTGAGTTTTTTTACTTGGTAATTTTGTTATTGATTTTATAGTGAATTTGTTTCAGTTATTTTTCTAATTATTTGGAACCTTTTCTATGCTTTTCATAGTAACATTGTTGTGTTTATAACATGGATATTTTTATGTATTTATAGTGAAACTTTTATGTTTTTTAAATTGGAACATTTTTTTATGGTTTTGATAGTGAAATTGTTGAGTTATTATTTACTTGGAACTTTCTTATTCTTTTAAAAGTTAAATTATAGAGTTTTTTAAATTTGATCTTTTTTAAGGTCCTTTATAGTGAAATTTTGAGTTTACTAACTTGGTACTTTTGTTATGGATTTTATAAAACTGTTGAGTTTTTTCAGTTGGAAATTTTGTTATGGTTTTTATAGTTAAATTGTTGAGTTTTTTTTATCTTTATACATTTTTTAATGGTTTTTATAGTGAAACTATTGAGTTTTTCCACTTGGATATTTTGTTATGGTTTTTATAGTGAAATTGTTGAGTTTTTAAACTCGAGATATTTTTATATGATTTTTATAATGAAGCTATTGAGTTTTTTTACTTGGTAATTTTGTTATTGATTTTATAGTGAATTTGTTTTAGTTATTTTTCTAATTATTTGGAACCTTTTCTAAGCTTTTCATAGTAACATTGTTGTGTTTATAACATGGATATTTTTAGGTATTTATAGTGAAACTTTTATGTTTTTTAACATGGAACATTTATTATGGGTTTGATAGTGAAATTGTTGAGTTATTTTTAACTTGGAACTTTCTTATTCTTTTAAAAGTGAAATTATAGAGTTTTTTAAATTTGATCTTTTTTAAGGTAGTTATAGTGAAATTTTGAGTTTACTAACTTGGTACTTTTGTTATGGATTTTATAGTCAAACTGTTGAGTTTTTTCAGTTGGAAATTTTGTTATGGTTTTTATAGTTAAATTGTTGAGTTTTTTTTATCTTTATACATTTTTTAATGGTTTTTATCGTGAAACTATTGAGTTTTTCCACTTGGATATTTTGTTATGGTTTTTATAGTGAAATTGTTGAGTTTTTAAACTCGAGATATTTTTTATATGGTTTTTATAATGAAACTATTGATTTTTTTTACTTGGTAATTTTGTTATTGTTTTTATAGTGAATTTTTTTAGTTTTTTTTAATTATCTGGAACTTTTTCTATGCTTTTCACAGTAACATTGTTGTGTTTATTACATGGATATTTTAAAGGTATTTATAGTGAAATTTTTATGTTTTTTAACTTGGAACATTTATTATGGTTTTGATAGTGAAATTGTTGAGTTATTTTTAACTTGGAACTCTCTTATTCTTTTAAAAGTGAAATTATAGAGTTTTTTAAATTTGATCTTTTTTAAGATCCTTTATAGTGAAATTTTGAGTTTACAAACTTGGTACTTTTGTAATGCATTTTATAGTCAAACTGTTGAGTTTTTTCAGTTGGAAATTTTGTTATGGTTTTTATAGTTAAATTGTTGAGTTTTTTTTATCTTTATACATTTTTTAATGGTTTTTATAGTGAAACTATTGAGTTTTTCCACTTGGATATTTTGTTATGGTTTTCATAGTGAAATTGTTGAGTTTTTAAACTCGAGATATTTTTATATGATTTTTATAATGAAGCTATTGAGTTTTTTTACTTGGTAATTTTGTTATTGATTTTATAGTGAATTTGTTTTAGTTATTTTTTTAATTATTTGGAACTTTTTCTATGCTTTTCATAGTAACATTGTTGTGTTTATATCATGGATATTTTTTGGTATTTATAGTGAAACTTTTATGTTTTTTAACTTGGAACATTTTTTTATGGTTTTGATAGTGAAATTGTTGAGTTATTTTTAACTTGGAACTTTCTTATTCTTTTAAAAGTGAAATTATAGAGTTTTTTTTAAATTTTATCTATTTTAAGGTCCTTTATAGTTAAATTTTTTAGTTTACTAACTTGGTACTTTTGTTATGGATTTTATAGTCAAACTGTTGAGTTTTTTCACTTGGAAATTTTGTTATGGTTTTTATTGTTAAATTGTTGAGTTTTTTATCTTTGATCGTTTTTTAATGGTTTTTATAGTGAAAGTGTTGAGTTTTTCCAATTGGATATTTTGTTATGGTTTTTATAGTGAAATTATTGAGTTTTTAAACTCGAGATATTTTTTATATGGTTTTTATAATGAGACTATTGATTTATTTTACTTGGTAATTTTGTTATTGTTTTTATAGTGAATTTTTTTAGTTTTTTTTAATTATATGGAACTTTTTCTATGCTTTTCATAGTAACATTGTTGTGTTTATTACATGGATATTTTAAAGGTATTTATAGGGAAATTTTTATGTTTTTTAACTTGGAACATTTTTTATGATTTTGATAGTGAAATTGTTGAGTTAATTTTTACTTGGAACTTTCTTATTCTTTTAAAAGTGAAATTATAGAGTTTTTTAAATTTGATCTTTTTTAAGGTCCTTTATAGTGAAATTTTGAGTTTACTAACATGGTACTTTTGTTATGGATTTTATAGTCAAACTGTTGAGTTTTTTCACTTGGAAATTTTTTTATGGTTTTTATAGTTAAATTGTTGAGTTTTTTTTATCTTTATACATTTTTTATGGTTTTTATAGTGAAACTGTTGAGTTTTTCCACTTGGATATTTTGTTATGGTTTTTATAGTGAAATTGTTGAGTTTTTAAACCCGAGATATTTTTTATATGGTTTTTATTATGAAACTATTGAGTTTTTTTACTTGGTAATTTTGTTATTGTTTTTATAGTGAATTTTTTTAGTTTTTTTTTAATTATTTGGAACTTTTTCTATGCTTTTCATAGTAACATTGTTGTGTTTATAACATGGATATTTTTAGGGTATTTATAGTTAAATTTTTATGTTTTTTAACTTGGAACATTTTTTTTATGGTTTTGATAGTGAAATTGTTGAGTTATTTTTAACTTGGAACTTTCTTATTCTTTTAAAAGTGAAATTATAGAGTTTTTTTAAATTTGACCTATTTTAAGGTCCTTTATAGTTAAATTTTTTAGTTTACTAACTTGGTACTTTTGTTATGGATTTTATAGTCAAACTGTTGAGTTTTTTCACATGGAAATTTTGTTATGGTGTTTATTGTTAAATTGTTGAGTTTTTTTATCTTTGATCGTTTTTTAATGGTTTTTATAGTGAAAGTGTTGAGTTTTTCCAATTGGATATTTTGTTTTGGTTTTTATAGTGAAATTATTGAGTTTTCAAACTCGAGATATTTTTTATATGGTTTTTATAATGAAACTATTAATTTTTTTTTACTTGGTAATTTTGTTATTGTTTTTATAGTGAATTTTTTTAGTTTTTTTTTAATTATCTGGAACTTTTTCTATGCTTTTCATAGTAACATTGTTGTGTTTATTACATGGATATTTTAAAGGTATTTATAGTGAAATTTTTATTTTTTTTAACTTGGAACATTTTTTATGATTTTGATAGTGAAATTATTGAGTTATTTTTTACTTGGAACTTTCTTATTCTTTTAAAAGTGAAATTATAGAGTTTTTTAAATTTGATCTTTTTTAAGGTCCTTTATAGTGAAATTTTGAGTTTACTAAAATGGTACTTTTGTTATGGATTTTATAGTCAAACTGTTGAGTTTTTTCACTTGGAAATTTTGTTATGGTTTTTACAGTTAAATTGTTGAGTTTTTTTTTATCTTTGATCGTTTTTAATGGTTTTTATAGTGAAATTGTTGAGTTTTTCCAATTGGATATTTTGTTATGGTTTTTATAGTGAAATTGTTGAGTTTTTAAACCCGAGATATTTTTTATATGGTTTTTATTATGAAACTATTGAGTTTTTTTACTTGGTAATTTTGTTATTGTTTTTATAGTGAATTTTTTTAGTTTTTTTTAATTATTTGGAACTTTTTCTATGCTTTTCATAGTAACATTGTTGTGTTTATAACATTGATATTTTTAGGGTATTTATAGTTAAATTTTTATGTTTTTTAACTTGGAACATTTTTTTATGGTTTTGATAGTGAAATTGTTGAGTTATTTTTAACTTGGAACTTTCTTATTCTTTTAAAAGTGAAATTATAGAGTTTTTTTAAATTTGATCTATTTTAAGGTCCTTTATAGTTAAATTTTTTAGTTTACTTACTTGGTACTTTTGTTATGGATTTTATAGTCAAACTGTTGAGTTTTTTCACTTGGAAATTTTGTTATGGTTTTTATTGTTAAATTGTTGAGTTTTTTTATCTTTGATCGTTTTTTAATGGTTTTTATAGTGAAAGTGTTGAGTTTTTTCAATTGGATATTTTGTTTTGGTTTATAGTGAAATTATTGAGTTTTTAAAACTTGAGATATTTTTTATATGGTTTTTATAATGAAACTATTGATTTTTTTTTACTTGGTAATTTTGTTATTGTTTTTATAGTGAATTTTTATGTTTTTTAACTTGGAACATTTTTTTATGGTTTTGATAGTGAAATTGTTGAGTTATTTTTAACTTGGAACTTTCTTATTCTTTTAAAAGTGAAATTATAGAGTTTTTTTAAATTTGATCTATTTTAAGGTCCTTTATAGTTAAATTTTTTAGTTTACTAACTTGGTACTTTTGTTATGGATTTTAAAGTCAAACTGTTGAGTTTTTTCACTTGGAAATTTTGTTATGGTTTTTATTGTTAAATTGTTGAGTTTTTTATCTTTGATCGTTTTTAATGGTTTTTATAGTGAAAGTGTTGAGTTTTTCCAATTGGATATTTTGTTTTGGTTTTTATAGTGAAATTATTGAGTTTTCAAACTCGAGATATTTTTTATATGGTTTTTATAATGAAACTATTGATTTTTTTTTACTTGGTAATTTTGTTATTGTTTTTATAGTGAATTTTTTTAGTTTTTTTTAATTATCTGGAACTTTTTCTATGCTTTTCATAGTAACATTGTTGTGTTTATTACATGGATATTTTAAAGGTATTTATAGTGAAATTTTTATGTTTTTTAACTTGGAACATTTTTTATGATTTTGATAGTGAAATTGTTGAGTTATTTTTTACTTGGAACTTTCTTATTCTTTTAAAAGTGAAATTATAGAGTTTTTTAAATTTGATCTTTTTTAAGGTCCTTTATAGTGAAATTTTGAGTTTACTAACATGGTACTTTTGTTATGGATTTTATAGTCAAACTGTTGAGTTTTTTCACTTGGAAATTTTGTTATGGTTTTTATAGTTAAATTGTTGAGTTTTTTTTATCTTTGATCGTTTTTAATGGTTTTTATAGTGAAATTGTTGAGTTTTTCCAATTGGATATTTTGTTATGGTTTTTATAGTGAAATTGTTGAGTTTTTAAACCCGAGATATTTTTTATATGGTTTTTATTATGAAACTATTGAGTTTTTTTACTTGGTAATTTTGTTATTGTTTTTATAGTGAATTTTTTTAGTTTTTTTTAATTATTTGGAACTTTTTCTATGCTTTTCATAGTAACATTGTTGTGTTTATAACATGGATATTTTTAGGGTATTTATAGTTAAATTTTTATGTTTTTTAACTTGGAACATTTTTTTTATGGTTTTGATAGTGAAATTGTTGAGTTATTTTTAACTTGGAACTTTCTTATTCTTTTAAAAGTGAAATTATAGAGTTTTTTTAAATTTGATCTATTTTAAGGTCCTTTATAGTTAAATTTTTTAGTTTACTAACTTGGTACTTTTGTTATGGATTTTATAGTCAAACTGTTGAGTTTTTTCACTTGGAAATTTTGTTATGGTTTTTATTGTTAAATTGTTGAGTTTTTTATCTTTGATCGTTTTTTAATGGTTTTTATAGTGAAAGTGTTGAGTTTTTTCAATTGGATATTTTGTTTTGGTTTTATAGTGAAATTATTGAGTTTTTAAACTCGAGCATATATTTTATCTGGTTTTTATAATGAAACTATTGATTTTTTTTTACTTTGTAATTTTGTTATTGTTTTTATAGTGAATTTTTTTTAGTTTTTTTTTAATTATCTGGATCTTTTTCTATGCTTTTCATAGTAACATTGTTGTGTTTATAACATGGATATTTTAAGGATATTTATAGTGAAATTTTATGTTTTTAAACTTGGAACATTTTTTATGGTTTTGATAATGAAATTGTTGAGTTATTTTTTACTTGGAACTTTCTTATTCTTTTAAAAGTGAAATTATAGAGTTTTTTAAATTTTAGCTTTTTTAAGGTCCTTTATAGTGAAATTTTGAGTTTACTAACATGGTACTTTTGTGTGGAATTTATAGTCAAACTGTTGAGTTTTTTCACTTGGAAATTTTTTTATGGTTTTTATAGTTAAATTGTTGAGTTTTATAGTGAAATTGTTGAGTTTTTTTAATGGTTTTTATAGTGAAACTGTTGAGTTTTTCCACTTGGATATTTTGTTATGGTTTTTATAGTGAAATTGTTGAGTTTTTAAACTCGAGATATTTTTTATATGATTTTTATAATGAAGCTATTGAGTTTTTTTACTTGGTAATTTTGTTATTGTTTTTATAGTGATTTTATTTTAGTTTTTTTTTAATTATTTGGAAATTTTTCTATGTTTTTCATAGTAACATTGTTTTGTTTATAACATAGATAATTTTAGGTATTTATAGTGAAACTTTTATGTTTTTTAACTTGGAACATTTATTATGGTTTTGATAGTGAAATTGTTGAGTTATTTTTAACTTGGAACTTTCTTATTCATTTAAAAGTGAAATTATAGAGTTTTTTAAATTTGATCTTTTTTAAGGTCCTTTATTGTGAAATTTTGAGTTTACTAACATGGTACTTTTGTTATGGATTTTATAGTCAAACTGTTGAGTTTTTTCACTTGGAAATTTTTTTATGGTTTTTATAGTTAAATTGTTAAGTTTTTTTTTATCTTTATACATTTTTAATGGTTTTTATAGTGAAACTGTTGAGTTTTTCCACTTGGATATTTTGTTATGGTTTTTATAGTGAAATTGTTGAGTTTTTAAACTCGAGATATTTTTTATATGATTTTTATAATGAAGCTATTGAGTTTTTTTACTTGGTAATTTTGTTTTTGTTTTTATAGTGATTTTATTTTAGTTTTTTTTTAATTATTTGGAAATTTTTCTATGTTTTTCATAGTAACATTGTTTTGTTTATAACATAGATAATTTTAGGTATTTATAGTGAAACTTTTATGTTTTTTAACTTGGAACATTTATTATGGTTTTGATAGTGAAAATGTTGAGTTATTTTTTACTTGGAACTTTCTTATTCTTTTAAAAGTGAAATTATAGAGTTTTTTAAATTTGATCTTTTTTAAGGTCCTTTATAGTGAAATTTTGAGTTTACTAACTTGGTACTTTTGTTAGGGATTTTATAGTCAGACTGTTGAGTTTTTTCAGTTGGAAATTTTGTTATGGTTTTTATAGTTAAATTGTTGAGTTTTTTTATCTTTATACATTTTTTAATGGTTTTTATAGTGAAACTATTGAGTTTTTCCACTTGGATATTTTGTTATGGTTTTTATAGTGAAATTGTTGAGTTTTTAAACTCGAGATAATTTTATATGATTTTTATAATGAAACTATTGAGTTTTTTTACTTGGTAATTTTGTTATTGATTTTATAGTGAATTTGTTTCAGTTATTTTTCTAATTATTTGGAACCTTTTCCATGCTTTTCATAGTAACATTGTTGTGTTTATAACATGGATATTTTTATGTATTTATAGTTAAACTTTTATGTTTTTTAACTTGGAACATTTTTTTATGGTTTTGATAGTGAAATTGTTGAGTTATTATTTACTTGGAACTTTCTTATTCTTTTAAAAGTTAAATTATAGAGTTTTTTAAATTTGATCTTTTTTAAGGTCCTTTATAGTGAAATTTTGAGTTTACTAACTTGGTACTTTTGTTATGGATTTTATAGTCAAACTGTTGAGTTTTTTCACTTGGAAATTTTTTTTATGGTTTTTATAGTTAAATTATTGAGTTTTGTTTTATATTTATACATTTTTTAGGGTTTTTATAGTGAAACTGTTGAGTTTTTCCACTTGGATATTTTGTTATGGTTTTTATAGTGAAATTGTTGAGTTTTTAAACCCGAGATATTTTTTATATGGTTTTTATTATGAAACTATTGAGTTTTTTTACTTGGTAATTTTTTTATTGTTTTTATAGTGAATTTTTTTAGTTTTTTTTAATTATTTGGAAATTTTTCTATGTTTTTCATAGTAACATTGTTGTGTTTATAACATGGATAATTTTAGGGTATTTATAGTGAAACTTTTATGTTTTTTAACTTGGAACATTTTTTATGGTTTTGATAGTGAAAATGTTGAGTTATTTTTTACTTGGAACTTTCTTATTCTTTTAAAAGTGAAATTATAGAGTTTTTTAAATTTGATCTTTTTTAAGGTCCTTTATAGTGAAATTTTGAGTTTACTAACTTGGTACTTTTGTTAGGGATTTTATAGTCAGACTGTTGAGTTTTTTCAGTTGGAAATTTTGTTATGGTTTTTATAGTTAAATTGTTGAGTTTTTTTTATCTTTATACATTTTTAATGGTTTTTATAGTGAAACTGTTGAGTTTTTCCACTTGGATATTTTGTTATGGTTTTTATAGTGAAATTGTTGAGTTTTCAAACTCGAGATATTTTTTATATGATTTTTATAATGAAGCTATTGAGTTTTTTTACTTGGTAATTTTGTTATAGTTTTTATAGTGATTTTATTTTAGTTTTTTTTTTAATTATTTGGAAATTTTTCTATGTTTTTCATAGTAACATTGTTGTGTTTATAACATGGATATTTTTAGGTATTTATAGTGAAAATTTTATGTTTTTTAACTTGGAACATTTATTATGGTTTTGATAGTGAAATTGTTGAGTTATTTTTAACTTGGAACTTTCTTATTCTTTTAAAAGTGAAATTATAGAGTTTTTAAAATTTGATCTTTTTTAAGATCCTTTATATTGAAATTTTGAGTTTACTAACTTGGTACTTTTGTTATGGATTTTATAGTCAAACTGTTGAGTTTTTTCACTTGGAAATTTTGTTATGGTTTTTATAGTTAAATTGTTGAGTTTTTTTATATGGTAATTTTTTTATTGTTTTTATAGTGAATTTTTTTAGTTTTTTTTAATTATTTGGAAATTTTTCTATGTTTTTCATAGTAACATTGTTGTGTTTATAACATGGATAATTTTAGGGTATTTATAGTGAAACTTTTATGTTTTTTAACTTGGAACATTTTTTATGGTTTTGATAGTGAAAATGTAGAGTTATTTTTTACTTGGAACTTTCTTATTCTTTTAAAAGTGAAATTATAGAGTTTTTTAAATTTGATCTTTTTTAAGGTCCTTTATAGTGAAATTTTGAGTTTACTAACTTGGTACTTTTGTTAGGGATTTTATAGTCAGACTGTTGAGTTTTTTCAGTTGGAAATTTTGTTATGGTTTTTATAGTTAAATTGTTGAGTTTTTTTTATCTTTATACATTTTTTAATGGTTTTTATAGTGAAACTATTGAGTTTTTCCACTTGGATATTTTGTTATGGTTTTTATAGTGAAATTGTTGAGTTTTTAAACTCGAGATAATTTTATATGATTTTTATAATGAAACTATTGAGTTTTTTTACTTGGTAATTTTGTTATTGATTTTATAGTGAATTTGTTTCAGTTATTTTTCTAATTATTTGGAACCTTTTCTATGCTTTTCATAGTAACATTGTTGTGTTTATAACATGGATATTTTTATGTATTTAAAGTTAAACTTTTATGTTTTTTAACTTGGAACATTTTTTTATGGTTTTGATAGTGAAATTGTTGAGTTATTATTTACTTGGAACTTTCTTATTCTTTTAAAAGTTAAATTATAGAGTTTTTTAAATTTGATCTTTTTTAAGGTCCTTTATAGTGAAATTTTGAGTTTACTAACTTGGTACTTTTGTTATGGATTTTATAGTCAAACTGTTGAGTTTTTTCAGTTGGAAATTTTGTTATGGTTTTTATAGTTAAATTGTTGAGTTTTTTTTTATCTTTATACATTTTTTAATGGTTTTTATAATGAAACTATTGAGTTTTTCCACTTGGATATTTTGTTATGGTTTTTATAGTGAAATTGTTGAGTTTTTAAACTCGAGATATTTTTATATGATATTTATAATGAAGCTTTTGAGTTTTTTTACTTGGTAATTTTGTTATTGATTTTATAGTGAATTTGTTTTAGTTATTTTTCTAATTATTTGGAACCTTTTCTATGCTTTTCATAGTAACATTGTTGTGTTTATAACATGGATATTTTTAGGTATTTATAGTGAAACTTTTATGTTTTTTAACATGAAACATTTATTATGGTTTTGATAGTGAAATTGTTGAGTTATTTTTAACTTGGAACTTTCTTATTCTTTTAAAAGTGAAATTATAGAGTTTTTTTAAATTTGATCTTTTTTAAGATCCTTTATAGTGAAATTTTGAGTATACAAACTTGGTACTTTTGTTATGGATTTTATAGTCAAAGTGTTGAGTTTTTTCAGTTGGAAATTTTGTTATGGTTTTTATAGTTAAATTGTTGAGTTTTTTTATCTTTATACATTTTTTAATGGTTTTTATAGTGAAACTATTGAGTTTTTCCACTTGGATATTTTGTTATGGTTTTTATAGTGAAATTGTTGAGTTTTTAAACTCGAGATATTTTTATATGATTTTTATAATGAAGCTATTGAGTTTTTTTACTTGGTAATTTTGTTATTGATTTAATACTGAATTTGTTTTAGTTATATTTTTAATTATTTGGAACTTTTTCTATGCTTTTCATAGTAACATTGTGGTGTTTATATCATGGTTACTTTTTGGTATTTATAGTGAAAGTTTTATGTTTTTTAACTTGGAACATTTTTTTATGGTTTTGATAGTGAAATTGTTGAGTTATTTTTAACTTGGAACTTTCTTATTCTTTTAAAAGTGAAATTATAGAGTTTTTTTAAATTTGATCTATTTTAAGGTCCTTTATAGTTAAATTTTTTAGTTTACTAACTTGTACTTTTGTTATGGATTTTATAGTCAAACTGTTGAGTTTTTTCACTTGGAAATTTTGTTATGGTTTTAATTGTTAAATTGTTGAGTTTTTTTATCTTTGATCGTTTTTTAATGGTTTTTATAGTGAAATTATTGAGTTTTTAAATTCGAGATATTTTTTATATGGTTTTTATAATGAAACTATTGAGTTTTTTTACTTGGTAATTTTGTTATTGTTTTTATAGTGAATTTTTTTAGTTTTTTTTTAATTATCTGGAACTTTTTCTATGCTTTTCATAGTAAATTTGTTGTGTTTATTACATGGATATTTTAAAGGTATTTATAGTGAAATTTTTATGTTTTTTAACTTGGAACATTTTTTATGATTTTGATAGTAAAATTGTTGAGTTATTTTTTACTTGGAACTTTCTTATTTTTTTAAAAGTGAAATTATAGAGTTTTTTAAATTTGATCTTTTTTAAGGTCCTTTATAGTGAAATTTTGAGTTTACTAACATGGTACTTTTGTTATGGATTTTATAGTCAAACTGTTGAGTTTTTTAACTTGGAAATTTTTTTATGGTTTTTATAGTTAAATTGTTGAGTTTTTTTTATCTTTATACATTTTTAATGGTTTTTATAGTGAAACTGTTGAGTTTTTCCACTTGGATATTTTGTTATGGTTTTTATAGTGAAATTGTTGAGTTTTTAAACTCGAGATATTTTTTATATGATTTTTATAATGAAGCTATTGAGTTTTTTTACTTGGTAATTTTGTTATTGTTTTTATAGTGATTTTATTTTAGTTTTTTTTAATTATTTGGAAATTTTTCTATGTTTTTCATAGTAACATTGTTGTGTTTATAACATAGATAATTTTAGGTATTTATAGTGAAACTTTTATGTTTTTTTTTTAACTTGGAACATTTATTATGGTTTTGATAGTGAAATTGTTGAGTTATTTTTAACTTGGAACTTTCTTATTCTTTTAAAAGTGAAATTATAGAGTTTCTTAAATTTGATCTTTTTTAAGATCCTTTATAGTGAAATTTTGAGTTTACTAACTTGATACTTTTGTTATGGATTTTATAGTCAAACTGTTGAGTTTTTTCAGTTGGAAATTTTATTATGGTTTTTATAGTTAAATTGTTGAGTTTTTTTTATCTTTATACATTTTTAATGGTTTTTATAGTGAAACTATTGAGTTTTTCCACTTGGATATTTTGTTATGGTTTTTATAGTGAAATTGTTGAGTTTTTAAACTCGAGATATTTTTATATGATTTTTATAATGAAGCTATTGAGTTTTTTTACTTGGTAATTTTGTTATTGATTTTATAGTGAATTTGTTTTAGTTATTTTTTTAATTATTTGGAACTTTTTCTATGCTTTTCATAGTAACATTGTTGTGTTTATAACATGGATATTTTTTGGTATTTATAGTGAAACTTTTATGTTTTTTAACTAGGAACATTTTTTTATGGTTTTGATAGTGAAATTGTTGAGTTATTTTTAACTTGGAACTTTCTTATTCTTTTAAAAGTGAAATTATAGAGTTTTTTTAAATTTGATCTATTTTAAGGTCCTTTATAGTTAAATTTTTTAGTTTACTAACTTTATACTTTTGTTATGGATTTTATAGTCAAACTGTTGAGTTTTTTCACTTGGAAATTTTGTTATGGTTTTTATTGTTAAATTGTTGAGTTTTTTTATCTTTGATCGTTTTTTAATGGTTTTTATAGTGAAAGTTTTGAGATTTTCCTATTGGATATTTTGAATGGTTTTTATAGTGAAATTGTTGAGTTTTTAAACTCGAGATGTTTTTTATATGGTTTTTATAATGAAACTATTGAGTTTTTTTAATTGGTAATTTTGTTATTGTTTTTATAGTGAATTTTTTTAGTTTTTTTTAATTATATGGAACTTTTTCTATGCTTTTCATAGTAACATTGTTGTGTTTATAACATGGATATTTTAAGGGTATTTATAGTGAAATTTTTATGTTTTTTAACTTGGAACATTTTTTATGGTTTTGATAGTGAAATTGTTGAGTTATTTTTTACTTGGAACTTTCTTATTCTTTTAAAAGTGAAATTATAGAGTTTTTAAATTTGATCTTTTTTAAGGTCCTTTATAGTGAAATTTTGAGTTTACTAACATGGTACTTTTGTTATGGATTTTATAGTCAAACTGTTGACTTTTTTCACTTGGAAATTTTGTTATAGTTTTTATAGTTAAATTGTTGAGTTTTTTTTTATCTTTATACATTTTTAATGGTTTTTATAGTGAAACTGTTGAGTTTTTCCACTTGGATATTTTGTTATGGTTTTTATAGTGAAATTGTTGAGTTTTTAAACTCGAGATATTTTTTATATGATTTTTATAATGAAGCTATTGAGTTTTTTTACTTGGTAATTTTGTTATTGTTTTTATAGTGAATTTGTTTTAGTTATTTTTTTAATTATTTGGAACTTTTTCTATGCTTTTCATAGTAACATTGTTGTGTTTATAACATGGATATTTTTTGGTATTTATAGTGAAACTTTTATGTTTTTTAACTTGGAACATTTTTCTATGGTTTTGATAGTGAAATTGTTGAGTTATTTTTAAATTGGAACTTTCTTATTCTTTTAAAAGTGAAATTATAGAGTTTTTATAAATTTGATCTATTTTAAGGTCCTTTATAGTTAAATTTTTTAGTTTACTAACTTGGTACTTTTGTTATGGATTTTATAGCCAAACTGTTGAGTTTTTTCACTTGGAAATTTTGTTATGGTTTTTATTGTTAAATTGTTGAGTTTTTTATCTTTGATCGTTTTTTAATGGTTTTTATAGTGAAAGTTTTGAGATTTTCCAATTGGATATTTTGAATGGTTTTTATAGTGAAATTGTTGAGTTTTTAAACTCGAGATGTTTTTTATATGGTTTTTATAATGAAACTATTGAGATTTTTTAATTGGTAATTTTTTTATTGTTTTTATAGTGAATTTTTTTAGTTTTTTTTAATTATTTGGAACTTTTTCTATGCTTTTCATAGTAACATTGTTGTGTTTATAACATGGATATTTTAAGGGTATTTATAGTGAAATTTTTATGTTTTTTAACTTGGAACATTTTTTATGGTTTTGATAGTGAAATTGTTGAGTTATTTTTTACTTGGAACTTTCTTATTCTTTTAAAAGTGAAATTATAGAGTTTTTAAATTTGATCTTTTTTAAGGTCCTTTATATTGAAATTTTGAGTTTACTAACATGGTACTTTTGTTATGGATTTTATAGTCAAACTGTTGACTTTTTTCACTTGGAAATTTTGTTATGGTTTTTATAGTTAAATTGTTGAGTTTTTTTTTTATCTTTATACATTTTTAATGGTTTTTATAGTGAAACTGTTGAGTTTTTCCACTTGGATATTTTGTTATGGTTTTTATAGTGAAATTGTTGAGTTTTTAAACTCGAGATATTTTTTATATGATTTTTATAATGAAGCTATTGAGTTTTTTTACTTGGTAATTTTGTTATTGTTTTTATAGTGAATTTTTTTTAGTTTTTTTTTAATTATTTGGAAATTTTTCTATGTTTTTCATAGTAACATTGTTGTGTTTATAACATAGATAATTTTAGGTATTTATAGTGAAACTTTAATGTTTTTTAACTTGGAACATTTATTATGGTTTTGATAGTGAAATTGTTGAGTTATTTTAAAAGTGAAATTAAAGAGTTTTTTAAATTTGATCTTTTTTAAGATCATTTATAGTGAAATTTTGAGTTTACTAACTTGGTACTTTTGTTATGGATTTTATAGTCAAACTGTTGATTTTTTTCAGTTGGAAATTTGGTTATGGTTTTTATAGTTAAATTGTTGAGTTTTTTTATCTTTATACATTTTTTAATGGTTTTTATAGTGAAACTATTGAGTTTTTCCACTTGGATATTTTGTTATGGTTTTTATAGTGAAATTGTTGAGTTTTTATACTCGAGATATTTTTATATGATTTTTATAATGAAGCTATTGAGTTTTTTTACTTGGTAATTTTGTTATAGTTTTATAGTGAATTGTTTTTAGTTTTTTTTTTAAATATTTGGAACTTTTTCTATGCTTTTCATAGTAACATTGTTGTGTTTATAACATATATAATTTTAGGTATTTATAGTGAAACTTTTATGTTTTTTAACTTGGAACATTTATTATGGTTTTGATAGTGAAATTGTTGAGTTATTTTTAACTTGGAACTTTCTTATTCTTTTAAAAGTGAAATTATAGAGTTTTTTAAATTTGATCTTTTTTAAGATCCTTTATAGTGTAATTTTGAGTTTACTAACTTGGTACTTTTGTTATGGAATTTATAGTCAAACTGTTGAGTTTTTTCAGTTGAAAATTTTGTTATGGTTTTTATAGTTAAATTGTTGAGTTTTTTTATCTTTATACATTTTTTAATGGTTTTTATAGTGAAACTATTGAGTTTTTCCACTTGGATATTTTGTTATGGTTTTTATAGTGAAATTGTTGAGTTTTTAAACTCGAGATATTTTTATATGATTTTTATAATGAAGCTATTGAGTTTTTTTACTTGGTAATTTTGTTATTGATTTAATACTGAATTTGTTTTAGTTATATTTTTAATTATTTGGAACTTTTTCTATGCTTTTCATAGTAACATTGTGGTGTTTATATCATGGTTACTTTTTGGTATTTATAGTGAAAGTTTTATGTTTTTTAACTTGGAACATTTTTTTATGGTTTTGATAGTGAAATTGTTGAGTTATTTTTAACTTGGAACTTTCTTATTCTTTTAAAAGTGAAATTATAGAGTTTTTTTAAATTTGATCTATTTTAAGGTCCTTTATAGTTAAATTTTTTAGTTTACTAACTTGTACTTTTGTTATGGATTTTATAGTCAAACTGTTGAGTTTTTTCACTTGGAAATTTTGTTATGGTTTTAATTGTTAAATTGTTGAGTTTTTTTTATCTTTGATCGTTTTTTAATGGTTTTTATAGTGAAATTATTGAGTTTTTAAATTCGAGATATTTTTTATATGGTTTTTATAATGAAACTATTGAGTTTTTTTACTTGGTAATTTTGTTATTGTTTTTATAGTGAATTTTTTTAGTTTTTTTTTAATTATCTGGAACTTTTTCTATGCTTTTCATAGTAAATTTGTTGTGTTTATTACATGGATATTTTAAAGGTATTTATAGTGAAATTTTTATGTTTTTTAACTTGGAACATTTTTTATGATTTTGATAGTAAAATTGTTGAGTTATTTTTTACTTGGAACTTTCTTATTTTTTTAAAAGTGAAATTATAGAGTTTTTTAAATTTGATCTTTTTTAAGGTCCTTTATAGTGAAATTTTGAGTTTACTAACATGGTACTTTTGTTATGGATTTTATAGTCAAACTGTTGAGTTTTTTAACTTGGAAATTTTTTTATGGTTTTTATAGTTAAATTGTTGAGTTTTTTTTATCTTTATACATTTTTAATGGTTTTTATAGTGAAACTGTTGAGTTTTTCCACTTGGATATTTTGTTATGGTTTTTATAGTGAAATTGTTGAGTTTTTAAACTCGAGATATTTTTTATATGATTTTTATAATGAAGCTATTGAGTTTTTTTACTTGGTAATTTTGTTATTGTTTTTATAGTGATTTTATTTTAGTTTTTTTTAATTATTTGGAAATTTTTCTATGTTTTTCATAGTAACATTGTTGTGTTTATAACATAGATAATTTTAGGTATTTATAGTGAAACTTTTATGTTTTTTTTTTAACTTGGAACATTTATTATGGTTTTGATAGTGAAATTGTTGAGTTATTTTTAACTTGGAACTTTCTTATTCTTTTAAAAGTGAAATTATAGAGTTTCTTAAATTTGATCTTTTTTAAGATCCTTTATAGTGAAATTTTGAGTTTACTAACTTGATACTTTTGTTATGGATTTTATAGTCAAACTGTTGAGTTTTTTCAGTTGGAAATTTTATTATGGTTTTTATAGTTAAATTGTTGAGTTTTTTTTATCTTTATACATTTTTAATGGTTTTTATAGTGAAACTATTGAGTTTTTCCACTTGGATATTTTGTTATGGTTTTTATAGTGAAATTGTTGAGTTTTTAAACTCGAGATATTTTTATATGATTTTTATAATGAAGCTATTGAGTTTTTTTACTTGGTAATTTTGTTATTGATTTTATAGTGAATTTGTTTTAGTTATTTTTTTAATTATTTGGAACTTTTTCTATGCTTTTCATAGTAACATTGTTGTGTTTATAACATGGATATTTTTTGGTATTTATAGTGAAACTTTTATGTTTTTTAACTAGGAACATTTTTTTATGGTTTTGATAGTGAAATTGTTGAGTTATTTTTAACTTGGAACTTTCTTATTCTTTTAAAAGTGAAATTATAGAGTTTTTTTAAATTTGATCTATTTTAAGGTCCTTTATAGTTAAATTTTTTAGTTTACTAACTTTATACTTTTGTTATGGATTTTATAGTCAAACTGTTGAGTTTTTTCACTTGGAAATTTTGTTATGGTTTTTATTGTTAAATTGTTGAGTTTTTTTATCTTTGATCGTTTTTTAATGGTTTTTATAGTGAAAGTTTTGAGATTTTCCTATTGGATATTTTGAATGGTTTTTATAGTGAAATTGTTGAGTTTTTAAACTCGAGATGTTTTTTATATGGTTTTTATAATGAAACTATTGAGTTTTTTTAATTGGTAATTTTGTTATTGTTTTTATAGTGAATTTTTTTAGTTTTTTTTAATTATTTGGAACTTTTTCTATGCTTTTCATAGTAACATTGTTGTGTTTATAACATGGATATTTTAAGGGTATTTATAGTGAAATTTTTATGTTTTTTAACTTGGAACATTTTTTATGGTTTTGATAGTGAAATTGTTGAGTTATTTTTTACTTGGAACTTTCTTATTCTTTTAAAAGTGAAATTATAGAGTTTTTAAATTTGATCTTTTTTAAGGTCCTTTATAGTGAAATTTTGAGTTTACTAACATGGTACTTTTGTTATGGATTTTATAGTCAAACTGTTGACTTTTTTCACTTGGAAATTTTGTTATAGTTTTTATAGTTAAATTGTTGAGTTTTTTTTTATCTTTATACATTTTTAATGGTTTTTATAGTGAAACTGTTGAGTTTTTCCACTTGGATATTTTGTTATGGTTTTTATAGTGAAATTGTTGAGTTTTTAAACTCGAGATATTTTTTATATGATTTTTATAATGAAGCTATTGAGTTTTTTTACTTGGTAATTTTGTTATTGTTTTTATAGTGAATTTGTTTTAGTTATTTTTTTAATTATTTGGAACTTTTTCTATGCTTTTCATAGTAACATTGTTGTGTTTATAACATGGATATTTTTTGGTATTTATAGTGAAACTTTTATGTTTTTTAACTTGGAACATTTTTCTATGGTTTTGATAGTGAAATTGTTGAGTTATTTTTAAATTGGAACTTTCTTATTCTTTTAAAAGTGAAATTATAGAGTTTTTATAAATTTGATCTATTTTAAGGTCCTTTATAGTTAAATTTTTTAGTTTACTAACTTGGTACTTTTGTTATGGATTTTATAGCCAAACTGTTGAGTTTTTTCACTTGGAAATTTTGTTATGGTTTTTATTGTTAAATTGTTGAGTTTTTTATCTTTGATCGTTTTTTAATGGTTTTTATAGTGAAAGTTTTGAGATTTTCCAATTGGATATTTTGAATGGTTTTTATAGTGAAATTGTTGAGTTTTTAAACTCGAGATGTTTTTTATATGGTTTTTATAATGAAACTATTGAGATTTTTTAATTGGTAATTTTTTTATTGTTTTTATAGTGAATTTTTTTAGTTTTTTTTAATTATTTGGAACTTTTTCTATGCTTTTCATAGTAACATTGTTGTGTTTATAACATGGATATTTTAAGGGTATTTATAGTGAAATTTTTATGTTTTTTAACTTGGAACATTTTTTATGGTTTTGATAGTGAAATTGTTGAGTTATTTTTTACTTGGAACTTTCTTATTCTTTTAAAAGTGAAATTATAGAGTTTTTAAATTTGATCTTTTTTAAGGTCCTTTATATTGAAATTTTGAGTTTACTAACATGGTACTTTTGTTATGGATTTTATAGTCAAACTGTTGACTTTTTTCACTTGGAAATTTTGTTATGGTTTTTATAGTTAAATTGTTGAGTTTTTTTTTTATCTTTATACATTTTTAATGGTTTTTATAGTGAAACTGTTGAGTTTTTCCACTTGGATATTTTGTTATGGTTTTTATAGTGAAATTGTTGAGTTTTTAAACTCGAGATATTTTTTATATGATTTTTATAATGAAGCTATTGAGTTTTTTTACTTGGTAATTTTGTTATTGTTTTTATAGTGAATTTTTTTTAGTTTTTTTTTAATTATTTGGAAATTTTTCTATGTTTTTCATAGTAACATTGTTGTGTTTATAACATAGATAATTTTAGGTATTTATAGTGAAACTTTAATGTTTTTTAACTTGGAACATTTATTATGGTTTTGATAGTGAAATTGTTGAGTTATTTTAAAAGTGAAATTAAAGAGTTTTTTAAATTTGATCTTTTTTAAGATCATTTATAGTGAAATTTTGAGTTTACTAACTTGGTAGTTTTGTTATGGATTTTATAGTCAAACTGTTGATTTTTTTCAGTTGGAAATTTGGTTATGGTTTTTATAGTTAAATTGTTGAGTTTTTTTATCTTTATACATTTTTTAATGGTTTTTATAGTGAAACTATTGAGTTTTTCCACTTGGATATTTTGTTATGGTTTTTATAGTGAAATTGTTGAGTTTTTATACTCGAGATATTTTTATATGATTTTTATAATGAAGCTATTGAGTTTTTTTACTTGGTAATTTTGTTATAGTTTTATAGTGAATTGTTTTTAGTTTTTTTTTTAAATATTTGGAACTTTTTCTATGCTTTTCATAGTAACATTGTTGTGTTTATAACATATATAATTTTAGGTATTTATAGTGAAACTTTTATGTTTTTTAACTTGGAACATTTATTATGGTTTTGATAGTGAAATTGTTGAGTTATTTTTAACTTGGAACTTTCTTATTCTTTTAAAAGTGAAAT
Source organism: Lathyrus aphaca (assembly GCA_963966055.1). Taxonomy (NCBI): domain Eukaryota; kingdom Viridiplantae; phylum Streptophyta; class Magnoliopsida; order Fabales; family Fabaceae; genus Lathyrus; species Lathyrus aphaca. Next base: position 423,467,674 of record OZ014521.1, read on the forward strand.
TATAGAGTTTTTTAAATTTGATCTTTTTTAAGATCCTTTATAGTGTAATTTTGAGTTTACTAACTTGGTACTTTTGTTATGGAATTTATAGTCAAACTGTTGAGTTTTTTCAGTTGAAAATTTTGTTATGGTTTTTATAGTTAAATTGTTGAGTTTTTTTATCTTTATACATTTTTTAATAGTTTTTATAGTGAAACTATTGAGTTTTTCCACTTGGATATTTTGTTATGGTTTTTATAGTGAAATTGTTGAGTTTTTAAACTCGAGATATTTTTATATGATTTTTATATTGAAGCTATTGAGTTTATTTACTTGGTAATTTTGTTATTGATTTTATAGTAAATTTGTTTTAGTTATTTTTTTAATTATTTGGAACTTTTTCTATGCTTTTCATAGTAACATTGTTTTTTTTATAACATGGATATTTTTGGGTATTTATAGTGAAACTTTTATGTTTTTTAACTTGGAACATTTTTTTATGGTTTTGATAGTGAAATTGTTGAGTTATGTTTTACTTGGAACTTTCTTATTCTTTTAAAAGTGAAATTATAGAGTTTTTTAAATTTGGTCTTTTTTAAGGTCCTTTATAGTGAAATTTTGAGTTTACTAACTTGGTACTTTTGTTATGGATTATATAGTCAAATTGTTGAGTTTTCACTTGGAAATTTTGTTATGGTTTTTATAGTTAAATTGTTTAGTTTTTTTACCTTCATACATTCTTAATGGTTTTTATAGTGAAACTATTGAGTTTTTCCACTTGGATATTTTGTTATGGTTTTTATAGTGAAATTGTTGAGTTTTTAAACTCGAGATAATTTTATATGATTTTTATAATGAAGCTATTGTGTTTTTTTACTTGGTAATTTTGTTATTAATTTTATAGTGGATTTGTTTTAGTTTTTTTTTTAATTATTTGGAACTTTTTCTATGCTTTTCATAGTAACATTGTTGTGTTTATAACATGGATATTTTTAGGTATTTATAGTGAAACTTTTATGTTTTTTAACATGGAACATTTATTATGGTTTTGATAGTGAAATTGTTGAGTTATTTTTAACTTGGAACTTTCTTATTCTTTTAAAAGTGAAATTATAGAGTTTTTTTAAATTTGATCTTTTTTAAGATCCTTTATAGTGAAATTTTGAGTTTACAAACTTGGTACTTTTGTTATGGATTTTATAGTCAAAGTGTTGAGTTTTTTCAGTTGGAAATTTTGTTATGGTTTTTATAGTTAAATTGTTGAGTTTTTTTATCTTTATACATTTTTTAATGGTTTTTATAGTGAAACTATTGAGTTTTTCCACTTGGATATTTTGTTATGGTTTTTATAGTGAAATTGTTGAGTTTTTAAACTCGAGATATTTTTATATGATTTTTATAATGAAGCTATTGAGTTTTTTTACTTGGTAATTTTGTTATTGATTTAATACTGAATTTGTTTTAGTTATATTTTTAATTATTTGGAACTTTTTCTATGCTTTTCATAGTAACATTGTGGTGTTTATATCATGGTTACTTTTTGGTATTTATAGTGAAAGTTTTATGTTTTTTAACTTGCAACATTTTTTTATGGTTTTGATAGTGAAATTGTTGAGTTATTTTTAACTTGGAACTTTCTTATTCTTTTAAAAGTGAAATTATAGAGTTTTTTTAAATTTGATCTATTTTAAGGTCCTTTATAGTTAAATTTTTTAGTTTACTAACTTGTACTTTTGTTATGGATTTTATAGTCAAACTGTTGAGTTTTTTCACTTGGAAATTTTGTTATGGTTTTAATTGTTAAATTGTTGAGTTTTTTTATCTTTGATCGTTTTTTAATGGTTTTTATAGTGAAATTATTGAGTTTTTAAACTCGAGATATTTTTTATATGATTTTTATAATGAAGCTATTGAGTTTTTTTACTTGGTAATTTTGTTATTGTTTTTATAGTGATTTTATTTTAGTTTTTTTTAATTATTTGGAAATTTTTCTATATTTTTCATAGTAACATTGTTGTGTTTATAACATAGATAATTTTAGGTATTTATAGTGAAACTTTTATGTTTTTTTTTAACTTGGAACATTTATTATGGTTTTGATAGTGAAATTGTTGAGTTATTTTTAACTTGGAACTTTCTTATTCTTTTAAAAGTGAAATTATAGAGTTTCTTAAATTTGATCTTTTTTAAGATCCTTTATAGTGAAATTTTGAGTTTACTAACTTGATACTTTTGTTATGGATTTTATAGTCAAACTGTTGAGTTTTTTCAGTTGGAAATTTTATTATGGTTTTTATAGTTAAATTGTTGAGTTTTTTTTTTATCTTTATACATTTTTAATGGTTTTTATAGTGAAACTATTGAGTTTTTCCACTTGGATATTTTGTTATGGTTTTTATAGTGAAATTGTTGAGTTTTTAAACTCGAGATATTTTTATATGATTTTTATAATGAAGCTATTGAGTTTTTTTACTTGGTAATTTTGTTATTGATTTTATAGTGAATTTGTTTTAGTTATTTTTTTAATTATTTGGAACTTTTTCTATGCTTTTCATAGTAACATTGTTGTGTTTATAACATGGATATTTTTTGGTATTTATAGTGAAACTTTTATGTTTTTTAACTAGGAACATTTTTTTATGGTTTTGATAGTGAAATTGTTGAGTTATTTTTAACTTGGAACTTTCTTATTCTTTTAAAAGTGAAATTATAGAGTTTTTTTAAATTTGATCTATTTTAAGGTCCTTTATAGTTAAATTTTTTAGTTTACTAACTTTATACTTTTGTTATGGATTTTATAGTCAAACTGTTGAGTTTTTTCACTTGGAAATTTTGTTATGGTTTTTATTATTAAATTCTTGAGTTTTTTATCTTTGATCGTTTTTTAATGGTTTTTATAGTGAAAGTTTTGAGATTTTCCTATTGGATATTTTGAATGGTTTTTATAGTGAAATTGTTGAGTTTTTAAACTCGAGATGTTTTTTATATGGTTTTTATAATGAAACTATTGAGTTTTTTTAATTGGTAATTTTGTTATTGTTTTTATAGTGAATTTTTTTAGTTTTTTTTAATTATTTGGAACTTTTTCTATGCTTTTCATAGTAACATTGATGTGTTTATAACATGGATATTTTAAGGGTATTTATAGTGAAATTTTTATGTTTTTTAACTTGGAACATTTTTTATGGTTTTGATAGTGAAATTGTTGAGTTATTTTTTACTTGGAACTTTCTTATTCTTTTAAAAGTGAAATTATAGAGTTTTTAAATTTGATCTTTTTTAAGGTCCTTTATATTGAAATTTTGAGTTTACTAACATGGTACTTTTGTTATGGATTTTATAGTCAAACTGTTGACTTTTTTCACTTGGAAATTTTGTTATGGTTTTTATAGTTAAATTGTTGAGTTTTTTTTTTATCTTTATACATTTTTAATGGTTTTTATAGTGAAACTGTTGAGTTTTTCCACTTGGATATTTTGTTATGGTTTTTATAGTGAAATTGTTGAGTTTTTAAACTCGAGATATTTTTTATATGATTTTTATAATGAAGCTATTGAGTTTTTTTACTTGGTAATTTTGTTATAGTTTTATAGTGAATTGTTTTTAGTTTTTTTTTTAAATATTTGGAACTTTTTCTATGCTTTTCATAGTAACATTGTTGTGTTTATAACATATATAATTTTAGGTATTTATAGTGAAACTTTTATGTTTTTTAACTTGGAACATTTATTATGGTTTTGATAGTGAAATTGTTGAGTTATTTTTAACTTGGAACTTTCTTATTCTTTTAAAAGTGAAATTATAGAGTTTTTTAAATTTGATCTTTTTTAAGATCCTTTATAGTGTAATTTTGAGTTTACTAACTTGGTACTTTTGTTTTGGAATTTATAGTCAAACTGTTGAGTTTTTTCAGTTGAAAATTTTGTTATGGTTTTTATAGTTAAATTGTTGAGTTTTTTTATCTTTATACATTTTTTAATAGTTTTTATAGTGAAACTATTGAGTTTTTCCACTTGGATATTTTGTTATGGTTTTTATAGTGAAATTGTTGAGTTTTTAAACTCGAGATATTTTTATATGATTTTTATATTGAAGCTATTGAGTTTATTTACTTGGTAATTTTGTTATTGATTTTATAGTAAATTTGTTTTAGTTATTTTTTTAATTATTTGGAACTTTTTCTATGCTTTTCATAGTAACATTGTTTTTTTTATAACATGGATATTTTTGGGTATTTATAGTGAAACTTTTATGTTTTTTAACTTGGAACATTTTTTTATGGTTTTGATAGTGAAATTGTTGAGTTATGTTTTACTTGGAACTTTCTTATTCTTTTAAAAGTGAAATTATAGAGTTTTTTAAATTTGGTCTTTTTTAAGGTCCTTTATAGTGAAATTTTGAGTTTACTAACTTGGTACTTTTGTTATGGATTATATAGTCAAATTGTTGAGTTTTCACTTGGAAATTTTGTTATGGTTTTTATAGTTAAATTGTTTAGTTTTTTTACCTTCATATATTTTTAATGGTTTTTATAGTGAAACTATTGAGTTTTTCCACTTGGATATTTTGTTATGGTTTTTATAGTGAAATTGTTGAGTTTTTAAACTCGAGATAATTTTATATGATTTTTATAATGAAGCTATTGTGTTTTTTTACTTGGTAATTTTGTTATTAATTTTATAGTGGATTTGTTTTAGTTTTTTTTTTAATTATTTGGAACTTTTTCTATGCTTTTCATAGTAACATTGTTGTGTTTATAACATGGATATTTTTAGGTATTTATAGTGAAACTTTTATGTTTTTTAACTTGGAACATTTTTTTATGGTTTTGATAGTGAAATTGTTGAGTTATTTTTAATTTGGAACTTTCTTATTCTTTTAAAAGTGAAATTATAGAGTTTTTTAAATTTGATCTATATTAAGGTCCTTTAGAGTTAAATTTTTTAGTTTACTAACTTGGTACTTTTGTTATGGATTTTATAGTCAAACTGTTGAGTTTTTTCACTTGGAAATTTTGTTATGGTTTTTATTGTTAAATTGTTGAGTTTTTTTTTATCTTTATACATTTTTTAATGGTTTTTATAGTGAAACTATTGAGTTTTTCCACTTGGATATTTTCTTATGGTTTTTATAGTGAAATTTTTGAGTTTTTAAACTCGAGATATTTTTTATATGATTTTTATAATGAAGCTATTGAGTTTTTTTACTTGGTAATTTAGTTAATGACTTTATAGTGAATTTTTTTAGTTTTTTTTTAATTATTTTGAACTTTTTCTATGCTTTTCATAGTAACATTGTTGTGTTTATAACATGGATATTTTAAGGGTATTTATAGTGAAATTTTTATGTTTTTCAACTTGGGACATTTTTTATGGTTTTGATAGTGAAATTGTTGAGTTATTTTTTACTTGGAACTTTCTTATTCTTTTAAAAGTGAAATTATAGAGTTTTTTAAATTTGATCTTTTTTAAGGTCCTTTATAGTGAAATTTTGAGTTTACTAACATGGTACTTTTGTTATGGATTTTATAGTCAAACTGTTGAGTTTTTTCACTTAGAAATTTTGTTATGGTTTTTATAGTTAAATTGTTGAGTTTTTTTTTATCTTTATACATTTTTAATGGTTTTTATAGTGAAACTGTTGAGTTTTTCTACTTGGATATTTTGTTATGGTTTTTATAGTGAAATTGTTGAGTTTTTAGACTCGAGATATTTTTTATATGATTTTTATAATGAAGCTATTGAGTAATTTTACTTGGTAATTTTGTTATTGTTTTTATAGTGAATTTTTTTTAGTTTTTTTTTTAATTATTTGGAACTTTTTCTATGTTTTTCATAGTAACATTGTTGTGTTTATAACATAGATAATTTTAGGTATTTATAGTGAAACTTTTATGTTTTTTAACTTGGAACATTTATTATGGTTTTGATAGTGAAATTGTTGAGTTATTTTTAACTTGGAACTTTCTTATTCTTTTAAAAGTGAAATTATAGAGTTTTTTATATTTGATCTTTTTTAAGATCCTTTATAGTGAAATTTTGAGTTTACTAACTTGGTACTTTTGTTATGGATTTTATAGTCAAACTCTTGAGTTTTTTCAGTTGGAAATTTTGTTATGGTTTTTATAGTTAAATTGTTGAGTTTTTTTATCTTTATACATTTTTTAATGGTTTTTATAGTGAAACTATTGAGTTTTTCCACTTGGATATTTTGTTATGGTTTTTATAGTGAAATTGTTGAGTTTTTAAACGCGAGATATTTTTATATGATGTTTATAATGAAGCTATTGAGTTTTTTTACTTGGTAATTTTGTTATTGTTTTTATAGTGAATTTTTTTTAGTTTTTTTTTAATTATTTGGAACTTTTTCTATGCTTTTCATAGTAACATTGTTGTGTTTATAACAAAGATAATTTTAGGTATTTATAGTGAAACTTTTATGTTTTTTAACTTGGAACATTTATTATGGTTTTGATAGTGAAATTGTTGAGTTATTTTTAACTTGGAGCTTTCTTATTCTTTTAAAAGTGAAATTATAGAGTTTTTTAAATTTGATCTTTTTTAAGATCCTTTATAGTGAAATTTTGAGTTTACTAACTTGGTACTTTTGTTATGGATTTTATAGTCAAACTGTTGAGTTTTTTCAGTTGGAAATTTTGTTTTGGTTTTTATAGTTAAATTGTTGAGTTTTTTTTTATCATTATACATTTTTTAATGGTTTTTATAGTGAAACTATTGAGTTTTTCCACTTGGACATTTTGTTATGGTTTTTATAGTGAAATTGTTGAGTTTTTAAACTCGAGATATTTTTATATGATTTTTATAATGAAGCTATTAAGTTTTTTTACTTGGTAATTTTGTTATGATTTTATAGTGAATTTGTTTTAGTTATTTTTTTAATTATTTGGAACGTTTTCTATGCTTTTCATAGTAAAATTGTTGTGTTTATAATATGGATATTTTTAGGTTTTTATAGTGAAACTTTTATGTTTTTTAACTAGGAAATTTTTTTTATGGTTTTGACAGTGAAATTGTTGAGTTATTTTTTACTTGGAACTTTCTTATTCTTTTAAAAGTGAAATTATAGAGTTTTTAAATTTTGATCTTTTTCAAGGTCCTTTATAGTGAAATTTTGAATTTACTAACTTGGTACTTTTGTTATGGATTTTATAGTCAAACTGTTGAGTTTTTTCACTTGGAAATTTTGTTATGGTTTTTATAGTTAAATTGTTGAGTTTTTTTATCTTCATACATTTTTTAATGGTTTTTATAGTGAAACTATTGTGTTTTTCCACTTGGATATTTTGTTATGGTTTTTATAGTGAAATTGTTGAGTTTTTAAACTCGAGATATTTTTATATGATTTTTATAATGAAGCTATTGAGTTTTTTTACTTGGTGATTTTGTTATTGATTTTATAGTGAATTTGTTTTAGTTATTTTTTTAATTATTTGGAACGTTTTCTATGCTTTTCATAGTAACATTGTTGTGTTTATAACATGGATATTTTTAGGTATTTATAGTGAAACTTTTATGTTTTTTAACTTGAAACATTTTTTTATGGTTTTGATAGTGAAATTGTTGAGTTAATTTTTACTTGGAACTTTCTTAGTCTTTTAAAAGTGAAATTATAGAGTTTTTTAAATTTGATCTTTTTTAAGGTCCTTTATAGTGAAATTCTGAATTTACTAACTTGGTACTTTTGTTATGGATTTTATAGTCAAACTGTTGAGTTTTTTCACTTGGAAATTTTGTTATGGTTTTTATAGTTAAATTGTTGAGTTTTTTTATCTTCATACATTTTTTAATGGTTTTTATAGTGAAACTATTGAGTTTTTCCACTTGGATATTTTGTTATGGTTTTTATAGTGAAATTGTTGAGTTTTTAAACTCGAGATATTTTTATATGATTTTTATAATGAAGCTATTAAGTTTTTTTACTTGGTAATTTTGTTATTGATTTTATAGTGAATTTGTTTTAGTTATTTTTTTAATTATTTGGAACTTTCTCTATGGTTTTCATAGTAACATTGTTGTGTTTATAACATGAATATTTTTAGGTATTTATAGTAAAACTTTTATGTTTTTTAACGTGGAACATTTTTTATGGTTTTGATAGTGAAATTGTTGAGTTATTTTTTACTTGGAACTTTCTTATTCTTTTAAAAGTGAAATTATAGAGTTTTTTAAATTTGATATTTTTTAAGGTCCTTTATAGTGAAATTTTTAGTTTACTAACATGGTACTTTTGTTATGGATTTTATAGTCAAACTGTTGAGTTTTTTCACTTGGAAATTTTGTTATGGTTTTTATAGCTAAATTGTTGAGTTTTTTTTTATCTTTATACATTTTTAATTGTTTTTATAGTGAAACTGTTGAGTTTTTCCACTTGGATATATTGTTATGGTTTTTATAGTTAAATTGTTGAGTTTTTAAGCTCGGGATATTTTTTATATGATTTTTATAATGAAGCTATTGAGTTTTTTTACTTTGTAATTTTGTTATTGTTTTTATAGTGAATTTTTTTTAGTTATTTTTATAATTATTTGGAACTTTTTCTATGCTTTTCATAGTAACATTGTTGTGTTTATAACATGGATAATTTTAGGTATTTATATTGAAACTTTTATGTTTTTTAACTTGGAACATTTATTATAGTTTTGATAGTGAAATTGTTGAGTTATTATTCTTTTAAAAGTTAAATTATAGAGTTTTTTAAATTTGATCTATTTTAAGGTCCTTTATAGTTAAATTATTTAGTTTACTAACTTGGTACTTTTGTTATGGATTTTATAGTCAAACTGTTGAGTTTTTTCACTTGGAAATTTTGTTATGGTTTTTATTGTTAAATTGTTGAGTTTTTTTTATCTTCGATAGTTTTTTAATGGTTTTTATAGTGAAAGTGTTGAGTTTTTCCAATTGGATATTTTGTTATGGTTTTTATAGTGAAATTGTTGTGTTTTTAAACTCGAGATATTTTTTATATGGTTTTTATAATGAAACTATTGAGTTTTATTACTTGGTAATTTTGTTATTGTTTTTATAGTGAATTTTTTTAGTTTTTTTTTAATTATTTGGAACTTTTTCTATGCTTTTCATAGTAACATTGTTGTGTTTATAACATGGATATTTTAAGGGTATTTATAGTGAAATTTTTATATTTTTTAACTTTGAACATTTTTTATGGTTTTGATAGTGAAATTGTTGAGTTATTTTTTACTTGGAACTTTCTTATTCTTTCAAAAGTGAACTTATAGAGTTTTTTAAATTTGATCTTTTTTAAGGTCCTTTATAGTGAAATTTTGAGTTTACTAACATGGTACTTTTGTTATGGATTTTATAGTCAAACTGTTGAGTTTTTTCACTTGGAAATTTAGTTATGGTTTTTATAGTTAAATTGTTGAGTTTTTTTATCTTCATACATTTTTTAATAGTGAAACTTTTGTAGTTAAATGGTTTTTATAGTGAAAATTTTGAGTTTTTAAACTCGAGATATTTTTATATGATTTTTATAATGAAGCTATTGAGTTTTTTTACTTGGTATTTTTGTTATTGATTTTATAGTGAATTAGTTTTAGTTATTTTTTTAATTATTTGGAACGTTTTCTATGCTTTTCATAGTAACATTGTTGTGTTTATAACATGGATATTTTTAGGTATTTATAGTGAAACTTTTATGTTTTTTAACTTGGAACATTTTTTTATGGTTTTGATAGTGAAATTGTTGAGTTAATTTTTACTTGGAACTTTCTTAGTCTTTTAAAAGTGAAATTATAGAGTTTTTTAAATTTGATCTTTTTTAAGGTCCTTTATAGTGAAATTTTGAATTTACTAACTTGGTACTTTTGTTATGGATTTTATAGTCAAACTGTTGAGTTTTTTCACTTCGAAATTTTATTATGGTGTTTATAGTTAAATTGTTGAGTTTTTTTTATCTTCATACATTTTTTAATGGTTTTTATAGTGAAACTATTGAGTTTTTTTACTTGGATATTTTGTTATGGTTTTTATAGTGAAATTGTTGAGTTTTTAAACTCGAGATATTTTTATATGATTTTTATAATGAAGCTATTGAGTTTTTTTACTTGGTAATTTTGTTATTGATTTTATTTTGAATTTGTTTTAGTTATTTATTTAATTATTTGGAACGTTTTCTATGCTTTTCATAGTAACATTGTTGTGTTTATAACATGGATACTTTTAGGTATTTATAGTGAAACTTTTATGTTTTTTAACTTGGAACATTTTTTTATGGTTTTGATAGTGAAATTGTTGAGTTATTTTTTACTTGGAACTTTCTTAGTCTTTTAAAAGTGAAATTATAGAGTTTTTTAAATTTGATCTTTTTTAAGGTCCTTTATAGTGAAATTTTGAATTTACTAACTTGGTACTTTTGTTATGGATTTTATAGTCAAACTGTTGAGTTTTTTCACTTCGAAATTTTGTTATGGTTTTTATAGTTAAATTGTTGAGTTTTTTTTATCTTCATACATTTTTTAATGGTTTTTATAGTGAAACTATTGAGTTTTTTTACTTGGATATTTTGTTATGGTTTTTATAGTGAAATTGTTGAGTTTTTAAACTCGAGATATTTTTATATGATTTTTATAATGAAGCTATTGAGTTTTTTTACTTGGTAATTTTGTTATTGATTTTATTGTGAATTTGTTTTAGTTATTTATTTAATTATTTGGAACGTTTTCTATGCTTTTCATAGTAACATTGTTGTGTTTATAACATGGATATTTTTAGGTATTTATAGTGAAACTTTTATGTTTTTTAACTTGGAACATTTGTTTATGGTTTTGATAGTGAAATTGTTGAGTTATTTTTTACTTGGAACTTTCTTAGTCTTTTAAAAGTGAAATTATAGAGTTTTTTAAATTTGATCTTTTTTAAGGTCATTTATAGTGAAATTTTGAGTTTACTAACTTGGTACTTTTGCTATGGATTTTATAGTGAAATTGTCGAGTTTTTTCACTTGGAAATTTTCTTATAGTTTTTATAGCTAAATTATTGAGTTTTTTTATCTTCATACATTTTTTAATGGTTTTTATAGTGAAACTGTTGAGTTTTTCCACTTGGATATTTTGTTATGGTTTTTATAGTGAAATTGTTGAGTTTTTATACTCGAGATATTTTTATATGATTTTTATTATGAAGCTATTGAGTTTTTTTACTTGGTATTTTTGTTATTGATTTTATAGTGAATTTGTTTTATTTATTTTTATAATTATTTGGAACTTTTTCTATGCTTTTCATAGTAACATTGTTGTGTTTATAACATGAATATTGTTAGGTATTTATAGTAAAACTTTTATGTTTTTTAACGTGGGACATTTTTTATGGTTTTGATAGTGAAATTGTTGAGTTATTTTTTACTTGGAACTTTCTTATTCTTTTAAAAGTGAAATTATAGAGTTTTTTAAATTTGATATTTTTTAAGGTCCTTTATAGTGAAATTTTTAGTTTACTAACATGGTACTTTTGTTATGGATTTTATAGTCAAACTGTTGAGTTTTTTCACTTGGAAATTTTGTTATGGTTTTTATAGCTAAATTGTTGAGTTTTTTTTATCTTTATACATTTTTAATTGTTTTTATAGTGAAACTGTTGAGTTTTTCCACTTGGATATATTGTTATGGTTTTTATAGTTAAATTGTTGAGTTCTTAAACTCGGGATATTTTTTATATGATTTTTATAATGAAGCTATTGAGTTTTTTTACTTTGTAATTTTGTTATTGTTTTTATAGTGAATTTTTTTTAGTTTTTTTTAATTATTTGGAACTTTTTCTATGTTTTTCATAGTAACATTGTTGTGTTTATAACATGGATAATTTTAGGTATTTATATTGAAACTTTTATGTTTTTTAACTTGGAACATTTATTATAGTTTTGATAGTGAAATTGTTGAGTTATTATTCTTTTAAAAGTGAAATTATAGAGTTTTTTAAATTTGATCTATTTTAAGGTCCTTTATAGTTAAATTATTTAGTTTACTAACTTGGTACTTTTGTTATGGATTTTATAGTCAAACTGTTGAGTTTTTTCACTTGGAAATTTTGTTATGGTTTTTATTGTTAAATTGTTGAGTTTTTTTATCTTTGATCGTTTTTTAATGGTTTTTATAGTGAAAGTGTTGAGTTTTTCCAATTGGATATTTTGTTATGGTTTTTATAGTTAAATTGTTGTGTTTTTAAACTCGAGATATTTTTTATATGGTTTTTATAATGAAACTATTGAGTTTTTTTACTTGGTAATTTTGTTATTGTTTTTATAGTGAATTTTTTTAGTTTTTTTTTAATTATTTGGAACTTTTTCTATGCTTTTCATAGTAACATTGTTGTGTTTATAACATGGATATTTTAAGGGTATTTATAGTGAAATTTTTATATTTTTTAACTTTGAAAATTTTTTATGGTTTTGATAGTGAAATTGTTGAGTTATTTTTTACTTGGAACTTTCTTATTCTTTTAAAAGTGAACTTATAGAGTTTTTTAAATTTGATCTTTTTTAAGGTCCTTTATAGTGAAATTTTGAGTTTACTAACATGGTACTTTTGTTATGGATTTTATAGTCAAACTGTTGAGTTTTTTCACTTGGAAATTTAGTTATGGTTTTTATAGTTAAATTGTTGAGTTTTTTTATCTTCATACATTTTTTAATAGTGAAACTTTTGTAGTTAAATGGTTTTTATAGTGAAAATTTTGAGTTTTTAAACTCGAGATATTTTTATATGATTTTTATAATGAAGCTATTGAGTTTTTTTACTTGGTAATTTTGTTATTGATTTTATAGTGAATTTGTTTTAGTTATTTTTTTAATTATTTGGAACGTTTTCTATGCTTTTCATAGTAACATTGTTGTGTTTATAACATGGATATTTTTAGGTATTTATAGTGAAACTTTTATGTTTTTTAACTTGGAACATTTTTTTATGGTTTTGACAGTGAAATTGTTGAGTTATTTTTTACTTGGAACTTTCTTATTCTTTTAAAAGTGAAATTATAGAGTTTTTTAAATTTGATCTTTTTTAAGGTCCTTTATAGTGAAATTTTGAATTTACTAACTTGGTACTTTTGTTATGGATTTTATAGTCAAACTGTTGAGTTTTTTCACTTGGAAATTTTGTTATGGTTTTTATAGTTAAATTGTTGAGTTTTTTTTATCTTCATACATTTTTTAATGGTTTTTATAGTGAAATTATTGAGTTTTTCCACTTGGATATTTTGTTATGGTTGTTATAGTGAAATTGTTGAGTTTTTAAACTCGAGATATTTTTATATGATTTTTATAATGAAGCTATTAAGTTTTTTTACTTGGTAATTTTGTTATTGATTTTATAGTGAATTTGTTTTAGTTATTTTTTTAATTATTTGGAACTTTTTCTATGCTTTTCATAGTAACATTGTTGTGTTTATAACATGGATATTTTTAGGTATTTATAGTGAAACTTTTATGTTTTTTAACTTGGAAATTTTTTTTATGGTTTTGATAGTGAAATTGTTGAGTTATTTTTTACTTGGAACTTTCTTATTCTTTTAAAAGTGAAATTATAGAGTTTTTTAAATTTGATCTTTTTTAAGGTCCTTTATAGTGAAATTTTGAATTTACTAACTTGGTACTTTTGTTATGGATTTTATAGTCAAACTGTTGAGTTTTTTCACTTCGAAATTTTGTTATGGTTTTTATAGTTAAATTGTTGAGTTTTTTTTATCTTCATACATTTTTTAATGGTTTTTATAGTGAAACTATTGAGTTTTTTTACTTGGATATTTTGTTATGGTTTTTATAGTGAAATTGTTGAGTTTTTAAACTCGAGATATTTTTATATGATTTTTATAATGAAGCTATTGAGTTTTTTTACTTGGTAATTTTGTTATTGATTTTATCGTGAATTTGTTTTAGTTATTTATTTAATTATTTGGAACGTTTTCTATGCTTTTCATAGTAACATTGTTGTGTTTATAACATGGATATTTTTAGGTATTTATAGTGAAACTTTTATGTTTTTTAACTTGGAACATTTTTTTATGGTTTTGATAGTGAAATTGTTGAGTTATTTTTTACTTGGAACTTTCTTAGTCTTTTAAAAGTGAAATTATAGAGTTTTTTAAATTTGATCTTTTTTAAGGTCATTTATAGTGAAATTTTGAGTTTACTAACTTGGTACTTTTGTTATGGATTTTATAGTCAAATTGTCGAGTTTTTTCACTTGGAAATTTTCTTATAGTTTTTATAGCTAAATTATTGAGTTTTTTTATCTTCATACATTTTTTAATGGTTTTTATAGTGAAACTGTTGAGTTTTTCCACTTGGATATTTTGTTATGGTTTTTATAGTGAAATTGTTGAGTTTTTATACTCGAGATATTTTTATATGATTTTTATAATGAAGCTATTGAGTTTTTTTACTTGGTATTTTTGTTATTGATTTTATAGTGAATTTGTTTTAGTTATTTTTATAATTATTTGGAACTTTTTCTATGCTTTTCATAGTAACATTGTTGTGTTTATAACATGAATATTGTTAGGTATTTATAGTAAAACTTTTATGTTTTTTAACGTGGAACATTTTTTATGGTTTTGATAGTGAAATTGTTGAGTTATTTTTTACTTGGAACTTTCTTATTCTTTTAAAAGTGAAATTATAGAGTTTTTTAAATTTGATATTTTTTAAGGTCCTTTATAGTGAAATTTTTAGTTTACTAACATGGTACTTTTGTTATGGATTTTATAGTCAAACTGTTGAGTTTTTTCACTTAGAAATTTTGTTATGGTTTTTATAGCTAAATTGTTGAGTTTTTTTTATCTTTATACATTTTTAATTGTTTTTATAGTGAAACTGTTGAGTTTTTCCACTTGGATATATTGTTATGGTTTTTATAGTTAAATTGTTGAGTTTTTAAACTCGAGATATTTTTATATGATTTTTATAATGAAGCTATTAAGTTTTTTAACTTGGTAATATTGTTATTGATTTTATAGTGAATTTGTTTTAGTTATTTTTTAAATTATTAGGAACTTTTTCTAAGCTTTTCATAGTAACATTGTTATGTTTATAACATGAATATTTTTAGGTATTTATAGTGAAACTTTTATGTTTTTTAAATTGGAAATTTTTTTTATGGTTTTGATAGTGAAATTGTTGAGTTATTTTTTACTTGGAACTTTCTTATTCTTTTAAAAGTGAAATTATAGAGTTTTTTAAATTTGATCTTTTTTAAGGTCCTTTATAGTGAAATTTTGAGTTTACTAACTTGGTACTTTTGTTATGGATTTTATAGTCAAATTGTCGAGTTTTTTCACTTGGTAATTTTGTTATAGTTTTTATAGCTAAATTATTGAGTTTTTTTATCTTCATACATTTTTTAATGGTTTTTATAGTGAAACTGTTGAGTTTTTCCACTTGGATATTTTGTTATGGTTTTTATAGTGAAATTGTTGAGTTTTTATACTCGAGATATTTTTATATGATTTTTATAATGAAGCTATTGAGTTTTTTTACTTGGTAATTTTGTTATTGATTTTATAGTGAATTTGTTTTAGTTATTTTTTTAATTATTTGGAACGTTTTCTATGCTTTTCATAGTAACATTGTTGTGTTTATAACATGGATATTTTTAGGTATTTATAGTGAAACTTTTATGTTTTTTAACTTGGGAATTTTTTTTATGGTTTTGATAGTGAAATTGTTGAGTTATTTTTTACTTGGAACTTTCTTATTCTTTTAAAAGTGAAATTATAGAGTTTTTTAAATTTGATCTTTTTTAAGGTCCTTTATAGTGAAATTTTGAATTTACTAACTTGGTACTTTTGTTATGGATTTTATAGTCAAATTGTTGAGTTTTTTCACTTGGAAATTTTGTTATGGTTTTTATAGTTAAATTGTTGACTTTTTTTTATCTTCATACATTTTTTAATGGTTTTTATAGTGAAACTATTGAGTTTTTCCACTTGGATATTTTGTTATGGTTTTTATAGTGAAATTGTTGAGTTTTTAAACTCGAGATATTTTTATATGATTTTTATAATGAAGCTATTAAGTTTTTTAACTTGGTAATATTGTTATTGATTTTATAGTGAATTTGTTTTAGTTATTTTTTTAATTATTAGGAACTTTTCCTAAGCTTTTCATAGTAACATTGTTATGTTTATAACATGAATATTTTTAGGTATTTATAGTGAAACTTTTATGTTTTTTAAATTGGAAATTTTTTTTATGGTTTTGATTGTGAAATTGTTGAGTTATTTTTTACTTGGAACTTTCTTATTCTTTTAAAAGTGAAATTATAGAGTTTTTTAAATTTGATCTTTTTTAAGGTCCTTTATAGTGAAATTTTGAGTTTACTAACTTGGTACTTTTGTTATGGATTTTATAGTCAAATTGTCGAGTTTTTTCACTTGGTAATTTTGTTATAGTTTTTATAGCTAAATTATTGAGTTTTTTATCTTCATACATTTTTTAATGGTTTTTATAGTGAAACTGTTGAGTTTTTCCACTTGGATATTTTGTTATGGTTTTTATAGTGAAATTGTTGAGTTTTTATACTCGAGATATTTTTATATGATTTTTATAATGAAGCTATTGAGTTTTTTTACTTGGTATTTTTGTTATTGATTTTATAGTGAATTTGTTTTAGTTATTTTTATAATTATTTGGAACTTTTTCTATGCTTTGCATAGTAACATTGTTGTGTTTATAACATGAATATTTTTAGGTATTTATAGTAAAACTTTTATGTTTTTTAACGTGGAACATTTTTTATGGTTTTGATAGTGAAATTGTTGAGTTATTTTTTACTTGGAACTTTCTTATTCTTTTAAAAGTGAACTTATAGAGTTTTTTAAATTTGATCTTTTTTAAGGTCGTTTATAGTGAAATTTTGAATTTACTAACTTGGTACTTTTGTCATGGATTTTATAGTCAAACTGTTGAGTTTTTTCACTTGGAAATTTAGTTATGGTTTTTATAGTTAAATTGTTGATTTTTTTATCTTCATACATTTTTTAATAGTGAAACTTTTGTAGTTAAGTGGTTTTTATAGTGAAAATTTTGAGTTTTTAAACTCGAGATATTTTTTTATGATTTTTATAATGAAGCTATTGAGTTTTTTTACTTGGTAATTTTGTTATTGATTTTATAGTGAATTTGTTTTAGTTATTTTTTTAATTATTTGGAACGTTTTCTATGCTTTTCATAGTAACATTGTTGTGTTTATAACATGGATATTTATAGGTATTTATAGTGAAACTTTTATGTTTTTTAACTTGGAAATTTTTTTTATGGTTTTGATAGTGAAATTGTTGAGTTATTTTTTACTTGGAACTTTCTTATTCTTTTAAAAGTGAAATTATAGAGTTTTTTAAATTTGATCTTTTTTAAGGTCCTTTATAGTGAAATTTTGAATTTACTAACTTGGTACTTTTGTTATGGATTTTATAGTCAAATTGTTGAGTTTTTTCACTTGGAAATTTTGTTATGGTTTTTATAGTTAAATTGTTGAGTTTTTTTTATCTTCATACATTTTTTAATGGTTTTTATAGTGAAACTATTGAGTTTTTCCACTTGGATATTTTGTTATGGTTTTTATAGTGAAATTGTTGAGTTTTTAAACTCGAGATATTTTTATATGATTTTTATAATGAAGCTATTAAGTTTTTTAACTTGGTAATATTGTTATTGATTTTATAGTGAATTTGTTTTTGTTATTTTTTTAATTATTAGGAACTTTTTCTAAGCTTTTCATAGTAACATTGTTATGTTTATAACATGAATATTTTTAGGTATTTATAGTGAAACTTTTATGTTTTTTAAATTGGAAATTTTTTTTATGGTTTTGATAGTGAAATTGTTGAGTTATTTTTTACTTGGAACTTTCTTATTCTTTTAAAAGTGAAATTATAGAGTTTTTTAAATTTGATCTTTTTTAAGGTCCTTTATAGTGAAATTTTGAGTTTACTAACTTGGTAATTTTGTTATGGATTTTATAGTCAAATTGTCGAGTTTTTTCACTTGGTAATTTTGTTATAGTTTTTATAGCTAAATTATTGAGTTTTTTTATCTCATACATTTTTTAATGGTTTTTATAGTGAAACTGTTGAGTTTTTCCACTTGGATATTTTGTTATGGTTTTTATAGTGAAATTGTTGAGTTTTTATACTCGAGATATTTTTATATGATTTTTATAATGAAGCTATTTAGTTTTTTTACTTGGTAATTTTGTTATTGATTTTATAGTGAATTTGTTTTAGTTATTTTTTTAATTATTTGGAACGTTTTCTATGCTTTTCATAGTAACATTGTTGTGTTTATAACATGGATATTTTTAGGTATTTATAGTGAAACTTTTATGTTTTTTAACTTGGAAATTTTTTTTATGGTTTTGATAGTGAAATTGTTGAGTTATTTTTTACTTGGAACTTTCTTATTCTTTTAAAAGTGAAATTATAGAGTTTTTTAAATTTGATCTTTTTTAAGGTCCTTTATAGTGAAATTTTGAATTTACTAACTTGGTACTTTTGTTATGGATTTTATAGTCAAATTGTTGAGTTTTTTCACTTGGAAATTTTGTTATGGTTTTTATAGTTAAATTGTTGAGTTTTTTTTATCTTCATACATTTTTTAATGATTTTTATAGTGAAACTATTGAGTTTTTCCACTTGGATATTTTGTTATGGTTTTTATAGTGAAATTGTTGAGTTTTTAAACTCGAGATATTTTTATATGATTTTTATAATGAAGCTATTAAGTTTTTTAACTTGGTAATATTGTTATTGATTTTATAGTGAATTTGTTTTAGTTATTTTTTAAATTATTAGGAACTTTTTCTAAGCTTTTCATAGTAACATTGTTATGTTTATAACATGAATATTTTTAGGTATTTATAGTGAAACTTTTATGTTTTTTAAATTGGAAATTTTTTTTATGGTTTTGATAGTGAAATTGTTGAGTTATTTTTTACTTGGAACTTTCTTATTCTTTTAAAAGTGAAATTATAGAGTTTTTTAAATTTGATCTTTTTTAAGGTCCTTTATAGTGAAATTTTGAGTTTACTAACTTGGTACTTTTGTTATGGATTTTATAGTCAAATTGTCGAGTTTTTTCACTTGGTAATTTTGTTATAGTTTTTATAGCTAAATTATTGAGTTTTTTTATCTTCATACATTTTTTAATGGTTTTTATAGTGAAACTGTTGAGTTTTTCCACTTGGATATTTTGTTATGGTTTTTATAGTGAAATTGTTGAGTTTTTATACTCGAGATATTTTTATATGATTTTTATAATGAAGCTATTGAGTTTTTTTACTTGGTAATTTTGTTATTGATTTTATAGTGAATTTGTTTTAGTTATTTTTTTAATTATTTGGAACGTTTTCTATGCTTTTCATAGTAACATTGTTGTGTTTATAACATGGATATTTTTAGGTATTTATAGTGAAACTTTTATGTTTTTTAACTTGGGAATTTTTTTTATGGTTTTGATAGTGAAATTGTTGAGTTATTTTTTACTTGGAACTTTCTTATTCTTTTAAAAGTGAAATTATAGAGTTTTTTAAATTTGATCTTTTTTAAGGTCCTTTATAGTGAAATTTTGAATTTACTAACTTGGTACTTTTGTTATGGATTTTATAGTCAAATTGTTGAGTTTTTTCACTTGGAAATTTTGTTATGGTTTTTATAGTTAAATTGTTGACTTTTTTTTATCTTCATACATTTTTTAATGGTTTTTATAGTGAAACTATTGAGTTTTTCCACTTGGATATTTTGTTATGGTTTTTATAGTGAAATTGTTGAGTTTTTAAACTCGAGATATTTTTATATGATTTTTATAATGAAGCTATTAAGTTTTTTAACTTGGTAATATTGTTATTGATTTTATAGTGAATTTGTTTTAGTTATTTTTTTAATTATTAGGAACTTTTCCTAAGCTTTTCATAGTAACATTGTTATGTTTATAACATGAATATTTTTAGGTATTTATAGTGAAACTTTTATGTTTTTTAAATTGGAAATTTTTTTTATGGTTTTGATTGTGAAATTGTTGAGTTATTTTTTACTTGGAACTTTCTTATTCTTTTAAAAGTGAAATTATAGAGTTTTTTAAATTTGATCTTTTTTAAGGTCCTTTATAGTGAAATTTTGAGTTTACTAACTTGGTACTTTTGTTATGGATTTTATAGTCAAATTGTCGAGTTTTTTCACTTGGTAATTTTGTTATAGTTTTTATAGCTAAATTATTGAGTTTTTTATCTTCATACATTTTTTAATGGTTTTTATAGTGAAACTGTTGAGTTTTTCCACTTGGATATTTTGTTATGGTTTTTATAGTGAAATTGTTGAGTTTTTATACTCGAGATATTTTTATATGATTTTTATAATGAAGCTATTGAGTTTTTTTACTTGGTATTTTTGTTATTGATTTTATAGTGAATTTGTTTTAGTTATTTTTATAATTATTTGGAACTTTTTCTATGCTTTGCATAGTAACATTGTTGTGTTTATAACATGAATATTTTTAGGTATTTATAGTAAAACTTTTATGTTTTTTAACGTGGAACATTTTTTATGGTTTTGATAGTGAAATTGTTGAGTTATTTTTTACTTGGAACTTTCTTATTCTTTTAAAAGTGAACTTATAGAGTTTTTTAAATTTGATCTTTTTTAAGGTCGTTTATAGTGAAATTTTGAATTTACTAACTTGGTACTTTTGTCATGGATTTTATAGTCAAACTGTTGAGTTTTTTCACTTGGAAATTTAGTTATGGTTTTTATAGTTAAATTGTTGATTTTTTTATCTTCATACATTTTTTAATAGTGAAACTTTTGTAGTTAAGTGGTTTTTATAGTGAAAATTTTGAGTTTTTAAACTCGAGATATTTTTTTATGATTTTTATAATGAAGCTATTGAGTTTTTTTACTTGGTAATTTTGTTATTGATTTTATAGTGAATTTGTTTTAGTTATTTTTTTAATTATTTGGAACGTTTTCTATGCTTTTCATAGTAACATTGTTGTGTTTATAACATGGATATTTATAGGTATTTATAGTGAAACTTTTATGTTTTTTAACTTGGAAATTTTTTTTATGGTTTTGATAGTGAAATTGTTGAGTTATTTTTTACTTGGAACTTTCTTATTCTTTTAAAAGTGAAATTATAGAGTTTTTTAAATTTGATCTTTTTTAAGGTCCTTTATAGTGAAATTTTGAATTTACTAACTTGGTACTTTTGTTATGGATTTTATAGTCAAATTGTTGAGTTTTTTCACTTGGAAATTTTGTTATGGTTTTTATAGTTAAATTGTTGAGTTTTTTTTATCTTCATACATTTTTTAATGGTTTTTATAGTGAAACTATTGAGTTTTTCCACTTGGATATTTTGTTATGGTTTTTATAGTGAAATTGTTGAGTTTTTAAACTCGAGATATTTTTATATGATTTTTATAATGAAGCTATTAAGTTTTTTAACTTGGTAATATTGTTATTGATTTTATAGTGAATTTGTTTTTGTTATTTTTTTAATTATTAGGAACTTTTTCTAAGCTTTTCATAGTAACATTGTTATGTTTATAACATGAATATTTTTAGGTATTTATAGTGAAACTTTTATGTTTTTTAAATTGGAATTTTTTTTTATGGTTTTGATAGTGAAATTGTTGAGTTATTTTTTACTTGGAACTTTCTTATTCTTTTAAAAGTGAAATTATAGAGTTTTTTAAATTTGATCTTTTTTAAGGTCCTTTATAGTGAAATTTTGAGTTTACTAACTTGGTACTTTTGTTATGGATTTTATAGTCAAATTGTCGAGTTTTTTCACTTGGTAATTTTGTTATAGTTTTTATAGCTAAATTATTGAGTTTTTTTATCTTCATACATTTTTTAATGGTTTTTATAGTGAAACTGTTGAGTTTTTCCACTTGGATATTTTGTTATGGTTTTTATAGTGAAATTGTTGAGTTTTTATACTCGAGATATTTTTATATGATTTTTATAATGAAGCTATTGAGTTTTTTTACTTGGTAATTTTGTTATTGATTTTATAGTGAATTTGTTTTAGTTATTTTTTTAATTATTTGGAACGTTTTCTATGCTTTTCATAGTAACATTGTTGTGTTTATAACATGGATATTTTTAGGTATTTATAGTGAAACTTTTATGTTTTTTAACTTGGGAATTTTTTTTATGGTTTTGATAGTGAAATTGTTGAGTTATTTTTTACTTGGAACTTTCTTATTCTTTTAAAAGTGAAATTATAGAGTTTTTTAAATTTGATCTTTTTTAAGGTCCTTTATAGTGAAATTTTGAATTTACTAACTTGGTACTTTTGTTATGGATTTTATAGTCAAATTGTTGAGTTTTTTCACTTGGAAATTTTGTTATGGTTTTTATAGTTAAATTGTTGACTTTTTTTTATCTTCATACATTTTTTAATGGTTTTTATAGTGAAACTATTGAGTTTTTCCACTTGGATATTTTGTTATGGTTTTTATAGTGAAATTGTTGAGTTTTTAAACTCGAGATATTTTTATATGATTTTTATAATGAAGCTATTAAGTTTTTTAACTTGGTAATATTGTTATTGATTTTATAGTGAATTTGTTTTAGTTATTTTTTTAATTATTAGGAACTTTTCCTAAGCTTTTCATAGTAACATTGTTATGTTTATAACATGAATATTTTTAGGTATTTATAGTGAAACTTTTATGTTTTTTAAATTGGAAATTTTTTTTATGGTTTTGATTGTGAAATTGTTGAGTTATTTTTTACTTGGAACTTTCTTATTCTTTTAAAAGTGAAATTATAGAGTTTTTTAAATTTGATCTTTTTTAAGGTCCTTTATAGTGAAATTTTGAGTTTACTAACTTGGTACTTTTGTTATGGATTTTATAGTCAAATTGTCGAGTTTTTTCACTTGGTAATTTTGTTATAGTTTTTATAGCTAAATTATTGAGTTTTTTATCTTCATACATTTTTTAATGGTTTTTATAGTGAAACTGTTGAGTTTTTCCACTTGGATATTTTGTTATGGTTTTTATAGTGAAATTGTTGAGTTTTTATACTCGAGATATTTTTATATGATTTTTATAATGAAACTATTGAGTTTTTTTACTTGGTATTTTTGTTATTGATTTTATAGTGAATTTGTTTTAGTTATTTTTATAATTATTTGGAACTTTTTCTATGCTTTTCATAGTAACATTGTTGTGTTTATAACATGAATATTTTTAGGTATTTATAGTAAAACTTTTATGTTTTTTAACGTGGAACATTTTTTATGGTTTTGATAGTGAAATTGTTGAGTTATTTTTTACTTGGAACTTTCTTATTCTTTTAAAAGTGAAATTATAGAGTTTTTTAAATTTGATATTTTTTAAGGTCCTTTATAGTGAAATTTTTAGTTTACTAACATGGTACTTTTGTTATGGATTTTATAGTCAAACTGTTGAGTTTTTTCACTTGGAAATTTTGTTATGGTTTTTATAGCTAAATTGTTGAGTTTTTTTGATCTTTATACATTTTTAATTGTTTTTATAGTGAAACTGTTGAGTTTTTCCACTTGGATATATTGTTATGGTTTTTATAGTGAAATTGTTGAGTTTTTAAACTCGAGATATTTTTATATGATTTTTATAATGAAGCTATTAAGTTTTTTAACTTGGTAATTTTGTTATTGATTTTATAGTGAATTTGTTTTAGTTATTTTTTTTAATTATTAGGAACTTTTTCTAAGCTTTTCATAGTAACATTGTTATGTTTATAACATGAATATGTTTAGTTATTTATAGTGAAACTTTTATGTTTTTTAAATTGGAAATTTTTTTTATGGTTTTGATAGTGAAATTGTTGAGTTATTTTTTACTTGGAACTTTCTTATTCTTTTAAAAGTGAAATTATAGAGTTTTTTAAATTTGATCTTTTTTAAGGTCCTTTATAGTGAAATTTTGAATTTACTAACTTGGTACTTTTGTTATGGATTTTATAGTCAAACTGTTGAGTTTTTTCACTTGGAAATTTTGCTATGGTTTTTATAGTTAAATTGTTGAGTTTTTTTTATCTTCATACATTTTTTAATGGTTTTTATAGTGAAACTATTGAGTTTTTCCACTTGGATATTTTGTTATGGTTTTTATAGTGAAATTGTTGAGTTTTTAAACTCGAGATATTTTTATATGATTTTTATAATGAAGCTATTGAGTTTTTTTACTTGGTAATTTTGTTATTGATTTTATAGTGAATTTGTTTTAGTTATTTTTTTAATTATTTGGAACGTTTTCTATGCTTTTCATCGTAACATTGTTGTGTTTATAACATGGATATTTTTAGGTATTTATAGTGAAACTTTTATGTTTTTTAACTTGGAAATTTTTTTTATGGTTTTGATAGTGAAATTGTTGAGTTATTTTTTACTTGGAACTTTCTTATTCTTTTAAAAGTGAAATTATAGAGTTTTTTAAATTTGATCTTTTTTAAGGTCCTTTATAGTGAAATTTTGAATTTACTAACTTGGTACTTTTGTTATGGATTTTATAGTCAAACTGTTGAGTTTTTTCACTTGGAAATTTTGCTATGGTTTTTATAGTTAAATTGTTGAGTTTTTTTATCTTCATACATTTTTTAATGGTTTTTATAGTGAAACTATTGAGTTTTTCCACTTGGATATTTTGTTATGGTTTTTATAGTGAAATTGTTGAGTTTTTAAACTCGAGATATTTTAATATGATTTTTATAATGAAGCTATTGAGTTTTTTTACTTGGTAATTTTGTTATTGATTTTATAGTGAATTTGTTTTAGTTATTTTTTTAATAATTTGGAACGTTTTCATGCTTAGGTTAATCCCTAATCATGGATTAAGTTGAGAAGCCTTTCTCAACTTAAATGTTCTCATCTATTATCCTTTTATTAGGATGGTGTAATGAGTCCATTAAATCCTTGATTATGGCTTAAACTCATTACTTAACACTAAACAAAAACTCCAAAAACATCTAAATAATTGCAAGTAGGTTAATGATCTTAATCCTATATCATGGTGATTAAGTGTGAGGTGTTTACTTCATACTTAAGGTATTCTCATTACCCCTAATCAGAGGAAAGATGTGATGAGTTTACTAACCCTTGGTTTAGGCTTAAGATCATTTTCTTATGACAAACACCAAAAAAGGCAATAAAAGCTTGAAAACACAAAAACAAACAATAATCGTCTCCTCCGGGATTCTTTCCTCACCTCATTCACTCACAAACGAGAACTCGCTTCTTCCATCTAATGCAAGAGAGTTTGCACCTGAGCCAGACAGGTCATACACTTGAGCATAGACAAGTAAGCAGTTCACAAGTCAATTCATCTTTCAGTCTCTTTGAGTCGAACTACGGTGTTCTGACTTCCTCATTGCACGAGAGGATACGTAGGCATAACTTAACGGTTATCGAACAAAAGTCTCTGTCTGTTCCCCCTCCTTCTAGCTTTATTCCTTGAGCCTCATAGTCTTGAGCTTTAAGCTCCTGTTCTTACACTGACACTTCACATATTTCACTTCACTTTCTTTTAGCACTGACACTTGCATTCTTTCCAGCTTTGATACACAAATTGCACTGACACTACCCCTTTTAAAACACAAATCTTTCAAGCGTGGATCCCGTCGAGTACGGCGGACAATCTGGGTGCTAATACCTTCCCAGGTTGTAACCAACCCCCTTTCTCAGTTTCTCTGGTTCGCAACCGTCTTATCCATCTTTCCTCAGGTTTATGCAACATTACCTTTCCTTCGGGATAAAAATGCCTAGCTGGCGACTCTATTCATTTCTTCTCTTTCGCCGACCGTTCGCGTCTGTACCCCTTCTGACCAGGTGTCATTTGTGTCGCTCCCACCTGATGACACAGGGCCAAGAGGGGTACAGATGCGAAAGGTCGGCGAAGGAGAAAAGAACACACAAGGGTGAAATCAGAAAGACAAGAGTCGCCAGCTAGGCATTTTTATCCCGGAGGAAAGGTAATGCTGCATAGACCTAAGAAAAGATATGGATAAGACGGTTGCGAACCAGAGAGACTGAGAAAGGGGGTTGGTTACGACCTGGGAAGGTATTAGCACCCAGATTGTCCGTCGTACTCGACGGGATCCACGCTTAAAAGATTTGTGTTTTAAAGGGGGAGTGTCAGTGCAATCTGTGTATCAAAGTTGGAAAGAATGCAGGTGTCAGTGTAAAAGAAGTGTGAAGTGTATAAGAGAAGTGTCAGTGTAAGAAAATAATGAGAAGCTCAAAACTATGAGGCTTAAAGAATAATGCTGAAAGAGGGGGAATATACAGAGACTTTTGTTCGATAACTGTTAAGTTATGCCTACGTATCCTCTCGTGCAATGAGGAAGTCAGAACACCGTAGTTCAACTCAAAGAGACTGAAAGATGAGTTGACTTGTGAACTGCTTACTTGCCTATGCTCAAGTGTATGACCTGTCTGGCTCAGGTGCAAACTGTCTTGCATTATAAGGAAGAAGCAAGTTCTCGTTTATGAGTGAATGAGATGAGAAAAGAATCCCGAAGGAGACGGTTATTGTTTGTTTTTAGTGTTTTCAGTCTTTTATTGCTTTTTGGATTTGTCATAAGTTAATGAGCTTAAGTCTAAACCAAGGGTTAGTAAACTCATCACATCCTCCCTCTGATTAGGGGTAATGAGAGTACCTTAAGTGTGAAGTAAGCACCTCACACTTAATCACCATGATGTAGGATTAAGATCATTAACCTACTTGTGATTATTTAGATGTTTTTGTTGTTTTTGTTTAGTGTTAAGTAATGAATTTTATCCATAATCAAGGATTTAATGGACTCATTACACCATCCTAATAGAAGGATAATAGATGAGAACATTTAAGCTGAGAAAGACTCCTCAACTTAATCCATGATTAGGGATTAACCTTATGACAAAACAAAGCCTTTATTAAAGTGGATTTTAGTTAACGGTTAGATTAAGAAGTGAGTTTTATGGTTGGTAAGACAACTTGAGGGGGACTTGTCCATTAACACTAGGGTTAGTCCTTCTTAACCAATTAAGGAAGAATTAGAACCCTAATGCAAGGCCCAAGTTACAAGCTTGATGTCTTGATGATTATTATGTGAATTGATTAAAGGATTTAAACACATTAAGGATTTAACACTTAGGATTAAAGTTATACACTCCATCCTAATAGAAGGATGCAGGCATAAGCTTAATCACAAAATCTTAAAGCCTTTAGGGTTTAGTCCCTGATTATGAGATGAGAAGAGAAGACTCAAAGATGACACAAAGGTAAAATATAAATGGGGGACTAAAAAAAACCCTAATTGTGATCATGCTTGGTTGTTCCTAGGGTTAGTGAGGTTTGCAAGAAGATCTTCAGAGAAACCACCAGGAAGGAAGCAGATGAAAGGAGCAAGAAGCAAAGTGAAGCAAAACAACTTGCTTCACTTAAGAAGACAAGTTGCTTGAAGGAAGAAAGTAGGATGAACATGAATGAGCAAGCTCAATCCAATACACAAGATAAAAATGCAGCAAAGATGCAAGAGAGATGAAGAGAGATTATGAGAAGTGAAGGCAAATTCACTTCTCAAAACAACTTACCACCTGAAAAGTTAGCAAAGAAATGAAATGCAATGCAAATGAGATGAAATGTCATGATGCAAACCAAAGTCAGAAGCATTTACATGATGTTAATGATGCTAAGAGATAATACAAACATGAGGCAAGACATGAGAATGATCATACAAGGCAATGGATGCAGATGAAACATGTTTTGAACCATGAATGTACATGAAAAGTTATGAAATGCAATGGGCATATAACATGGCAAATGAAAGATGCAATGATCAAACATGATTCTAATATGTCCTAAGATGCATTATGAATCATGTGAATGCACAAAGTGTCATCGCAAGTCATGGTATGCAAGCAAATGGAAGATGGATGCAAAGGAAGGCACAAATTAGGGTTTACATACATCATGCAATGCAAAAAGTCAAAACCAGAAGCAAATGACATGATAAAAAATTGAAAATGCAACCAAAGATACCCTAAACCTATACAAGCTCACTGCCCAAAGGAGAGGATCCAACTCTTATCCTAGTGAAAGCTATGAATTTCCTAACTTGGCTAGGGTTTTAAGGTACCTTATCAAGAAAAATGAAAAACAAATTGAAAATGCAAGATCAATTCACACCAATTTTATCCTATAAACTACATGCCATGAAGAATGCAATGCAAGAGGAACCATCATCAAACTCTCAATGGTTAGGCAGAAAGGATTTTTCAAAGATTGAACCAAAATATTGCCTTAAAATGAAATTAATTCCAATGAAAATGATCAAAAGGCATCAAGAACAAAAAATAAATTTGGTTTGAGGGTTTGATAATGTTTCTAAATGTTTCTAAATGCAATGTGAATTTTTTGGTGATTTTTAAATACCTAAATGCATTTTTAATTAATTAATTTTCATTAACTAATTAAAAATAAACATTTAAATGATTTAAAAATAATTTTTAATGCAAAAAATAAAAATAAAAATATTTTTGGGTTTTAAAAATTAATGAAATCTTTGACAAAAAATTTCATAATTTTTAAAGATGTTTTGCTATTTTAAATAATTCGTATAAATAAAATGAAAAGAAAATGAAATTAAAATGAAAATAATGAAAAGTATGCACATCCAGAGGCTGAGATTCAAACTGGGAGAAGGAGGGAAGACTGCGCGCGTCATCCAACGACTGTTATTCAAACTGACCAGATTAATTTAAAAACCTAATTAATTAAACTAATGACGTGGATTAGGGCTTAATGAAAGGATCCAGGCCATTCATATGCGCGGGAGTCAACAAAAGTCCACCAGATCTAAGGCCCAGATTCAAACTAAACCCTAAACGCAATTAATGACTTAATGACATTCAGGTGGCCGGAAATGACCTTCGGTCATCTTCTCCGGCCACATCTCCCCTGAGAATTTCTCAAATCACTCCCCAGGCCATTTCTGGAGCTCTAAAGCTCCAGATCACTTCCTCTCACCTTCCTAAACTCATCCCTGCCCTCAAATGGAATTTATTTCTCACCATTAACAAGATTCGAAGCTATGAACAAAAATGGCAGAAATTTCAGACAAGCAATACACTCTCAATTCTTCATCATTTTCAAAAATAAAAAGTTCATTGAACTCAGGGAATCAAACTTAACCATTTAATAACTTAAAACAAAGCTTCTGGAAAAATGAATTTCAGTTGCTACCTGAGTTGAAGCTTTCAATCCAGGAGCTTTTTGACCAGTTCCTTGCTTCCAATCACCTCTACTGACCTCCCTCAAGTGTTTGCAAAGCTTGTTTGGAGTTTATTTTGGCTGGTTTGTGAGATTGATGGAGTTCTGTTCAGAGAGGGGTGACAATCGTGTTTGAGTTTCAGGGGGTTTCAAGGCAAGGTGAAGGGTGGTTTATGCTCTATGGAGCTTTTTTGAATGAATGGTGAAGTTGGTTTTGAGGTTTGATGATTGTGTGATGAGTTTCGAAGGAAAGTGCATAAGAGGTGAGTTTTTTGAACTATGGCTTATGAGAGAGATTAGGCTTGTGTGTCTGTTGTGTTGAGTCTCATTTGGTACATGTATCACACTTGGATAGGTCAGAGGAGTTGGTGTGGCCTAGCTTGATTGGTATGGGTCTTTTTGCAAAAAGTCAAGTCTAGGTGTAAGAGAGGTATGGGTCAATGGCAGGCCAAGGACAAAGGGGTGTCATGCGCATCAAGGATTGAGGAGAGCCATGGAATCAGTCTTGAGGCCAATTAGCAAGTGGATTAGGGTTTGTGAGGGGTTTTGCAACTTTGTGATCTTTTGGCCCTTTTGTGATTTCTTGAAGTACAAGTCATGAAAATGGGCAAACCCTTGGTGCATTATGATTTTTAGGTATTGCTTTATGTTTGTGCAAAGGTTAGAAGTCCATTTGAAATCACAATTTGCCTTGGCAAGGGGTTTTGCAACTTTGCCTCTTTGGTGCAAGACTTGAAATTATGTGATTTTCCCCAACTTTGACAAGCCATAACTTTTGATCCAAAATGAATTAGAATGAGTTCTTGTACTTTTTGAAAAGGGAATGATCCATTCTACAACTTTCATGACCAAAGTTTTCTCATTTGAAGCATTTTTGAATCAAAAAGAAAGGGTTTAAAAACTTTCCTAAAATGGCAAGTTTCCATTACAAGTCATTTTCCCAAAAAGGTAACTTTGCAAATGGCTTGAAATGTTGCAATTTTGTGAACTTCTAACATCTTCTATGATCAAATAAAGATCATACACACTCAAAATGATGAAGAACACCCTTTGGTTGGGTCATTGGGGGCCTCAGATGCCCTGATT
This sequence comes from Lathyrus aphaca, assembly GCA_963966055.1. Classification (NCBI taxonomy): domain Eukaryota; kingdom Viridiplantae; phylum Streptophyta; class Magnoliopsida; order Fabales; family Fabaceae; genus Lathyrus; species Lathyrus aphaca. Next base: position 423,498,005 of record OZ014521.1, read on the forward strand.
TTGCACTGACTTGCTCAAGAAGTCATCTTGTGATCAGATGCCTTCCCCATTGAATTTCTTCATGAAAATTGATATGCATGATCCCTATACCATATAAAGACCAATAGAAACAAAAATGACCAAAAAATTTGGAGTTATGGCCTCTGAAACCAAAACCCTAATTCTAGGTCATCTGTGCAGTTAAACTTGGCTCTGCTTCCATGCCTTTCTCAGTTCTTGTGATTATTTGACTTTCTTGACTTTGTGGGGATATAATATGATGCTTGAACACACATGGACCCCTTTGAAGTGATTTATGACCTTTGGATTGGCTCAAATAGCTCAGGGATGGCTCAGATCACAAACCCTAGATGCAGATGACTTTGAAACAATGCAGTGAAACAAATATGCAATATGAGATGCCATGATTGAACTTATGCAATATGAAAAGATCACAAGCCATGGTGTGAATGGGTGAGGGCAAATTTGGGGTGTTTACAGCTGCCCCTATTCAAGCATGAGTTAGCTGTGCAGGATGTAAGCAACAGCTTAACAGGCAAACAAGATAACTTGTGGTTGAATACCAAAGACAGTCCAAAATTTGCACTCACAGAATGAAGAAGAAAAGGGATATAGATTGTAAAGGAAAATAAAGTATATTTATAAAGTGCGGGCGACGGGGGATGACCGCCGAGCAGAGGACGACTGCTGGAGGTAAAGCAATGGCGGAGACGACCGACATGCTGGGGAAGATGCGGGAAATAAAGCAATAACGGGGACGGCCGACAAGCTGGGGACATAAGAGATTATGATGGGGACGGCCATCAAGTAAAGCCATAAGACTCTCTGGGGATTAAAGGTAAATGATGGGGACGACCATCAAGTTCAAGGCATAAATGAAATAAGTGATGAGGTACGGTCATCAAAGGTGAAGGACGATCACCTAACAGGGGACGACTGCTTTGCTGGGGATAAGATGAGGGACGGTCATCTATCGGTGAAGGACGATCACCGGGCAGGGTACGACTGCCGAAAGTATCGCGACATAGGACGAATGCCGGATAAAAGGGGTCGACGATGGGGACGGCCATCGGATAAAACGATGAAGGACGATCATCAAGAGGTGAAGGATGATCACCTGGCAGGGTACAGATGCTCTCAGGGTTTATCATGACATAGGACGAATGTCAGATAACAAGATCAACGATGGGGACGGCCATCGGATAAAATGATGAAGGACGATCATCAGGAGGTGAAGGACGATCACCTAGTAAGGGACGGCTGCTAAAAGCATCACGACATAAGACGAATGTCGGATAAGGAGGGGTTCTAATGAATAGAGACTCCAATGGGGGTGATGAAGGACGATCATCAAAAAGGTGAAGGACGATCACCTGGCAGGGTACGGTTGCCGAAAGGTATCATGACATAGGACAAATGTCAGATAGAAAGGAAATAATTCACTGGGATTTGTTGGGACTCTTCTGGGGAACAGTAGACACAAACGAGTGTCTAAATTCAAGAAGACATAAGTGTTTGACACGGTGTATGGATTAAAGATGCAGACGAGCATCCTTATGATACGGACGAGTATCAGTAGAAACAAGCGCTTGACGCATGTTCAGAGATGATGATACAGACGAGTACCAATTGGTTAACAAAGAACACGGACGAGTGTCGGATCTGAGGGGATTTAAGTGGTATATACAAGATACGGACGAGTATCTGTATAAGTAAAAAGATGATGAGTAACAAGTATGAGTGAAACACGGACGAGTGTTTAACTTGCTCGGGGGAGCATGACACGGACGGGTGCCAGAAAAAGTGTATTATAGACAAGTATTTGATTTCCAGAGTGTTTAGGCAACTATGCTGGGGAAGGCGACACGGACGAGTGTCAGGGAGTTGTATATATATGTGTTACCATGTGTTATGAGTGCAAAGGGGACGCTTTGGCTTTCTGCTAGGGATATGACACAGACGAGTGTCAAGAAGTATTTGTAATGTATAAGTGTCTGTTTGTAAAGAAAGCTCGGGCGACTTTACTGGGGAGTGGTGACACGGACGAGTGCCAAAAGGAGTGTGTATCTGTATTTGTGAGTGTAAGGCAAATGCTTTGGCTCTCTGCCGGGGAATTTGGGAAGTCTTCTGTATATCTTTGATGGATTGTCAAAATTTACAAGTGTTCAATTTGACTCATGGCTTGTGATTATGCAATATGTTTGATTTTTGCCGTAATGCTCCGTATTAGACGGAATGCTACTCTTTGTGGGGAAAATATGATGCGAATACTATGATTATGCAAAGATACTGATCCGGGATTCGGATCCCGCTGCTGTGGAGATTTCTGGCTGATTTGCTTGAAGTGGATTTCCCAGCGGGGGATAAGATCATTGGTAGATTTGGCGTATATGACTCTGCTTGGGGAAATAGATCACTGATAGATCTTTCTCGGTAATGAGGGACCCAGCTGGGGTTTGTAGAAGCTTTTGTCACTCTGTTGTGAGATCATCAGGCGTTGCCTTTCCGGATAGAGGCTGAGACTCTGCGGGGAAATGGTTCCCTGTTTAGTACTCGGCTGGGGAAGAAGAAGGATCACTGAAAAATCCTCCTAAAGATTTCTGTGGGAATCCTGCTGAGGATGATACTTGACAACTCAGCTGGGGAATATGAACACCTTCTGGTGCTGTTCTTTGGAGGAGGTGTTGGAGAAGTGATGCCTGGAAACACTGGTGGGGAGCAAGCATCTCTGGTGTTGCTCGGAAGGTGTGTTGAGGAAGCAATGATTTGGCAGCCTCCTGGGGAGAAACTTTCATGCCCCATGTTGTGCTTTGAATTACCTACAATCCTATAAAGACAAAGAAACGCACAAGTACTCTGAGGTATCCCTTACTGGATTCCATCATAGGAGTCTAGACACTCCTAGGGGTAAATATATTTCCTGCAAGCACGTATTTTAGAAGGGAAACATCTGTATTTATGCAATCAGTATCTTGATGACATCGGACATTTTTGCAAATGAAAATAAAATGTACGAGACGAAACATGACTGAAAATCTGATTTTATTAATTTGTGTGCCCTGAATTGGCAAGATACAGTCAAAGAAATAGATCCCCTGAAATGAGGAGATTGTTACAAATTGAGAAACAAAAAAGGTGCTGGCAATGTTGATGACGCTTCAAGGAGCTTCCCCTTTGCTATGACTCGTATGACATTGACGTTCTTCTCATCTTGTTTTCTGAAGAAGGCTGATTCTGACCGACGCTCGGACCTTTCGGAGCTTGCCAGGTTGTGAGTGATACAGGTGAATTCGGAATGCAGTTGTTCGCTTATTCCCTTATTTTGCGTGGATCGCCCTTTCGGGTTTTCAATCCATCGGGATACCCTTTTTTTGCCTGAGTCGTCCAATGTGGCTTTTCAACTCAGCGGGTGTACATTTTTTTATATATTTTATTTTCCCTTATTTTTGCCTGAGTCTTTTATTCTGTTTTTGACTCGTCGGGATGCCCTATTTTTGCCTGGACTTACATTCTGTTTTTATGTCCAGCGGGTCATTTTATGCGAAGTATTTTTTAACTGCATCTGAATTCACAGGGGACGGGAAGTCTTTTTCATCCATAGTACTGAGCATTAGTGCTCCACCAGAGAAAACTTTCTTTACTACGAATGGCCCTTCAAAATTCGGAGTCCACTTGCCCTTGTGGTCTGTATGAGGAGGGAGGAGTCTTTTCAGCACAAGATCTCCTACTTGTACTCTCGGAGCCTGACTTTCTGATCAAAGGCTTTCTTCATTCTTTTCTGATATAACTGCCCATGACAGATTGCAGCTAATCTCTTCTCTTCAATCAGATTCAGTTGTTCGTATTGGGATCGGACCCATTCTGCTTCATTCAGTTTAACATCCATCAATACCCGCAGGGAGGGTAATTCAACTTCAACAGGTAGGACTGCCTCCATACCATAAACAAGCTGATACGGTGTTGCCCCAGTGGATGTTCTGATTGACGTACGGTACCCATGCAAGGCAAATGGTAGCATTTCATGCCAGTCTTTGTAGGTAACTACCATCTTCTGCATAATCTTCTTGATATTCTTGTTAGCTGCCTCGACAACGCCATTCATCTTTGGCCTGTAAGGAGAAGAATTGTGGTGTTGGATCTTGAAGTCTCGACACAGTTCTGCCATCATTTTGTTGTTTAAATTGGAACCATTATCAGTAATGATTCGCTCGGGCACTCCATACCGACAAATGATATCTCTCTTCAGAAATCGGGCTACCACTTGTCTTGTAACGTTTGCATAGGAAGCTGCTTCAACCCACTTGGTGAAATAGTCAATAGCAACCAGGATGAATCTGTGGCCGTTTGAAGCAGTCGGTTCGATCTTGCCAATCATATCAATGCCCCACATGGCAAAGGGCCAGGGTGAAGACATCACATTCAGAGGATTTGGAGGCACATGCACTTTATCCGCATAAATCTGGCATTTATGACATTTTCTGGCATAAGCACAACAATCTGCATCCATTGTGATCCAGTAATAGCCTGATCTTAGCAACTTTTTATCCATTGCGTGCCCTCCTGCATGGGTACCAAAGGATCCTTCGTGCACTTCGTGCATCAACAAGTCTGCCTCTGTCCTATCAACACATTTGAGGAGTACCATATCAAAGTTCCGCTTGTACAGGGAACCATCAGTATTCAAAAAGAAACTACCAGCAAGCCTTCTCAATGTCTTCTTATCATTGGAAGATGCCCCAGGTGGGTATGTTTGATCCTCCAAGAAGCATTTGATATCATGGAACCAAGGCTTATCATCTTTAACGACATCTGCTGAGAATACATATGCTGGTCTGTCAAGTCTGGATACTGAAATTCGGGGCACAAAGTTGGCAGCTTAAACTTTGATCATGGATGAAATGGTAGCCAGAGCATCTGCAAACTGATTTTCATCTCGAGGGATATACTCAAGCTTGACTGTTGTGAAGAAAGTCAATAACCTTCTTGTATAATCCCTGTAAGGTATCAGATGATCTTGGTGGGTGTACCATTTGCCGTTGGTTTGATTAATTACCAGAGCTGAATCTCCGAATATAGTCAAAGTCTTGATCCTGAGGTCAATGGCTTCCTCAAGACCCATAATACAAGCTTCGTATTCAGCTTCGTTGTTAGTGCAGTTGAAGGTGAGTTTTGCCGAGAAAGGCATGTGGACTCCCTTAGGCGTAATGAGTACTGCACCAACACCACGACCATTCATGTTAACAGCCCCGTCAAACATCATAGTCCATTCTTCCTCTGGGTCAGGCCCTTCAGTGTGAATAGGCTCTTCATGATCTTTTGCTTTTATGAACATGATGTCTTCATCAGGGAAGTCAAATCTCATAGGCTGGTAATCATCAATGGGTTGCTCAGCAAGATAATCAGACAATACACTGCCCTTGATGGCTTTCTGAGATGTGTACTGAATGTCATATTCTGTGAGAATCATCTGCCATCTTGCAACCCGTCCGGTAAGTGTTGGCTTCTCAAAAATGTACTTAACTGGATCCATCTTTGAGATTAACAAGGTAGTGTGGGCCAACATATACTGTCTTAGTCGGCGAGTAGCCCACGCTAAAGCACAACAAGTTTTCTCGAGCAGTGAATAACGTTGTTCACAGTCGGTAAACATTTTGCTTAGGTAGTATATTGCATACTCTTTTCGACCAGACTTGTCATGCTGGCCCAACACACACCCCATTGACTCTTCTAATACTGTCAAGTACATGATTAGGGGTCTTCCTTCAACTAGAGGCATCAGGATTGGAGGCTCTTGCAAGTACTCCTTGATTTTGTCAAAAGCCCTCTGGCAGTCTTCGTTCCACCTAACCGTTTGTTCTTTTCTTAACAGCTTGAACAAAGGCTCACAGGTTGCCGTAAGGTGAGATATGAACCGTGAAATGTAGTTCAATCTACCTAAGAAACCCCGAACTTCTTTTTCTGACTTTGGTGCAGGCATTTCTTGAATGGCTTTAACTTTATCAGGGTCAACTTCAATCCCTTTCTCACTTACAATAAATCCCAGCAGCTTACCAGATCGCACCCCGAATGTGCATTTGTTGGGGTTTAACTTCAATTTGTACTTCCTCAGACGCTTGAATAACTTCAACAGGTTTACCAGATGGCCTTCTTATGTGAGGGACTTGGTAATCATGTCATCCACATAACATTCAATTTCTTTATGGATCATGTCATGGAATAATGTTACCATAGCCCGTTGATAAGTTGCACCAGCATTCTTCAGTCCGAATGGCATCACCTTATAACAGAACGTGCCCCAGGGTGTGATGAAAGTTGTCTTCTTCATGTCTTCAGGTGACATCTTGATCTGATTGTATCCTGAAAATCCATCCATGAAGGAGAACACCGAGAACTGAGCCGTATTATCCACCAATACATTAATGTGAGGTAAAGGGAAGTCATCTTTCGGGCTGGCTCTGTTCAGGTCCCGGTAGTCCACACACATCCTCACCTTGCCGTCTTTCTTAGGCACAGGTACAATGTTAGCAACCCACGGTGGATAGTTAGTTACAGCAAGGAACCCTGCATCCCATTGCTTTTGTACCTCCTCTTTGATCTTCATTGCCATATCTGGGCGAGTACGGCGCAGTTTCTGTTTCACCGGTGGGCAGTCTTCCTTCAGTGGCAGCTTGTGCATGACAATGTCGGTGTCCAACCCTGACATATCTTGATAAGACCAAGCGAAAACATCCACATATTCCCGAAGCATATCAATCAGTTGCTCTTTTACTGAATCTTGCAAGCAGGCCCCGATCTTAACTTCTTTCACATCTTCTTCCGTACCAAGATTAACCGTTTCGACCTCCTCCTGATGAGGAGTGATAACCTTCTCCTCTTGCCTTAACAACCTGGCTAGCTCTTCAGGAAGCTCATAATCCTCTTCAACCTCTTCATCAGCTTGATTGATTGGATTGTCAAAGTCATACGAAGCCATAGCTGTGTTGTTGTCGGTGCGGTCTGAAAGGCACTCTCTGCAAGGGTTTAGATTGTTCATTTTAGTGATCGATTTTAATCTTGTTTAGAAAAAGTGAAATGAAGTTACCATTTTGGAAAACATTGCCATTTTATTTTTGTACAAAAAGAAAAATGGAAAACAGTGAGCGGAAAAGAAAAAGACTCATTTGCAAAAGATGTCCGATATTCATTAATTGATCTGTTTGCACAAAATTACAAGATGGCCCGATTACAAAATGAGTCTTGACATCTTGGGCAAGATGCAAGACTTGATGCATGCTTAAAAATACAGGAAATAATAATTACTCTGTAGGAGTAACCCTTATAATTTCCCGGGAAGACCAGTTTGAGACATGGCTCCCTGGGGTCCTTGGACGTATCCATCTCTCCAGGTTGCGCTCATCTTCCGACTCATCTTCCAAGTTGTTCACAGCATCCGGGGTGAGCATCCCCCCGCTGACAAAGTTGGGCTTCTTGGCAGCTTCTGATTGATCTTGTTGAGTTGGTTTGTAACCCAACCCAAATTTGTCTTCCTTCTTTTCCACGGGCAGCAGCTTGCCCCAGCCTTGGGCAGTACCCTCTTCAACAACCTTCCTGGCTTGCTGATATGACGTTATGGAGGTTCCCAGTACAGCAGATGCTTCATTAATGTTTAGGGCCTCAAATCCCTGGCTCATAGTTTCATGGATTTCTCCATCCATCTCTATGTACTTGTACGTAGCCAGATGGCTAACAAAGATGTCTTCTTCCCCACAGATGGTGATGATCTGGCCTTCCCACTCGAATTTCAACTTCTGATGAAGGGTAGACGTAACAACGCCAGCGGCATGAATCCAAGGTCTACCCAACAAACAGCTGTAGGCCGGCTGAATGTCCATCACATAGAAGGTAATTTTGAAGGTCTGCGGGCCAATCATCACAGGCAGATCAATCTCCCCAAGCACTGATCTTTTAGAGCCATCGAATGCTCTCACCACCAAATTACTCGGACGCAATGCTAAGCCATCATACTCCAGCTTCACCAAGGTTTTCTTTGGTAGAACATTGAGTGACGACCCAGTGTCCACCAGTACATGAGATAAAATAGCACCTTTGTATTCTAGGGTGATGTGTAAAGCCTTGTTGTGGTTACGTCCCTCAGTTGTTAAGTCAGCATTGGTAAAGCCCAGTCCATGACTGGTATTGACATTTGCTACCACGGTTTCTAGCTGGTTAACAGTGATCTCCTCTGGCACGTATGCTGCGTGCAAGACTTTCAATAATGCATTCCTGTGAGCTTCAGAACACATCAACAGGGATAATATGGAGATCTTTGAAGGAGTTTGGTGAAGCTGATCCACCACCTTGTAATCACTTCTTTTGATGATTCTCATAAACTCGTCCACATCTTGCTCAAAAGATGTCTTCTGAGTTTCTCTGACAATTGGCTCTTCAGGTACCACACTCTTTCCTTTTGCTTTGGCAGCAACTTCTGCTTCGGCATTAGGGTTTTGCACTTGTGAGGCAAAAAGGCGTCCGCTTCTGGTGAAGCCTCCGCCTCCCCCAACATTATCAATTTGTGGAGAAGAGGTTGAAGAATCCAAAGTGATTTTCTCCCCGTTGCAGTAGAGGTCAGAGCCATAATGCCAAGGTATGGCATTACTGCTTTCATATGGAACTGGTCCAGGCACCGTAATGGTAACTGGACTGACTGCTGCAGAGGAGGGTATTGAAATGGTGTGCGGATTGTAGTAAATGGTGACTGGTGACCTGGCAGGAGGTGCCACTGTTTGTTGTTGAAAGTTGTTGTTTGGAGGAGCATTTGATGGATCATAGTAGATGGTGACTGCTGAGATATCTTCATTATTCTCTGCTGATGTTGTAGAAAATTTTGCTGAACGAATGGATGCTGATGTTGTAGAAGAAAGGGTTGTTGACATTTGATTTGTTGAAGTGATGGACGGAGCCATTGTTGATGATATTGATGAATCAGTAGGAGTAATTGTTGCTGCAGTTGTAGGAGAATCAGGAACTGTTGTCAAAGGAATTGCTGGATTTGTAGGCGCCGTTGTTGAGATCTGAAGTATACCATCCTTGATAAGACCATCTATGCCGCTTCTCAAATTATCACACCCGTTGACTGCAATGTTGCAATACCCACAACCGAGCTCACACCCAGGGAACATCTGGCACTCTAGAAGCTGAGCTTTAATTTCAACCAGAGGTGTTCGAATCTGTGCAACACTGGTGATCAAAGTAGAATGCTTGCCCTCCTCAATGGCATTAATCCTTGGCCCACCATGGTTAGGCATAGGATTCTTGTTGACATTTGGAGGGGGTGCAAAGTTGAGGGCTTTAGAATCTACCAGATCTTGGACTTTCATTTGTAAGGCCCTGCACTTTTCTGTATAGTGGCCAGGTGCGTTGGAATGGAAAGCACATTTGGCGTTGACATCATAATTCCTTGGGAGATTGGAGGGATCCGGTGGTGCCAATGTCCTTAATTCAACCAAGTTGAGTTTCAGGAGTTGTGGCAATAAGGCAGCATAAGGCATAGGGATAGGGTCAATCACCCTATTTGCCTGTGATGGTCTTTGTTGAAAAGGTCTTTGTTGTTGATTGCTGTTGTTATTGTTGTAGGTCCTTTGTGGCGGATACTGAACTTGCTGTTGATAATGTGATTGTTGTGGTGGTTGATATGCTGGTTGTTGAGGAATCAGAGCTGGAATAGTGACAGCTGCCACTGATCTATGAACATACTGAGGTCTGCCCTTGTTGGTATGAATGGCATTTGTCTCGCCGGTTCTTCTAGGTCCCACAAAAGGCTTCCTAGGATTACTGGACGAACTTGCACCATTATCAGAAATCTTACCCATCTTCAAAAGGCTTTCAATCCTTTCCCCAGCTATGACTACGTCAGCAAAACTGGTGGAAGAAAAGGCAGCTAGCCTATCAATATATGTTCCTTGCAGTGTATTCATGAACATGTCGGCCATTTCTCTTTCCGACATGGGTGGTTGGACAGCAGCAGCGAGCTGTCTCCACCTTTGGGCATATTCCCTAAAGCTTTCCCTAGAGGATTGAGACATTCCCATCAGAAGGGTCCTGTTAGGGTCCATGTCCAGATTGTATTGGTATTGCCTGATGAAAGCTTCAGCTAGGTCCTTCCAGCATCTGATAGTGGCTCTGGTCAAGTGTGAATACCACTCTCTTGAAGCTCCAGTCAAGCTATCTTCAAAGTAAAACATCCATAGCTTCTCATCTATGGTGTATGCTTTAAGTCTTCCCAGGAAAGACTGCAGGTGAGTTCGTGGACAGGAAGTTCCATTGTACTTCTCGAAGCACGGGGGTTTAAACTTGTGGGGAATCCTTACCCCATCCACTAACCCCATATCCATTACATCAAATCCCAAGGAGTTTTGAGACTCCAAAGATCTCAATTTCTCAGCAATTTCATCAAACCTCCTATCATAGACTTCATCCCTAGCTCCCATTACCGTAAACTGCTCCTCTTGAGGATCTTTTTGCAAGATCCTGCCTGCAGCAGTGTTGCCTAGTACATTCCTTGGGATGTTGACCTCCAGATCTAGATGAGGTCCAAATACTGGTGGGTTAACATGAGGCTGACCTCCCTCATTATTACTAGTTCCTCCAGTCCCAGGATGAGGTTCCTCGGGGTTTTGCCTTTCTACCAATGCCCTTAACCTCTCCTGACTTTGGGCCAAGTTAGTCATTACAGTCATGAACTGAGCCATTTGGTTCCTCATCTCCACTCTTTCGTTAGCCATCTGAGTTCTGACCTCTGTCAGGTCCTGCTGTACTTGATCCATTTGGATACCAGGAAGGTTGTTGCGAGTAGGATACTGGTGCAGACGGTTGAGAGGGAACACTCGACGACGAGCAATAATTCCTGAACCACAACAGAGTTAGTAACAAATAAACTAATAACAAAAACCTACAAAACAAAACAAAAGTTAGTATGCAATGCAGTATGCTTATTTGTTTTCCAAGGTATTCGGCTTGGTTCTTGGTTTTGACCTTTCCAGACCCTGAGGAAGATGCTTTGATGTTGTTGAGAAAAAAGAAACCCCATAATGGAAACAAACTACAATATATTACAAATACTGAACAATACATAGTTTGTTTTTACAACACATGCCCTTGAAGGGTCAAAATACAACAAAAGAAAAGTACATCAAATGAGAACAACAACAATCAAACAGGTCAGACATCAAGCCCAAACTCATCCTCCTTAACTTCCTTCAGAAGTGCCTCGGTCACTGGACCAGCGGGATGCTCTGTGATATTTCTGATGAGGAGGTTTCTGGTGGCAATGGCAGTGGTCAGCTTCTTGTGCCTGTCCTGGTCCTTTGACCTCTTCAATCCAGCCCTAAGCTTCAACTCTGAAATCTCCTTTTGGGCTGCCAACAAAACTTCCTGTTGCTTCTTTTCATTGGCCTCTAACTGTTCAATCCTGGCCTGAGTTTTCTGATCTTCTTGTGTCCGGGCTTCAGTGATCCTGACCCACCTAGCCTGACTTTCTTTTAAATAGAGATCAGTCCTAGCCTTCTGAAACTTGGCCTCTTTGCAGGCATTCTTCAATATTTGCTCCCCAACTCTTGCTTTCTTGATATAGTCCTCTGTTTTCTCAATCTTGGCCAGATGCTCCACCTTAAGCTTTTTCAACCTCTCAATGTCCAGACGACCATCACTCCTTTCCCACATAGTCTTCTTCAGAGCTTGAGACAGATTCTCATTCCTTTCCTTCAGCTTCTCAAACTCTTCCAGGCTGACAGTGGCTGGAGGTGATACTGTAGAGGGTCCGGGTATATCTTCAATGGTGAAGGGCATTCCAGTAATCTGAGCCCTAGCATGAGACCAATCATAGTACTGTGCTGAAGCAACATTATTGCACCTTCCAAGAATAGCCATCCCTTTTGTTTGGATGTTGTCCCAAGCCCAGGATGCTTATCTGACAGCAGCTAGATTAGGCTTTATCTCACAATACAGGGTCTCTGCTAAATCTTGCACTCTAGGAGGGTGAACCAAAGCATAGCCCAGTTGCCTTTTGAACAACAAAGGATTGTAGTTGATGCAACCCTTTACTCCTATCAGAGGTACATTTGGGTATTGCCCACAGCTAGTGATGATGTCTTTGCCTTTGGTGCTTTGGGTACACCATCTGATATCATCTGAAGACAAAGCAATGAGCCTCTTGGCCCAATTCTTCTGTTGGTGAGGGTTCAGGAATGCATCTGTCTTAGGTAGGTGTTTGAGCAGCCAGGTGTGAAACAGAGGTGCACAACATCTTACTAACTTCCCCCTTTGCTTCTCATTCCTCTGATGAATGGAGTAATAGAAGTCTCCCAGCAATGTGGGTACTGGGTTTCTCAGAAGGAAAAGATGAATGGCATTCTTGCTGATAAACTTGGGCTCATCTGCAAAAAGTACAACCCCATATATGTTGAGAGCTAACAATGCACAAACTGCCCTCCATTCTCCCAAAGAGGCCTTCAGGATGGCTTGGGAAATCAGGAAGTCTAAGTGTAAGCCAGGGATCCCAGCTTTTGTTGTCATGTTCTGCTCAATCAAAGCAGGCTCCAAGTATAGTGCTTTTGCCACTTCTCCATTGCTGGGAGAAGTCATCTCTAGGTTGAAAGGGATCCCACCCTTGACAGGCACTCCAATCAATGATGAAAATTCCTCCAACAGAGGTCCTAGCTGAAAGTCTGAAAATGTGAAGCATCTCAGAGGAGGGTCATAAAACTGTAGGCAAGTGTGGATCATGCTCCTCTGGGAAGGGTCCAGGTCCATAACCATGTCAAGGATGCCTCCATAATTCTCTCTGAATAATGGGATGTGGTCTGGGGTGATAAGTGACTGGACCTGCCTGATGCCAGTCAACACAGGCTCAAAGAAATGGTATGAAATGTTGCTCTTCCTGGGTGCCATGACTGCTGATGAAGAGCTGAAGACAAGTGCTGATGAAGATCAAGACTGGTACTGGAGATGGGCCACTGATAGGCTGATAATGATGAAGATAACTGAGGCAAACAACTGATGAAGATAGCTGAAGCAGATAGTTGATGAAACAAAGGTCTATGCAGATGAAGGGGTCAAAACCAAGCCAAAATATGATGTGGATACCCTGAAAAACAAATAAACAAATGTCAAATGATGCAATGATGATGTATGCAAATGATATGCAAGGGTTTGTGATCAAGCTGGATCTGATTATCTGTCTTGATATAAAGTCCATGTATGTTCAAGAAGTCCAGATGGAGGTCCAGAAATCCAGTAACCAAGGTGGGGTCTCAAATAAAGAGTCACATATCCAGGGTTAAAATCACAAGAACTGTCCAAAATGAGGTACTCTTACTCAAAACAAGTATCAGGGTATGATGTGGCCAATGGTACCTGCAAACCTGTAAACAACCCAACCCCCTCACAGGTGGTGTTCTAAAACAAGGATCCTCAGACTTGGATCAGTTATGAGAAGTGTAAACACTTCTAACCCGGAGGTACAGTGTTTACAATAACCATAAAAGATCCTCCTCTAATTCACCTCAGTTTCTGAAGGTCATAATAAAGGTCATCCAGACTTAGCAGGCTTCCCAGATAGCCCTAGCACTACAGGAAATCTGTAGCACAGAGTTCTCAAGAAGAAACCCACATCTGAAACGTGTTTCATATTCCCGCACCAGACCGAAATGGAATGGGAAAGAACATGAACCACTCTAGCCTAGGTGTCACTCAGGTCCCAGGTATAGGACCTTATACTCTCAATGAAACCCCACCCACCAAGACAGAAGAACAGATCCAGCAATGATAATGACAATATGAAATATAAAAAACTGTAAAGAAAACAATAAATAAAGTTGTACATAAAGCAATAAATAAAGCAACTATATAACACAATTAGCACATAACACCCTAGTAAACACAAATCAAACAAGCGCTAGGAGGAACCTACAAAAAGAACCAGAAGCCCTGGTTACAATATAAGGGTCCCCAGCAGAGTCGCCAAGCTGTCGCTCCCACCTGATGACACGGGGCCAAGAGGGATACAGACGCGAACGGTCGGCGAAGGAGAAGAGAACACACAAGGGTGAACTATGAAAGACAAGAGTCTCCAGCTAGGCATTTTTATCCCGGAGGAAAGGTAATGCTACATAGACCTAAGAAAAGATATGGATAAGACGGTTGCGAACCAGAGAGACTGAGAAAGGGGTTTGGTTACGACCGGGGAAGGTATTAGCACCCAGATTGTCCGTCGTACTCGACGGGATCCACGCTTAAAAGATTTGTGTTTTAAAGGGGGAGTGTCAGTGCAATCTGTGTATCAAAGCTGGAAAGAATGCAAGTGTCAGTGTAAAAGAAGTGTGAAGTGTATAAGAGAAGTGTCAGTGTAAGAAAAGAATGAGAAACTCAAAACTATGAGGCTTAAAGAATAATGCTGAAAGAGGGGGAATATACAGAGACTTTTGTTCGATAACTGTTAAGTTATGCCTACGTATCCTCTCGTGCAATGAGGAAGTCAGAACACCGTAGTTCGACTCAAAGAGACTGAAAGATGAGTTGACTTGTGAACTGCTTACTTGCCTATGCTCAAGTGTATGACCTGTCTGGCTCAGGTGCAAACTGTCTTGCATTAGACGGAAGAAGCAAGTTCTCGTTTATGAGTGAATGAGATGAGAAAAGAATCCCGGAGGAGACGATTATTGTTTGTTTTTAGTGTTTTCAGTCTTTTATTGCTTTTTGGATTTGTCATAAGTTAATTAGCTTAAGTCTAAACCAAGGGTTAGTAAACTCATCACATCCTCCCTCTGATTAGGGGTAATGAGAGTACCTTAAGTGTGAAGTAAGCACCTCACACTTAATCACCATGATGTAGGATTAAGATCATTAACCTACTTGTGATTATTTAGATGTTTTTGTTGTTTTTGTTTAGTGTTAAGTAATGAGTTTAAGCCATAATCAAGGATTTAATGGACTCATTACACCATCCTAATAGAAGGATAATAGATGAGAACATTTAAGTTGAGAAAGACTCCTCAACTTAATCCATGATTAGGGATTAACCTCATGACAAAACAAAGCCTTTATTAAAGTGGATTTTAGTTAACGGTTAGATTAAGAAGTGAGTTTTATGGTTGGTAAGACAACTTGAGGGGGACTTGTCCATTAACACTAGGGTTAGTCCTTCTTAACCAATTAAGGAAGAATTAGAACCCTAATGCAAGGCCCAAGTTACAAGCTTGATGTCTTGATGATTATTATGTGAATTGATTAAAGGATTTAAACACACTAAGGGTTTAACACTTAGGATTAAAGTTATACACTCCATCCTAATAGAAGGATGCAGGCATAAGCTTAATCACAAAATCTTAAAGCCTTTAGGGTTTAGTCCCTGATTATGAGATGAGAAGAGAAGACTCAAAGATGACACAAAGGTAAAATCTAAATGGGGGACTAAACAAAACCCTAATTGTGATCATTCTTGGTTGTTCCTAGGGTTAGTGAGGTTTGCAAGAAGATCTTCATAGAAACCACCAGGAAGGAAGCAGATGAAAGGAGCAAGAAGCAAAGAGAAGAAAAACAACTTGCTTCACTTAAGAAGACAAGTTGCTTGAAGGAAGAAAGTAGGATGAACATGAATGAGCAAGCTCAATCCAATACACAAGATAAAAATGCAGCAAATATGCAAGAGAGATGAAGAGAGATTATGAGAAGTGAAGGCAAATTCACTTCTCAAAACAACTTACCACCTGAAAAGTTAGCAAAGAAATGAAATGCAATGCAAATGAGATGAAATGTCATGATGCAAACCAAATTCAGAAGCATTTACATGATGTTAATGATGCTAAGATATAATACAAACATGAGGCAAGACATGAGAATGATCATACAAGGCAATGGATGCAGATGAAACATGTTTTGAACCATGAATGTACATGAAAAGTTATGAAATGCAATGGGCATATAACATGGAAAATGAAAGATGCAATGATCAAACATGATTCTAATATGTCCTAAGATGCATTATGAATCATGTGAATGCACAAAGTGTCATGGCAAGTCATGGTATGCAAGCAAATGGAAGATGGATGCAAAGGAAGGCACAAATTAGGGTTTACATACATCATGCAATGCAAAAAGTCAAAACCAGAAGCAAATGACATGATAAAAAATTGAAAATGCAACCAAAGATACCCTAAACCTATACAAGCTCACTGCCCAAAGGAGAGGATCCAACTCTTAACCTAGTGAAAGTTATGAATTTCCTAAGTTGGCTAGGGTTTTAAGGTACCTTATCAAGAAAAATGCAAAACAAATTGAAAATGCAAGATCAATTCACACCAATTTTATCCTATAAACTACATGCCATGAAGAATGCAATGCAAGAGGAACCATCATCAAACTCTCAATGGTTAGGCAGGAAGGATTTTTCAAATATTGAACCAAAATATTGCCTTAAAATGAAATTAATTCCAATGAAAATGATCAAAAGGCATCAAGAACAAAAAAGAAATTTGGTTTGAGGGTTTGATAATGTTTATAAATGTTTCTAAATGCAATGTGAATTTTTTGGTGATTTTTAAATACCTAAATGCATTTTTAATTAATTAATTTTCATTAACTAATTAAATATAAACATTTAAATGATTTAAAAATAATTTTTAATGAAAAAAATAAAAATAAAAATATTTTTGGGTTTTAAAAATTAATGCAATCTTTGACAAAAAATTTCATAATTTTTAAAGATGTTTTGCTATTTTAAATAATTCGTATAAATAAAATGAAAAGAAAATGAAATTAAAATGAAAATAATGAAAAGTATGCACATCCAGAGGCTGAGATTCAAACTGGGAGAAGGAGGGAAGACTGCGCGCATCATCCAACGGCTGTTATTCAAACTGGCCAGATTAATTTAAAAACCTAATTAATTAAACTAATGACGTGGATTAGGGCTTAATGAAAGGATCCAGGCCATTCATATGCGCGGGAGTCAACAAAAGTCCACCAGATCTAAGGCCCAGATTCAAACTAAACCCTAAACGCAATTAATGACTTAATGACATTCAGGTGGCCGGAAATGACCTCCGGTCATCTTCTCCGGCCACATCTCCCCTGAGAATTTCTCAAATCACTCCCCAGGCCATTTCTGGAGCTCTAAAGCTCCAGATCACTTCCTCTCACCTCCCTAAACTCATCCATGCCCTCAAATGGAATTTATTTCTCACCATTAACAAGATTCGAAGCTATGAACAAAAATGGCAGAAATTTCAGACAAGCAATACACTCTCAATTCTTCATCATTTTCAAAAATAAAAAGTTCATTGAACTCAGGGAATCAAACTTAACCATTTAATAACTTAAAACGAAGCTTCTGGAAAAATGAATTTCAGTTGCTACCTGAGTTGAAGCTTTCAATCCAGGAGCTTTTTGACCAGTTCCTTGCTTCCAATCACCTCTACTGACCTCCCTCAAGTGTTTGCAAAGCTTGTTTGGAGTTTATTTTGGCTGGTTTGTGAGATTGATGGAGTTCTGTTCAGAGAGGGGTGACAATCGTGTTTGAGTTTCAGGGGGTTTCAAGGCAAGGTGAAGGGTGGTTTATGCTCTATGGAGCTTTTTTGAATGAATGGTGAAGTTGGTTTTGAGGTTTGATGATTGTGTGATGAGTTTCGAAGGAAAGTGCATAAGAGGTGAGTTTTTTGAACTATGGCTTATGAGAGAGATCAGGCTTGTGTATCTGTTGTGTTGAGTCTCATTTGGTACATGTATCACACTTGGATAGGTCAGAGGAGTTGGTGTGGCCTAGCTTGATTTGTATGGGTCTTTTTGCAAAAAGTCAAGTCTAGGTGTAAGAGAGGTATGGGTCAATGGCAGGCCAAGGACAAAGGGGTGTCCTGCGCAGCAAGGATTGAGGAGAGCCATGGAATCAGTCTTGAGGCCAATTAGCAAGTGGATTAGGGTTTGTGAGGGGTTTTGCAACTTTGTGATCTTTTGGCCCTTTTGTGATTTCTTGAAGTACAAGTCATTAAAATGGGCAAACCCTTGGTGCATTCTGATTTTTAAGTATTGCTTTATGTTTGTGCAAAGGTTAGAAGTCCATTTGAAATCACAATTTGCCTTGGCAAGGGGTTTTGCAACTTTGCCTCTTTGGTGCAAGACTTGAAATTATGTGATTTTTCCCAACTTTGACAAGCCATAACTTTTGATCCAAAATGAATTAGAATGAGTTCTTGTACTTTTTGAAAAGGGAATGATCCATTCTACAACTTTCATGACCAAAGTTTTCTCATTTGAAGCATTTTTGAATCAAAAAGAAAGGGTTGAAAAACTTTCCTAAAATGGCAAGTTTCCATTACAAGTCATTTTCCCAAAAAGGCAACTTTGCAAATGGCTTGAAATGTTTCAATTTGTGAACTTCTAACATCTTCTATGATCAAATATAGATCATACACACTCAAAATGATGAAGAACACCCTTTGGTTGGGTCATTGGGGGCCTCAGATGCCCTGATTTTGCACTGACTTGCTCAAGAAGTCATATTGTGATCAGATGCCTTCCCCATTGAATTTCTTCATGAAAATTGATATGCATGATCCCTATACCATATAAAGACCAATAGAAACAAAAATGACCAAAAAATTTGGAGTTATGGCCTCTGAAACCAAAACCCTAATTCTAGGTCATCTGTGCAGTTAAACTTGGCTCTGCTTCCATGCCTTTCTAAGTTCTTGTGATTCTTTGACTTTCTTGACTTTGTGGGGATATAATATGATGCTTGAACACACATGGACCCCTTTGAAGTGATTGATGACCTTTGGATTGGCTCAAATAGCTCAGGGATGGCTCAGATCACAAACCCTAGATGCAGATGACTTTGAAACAATGCAGTGAAACAAATATGCAATATGAGATGCCATGATTGAACTTATGCAAATGAAAAGATCACAAGCCATGGTGTGAATGGGTGAGGGAAAATTTGGGGTGTTTACAATTTGGTGGGAGCGACAGCTTGGCGACTCTGCTGGGGAACCTTATACTGTAACCAGGGCTTCTGGTTCTTTTTGTGGGTTCCTCCTAGCGCTTGTTTGATTTGTGTTTACTGGGGTGTTATGTGCTAATTTTGTTTATTTATTTGCTTTATTTATTGCTTTATGTACAGCCTTATTTATTGCTTTCTTTATAGTTTTACATATTTCATGCTGTCATTGCTGGATCTGGTTTGCTGTTTTGGTGGGTGGGGGTTTCATTGAGAGTTTAAGGTCCTATACCTGGGACCTGAGTGACACATAGGCTAGAGTGGTTCATGTTCTTTCCCATTCCATTTCGGTCTGGTGCGGGAATGTGAAACACGGTTCAGATATGGGTTTCTTCTTGAGAACTCTGTGCTACAGATTTCCTGTAGTGCTAGGGCTATCTGGGAAGCCTGCTAAGTCTGAATGACCTTTATTATGACCTTCTGAATCTGAGGTGAATTAGAGGAGGATATTTTATGGTTATTGTAAACACTGTACCTCCGGGTTAGAAGTGTTTACACTTCTCATAACTGATCCAAGTCTGAGGATCCTTGTTCTAGAACACTACCTGTGAGGGGGTTGGGCTGTTTACAGGTTTGCAGGTACCATTGGCCACATCATACCATGTTACTTGTTTTGTTTAAGAGTACCTCATTTTGGACAGTTTCTTGTGATTTAACCCTGGACATGTGACTCTTTATTTGAGTCCCCTACTATGGTTACTGGATTTCTGAACCTTCATCTGGACTTTCCTTGAACATACATGGGCTTGTATATCAAGACAGATAATCAGATCCAGCTTGATCATAAACCCTTGCATATCATTTGCATACATCATCATTGCATCATTTAACATTTGTTTATTTGCTTTTCAGGGTATCCACATTATATTCTGGCTTGGTTTTGACCCCTTCTTCTGCATAGACCTCTGCTTCATCAGTTATCTGCTTCAGCTATTCTCATCATCACCAGCATCAGCCTGTCAGTGGCTCATCTCCAGTATCAGCCTTGATCTTCATCAGCACCTGTCTTCCTCCTCTTCAGCATTTATGACTACTCCCAGGAAGAGCAACATATCCTACCATTTCTTTGAGCCTGTGTTGACTGGCATCAGGCAAGTCCAGTCACTTATCAACCCTGACCACATCCCATTGTTTAGAGAACACTATGGAGGTATCCTGGATATGGTTATGGACCTTGAAGCTTCTCAGAGGAGCATGATCCACACATGCTTGCAGTTTTATGACCCTCCTTTGAGATGCTTCACATTCCCAGACTTTCAGTTAGGGCCTCTACTGGAAGAGTTTTCCTCATTGACTGGAGTACCTATCAGGGGTGGACTCCCTTTCAACCCAGAAATGACTTTTCCCAGCAATGGAGAAGTAGCAAAAGCACTGTACCTGGAGCCTGCCTTGATTGAGCAAAGCATGAGAACAAAAGCTGGGATCCCTGGTTTGCACTTGGACTTCTTGATTTCTCAGGCCATCCTGAAGGCCTCCTTGGGAGAGTGGAAGGCAGTCTGTGCACTATTAGCCCTCAGCATATATGGGGTTATACTGTTTGCAGATGAGCCCAAGTTTATCAGCAAGAATGCCATTCATCTGTTTCTTCTGAGGAACCCAGTACCCACATTGCTGGGAGATTTCTATTACTCCATCCATCAGAGAAATGAGAAACAAAGGGGGAAGTTAGTGAGATGTTGTGCTCCTTTGTTTCACGCCTGGCTGCTCAGACATCTACCTAAGACAGATGCCTTCTTGAATCCTCACCAGCAGAAGGATTGGGCTAAAAGGCTCATTGCTTTAACTTCAGATGATATTAGATGGTGCACCAGAGCACCAAAGGCAAAGACATTATCACCAGTTGTGGGCAATACCCAAATGTGCCTCTGATAGGAGTGAAGGGTTGCATCAATTACAATCCTTTGTTGTTTAAGAGACAACTGGGCTATGCTTTGGTTCACCCTCCCAGAGTGCAAGATTTAGCTAAGACCCTGTATTGTGAAGTGAAGCCTAATTTAGCTGCTGTCAGACAAGCATCTTGGGCTTGTGACAACATCTAGACAAAAGGGATGGCTATTCTAGGGAGGTGTAATAATGTTGCTTCAACCCAATACTATGATTGGTCCCGTACTAGAGCTCAGATTACTGGGATGCCTTTCACTATTGAGGACATACCTGGACCATCTACAGCTCAGCCATCAGCAACTGTCAGCCTGGAAGAATTTGAGAAGCTGAAGGAAAGAATGAGAACCTATCTCAAGCTTTAAAAAAGACCCTTTGGGAAAGGAGTGATGGTCGTCTGGACATTGAGAGGTTGGAAAAGCTTAGGGTGGAGCATCTTGCCAAAATTGAGAAGACAGAGGACTACATCAGGAAAGCAAGAGTTGGGGAACAAATATTGAAGAATGCCTTTAAAGAAGCCAAGTTTCAGAAGGCTAGGACTGAGCTTTATCTGCAAGAGAGTCAGGCTAGGTGGGTCAGGATCACTGAAGCCCGGACACAGGAAGACCAGAAAACTCAAGCCAAGATTGAACAGTTAGAGGCCAATGAGAAGAAGCAGCAGGAAGATCTGTTGGCAGCCCAGAAGGAGATTTCAGAGTTGAAGTTGAGGGAAGGTTTGAAGAGGTCAAAGGACCAGGATAGGCACAAGAAGCTGACCACTGCCATTGCCACCAGGAACCTCCTCATTAGGACCATTACAGAGCACCCAGCTGGTCCAGTGACTGAGGCACTTCTGAAGGAGGTCAAAGAGGATGAGTTTGGACTGGATGTCTGATTCTTTGATTGTTTTTATTTCCATTTGGTGTACTTTTTCTTTTTGATGTATTTTTGACCCTCCACGAGCATGTGTTGTAAAACAGACTATGTATTGATCAGCATTTGTAATATATTAGTTTGCTTTCATTGAGTTTCTTTTCTCAGCAACATCAAGCATCTTCCTCGAGGTCTGGAAAGGTCAAAACCAAGAACCAAGCCGGATACCTTGGAAAACAAATAAGCATACTGCATTGCATATTAACCTTGTTTTGTTTTGTAGGTTTTGTTATTATTTGTTTCTAACTTTGTTGTAATCTCAGGAAACATTGCTCGTCATCGAGTGTTCCCTGTCAACCGCACGCACTGGTACCCTACTCGCAAACCCTTCCTGGTATTCAAATGGATCAAGTACAGCAAGATCTGACTGAGGTCAGAAATCAGATGGCTAATGAGAGAGTGGAAATGAGGAACAAGATGTCTCAATTCATGGCTGTAATGACTGGCTTGGCCCAGAGTCAAGAAAGATTAAGAGAGCTTGTTGAAAGGCAAACTCCTGAAGAGCCGCATCTTGGGACAGGAGGAACTAGCAACAATGAAAGGGGTCAGCCTCGCACGGATCCACTAGTATTTGGACCTCATCTGGATCCGGAAGTCAACATCCCGGGAAATATACAGGGTAACACTGCTGCAGGCAGGATCTTGCAAGAAGATCCTCAAGGAGAGCAGTTTACTGTTATGGGAGCAGGGGATAAAGTCTATGACAGGAGGTTAGATGAAATTGCTGAGAAGTTGAGATCTTTGGAGTCTCAGAATTCCTTGGGCTTCGATGTAATGGATATGGGGCTAGTGGATGGGGTGAGAATTCCCCACAAATTCAAACCCCCGTGCTTTGAGAAATACAATGGAACCTCTTGTCCAAAGGTAGAGACAGCTTGCTGCTGCTGTCCAACCACCCATGTCGGAAAGGGAAATGGCCGACATGTTCATGAATACGTTGCAAGGAACATATATTGATAGACTGGCTGCCTTTTCCTCTACCAGCTTTGCTGATGTCGTCATAGCTGGTGAAAGGATTGAAAGTCTATTAAAAATGGGCAAAATTTCTGATAGTGGTGCAAGTTCATCCAGTAATCCCAAGAAGCCTTTTGTGGGGCCCCGAAGAGCCGGTGAGACCAATTCCATCCATACAAGCAGGGGCAGGCCTCAGTATGTACACCGGTCAGTAACAGCAGTTACCATTCCAGCTCCGATTCCTCAACAATCAGCATATCCTCAGCAACAACCACAATATCAACAACAAATTCAGTATCCGCAACAGAGAACCTACAACAACAGCAATAGCAATCAACAACAACGACCCTTCCAACAAAGACCATCGCAGGCAAACAGGGTGATTGACCCCATCCTTATGCCTTATGCTGCCTTATTGCCACAACTCCTGAAGCTTAACTTGGTTGAGTTAAGGACGTTGGCACCACCAGATCCCCTCAATCTCCCAAAGAATTATGATGTCAACGCCAGGTGTGCTTTCCACTCCAATGCACCTGGTCACAATACTGAAAAATGCAGGGCCTTGCAAATGAAAGTCCAAGATCTGGTGGATTCTAAAGCCCTCAACTTTGCACCTCCTCCAAATGTCAACAGAAATCCTATGCCTAATCATGGTGGGCCGAGGATTAATGCCATTGAGGAAGACAAACCATCTACCTTGATCACTAGTGTTGCACAAATTCGAACACCTTTGGTCGAAATTAAAGCTCAGCTTCTAGAGTGCCAAGTGTTCCCCGGGTGTGAGCTCGGCTGTGGGTATTGTAACATTGCAGTCAACGGGTGTGAAAGGCTGAGAAGCGGCATAGATGGTCTTATCAAGGATGGTATCCTTCAGATTTCAACAACGGAACCTACAAATCCAGCAATTCCTTTAACAACAATTCCCGATTCTTCTACAACAGCAGCAACAATCATTCCTACCGATTCGTCAATATCATCAGCAATTACTCCATCCATCACTTCAACAAGTCAAATTTCAACAACCATTTCTTCTACAACATCAGCATCCATTTTTTTAGCAGGATCTTCTACAACGCCAACAAGGATTAATGAAGATGTCTCGACAGTTATAATCTACTATGACCCATCAAATGTTCCTCCCAGCAGCAGTTTCCAACAACAACTCATGGCACCTCCTGCCAGATCACCAGTCACAATTTACTATGATCCGCACACCATTACAATACCCTCCTCTGCAGCAGTCAGCCCAGTTACTATTACGGTACCTGGGCCCGTTCCTTATGAGAGCAGTAATGCCATACCTTGGCATTATGGCTCTAATCTTTACTGCAACGGGGAGAAAATCACCTTGGATTCATCAACCTCTTCTCCACAAATTGATAATGTTGGGGGAGGCGGAGGCTTCACCAGAAGCGGACGCCTTTTTGCCTCACCAACACAAAGACCTAATGTTGAGGCAGAAGCTGCTGCCAAAGCAAAGGGAAAGAGTGTGGTACCTGAAGAGCCGACTCCCAAAGAAACTCAGAAGACATCTTTTGAACAAGATGTAGACGAGTTTATGAGAATCATAAAAAGAAGTCATTACAGGGTGGTGGACCAGCTTCACCAAACTCCCTCCAAAATCTCCATATTATCACTGTTGATGTGTTCTAAAGCTCACAGGAACACACTATTGAAAGTCCTGCACGCAGCATACGTGCCGGAGGAGATTACTGTTAATCAGCTCGAAACTGTGGTTGCAAATGTCAACACCAGTCATGGACTGGGCTTTACCAATGCTGACTTAACAACAGAGGGACGTAACCACAACAAGGCTTTACATATCACCTTGGAATGCAAGGGTTCTGTTCTATCTCATGTACTGGTGGACACTGGGTCATCACTCAATGTTCTACCAAAGAAAGCCTTAGTGAAGCTGAAGAATGATGGCTTGGCATTGCGTCCGAGTAATTTGGTGGTGAGAGCATTTGATGGATCTAAAAGATCAGTGCTTGGGGAGATTGATCTGCCTGTGTTGATTGGCCCGCAGACCTTCAAAACTACCTTCTTTGTGATGGATATACAGCCGGCATACAGCTGTCTGTTGGGTAGACCCTGGATCCACGCCGCTGGCGCTGTTACGTCTACCCTTCACCAGAAGTTAAAATTCGAGTGGGAAGGCCAAATCATCACCATCTGTGGGGAGGAGGACATCTTTGTTAGCCAGCTGGCTACGTATAAATACATAGAAATGGACGAGGAGATCCATGAAACCATGAGCCAAGGGTTTGAAGCCTTGAACATCAATGAAGCATCTGCTGTACTGGGAACTTCCATAACATCATACCAGCAAGCCCGAAAGGTTGTTGAGGAAGGTACCGCCCAAGGCTGGGGCAAGCTGCTGCCCGTGGAAAAGAAAGAAGACCGATTTGGGTTGGGTTACAGACCAACTCAACAAGATCAATCAGAGGCTGCCAAAAGGCCCAAGTTTGTCAGCGGGGGAATGCTCACCCCGGATGCTGTGAACAATTTGGAAGATGAGTCGGAAGATGAGCGCAACCTGGAAAGTTGGATATGTCCAAGGACCCTGGGGAGCCATGTCTCAAACTGGTCTTCCCAGGAAATTATAAGGGTTACTCCCACAGAGTAATTATTATTTCCTGTATTTTAAAGCATGCATCAAGTCTTGCATCTTGCCCAAGATATCAAGACTCATTTTGTAATCGGGCCATCTTGTATTTTGTGCAAAGATCAATTAATGAATATCAGGACGTCTTTTGCAAATGCGTCTTTTCTTTTCCGCTCACTGTTTTTCATTTTTCATTTTTTGTACAAAAATAAAATGGCAATGTTTTTCAAAATAATAACTTCATTTTCACTTTTTCTAAGCAAGATAAAACTGATCACTAAAATGAACAAATCTAAACCCTTGCAGAAAGTGCCCTTCAGACTGCACCGACAACAACACCGCTATGACTTCGTATGACTTTGACAATCCAATCAATCAAGCTGATGAAGGGGTTGAAGAAGATTATGAGCTAACTGAAGAGCTAGCCAGGTTGTTGAGACAAGAGGAGAAGGTTATTACTCCTCATCAGGAGGAGGTCGAGACGGTTAATCTTGGTACAGAAGAAGACTTGAAGGAAGTCAAGATCGGGGCCTGCTTGCAAGATTCAGTAAAAGAGCAACTGATTGACATGCTTCGAGAATATGTGGATGTTTTTGCTTGGTCTTATCAGGATATGCCAGGGTTGGACACCGACATTGTTATGCACAAGCTGCCTCTGAAAGAAGACTGTCCGCCAGTAAAACAGAAGTTGCGCCGTACTCGCCCAGATATGGCAATGAAGATAAAAGAAGAGGTACAAAAGCAGTGGGACGCCGGTTTCCTTGCTGTGACTAACTATCCGCCGTGGGTTGCTAATATTGTACCAGTACCTAAGAAGGATGGCAAGGTGAGGATGTGTGTGGATTACCGGGATCTGAACAGAGCTAGCCCGAAAGATGACTTCCCATTACCTCACATTAATGTATTGGTTGATAATACGGCTCAGTTCTCGGTGTTCTCCTTTATGGATGGATTTTCAGGATACAATCAGATCAAGATGTCACCTGAAGACATGGAGAAGACAACTTTTATCACACCCTGGGGCACGTTCTGTTATAAAGTGATGCCATTCGGACTGAAGAATGCGGGCGCCACTTACCAACGGGCTATGGTAACATTATTCCATGACATGATCCACAAAGAAATTGAATGTTATGTGGATGACATGATTGCCAAGTCCCTCAGAGAAGAAGACCACCTGGTGAATCTGTTGAAGTTATTCAAGCGTTTAAGGAAGTACCAGTTGAAGTTAAACCCCAACAAATGGACATTCGGGGTGCGATCCGGTAAGCTGCTGGGTTTCATTGTAAGTGAAAAATGGATTGAAGTTGACCCTGATAAAGTCAAAGCCATTCAAGAAATGCCTGCACCTAAGACTGAAAAAGAAGTTCGGGGGTTCTTAGGCAGATTGAACTACATTTCGAGGTTCATATCTCACCTTACAGCAACCTGTGAGCCTCTGTTCAAGATGTTAAGAAAAGAACAAACGGTCAGGTGGAATGAAGACTGCCAAAAGGCTTTTGACAAAATCAAGGAATACTTACAAGAGCCTCCAATCCTTATGCCTCCAGTCGAAGGAAGACCTCTTATCATGTACCTGACAGTATTAGAAGAGTCGATGGGGTGTGTGTTGGGCCAGCATGACGAGTCTGGTCGAAAAGAGTATGCAATATACTACCTAAGCAAAAAGTTTACCGACTGTGAACAACGTTATTCACTGCTCGAGAAAACTTGCTGTGCTTTAGCGTGGGCTGCTCACCGACTGAGACAATATATGTTGACCCACACCACTTTATTGATCTCGAAGATGGACCCAGTTAAGTACATTTTTGAGAAGCCAGCACTTACCGGACAGGTTGCAAGATGGCAAATGATCCTCACGGAGTATGATATCTAGTACACCTCTCAAAAGGCCATCAAGGGCAGTGTATTGTCTGATTATCTTGCTGAGAAACCCATTGATGATTACCAGCCTATGAGATTTGACTTCCCCGATGAAGATATCATGTTCATAAAAGCAAAAGATCATGAAGAGCCTATTCACACTAAAGGGCCTGACCTGGAAGAAGAGTGGACTATGATATTTGATGGGGCTGTTAATATGAATGGTCGTGGTGTTGGTGCAGTACTCATTACACCTAAGGGAGTTCACATGCCTTTCTCGGCAAAACTCACCTTTAACTGCACTAACAACGAAGCTGAATACGAAGCTTGTATTATGGGACTTGAGGAAGCCATTGACCTCAGGATCAAGACTTTGAATGTATTCGGAGATTCAGCTCTAGTAATTAATCAAACCAACGGAAAATGGTACACCCACCAAGATCATCTGGTACCTTATCGGGATTATACAAGGAGGTTATTGACTTTCTTCACGACAGTCCAGCTCGAGTATATCCCTCGAGATGAAAATCAGTTTGCAGATGCTCTGGCAACCATTTCATCCATGATCAAAGTTCAAGCCGCCAACTTTGTACCTCGGATTTCAGTATCCAGACTTGATAGACCAGCATACGTGTTTTCAGTAGATGTTGTCAAAGATGAAAAGCCTTGGTTCTATGACATCAAATGCTTCTTGGAGGATCAAACATACCCGCCTGGAGCATCTTCCAATGATAAGAAGACTTTAAGAAGGCTAGGCTGTAGTTTCTTCCTGAATACTGACGGTTCCCTGTATAAGAGAAACTTTGATATGGTACTCCTCAGATGTGTTGATAGGGCAGAGGCAGACTTGTTGATGCACGAGGTGCGTGAAGGATCTTTTGGTACCCATGCGGGAGGGCATGCCATGGCTAAAAAGTTGCTAAGATCAGGCTACTACTGGATCACGATGGATGCAGACTGCTGTGCTTATGCCAGGAAATGCCATAAATGCCAGATTTATGCGGATAAAGTGCATGTGCCTCCCAATCCTTTGAATGTGATGTCTTCACCCTGGCCTTTTGCCATGTGGGGCATCGATATGATTGGCAAAATTGAACCGACTGCTTCAAATGGCCACAGATTCATCCTGGTAGCCATTGACTACTTTACCAAGTGGGTTGAAGCGGCTTCTTATTCAAATGTTACAAGGCAAGTGGTAGCCAGATTCCTGAAGAGAGATATCATCTATCGGTATGGAGTGCCCGAGCGAATCATTACCGATAATGGTTCCAATTTAAACAACAAAATGATGGCAGAACTATGCCGGGACTTCAAGATCCAACACCACAATTCTTCTCCTTACAGGCCAAAGATGAATGGTGTTGTAGAGGTGGCTAACAAGAATATCAAGAAGATTGTACGGAAGATGGTGGTCACCTACAAAGACTGGCATGAAATGCTACCATTTGCCTTGCATGAATACCGAACGTCAATCAGAACATCCACTGGGGCAACACCGTATCACCTTGTGTACGGTATGGAGGCAGTCCTACCTGTTGAAGTTGAATTACCCTCCCTGCGAGTATTGATGGATGTTAAGTTGAATGAAGCAGAATGGGTCCGATCACGATACGAGCAACTGAGCCTGATTGAAGAAAAGAGATTAGATGCAATCTGTCATGGGCAGTTATATCAGAAAAGAATGAAGAAATCCTTCGATCAGAAAGTCAGGCTTCGAGAGTAACAAGTAGGAGATCTTGTGCTGAAAAGACTCCTCCCTCCTCATATCGACCACAGGGGCAAGTGGACTCCGAATTATGATGGTCCTTTCATAGTAAAGAAGGTTTTCTCTGGTGGAGCACTGATGCTCAGTACTATGGATGGTGAAGACTTCCTGTCCCATGTGAATTCAGATGCAGTTAAAAAATACTTCGCCTAAACGACCCGCTGGACATAAAAACAGAATGTAAGTCCAGGCAAAAATAGGGCATCCCGGCGAGTCAAAAACAGAATAAAAGGCTCGGGCAAAATAAGGGAAAAATAAATCAAAAAAATGTACACCCGCTGAGTTGAAAAGCCACACTGGACAACTCAGGCAAAAATGGGCATCCCGGTGGATTGAAAACCTGAAAGGGCAATCCACGCAAAATAAGGGAATAAGCGAACAACTGCGTTCTGAATTCGTGTGCATCACCTATAACATGGCAAGCTCCGAAAGGTTCGAGCTTCGGTCAGAATCGGCCTTCTTCAAAAAGCGAGATGAGAAGAACGTCAATGTCATACGAGTCATAGCAAGAGGGAAGCTCCCTGAAGCATCATCAACATTGCCAGCATCTTCTTGTTTCTCAATTTGTAACAATCTCCTCATTTCAGGGGATCTGTTTCTTTGACTGTATTTTGCCAATTTAAGGCACACAAATTAATAAAATCAGATCTTCAGTCATATTTCGTCTCGTACATTTTATTTTCATTTGCAAAATGTCCGATGTCCTTAAGATGTTGATTGCATAAGTACATATGCGTTTTTTCTAAATTACATGCTTGCAGGAAATTTATTACTTACTCCCAGGGATGTCTAAACTTCTATGATGGAATCCAGTAAGGGATACCTCGGGGTACTTGTGCGTTTTTCGTCATAACAGGATTGCAGGTATTCAAAGCGCAACATGAGGCATGAAAGCTTCTCCCCAGCAAGCTATTAAATCACTATTTTACTCAGCCCATCTCCCGAATGGCACCAGGGGTGCCCTTTCCCCAGCTGAGTTGTCGGTCATCATTCCTCCTCAGCCAAGTATCAGACAGGGAACCACCTCCCCGCAGAGCTCCCGCCTCTATCCAGAAGAGCAATGTCCAACGATCCCACAACGAAGTGACGAAAGCTTCCACAAACCCCAGTTGGGTCCCTCATTACCAAGATAGGTCTATCAGTGATCCATTCCCTCAAAGCAAGGTCATATATGTCAGATCTACCAAGGATCTCATCCCCAGCTGGGATATCACTCCAAGCAAATTAGCCAGAGATCTTCACCGTAACGGGATCCGAATCCCGGATCGATATCTTTGCATAATCATAGCATTTGTATCATATTTTCCCCCAGAGCGTAGCATTCCGTCTAATACGGAGCATTACGGCAAAAATCAAACATATTGCATAATCATAAGCCTTGTTCTGAATCAAACACTAGTAAATACTGACATTCCATCAACAATATACAAAATACTTCTCAAACTCCCCGGCAGAATATCAAAGCATTTCCTTTACACTCATAGAGTACAAATACATGCTCCTTTTGGCACTCGTCCGTGTCATCATTCCCTAGTAAAGTCGCCCGAGCATTCTTTACAGACAGATACATATATATATATATATATACACTTCCCTGACACCCATCCGTGTCGCCTCCCCCAGCATAACTACCTAAACACTGATTGTAAATCAAATACTTGTTTATAGTACACCTCTTCCGACACCCGTCCGTGTCATGCTCTCCCTAGCAAGCTGGACATTCGTCTATGTCTCACTCATCACTTTTTTCTCATACAGATCCTCGTCTGTATCTTGTATACACCACTTAAATCCCCTCAGAGTCAACACTCGTCTGTGTTCTTTGTTAAACTAGTTGGTACTCGTCTGTATCATCATCTCTGAACATGCGTCAAGCGTTTGTTTCTACCGATGCTCGTCCGTATCGTGGTCCTAAGGATGCTCGTCTGCATCTTTAATCTATGCACCGTGTCAAACACTTATATCTTCTTGAATTTAGACATTCGTCTGTGTCTACCATTCCCCAGAAGAGTCACCGGCAAATCCCAATTGAATTATTTTCCTTTCTATCTGACATTCGTCCTATGTCATGATACTTTTCGGCAGCCGTACCCTGCCAGGTGATCGTCCTTCACCTTTTAGATGATCGTCCTTCATCATCCCCAGCGGAGTCTCTATTCATTAGAACCCCTTACTATCCGACATTCGTCCTATGTCGTGATATTTTCAGCAGCCGTCCCCTGCTAGGTGATCGTCCTTCACCTTTTGATGATCGTCCTTCATCATTTTTATCCGATGGCCATCCCAATCGTTGATCTTGTTATCTGACATTCGTCCTATGTCATGATAAACCCCAAGAGCAGTCGTACCCTTCTAGGTGATCGTCCTTCACCTCTTGATGATCGTCCTTCATCATGCTTATCTGATGGCCGTCCCCATCGTCGACCTTCTCTATCCGACATTCGTCCTATGTCGTGATACTTTCGGCAATCGTGTGTCGCTCCCGATAAATGGGAATGGCCCAAATAAAGGTACAGACACGAACGGTCGGCGAAAGGAACAATGAGAACACACAGCAGTGAACTCACTGGAAAAGAAAAGAGTCGCCAGCTAGGCATTTTTATCCCGGAGGAAAGGCAATGCTGCATAGACCTGGAAAGATATGGATAAGACGGTTGCGAACCAGAGAGACTGAGAAAGGGGGTTGGTTACAACCTGGGAAGGTATTAGCACCCAGATTGTCCGCCGTACTCGACGGGATCCACGCTTAAAAGATTTGTGTTTAAAGGGGTAGTGTCAGTGCAATTTGTGTGCAAAAGAGCTGGAAAAGGATGTACAGGTGTCAGTGTAAAGGAAGTGAAGTGTAATATATACAGTGTCAGTGTAAGGACAAGAGTGAAATGCTCATGACAATGAGGCTTAAAGAATAATGCTGAAAGGAGGGGGAATATACATAGACTTTTGTTCGATAACTGTTAAGTTATGCCTACGTATCCTCTCGTGCAATGAGGAAGTCAGAACACCGTAGTTCGACCCAAAGAGACTGAAAGATGAATTGACTTGTGAACTGCTTACTTGTCTATGCTCAAGTGTATGACCTGTCTGGCTCAGGTGCAAACTGTCTTGCATTAGACGGAAGAAGCGAGTTCTCGTTTGTGAGTGAATGAGATGAGAAAAGAATCCCGGAGGAGACGATTATTGTTTGTTTTTTGTGTTTTCAGTCTTTTATTGCTTTTGAGAATTTGTCATAAGTTAATGAGCTTAAGCCTAAACCAATGGGTTAGTAAACTCATCACATCCTCCCTCTGATTAGGGGTAATGAGAGTACCTTAAGTGTGAAGTCAGCTTCTCACACTTAATCACCTTTGATGTAGGATTAAGACCATTAACCTACTTATGATTATTTAGATGTTTTTTGGTGTTTTTGTTTAGTGTTAAGTAATGAGGTTAAGCCATAATCAGGGATTAAACAGACTCATTACACCATCCTAATAGAAGGATAATAGATGAGAATGTTTAAGCTGAGGAAAGCTCCTCAACTTAATCCATGATTAGGGATTAAACTCATGACAAAACAAGCCTTTGATTAAGTGGATTTTATTTGATGGTATGATGATGAAGTGAATTTTATGGTTTGTAAGACAACTTGAGGGGGACTTGTCCATTAACACTAGGGTTAGTCCTTCTTAACCAATTAAGGAAGAATTAGAACCCTAATGCAAGGCCCAAGTTACAAGCTTGATGTCTTGATGATTATTAAGTGAATTGATTAAAGGGTTTAAACACATTAAGGGTTCAACACTTAGGATTAAAGTTATACACTCCATCCTAATAGAAGGATGCAGGCATAAGCTTAATCACAAAGCCTTAAAGCCTTTAGGGTTTAGTCCTTGATTATGAGGTGAGAAGAGAAGACTCAAAAGAGACACAAAGGTAAAACTAAGAGGGGAGACTAATCAAAACCCTAATTATTGTCATGCTTGGTTGTTCCTAAGGTTTGTGAGGTTTAACAAGAAAGATCTTCAAAGGAACCACCAGGAAGCAGATGAAAGGAACAAGAGAAGCAAAGTAACTTGCTTCATTCAAGAAGTCAAGTCACTTGAGGAAAGAAAGTAAGAAGAAGAAGAATGGGAAAGCTCAATCTCAAACACATAACAAAATGCATCATGGATGCAAGAGAGAGATGAAAAGAAGATGTGAGAAGTGAAGGCAAATCCACTTCTCAAAATTACTTACCACCTGAAAAGTTAATAAAGGAATGCAATGCAATGCAAAATGAGATGAAATGACATGATGAGAAACAAAACCAGAAGCACATACATGATGCTAATGATGCTATGATATGTTGTAAACATGAAACAACACATGGGGATGATCATACAAACTTATGGATGCAAATGGAGCAAGATAAAAAACCATGAACATACATGAAAAGTTATGAAATGCAAATGGCATTCAAAATGGCAAATGCAAGATGTAATGATCAAACATGCTTTCAATATGTCTTAAGATGTCACATGAATCAAATGAATGCATAAAATGTCATGGCAAGTCAAGGTATGAATGCAAATGCAAGATGAATGCATATGGAAGCCCAAATTAGGGTTTATGATCAATGCATCAAACAAAAACCAAAATCAGAAGCAAACATCAAGATAAAAAATTGAAAATGCACTCAAAGGATCCCTAAACCTATACTAACTCACTGCCCAAAGGAGAGGTTCCAACTCTTAACCTAATTCAAGTTATGATTTTCCTAAGTTTTCTAGGGTTTTAGGGTTCCTTAGCAAGAAAAATGCCAAACAAATGAAAAATGAAAGATCAAATCATGCCAATTTAATCTCACAAACTACATGCTAAACACAATGCAATGCAAAAAGAATCAAGGTCCAACTCTCAATGGTTAGGCAGAAATGATTTTTGGAAGTTTGGATCAAAATAATGCTTTGAAAATGAATTAATTCCATGAAAAATTATCAAAATGCATCAAGATCAAAAAAGAATTTTGGTTTGAGGGTTGGACAATGTTTCTAAATGTTTTTAAATATTTCATGAATTTTTTGGTGATTTTTAAATACCTAAAAGTATTTTTAATTAATTAATTCTCATTAATTAATTAAAAATAAGCTTTTAAATATTTAAAAATATTTTTTTGAATGCTAAAAATAAGAATAAAAATATTTTTGTGTTCTGAAATTAAATAGAAGTTTGTACAAAAAATTTCAGAATTTTTAAAGTAGTTTTGCTATTTTTAATAAATTGTGGAAATTAAATGAAATAATATGAAAAATAAAATGAATTTAAAGAGAAGTATGCTGAATGAGGGGCCAGGGTTGAAACTGGGTTTAAAACGTTTGACTGGGCGCGCATCTGGACGGCCCAAGTTCAAACCAGCCTAATTTTAATTAATTAATTATTAATCCATAATTAAGACTTAATGAAATGATCTAGGCCCTCTATTCGCGCGCGGGAAACAAAATCCAGTGGCTCACATTTAAACTTGGTGCCCTAACCCTAATTATCAGTTAATCACTCTCAGGTCACCGGAGACGAGCTCCGGTCGTCTTCTCCGGTGACCTCCCTCCCTGAGAATCTCAAAAACATTCCCTAGGTCAAATCAAACCCCCCAAATCTCCAGAAATGATCCCCAAGTCCCCTAGAACAAGAATCCAGCATCAAACCTCATTTATTTCTACTCAAGAACATGATACGAATCAAACATCAAAAATGGCAGAAATTTCAGAAACACCATACAACCTCATTTCTCAATCTTTTTCAAAAGTAAAAAGTTCAGTGAACTCAGGGAAGCATGCTTTATCATTTAGAAACAAGAAATAGAGGTTCTGGAAAAATGAAATGCCATAGCTACCTGAATCGAAGCTTTCAAACCAAGAGCTTCTGGGGCAGTTTCTTGCTTCCAAACAACTCCAATGACCTCCCTCAAGTGTTTGCCAGGCTTGTTTGAAGTTTATTTGGGCTGGTTTGAGTGTTTGCTTGAATTCTGTTCAAAAGGGGGAAGAAATCGTATCTGGCTTATGTGAGGTTTCAGGGATGAATGAGGGCAGGGAAATGATCAGAAGGATGTGGTGATATGTTTTGTGAAGTTTGTTTGTGAGTTCTCAGCTTGTGTGGTGAGTTTCGAATGCTTTTGCTTAAGGGAGTGAAAATGAGAATGTTGAGTTGTGTCTGGTTTCAGGCTGGCCTCTTGTTATGTTTGGCTTGCAATTGATTTGTATAAACAATTCCCATTGGTCAGAAGATGTGATGTGTGCTTTTGTGATAGGTATGGTTGCTTTTGCAAAATGTCCACTTTTGTGTAAGAGAAGCATGGGTCATGTTCTAGCCAAGTAAAAGGTGGGTGTGCTGTGCAGCATGAGGTGAGGGAAAGCCTAGGGAAGTTCAGCATACTAGCCAGCAAGTGGGTGAGGAGATATGATGGCTTTTGCAACTTGGTTTGCCTTTGGTCCTTATGAAAAAATCTTGATCCATAAGCCATAAAACATGTGATCCCTTGGGTGCATTCTGACTTTTAGGACTTGTATGATCATGTTGTGTGAATTAGAAGTCCATTTGATAGCTTAATTGGCCTTGAGAAATGAATTTGCAACTTTACCTCTTTGGTGCATGACTTGAAATTTAGTGATTTTTGCCAACTTTGACAAGCCATAACTTTTGATCAAAAATGAATTAGGTCATGTTCTTGTACTTTTTGAAAAGGGAAAGATCTAATCTACAACTTTCATGACCAAAGTTTTTCCATTTGAAGCTTTCTTGAATCAAAAAGTAAGGGTTGAAAAGTTGCCTAAAATGACAAATTCATTAAAAGTCAAACTTGCCCAAAAAGTCAACTTTGCAAAAGACTTGAAATTCTTGAATTTTGTGAACTTCCAACTTCTTCTATGATCAAATAAAGATCATATACACTCAAAATGATGAAGATCACCCTTTGGTTGGGTCATTGGGGGCCTCAGATGCCCTGATTTTGCACTGACTTGTTCAGAAAGTCAACCCTTGATCAGATGACTTCCCCAAGGAATTTCTTCATTAAAATTGATATGCATACTCCCTATACCATATAGAGACCAATAGAAACAAGAATGACCAAAAAATTTGGAGTTATGGCCTCTGAAACCAAAACCCTAATTTTAGGTCAACTGTGTAGTCAAGCCTGGCTCTGCTTCCATACCAATCCCAGTTCTTGTGATCCTTTGACATTCTTGGCTTTGAGAGGATATAATATGATACTTGAACACATATAGACCCTCTTTAAGTGATTGTTGACCTTTGGAGTGGCTCAAGAGGCTCTTGGATTGCTCAGATCATAAACCATAGATGCAGATGACTTTGAATCTATGCAGTGGATCAAAATTGTGGTATGAGATGTTATGATTGAGCTTATGCATATGAGATGATCATAAGCCATGGTGTGAATGGGTGAGGGAAAATTTGGGGTGTTTACAGCTGCCCCTATTCAAACATGAGTTAGCTGTGCAGGATGTAAGCGATGGCTTAACAGGCAAACAAGATAACTTGTGATTGAATACCAAAGACAGTCCAAAATTTGCACTCACAGAATGAAGAAGAAAAGGGATATAGATTGTAAAGGAAAATAAAGTATATTGTAAAGTGTGGGCGACGGAGGACGACCGTCGAGCAGAGGACGACTGCTGGGGAAAGTGTGGGAAATAAAGCAATGACGGGGACGACCGACATGCTGGGGATAAGAGGGGTTATGATGGGGACGGCCATCAGGTAAAGCCATAAGATTCTCTGGGGATTAATGAAAAATGATGGGGACGGCCATCAAGTTCATAAAGTAACCAACGATGGGGACGACCATCGGGCTAAACTGAAAGGAAAAGGGACCACGACGGGGACGGCCATCGGGTTAAAGAATAAATGAAATAAACAGATGATGAGGTACGGTCATCAAAGGTGAAGGATGATCACCTAGCAGGGGACGGCTGCTCTGTTGGGTTAAGATGAGGGACGGTCATCTTAAGGTGGAGGACGACCACCTGGCAGGGTACGGCTGCCGAAAATATCACGACATAGGACGAATGCCGGATAGAAGGTCAACGATGGGGACGGCCATCGGACGAGCATGATGAAGGACAATCATCAAGAGGTGGAGGACTACCACCTAGCAGGGGACGGATGCTCTCAAGGTTCATCATGACACAGGACGAATGTCAGATAAACAAAATCAACAATGGGGACGGCCATTGGATAAAATGATGAAGGACGATCATCAAGAGGTGGAGGACGACCACCTAGCAGGGGACGGCTGCTAAATATCACGACATAGGACGAATGTCGGATAGAAAAATCAACGATGGGGACGGCCATCGGATGAGCATGATGGAGGACGACCATCAAGAGGTGGAGGACGACCACCTAGCAGGGTACGGCTGCTCTCGGGGTTTATCATGACATAGGACGAATGTCAGATAAAAAAAGAAAAATTTGCTTTGTTGGTGATCTACTGGGGAACAGTAAACACGGATGAGTGTTCATATCCAAGAAGCAAAAGGTATAAGTGTTTAGATGTTTGTGTATAGATTAAAGATGCGGACGAGCATCCTTAAGACTACGATACGGACGAGTATCAGGTAGAAACAAACGCTGGACGCATGTTCTAAGATGATGGTACGGACGAGTACCAACTGGTTAACAGAGAACACGGACGAGTGTCGAATCTGTGGGGATGAGTGGTGTATACAAGATACGGACGAGTATCTGTATAAGAGTAACATGAGTAGTAAGTATGAGTGTTTAATCTGCTGGGGAGAGAGACACGGACGAGTGTCAAAAGGAGAAGAGTGTGATATGAACAAGTATCTGATATGCAAAGTGTTTATGTTATTGTGCTGGGGAAAGTGACATGGACGGATGTCACTGTATATAAGTATTTGTGAGTGCAAAGAGGATGTCTTTGGCTTTCTGCTGAGGGTATGACACGGACGGGTGTCAAAAAGTATATGTAATACGGGTGGTCTGCTTGTGAAGAGTGCTCAAGCGACTTTACTGGGGAATGATGACACAGACGGGTGTCAAAGAGTATATATTGGTGTTTGTGAATGTGAGGCAGCTGTTTTTGCTCGGGAATCCGCTGGGGAATTTTTGTGTATTGTTGATGGATTGTCATTATTCACAAGTGCTTGATTCAAAACATGGCTTATGATTATGCTATATGTTTGATTTTTGCCGTAATGCTCCGTATTAGACGGAATGCTACGCTTTGTGGGTGAATATGATGCGAATGCTATGATTATGCAAAGATACCAAACCGGGATTCGGATCTCGTCGCCGTGGAGATCTTTGGTCGATCTGCTTGAAGTGGACATCCTAACTGGGGATGAGATCATTGGTAGATCTGATGAGGTGTATCTGCTTGGGGATATAGGTCATTGATAGACATATCCTTGTAAATGAGAGACCCAGCTGGGGTTTGTAGAAGCTTTCGTCACTCTGTTGTGATTCCTTCATGCGTTGCTCTTCCGGATAGAGGCTGAAACTCTGTGGGGAGAGATGGTGCCCTGGCTTTTGTACTTAGTTGAGGAAGAATGATTGGCACCTCGGCTGGGAGAAGTGACAAGTGGCAACTCAGTTGGGGAGAGAGCACTTCGGGTGCTAAGGCTGAGTGAATGCTGATTTGCCAACCTGCTGGGATGATGCCTTCATGCCCCAAGTTGTGCTTTGAGTACCTGCAATCCTGCAAAGATAGAGGCGCACAAGTGATCCCGAGGTATCCTTCACTGGATTCCGTCATAGGAATTAGACACTTCTGAGAGTAATTATATTTCCTGCAAGCATGTAGCTTTTATTTTTTTTCGAAGATAAGCAACTGTATTTATGCAATCAGTATTTTAAAGACATCAGACATCCTTTGCAAATAAAAATGTACAAGACGAAACATGACTGAAAATTTCGATTTTATTAATTCATGTGCCATGAATCAGCAAGATACAGTCAAGGAAACAAATCTCCTAGAATGAGGAAATTGTTACAAATTGAGAAATAAAAAGGTGCTGGCAATGTTGACGACGCTTTAAGGAGCTTCCTCTTTGCTATGACCCGTATGACTTTTGACGTTCTTCTCGTCTTGCTTTCTGAAGAAGGCTGATTCTGACAGAAGCTTGATCTTTCCGAGGTTTACCAAATTGTAGGTGATACAGACGGATTTAGAATGCAGTTGTTCGCTTATTCCCTTATTTTGCATGGATCGCCCTTTCGGGTTTTCAATCCATCGGGATACCCATTTTTGCCTGAGCTGTCCAATGCGGCTTTTCAACTCAGCGGGTGTACATTTTTTGTTTATTTTCCCTTATTTTTGCCCGAGTCTTTTATTCTGTTTTTGACTCGCCGGGATGCCCTATTTTTGCCTGGACTTACATTCTGTTTTTATGTCCAGCGGGTCATTTTATGCGAAGTATTTTTTAACTGCATC
The DNA here is from genome assembly GCA_963966055.1 of Lathyrus aphaca. Lineage (NCBI taxonomy): Eukaryota > Viridiplantae > Streptophyta > Magnoliopsida > Fabales > Fabaceae > Lathyrus > Lathyrus aphaca. The sequence continues at coordinate 423,537,441 of OZ014521.1, forward strand.
TGAATTCACAGGGGACGGGAAGTCTTCGCCATCCATGGTGCTGAGCATGAGTGCTCCACCCGAGAAAACTTTCTTCACTACAAATGGTCCTTCATAGTTCGGAGTCCACTTGCCTCTGTGGTCTGTATATGGAGGGAGGATTCTTTTCAGCACAAGATCTCCTACTTGGTACTCTCGGTGCCTAACTTTCTGATCGAAGGCTTTCTTCATTCTTCTCTGATACAACTGTCCATGACAAATTGCAGCCAATCTTTTCTCTTCAACCAGACTCAGTTGTTCATATCGGGACCGAACCCATTCTGCTTCGTTCAGCTTAACATCCATCAATACCCGTAGGGAGGGTAATTCAACTTCAACTGGTAGGACTGCTTCCATACCATACACAAGCTGATACGGTGTTGCCCCAGTGGATGTCCTGATTGACGTGCGGTACCCATGCAAGGCAAACGGTAGCATTTCATGCCAGTCTTTGTAGGTGACTACCATCTTCTGCACAATCTTCTTGATATTCTTATTAGCTGCCTCAACAGCGCCGTTCATCTTTGGCCTGTAAGGAGAAGAATTGTGGTGTTGGATTTTGAAGTCCCGGCATAGCTCTGCCATCATTTTGTTGTTTAAGTTGGAACCATTATCAGTAATGATTCGCTCGGGAACTCCATATCGACAGATGATATCTCTCTTTAGAAATCTGGCTACCACTTGTCTTGTAACGTTTGCATATGAAGCTGCTTCGACCCACTTGGTGAAATAGTCAATGGCGACCAGGATGAATCTGTGGCCATTTGAAGCAGTCGGTTCAATCTTACCAATCATGTCAATGCCCCACATGGCAAAGGGCCAGGGTGAAGACATTATATTCAAAGGATTGGGAGGCACATGCACCTTATCTGCATAAATCTGGCATTTATGACATTTTCTGGCATAGGCACAACAGTCGGCATTCCATTGTGATCCAGTAATAACCTGATCTTAGCAACTTTTTATCCATTGCATGTCCTCCAGCATGGGTACCAAAGGATCCTTCGTGCACTTCATGCATTAACAAGTTTGCTTCTGTTCTATCAACGCATCTGAGGAGTACCATATCAAAGTTTCTCTTGTACAGGGAGCCATCAGTGTTCAGAAAGAAACTACCAGCAAGCCTTCTCAAAGTCTTCTTATTATTGGAAGATGCCCCAGGTGGGTATGTTTGATCCTCCAAGAAGCACTTAATGTCGTGGAACCAAGGCTTATCATCTTTGACAATGTCTGCTGCAAATACATATGCCGGTCTGTCAAGTCTGGACACTGAAATCTGAGGTACAAAGTTGGCAGCTTGAACTTTGATCATGGATGAAATGGTGGCAAGAGCATCTGCAAACTGATTCTCGTCCCGAGGGATATACTCAAGCTTGACTGTTGTAAAGAAAGTCAGTAACCTCCTTGTATAATCCCGGTAAGGTATCAAATGATCTTGGTGTGTGTACCATTTGCCGTTGGTCTGATTAACTACCAGAGCTGAATCCCCGAATACAGTCAATGTCTTGATCCTGAGGTCAATGGCTTCCTCAAGACCCATAATGCAAGCTTCGTATTCAGCTTCGTTGTTAGTGCAGTTGAAAGTGAGTTTTGCCGAGAAAGGCATGTGAACTCCCTTAGGTGTAATGAGTACTGCACCAACACCACGACCATTCATATTAACAGCCCCATCAAACATCATAGTCCATCCTTCTTCTGGGTCAGGCCCTTCAGTGTGAACAGGCTCTTCATAATCTTTTGCTTTTATGAACATGATGTCTTCATCAGGGAAGTCAAATCTCATAGGCTGGTAATCATCAATAGGTTGCTCAGCAAGATATTCAGACAATACACTGCCCTTGATGCCTTTTTGAGATGTGTATTGAATATCATATTCTGTAAGAATCATTTGCCATCTTGCAACCCGTCCGGTAAGTGCTGGCTTCTCAAATATGTACTTGACTGGATCCATTTTTGATATCAATAAGGTAGTGTGGGTCAACATATACTGTCTCAGTCGGCGAGCAGCCCACGCTAAAGCACAGCAAGTTTTCTCGAGCAGTGAATAACGTTGTTCACAGTCGGTAAACTTTTTGCTTAGGTTGTAAATTGCATACTCTTTTCGACCAGACTCGTCATGCTGGCCCAGCACACACCCCATCGACTCTTCTAATACTGTCAAGTACATGATTAGAGGTCTTCCTTCAACTGGAGGCATAAGGATTAGAGGTTCTTGTAAGTACTCCTTGATCTTGTCAAAAGCCTTCTGACAGTCTTCATTCCACCTGACCGTTTGTTCTTTTCTTAACAGCTTGAACAAGGGTTCACAGGTTGCTGTGAGGTGAGATATGAACCTTGAAATGTAGTTCAATCGACCTAAGAACCCTCGAACTTCTTTTTCTGTCTTCGGTGCAGGCATCTCTTGAATAGCTTTGACTTTATCAGGGTCAACTTCAATCCCTTTCTCGCTTACAATAAATCCCAGCAACTTACCAGATCGCACCCCGAATGTGCATTTATTGGGGTTCAACTTCAGTTGGTACTTCCTCAGACGCTTGAATAATTTTAGCAGATTTACCAGGTGATCTTCTTCAGTAAGGGACTTGGCAATCATGTCATCCACATAGCACTCGATTTCCTTATGGATCATATCGTGGAATAATATTACCATAGCCCGTTGATATCTTGCACCGGCATTCTTCAATCCAAATGGCATCACCTTGTAACAGAACGTGCCCCATGGTGTGATGAAGGTTGTCTTCTCCATGTCTTCAGGTGACATTTTGATTTGGTTGTATCCTGAAAATCCGTCCATGAAGGAGAATACCGAGAACTGAGCCGTATTATCCACCAATACATCAATGTGAGGTAATGGGAAGTCATCTTTCGGGATGGCTCTGTTCAGATCCCGGTAGTCAACACACATTCTTACTTTGCCGTCTTTCTTAGGCACAGGTACTATATTAGCAACCCACGGTGGATAACTAGTCACAGCAAGGAACCCGGCGTCCCATTGCTTTTGTACCTCTTCCTTGATTTTCATGGCCATGTCCGGGCGAGTACGGCGCAATTTCTGTTTAACCGGTGGGCATTCTTCTCTTAAAGGCAGCTTGTGCACAACAATGTCGGTGTCCAACCCTGGCATATCTTGATAAGACCAAGCAAACACGTCCACATATTCTTGAAGCAGATCAACCAGTTGTCTCTTCACTGAGTCTTGCAAGCAGGCCCCGATTTTAACTTCTTTCACGTCTTCATCTGTACCAAGATTAATCGTTTCGACCTCCTCCTGATGAGGAGTGATAACCCTTTCCTCTTGTCTCAACAATCTGGCTAGCTCTTCAGGAAGCTCATATTCTTCTTCAACCCCTTCATCAGCTTGATTGATTGGATTGTCAAAGTCATACGAAGTCATAGCCGTGCTGTTGTCGGTGCGGTCTGGAAGGCACTCTCTGCAAGGGTTCAGTTTGTTCATTTTAGTGATTTGATTTTAATCTTGTTTAGAAAAGTGAAATAAAGTTGTCATTTTGAAAACATTGCCATTTATTTTTGTACAAAAAGAAAAATGGAAAAACAGTGAGCGGAAAAGAAAAAGACTCATTTGCAAAAGATGTCTGATATTTCATTGATTAATCTTGTTGCACAAAAATTACAGATGGCCCGATTACAAAATGAGTCTTGTCATCTTGGGCAAGATGCAAGACTTGATGCATGCTTAAAATAATACAGGAAATAATAATTACTCTGCATGAGTAACTCTTATAATTTCCTGGGAAGACCAGTTTGAGATACTGCTCCCCGGGATCTTTGGACGTATCCAATTCTCCAGATTGCGTTCCTCTTCCGACTCGTCTTCCAAATTGTTGATAGCATCAGGGGCGAGCATCCCCCCACTGACAAAACCGGGCTTCTCAGCAGCCTCTGCTTGATTTTGTTGAGTTGGTTTGTAACCCAACCCAAATTTGTCTTTCTTCTTCTCCACAGATAAAACCTTGCCCCAGCCTTGGGCAGTTCCCTCCTCAACAACCTTTCGGGCTTGTTGATAAGATGCCATGGAGATTCCAAGCACAGCAGATGCTTCATTTACATTCAGGGCCTCAAATCCCTGGCTCATAGTTTCGTGGATCTCCCCATCCATCTCGATGTATTTGTAGGTAGCCAGGTGGCTAACAAAAATATCCTCCTCTCCACAGATAGTAACGACTTGACCCTCCCACTCGAATTTTAACTTCTGGTGAAGGGTTGAGGTCACGGCGCCAGCGGCGTGAATCCATGGCCTACCCAATAGACAGCTGTAGGCAGGCTGTATATCCATCACGTAGAAGGTCGTTTTGAAAGTTTGTGGGCCAATCGTTATAGGCAACTCAATTTCTCCCAGAACTGATCTCTTTGAACCGTCAAAGGCTCTCACTACTAAGTTACTGGGGCGTAATGCCAATCCTTCATACTCCAGCTTTACAAGGGCTTTTTTAGGTAAGACATTGAGGGATGATCCTGTGTCTACCAGCACATGAGAAAGTACTGCTCCCTTACACTCCATGGTAATGTGCAAAGCCTTGTTATGATTGCGGCCTTCCGTAGTCAAATTAGTGTTGGTAAACCCTAGTCCATGACTAGCATTAACATTTCCAACCACAGCTTCCAACTGATTGACGGTGATCTCTTCTGGCACATAAGCTGCGTGCAAGACTTTTAGTAGTGCGTTCCGGTGAGCCTCGGAGCATATAAGCAATGATAGAATAGAGATTTTGGAAGGCGTCTGGTGAAGCTGGTCCACTATCTTGTAATCACTTTTCTTGATGATTCTCATGAATTCATCAACTTCTTGATCAAATGGTGTTTTCAAAGCTTCTTTAACAATTTGCTCTTCTTGCACCATGCTCTTCCCTTTTGCCTTGGCAGCAGCTTCTGCTTCGGCAGTGGGTCTTTGAATTTGTGGAGCAAAGAGACGTCCGCTTCGAGTGAAGCCTCCGCCTCCTCCCACATTGTCTATTTGTGGTGAAGAAGTTGATGATTCAAGAGTTATCTTCTGTCCTTCGCAGTATAGATCAGAGCCGTAATGCCAAGGGATGGAATTACTGCTTTCATAAGGTACTGGCCCAGGCACTATGATAGTGACTGGACTGATAGCAGCTACAGAAGGGACCATGATAGTATGTGGATCATAGTATATTGTGACTGGTGCTCTGATAGGAGTGGCATTTTGTGAGTTGTAGGCAGAATCACTTTCAAGATCATAATAAATTGTAACTGTTGAAACATTTGCTGTTGAAGTTGTAGGAGACATTGTTGGATGAATGGGTGTTGCTGTTGTAGAAGAATCTGAATGAAGGGGTGCTGAAGTTGTAGAAGGGATGTTTGTTGATATCTGGTCAGTTGAAATGACAGATGAAGCATTTGTTGATGAGATTGAAGAGTTGTTTGGAACAATGGTTGTTGCAGTTGTAGAAGACTCGGGAATTGTTGCTAATGAGATTGCTGGATTGGTAGGAATTGATGTTGTGATTTGAAGCAGGACACTCTGGATGAGACCATCTATGCCATCTCTCAAGTTATCACAACCATTCACTGAAATGTTGCAATAAGCACACCCTAGCTCACATCCCGGGAATATTTGACATTCGAGGAGTTGAGCTTTAATCTCTACCAACGGTGTCCGAATCTGACCCACAGTGGTTATCAAGTAAGACGGCTTGTCTTCTTCAATAGCATTGATTCTGGGACCTCCGTGGTTTGGCATAGGGTTTTTGTTAACATTTGGTGGTGGTGCAAAGTTTAGAGCTTTGGAATCTACCAGGTCTTGTACCTTCATGTGCAAAGCTCTGCACTTCTCTGTACTATGGCCAGGTGCGTTTGAATGGAATGCACATCTGGCGTTGATGTCGTAGTTTTTGGGTAGACTGGAAGGATCTGGAGGTGCCAACGTCCTTAACTCAACCAGGTTGAGCTTCAAGAGCTGTGGCAGTAAAGCGGCATATGGCATAGGGATTGGATCAATCACCCTATTGGCCTGAGATGGCCTCTGCTGAAACGGTCTTTGCTGATTGTTGTTGTTGTTATTGTTGTAGTTTCTCTGAGGAGGATACTGAGTCTGTTGCTGATATTGAGGTTGTTGCTGAGGTTGATACACTGATTGCTGAGGAAGTGGAGAAGGAATGGTGACTGCTGCCACTGACCTTTGAACATATTGGGGCCTGCCCCTGCTGGTATGGATAGCATTGGTCTCGCCAGTTCTTCTTGGGCCCACGAAAGGCTTTCTTGGGTTGCTGGACGAGCTCGCACCGTTGTCAGAAATTTTGCCCATCTTCAGTAGGCTCTCAATTCTTTCTCCAGCTATAACCACATCTGCAAAGCTGGTAGAAGAAAAGGCAGCTAGCCTATCAATGTATGTCCCTTGGAGGGTGTTCATAAACATATCTGCCATTTCCCTCTCAGACATAGGTGGCTGGACAGCAGCAGCTAGCTATCTCCATCTCTGGGCGTACTCCCGGAAGCTTTCTCTAGATGATTGTGACATTCCCATCAGGAGGGTCCTGTTGGGAGCCATATCCAAGTTATACTGGTATTGTCTAATGAAGGCCTCTGCCAAATCCTTCCAACATCTGATGGTTGCTCTAGTCAGATGAGAGTACCATTCTCTTGAAGCTCTGGTTAAGCTATCCTCAAAATAAAACATCCATAGCTTTTCGTCCATGGTATACACCTTCAGCCTCCCCAGAAAGGATTGCAAGTGGGTTCGTGGGCAGGAAGTCCCGTTGTACTTTTCAAAACAAGGAGGCTTAAACTTATGGGGAATCCTGACCCCGTCCACTAAGCCCATGTCCATAACACCAAAACCCAAAGAGTTTTGGGATCCAAGGACCTTAATTTTTCAACAATTTCATCCAGCCTTCTGTCATAGGCATCATCCCCAGCTCCCATCACTGTGAACTGATCTTCCTGGGGGTCTTCTTGCAGCACTCTACCTGCAGTGGCAGTCCCTTGCACATTAGCAGGAATGTTGATCTCTGGATGAAGGTGGGGTCCAAACACAGGTGGGTTGACATGAGGCTGAACCCTCTCATTGTTGCTGGTCCCAGCTGTCCCCGGATGGGGGTCTTCCTGATTCTGCCTCTCTACCAAAGCTCTCAATCTTTCCTGGCTCTGAGCCATATTGTTCATCACCTCCATAAACTGTGTCATCTGATTCCTCATTTCTAACCTCTCGTTGGCCATTTGAGCCCTGACCTCTGTAAGGTCCTGCTGTACCTGGTCCATCTGTATACCCGGAAGATTGTTGCGGGTTGGATATCTGTGTGGACGGTTGAGTGGGAACACACGTCGTCGAGCAATAGTTCCTGAGTTCACAACAGAGTCAGTAACAAAAACAAAACAAACCTACAAAACAAAACGAAAGGTTAGTATGCAATGCAGTATGCCTATTTGTTTTCAAGGTATCCGGCTTGGCACTTGGTTTAGACCCTTCCAGACCCTTGAAGATGCTGTTGATGTTGCTTGAAGAAATCAGATAAAACAAACTAATACATATATTACAAAAAGTGAAAGGTACATAGTTTGTTTGTTTTTACAATACAAGCCCTCTGAGGGGTCAAAATACAACATAAGAAAAGAAAAGAACAAAAAAAAGAAAGCAACAACAAGCAAAAGTCAGACACCAAGACCAAACTCATCCTCCTGAACTTCCTTTAGAAGTGCTTCAGTCACAGGATCAGCTGGGCGCTCTGTAAGGCTCCTGATGAGAAGATTCCTAGTAGCAACGGCCGCAGTTAGCTTCTTGTGTTGACTCTGGTCCTTTGACCTCTTCACTCCAGCTCTAATCTTCAACTCTGAGATCTCTCTTTGGGCTGCTAGCAGGGCTTCCTGTTGCTCTTTTGCACTGGCCTCCAACTGCTCAATCTTGTCTTGAGTCCTCTTATCTTCCAGAGTACGAGCTTCGGTGATCCTGACCCACCTAGCTTGACTCTCTTTCAGATACAAATCAGTCCTGGCTTTCTGGAACTGAGCCTCCTTGCAGGCATTCTTCAAGATCTGTTCTCCAGCCCTAGACTTCTTGATGTAATCCTCAGACTTCTCAATTCTAGCCAGATGCTCCACCTTCAACTTTTCCAACCTTTCAATATCCAATCTTCCATCACTTCTCTCCCAGAGGGTCTTCTGTAGAGCCTGAGCAGCTTCTCATTTCTCTCCTTCAGTTTCTCAAACTCTTCTAAACTGATAGTGACAGGAGGTGGTGCTGAGGATGGTCCAGGTATATCTTCCATGGTAAAGGGCATCCCAGAAAATTGAGCCCTGGCATGGGACCACTCATAGTACTGTGCTGAGGCCACATTGTTGCACTTCCCAAGAATGGTTACTCCTTTAGTCTGGACATTGTCCCAAGCCCAGGATGCTTGCCTGACAATAGCCAGATTAGGCTTATTCTCACAGTAAAGAGTCTCAGCCAAGTCTTGTGCCTTAGGAGTGTGAACCAATGCATAACCCAGTTGTCTTTTGAATAGCAGAGGGTTGTAATTGATGCAGTCCTTTACTCCTATCAGGGGTACATTGGGAAACTGCCCACAACTGGTAATGATATCCCTGCCTTTTGTGCTTTGAGTGCACCACCTGATATCAGCAGAAGTTAAAGCAGTGAGTCTTCTAGCCCAGTTCCTTTGCTGATGAGGATTCAGAAATGCATCAGTTTTAGGCAAATGCTTGAGCAGCCAGGTATGGAACAGGGGAGCACAACACCTCACCAATCTTCCCCTTTGCTTTTCATTCCTTTGGTGAACTGAGTAGTAGAAATCCCCCAGTAAAGTGGGCACTGGGTTCCTCAGGATGAAAAGATGGATTGCATTCTTGCTAACAAACTTAGGCTCATCTGCAAATAAAACGATCCCATATATGCTAAGGGCCAATAAAGCACAGACTGCCTTCCATTCTCCTGAGGAGGCCTTCAGGGTAGCCTGAGAGATCAAGAAATCCAGATGCAGGCCAGAGACTCCAGCCTTGGTAGTCATATTCTGCCCAATCAGAACTGGTTCTAGATACAAAGCTTTTGCCACCTCTTCATTACTTGGAAAAGCCATCTCAGGGTTGAAGGGGACTCCACCCCTGATAGGTACACCAACCAATGATGAATACTCCTCTAATAAAGGCCCCAACTGAAAATCCTGAAAAGTGAAGCACCTTAGAGGGGGATCATAGAACTGCAGGCAAGTATGAATCAAGCTCCTCTGTGAAGGGTCCAAATCCATAACCACATCAAGTATGCCTCCATAGTGTTCTCTAAATAGTGGTATATGGTCTGGAGTAATCAGGGTCTGAATCCTCCTGATGTCAGCTAGCTCAGGCTGAAAGAAATGGTAGGAGATGTTACTCTTCTTAGGTGCCATGTTGCTGAAGAGAAGCTGATGATGACACTGAAAAGTGGGCCACTGACAGGCTGAGACTGATGATGCAGGTGACTGAAATAGGTAGCAGATAGCTGAAGTAGATACTGATGAAGATAGGTCTATGCTGATGATGGGGTCAAAACCAAGCCAATAATAAAGAATGGATACCCTGAAAAACAAATAAGCAAATGTTAAAATGATGCAGTGATGATGTATGCAAATGATATGCAAGGGTTTGTGACTGAGCTGGATCTGATCAAGTGCTCTGATATAGGTCCAAGTATGTCCAAGAAATCCAGATGGAGGCTCATAAGTCCAGTAACCAAGGTGGGGGACTCAAATAAAGAGCCACATGTCCAGGGTTTAGAATCACAAGAACTGTTCCAAGATGGAGTACTCTTATCATACAAAAGTAACAGGGTATTCTGAGGTCAAGTGTACCTGCAAACCTGTAAACAGCCCAACCCCCTCACAGGTGGTGTTCTAAAACAAAGATCCTCAGACTTGGATCAGTTATGAGAAGTGTAAACACTTCTAACCCGGAGGTACAGTGTTTACAATAACCATAAAAGTTCCTCCTCTAATTCACCTCAGTTTCTGAAGGTCAATACTAAAGGTCATCCAGACTTAGCAGGCTTCCCAGATAGCCCTAGTATTGCAGGAAATCTGCAACACAGAGTTCTCAAGAAGAAACCCATATCTGAACCGTGTTTCATATTCCCGCACCAGACCGAGATGGAATAGGAAAGAACATGAACCACTCTAGCCTAGGTGTCACTCAGGTCCCAGGTATAGGACCTTAACTCTCAATAGAACCCCACCCACCAAAGCAAACAAACAGATCCAGCCAGCACAGTATGACAGTATGATATATGCACAAAGCTATAATGAAATCAATAAACAAAACTGTACATAAAGCAAGAAATAAAACAAATACACAAGCACAGATAGCACATAACACCCCAGTAAACACAAATCAATCAAGCGCTAGGAGGAACCCACAAAAAGAACCAGAAGCCCTGGTTACAGTATAAGGGTCCCCAGCAGAGTCGCCAAGCTGTCGCTCCCGATAAATGGGAATGGCCCAAATAAAGGTACAAACGCGAACGGTCGGCGAAAGGAACAATGAGAACACACAGCAGTGAACTCACTGGAAAAGAAAAGAGTCGCCAGCTAGGCATTTTTATCCCGGAGGAAAGGCAATGCTGCATAGACCTGGAAAGATATGGATAAGACGGTTGCGAACCAAGAGACTGAAAAAGGGGGTTGGTTACAACCTGGGAAGGTATTAGCACCCAGATTGTCCGCCGTACTCGACGGGATCCACGCTTAAAAGATTTGTGTTTAAAGGGGTAGTGTCAGTGCAATTTGTGTGCAAAAGAGCTGGAAAAGGATGTACAGGTGTCAGTGTAAAGGAAGTGAAGTGTAATATATACAGTGTCAGTGTAAGGACAAGAGTGAAATGCTCATGACAATGAGGCTTAAAGAATAATGCTGAAAGGAGGGGGAATATACGGAGACTTTTGTTCGATAACTGTTAAGTTATGCCTACGTATCCTCTCGTGCAATGAGGAAGTCAGAACACCGTAGTTCGACCCAAAGAGACTGAAAGATGAATTGACTTGTGAACTGCTTACTTGTCTATGCTCAAGTGTATGACCTGTCTGGCTCAGGTGCAAACTGTCTTGCATTAGACGGAAGAAGCGAGTTCTCGTTTGTGAGTGAATGAGATGAGAAAAGAATCCCGGAGGAGACGATTATTGTTTGTTTTTTGTGTTTTCAGTCTTTTACTGCTTTTGAGAATTTGTCATAAGTTAATGAGCTTAAGCCTAAACCAATGGGTTAGTAAACTCATCACATCCTCCCTCTGATTAGGGGTAATGAGAGTACCTTAAGTGTGAAGTCAGCTTCTCACACTTAATCACCTTTGATGTAGGATTAAGACCATTAACCTACTTATGATTATTTAGATGTTTTTTGGTGTTTTTGTTTAGTGTTAAGTAATGAGGTTAAGCCATAATCAGGGATTAAACAGACTCATTACACCATCCTAATAGAAGGATAATAGATGAGAATGTTTAAGCTGAGGAAAGCTCCTCAACTTAATCCATGATTAGGGATTAAACTAATGACAAAACAAGCCTTTGATTAAGTGGATTTTATTTGATGGTATGATGATGAAGTGAATTTTATGGTTTGTAAGACAACTTGAGGGGGACTTGTCCATTAACACTAGGGTTAGTCCTTCTTAACCAATTAAGGAAGAATTAGAACCCTAATGCAAGGCCCAAGTTACAAGCTTGATGTCTTGATGATTATTAAGTGAATTAATTAAAGGGTTTAAACACATTAAGGGTTCAACACTTAGGATTAAAGTTATACACTCCATCCTAATAGAAGGATGCAGGCATAAGCTTAATCACAAAGCCTTAAAGCCTTTAGGGTTTAGTCCTTGATTATGAGGTGAGAAGAGAAGACTCAAAAGAGACACAAAGGTAAAACTAAGAGGGGAGACTAATCAAAACCCTAATTATTGTCATGCTTGGTTGTTCCTAAGGTTTGTGAGGTTTAACAAGAAAGATCTTCAAAGGAACCACCAGGAAGCAGATGAAAGGAACAAGAGAAGCAAAGTAACTTGCTTCATTCAAGAAGTCAAGTCACTTGAGGAAAGAAAGTAAGAAGAAGAAGAATGGGCAAGCTCAATCTCAAACACATAACAAAATGCAACATGGATGCAAGAGAGAGATGAAAAGAAGATGTGAGAAGTGAAGGCAAATCCACTTCTCAAAATTACTTACCACCTGAAAAGTTAATAAAGGAATGCAATGCAATGCAAAATGAGATGAAATGACATGATGAGAAACAAAACCAGAAGCACATACATGATGCTAATGATGCTATGAGATGTTGTAAACATGAAACAACACATGGGGATGATCATACAAACTTATGGATGCAAATGGAGCAAGATAAAAAACCATGAACATACATGAAAAGTTATGAAATGCAAATGGCATTCAAAATGGCAAATGCAAGATGTAATGATCAAACATGCTTTCAATATGTCTTAAGATGTCACATGAATCAAATGAATGCATAAAATGTCATGGCAAGTCAAGGTATGAATGCAAATGCAAGATGAATGCATATGGAAGCCCAATGATCAATGCATCAAACAAAAACCAAAATCAGAAGCAAACATCAAGATAAAAAATTGAAAATGCACTCAAAGGATCCCTAAACCTATACTAACTCACTGCCCAAAGGAGAGGTTCCAACTCTTAACCTAATTCAAGTTATGATTTTCCTAAGTTTTCTAGGGTTTTAGGGTTCCTTAGCAAGAAAAATGCCAAACAAATGAAAAATGAAAGATCAAATCATGCCAATTTAATCTCACAAACTACATGCTAAACACAATGCAATGCAAAAAGAATCAAGGTCCAACTCTCAATGGTTAGGCAGAAATGATTTTTGGAAGTTTGGATCAAAATAATGCTTTGAAAATGAATTAATTCCATGAAAAATTATCAAAATGCATCAATATCAAAAAAGAATTTTGGTTTGAGGGTTGGACAATGTTTCTAAATGTTTTTAAATGTTTCATGAATTTTTTGGTGATTTTTAAATACCTAAAAGTATTTTTAATTAATTAATTCTCATTAATTAATTAAAAATAAGCTTTTAAATATTTAAAAATATTTTTTTGAATGCTAAAAATAAGAATAAAAATATTTTTGTGTTCTGAAATTAAATAGAAGTTTGTACAAAAAATTTCAGAATTTTTAAAGTAGTTTTGCTATTTTTAATAAATTGTGGAAATTAAATGAAATAATATGAAAAATAAAATGAATTTAAAGAGAAGTATGCTGAATGAGGGGCCAGGATTGAAACTGGGTTTAAAACATTTGACTGGGCGCGCATCTGGACGGCCCAAGTTCAAACCAGCCTAATTTTAATTAATTATTAATCCATAATTAAGACTTAATGAAATGATCTAGGCCCTCTATTCGCGCGCGGGAAACAAAATCCAGTGGCTCACATTTAAACTTGGTGCCCTAACCCTAATTATCAGTTAATCACTCTCAGGTCACCGGAGACGAGCTCCGGTCGTCTTCTCCGGTGACCTCCCTCCCTGAGAATCTCAAAAACATTCCCTAGGTCAAATCAAACCCCCCAAATCTCCAGAAATGATCCCCAAGTCCCCTAGAACAAGAATCCAGCATCAAACCTCATTTATTTCTACTCAAGAACATGATACGAATCAAACATCAAAAATGGCAGAAATTTCAGAAACACCATACAACCTCATTTCTCAATCTTTTTCAAAAGTAAAAAGTTCAGTGAACTCAGGGAAGCATGCTTTATCATTTAGAAACAAGAAATAGAGGTTCTGGAAAAATGAAATGCCATAGCTACCTGAATCGAAGCTTTCAAACCAAGAGCTTCTGGGGCAGTTTCTTGCTTCCAAACAACTCCAATGACCTCCCTCAAGTGTTTGCCAGGCTTGTTTGAAGTTTATTTGGGCTGGTTTGAGTGTTTGCTTGAATTCTGTTCAAAAGGGGGAAGAAATCGTATCTGGCTTATGTGAGGTTTCAGGGATGAATGAGGGCAGGGAAATGATCAGAAGGATGTGGTGATATGTTTTGTGAAGTTTGTTTGTGAGTTCTCAGCTTGTGTGGTGAGTTTCGAATGCTTTTGCTTAAGGGAGTGAAAATGAGAATGTTGAGTTGTGTCTGGTTTCAGGCTGGCCTCTTGTTATGTTTGGCTTGCAATTGATTTGTATAAACAATTCCCATTGGTCAGAAGATGTGATGTGTGCTTTTGTGATAGGTATGGTTGCTTTTGCAAAATGTCCACTTTTGTGTAAGAGAAGCATGGGTCATGTTCTAGCCAAGTACAAGGTGGGTGTGCTGCGCAGCATGAGGTGAGGGAAAGCCTAGGGAAGTTCAGCATACTAGCCAGCAAGTGGGTGAGGAGATATGATGGCTTTTGCAACTTGGTTTGCCTTTGGTCCTTATGAAAAAATCTTGATCCATAAGCCATAAAACATGTGATCCCTTGGGTGCATTCTGACTTTTAGGACTTGTATGATCATGTTGTGTGAATTAGAAGTCCATTTGATAGCTTAATTGGCCTTGAGAAATGAATTTGCAACTTTACCTCTTTGGTGCATGACTTGAAATTTAGTGATTTTTGCCAACTTTGACAAGCCATAACTTTTGATAAAAAATGAATTAGGTCATGTTCTTGTACTTTTTGAAAAGGGAAAGATCTAATCTACAACTTTCATGACCAAAGTTTTTCCATTTGAAGCTTTCTTGAATCAAAAAGTAAGGGTTGAAAAGTTGCCTAAAATGACAAATTCATTAAAAGTCAAACTTGCCCAAAAAGTCAACTTTGCAAAAGACTTGAAATTCTTGAATTTTGTGAACTTCCAACTTCTTCTATGATCAAATAAAGATCATATACACTCAAAATGATGAAGATCACCCTTTGGTTGGGTCATTGGGGGCCTCAGATGCCCTGATTTTGCACTGACTTGTTCAGAAAGTCAACCCTTGATCAGATGACTTCCCCAAGGAATTTCTTCATGAAAATTGATATGCATACTCCCTATACCATATAGAGACCAATAGAAACAAGAATGACCAAAAAATATGGAGTTATGGCCTCTGAAACCAAAACCCTAATTTTAGGTCAACTATGCAGTCAAGCCTGGCTCTGCTTCCATACCAATCCCAGTTCTTGTGATCCTTTGACATTCTTGGCTTTGAGAGGATATAATATGATACTTGAACACATATAGACCCTCTTGAAGTGATTGTTGACCTTTGGAGTGGCTCAAGAGGCTCTTGGATTGCTCAGATCACAAACCATAGATGCAGATGACTTTGAATCTATGCAGTGGATCAAAATTGTGGTATGAGATGTTATGATTGAGCTTATGCATATGAGATGATCATAAGCCATGGTGTGATTGGGTGAGGGCAAATTTGGGGTGTTTACATCGTGCTTTGCCAGATGATCGTCCTTCACCTTGGATGACCGTCCCTCATCCATATCTCCAACAGAGCAGCCGTCCCCTGCCAGGTGATCGTCCTTCACCTTTGATGACCGTCCCTCATCATTTATTTTCCTCAACCCGATGTTCGTCCCCATCATTTACCTTCAATCCCCAGAGAGTCTTATTACTTTCCCCAGCATGTCGGTCGTCCCCGTTATTGTTTCATCCTCAGCAGTCGTCCTCTGTTCGACGGTCGTCCTCCGTCGCCCGCACTTTATAATCATACTTTATTTTCTTTTACAATCTATATCCCTTTTCTTCTTCATTCAGTGAGTGCAAATTTTGGACTGTCTTTGATATTCAA
Organism: Lathyrus aphaca; assembly: GCA_963966055.1. Taxonomy (NCBI): domain Eukaryota; kingdom Viridiplantae; phylum Streptophyta; class Magnoliopsida; order Fabales; family Fabaceae; genus Lathyrus; species Lathyrus aphaca. Next base: position 423,553,180 of record OZ014521.1, read on the forward strand.
CCACAAGTTATCTTGTTTGCCTATTAAGCCGTTGCTTACATCCTACACAGCTAACTCATGCTTGAATAGGGGCAGCTGTAAACACCCTAAATTTTCCCTTATTCATTCACACCATGGCTTGTGATCTTTTCATATTTCATAAGTTCAATCATATCATCCCATATTACATTTTTGCTTCATTGCATTGGTTCAAAGTCATTTGCATCTAGGGTTTGTGATCTGAGCAATCCAAGAGCCATCTGAGCCACTCAAAAGGTCTTAAATCATCTCAAGAGGGTCCATGTATGTTCAAGCATCATGTTTTATCCTCCCAAGATCAAGGAAGTCAAAAAATCACAACTGAAAAAGGCATGGAAGCAGAGCCAGGTTTAACTGCACAGATGACCTAGAATTAGGGTTTTGGTTTCAGAGGCCATAACTTCAAATTTTTTGGTCATTCTTGTTTCTAATGGTCTCTATATGATATAAGGATCATGCATACCAATTTTCATGAAGAAATTCAATGGGGAAGGCATCTGATCAAAAGATGACTTCTTGAGCAAGTCAGTGCAAAATCAGGGCATCTGAGGCCCCCAATGACCCAACCAAAGGGGTTTCTCCATCATTTTGAATGTGTATGATCTTTATTTGATCTTAGAAGATGTTAGAAGTTCACAAAATTGAAGAATTTCAAGCCATTTGCAAAGTTGCCTTTTTGGGAAAGTGACTTGTAATGCAAACTTGTCATTTTGGGAAAGTTTTTCAACCTCCTCTTTTTGATTCAAAAATGATTCAAATGAAAAATATTTGGTCATGAAAGTTGTAGATTGGATCCTCCCATTTTCAAAAAGTACAAGAACTCATTCTAATTCATTTTATATCAAAAGTTATGGCCTTGCAAAGTTGGGAAAATCATGAAATTTTCACTTTTGCACCAAAGAGGGAAACTTGCAAAAACCCTTGCCAAACCAATTTGTGACTTCAAAGTGACTTCTAATCATCATACAAACATAACACATGACTTAAAACTAAGAATTTGCCCAAGAATCCCAAGGTTCCATGACTTGCACATGAAGAAATTTCAAAAGGGCCAAAAGTTCACAAATTTGCAAAACCTCCCACAACTTCTCACAAACTTGCTGAATTGCCTCTAAATGATTTCCATGGCTATCCTTGAATCCTGCTGCACTAGACACCCCTTTGTACCATGCCTGAACCAGCCCATACATCCTCTTACACAAAAGTTGACTTTATGCAATTTGAGCCATACCAATCAAACTGAGCCACACCAACTACTCTGACCAATCACAGCTTCACATACATGCCTCAAGGATCACTTTTCACACAATCTTGGAAGCTGGAACCTCTCATAACTCAGCATTCACCAAAATCCTCTCTTATGCATTTTCCTTCGAAACTCAATACACAAGCCTCAAACCTCAAACCTCAAAACAAACTTCACAGAATCTCTCACCATGATCCACTGATCATTTCCTAACCATCATCTGGCCCTGAAACCCTTCATATCAAAAACACGATTTCTCCCTCTCATTGAACTGAACTATATCAAGCTCACAAATCAGCCTCAAAACACTCCAACCAGGCATCAAAGCTTCTTCAGGGAGTTCATTGGAGGCATTTGGAAGCAAGAAAGCAGTCTAAAAGCTCTGGGGTTGAAAGCTTCATCTCAGGTAGCCATGTGAAACTTTTTTCCAGAACCTTTATTTTAAGTTCTTAATTGGTTGTGTTTGATCCCCTGAGTGTATTGAACTTGGAATTATTGAAAATGATGGAGAGATGAAGGTGTATTGCTTGTCTGAAAGTTTTGCATATTTGTGTTCTTGGCTTCGAATCATGTTTAAGAGTGAAAATAAATTCCATTTGAGGTTGGATTTAGGTTTAGGGGAGTGAGAGGAACAAATCTGGAGCTTTAGAGCTCCAGAAATGACCTAAGGAAGAAGTTGAGATTTTTCAGGGAGGGATGTCACCGGAGAAGACAACCGGAGCTCTTCTCCGGTGACCTGAAAGTCATTAGGGTTTTAATCTGGATTAGGGCTCAGTTTGAATATGGAGCGTACGATTGTGTTTCCCGCGCGTGTCCAATGGCTCAGATCATCCCATTTAGCCCTAATCCACGTCATTAAGTTAATTAATTAGGGTTTAATTTTAAATATGTCAGTTTGAATGTGGACCCTCAGATTATGTGCCAGTCAATTCGCGCGTTTCCCATTTGAATCTCAGCCTCAGGATCTGCATACTTTCCCTTTTATTCAATTTAATTTTCATTTTTATTGTATTTATTTCCACGAATTTTAAAAAATAGTAAAATGCATTAAAAAATTCTGAAATTTTTTTCCAAACCTTTTATTAACTTTTAGAACCCAAAAATATTTTTATTTTCATTTTTTGCATTAAAAATTATTTTTAAATCATTTAAGTGTTTTTTTTAATTAGTTAATGGAAATTAATTAATTAAAAATGCATTTAGGTATTTAAAAATCACCAAAAAATTCACATTGCATTTTAAAACATTTAGAAACATTATCAAACTCTCAAAACAAATTTCTTGTTGGTCCTTGATGTATTTTGACATTTTTTATTGGAATAAAAGTTATTAAAAGGCAATATTTTGGTCTTAGCTTGGAAAAATTCATTCTGCCTAACCATGAAGAGTTTGATGATGGTTCTTCTTGCATTGCATCCTTCATATCATATAGTTTCTAGGGTAAAAATGGTTTGAATTTATCCTTCATTTTCAATTTAATGTGCATTTTTCCTTTTGAAGTGCCTTGAAACCCTAGTTGACTTGAGAAAATCATAACTTCTTTAAGGTTAGGAGTTAGGTATTCCCCTTTGGGCAGTGAACTTATATGGGGTTAGGGTTCCTTTGATTCCATTTTCAATTTTTTATCTTGTCATTTGTTTCTGATTTTGAATTTTGCATTGCATATTGTATGTGAACCCTAATTTGTGCTTTCATTTGCATCCATCCTCATATGCTTGCATTCAAGAACTTGCCATGACATTTTGTGCATCCATATGACATATAATACATCTTAGGACATATTAGAATCATGTTTGATCATTGCATCATTCATTTTCCATGTTGTGCATTCATTTCATTACATAAACTTTCATGAACTATCATGGTTCAAAGCATGCTCCATTTGCATCCTCATCCTTGTATGATCATCCACAACTCTTGACATGTGTTTGCATCATCTCTTAGCATCATTAACATCATGTTCATGCTTCTGACTTTGTCTTGCATCATGGCATTTCATCTCATTTTCATTGCATTTCATTTCTTTTGCTAACTTTTCAGGTGGTAAGTTGTTTTGAGAAGTGAATTTGCCTTCACATCTCACAATCTCTTCTCATCTCTCTTGCATCATTGCTGCATTTTATCTTTGTATTAGAGTGAGCTTGCTCATTCATGTCTCCTTCTCACTTTCTTTCTTCAAGCAATTGTCTCCTTAATTGAAGCAAGTTGTCTTGCTTCTTCTGCTTCCTTCTCCTTTCATCTGCTTCTTCCTTGGTGGCTTTTCTCCTGAAGATTTCTTGCAAGCCTCATAAACCCTAGGAATAACCAAACATGATCATAATTAGGGTTTGATTAGTCCCCCATTAGTTTAACCTTTGTGTCATCTTTGAGTCTTATCTCCTCATCTCATAATCAAGGACTAAACCTTAAAGGTTTTAAGGCTTTGTGATTAGGGTTATGCCTGTATCCTTCTATTAGGATGGAGTGTATAACTTTAATCCTAAGTGTTAAACCCTTAATGTGTTTAAACCCTTTAATCAATTCACTTAGTAATCACTAAGACATCAAGCTTGTAACTTGGGCCTTGCATTAGGGTTCTAATTCTTCCTTAATTTGTTAAGAAGGACTAACCCTAGTGTTAATGGACAAGTCCCCCTCAAGTTGTCTTACAAACCATAAAATTCACTTCTTAATCCTTACCATTACCTAAAATCCACTCTAATAAAGGCTTTGTTTTGTCATGAGGTTAATCCCTAATCATGGATTAAGTTGAGAAGCCTTTCTCAGCTTAAATGTTCTCATCTATTATCCTTCTATTAGGATGGTGTAATGAGTCCATTAAATCCTTGATTATGGCTTAAACTCATTACTTAACACTAAACAAAAACTCCAAAAACATCTAAATAATTGCAAGTAGGTTAATGATCTTAATCCTATATCATGGTGATTAAGTGTGAGGTGTTTACTTCATACTTAAGGTATTCTCATTACCCCTAATCAGAGGAAAGATGTGATGAGTTTACTAACCCTTGGTTTAGGCTTAAGATCATTTTCTTATGACAAACACCAAAAAAGGCAATAAAAGCTTGAAAACACAAAAACAAACAATAATCATCTCCTTCGGGATTCTTTCCTCACCTCATTCACTCACAAACGAGAACTCGCTTCTTCCGTCTAATGCAAGACAGTTTGCACCTGAGCCAGACAGGTCATACACTTGAGCATAGACAAGTAAGCAGTTCACAAGTCAATTCATCTTTCAGTCTCTTTGAGTCGAACTACGGTGTTCTGACTTCCTCATTGCACGAGAGGATACATAGGCATAACTTAACGGTTATCGAACAAAAGTCTTTGTTTGTTCCCCCTCCTTCTAGTTTTATTCCTTGAGCCTCATAGTCTTGAGCTTTGTGCTCCTGTTCTTACACTGACACTTCACATATTTCACTTCACTTTCTTTTAGCACTGACACTTGCATTCTTTCCAGCTTTGATACACAAATTGCACTGACACTACCCCTTTTAAAACACAAATCTTTCAAGCATGGATCCCGTCGAGTACGGCGGACAATCTGGGTGCTAATACCTTCCCAGGTTGTAACCAACCCCCTTTCTCAGTTTCTCTGGTTCGCAACCGTCTTATCCATCTTTCCTCAGGTTTATGCAGCATTACCTTTCCTTCGGGATAAAAATGCCTAGCTGGCGACTCTATTCATTTCTTTTCTTTCGCCGACCATTCGCGTCTGTACCCCTTCTAACCAGGTGTCATTTGGTGGGAGCGACAATACTAACTTTGTTTTTGTTTTGTAGGTTTTTGTTATTATTGTTTCTAACTTTGTTGTGAACCAGGAAACATTGCTCGTCGCCGAGTGTTCCCTGTCAACCGCACGCACCGGTACCCGACTCGTAACAACCTTCCCGACATTCAAATGGAGCAAGTGCAGTAGGACCTGAATGAGGTCAGAAATCAGATGGCCAATGAGAGAGTAGAAATGAGAAATCAGATGTCTCAGTTTATGGCAGTGATGACTGGCTTAGCCCAGAGTCAAGAAAGGTTAAGAGAGCTGGTGGAAAGATAAACTCCTGAGGAGCCTCATCTTGGAACAGGAGGAACTAGCAACAATGAACGGGGCCAACCTCGTATTGACCCACCAGAATATGGACCTCATCTGAATCCAGAAGTTAACATCCCGAGGAATGGTCAAGGTAATACTGCTGGGGGCAGAATCCTGCAGGAGGATCTCCAGGAAGAACAGTTTATTGTCATAGGAGCTGGAGATGAGGTGTATGACAGAAGATTAGATGAGATTGCTGAAAAATTAAGATCTCTGGAGTCTCAGAATTCTTTGGGCTTCGATGTGATGGATATGGGACTAGTGGATGGGGTGAGAATTCCCCACAAATTCAAACCCCCATGCTTTGAAAAGTACAATGGTACCTCCTGTCCTCGCACTCATCTGCAGTCTTTCTTGGGAAGGCTCAAGGCATATACCATGGATGAAAAGTTATGGATGTTCTACTTTAAGGACAGTCTGACTGGAGCTTCGAGAGAATGGTATTCACATTTGACTAGGGCTACTATAAGAAGCTGGAAGGATTTGGCCGAAGCTTTCATCCGGCAATATCAGTACAACCTGGACATAGCTCCCAATAGAACTCTTCTAATGGGCATGTCTCAGTCCTCTAGAGAGAGCTTCCGGGACTATGCTCAGAGATGGAGACAGATTGTTGCTGCTGTTCAACCACCCATGTCAGAAAGGGAAATGGATGACATGTTCATGAACACATTGCAGGGGACTTATATTGATAGACTGGCTGCTTTCTCCTCTACCAGTTTTGCTGACATGGTCATAGCTGGTGAGAGGATTGAAAGTCTCTTAAAGATGGGCAAAATCTCCGACAGTGGTGCAAGTTCCTCCAGCAATCCCAAAAAACCTTTTGCGGGACCCCGAAGGGCAGGTGAAACAAATTCCATTCATACAAGCCGGGGCAGGCCCCAGTATCCCCACAGGTCAGTAGCAGCTGTTACCATCCAAACTCCAATTCCACAACAATCATCATATCCTCAATAACAACAACCACAATATCAACAACAAGCTCATTATCCGCAACAAAGGTCGTACAACAACAGCAACAGCAACCAACAGCAGCGTCCCTTCCAACAGAGGCCATCACAAGCAAACAGGGTAATTGACCCAATCCCAATGTTGTATGCTGCACTCTTGCCACAACTCCTAAAGCTCAACCTAGTTGAGTTAAGGACGTTGGCACCTCCAGATCCTCTTAATTTGCCAAAGAACTATGATGCAAATGCCAAGTGTGCATTCCACTCAAACGCACCGGGGCATAATACTGAAAAATGCAGGGCCCTACAGATGAAAGTCCAGGATTTTGTGGACTCAAAAGCTCTCAATTTTGCGCCTCCTCCGAACGTCACAAGAAATCCAATGCCTAGTCACAACGGGCCTAGGATTAATGCTTTTGAGGAGGGCAAACCATCCACATTAATTAGTAGAGTTGCACATATCCGAACACCTTTGGTTGAAATCAAAGCTCAGTTGTTAGAATGCCAAGTGTTCCCTGGGTGTAAGGTCGGCTGTGGATATTGCAATATTGCCGTTAATGGATGTGAGAGACTGAGAAACGGCATAAATGGCCTCATTAAAGATGGCACTCTTCATATTACAACAACAACAACTACAACTACAACAATTCCTTCATCAACAATCACAGATACTCCTACAACATCAGCAACCCTTGTTCCAACAAATTCTGCTACAACTCCAACAATTACTCAATCAATCACTTCAACGGATACAAGTTCGGTCACAATTCCTTCTACAACGACAACACCCATTACTCCATCAGTTCCTGTTACAACTTCAACACCCGTCCAGTCAACAGTACCGTCTACAACATCAACAACAGTTAATGAAAGCGTCTCAACGGTTACGATATACTACGATCCCGCAAATGTTCCTTCCAACAACTCACAACAAAATGTTACTCCTGTCAGAGCTCCAGTTACCATATATTATGATCCACACACCATTGTGGTCCCCTCTGCAGCTGCTATCAGTCCGGTCACTATCACAGTGCCTGGGTCAGTTCCTTACGAAAGCAATAATGCCATCCCTTGGCATTATGGCTCAGATCAATACTGCGAGGGGCAGAAAAATCACTTTAGAGTCATCAACTTCTTCACCTCAGATAGACAATGTGGGGGGAGGCGGAGGCTTCACTAGAAGCGTACGTCTCTTTGCCTTGCAAATACCAAGACCCATTGCTGAAGCAGAAGCTGTTGTTAAGGTAAAAGGGAAGAACGTGGTGTAAGAAGAACCAGTTGCTAAAGAAACTTTGAAGACTCCTTTTGATCAAGAGGTTGATGAATTCATGCGGATAATCAAGAAAAGTGATTATAAGGTGGTTGACCAGCTTCACCAGACACCTTCAAAAATCTCCATACTATCATTGCTAATGTGCTCCGAGGCTCATCGGAACGCACTATTAAAAGTCCTGCACGCAGCTTATGTGCCGGAGGAGATTACTGTCAATCAGTTAGAGGTTGTGGTTAGAAATGTAACCGCTAGTCATGGACTAGGATTTACCAACGTTGATCTGACAACGGAAGGTCATAATCACAACAAGGCCTTGCACATTACCCTAGAGTGTAAGGGTGCAGTTCTTTCTCACGTACTGGTGGACACGGGGTCATCACTCAATGTCCTACCCAAGAAAGCCCTTGTGAAGCTGGAACATGATGGATTGGCACTACGCCCAAGAAACTTGGTAGTGAGAGCCTTTGACGGTTCTAAAAGATCAGTTCTGGGAGAGATAGAGTTGCCAATAATGATTGGCCCACAGGTTTTCAAAACGACCTTCTTTGTGATGGATATACAGCCTGCCTACAGCTGTCTATTGGGTAGACCATGGATACACGCCGCTGGCGCCGTGACGTCAACCCTTCACCAGAAGTTGAAATTTGAGTGGGAGGGCCAAGTCATTACCATTTGTGGGGAAGAGGATATCTTCGTTAGCCAGCTGGCTACTTTCAAATACATTGAAATGGATGGGGAGATCCATGAGACCATGAGTCAAGGGTTTGAAGCCCTTAATATCAATGAAGCATCTGTTGTGTCTGGGACTTCCATCACCTCATATCAACAAGCCCGGAAGGTTGTTGAGGAAGGTACCGCTCAAGGCTGGGGCAAGATGCTGCCAGTTGAAGAGAAAGAAGACCGATTCGGGTTGGGTTACAGACCAACTCGACAAGATCAACCAGAGGCTGCAACGGAGCCCAAGTTTGTCAGCGGGGGGATGCTCACCCCGGATGCTGTGAATAGTTTGGAAGATGAGTCAGAAGACGATCGCAACCTGGAAAGCTGGATACGTCCAAGGATCCCGGGGAACCAAGTCTCAAACTGGTCTTCCCAGGAAATTATAAGAGTTACTCCTGCAGAGTAATTACTATTTCCTGTCTTTAAGCATGCATCAAGTCTTGCATCTTGCCCAAGATGTCAGGGCTCATTTTGTAATAGGGTCATCTTGTATTTTGTGCAAACGATCAATTAATGAATATCAGGACATCTTTTGCAAATGAGTCTTTTCTTTTCCGCTCACTGTTTTTCATTTTTCATTTTTGTGTACAAAAATAAAATGGCAATGTTGTTCAAAATAATAACTTCATTTTTCACTTTTTCTAAACAAGATAAAACTGATCACTAAAATGAACAAATCTAAACCCTTGCAGAGAGTGCCCTCCATACTGCACCGACAACAACACCGCTATGACTTCGTATGACTTTGACAATCCGATTAATCAAGTCGATGAAGGGGTTGAAGAAGATTATGAGCTACCTGAAGAACTAGCCAGGTTGTTAAGACAAGAGGAGAAGGTTATCACTCCTCATCAAGAGGAAGTTGAGACGGTTAATCTTGGTACAGAAGAAGACTTGAAAGAAGTTAAGATCGGGGCCTGTCTGCAAGATTCAGTAAAAGAGCAACTTATTGACATGCTTTGGGAGTATGTGGATGTTTTTGCTTGGTCTTATCAGGATATGCCAGGGTTGGACACCGACGTTGTTTTGCACAAACTGCCTCTAAAAGAAGACTGTCCGCTGGTAAAACAGAAGTTGCGCCGTACTCGTCCGGATATGGCTATGAAGATAAAAGAAGAGGTACAAAAACAGTGGGACGCCGGTTTCCTTACTGTGACTAGTTACCCTCCGTGGGTTACTAACATTGTACATGTGCCTAAGAAGGATGGAAAATTGAGGATATGCGTGGATTACCGGGATCTGAACAGAGCCAGCCTGAAAGATGACTTCCCTTTACCTCACATTGATGTATTGGTCGACAATACGGCTCAGTTCTCGGTGTTCTCCTTCATAGATGGATTTTCAGGATATAATCAGATCAAGATGTCACCTGAAGACATGGAGAAGACAACTTTCATCACACCCTGGGGCACATTCTGTTATAAGGTAATGCCATTCGGACTGAAGAATGCTGGTGCCACTTATCAACGGGCTATGGTAACATTATTCCATGACATGATCCACAAAGAAATTGAATGTTATGTGGATGACATGATTGCCAAGTCCCTCACTGAAGAAGACCACCTGGTGAATCTGTTGAAGCTGTTCAAGCGTCTGAGGAAGTACCAATTGAAGTTAAACCCCAAAAAATGCACATTCGGGGTGCGGTCCGGTAAGCCGCTGGGATTTATTGTAAGCGAGAAAGGGATTAAAGTTGACCCTGACAAAGTCAAAGCCATTCAAGAAATGCCTGCACCAAAGATTGAAAAAGAAGTTCGGGGGTTTCTAGGTAGATTGAACTACATTTCAAGGTTCATATCTCACCTAACAGCAACTTGTGAGCCTTTGTTCAATTTGTTAAGAAAAGAACAAACGGTCGGGTGGAATGAAGACTGCCAAAGGGCTTTTGACAAAATCAAGGAATACTTACAAGAGCCTCCAATCCTTATGCCTCCAGTTGAAGGAAGACCTCTAATAATGTACTTGACAGTATTAGAAGAGTCAATGGGGTGTGTGCTAGGCCAGCATGACGAGTCTGGTCGAAAAGAGTATGCAATATACTACCTAAGCAAAAAGTTTACCGACTGTGAACAACGTTATTCACTGCTCGAGAAAACTTGATGTGCTTTAGCGTGGGCTGCTCGCCGACTAAGGCAGTATATGTTGACCCACACTACCTTATTGATCTCAAAGATGGACCCAGTCAAGTATATATTTGAGAAGCCAGCATTGACCGGACGGGTTGCAAGATGGCAAATGATTCTCACAGATTATGACATTCAGTACACCTCCCAAAAAGCCATCAAAGGCAGTGTATTGTCTGATTACCTTGCTGAGCAACCCATTGATGATTACCAGCCTATGAGATTTGACTTCCCTGATGAAGACATCATGTTCATTAAAGCAAGAGATCATGAAGAGCCTATTCACACTGAAGGGCCTGACCCAAAAGAAGAATGGACAATGATGTTTGATGGGGCTGTTAATATGAATGGTCGTGGTGTTGGTGCAGTACTCATTACACCTAAGGGAGTTCACATGCCTGTCTCGGCAAAACTCACCTTTAACTGCACTAACAACGAAGCTGAATACGAAGCTTGCATTATGGGTCTTGAGGAAGCCATTGACCTCAGGATCAAGACTTTAACTGTATTCGGAGATTCAACTCTGGTAATCAATCAAACCAACGACAAATGGTATACTCACCAGGAACATCTGATACCCTACCGGGATTATACGAGAAGATTACTCACATTCTTCACAACAGTCAAGCTTGAGTATATCCCTCGAGACGAAAATCAGTTTGCAGATGCTCTGGCTACCATTTCATCCATGATCAAAGTTCAAGCTGCCAACTTTGTGCCTCGGATTTCAGTATCCAGACTTGATAGACCAACATATGTATTCTCAGCAGACCTTGCTAAAGATGATAAGCCTTGGTTCCACGACATCAAATGTTTCTTAGAGGATCAAACATACCCATCTGGGGCATCATCCAATGACAAGAAGACATTAAGAAGGCTAGCTGGTAGTTTCTTCCTGAATGCTGATGGTTCCTTGTACAAGAGAAACTTTGATATGGTACTTCTCATATGTGTTTATAAGACAGAAGCAGACTTGTTGGTGCATGAAGTGCACGAAGGATCTTTCGGTACCCATGTTGGGGGACATGCAATGGCTAAAAAATTGCTACGGTCAGGTTACTGCTGGATCATAATGGATGCAGACTGTTGTGCTTATGCCAGAAAATGCCATAAATGCCAGATTTATGCAGATAAAGTGCATGTGCCTCCTAATCCTTTGAATGTGATGTCTTCACCCTGGCCTTTTGCCATGTGGGGCATTGATATGATTGGGAAGATCGAACCGACTGCTTCAAATGGCCACAGATTCATCTTGGTAGCCATTGACTATTTTACCAAGTGGGTTGAAGCAGTTTCATATGCAAATGTCACCAGACAAGTGGTAGCCCGATTCCTGAAGAGAGACATCATATGCCGATATGGAGTGCCCGAGCGAATCATTACTGATAATGGTTCCAACTGTTGCACCCCAAAATTTGCCCTCACAAGACAAGACTTTGGGTACTAAGAGGTTCACAAAGTTCACAAGACATCTTATGAGGTTCACAAGGTTCACAAGACCTCTCATGAGGTTCACAAGGTTCACAAGACATCTTATGAGGTTCACAAGGTTCACAAGACATCTTATGAGGTTCACAAGGTTCACAAGACCTCTCATGAGGTTCACAAGGTTCACAAGACCTCTCATGAGGTTCACAAGGTTCATAAAGTTCACACATAGTCAGAAAGTTTGACAATTCTCTCAGACAATGCCTCCTCCTAAGCAGGGCATCCAAAACTAGGGTTTTGACTTTAATCAGGCTAAATGAACTTCCAAGACTTCAAGTGAGCTTCATAACATCTTATATATGTTTAATAATCCCCATGACAAGTTTCAAGACTTTTCTCAAAGGTTTGCTCAGTCAGATGATCAGATAGGTCAAAATCAGTCAAAGTAGTTAAAAAGTCAAACTGAGGTCAACTGTGGTCAAACCAAAGTCAAACTTCATGATTTTTTGCCAACATCAATTATATGAAGTAAAATTCATCATTTGATCAAGGGTTTATCATGATTCATCAAGGAGATTTCAGATCATCAAGAATCAGGAGTTTCTAAATTAGGGTTTCCTCAGGAAAAGTCAACTGAACTTTGACCAGCCATAACTTTCACATGCTTCATCAAATTTTTCCCATCCAAATCTCATTTTGAAGGAAATTGAATTCTCTACAAATTTGTGTCTCACAAGCCAAGCCCAAAAATGCTTCATTTGGAAGGTATGAGCTAAGACATTATAGGTCCTTTTAAAGTCAACAAAAAGTCAACAACTTCAAAAGAGCATAACTTGAGAATGGTAAAAGATATGGACATGAAACCAATGGGGTTGGTTAGAGGACTCTTTAATATTTCCAAAATGTCCAAGAACACACTCATAGCATTAAAATTGAAGGATTTGTGCCTTTGCAAAGTTGGGAAATTTTTGGGAGGTTTATGAAGCAAATAGGGCCTTAAAACCAAATTCTTCCAAATGGGCTTGCAATTTTGTGATCCAAACTTCAACATGTCATCATGCATGACCCAATCCTCATTTATTCATATTTTTATTATTTTTTATTTTATTTATTTTGATTTTATTCATTTAAAACCATTTTAAATCAAAATAAAATATGAAAATTGAATATTTAAAAGTGATTCTTCTTCTAGAAACTCTTAATGACCATTTAAGTTGATTTGATGCTATAAAAATTCGTGCTAAGGCATTATAGCATGAAAATATTTGATTTTTTTGACTAATTTGGCAAGGAGATTTCTTCACACTCAAGGTATCCATTAAGCCCACAAATCCACCACTTTTCTGACCTAATTCCATTCTTCTATAAGTATACAAACTACACAAATGCATAGGGACGATTTTGGCAGCCATTAACCTCACTTTCAAACTTTCAAATTCATCAAATTTTTTCAAATTCGGATTCTAATATTTTGTAACTTTTCAGGTGAAATAAGAACATCAATCGCTTCCTTGATCATCACTGAATGCATCCCAATCATTATCATCATCGGAAACAGGCTCATATGCATAAGCCGAATCACATTTGTTGTGTGTTCTTGAATTTTTCGAATGCATAGATTTATGATCTTTTACTGGATTTTGATGATTGTATGATGTTTGTAGTGTTCTATACATTGTTTCTGGCTGGTTTGTTTGAAGCTTTTGTGCAGGTATCAACAATCACCATTGTTAGGGTTTAAGCTCCCGATTTGGGGCTTTATGATTAGGGTGATATAAATTAATTCTAACAACATGGCTGGATCGTATATGATGTAAGGATCACTATGGAGTAATCAATTTGTCAAGATTTTACAGGTTTCATGGTGATTGAGAAACCTAGGTTCTGTTGCGAAAACAAATTCGTAGGAAAAATCCCAGCTAAATTCGTAGCTAATTTCGCAGGAATCCCGAGGAGGAAGATGAAGTTTTCGCGCGTTTTAGAAATTTGAAATTTTAACATAATATTTTATGATTTTGTTTTCGTATTATATCAGAAAGGCTGTTTTGCTCAGTTGGTAAGGGAACGCATATGTGAAGCAAAGGGCAGGGGATCGAATCTGGTCTCCAACATTTTTTTGGCTTCAAATTCATTTATCTCATGATTTCACCATATAAAGATCAGCTTGTCATTATACATCACAAGCGCGCAGTAGCTCAGGTGGTTTTGGGAGTTCTTCAACCAGGTAAAGGACCTGGGTTCAAATCCCAGGTCCTGATTTTTTTAGTACTTTGTTTATTTTTTTCATGTATTTACATTTATGGTCTTATATTTTTAATATGATTCAATTAAAATAATTTCTAATACAAATAATTAACAATATCTTATATACTTTTCTTTATGTTCATATTATTTAAATATATATATAATTTGAATTTATTTTGTAAATTAATTACTTAACCCTAATATTTTCTAAAACCCTAAAAATATTTTATATAAAACCTAATATTCTCATAAACCCTAATTTATTTTGATTAACCTTAATATTTTTATAAAAACCTAATTATATTATAGCTTTTAATTTATTTATTTGTAAATTTTAATTATGTACATTATTTTATAATTTGTTTATAATTATTATTGAATATAGTTTTCACATGTAAATAATTTAATTAAATAGTAAACCCTAGACTATTTTTAAAACAATTAAAAATCCTAATTTGATCTTATGAATATAATTTATTTTTATAGTATGTTTATTTAATTATAATCAACCAATATTTTTATAATATGTATATAAAATTAAATAATTAGACAATTAATCATATTTTTTTTATTATTTATTTCTTTTATTAAAAATCTAAAAATAATTATTTATTTGAAAAATTGAACTCTTTTTATATTATTATGCTAATTTCTTTTTCTTATATTTATTTTGTTTATTATTACTAACTTCTTTATTTATTTATCTATTATGTGATTATTTATTTTATTATTATTATTACTACTAACCCATTTAATTATTTATTTATTTACTTATTTATTTTAATTATTTTAATTATTATAATGTAATTGTATCCATTATGTAATAGTTGTAGTAGTAATTTTTATTATTTATTTTTAAATGCCATGGTTAGTAAAATAGGGAGTGTAAAACATGTTTGTATGTAAATTTGAATTTAGATCATTAAAAGTTAAAGATAAATATCTGAATTGGTACACTCACACACGTAATTCGATCCTGGATCGCCATCTCACATTCTTAAGGGTTAACCTCTCAAGTTGCCTAAACAAAAGGTCAAGTAAGGTGTATAAAGTAAAGTCCCTCATTTCACATCATCTAGTCCCTTAACAGATAAAAAGATCAAGTCCCTTCATGGTTGCCTTCGTAATGATCTTGTTCCTTTCGAATAAAGATGATAAGTCCCTTCAAATTGCTAAATACACCTTACAATTGCCTAATCACAATTGTCCCTTCATTTGTCCCTCATACATCCAAAGTAATGACTACCTATTCCTTAATAATAGGGATAGTCTTACCACTTAAAGGATATTTAAGAACATAAAAGATTTAACTTAGGGTAGGTTCCTCTTATGTACTTGCTCACCTTTTCAAACATTTCAAAAACATTTCACATTTTTCAAGCAATTTTCAAAACAAAGGCTTTATATATATCCGTACATGGATCATTATAAAGTACTTAAGAAAATTTCTAAACACACACTACATTTCTCAAAAACATTTTAAAGTGAGCTAAGTAACTAAGAGCCCATGGATAACCATGGATGTAAAGGGTGTTAACACCTTCCCTTTACATAACCTACCCCCCGAACCCAAAAATCTTTTAAGGTCTTTCCTGTTCTTTTATGCCCTTTCCTTTGGATAAAATAAAAGTCGGTGGCGACTCTTGCTATCCGCAACATTTAACTAAAGTCAGTTATCCCACCGTGCTACACCAACTTAAACAACAAAATGATGGCAGAGCTGTGTCGGGACTTCAAGATCCAACATCACAATTCTTCTCCTTACAGGCCAAAGATGAATGGCGCTGTAGAGGCGGCTAACAAGAATATCAAGAAGATTGTGCAGAAGATGGTGGTCACCTACAAAGATTGACATGAAATGCTACCATTTGCCTTGCATGGGTACCGTACATCAATTAGAACATCCACTGGGGAAACACCGTATCAGCTTGTGTATGGTATGGAGGCAGTCCTACCTGTTGAAGTTGAACTACCCTCCTTGCGGGTACTGATGGATGTCAAGTTGAATGAAGCAGAATGGGTCTGATCCCGGTATGAACAACTGAATCTGATCGAAGAAAAGAGATTAGCTGCAATCTGCCATGGGCAGTTATATCAGAAGAGAATGAAGAAAGCCTTCGATCAGAAAGTCAGGCTTCGAGAATACCAAGTAGGAGATCTTGTGCTGAAAAGACTCCTTCCTCCTCATACAGACCACAGGGACAAGTGGACTCCGAATTACGATGGTCCATTCATAGTAAAGAAAGTATTCTCTGGTGGAGCACTGATGCTCAGTACTATGGATGGTGAAGACTTCCTGTCCCCTGTGAATTCAGATGCAGTTAAAAAATACTTCGCATAAAATGACCTGCTGGACATAAAAACAGAATGTAAGTCCAGGAAAAAATAGGGCATCCCGGCGAGTCAAAAACAGAATAAAAGACTCGGGCAAAAATAAGGGAAAATAAATAAAAAATGAACACCCGCTGAGTTGAAAAGCCGCATTGGACAGCTCAGGCAAAAATGGGTATCCCGGTGGATTGAAAACCCGAAAGGGCGATCCACGCAAAATAAGGGAATAAGCGAACAACTGCATTCTGAATTCGTCTGTATCACTTACAACATGGCAAGCTTCGAAAGGTTCGAGCGTCGGTCGGAATCAGCCTTCTTCAGAAAGCGGGATGGGAAGAACGTCAATGTCATACGAGTCATAGCAAAAGGAAAGCACACTGAAGCGTCATCAACATTGCCAACACCTTTTTTTGTTTCTCAATTTGTAACATTCTCCTCATTTCAGGGGATTTGTTTCTTTGACTGTACTTGCCAATTCAGGGCACCCGAATTAATAAAATCATATTTTCAGTCGCACTCCGTCTCGTACACTTTATTTGCAAAAATGTATGATATCCTTAATATATTGATTGCGTGAATACAGATGCGCCTTTTCTAAATCATCATGCTTGCAGGAAATATATTTGCTCCCGGGAGTATCTAAACTCCTTTGATGGAATCCAGTAAGAGATACCTCGGGGTACTTGTGCGTTTTGTCATAACAGGATTGCAGGTGTTCAAAGCACAACATGGGGCATGAAAGCTTCTCCCCAACAGAGCTGCCCAATCATTATTTACTCAGCACATCTTCCAAACAGCACCAGAGATGCTTTCTTCCCATCAGAACTACCAGGCATCATTTCTACAGCACTTTATCCAGAGCAGCATCAGAAGGGGCCCATTTCCCCAGCTAAGTGCATCACCCTCAGCAGGATCCCCACAAAAATCTCTAGGAAGATCGTTCAGTGATCATTCCTCCCCCAGCCAAGTGTCAGGCAGGGAATGATCTCCCCGCAGAGTTTCAGCCTCTATCCAGAAGAGCAATGTATGAAGATCTCACAACAAAGTGACGAAAGCTTCCACAGACCCCAGCTGGGCTCCTCATCATTAAGATAGGTCTATCAGTGACCTGTTTCCCCAAGCAGTCATACATCTTATCAGATCTACCAATGATTTTTCCCCCAGCTGGGATATTCTTTCAAAGCAGATCAGCCATAAATCATCACCGCAACGGGATCCGAATCCCGGATCGGTATCTTTTGCACAATCATAGCATTTGCATCGTATTTCCCCTTAGAGCGTAGCATTCCGTCTAATACGGAGCATTACGGCAAAAATCAAACATACTGCATAATCATAAGTCATGTTTCGAATCAGTCACCTGTATATACCAACGTTTCGTCAACAATATATACAAAGACCCACAGTCATAGCGGAAAGCCAAAGCATCTCCTTTACACTCACTAATACACATATATACTTTTTCCGATACTCGTCTGTGTCGTATCACTCCCCTGCAGATATAAACCACAAACAAATATCTATACACTCCTTTGACACTCGTTTGTGTCACCTTTCCCCAGCATGGTTGCCTAAGCACTTATTGTAAACCAAACACTTATTTATAATACACTCTCTTTCGACACCCGTCCGTGTCATCCTATCCCCACAGATCGTTAGAATATCTCTTACATTTATAAGTTCATAACTTATACACTTCCTTTTATGATACTCATCTGTACCATACTCTCCCCAGCATATTAAACACTCGTCTGTGTCTCACTCATACATACTTTACTCATACAGATACTCGTCCGTATCTTGTATACACCGCTTATCTCCCTCAGATTCGACGCTCGTCCGTGTTCTTTGTTAACCAGTTGGTACTTGTCCGTACCATCATCTCCGAACATGCGTCAGCATTTGTTTCTACCGATACTCGTCCGTATCGTAGTCTTAAGGATACTCGTCCGCATCTTTAATTCATACACAGTGTCAAACACTTATACCTTCCTTTCTTGAATGTAGACATTCGTCCGTGTCTACCCTTCCCCAGAAGAGTCCCCAGCAAATCCCGATAAATTATTTCCTTTCTATCTGACATTTGTCCTATGTCATGATACTTCTGGCAGCCGTACCCTGCCAGGTGATCGTCCTTCACCTTTTGATGATCGTCCTTCATCATCCCCAGCGAAGTCTCCATTATTGGAACCCTTTCCTATCCGACATCCGTCCTATGTCGTGATATTTTTAGCAGCCGTACCCTGCTAGGTGATCGTCCTTCACCTCTTGATGATCGTCCTTCATCCTTTTATCCGATGGCCGTCCCCATCGTTGATCTTGTTATCTGACATTCGTCCTTTGTCATGATAAACCCCGAGAGCAGCCGTACCCTGCTAGGTGATCGTCCTTCACCTCTTGATGATCGTCCTTCATCACGCTTATCTGATGGCCGTCCCCATCGTCGACCTTTTTCTATCCGACATTTGTCCTATGTCGTGGTACCTTCGGCAACCGTACCTTGCCAGGTGATCGTCCTTCACCTTAGATGATCGTTCCTCATCTTATCCCCAACAGAGCAGCCGTCCCCTGCTAGGTGATCGTCCTTCACCTTTGATGACCATACCTCATCCTTTATTGCATTTATGCTCTGAATCTGATGGTCTTCCCCATCATGGACTTTACCTTTAATCCCCGGAAAATCTTGTTACTGTATTTGATGGACGTCCCCATCATAATTCCTCTATTTCCCCAGCATGTCGGTCGTCCCCGTCATTACTTTATCCCCAGCAGTCGTCCTCTGCTCGATGGTCGTCCTCCGTCACCTGCACTTTATAATCATACTTTATCTTCCTTTTACAATCTATATCCCTTTTCTTCTTCATTCAGTGAGCGCAAATTTTGGACTGTCTTTGGTATTCAACCACAAGTTATCTTGTTTGTCTGATAAGCCAGGAGCTTACACCCTGCACAGCTAACTCATGTTTGAAATGGGGCAGCTGTAAACACCCCAAATTTTCCCTCACCAAGTTTACACCATGGCTTGTGATTCTTTTCATTTGCATAAGTTCAATCATATCATCTCATATTACATTTTTGCTTCACTGCATTGGTTCAAAGTCATCTGCATCTAGGGTTTGTGATCTGAGCAATCCCTGAGCTATCTGAGCCACTCCAAGAGTCTCCAATCATCTCAAGAGGGTCCATGTATGTTCAAGCATCATATTATATCCTCCCAAGATCAAGAAAGTCAGAAAATCACAAGAACTGAGAAAGGCATGGAAGCAGAGCCAAGCTTAACTGCACAGATGACCTAAAATTAGGGTTTTGGTTTCAGAGGTCATAACTCCAAATGTTTTGGTCATTCTTGTTTCTATTGGTCTCTATATGATATGAGGATCATGCATACCAATTTTCATGAAGAAATTCAATGGGGAAGGCATCTGATCAATAGATGACTTCTTGAGCAAGTCAGTGCAAAATCAGGGCATCTGAGGCCCCCCATCATCCAACCAAAGGGTATTCTCCATCATTTTGGGTGTATATGATATTTATTTGATCTTATAAGAAGTTATAAGTTCACAAAATTGAAAAATTTCAAGCCATTTGCAAAGTTGCCATTTTGGGAAAGTGACTTGTAATGCAAACTTGCCATTTTGGGAAAGTTTTTCAACCTCCTCTTTTTGATTCAAAAATGCTTCAAATGAAAATTCTTGGTCATGAAAGTTGTAGATTGGATCATTCCCTTTTCAAAAAGTACAAGAACTTGATCTAATTCATCATAGAACTCAAGTTATGGCATTGCAAAGTTGGGAAAAATCACTAAATTTCACTTATGTACCAAAGAGGGAAACTTGCAAAATCTCATACCAAGGCAATTTGTGACCTCAAAGTGACTTCTAACCATTACACAAACATCATACATGACCTATAATTCAGAATTTCCCAAGGAATCTCTCACTTTCATGCCTTGGATCACAAGTATCATAAGCCATTTATCATAAAAGTCACAAAGAGGAAATTCTTGCAAGAATGATTCTTAGGGGTTTGTTTGGTTTCTAATCAATCTCAAAGTATCATAACAACATTATATGATCCACTTTGCTGCAAATTGCCCAAGGAATGTCACATGTCCATGACCAAAACTTTAAAATGCAACAAATTGTGAAAAAGGCAAAACATGTGACATCTCACCATTCATCCACTTCTGATCATTCCAAAGCATCCCATGGCCATCCTTAAAGCCAGCAGAACTCAGAGCAGCCCTAGGATAGCTTCTGTCACAGCCCATACTTGAAGTACACCAACCATTGACTTTTTGGCCAATTGCCCCATGCCATTCCCATAGTACATGTCAATTCCTCTGACTCTTTCCAATAGTTTAGGATTAGTTTATGGATCATAAAACAAGCTTCACATGAGCTCAGAACACACACACAATCAGATTTCACAAAATTGGCAAAAACCTTCATCTCTTCGAAACTCCTTCCACAGCCATCACACTTCAATTTTTTCTTCACTAACAAGTCACACATCATCCATAGAACCAAAATCAACCATTAAAATAGCCTGAAGCATCACATACACAAACCTCAAAAACCTGATATACCAGAACTGAAACTTCCAAATCAGCCACCATCAAAGGTTTTGAAGCACTCCATTGGTCTCAGGAGGTATAGAGGAGACTCTTTGCACGAAGGAAAGGTCTGGAAAGCTCATATTTGCAGTTCATCGTCTCAGGTAAGCTCAAGAACAAAACTTTTCAGAGCTTGTTTCTTTTGTTACAAAATGAAAATATATGTTATGCTGGTCATGTTGATACTCTTAGAATTAAAAATGATGAAGAAATGACTATTTTATGGCTCTCTGAAATTTCACCCGTGAAAACATTTTGATTCGATTCTCCTTGTTCTTGAGTTGTAAATGATGTTTGAGGGCTGATTTGAATGGGGTTTGGGTAGAGGATCATTTTTTGGGTGGTTGATTTGGGGTGGGGTGGCCTGTAGAGTGTTTTAGGGTTTTGGTCCCGCCAGAGAAGATGACCGGAGCTCCTCTCCGGTCACCTGAAAGTGTTTAAGCCCTAAACCCTAATTAATTTGCCAGATTGCTTCGTGGCCCTTGGATGAAGATTAGGTTAATTTTTGAATGGCTCAGATTAAGTCATTTAACCCTAATTCAGTTTTATTAAATTAATTAAGTTTAATTAGTTTAATTAAATCAAAATGAATCGCAGCCCTTAAAAAGCGCGCCAGTCAACCCTGGAACCCCAACTTCAAATCTGGATCATTAGATCTGTTTACTTTTACATTTAAATTAATTTTATTTCATTTTCTTGTCATTTAATTTGTGCATTTTATTAAAAATAGTAAAATACATCAAAAAATTCTGAAATTTTTTTATTAAATCTTTTATGAATTTTCAGAACCCAAAAATATTTTTATTTTTATTTTTTGCATTAAAAATTATTTTTAAATCATTTAAATGTTTATTTTTAATTAGTTAATGGAAATTAATTAATTAAAAATACATTTATGTATTTAAAAATCCCAAAAAAATTCAGAGAGCATTTTAAAACATTTACAAACATTTACAAACTCACAAAGCAAATTTCTTTTTGGTTTTGATCACACTTTGACAATTTTCATTTGAATTAGGGTTCTTTAATTTGAATATTTTTAACCCTAACTTCAAAAATTCATAACTTTTGATCCAAGTTGAGTTTGTGATTGGTTCTTTTTGCATTGTGTTATGCATACTTTCAAGCTTCTAAAAACATTTTTGTTTCATTTTTATAATGCATTTTCATTTTGTTTGGTATTTTTCCTTTAGGATCACCCTTAAAACCCTAGAAATTTGAGAAAATCATAAGTCCCTTAGGGTTTAGCTTCTGACCTCCCCCTTTGGGCAGTGAACTTGTATAGGTTTAGGGTTCTTTTGGTTTAATTTTCCATTTTTTATCTTGTCATTTGCTTCTGATTTTGAATTTTGCATTGCATCTTGTACATAAACCCTAATCTTTGCTTTCATTTGCATTCATTCTTCATATGCTTGCATACATGAACTTGCCATGATATTTTGTGCATCCACATGACATATAAGACATCTTAGGACACATTAGAATCATGTTTGATTATTGCATCATCCATTTGCCATGTTATGCATCCATTGCATTTCATAAGTTTTCATGAACTTTCATGCCTCCTTTCATGCCTCATTTGCATCTTCATTACTTGTATGATCATCCACATCTCATGACATCCATTTGTATCATCTCTTAGCATTATTTACATCTTGATATGCTTCTGACTTTGGTTTTCATCTTGGCATTTCATCCCATTTTCATTTCATTTCATTTCTTGTTGCTAACTTTTCAGGTGGTAAGTGTTTGAGAAATGAATTTGCCTTCACTTCTCATAATATCTTATCATCTCTTTTATGCATTATTTGCAACATTTTACTTGTGAATTAGAGTGAGCTTGCTCATTCATGCTCCTTTCTCTCTTTCTTTCTCCAAGCAACTTATCTTCTTAAGTGAAGTAATTTGACTTGCTTCTTTCTGCTTCTCCACCTTTCATCCTGCTTCTTCCTTGGTGGTTTTTCCTTGAAGATCTTCTTGCAAGCCTCATAAACCCTAGGAATACCCAAGCATGATAACAATTAGGGTTTGATTAGTCGCCCCATTAGTTTTACCTTTGTGTCATCTTTGTGTCTTCTCCTCATCTCTTAATCAAGGACTAAACCTTAAAGGTTTTAAGACTTTGTGATTAGGGTTATGCCTGCATCCTTCTATTAGGATGGAGTGTATAACTTTAATCCTAAGTTTTAAACCCTTAATGTGTTTAAATCCTTTAATTAATTCACCTAATAATCATCAAGACATCAAACTTGTAACTTGGGCCTTGCATTAGGGTTCTAATTCTTCCTTAATTGGTTAAGAAGGACTAACCCTAGTGTTAATGGACAAGTCCCCCTCAAGTTGTCTTACAAACCATAAAATCAACTTCTTAATATCATCATTAACTTAAAATCCATTTAACAAAGGTTTTGTATTGTCATGAGGTTAATCCCTAATCATGGATTAAGTTGAGGAGCCTTCCTCAGCTTAAATGTTCTCATCTATTATCCTTCTATTAGGATGGTGTAATGGGTCCATTAAATCCTTGATTATGGCTTAAACTCATTACCTAACACTAAACAAAAAGCTCCAAAACATCTAAATAAATGCAAGTAGGTAATGATCTTAATCCTACATCATGGTGATTAAGTGTGAGGTGCTTACTTCATATTTAAGGTATTCTCATTACCCCTAATCAGAGGGAAGACGTGATGAGTTTGCTAACCCTTGGTTTAGGCTTAAGCTCATTTTCTTATGACAATCACAAAAAGCAATAAAAGATTGAAAACATCAAAAGCAAACAATAATCGTCTCCTCCGGGATTCTTTTCTCACCTCATTCACTCACAAACGAGAACTTGCTTCTTCCGTCTAATGCAAGACAGTTTGCACCTGAGCCAGACAGGTCATACACTTGAGCATAGACAAGTAAGCAGTTCACAAGTCAATTTATCTTTCAGTCTCTTTGAGTCGAACTACGGTGTTCTGACTTCCTCATTGCACGAGAGGATACGTAGGCATAACTTAACAGTTATCGAACAAAAGTCTCTGTACATTCCCCCATCTTCCAGCATCATTCTTTTAAGCCTCATAGTCTTGAGCTTTGCATTCTTTTCTTACACTGACACTCTTTCATCTCACTTCACATTTCTTTTACATTGACACTTGCATTCTTTTCCAGCTTTTTGCACACAGAATAGCACTGACACTCCCCCTTTAAACACAAATCTTTTAAGCGTGGATCCCGACGAGTACGACGGACAATCTGGGTGCTAACACCTTCCCAGGTTGTAACCAACCCCCTTTCTCAGTTTCTCTGGTTCGCAATCGTCTTATCCATCTTTTCTTAGGTTTACGCTGCATTACCTTTTCTTCGGGATAAAAATGCCTAGTTGGCGACTCTTTTTCAGTTCATCTTCATGTTCTCTCTTTCGCCGACCGTTCGCGTCTGTACCCCTCTTGACCAGGTGTCATTTGGTGGGAGCGACAACATCTAAATTACATCTCAAGATTTAATGAAAGTTATGATTTTTCTAAGTTATCTAGGGTTTTAAGGTACCTAAAGGGGAAAAATGAAAATCAAATCAAAAATGCAGAAGAAATTTGTGACAAATTATGCTAGATACTACATGTCAAATGAAGATCAATGCAAAAAGAACCATTGTCATACCATTCTTTGTTAGGTAGAAAAGAATTCTTGAAATTAGGGTTCTAAAATGTGAATTTTATGAACCCTAAATTCAAGAAAATTGTCAAAGATTGTTCAAAACCAAAATAAAATTTGTGTGAATGGTATGATAATGTTTCTAAATGTCCAAATATGCAATGTGAATTTTTTTGGGATTTTTAGAAACCTAAATGATATTTTAATTAATTAATTTCCATTAATTAATTAAAATAAACATTTAAATGTTTTTAAAATGATTTTTAAATGCAAAAAATAAAAATAAAAATATTTTTGGGTTAAGAAAATTATTTGAAGTGAAAATGCAGAATAAAATATTTTTTAGAATTTTCTTGCTATTTTAAATAAATGCTGCAAAATATATGAGAAAAATTGAAATAAAAATTGAATAAAACAGAAGTAATTACATCTGATGGTCTGGATTTAAAACTGAGGATTTTATGTTGACCACGCGCCAGATCCTGTGGCTATAATTCAAACTGATCTAATCTCACTTAATTAATTAATTAATCCATAATTAAAACTAATGAAATGATCTTAGGCGTCCATCACACGCTGGAAAGTAAAATCAAACGGCCTACATTCAAACAAAGCCCTAACCCTAATTAGAACATTTAATCACTTTCAGGCCACCGGAGAAGAGCTCCGGTCGTCTTCTCTGGCTGCCCTCTCCCCTGAAAATCCCCAACTTTCACCCTAGGTCATTTCTAGAGCTCTAAGGCTCCAGATCAAACCCTCTCACTCTCTTAAACTCAAATCCACCCCTAAAACAGATTTATAATTGCTCATGAACAAGATTCGAAGGAAAGATTAAAAATGGCAAAAATTTCAGAACATTCATACAAACTCATTTATTAACCATTTTCGAAAATACAAAGCTCAGAGTGATCAATGAAGCATGCTCTTTCACATTGTAACATAAAAAAAGAGTTCTGGAAAAATGATTTGAGATGACTACCTGAGATGAAGCTTTTCAAACTTGAGCTTTCTGGCCACTTTCTTTGTGCAAAATGACTCCCTTTGACCTCCTGATGAAGCTTTGATGCTTGGAAGACCTTGAGAGGGGCTGGTTTATAAGATTACACTTCAACTGGCCAAGAATCGTGTTTTGTGTATGGGGTGTTCTTGGCTAGTTTAATGGTTGCTTTGTGGTCAGTGAGTGATTTTGAGATCAATGGTGAAATTGGTTTTGAGTTTGAAATCTTAAAATTCTTTGGGCAATTCTGAGTTTTATGCAATGTACAATGTTTGTATGATGATTAGAAGTGTGTTTGAAGTCACAAAATGAATTGGCAAGTGGTTTTGCAAAGAATCCTCTTTGGTGCATCTTTGAAAATCATGTGATTTTTGCCAACTTTGACAAGCCATAACTTGAGTTCCATAATGAATTAGGACTTGTTCTTGTAATTTTTGAAAAGGGAATGATCCAATCTACAACTTTCATGACCAACAAGTTTTCATTTGAAGCATTTTTGGTTGAGAAAGAGGAGGTTGACAAGCTTTCCCAAAAGTGAAAGTTTACATTACAAGTCATTTCCATTTTTGGCACATTTTGGTTTAGCTCACTTTCCTTCAATTTTGTGAACTTACAAGCACTTCAATGATCAAATAAAGATCATATAAATTCAATTTGATGAAAAATCCACTTTGGTTCCATTGATGAGGGCCTCAGATGCCCTGATTTTGCTCTGACTTGCTCAAGAAGTTACCCAGTGATTAGATGGCTTCCACAATGAATTTCTTCATCAAACATGGTACACATGATCCTTATAACATATTGAGACCAATAGAAACAAGAATGACCAAAAAATTTGGAGTTATGGCCTCTGAAACCAAAACCCTAATTTCAGGTCATCTGTGTAGTTAAACCCTGGCTATGCTTCCATGCTTTGCAAGTTCTTGTGATTCTTTGACTTCCTTGATCTTTAAAGGATATAATATGATGATTGAACATACATGGACCCTCTTGAGATGATCAATTTCCTTTGGAGTGGCTCAAATGGATCTTGGATTGCTCAGATCACAAACCCTAGATGCAGATGAACTTGAACTAATGCAGTGAAACAAAAAATGCAATATGATATGGTATGCTTAAACTAATGCAAATATGGAAAGATCACAAGCCATGGTGTGAAATTAGTGAGGGAAAATTTGGGGTGTTTACACTTCCCAGGTCGTAACTTACCCCCTTTCTCAGTCTCTTTGGTTCGCAACAATCTTATCCATATCTTTCTAGGTTTATGCAGCATTACCTTTTCTTCGGGATAAAAATGCCTAGCTGGCGACTCTATTCAACCTCAACCTTCAACATCGCCTCGTCAGTTTGCGTTTGCACCGGGATGAAAATCCGGGGAGCGACAAAAAGGATCAACACTTTCTGCTTAATGGTCGACACTATAAACCTGAGAGGAAGACAACACACACACTTTGTGGGGAATATCACACCAAAGAGCGGGGAATAATGATAAATGCAAGAATGCAAGCAAACGATGATATGCTTATGCGTATGAATATGATGACAAAATAGACATAAAGATAAGCAAAGGGTGACATAAACACCACAACAACCAGATACTCGACTAATCAGGGCAACAAGGCAGGGGATCATGCTGGAGATTTAAATCGAAATCCTGCAGGGGAACGTCAAAAGCCATTAAAGGAATAAAATCCTACTACAAGGCTTAACTCAATCTGAGGAAACATTTGCTAAGGATCCAACCCTCAAAGAAATATTCAAAAATTTGTGAAGGATGATATCAGAAATTCCACTCTAAGAGGACAACATGTCGGAGACACCTCAACAACACAAAATCTTCCACACTTTGGGGAAGGAGGGAAAAGTCCCTATTAAACTCTGGTGGGGACAAATATCTTCATAACTTTGTTTGGGGAAACAATATAAAGATCTACCATTGATGCCAATAAAGCATAGCCTACTGGAGTTTGAAACATCAACTCTGCATAGGGATACTGTAACGCCCCGATTCGATTTTCCCAATTTTTGTGGAGTTTTTTATTTTATTTGTATGATAATTGTTTTATTTTTGAAATTATCATGATGATATGATAT
Source organism: Lathyrus aphaca (assembly GCA_963966055.1). NCBI lineage: Eukaryota > Viridiplantae > Streptophyta > Magnoliopsida > Fabales > Fabaceae > Lathyrus > Lathyrus aphaca. The sequence goes on from OZ014521.1 coordinate 423,580,951, forward strand.
GTTGAGGAATTAATGTGATAATATGTTATGTTGTGTAATTTTACCGATTTGTGAATTTTCGGGTAAAATTGGTTTGGAGGGTATTTTAGGTATTTGTTAATTAGTGATAAGTTAGAAATTAGTAGAATTGGTAATTTTGTGAGAGAATGATATTTGGTTGGAAAGTAGAAAAATAGAAATAGAAAGTTATAAGTTGTGAGAAAGAGAAAGAAAAGAAAAGATAGAAAGAAAATAAAAGAGAAAGAAAAGGAGAGAAGAGAAAAGAGGGAAAGTTGGAAAAACTTCAAGATTGCTCCTAGGAATCGGTATAATCGGGTAAGGGTGATAAGCATTGTTATCTTAATATTGTGTATGATTATGTATGTGTTTGGTTGGTTGAGTTTTGGTTTTGATGGAAGTTTAGAGAAGATGAATAGTTAGGGTTTGAGAGAAATTGGTAGATTAATCGGTTAGAAATCGTTGTAATCAAAGTATGATGTTAGATATATGCTTTAGATCATGTTTATAGAAGTATTATGGAGATTGAGAAGGTTTTGGTAGGTCTGTTACGTAGCTGGAAATTCTGGAAATCGCAGTGGTCGCTCAGCGAGCTATCCCTCGCTCAGTGAAAGTTCTAGGGTTTTCCTCGCTCAGCGAGCCTGTAGGTTTTTGAGGGGTTATGTGTTTTAATCTGTAGCTTTAGTTTCGGGTATCCGTTTTTAGTGATCCTTATATCGATTCGAAGCTAGAAACGTGTAGAAAATAATGATGCTAAGAAATGAAATGTTTAGCCGACTTTGACCTGACTTTTCCGATAAAACATAAATGAATTAACTATGGAAATGTGGGTTGGTGTGATGTTGTAGCCGTTTGGCAAATGAATACATTGTTTGAATTGAATGTCAATGTATGTTAATTGAATGAGATGAATGCATAACAATATTGTGAATATGTATACATTTTCAAGAATGTTGTGTGTCATTTTGCATGTAAGCATAATGTATGCATTCTTGTGCTGTGGGATTCCTTGTGAATTCGTTGTAGCATCGTGTGCTCATGTGGAGTGTGAGCGATGACTACAACAAGATCGTGTGCCCATGTGGGGTGTGAGCGATCGGATTGTGTGCCCATGTGGGGTGTGAGCAATCCAGAAACATCGTGTGCCCGTGTGGGGTGTTAGTGATGCGTGATTTATTCACATTGGTTGTGTTCCCGTGTGGGGTGTGAGCAATCGGATTGTGTACCCGTGTGGGGTGTGAGAAATCCATAAACATTGTGTGCCCATGTGGGGTGTGAGCAATGGGGAATTTCTTATGCCCTACGGGGAGTTACTTTAGGTAACAAGCGATGCTTTCATTTGGTTCCTGAGTGAACCTGCTGAAATGTTGAGTCGGTACCGCATTTGCATCTACATAGAATCATGTGTCGGTCTCTATGAGTTGCATTTTATCATTTTAATTATGATATGCAGAAATAAACATGAATGTGCATATGTTTATTTGGAGTAATGTGGAAAGGATAGTATGTGTGATTAAACATACTTGTTTGTATATATGCATGTTTGATATGTGTATATGTATGTGATTTATACATTTGTAATGTATATGTGTGACTAAACATAGCTAGACATATGTTTATGCGGAATGAATAGAGTTGATGAATAAACATAAATAATGTAAGTTTATGTGAATTAGTGAATTGGTGCATGATGAATATGCTTGATTTTGTGTATGTACATGTTGCAATGTGTATAGGTGATAAGGAATGATTTGTGGTGAGAATACGCTTTATGTGCATTTTATATGTTGAGATATATAATTATAAGCAATGTTATTATGATAATGTTTCTCACCCTTCTACTGTTTTATGATGCTCTACGAGGCATTGCAGAGTAGGTTGCTGGATGGTATTTTTGTGAAGCTCGTCTTCATCTTTTGGTTCGTCGACTCTGATATGTAGCACCGGGTAGCTAGGGTTGGCTAGATGGCTTTTTGTGAATGCATTTGTATATGTATTTTTATGATAGATGTTTTATGTAAACATGGCATCATTTTGGTGATTCAGACTTGTGGATATATTTATGATAAGTATATAAGTTTGAAATTGTTATGTGGTTTCCGTTGTCATTTGAATTAAATGAATACGGGTGTAAGGATGAAATCCTTGTGTGTGCGAGTTACCCCGTTTGTTTCATATCTTTATTTTGCAGGTGTTCTATGATTTTATTTTCAAGTATAATGTGGCATTGCTCTTTTATACCATGTTTCAAATATACTCTGATGAAATTCTTAATATGTGTCTAAATGATTTAATTGCTTATTTGGGGTATAGAAAGGGGGTGTTACATTAAGTGGTATCAGAGCCAGTGTTCGAGTCAGTTGTGTCTGTCTTGATGTTGTTATGATTGAACTTTTGTTTAATCTTGTTGTTGTCCTTGGGAACAATCAGAATATGGCTGGTAGAAATGACAATACTATGACTGCTGCTTTGGAAGCAATGGCTAGGGCAGTGTAGGGAGCGCCAAATGTGAATGCTAATGATGAGTTCAGAAAGAATCAATCGCCGGTCTTCAAAGGAAGATTCGATCCTGATGGTGCTCAGAATTGGTTGAAGGAGATTGAAAGAATCTTCAGAGTCATGGACTATGCTGAAGAGAGTAAGGTGAGGCTTGGTTCTCACAAGCTGAAGGAAGAAGCCGATGATTTGTGGGTCGGTAGAAGTCAAGCTCTTGAGGAGGATGATGAAGAGATAACTTGGGAAGTTTTTCGTACTAAGTTCTTAGGGAAGTACTACCCTGAGAGTGTGAAGGGAAAGAAAAAGATGGAATTCCTTGAGTTGAAGCAAGGTAGTATGTCGGTAGTTGAATATACTGCTAAGTTTGTGGAATTAGTTCAGTTTCATCCTCATTATGCTGCTGCTACTACTGAGTTTTCTAAGTGTATTAAGAATTAGAATGGCTTGCGTCCTGAGATTAAGCAAGCTGTGGCATATCAGAGGATTAGAAGGTTTTCAGATTTGACTAAATGTTGCAGAATCTTTGAAGAAGATAGCAAAGCTCGTTCTACGCATTACAAGAGTGTGAATGAGAGGTAAAGTAAGCATCAAGCTAGAAGTGGGCCTTATGTGACACCTGCTGATAAGGGCAAACATAGAGGAAACTTTGATAAGAGATCTGGTGGAGGGAGTTCTGGTCCCGTTAAGTGTTACAAGTGTGGCGATCTAGGCCACAAGTCTTTTGAGTACGAGAAGAATATTGTAAAATGTTCCAACTGTGGAGGTCTTTGACATGCTACTACCGAGTGTAGGAGAAATGTTGTGAAGTGCTTCAATTATGGAGAAGTTGGTCACATTAGTACGAAGTGTACTAAGCCGAAGCAAGCTCAGGCGGGCGGAAAGGTGTTTGCATTATCAGGGAAGGACACTACTAGTGCAGGCCGTTTGATTAAAGGTACATGCTTTATTAATAGTACGACTTTAGTTACTATTATTGATACGAGAGCGACTCATTCGTTCATTTCTCTTGAGTGCGCTAAGCGTTTGAATTTGTTTATGTCTTCTTGGGGTGGTGAGATGGTTATTGAGACTCCTGCTTCAGGGTCGGTAACTACTTCTTTGGTGTGTGTAAGTTGTTCTTGGACCATGTATGGTAAAGATTTTGTTATGGATTTAGTTTGTTTGCCATTAGAAGGTTTGGACGTGATCTTAGGTATGAACTGGTTGCAATTTAATCGAGTTCAAATAGATTGTTATCATAAGTTAGTAAGGTTTCCTTCTTTGGACGATGATGAAGAAGAGAGTTTCCTATCCACGAAAGAGTTGAAGAAACTTTTAGTGGATGAAGCTCAATTGTTTGGTTTGTTTGCATCGTTGTCAGTGGAAAGAGAAATGGAGATAAGTAGGTTTCCAGTGGTGTGTGATTTTCTAGAAGTGTTTCCGGATGATATTAAGGATGTACCGCCGGAAAGAGAAGTTGAGTTTTCTATTGATCTAGTTCTGGGTACTAGACCGATTTCGATGGCACCGTATCGTATGTCAGTTTCAGTGTTGGTAGAATTGAAGAAACAGTTGAATGACTTGTTGGATAAGAGGTTTGTTAGGCCGAGTGTTTCTCTTTGGGGTGAATCGGTATTGTTGGTAAAGAAGAATGATGGAAGTATGTGGTTATGTATTGATTATCGACAGTTGAACTAGGTGACAATTAAGAACAAGTATCCGCTTCCGAAGATCGATGATTTGATGGACTAATTGGTTGGTGCACGTGTTTTTAGTAAGATTGATTTGAGATCAGGATATCACCAGATTCGTGTGAAAGAGGAGGATATTCAACAGACGGCTTTTAGGACACGGTATGGTCATTATGAGTATTTCGTGATGCCATTCGGAGTTTCTAATGCGCCAGGTGTGTTTATGGAATACATGAATCTTATTTTTCATGAACAGTTAGATCGTTTTGTGGTTGTGTTCATCGACGACATTTTGATTTATTCTAAGTCTCAAGGAGAGCATGAAGAGCATTTAAGGATTGTGTTACAGATTTTGAAAGAGAAACCATTGTATGCTAAGTTGTCAAAGTGCGAGTTTTGGTTGTCGAAGGTAAGTTTTATTGGGCATGCTATTTCTGATGGTGGTATTAGTGTTGATACATCCAAGATTGATGCAGTAATGCAATGGGAAGTTCCTAGATCGGTTACGGAGATTCGAAGCTTTTTAGGCTTAGCGGGTTATTATCGAAGGTTGATTGAAGGATTTTCGAAGTTGGCACTTCCGTTAACGCAGTTGACTTATAAAGGAAAGGCTTTCATTTGGGATATTAAGTGTGAAGAGAGTTTCATGGAACTTAAGAGAAGGTTAACAACGGCTCCGATCTTGATTTTGCCGAATCCGACGGAACCATGTGGTGTTTTGTCATGCTTCATTGTTTGGGTTAGGTGGTGTTTTGATGCAAGATGGAAAAGTTGTAGCTTATGCTTCAAGACAATTAAGGGTGCATGAAAAGAATTATCCTACGCATGATTTGGAATTAGCGGCTGTGGTTTTTGCTCTAAAAATTTGGAGGCATTATCTTTATGGTGCAGGATTTGAAGTTTTTAGTGATCACAAAAGTTTGAAGTATTTATTCGATCAAAAGGAATTGAACATGAGACAAAGGAGATGGTTAGAACTTTTGAAGGATTATGATTTTGGTTTGAATTACCATCTGGGTAAGGCGAATGTGGTGGTCGATGCCTTGAGTCGTAAGTTGTTACATATGTTCGCATTGATGATAAGAGAATGGGAACTTTTGGAGAATTTTAGAGACTTGAGTTTGGTTTGCGAGATGACGCCGAGAAGCATGAGACTTGGTATGCTACGTGTTATGAATGATTTTCTTGAAACCGTTTGTGAAAAGCAAAAGTTGGATTTGAAATTTGTTGATTTGATGATGAATGAGACTGAGGATTTCAAGGTTGATAATTTTGGAGTTTTGAGATTCTGTGGTCGTATTTGTATTCCCGATGATGAGGAGTTGAAAAAGATGATATTGGAAGAGGGGCACCGGAGTAATTTAAGTATACATTCGGGAGAGAATAAGATGTACCAAGATTTGAAAAATATCTTTTGGTGGTCCGGATTGAAAAGAGATGTGGCTCATTTTGTGTATGCGTGTTTGACTTGTCAGAAGTCTAAGGTGGAACATCAGAAGCCTGGTGGTTTGATGCAACCTATGGATATTCCGGATTGGAAATAGGATAGTATATCGATGGATTTTGCTATGGGATTTCCGAATACGCAAAGAGGTCATAATGCTATTTGGGTAATTGTCAATAGACTTACTAAATCTGCTCACTTTATTTCGATTGATATTAGTTATTCTTTGGAGAAGCTAGTCGAGATTTATGTATTTGTGATTGTGAAGTTACATGGAGTTCCTAAGAGTATTGTATCAGATAGAGATCCTAGATTTACATCGAGGTTTTGGGAAAGTTTGCAAAAGGCTTTGGGTTCTGAGCTAAGATTGAGTTCGGCTTACCATCCACAAATGGGCGGTCAAACCGAGAGGAAAATTCAATCGTTGGAGGATTTGTTGCATGCTTGTGTGCTAGAACAAGGTGGTGTTTGGGATAGTTATTTAACATTGATTGAGTTCACCTATAATAACAATTTTCATTCGAGTATTGGTATGGCATCATTTGAGGCTTTGTATGGTCGGAGATGTCGAACACCTTTGTGTTGGCATGAAACCGGAGAGAGAACGGTAGTTGGACCGGAGATGGTACAACAAACAACGGAAAAAGTAAAGTTTATTCGGGAGAAGATGGGAGCTTCTCAAAGTAGACAAAAGAGTTATCATGACAAGACAAGGAAGGATCTTGATTTTCAGGAAGGCGACCATATGTTCTTGAGAGTTACACCGGTTACGGGTGTGGGTCGTGCTTTGAAATCGAAGAAGTTGACTTCTCATTTTATTGGACCATATCAGATTACTGCACGAGTAGGTGTTGTGGCTTATCGTGTGGCGTTGCCTCTGAAACTTTCGAATTTGCATTATGTGTTCCATGTTTCGCAACTTCGGAAGTATGTTCCGGATCCGTCGCATGTTATCCCCATGGACGAGGTTGAAGTAAGAGATAATCGTATGGTGGAAGCTTTGCTGGTTAGGATTTTGGATCGTGAAATTAAGAAGCTAAGAGGCAAGGATATTGCGCTTGTGAAAGTGGTGTGGGGAGGCGCTGCGGAAGGCAATATGAATTGGGAATTAGAGAGTAGGATGCGCGAGTCGTATCCGGAGTTGTTTGGATCAGGTAATATTTTCGAGGACGAAAATTTCTAAAGTGGGGGAGAGTTGTAATGCCCCGATTCGATTTTCCCAATTTTTGTGGAGTCTTTTATTTTATTTGTATGATAATTGTTTTATTTGTGAAATTATCATGATGATATGATATGTTGAGGAATTAATGTGATAATATGTTATGTTGTGTAATTTTACCGATTTGTGAATTTTCGGGTAAAAGTGGTTTGGAGGGTATTTTAGGTATTTGTTAATTAGTGATAAGTTAGAAATTAGTAGAATTGGTAATTTTGTGAGAGAATGATATTTGGTTGGAAAGAGTAGAAAAATAGAAATAGAAAGTTATAAGTTGTGAGAAAGAGAAAGAAAAGAAAAGATAGAAAGAAAATAGAAGAGAAAGAAAAGGAGAGAAGAGAAAAAGAAGAGAAAATAGGGAAAGTTGGAAAAGCTTCAAGATTGCTCCTAGGAATCGGTATAATCGGGTAAGGGTGATAAGCATTGTTATCTTAATATTGTGTATGATTATGTATGTGTTTGGTTGGTTGAGTTTTGGTTTTGATGGAAGTTTAGCGAAGATGAATAGTTAGGGTTTGATAGAAAATGTGAGAAATTGGTAGATTAATCGGTTAGAAATAGTTGTAATCAAAGTATGATGTTAGATATATGCTTTAGATCATGTTTATGGAAGTATTATCGAGATTGGGAAGGTTTTGGTAGGTTTGTTACGCAGCTGGAAATTCTGGAAATCGCAGTGGTCGCTCAGCGAGCTATCCCTCGCTCAGCGAAAGTTCCAGGGTTTTCCTCGCTCAGCGATCGAGAGGGCGCTCAGCGAGCCTGTAGGTTTTTGAGGGGTTATGTGTTTTAATCCGTAGCTTTAGTTTCGGGTATCCGTTTTTAGTGATCCTTATATTGATTCGAAGCTAGAAACGTGTAGAAAATAATGATGCTAAGAAATGAAATGTTTAGCCGACTTTGACCCGAATTTTCCGATAAAACGTAAATGAATTAATTCTAGAAATGTGGGTTGATGTGATGTTGTGGCCGTTTGGAAAATGAATACATTGTTTGAATTGAATGTCAATGTATGTTAATTGAATGAGATGAATGCATAACAATATTGTGAATATGTATACATTTTCAAGAATGTTGTGTGTCATTTTGCATGTAAGCATAATGTATGCATTCTTGTGTTTTGAGATTCCTTGTGAATCCGTTGTAGCATTGTGTGCTCATATGGAGTGTGAGCAATGACTACAACAAGATTATGTGCCCATGTGGGGTGTGAGCGATTGGATTGTGTGCTCGTGTGGGGTGTGAGCAATCCAGAAACATCGTGTGCCCGTGTGGGGTGTGAACGATGGGTGATTTATTCACATTGATTGTGTGCCTGTGTGGGGTGTGCGCAATTAGATTATGTGCCCGTGTGGGGTGTGAGCAATCCATAAATATTGTGTGCCCATGTGGGGTGTGAGTAATGGGGAACATCGTGTGCCCGACGGGGAGTTACTTTAGGTAAAAAGCGATGATTCCATTTGGTTCCTGAGTGAACCTGCTGAAATGTTGAGTCGGTACCGCATTTGCATCTACATAGAATCATGTGTCGGTCTCTATGAGTTGCATTTTATCATTTTAATTATGATATGCATAAATAAATATGAATGTGCATATGTTTATTTGGATTAATGTGGAAATGATAGTATGTGTGATTAAACATACTTGTTTGTATATATGCATGTTTGATATGTGTATATGTATGTGATTTATACATTTGTAATGTATATGTGTGACTAAACATAGCTAGACATATGTTTATGCGGAATGAATAGAGTTGATGAATAAACATAAATAATGTAAGTTTATGTGAATTAGTGAATTGGTGCATGATGAATATGCTGGATTTTGTGTATGTACATTTTGTGATGTGTATAGGTGATAAGGAATGATTTGTGGTGAGAATACGCTTTATGTGCATTTTATATGTTGAGATATATAATTATAAGCAATGTTATTATGATAATGTTTCTCACCCTTCTGTTGTTTTATGATGCTCTACGAGGCATTGCAGAGTAGGTTGCTGGATGGTATTTTTGTGAAGCTCGTCTTCATCTTTTGGTCGGTTGACTCTGATATGTAGCATCGGGTAGCTAGGGTTGGCTATATGCCTTTTTGTGAATGCATTTGTATATGTATTTTTATGATAGATGTTTTATGTAAACATGGCATCATTTTGGTGATTCAGACTTGTGGATATATTTATGATAAGTATATAAGTTTGAAATTGTTATGTGGTTTCCGCTGTTATTTGAATTAAATGAATACGAGTGTAGGGATGAAATCCTTGTGTGTGCGAGTTACCCCGTTTGTTTCATATCTTTATTGAGCAGGTATTGTATGATTTTATTTTCAAATATAATGTGGCATTGCTCTTTTATACCATGTTTCAAATATACTCTAATGAAATTCTTAATATAAGTCTAAATGATTTAATTGCTTATTTGGGGTATAGAAAGGGGGTGTTACAGATACCACCTTGTTGAGGAAAAGTAATAATCTGTCGGGGATGGGGAAAGCTTCCACGATCCTTGTTGGGGACAGAAGTGTTCTTAATCAAACTCATTCAGGGAATAATCATCATACTTTTCCTGCTCCACTCGAGAAAAGAGTCATGCCACTTTTGCTTTGCTTGGGGAAGGAGTTATGCCACTCTTGCTCTGCTTGGGGAAAGAGTGTAAAACTTGTTGAAGATCAAATAGAAATCTGCTGGAAACCATCACACGCAGACCTACTAGGGATCTATGGAGTTCATTCATCACTGAAAATTTGGACTTTTCAACCCATGTGGGGTTACCAGAAGTTAACATCATATCAAACCACAGTTACGAGGGATTTTAAATCAATACCCCCCAAGAGGTGAAAGAAAACCTCTAAACTAATTGTTATACCAATACTTCTGCTAAGGGATGAAACTAACTCAAGCTGAGGAACAAGAACTCGGTTGAAGATTCCCAATGCTTCTCAAGTCAAAGATAAACTACTGAGGAAGAGATCAAAATTCAGCTGGGGATTTTCAAGAATATCCCTTCCAACAACTCTTCTGGGGAAGGAATCGGAACTATGAGCATTCACAATCGCCTTTCATGCTGGTGGGGTCCAAAACATCATTAACATCAACATGCCAGGACCATTCAGGAATTCCATAAGGACACAATCAGATCCATCTCTGCTTTGGGAGAGACACGTTACACACATTCAGACTTCACCATCCCTGGAATCACTATCGATATCCTCTTTTTGTTCTTATATCAAAAGAAAATGTTTTTATAATCTTCAAAGATTAAATTTATTAAATTTGTTTCAAAAATCATCATCAACAGAAATTTTGTAAACATAAACAGTATAAAGAATTGCAAACAATTGGATAAAAGCTCAAATTCATTGATAGAATGGTAGTCAACAAATGGAATGACTCCATGGATCATTACAAGTTTGAAAAATGGTAAATACATAGAAAAGGGCTACATTGGAATACAATGAACACTATTCTCCCTATCAACTTTGAACTCCACTGTGTCTGAAACTTTAGTCAAGTATGAGTGAATAAGACTCTTTGATGGGAAATCTTATGAGGGATAGAGTCTGAAATCCTCAGTCTCTACAAGTGATCTAGTCTGTTGACGCAGTTACTTTCCATGATCCCTAACTTTTGCCTAGATTTTCCTTTCAGGTTTTCAATCTACCGAGATAATTATTTCTGTTTATGTCTCTAATTTTTTCCTGGACCTCCCTTTCGGGTTTTCAATCCACCGAGACGCTCATTTTTGCCTAAGCCACCCTTTTGGGTTTTCAACTTAGCGAGTTGTTCTTTTATTTTTTAGGCGAAGTATTTCTTGACTGCATCCGCATTCACAGGACGAGTGGTCTCCTAACCATCCATAGTTGCAAGAAATAATGAACCGCCAGAGAAGGCTTTCTTAACAACATATGGTCCATCATAGTTCGGAGACCACTGCCCCGAGAATCTGTAATGAAGGACTGAATCTTTTTTAGCACGAGGTCGCCTTCTCTGAATACACGAGGTTTGACCTTCATGTCAAAATATTTCTTCATTCTTTGCTGGTACAACCGACCATGACACAAAACTGTTATTCTCTTTTCCTTAATCAAATTCAACTTATCAAATCTACTCTGACACCATTCAGTCTCAGTCAACATGGCTTCCATCAGAACTCTCATTGATGGGATCTCAACCTCGACGGGGAGCACTGCTTTTGTACCATAACAAGTGAGAAAGGGGTTTCCCTATTGAAGTGTGGACCGATGTACGATACATATGCAAAGCAAAAGGGAGCATCTCATGCCAGTCCTATACGTCATAACCATCTTCTGAATGATCTTCTTAATGTTCGTATTCACAGCTTCAATAGCCCCATTCATCTTCTGTCTATAAAGAGAGGAGTTATGGTGTTGAATCTTGAATTCTTCACAAAGCTCTTTCATCATCTTATTATTCAAGTTCGAACCATTATCAGTAATGATTCTATTTGGAACACCATATCTGCAGATAATGTTATTCTTGATAAACCGAACCACAACTTGCTTGGTCACATTAGCATATGATGCCGCTTCCACCCACTTGGTGAAGTAGTCAATTGCCAAAAGAATAAAACAATGTCCATTCGAAGCCTTGGGTTCAATCATACCAATCATATCAATTCCCCACATAGAGAAAGGCCACGGGGAAGAGATTACATTGAGATGAGTTGGCGGCACATGAATCTTATCAACATACACTTGGCACTTATGGCACTTTTTCACATACTTGCAAGAGTCAGATTCCATTGTCATCCAATAGTAACCTGCTCTCAATATCTTTTTAGCCATTGTATGCCCATTAACATGAGTACCAAAATATCCTTCATGAATTTCTTTCATTATCAGGTCTGCTTCGTGTCTATCCACGCATTTGAGCAAGACCATGTCAAAATTCCTCTTATAAAACACATTTCCATTCAGGAAGAAATTGCCTACCAATCTTCTCAAAGTCATCTTATCATTATCGGATTCCCCAAGTGGATATTCCTAACTCTAGAGAAAACATTTAATATCATGATACCAAGGTTTGTTGTCATGGACCTATTCAACCACAAACACATGAGTTGGTCTTTCAAGCCGCATCATTCTGATCATGGGAACGTCATTCCATTGGTGCACCTTTATCATAGAAATTATAGTTGCCAAAGCATCTGCCATCTGATTTTCATTGCGAGGCACATAATGAAACTCAAATTTAGTGAAGAAAGTTTATATCCTCCTGACATAATCTCTATAAGGGATCAAGTGAGGTTGATGAGTTACCCACTTACCCTTGATCTGATTGATTACCAAGGTGTAACACCCCAAATTTGACCTCTCTTGTTTAGCATCGTCATCATATAATAATCATCAGCAGCATGTCATATCCTTAGCATATTGCATAGAAAAATGAAGCATAGTACTCGCATGTTCCAGCATAAGGCATATGATCAATCATCATGGAAATTCAAAGCTCACATGGCATGTTACAAGTTTGATATCATGGTCAAAGCCTTAAAAGGGATTGAGGATCAAAATCAGGCCAGAACGGTTGGCGTAGGGTTATTCCTAAGGTTTCCCACCAAAGGGAGGGAAAATTCAAAATTCATTGCTATTAACCGGTTAACGCTTTGGTTAACCGGTTAACGGCTGCGAATTTTGAATTCCAGCAGCAAATTTAGCATGTGCTTTGGCTCCAAATTTCCAAATTTCTGATTTTTTTTTTATTCATTTGAATTAGGGAGAAGGATCTAGATCATTTATCCAAGCCTAATTCCATTTCTAAATCCTAATCACTTTACCAAACCATATTTTTTGGATCCCAAGCCTAAATTTTGGGCCCCAAACCTAAACCATATTTAATGCATTTCTCTCCAAACTAAGAGGGGGCTTCTCTCATTTTTTCACTTCTCATTCTGAATTTTCACTCTTCTCTCTCACTTTTCTCTCTCAATTTTCCAAATCACTAAGAGTTCTCTTTGAAGATCACATAACTTTGCATTAAAGTGTGTAGATCTTGGAACTAGACCTCCATCCATAGCTCCTTTGCATCATTTTGCTGGTTTAATTGGTGATTCAGATCTGGTTTGGGAATTAGAAGTGCTTTTGGATCCAAAATTCTGCATCAAGACCTTTTGCTTGCATTTATTTTGCATGGAGTGTGAAGCTTAGCACCGGATCTTCAAAGTTCTCCGCGAGATCTCTCATTTCCGGCTCAATCAACAACTACCAAAGCATACCTCAGCTTTGTAGGTTGGTTAATTTCAGATCTAGCTCTGTTTTAGCCTATTTGCATGCTTGTGTTTTAGATCCACCATGTGCTTGCGTATTTACTTGTGTTGCTTGAATTGATTGGTTGATTTGTAACCGGATCCGTGTGTTATTGTTCATGAGCTTGATGATGCTAATTAATGTGAATTGATCCATTTATTTCATGCATAATTGATTGCTGGTCTGGTGTGTGATTATTTGGATAAGCTGGTTTTGAGCTGATTTTCTGCAGGAATTGTTGTTGTTTTGACAGTGTTAACTGGTTAACGCTTTGGTTAACCGGTTAACGCATCCTTTTTATTTGTTGTTTTCTGCAGGTTCGAATTGGTTAACCGGTTAACGCTTTGGTTAACTGGTTAACACTGAAGCAGAATGCCATTTTGGAGTTGTTTTGGGCTTGTTTGATCCCCTTACTTGTTTTAAATGCCATGGATCATTATATGATCATTGAATATGATTGTTTAGGGTGATTTTCTTGCTAGTTGATGCATGTCTTCCATGTTCTCGACACGTAAATGCTTGTATGTGCAAAGTTTGGCATGTTTGTTTAACTTGGTTTTCTAGAATTTTGAGCATGCCAATCCCATGATTATATTGATGAACATATGTTGGATTTTGCTAACACTTGCAGGGGCTCATGGTAAGAGAAGTGTGGATGTTTATCCACATTTCAACTCTTCATCTTTCCTTTTTAAGTTGCATTCTCTTTGTGTTTTTATGTGCCTTATGCCATCATGTGATGCAACTCTTTTCTTCCCCCTTTAGGAGCAACTTATCTCCTTTAGAGGAGTAAGTTGCTTGCTAGATTTCCTCCTCTTCTTCTTGCTCCTCTTTGGTTCTTCTTTTCTCTTAGGATAGTTGAAACCTCACTAACCTTAGGACCACTTTTGCATGATAACTTTAGGTTTAGTCTTTCCCCATTTTAGACTTTTACCTTTTTGCTCCCTTTGGTTTTTTCTCTTCTCATCTCAAAACAAAACCTAAAAAAAACATTAATAAAGAAAGAAGTGACTTCTTGTGTAGTATCCTTATTCCATGGGGCATATATATTCATTCCATCTTGGAATAGTGCATTTGTCTAACATGATGCACAAGTCGGATCATGAAGTCATCTTCATCAAGAAAAAACCCTAAAAAATACTTCTTCATTTTTAATCACTAAGATACTTAATAAATTCAACAAGTCAATGAATTTAGGCCCTTGCCCTTGGAAACAAGTCTTGGATAAATTCTCCTTACTTGGTGTGCTTGTTCTATTATTCCATCTTGGAATGTAGTAGCAAGTACACATTCCATAGAAACGAGCTTGAGTTCATTCTCTTGTCCACACCAATAAAAGACTTCTAAAAAACACAAACAAACAATAAGCGTCTTTCCTTCGGGAATTCTTTTCTCATCTCCTTCGCTACGTCCGCGAACTTGCTTCTTCTTGTCATTATGCAAGACGGTTGCACACTCGTCGTCTGAGCCTGCAACACCTGAGCATTGGCATAAGAAGTTCAAGCCTTAATTCACAAGCAACCTTTTCCACCCCTAGTTAGGGGAACTACAGCCTCTCTGATCCTCATGTCCAGATGAGGTACGTAGGCAGCGGGGTAGGGCCCGTTCGAGCACAATCTTTATTTTCCCTACATTTTTCCTTTTCATTTCTTTTTCAGTTCCTTTTCTTCACAACAGCCTTCATTCCTTCACCCTTTGAAGCTTTTTCTTTGCAAGCGTGGATCCTGTCGGGTACAGCGGAGGATTTGGGGTGCTAATACCTTCCCAGGTCATAACCAACTCCCGAGCTCAGTTTCTTTGGTTCGCATGACCCGTGTCCTTCTTTTCTTTTCTTCTGGTTTGTGCAGCATTACCATTCTCGTTCCTTTGGGATAAAAATGTCTGGCTGGCGACTCTAACCTCTTTCTGCGCCACTTTCGCGTTTGTAATAGGAAGAAAATCCAGGGAGCGACAGCTGGCGACTCTGCTGGGGAAGTCTTAACCAGAGTATCTTCGGTTCCCCTTGAGAGTCTCTCCTAGCGCTTGCGTGTTTCTGTTTCATTGGGTGTTGATTGTTTGTTGTTGTGTGTTTATTTTACTGTTGTTTATTTACAGTTTTATTTACAGCTTTATTTATTGCTTTCAGTATTTATATTCATGCATCATATATTATACTGGACTGTCTGGCTGTGCTGGTTTCCTTTTTTCTGTAGATTTGGGAACTGTTACTGAGAGATGAGATCGTAACCAGGGCTCGAGTGCACCCTAGGACTTAGAGTGGACAGTCACTTTGGCTTCATGGCATCTTTCTATGTTGGTAGTAGTGAGTTCCACACCCAGACTTGCGACCATCTTGGAAATGTATTGATGCCGGAATCTTTCTGGGGTCATACACAACCTTGATAGTTATGTGCATCTGGGGACCGATCATTTAGGACTTGTGTGGAAACATCCCTCTCCATTGGTGACAGTGGCAGACCATATTTTGTGGCAAACCCATTCGCACCCGAGGGCCCACTGGGAACTCACATAAGATGGCCTGGTTCTTTTATAGGAACTCAGTCAAAGCATCTGGTCGTATGACGATAGTATTGTACCCTTCAAGGTGAATGTACTATTGTTTCTCAATTCCAGCGCTTGAAGCTGGGAACTTATAAAGGATGCTTGTTTTTCCCGGACTCACGTTGAGGCCTCCCTGAGTAGTACATAATGCCAAACTGATTCCCCGAATTGGTCATGAGCCATTTCTCGGAAATGGTGAACGTATTATTGCTATTCGGCTTTGAGAGTCTGTGATGTTTGACCCGTAGCACACCCGTGAGATTGGGAGGGGTTTACAGGTTGGCAAGAACCCTTGACCTCATCATACCTTCATTACCAGTACAGGCTTATGTTCTGATACGGTTACTTTGATCCCAGAGTTCTTGAGTTTATCTGGTCCTTGATCTGGTTTAACTGAGATTATATGAGTGCTTATGGGTTATTATTCAGAGGATTCGGGTTTCTGATCACTTGGCTCTGACGTCCAGTTTCCAGATAGTTCCGGATTGATCATATGTCCTTGCATGTGCATTGCATCATTCCATCATTAATCATGTTTTGTTTTCATTCACAAGTTCATCTCACTGTTTCCGGTTCTGGTATACTGTTTAGAGATGGAAGATCCTCGGAAACAAAACATTCATTTCAAGTTTTTCTTAAGGTCGGGGGTCAAAAGCCGTCTGGATTTCTTTGCTAAATACCGGAACCGGGGCATGAATGACCTTGAGATTGAAAGCACAAACAATTGCATTGCATACATATCACATTTCTTCTTCTTTTGCAGGTATAACCACAGGTTCCTAATGTCCTTTCTGTTGTAGGCACTCAAGGACAAGTTCTTATCTTGGTCAGATTTCTTGACAGAATGGCCAACTTGAGTCAGAATTCCCAGAACATGAACTTTGAACAACTCCGGGCGGAAGTAGCTGAAATGAAGGCCCAGATGGGGCAATTCAGGGCAGAGGTACAAGCTTTGTCACAAGGCCAGAAATTATTGAAGGAAGAGTTTGACATGATGAAAACTCAAACGAAGTTGTTGACAGGGATCATGAAGGCCTTGCTAAAGAAAGAAAATGGTCAAGCGTCCGTTTCTTCACCAGAAGGTCTCATTTCTCCTATCTCTTTGAGATTTCCACTGAACCAAGAGTTGCCAGGTGGATTTTCTCCATAACATGAATTTCCTCACCAGGAGTCACCAACTGGATTTCCAAAAGAGCCCAGAGCAGAGATTAATCACTCCTTGCCTGATCCAAATGAGGTGAATGATCATATGCCAGTTGCGGCCAAAGAAGTGAGCATTTTCTTTCCGTATCAAGGAACTTCCTTAGCTCATACACCTTGGTTTCCCAAAGAAGGATTTCAGCAGATGTCAGGTGTATCTCCTCCCGTGGTGGCAACCCGTTCCCGACAGAAGCAAGAGAGAGTTATTGATCAGGTGCCCATGTCTTATGCTGAGTTGTGCCCACAGTTGCTCCAAATAGGATTGATTGAATGTCGTGAATTATTTCCTCCTACTGGTGAACTCCCCCAAGGTTGGAATCCCTATGCCTACTATGTCTTTCACTCTGGGGCTCAAGGACATGATATCAATGATTGCAGGGCATTCATGCATCAGGTGCAAGACTTGGTTGATGACGGGGTAATTAACTTTCAGCCAATTGACGTGAAAGTGTCACAAGTAAGCACTGCAGAGGTAGCCGAGTTTCATTCTTCCGAAGTTATCACTCAGGGTGAATCTTCTAAAAGGCTACAATAATGATCTTCTTTGGTTCCTCGTCCAAATCTGGGTAAGAAAGTGCAATGGCCTGCTAGGCATTCGAAGCAGCATCAACAATAGACTGCTCAACCACAACGAAGGCCTTATCCTCCGAGAGTTTCACAAGCTGATCGTATTCTTGACCCCATCTCAATATCCTACACTGCCATGTTGTGTCAACTGTTGAGGTTTGATCTAATCCAGTTGTGGACTTTGGCACCACCAGTAGGAAATGATACGATGAAAATGCACGTTGCGAGTTTCACTCAGGTTCCCCGGGGCATGCAACAGAAGAATGCAGGGCTTTACAATGGAATGTTCAAGATCTGATTGACTTAAAGGTCATCACACCAGATGGTCAGCTAGGGAGGCAAAGACTCATGGATTAGAATTGATGCTTGTAGGTTTTAGCTCTTTCATGTATCTGATTACCCTCAGGCTTGTTGAGGGAATCTTTGTTACTGTAGTTATTTGTGTTGGTTTTCAGTACCTTGTATGACTTTGCTCTTCCGGGATTTTCTATGATTATGTGTTTGGATTTCTGAAGCAATGGTTCCTTATCCATGCACTGACACTCGGTCGCAGGAGGGTCCTTATGTTGGATCTTGTTTGCAATGTTTCTTTTGATAGTGTTCTCTCATTGGATGTGTTGCGGAGCATTTGCATAGCATAACATCTTGCATAGAATATCATTCTATCTTTGTTTTTCAGGTACCCTGGCAGTTTCTCATCTTTATTCCATTTCAGGCAACAGTGTTAGCAAAGCAGAACCGGAATGGCAGATCAGGTACAAGCTGAGCTCGTAGAATTGAAGGCTCGTATGGAGCAGTTCATGACCTTGATGACGGGGATGGCCCAGAGGCAAGAACAACTAAGGTTTATGGTCGAGCGGCCAGAGAATGAGATTCCTGAAGATGGCAATCAGAAAAACCATAACGGAGCTCCAGGCGGAGACAATGACCGTAATGTTGGCTACCTGGACGGACAAGAAGATCAGTTTACTTTGATTGATGATGAGATGGATCAACCTAATGTTGATGTGGATCGTCGTTTCGATGAGCTTGCTGAGAAGATAGAGGCCATTAAATCTCAGAACTCTATAGGTTTTGATGTTGCGGATTTGGGGTTAGTTCTTGGAGTGAAGATTCCTCACAAATTCAAGCCCCCTACTTTTGAAAAGTATAACGTCAATTCTTGTCTGAAAACGCACATCCAGTCTTACTTCGGGAAGATTTATGCCCATACAGATGATGAGAAGTTATGGATGTTTTACTTCCAAGACAACCTATCTGGGGAATCTTTGGACTAGTATATGGGTCTGAACAAGAATATTGTCCGAAGCTGGAAGGACTTGGCAGAAGCTTTTGTGAAACAATACCAGTTTAATCTTGACATGGTGCCTAACCGCATTCAAGTCCAGAGTCTTTCTCAGAAGAAGTCTGAAAGTTTCAAAGAGTATGCTCAGAGATGGCGAGAGATGGCCGCCCGAGTGCAACCCCCACTGTTTGAGAGGGAGATGGCTGACATATTCATGAGCACTTTACAGGGTATATTTCTGGACCGTCTAGCTGCTTGTCCATCTACTGGATTTGCTGATATTGTGATCGCTGGCGAGCGGGTTAAGAGTTTGCTAAAACTCGGGAAGATTCAAAACTACAGCGCGTCAGGTTCAGGCACCAAGAAGCCCTTCGCCAATGGTCAGAGCAAGAATGAAGGGGAAGTTGGGGCAACATCTCATCAATGTGGAAAAGGTAGAGGATATCATCCACGTCGTCAGTAAGTAGCTTATGTGGCTACGACCCCGAATAATCATCTGATGCGTCAGACAAGACAAAGGAACCCTCAACAGGGTCAACGTCAGCAAAGGAGAGAATTAGTTCTTGACCCTCTACCATTGTCTTATACTGATGTACTTCAGCATCTGCTTCAGTTGAAATTGATTGAGCTTCACAAGTTGTCTCCACCTCCTTATCCATTTCCAGAGGGATGGGATTCCAATGCCCATTGTGACTTCCATTCTGGGGCACCAGGACACCATATTGATGGATGTAAAGCTTTTCACCGCAAGGTACAAGATTTGATTGATTCGAAAGCTGTTAATTTCGCTTCGTACAGATGAAGTAGAGGATTTTGTCTTGGTTAGAGTGTGTCAGAGAAGAATTAAAGCAACCAAGCCAGAAGCATCAGTAATGGCAGTCAGTTGTTTTCTTCAGTGCATTTCCTCCCTACTGAGGGGAACTACGTCGCTCTGATTCTTCATTGGTCTTTGGTCAATGGAGATACGTAGGCAGAAGATCGTCAGGTCTTTCCGAGCAAATGTATGTGACAATTTCATTTTTGTGTCACTCTTTTCTTCAGACGTCTCGTTTTAATGTTTGAACGTCGAAAGATTAAGGTCATAACAATTGGTAATGAAGTTCGGCTCTAGACATGTGGCCATTTGTTAGAAGATTGCAAGTTCAGGGAAAAAGTTGTTGACTACTGAAAGTATTCAAGATCAACAGGTCTAGACGGAGTCAAGTCTCCTCAACGATGGCATTGCTCAGTTTCTTTACTGCATTTTCATGTGTAGCTCTTATATGTTTGTTTGAACATTTGTATGCATGCATGAATTTTGTTTGTTCTTGAATGTTAATTAATGAAATGCACATGTTTTTCTTGAAGTAATTCATTCGTATAATTTTGTGTGTGCATTGTAATACCAATTGTTGTTCTTAAACTCTATGATGGAGGATGACGAAATGAAAACGCAAAAATCTCCAATTGTGTGATCTTGAATAAAACCATGTTGACGATGTACAAGATTTGTTTCAAATTCCCAAACACCAAAGATATAAGGGAGATAAACCTTCGTTAACCCCTTTGAGCCTTGAAGTAGGAGTATCTTTTCACATGAAAAAAAACGATAACATTTAACCTGGGGCAGGTAGGTGTCAGCTAGTTGGACCGAGCGTTCAGACTTTCACAAAAGGAGTGTATTTAAGGATCCATTACCTTTCCTTCCAGCACATTAAGAGGTCCAAAGACCAGAAACCACAATGGTTATACCAATCAAGAGGTCCAAAGACCGGAAACCAAAACGGTTATCCATCATCGACCAAAAAGTGAGACAATCACAACCTTACAAAACAATCAGGACAAACCTATGTCACACGATTTGTTCGGAAAAAAAAAA
Source organism: Lathyrus aphaca (assembly GCA_963966055.1). Lineage (NCBI taxonomy): Eukaryota > Viridiplantae > Streptophyta > Magnoliopsida > Fabales > Fabaceae > Lathyrus > Lathyrus aphaca. The sequence continues at coordinate 423,601,492 of OZ014521.1, forward strand.
GGAGAAATAAATAGCCCGCTAAGTCGAAACTTGAAAACAAGCGAATTAGGCAAAAATTAGGGCATCCCGCTGGACTACAATTGCAAAAGATTCACAAGAATTAGTCCAGGCAAAAGTTAGGGATAAGCAAAAGAATGAAAAAAAACGAAAGACGAAAAGGATTACACAAGAAAGATCCTCAAACAAGAACAAAGTCGTGTAATACAGACACACGAGACAATAGGGGTGATTGACTCCCAACAATAACCTCAGTGGCGCTTAAACAGTTATTAGCATTGGTTCCTCAATCATCTCGAAACCCTTAGGAAAGGTGAGCGCTTGCGAAAGCTAGTTGAACATAGGAGTGGAAGAACATCATGAAGGGGGTGAGCACAAATAAACTTCGAGCATATATCCTTTGTTTCTATAACCGTGAACCAGGACACGATACAACCCTCAAAAGTACTAATTGAAACACGGTTAATTCGAGAGCGTTCCACCATGAGATAGCGTTCCTGACTCCTATGAGTTGTGCTAAAAGACCTTTGTTGGTATTGCATATGCATGGTTTATTTCAGGAAAACTTGTGTTATATCTTAAATAGTGGTTCGTTCACAAACTTGTGTTGCATTAGAATCTTCATTCTCTGAATAAAACATTTTCTGCTTGCATACATTAGTTCGGCAATCACAGAAGTTCACATGAGGAATTTTAGCCCAGAAACTTAAATCTTGCCAGGTGGAGGAGTCTGAAACTTCTGAAGGACAATCATGGAAATTTGCACTTTTTCCGAGAAACTCCTATGATATAAAGATTCTTCTAACCAGTTGGATCAGATGCATCCAATCCGGGGCAATCATATTGAGAAAATATCTCACGGTTCAGCCAGTCTGGGCAATGCTTTCGAGATTTAAGTCTCTCAAAAAGCATTTAGTCTGAGCATTCCCACAGAGAGTGCAGTTAATCAAAGGAAGTTATTTTAAGGCTCATACTGGAGTGGATCATTCTCAAGACATATGAAGTTGGTCTATGAAAGCCATTATCCAGCTTATCCTTGATGCAGGACACTGGGGCAGAATAACTCACGATGATGAAGGCTTGTCCGTGAGCCTTATCCAATCAAATCCCTTTGTAGACCAGGAGGTCTAAGGCAATCATTTCAAGATTCAATAAATCTCCCCAAGAGTTTGAAGACACCAAGGCATTGCGGGCGCCAGGTCTTCTGTAAAATCCTCTTGAGTTGATGTCTGAACAGTCAGCTAGTACAAGAAGAAAGACGTCACCATAACATATTCCCCAAGCATCTTAGTCTCCCTAGCAAGAGACACTTTGCAATTCCTATCTCCAGCAGAGGGGTGATCCTTAGCATCCCCAGTAAAGTCTAAGTGGAATCTTCCCCAGCTGAGTCAGAGTAGGGTGGTATCCCCAACAGAACTTCAAATCCAGTCGAATAGTTCTCATCTCCGAGCGGACTTTATGTCAGAATGGGATATTCCCAGCAAGAAGCCGAATGCCTAATTCCCCACAGAGCTATAATTGTCAGAACTCTTTCCCTAGAAAAGGTTATTTGACCAAGTATTCTCCCAGTCGGGTCGGAAGATCGTCATTTCCCCACAGAGTTTCAGGATTGGTCCGCAATCATCATTGAAATATCCCCAGGGAGGTCGCCAATTTATTTTTGGCCAGTGTGACAAATTAATGCAGACATTTATTCACATTTCATTCCTCAACCAAGTATTTCCAGGATATCTTGGTCATTTCCTCAACAGAATGTTGGTCAGAATGTTCTCATACCCAGCGAAGTTACAAATGGTATTCTCATTTGCTGAGTTGTTACTCTCTTCTCAAATCAACTAATATTGTATTGATCGCGTCGTCCCGTGTCAACGAACCTATTGTGGATGGAACGCTTGATACTATTCTCCTTTCAGATCGCTCGATCTTGTTTGGTTTGCAAATCGCTCGATATTGCAACGCCATTAAAGTCCATCGTCGCTGTGGCCAGCCAATAGTCGTCTGGTGTAGTACCAAAAGACATGTCCGAGTTGTAAATCGCTTGATATTACTCCTCATTTTTTGAGTCATAAATCGCTTGATATTACGTTCTCGTCTCCCTGGTTATGGATCGCTCGATACCATTTCCTTAGCAGATCGCTTGATCTTGTCCGAGTTGTAAATCGCTTGATATTACTCCTCGTTGTCTGGGTTGTGCTCATGTTCCTGGTTATGGATCGCTCGATACCATTTCCTTAGCAGATCGTTTGATCTTGTCCGTGTTGTAAATCTCTTGATGTTACTCATCGTGGTTTGAGTCGTAAATCGCTTGATGTTGCGTTCTTTTCTTCCTGGTTATGGATCGCTTGATGCCATTTCCTTAGCAGATCACTTGATCTTATCCAACACTCGGTCATGTTGAAGAGGTTTGAAGTCCTGACGGTGGAATTAAACGTCAAAATGTTTACTGGTCCTGGCGTAACAGTTTTCCTGGAGAAGACTCGTTTGTCTCAAGCATCACATATCTACGCAAGGTTTGTGAAGAGGGCTCGTCTGTCCCAATTACTTCTCACCTGGCGTAACAAGTTTATTTGAGGAGGACTCGTCTGTCTAAGTCATCTCTCCATCTGGTGTAACAGTTTAACTTGGAGAGAGCTCGTCTGCTCTGTTTTACAGCAACCTACTGTTGCACCCCAAAATTTTCCCTCACAAGACAAGACTTTGTGTACTAATAGGTTCACAAGGTTCACAAGGTTCACAAGACATCTCATGAGGTTCACAAGGTTCACAAAGTTCACAATTTGTCAGAAGATTTGACATTTCCCTCAGACAATGCAGCCTCCTAAGCAATGCATCCTAAACTAGGGTTTTGACTTTAATCAGGCTAAATGGACTTCCAAGACTTCAAGTGAGTTTCATAACATCTTATATGTGTTTAAGAATCCCCATGACAAGTTTCAAGACTTTTCCCAAAAGATTTGCTCACTCAGATGATCAGATAGGTTAAAATCAATCAAAGCAGTTAAAAAGTCAAACTGAGGTCAACTGTGGTCAAACCAAAGTCAAACTTCATGATTCTTTGCCAACATCAAGTATATGAAGTAAAATTCATCATTTGATCAAGAGTTGATCATGATTCATCAAGGAGATTTCAGATCATCAAGAATCAGGAGTTTCTAAATTATGGTTTTCATAGGAAAAGTCAACTGAACTTTGACCAGCCATAACTTTCACATGCTTCATCAAAATTTTTCTATCCAAATCTCATTTTGAAGGAAATTGAATTCTCTACAACTTTGTGTCTCACAAGCCAAGCCCAAAAATGCTTCATTTGGAGGGTATGAGCTAAGACATTATAGGTCCTTTTAAAAGTCAACAACTTCCAAAGAGCATAACTTGAGAATGGTAAAGGATATGGACATGAGACCAAAGAGGTTGGTTATAGGACTCTTTAAGCTTTCCAAAATGTCTAATAACACCTTCATAGCATTAAAATTGAAGGATTTGTGCCCTTGCAAAGTTGGGAAATTTTTGAGAGGTTTATGAAGCAAATGGGGTCTTAAAACCATAATTCACCAAATGGGCTTGCTTTTTTATGATCCAAACACTTCCATGACATCATGCACGAATTAAAATTTATTTATTCATAATTTTATTCATTTTATTTTATTTATTATGATTTTTTATGTTAAAAATCATTTTAAATTAAAATAAAATATAAAAGGATGGATATTTGATTTGATTTTGGTTCTAGAAGGTCTTAATATTCATTTAAAAGTTAATTGGAATCATATAAAATCAGATCAACCAAAATAGCAAGGAGATATTAGATTTTTTTTCAATATTTGAATCATATCTTTCTTCATGATCAAGCTATCCAAAAGTCCAAAGAATAGATTGGTTTTCTGACCTAATTTTCTTTTACTATATAACCACAACAACATCACAAGATAAAAAAAAGGATGGAGAGCAAGAGGATGATATTCATACTTTAAAATTTCACAAAACCAAAATTAGGTTTCCACAATCCACCACTTTTACTAGTTGATTAAAGGCTGCAAATGAATCCTTGAGGTTTCCTGAACCTATTCCAATCATCCTCATCATCAAATTCATGCCAAATCATACAAACCAAATTCATATTCTTGCCTTTCTTTTGATTTTTTTCAATTTCAATGATTTACGCATGATTAATTGATTTTGATTACATAATATGTTTGTTTGATTGTGTAGATGGTTTTTGCATAGTTGGATTTAAGTTTCGATGCAGGAATCATAGGGCACCATGGAGAACTAAACTATTGGTTAATCTGCTGTAATCTGTTTTCGTCGATACTTCGAAGGCTGCAGTAGTGATAAACATTACAGGCTGACAGGTAAGTCAGGTAAGTACTACTGTTTCGATTTACTCCGAATTTTTTCCAGAAGTTCAGAAAAAAATCGACAAACAATACTCTTTTAGAATAAAATTCTAAAAGATTTCGACCCTCAAAATCGCAAATTCCTCTTTTTTCTATTTTATTTGATTTATTTTCTATTTTCATATTCTCAAAAAAATCTAAAAAAAATTGTGCGTTCTTTATTTGATTTTATTAGATTTTAAGCATCGTTTTAATATTTTTTAGATTTTATTTTAATCGCTTTTCTTATTTTTCATTATTTTAAAATCTGCAGCAATTTTATTTGATCCTGTTTATTTCTTTTTTTATTCTTCCAATAGTATATACCAAAAATATGCAGGTGGGAGAAAGAAGATGGTGTGTGGCATGCACTGATTGGCCTAGTGATAAAGACCTAAGGTTGAAAGTATGAGGGCATGGGTTCAACACTCATTCCCAATATTTTGGCAAAGAAACATGGGTTCTTCATCATTTTTTTTTCTTCCTTAATTTATCTTTTAAACATGGCTAATATATTATTTTTAATTAACTTTTTTTAACAAATCTTTTTTTTTATTAAATTTAGGATAGCATTTTTTATTAGTATTATTACTTTTATATTTAGGTTTATTAAAACCTCAAACTTTTTTTTTATAAAAACCTTAATCAACCTTTAAATGTTTTTTAATTTAATTAATTCTCATAATTCATTTTTCTTAGATTTATTTAATTATTAGGTTATTTTAATATAAACTGATTATATATTTTCTTTTGTAAAACTCAACCTTGGGACATTTTGTTTTACTAACATGTTTTATTTTTATTTTTATTATATAATAGGTATTCGTTACACTTATTCATATGCAGACCCACAACCTAGTGGCAAGGAACTGAGGTTTGGAGCATTTTGATGAAGAAACATGGGTGTCCCAGTGGCAAAGAACTCAATGAAGCAAAAAGGGCAAACCCCCAATATTTTGGGTATCTCTAACTTTATTTTTCCCTTTTTTCATCAATTTATGTATTTTCTTTGAATTTCCTTATTATTATTATTAAACTAATTTTTAAAAGATAAAACATAATCCTTTTTTTATTTTATTTTAAAAAACTTATATTTTTATTATAAACCTTAATTTTTTTTCTAAACCTTAATTTTAAACCTAACTCTTAATTTTTTTCATAAACTTTAAACCCTAAAAATTTAGCCCTAATCTTTATCTTAAAACCCAAATTTCGCCATAATTTTTACCCTAAAATTTTTCCTAAACCTTAAAATTTTTTTCTCAAACCCTAACCCTAATTTTTATTAACCTTAATATTTAATTTAATTTTGTTATAAACTATAATTAAATAATTAATCATTTTTTTATATAATAAGTATTTGTTTATTATTATTATAATTATTCTATTTTCTTCTAAATTTTTTTTACTAAATGTTTATTTAACTTAAAAAAATAATATTTTCTCTTAAATTGTTATTTTTCTTTATATTTTTACTAACCCCTTTTATTATTATTATTATTTCATTATTACTAACCATTTAAATTATTGCTTATTTATTTTCTATTTTATCGTTATTATTATTTTTTCGATTATATTGTAACTATCCCAAAGCTTTGTAATAGTTTAGGTTTATATTTTTGCTTTATTTTTATTGTAAAGATATTAATTGTGTGGTTAGTAACTATAGGGTGTGCATAACATGTTTGTGATTAAAATTAATTTAGAAAATTAATTAAATAAGATAAATATTTGAAAATAAACACTCACACACGTAAGTCGATCTTTGATCGCCATCTCACTTCCTTAAGGGTTATCCCTCATGCTGCCTAAACCAAAAGGTCAAGTAAGGTGTCTAAAAAGCAAAGTCCCTTCTTCTAAAATATCATCAAGTCCCTTTACGATTATAAGATCAAGTCCCTTCGATGTTGCCTTCGTAAATGATCTTGTCCCTTTCGAATAAAAGATGATAAGTCCCTTCGTATTGCTAAGACACCTTACAGTTGCCTAAACACAGATGACCCTTCACATGTCCCTTATAACATCCAAGGTAATGACTACCTATTCCTTAATAATAGGGATAGTCTTACCATTGAAAGAACATTTAAGAACAGTAAAGATCTAAACATAGGGTAGGTTCCTCTTATGTACTTGCTCACTCATTCAAAAACATTTCAAAAACACTTCATAATTTCAAACAATTTTCAAAACAAAGTCTTTATATATATCCGTACATGGATCATTATAAAGTACTTAAGAAAATTTATAATCACACACTACACTTCTCAAAACATTTTAAAGTGAGCTAAGTAACTAAGAGCCCATGGATAACCATGGATGTAAAGGGTGCTAACACCTTCCCTTTACATAACCTACCCCCCGAACCCAAAAATCTTTTAAGGTTTTTCCTGTTCTTTTATGCCTTTTCCTTTGGATAAAATAAAAGTCGGTGGCGACTCTTGCTATCCGCAACATTTAACTAAAGTCAGTTCTCCCACCGTGTTACAGAACTGACGACTCTGCTGGGGATTTGTAAAAGAGGGGTACCCTTAGGAATTAGATCACTTTAAACTTGTTTGCTTTGTTTGCTTTACTTTACTTGTTGGGTGCTCTTATGTGTGAAAGGTCCTAACCCGGATCTAGTGTACCTTAGGTAAATGGCAATAGACCAAGGAAACTGTACGGCGTATACCGATATGGTTGATCTGGTGGCCATAGTTAGTGTGACTTCTTGGTTGGTGCTTATGTTCCTTAAGCAAGTTGAGGATAATATGAGGCTGCCATATGTTGTCAATACACTAACTGACTTTTAGAACCCTAGTCATCCCATCTTGGCCTTTTAGAAAAGTAGTGAGATAACCGGCTTTGGTGAAGACTGAAGTTGGTTGATACTCGGTGCTACACTCATTGAGATCTTAAACTTGGAGGGTTTTGGTTGGCAAGTAAGTTGCCTACTGAACAACCACCCTTGTGAAAGATCAATGATATTGAGATCCCTTAGAACCTGGTTACTTTATAGGACAGGATGAACCAACTAAACTTTAAGGGAGGGTACTTACCTTTAAACCTCATGCAAGCCTTCAAACCTAGGGCTATTGTGTGACTTGTTTGTGTGTGCCACATGTTTGTGATTGAGCATAAAATCATAGCATCATCATGCATCATAAGCATAGCATTTTCACTAACCATTTCAAGGACCAACAGATTTATCTTTGTTCTTTGTTGCAGGTCATGGCTTCTGCTCGTAGGAATACTATCCGGATCAACTTTGTAGGAATACCTCCTAAGCTTAAAGAATTGGTCTCTCAAGTTTCTGAAAACTCCCAATTCATCAAGAGGCATAGTCACTTACTGGATCTAGTCACTTCAGGGCTCAATGAAGACATGATGAGTGTTTTGTTTCAGTTCTTTGATCCTAAGCACCATTGCTTCACATTCCCCGACTATCAGCTGGTTCCTACAATGGAAGAGTTCTCTAAACTTCTGGGTATACCTGTCCTTGATCAGAAACCATTCACAGGTTTGGAAAAGGAGCCTAAACCTGAGGTTATTGCTGCAGCTCTACATCTGAAGAAGTCAGACATTGTCTTGGAAACAAGGAGTGGAATAAGGGTATTCTTGCTAAGGTGTTGATAGAGAAGGCTCAAGTGTTCTTGAAGGCTATGAGCTATGATGCTTTTGAGGAGATCTTAGCTTTGTTGATTTATGGCTTAGTGCTGTTCCCCAATCCAGATCAGTTCATAGACGTTCATGCCATCAACATATTCTTGAGTCACAATCCAGTGCCTACATTACTTGGAGACATTCTGCATTCTCTTCATACCCGTACTACGAAAGCACGAGGAACTATGATGTGCTGCATACCTTTGCTATCTTGGTGGTTTATTTCCAACCTTCCTCGATCAGTGATGAAGAATGAACAAGGGTTCAGGTGGTCCAAGAGGATTATGTCACTCTCTCATTCAGATATTCATTGGTGCTCTCGATCTATGGAGAGTGTTACTATCATTGACCGTTGTGGGGAGTTCCCTAATGTGCCACTCCTGGGCATAAGAGGAGGCATTACTTACAACCCTTCTTTAGCTTTACGACAGTTTGGTTACGCTCAGAGTGATGGTCCACATTACATGTTGATTCAGGGTATTGTGTTTGACTACGACAACGATCTGCAAGGTTATCGTCAAAGGTTTATACGAGCATGGGGGAAAGTGAACAAGGTTGACAGCAAGACTCTGGAGCCCAAGTACACTATTCCTATGGAAGCTTATCTTAGATGGGTGCGATCTCGTGCTCAGACTCTCATGATGCCATATCCTGCCATCCTTCCAGTTACTATGGAGCCTGTTGCTGAAGGGGATACTTCTTATACCATCCTTCACCCAGACATGCCCACTGACATGGAAGACTTACAGAGGTCCTGGATCCAGCTGAAGGAGCAAAGGGATACTTTTGAGACTCATTACAAAGCAAGTCAAGAAAGAATCCTGGAGCTAACAAAGCAACTTCACGAGGAGCGGAATCTCAACTCATACCTCAACACAAAGAGGAAACGTCCATGGGAGACTTAAAACCCCATCTTTTGTATTCTTTTCATTTTTATTGTAAGCCCAAAGGGCAAACAAATTTATTACTAATAAAAGTTTACTTTCTTGATTGTTTAAGCAAATTTAAATCCTGCGGTCCTTGAAAACATTGCATATGCATTTACATACCATGTCATTGCATCACAGGTTTCTTATGAACATGTATCTTATCTTCTCGCTGTTTATTTCAGCAGAAATGGCTCTCGAACAATATGTCAAAGATCTTCAAGCTCGGAATGCTCAGTTTCAAGAAGTGATTCTGAATTTGTCCAAGGGGCAAGAAGAGTTGAAAGCACTCTTCTCTAAGGACATGAAGAAGAAGAATCCTGAGGACAACAAAGATGATCAGCTGAAACAACTACAAGCTGAGATATCAGAGATGAGGATTCAGATGAATGGCCAAATGGCTCTTATCCAGAGTTTGGCACAGGGGAAAGAAGAGCTGAGAAGCTTTGTCAATAAGCTTCGGCATAACAGAGTTGGGAATCTAATCATCAGTCAACCTCCGTTGAAACAAGCTGACTTGGCTGAAAGGAAAGTAAGGATAAGAGAAGGAAAGAGACAGGCTACTACTGACCATCCTTCAATGGAAGAAAGAAGGCCTTGTAAGGTTAATCCACTTCTATACAAGGAATGTAGAAGACAGTTCATCCGGTTCAGCACACCAATGTCACAAGTTTTGCAATGCCTGTTGGAGGTGAAGTTGATTTCCTTAGAAAATTCTCCTAAAAATCCTAACACCTCTTCTCCTCGCTATAATCCCAAGGAAAGGTGTATGTATCACTCCGACTGTCCTGGACATGACACTAATAACTGTTGGGCATTGAAGAATAAGATTCAAGACCTAATTGACGAAGGAATACTCGAGGTTACTCCAGAAGGCCAGGTTGAGTTCTTCTATCGTCCATCAAGCATCAAAGTTTCTAGATAACTGGAGTGACGGGTTTAGAGGAAGAGGCTTTGAGAACATTTGAATTTTCATTTGTAATTTCTTTTGTTTGTTTAAACACTTACTATTATGTTAAACTTTTGTTTTCATTAATGCATTGCATATGTTTGTCTTGAATTAATCCATTCGTTTCACTATATTTTGAACTATGCTTCATATTTATATTTTGTGATATTTAACTCCTGATAAAGCTATAAGCCTGTAGAGGGAGGATGACGAAAACAATACCATAATCTTATGCAGTATGCTTTTGAACAGACTATGCTGACGATGTACATACATTGTTTCAATTCCTAAACAGTGGAGATATAAGGAAGTTAATCCCTAGTCAACCCTTTTGAGCCTATGAAGTAGGAGTTTTTATTCTCGCACAAATTAAAACCCTTATTCATAACCTGGGACAGGGTAGTTACTCGGTTAACTCAAATATGCCAATTATCTGTGTTGTACACAACTAATGATGGTTCTCTGTAATCATTAAACCTGACAGTCAATATCTAGCAAAAAAAAAGCTCACTAAGTCAAAACCTATGAAGGAGACTTAATAAAAAATTAAGACATCCCGCTGACTATAACCTTGAAATAAACAGTTCAGGCAAAAAGAAGGGATACCAAAGTCAGAAGAAAAAAGGAGGTCACTATAGATCCTCAACAAAGAAAGATGATGAATGTTCAAACAAATTTTTGGTTTCTGAACCATCACAAATGTCAGTGTTACAATTCCAAACTCCTTTGAGCCTCAATGCATAAGTTAACTGAGCATAGGACTGAAGAACATCATGGAGATTGGGTTGGGTACAAATAAAATTTGAGCCTTTATCCTTTGTTTCTTAAACCGTGAACCAGGCCACGTTACAACCCTTTAAAAGTCCTAACTGAAGCATGGTTAGTTCAAAAGCGTACTGCTACAAAAAGGTATCCTGACTCCTTTAGGGCTTATTATAAAACTTGAGTTAATATCACAGTTTTCACAAAAATTGTTTTTCTAAAATAACTCTTTTTCAAAACTTCAAGACAGACATAAGCATTGCATTTTTGAATATATTTGTTTGCATATACCTGAATGTTTGATAAACAGAGAAACTTACAGGATGAATGTTCAATAAACCAAAGTCCTTCGATAAACAAAGTTGCTTCCTGGATCAAAGTCCATGTATACAAAGGGGCATAGTCATTATCTCCCAATCAAGGGGGCAGGCCATGATACTACCTAACTCATTTGGGGCAATCAGATCCAGATTCAACAGTGCTTAATAGCCAGGGGCAGCTTTCCTCATGTATTTGAATTACCAAGGGTAACATTATAAAGTTCATGATGTCAGGGGCATATTATTGTGGGGCATTCTGCTTATTTCTCTTAAGGTAACTACATTCAGATACTTCCATTATGGGACAATTCATCCTCAACCAAGGGACAATGCTTTCTTTTCAAATCTAATATCCGGAGCGTATATGGTCCATCACAATTTGAAGACACGTTCCTCTCATTGTATTACCTTGATATTGGATTCTCAGTAGAAGCCATTGTGGAAATTAATTGTCTACGCCAATATTATCAGATGGTGTCAGTATCATGTCTTTAGATCCAGCTATGAGGATTTCTGGGAAGGTATTCAGGAAAGTTAAGAATCTCAGGAGCTCTAAATCCAATTGGTTATACACTCTCAAAGTTGAAACGATTCTGTTTTCGAGTTCAGCTTTACTTTTCCCTCTTTATTCAGGATTACTTTTCCTCTTTTACTAAAGCGAAACGTCCATTGGTTGTGTTTGAATGTATGTATGCTTTTGAATATGATTGATGTTTACCAGAAATGGATAAAATGCTTGAATATGATTGATGTTTACCAGAAATGCATGAAAATGCAGTAATAGTATTTACTAAGGATGAACGAGGGAAGGAATTCAACGAAACTTCGCCGGTTCATCCCCACCAGACAACTACGAGTCCCCCAGTAGGGCAAATCCATCTTCATAAATACTTCGAGTCACATCTCCCCTGGAATTTATATCCATCTCTTTTATCCTCAGACGAATAGTTGGGAATTTATTCTTTCAATAGGAGTATGATGAACGAAGACGGGAGGTTATGGATACCATACTATCGAACGAAGACGAGAGGTTTATGAATACTATGTTATCAAATGAGACGGGAACGATTTCCTCATATTCTTAACTATATTATCAAACAAGACGAGATCCTCATATTCTTCAGCAACAAATCGGGATTTATTCTCCCTGGCCAGCAGTTGATATACGAAGATATCCAGACGCTTCAAGCTGCATGATGCATACATACATCATTTACATCATACCATAACATATATATCCATAAGTACATAATACATTACTTAAGTGCATCATACTATGCATGCATACAAAATGTATAAACTAATATTTCCCTTGCAGGATAGTTATATGCAGGTAAAACAATATCAACAACTTACAACGGCTCAGAAATGATCTATACACCATTCAAGGTGTCCTCGAATAGCAGGCAAACGGTCTGTAAAAAGATCCATTCCCTGGTTCAAGACATCTTTCAGAAGAATAAATCCTGACTTTTTTTTTACCCTTAAGAGCAAATCCTGACGCTCTTTTGTCCCCTTGTTCAAGACTTTTTCAGAAGAACAAATCCTGACGTTCTTTTGACCCTTAAGAGCAAATCCTGACGCTCTTTTGGCTCCTTGTTCAAGACTTTTTCAAAAGAACAAATCCTGACGTTCTTTTGACCCTTAAGAGCAAATCCTGACGCTCTTTTGGCCCTTTGTTCAAGACTTTTTCAGAAGAACAAATCCTGACGTTCTTTTGACCCTTAAGAGGAAATCCTGACGCTCTTTTAGCCCCTTGTTCAAGACTTTTTTAGAAGAACAAATCCTGACGTTCTTTTGACCCTTAAGAGCAAATTCTGACGCTCTTTTGGTCCCTTGTTCAAGACTTTTTCAGAAGAACAAATCCTGACGTTCTTTTGACCCTTAAGAGCAAATTCTGACGCTCTTTTGGCCCCTTGTTCAAGACTTTTTCAGAAGAACAAATCCTGACGTTCTTTTGACCCTTAAGAGCAAATCCTGACGCTCTTTTGGCCCCTTGTTCAAGACTTTTTCAGAAGAACAAATCCTGACGTTCTTTTGACCCTTAAGAGCAAATCCTGACGCTCTTTTGGCCCTTGTTCAAGACTTTTTCAGAAGAACAAATCCTGACGTTCTTTTGACCCTTAAGAGCAAATCCTGACGCTCTTTTGGCCCCTTGTTCAAGACTTTTTCAGAAGAACTAATCCTGACGTTCTTTTGACCCTTAAGAGAAAATCCTGACGCTCTTTCGGCCCCTTGTTCAAGACTTTTTCAGAAGAACAAATCCTGACGTTCTTTTGACCCTTAAGAGCAAATCCTGACGCTCTTTTGGCCCCTGGTTCAAGACTTTTTCAGAAGGACTAATCCTGACGTTCTTTTGACCTTGGAGAATAGGTAAACGGTCGGTACAAAGATCCATTCCCTAATCCAAGATACTTCCAGAAGAGATAATCATCACAAGATTTATTTTTACTGGTCCATCCAACAATTCAAATCATGTTGCATAAATGATTCAGAGACGGTCTATACAAAGACCTAGTACTGATATCCAGTATCAACATAAAGACATCACCACATCCAGATATTTTAGATGGCATCTTTAAGCCCATCTCCTAGTTCTTCCAAGTGGCATCTTTAAGCCCACTCAAGCATATACAGATAATCATCAGTATTACTCTATGCACTGGTGAGCGCAAATTTTTGGGCTTTTATGTTCAATCCCCTTCAACCTTCCAGGTCACGAATGGCACGTATACCAATCTAACCCCTCAGGTTTCAGAAAATTGAACAGGGGCAGCTGTTACACCCCAAAATTTGCCCTCACAAGACAAGACTTTGTGTACTAAGAGGTTCACAAGGTTCACAAGACATCTTATGAGGTTCACAAGGTTTACAAAGTTCACAATTAGTCAGAAGATTTGACATTTCCCTCAGACAATGCATCCTCCTAAGCAATGCATCCTAAACTAGGGTTTTGACTTTAATCAGGCTAAATGGACTTCCAAGACTTCAAGTGAGTTTCATAACATCTTATATGTGTTTAAGAATCCCCATGACAAGTTTCAAGACTTTTCCCAAAAGATTTGCTCACTCAGATGATCAGATAGGTTAAAATCAATCAAAGCAGTTAAAAAGTCAAACTAAGGTCAACTGTGGTCAAACCAAAGTCAAACTTCATGATTATTTTCCAACATGAAGTATATGAAGTAAAATTCATCATTTGATCAAGAGTTGATCATGATTCATCAAGGAGATTTCAGATCATCAAGAATCAGGAGTTTCTAAATTATGGTTTTCATAGGAAAAGTCAACTGAACTTTGACCAGCCATAACTTTCACATGCTTCATCAAAATTTTTCTATCCAAATCTCATTTTGAAGGAAATTGAATTCTCTACAACTTTGTGTCTCACAAGCCAAGCCCAAAAATGCTTCATTTGGAGGGTATGAGCTAAGACATTATAGGTCCTTTTAAAAGTCAACAACTTCGAAAGAGCATAACTTGAGAATGGTAAAAGATATGGACATGAGACCAAATAGGTTGGTTAGAGGACTCTTTAAGCTTTCCAAAATGTCCAAGAACACCTTCATAGAATTAAAATTGAAGTATTTGTGCCCTTGCAAAGTTGGGAAATTTTTGAGAGGTTTATGAAGCAAATGGGGTCTTAAAACCATAATTCACCAAATGGGCTTGCTTTTTTATGATCCAAACACTTCCATGACATCATGCACGAATTAAAATTTATTTATTCATAATTTTATTCATTTTATTTTATTTATTATGATTTTTATGTTAAAAATCATTTTAAATTAAAATAAAATATAAAAGGATGGATATTTGATTTGATTTTGGTTCTAGAAGGTCTTAATATTCATTTAAAAGTTAATTGGAATCATATAAAATCAGATCAACCAAAATAGCAAGGAGATATTAGATTTTTTTTCAATATTTGAATCATATCTTTCTTCATGATCAAGCTATCCAAAAGTCCAAAGAATAGATTGGTTTTTTGACCTAATTTTCTTTTACTATATAACCACAACAACATCACAAGACAAAAAAAAAGGATGGAGAGCAAGAGGATGATATTCATACTTTAATATTTCACAAAATCAAAATTAGGTTTACACAATCCACCACTTTTACTAGTTGATTAAAGGCTGCAAATGAATCCTTGAGGTTTCCTGAACCTATTCCAATCATCCTCATCATCAAATTCATGCCAAATCATACAAACCAAATTCATATTCTTGCCTTTCTTTTGATTTTTTTCAATTTCAATGATTTACGCATGATTAATTGATTTTGATTACATAATATGTTTGTTTGATTGTGTAGATGGTTTTTGGATAGTTGGATTTAAGTTTCGATGCAGGAATCATAGGGCACCATGGAGAACTAAACTATTGGTTAATCTGCTGTAATCTGTTTTCGTCGATACTTCGAAGGCTGCAGTAGTGATAAACATTACAGGCTGACAGGTAAGTCAGGTAAGTACTACTGTTTCGATTTACTCCGAATTTTTTCCAGAAGTTCAGAAAAAAATCGACAAACAATACTCTTTTACAATATAATTCTAAAAGATTTCGACCCTCAAAATCGTAAATTCCTCTTTTTTCTATTTTATTTGATTTATTTTCTATTTTCATATTCTCAAAAAAATCTAAAAAAAATTGTGCGTTCTTTATTTGATTTTATTAGATTTTTAGCATCGTTTTAATATTTTTTAGATTTTATTTTAATCGCTTTTCTTATTTTTCATTATTTTAAAATCTGCAGCAATTTTATTTGATCCTGTTTATTTCTTTTTTTATTCTTCCAACACTATATACCAAAAATATGCAGGTGGGAGGAAGAAGATGGTGTGTGGCATGCGCTGATTGGCCTAGTGACAAAGACCTAAGGTTGAAAGTATGAGGGCATGGGTTCAACACTCATTCCCAATATTTTGGCAAAGAAACATGGGTTCTTCATCATTTTTTTTTCTTCCTTAATTTATCTTTTAAACATGGCTAATCTATTATTTTTAATTAGCTTTTTTTAACGAATCTTTTTTTTTATTAAATTTAGGATAACATTTTTTATTAGTATTATTACTTTTATATTTAGGTTTATTAAAACCTCAAACTTTTTTTTTATAAAAACCTTAATCAACCTTTAAATGTTTTTTAATTTAATTAATTCTCATAATTCATTTTTCTTAGATTTATTTAATTATTAGGTTATTTTAATATAAACTGATTATATATTTTCTTTTGTAAAACTCAACCTTGGGACATTTTGTTTTACTAACATGTTTTATTTTTATTTTTATTATATAATAGGTATTCGTTACACTTATTCATATGCAGACCCACAACCTAGTGGCAAGGAACTGAGGTTTGGAGCATTTTGATGAAGAAACATGGGTGTCCCAGTGGCAAAGAACTCAATGAAGCAAAAAGGGCAAACCCCCAATATTTTGGGTATCTCTAACTTTATTTTTCCCTTTTTTCATCAAATTATGTATTTTCTTTGAATTTCCTTATTATTATTATTAAACTAATTTTTAAAAGATAAAACATAATCCTTTTTTTATTTTATTTTAAAAAAGTTATATTTTTATTATAAACCTTAATTTTTTCCTAAACCTTAATTTTAAACCTAAGTCTTAATTTTTTTCATAAACTTTAAACCCTAAAAATCTAGCCCTAATCTTTATCTTAAAACCCAAATTTCGCCATAATTTTTACCCTAAAATTTTTCCTAAACCTTAAATTTTTTTTCTCAAACCCTAACCCTAATTTTTATTAACCTTAATATTTAATTTAATTTTGTTATAAACTATAATTAAATAATTAATCATTTTTTTTATATAATTAGTATTTGTTTATTATTATTATAATTATTCTATTTTCTTCTAAATTTTTTTTCTAAATGTTTATTTAACATAAAAAAATAATATTTTCTCTTAAATTGTTATTTTTCTTTATATTTTTACTAACCCCTTTTATTATTATTATTATTTCATTATTACTAACCATTTAAATTATTGCTTATTTATTTTCTATTTTATCGTTATTATTATTTTTCCGATTATATTGTAACTATCCCAAAGCTTTGTAATAGTTTAGGTTTATATTTTTGCTTTATTTTTATTGTAAAGATATTAACTGTGTGGTTAGTAACTATAGGGTGTGCATAACATGTTTGTGATTAAAATTAATTTAGAAAATTAATTAAATAAGATAAATATTTGAAAATAAACACTCACACACGTAAGTCGATCTTTGATCGCCATCTCACTTCCTTAAGGGTTATCCCTCATGTTGCCTAAACCAAAAGGTCAAGTAAGGTGTCTAAAAAGCAAAGTCCCTTCTTCTAAAATATCATCAAGTCCCTTTACGATTATAAGATCAAGTCCCTTCGATGTTGCCTTCGTAAATGATCTTGTCCCTTTCGAATAAAAGATGATAAGTCCCTTCGTATTGCTAAGACACCTTACAGTTGCCTAAACACAGATGACCCTTCACATGTCCCTTATAACATCCAAGGTAATGACTACCTATTCCTTAATAATAGGGATAGTCTTACCATTGAAAGAACATTTAAGAACAATAAAGATCTAAACATAGGGTAGGTTCCTCTTATGTACTTGCTCACTCATTCAAAAACATTTCAAAAACACTTCATAATTTCAAACAATTTTCAAAACAAAGTCTTTATATATATATGTACATGGATCATTATAAAGTACTTAAGAAAATTTCTAATCACACACTACACTTCTCAAAACATTTTAAAGTGAGCTAAGTAACTAAGAGCCCATGGATAACCATGGATGTAAAGGGTGCTAACACCTTCCCTTTACATAACCTACCCCCCGAACCCAAAAATCTTTTAAGGTCTTTCCTGTTCTTTTATGCCCTTTCCTTTGGATAAAATAAAAGTCGGTGGCGACTCTTGCTATCCGCAACATTTAACTAAAGTCAGTTCTCCCACCGTGTTACACCTACACAAAATTTTGGGTTGCTTTCTTCTCTTGGTTGGGTTTATTTCCCATTGCCTGCATTCTCCAGTAGAGTGCAAATTTCCGGTCTTCTTGGTATTCAACCACAGTTCATCTCGAACGGTCGAAAGCCGACGCTTTCGTCCTTTTCAGATTAACAGTTGTTTGAATAGGGGCAGCTATAACACCCCAAATTTGTCCTCTCCTATTTAGCATTGTCATCATATAATAATCATCATCAGCATGTCATATCCTTAGCATATTGCATAGAAAAATGAAGCATAGTACTCGTGTGTTCCAGCATAAGGCATATGATCAATCATCAGGGAAATTCAAAGCTCACAGGGCATGTTACAAGTTTGATATCATGGTCAAAGCCTTAAAAGGGATTGAGGATCAAAATCAGGCCAGAACGGTTGGCGTCGGGTTATTCCTGAGGTTTCCCACCAAAGGAAGGGAAAATTCAAAATTCACTGGCGTTAACCGGTTAACGCTTTGGTTAACCGGTTAACGGCTGCGAATTTTGAATTCCATTAGCAAATTCAGCATGTGCTTTGGCTCCAAATTTCCAAATTTCTGATTTTTTTTATTCATTTGAATTAGGGAGAAGGATCTAGATCATTTATCCAAGCCTAATTCCATTGCTAAATCCTAATCACTTTACCAAACCATATTTTTTGGATCCCAAGCCTAAATTTTGGGCCCCAAACCTAAACCATATTTAATCCATTTCTCTCCAAACCAAGAGGGAGCTTCTCTCATTTTTTCACTTCTCATTCTGAATTTTCACTCTTCTCTCTCACTTTTCTCTCTCAATTTTCCAAATCACTAAGAGTTCCTCTTTGAAGATCACATAACTTTGCATTAAAGTGTGTAGATCTTGGAACTAGACCTCCATCCATAGCTCCTTTGCATCATTTTGCTGGTTTAATTGGTGATTCAGATCTGGTTTGGGAATTAGGAGTGCTTTTGGATCCAAAATTCTGCATCAAGACCTTTTGCTTACATTTATTTTGTATGGAGTATGAAGCTTAGCACCGGATCTTCAAAGTTCTCCGCGAGATCTCTCATTTCTGGCTCAATCAACAACTACCAAAGCATACCTCAGCTTTGTAGGTTGGTTAATTTCAGATTTAGCTCTGTTTTAGCTTATTTGCATGCTTGTGTTTTAGATCCACCATGTGCTTGCGTATTTACTTGTGTTGCTTGAATTGATTGGTTGATTTGTAACCGGATCCGTGTGTTATTGTTCATGAGCTTGATGATGCTAATTAATGTGAATTAATTAATTTATTTCATGCATAATTGATTGCTGGTCTGGTGTGTGATTATTTGGATAAGCTGGTTTTGAGCTGATTTTCTGCAGGAATTGTTGCTGTTTTGACAGTGTTAACTGGTTAACGCTTTGGTTAACCGGTTAACGCATCCTTTTTCTTTGTTGTTTTCTGCAGGTTCGAATTGGTTAACCGGTTAACGCTTTGGTTAACCGGTTAACACTGAAGCAGAATGCCATTTTGGAGTTGTTTTGGGCTTGTTTGATCCCCTTACTTGTTTTAAATGCCATGGATCATTATATGATCATTGAATATGATTGTTTAGGGTGATTTTCTTGCTAGTTGATGCATGTCTTCCATGTTCTCGACACGTAAATGCTTGTATGTGCAAAGTTTGGCATGTTTGTTTAACTTGGTTTTCTAGAATTTTGAGCATGCCAATCCCATGATTATATTGATGAACATATGTTGGATTTTGCTAACACTTGCAGGGGCTCATGGTAAGAGAAGTGTGGATGTTCATCCACATTTCAACTCTTCATATTTCCGTTTTAAGTTGCATTCTCTTTGTGTTTTGATGTGCCTTATGCTATCATGTGATGTGTCGTACCTCGAAAAATACGATCCTCGTGAACGCGGTCGCTGCTGGGCTGACATGAGAGTCGCCACCTAATTTTATTTATTCCCGAAGAGGGAAATGGTAAATATAGATAAAACCACCAAGAAGGGATAAAACAAGGTCATCGCAAACCATTGTCAGGGTTCATAAGTCGGTTATGTAGGAGGAAGGTATTAGCACCTCCTACATCCATCGTACTCGATGGGAACCATCTAGGTTGTTACGCATGAAGGGATATCTATACTTATGATTACTTGTTGAATTAAGGGGTTTATTGATCCTAGGGGCTCGGCAAGGATTGAGATCCTCGTGCCTACGTATTCCCTTGTGCAATGGGAAAGTCAGAGCTTCGTAGTTCGACCTATAATGGGTAATTGGTTGTTGATTTTATTAACTTTCTTCGATGAAAGGATTTAGGAGTCGATTTGCACTAAAGACTATGGATAGTTTATTTCGTCCAACAAGACGAACGTCTTGCATCGAAATAATCAGAGCGAGTAATGAGAGCTCGTTATCCTCCTTTCTACCGCTTAAGGCTCGTGGCGTGCAATTTTCCTCGTATTATTGAAGTATTTTATTTCCTAAGACCGCTTGATGTTGGATCAAGGGTTTGGATCTAAAAAAAAGATAACATTTTGGTTTTTTGAAGTTTGAGGTGAATGCGAATGGAAGTTTATTTATTGGTTTGTTAGCGAGACACAAGATGCTCGGTTCGCGAGATTGAGGAACTAAGCTAAAGACTAGCTATGGAAAACAAGCGCAATGCATTGATTCATTTGGAAAATGCTAATAAAGGTGTAAGGTGAAAAGTTCGCGCAGATGGCGATCAAGGAATGATCGACTTACGTGTGTGTATGAAGTGAAATGCGTACGAATATTTACTTGGTGTTGGACCAAAGATTTCGTTTATCTTTGAAATGATTAATCTTAGTGTATGTCCGTTTTTTTTTACTTAGCAATTTATCGTCAAAATGCAAAAGTAAATCACACAAGTAAGCATGTCATTATATCACAAGCAAAGAGGATCGAGCATACGCAAACATTCATCGCACACATAATCGAGCAAAGGTTAAAAGATTAATTAATCAAATTAAATAGAAATATTTAATTAGATTAATTAACGAATTAATTAATCAAATTAAATAAGATTATTTAATCAAATTAGTTAATGAATGTTTTTTTGTTTTTTTGCTATCCAAAATAGAGAAATTAATCATAAGAAAAGAAAGAAGTTTAAATTTGAAAATAAAGTTAAGAAAAGTTTTTTTTTGAATTTTTTATGAAAGTTTAAAAAGAAATAATCAATTAATTAAATTAAATTAAAATATTTAATAAAATTAATTAATTAATTAATTAGATTAAACTAAATCATTTAAAATAACTAATTAATAAAAATGTTTTTTCTGTTTTTTAGATTTTTATAAAAGAAAATCAAATAAAAATAAATAGAATTGGGTTGGTTTTGTGGTAAATGGATGTGTGCAGACAGCAAAAAAAAACAAGGCCCATACAAATGAGAGGCCCACGAAATAGGGTTCATGGTAGCTCAGTCAACCGAAGTTGACTATAAAAAAAAATCTGGTTCGCACGATCAACATAGGGTCAAGATGTTGACCCCATCAACGGATACAAGAGAAGACCATGATAGGGAAATCCAGGAAGAATGTATGGGATTTAGATGACTAGGTCACCTGAGTTTGTCTACCTGTGACAAGTGTCTAAGGGTGGGACACTTATCATCAACCACTTCAGCCACCCAACCATCAGCAACAACAACAAAAAATACGATAAAAGATGGAAATGCAGAAACATTTTTCAAACAAAAAAAACAAAACTCTTAGCCTCTCTCACCTCGCATCTCTCTCTCCATATGCCTCTCTTTCGAAACCCTTGGCCGGAGAAAGCCGGTGGCTGACGGCGGCGCCACCGTCTTCTCCGGCGACTCACCACCTCAATACTCAAAACACAGACACAAACCCCCCTCAAAATTTCGATCTCTTTTCAAATTAGGGATCAATTTATTTTAAAAAAACTTCACCACAAACTCAAATCAAAACTAAATGGAAAACAAACCCTATTTCACGAATCAAGCAAGGAGCAAGCACAAACACACAAAAAAAGCACAAGCAAGTCCAACAGCAGTAACAAATGACTGAACACGAAGCGAAGAAGAAAATGAAGGGGGTGGTATACCTCTTGAAGAACCTTTTGAAAATGCTTGTGCGGACGAACTTCTCAGTTAAAAGTAAGCTTTTGTTCGCTTTCTTCGTTCTTCGCTGCTTTTCTATTCTTTCTTACTCTTCTTCTCTAACTCTTTTCTGATAATTTTGTTGTTTTTGTTGTGAAAATAGGAATGGAGGTCTTAGCTCATCTTGCTTATAACTTCAATGTGAAGTTATAAGAAGATTCACGATTTTCTTCTGAGCTTTAGAGTATGGTGTTTAGGGCTGATTCTCAGATCATTCTCACGGTCGTTATTTTTAGGGTTTTTCAAGTGTAGGTAAGTCTGTGTGTTGGTAGTCCCTGATTGCCAATGATTGGAAAATTTTATAGTGAGCCCTTTGTAGCTTCTGATACGTGCGAGTTTTGAAGGATTTTCAAAGGAATATTCCTTCCCATGTGGGAAATGTTGCTTTCATTCCGTTAGAAGGAATTCCCTATCCAATTTGTGGGGACCAAAGGATATTCATTTGCTTTTTTTTTGTCTGTAGTGTAATTTGTTATTTTTCTGAAGAATTTGCTTCTACCTGACTTTTACTGCTAGAGTCTCCGTTTTTACTGCTGTAATTTTCCATTGCTTGCTCTGATAATATGCTGACCATATGTTTCATTTTATTTCATGTGCGCGCTTACGACATGAGACATTTGTATTGGAATGGATATGGAGACCTGGTGTTAAGAGTTGAATACTTGGCAGGTCAGAGCTTAGGCAGCTTGGTGATACTTGTTCTTGAGATAGTCGAAATGAATACTAACTCAGTTTTCGCATTCCGCAGGTATCTTAAAACTTGTAGATGTTTCTGTGAAAGGAAAAGATCAGTTTGGCACGAGTTTGACGCAATATTCTTGTCACAACGATGAACAAGATCAATTCCTTGTGGTAACAAATTTCCTGAACTTAGGTAGAATGTATTTGAGATTTGTGCATTTCTCATTCTTTGTGTAATGGCTTTTGCAGGCATTGCTTGATCAAAAGGGTAATATGGATAACACTTAGTTATGATGGCCTGGCCTGAAGATTAGTCACAAGCAGACTCGGATAAATTCGTCTCGAAGAAGACATCAAAGGTTGTCTTGTTATGAAGCTCAATGGAGGATAAGTGTATTGGATTAATGGGAGGCTTGGAGGAATTTAGAGTTGGACTTCTGTATGGCTGCCTTCTGCTTGGTTTTTTGCAGGTTGGAATCGGTTAGATCATGGGAAAGGGGAGAAGACATAAAGATGATGAGCATGGAAACCTTGGATTTTGGGTGCTGAAGTCAAGTGTTCGAAGCACAAAGAGACCCTGTTGTGAAACTATAGCGTGTAAGCTTGGCAAGAAACTGAGAATCAGTGACTTAGTCTTGCAAGAATGAGGTATACCTTAGCTTGTTTTAGGATTTTGTTTGTTCATATAGCTGCAACTTATTTCACTTATGATCATGGCACTTGCGTCATTGCCTCTGCTTTAATTATGCTTGATGATGAATGATCTTTTCTGCAAACATCTTCTTTTCCATATTCACATGTTTTCTCATTAGTCATTGAACCATGACTGGACACCTTTGACAGGTTAGCCAATGGTGGTGTTATGGAATCTGTTTAAAACACAGATGGCACCTGGCTTGAGGAAGATGCAATTTGCATAACTTATGCTTGCTTGTTTTCTTTGATGTTTGCGACGGTGGAACGACTTGGATAATTGGTAAGAGACTGAATCTGTAGCTTTATCTTGATGAACATGAGGTGGTAATATTTGTTATAACTTTCTCTTTGGTTTGCTAATTTATCCATTCTGAATTTTTTGTTGAATGAAACTTAACCGCAGTGATGTCTTTCTTGATATATTGACTGAAATGAGTTTGATATTATTTTCTTTCACTCATCTTCAATCAATGTCTCCATGTAGGTAATAACAGGTCCACCGAAAACATACTTCCTATGACTCTCAAAGCCAAGCTCTTTCTCCTCCTTGTCGAAGCCAGTAAACCTCTTGTCACTGTGAGGAATATCTAAGCCTCCATCCAAAGTTCCATTGAGTGCATCAAACACGCGGTTTCCAGTTGCGACTCTAACAGGACCAAGATCAAGGAAAGCACAGTAATGACCTCCTGGAATCAGCTGGCTCTATGGAATAATCCTCTCCAGAGGCCTCTACATTGCCCTCATACTCCTCGTCCATTTCAAGAGTTTTAAGAATACGGCGAGCCAATAGGAGATCAGTGCAATAGGCTGCAGCATAATTGGTAAGACCTTCTCTCCTTTGAATTTTTTGCTTGGAATCTCTTGATGCTGTTGGTGTAATCCCTAGAGGCCAATACTTTTTGGTACTTGTATCGGATTATTCGTTTAATAATAAAAGGCATTTCTTTATTATGTTTGTCTTTCAGAATAATAAAGTACCTAGAATAGTTAGTCTGTTTAATGAAATGTTAAGTGTGACTTAATCATGAGATCCCATTAAACATAAAGACATTATTCTTAAAATATCCGTAGTCAAGCTTTATTGCAAAGTGGGATAACATTAAAGCATTGAGACTATTATGAAGATAGACTGATGATCACATCTCATGGATCATGGATAAAGAGTTATCAAGTCTTGACATAGGTATAAATATTAGGAGTAATATTTATACCGGATTGACCCGCTATGAGAATACTACATAGTATGTTATGCAAAGTGTCATAAGTTATTCTCATGGTGATAATGGTGTATTACCACCCTTCGACCTGAAACCACTATGGACCCTAGATGTAGAGTCGGGTGCTTTATTGCTGATCAAACATTATCCGTAACTGGATGATCATAAAGACAGTTGATGGGCACTCCACGAAGCATGCTGAGGGACATGAGTGTCCTAGATGGAATTTGCCAATCCTGCATAACAGGAGAAATGTCTAAGGGCCCAATATTGAACTGGACAAGGATGACACAGTGTATGCCTTGTGTTCAATATAGACATAGGGGCAAAAGGGTAATTGTACAAACATATATTATCACGAAAAAGGTTTTGTCAGATCACATGACATTTTCGTGACTTGGGTAGCAGTGATGTGTTGCTAGATACCGCTCACTGTTTATTATGTTAAATATATAATTTAATATAATTACCAACGTTACGAAATCCTACAGGGTCACACACATAAGGACAGTTTGATGAGAGATAGAGAAATCAAAGGAACACCGTAAGGTACGGTGCACTTAAGTGAAAATAGAAATTCGGATAATATAATAATAATTATTGTTATTTTATAATGGTTATAAAATAATAATAAAATAAATATATTTATTATAATAATAGTTATTATAATAATATACAATATTATTATGGATCATGTGAATGGGGCTTTTAGCCCGCAGCCCACAACAGAGTCTATAAAAGGAACCCTTGTGATGAAGCCTTCACTTGATGCAATTTCGTTTTTGATTCTCTTTTCTCACTCAAATAATTCCGTTCGTAAGCAGCTAGCACTGTGACCGGAAGTTGTTCGTGTGGACTGAGTAGAGGCGTTGCACTTCATCAACGCTTGTGATCGCTGCATCAAAGATCTGAATCGCCACAAAGAGGTAACGATTCTATCACTGACCATGCTCATTCGTAAGGATCACTAAAGGAAATTTTTGTTTTCCGCTGCGTTTAGATCGCAATTTTCCTTCAGTGGTATCAGAGCCACTTACGAAACCATGGATCTGATAGCTGTTAAATTTCCGTCTTTTCTGTATTTGATTCGATTAAAACACAGAATGAATTTAACAATAAACGATTAATTAAATTTGGCATCTGTTGTGTACGATTTGGATGATTGATGTTGATTATGCTTCAGAAACCGACATTAGTATGGTGAAGTTGTGCGATACATTGATCATCCATAGGTTACACAATTAGATCGATCACTTTTATATAAGATATAAGAAATTCTGATGCAAAGATGGTATATGGGATATACTGTTTTGATTTCATCCATTCAATCACATAAGGATTGTAATTCTTTTGAAAGATCATCATTTTCATTCGCTTCGGAATCCGACGTTAGTATGGTGAAGCAATGACATGTTGATCTATCATATTGAGTTATCAATCGAGTTGTGTTTGACGGCATGAAATTGTTGCATTAGGATTAATGGCAGTACAAGTGTTGTATTGCCGCAGACTTTTCCGGTTGGGGTTGTAAATGCACAAAAGTTGTGCAGGAAACGACGTGAAATACAATGAAGTGTTCATAAAATTTTTCGTCGAGGCGCTGCCCCTAACAACCCCGCAAGGAGGCGCTGCCCCCTTTACCCCCGTCCGCTGAACGGTCAGCGGAACCACCGTCCGCTGACCGGGCAGCGGAACCCCCGGCTAAGTCTGCAAAGTGTGATCAATCAGCCGAAATTTAATTTAGTTTATTTAATTATCGGAATTTTAAACTAATAATAAAAGTGTGTTTATTATTATTTATTTGTGGTGATCAGTTATGGCCTTAGTTTATCCTTTATTATTGTTTTGGGATTTTTAAATACGGCCTGCGTGTCGTGCCTCTCTCTCAATCTCTTTATGTAACTTCTTTTCTCATCTCACTCCCTCGTATGTAAAACGAGTTTTCTTATATGTAATGTAATATTATGTTATGAAGAAAAAAAGAAGTATTCAATATTAAAGGAGGATAACCTTGGAGATCATGCTTGGAGAAGCTTAGATCGTTATTAGGTTAGCTTAGGTTCTCTCATTGGCTTGAGAGAACAATTGCGTTAGGGGCCATAATTGTATCTTTTTATATGTATGTTGATGCATGTAATTGTATGTTGATGCATGTGAGAGACGTTTTGCATGTTAAGCCGGTGAGATCAAACTAATAACAAATTCCCTCAAAATTAAATATTAAGTTTATGCTTTCCAATTTTTAGCACTCATCAAGACTAGTATCGAGCATTGTAGGTTTCGCCTACGCGAGGTGCATGTTCTATATTAGTAAGGTGTGATGGGATAATTGTAATATCCAATTGCTAAAACAATGGGTCAAACTTAACTAAACAAATTATAATAAGATTATACATGTTTAGAAGCAAGAATTGGGAATGATTCATGTGATGGATCAGAATAAGGAGTTATTCACCCAATTGAAAATATTCGAGAGTTGTATGAGATACAATTGGAAGGAGTTCCTACCTAAATAACTTAGTTTTGTGTAATCAGCCTAACGCTGACTTAAAACAAAGTGAAACATGGATCTCGACCCACTAGAAAGTCTTCCAACGGGATTTTCCGAATCAAATGATGAGGGTCATTTGTTTTGAATAAAATAGTGGGAGCATATTTGATTAAAGGCCTAATTAAATATGTTGTTTTTAATGATACTTATATTTTCATATTTCTCTTGTAGATTACCATGACAACAAACACATCGAACAATATTTTGCGATCCATCCTAGATAAGGAAAAATTGTCTGGGACAAATTTCCTGGATTGGCACCGTAATCTGAGGATTGTCCTCAAGCACGATAAGAAGCTGTATGTCTTGGAGACACCAGTTCCTGAGGAGGAACCTCCTAGTTCTGCACCAAAGGCAGAAAGAGATGCTTATAAGAAGCATTTCGATGATGCCAATGAAATCGCTTGCCTCATGCTTGCTACCATGAACTCTGAGTTGCAAAAGCAACACGAGAACATGTCTGTGTTCGATATGATCGGACATCTGAAAATGATTTATCAAGAGCAAGCAAGAAATGAGAGGTTTCAGGTTTCAAAGTCCCTTTTTAACAGCAAGTTAGCTGAGGGAGCCCCTGTAAGTCCCCATGTACTCAAGATGATTGGGTATGTGGAGAACCTTGACAGATTAGGGTTTCCCCTTGGAAAAGAACTTGCGATTGATCTGATCTTGCAATCGTTGCCAGAGAGCTTCAGTCAGTTTGTCCTGAATTTCAATATGAATGACTTAGACAAAAGTCTTCCAGAACTGCTAGGCATGTTGAGAACTGTTGAGCAGAATATGAAGACAAAAGGGAAATCCATTCTGATGGTCAGTAATGGAAAGAAACAGAACAAGAGGCCCATCAAACAGGGTGGTAGAGGGAAAGGCAAGGAAGTTGCCAAACCCAAACCCACTCCTCCTGTTTTGAAGCCTAGTGGAGGAATAGCAAAGGAGGGCACTTGCTTCCATTGCGGTAAGACCGGACATTGGAAGAGAAATTGCCCAAAGTACCTGGAAGATAAGAATAATGGAGTAGAGACTTCAAATTCAGGTATTTTTGTTATTGAAATTAATTTATCTACTTCTGCATCATGGGTATTAGATACCGGATGCGGTTCTCACATTTGTACTAATGTGCAGGGGCTAAAAAGGAGTAGAGATTTGGCAAAAGGTGAAGTTGACCTACGAGTTGGCAATGGAGCAAAGGTTGCTGCTTTAGCTGTAGGAACTTATGTTTTAACTTTACCTAGTGGTTTAATAATTCAGTTAGAGAACTGTTATTATGTACCTGCAATTAGCAAGAATATTATTTCCGTTTCTTGTTTGGACAAGTTTGGTTTTTCATTCATAATAAAGAACAATTGTTGCTCCATTTATTTGAATGATATATTCTATGCTACTGCAAAAATGAATAATGGACTATATGTCCTTGATCTTGAAATGCCAATTTATAACATTAATACTAAAAGGTTGAAACCTAATGAGTTGAATCCAACTTACCTTTGGCACTGTCGATTAGGCCACATAAATGAGAAACGCATTTCCAAACTCCATAAAGATGGACTCTTGGACTCTTTTGATTATGAATCATATGAGACATGCAGATCTTGTTTAATTGGAAAGATGACAAAGTCCCCATTCACAGGAAAAGGTGAAAGGGCTAATGATCTTTTGGCACTCATACATACTGATGTATGTGGACCACTGAACATACCAGCCAGAGGAGGTTTTCAGTACTTCATCACTTTTACTGATGACTTCAGTAGATACGGATATGTGTATTTAATGAAACACAAATCTGAGTCCTTTGAAAAGTTCAAGGAATTCAAGAATGAAGTACAAAACCAACTAGGTAAGAATATTAAAGTTCTTCGATCAGATCGAGGCGGTGAATATTTAAGCCTAGAATTTGATGACCATCTAAAAGAGTATGGGATTCTATCCCAACTTACTCCTCCTGGAACACCACAATGGAATGGTGTATCTGAGAGAAGAAATCGAACCTTGTTAGACATGGTCCAATCCATGATGAGTCACGCCGATCTTCCAAACTCCTTTTGGGGACATGCATTATTAACAGCAGCTTACACACTTAACCGTGTTCCATCCAAAAAGGTTGATAAGACACCATATGAGATATGGAGTGGTAAGAAACCACATATGTCTTACATGAAGATTTGGGGTTGCGAAGTTTACGTCAAACGACAAATTTCAACCAAGCTTGAGCCCAAATCTGACAAATGCTTATTTGTGGGGTATCCTAAAGAAACAAGAGGATATTACTTCTACAATCCTTCTGAGGGCAAAGTGTTTGTCGCTCGAACTGGAGTCTTTCTAGAAAGGGATTTTATTTCCAAAGGAAACAGTGGGAGGAAAATAGAGCTTGAAGAAATTCAAGAATCACAAAACATTGAAACACCTATGGAGGAACTAGAGCAGGAAACACAAGTAGTTGTGGAAGAGCAACCTGCTCAAGTAGAACAAGACCAGCGTAGGTCAAGCAGGATATGTCACCAACCTGAGAGATATGGATATCTCATAAGTGATCAGGGTGATGTATTACTAATGGATCAAGATGAGCCTGTGACCTACAAAGAGGCCATAACTGGTCCTGAGTCTGAGAAGTGGCTAGAAGCCATGAAATCTGAAATGGATTCCATGTACACAAACCAGGTTTGGACCTTGGTAGAACCTCCTATAGGAATTAACCCTATAGGATGCAAGTGGGTCTTCAAGAAGAATACTGACATGGATGGTAAGGTACATACCTATAAAGCAAGACTGGTTGCAAAAGGCTATAAACAAATTCATGGGGTTGACTATGATGAAACCTTTTCACCAGTTGCAATGCTTAATTCTGTTCGGATTTTACTTGCCACCGCTGCATATCATGATTATGAAATATGGCAGGTGGATGTCAAAACTGCTTTCCTTAATGGGAATCTTCTTGAGGATGTGTACATGACACAACCTGAAGGATTTGACATACCACAAGATGCCCAAAAGATATGCAAGTTACAGCGATCAATCTATGGATTGAAGCAAGCTTCCAGAAGCTGGAATCTTCGTTTTGATGAAACCGTAAAACAATATGGATTCATCAAAAATGAAGATGAACCTTGTGTCTACAAGAAGGTTAGTGGGAGCATGATCGTGTTTCTGGTATTATATGTAGATGACATATTACTCATTGGAAACGATGTCCCTACCTTGCAACAAGTGAAGACTTGGTTAGGGAATTGTTTTTCTATGAAAGACCTAGGTGAAGCAGCCTATATATTAGGAATTAGGATCTATAGAGATAGATCACAAAAACTGCTTGGCCTAAGTCAGAGTACATACATAGATAAAGTGTTGAGACGCTTTAATATGCATGATTCCAAGAAAGGATTCATACCTATGCAACATGGTCTGTGTTTATCAAAAACACAATCCCCTTCAACTAAGGAAGAAAGGGATCGCATGAATAAGATTCCATATGCATCTGCAATAGGATCTATCATGTATGCCATGTTATGTACTCGACCAGATGTCTCGTATGCATTAAGTGCAACGAGTAGGTACCAATCTGATCCCGGTGATGCTCACTGGGTAGCTGTCAAGAATATCCTTAAGTACTTGAGAAGGACTAAGGATTCATTCTTGATATATGGAGGTCAGGAAGAGCTTGATGTAATTGGTTACACTGATGCTAGCTTCCAGACAGATAAGGATGATTTTAGATCACAATCTGGTTATGTATTCTGTCTCAATGGTGGCGCTGTGAGCTGGAAAAGTTCAAAGCAAGAAACAGTTGCTGATTCTACAACTGAGGCCGAGTATATTGCTGCCTCAAATGCAGCAAAGGAAGCTGTTTGGATCAAGAAGTTCATTAGTGAACTTGGCATAGTCCCTAGCATTGTGGATCCCATTGGTTTATATTGTGATAACAATGGTGCTATCGCACAAGCTAAGGAGCCTAGATCTCACCAACGATCCAAACACATACTTAGGCGTTATCACCTCATTCGAGAGATAATCGATCGGGGAGATGTGAAGATATGCAGAGTACCTACACTTGACAATATCGTTGACCCATTAACAAAGCCTCTTGCGCAACAGAAGCATGATGGTCATACTAGATCTATGGGTATTAAGGGTATGCCTAATTGGCTCTAGTGCTAGTGGGAGATTGTTGGTGTAAGCCCTAGAGGCCAATACTTTTTGGTACTTTGTATCGGATTATTCGTTTAATAATAAAAGGCATTTCTTTATTATGTTTGTCTTTCAGAATAATAAAGTCCCTAGAATAGTTAGTCTGTTTAATGAAATGTTAAGTGTGACTTAATCATGAGATCCCATTAAACATAAAGATATTATTCTTAAAATATTCGTAGTCAAGCTTTATTGCAAAGTGGGATAACATTAAAGCATTGAGACTATTATGAAGATAGACTGATGATCACATCTCATGGATCATGGATAAAGAGTTATCAAGTCTTGACATAGGTATAAATATTAGGAGTAATATTTATACCGGATTGACCCGCTATGAGAATACTACATAGTATGTTATGCAAAGTGTCATAAGTTATTCTCATGGTGATAATGGTGTATTACCACCCTTCGACCTGAAACCATTATGGACCCTAGATGTAGAGTCGGGTGCTTTATTGCTGATCAAACATTATCCGTAACTGGATGATCATAAAGACAGTTGATGGGCACTCCACGAAGCATGCTGAGGGACATGAGTGTCCTAGATGGAATTTGCCAATCCTGCATAACAGGAGAAATGTCTAAGGGCCCAATATTGAACTGGACAAGGATGACACAGTGTATGCCTTGTGTTCAATATAGACATAGGGGCAAAAGGGTAATTGTACAAACATATATTATCACGAAAAAGGTTTTGTCAGATCACATGACATTTTCGTGACTTGGGTAGCAGTGATGTGTTGCTAGATACCGCTCACTGTTTATTATGTTAAATATATAATTTAATATAATTACCAACGTTACGAAATCCTACAGGGTCACACACATAAGGACAGTTTGATGAGAGATAGAGAAATCAAAGGAACACCGTAAGGTACGGTGCACTTAAGTGAAAATAGAAATTCGGATAATATAATAATAATTATTGTTATTTTATAATGGTTATAAAATAATAATAAAATAAATATATTTATTATAATAATAGTTATTATAATAATATACAATATTATTATGGATCATGTGAATGGGGCTTTTAGCCCGCAGCCCACAAGAGAGTCTATAAAAGGAACCCTTGTGATGAAGCCTTCACTTGATGCAATTTCGTTTTTGATTCTCTTTTCTCACTCAAATAATTCCGTTCGTAAGCAGCTAGCACTGTGACCGGAAGCTGTTCGTGTGGACTGAGTAGAGGCGTTGCACTTCATCAACGCTTGTGATCGCTGCATCAAAGATCTGAATCGCCACAAAGAGGTAACGATTCTATCACTGACCATGCTCATTCGTAAGGATCACTAAAGGAAATTTTTGTTTTCCGCTGCGTTTAGATCGCAATTTTCCTTCAGATGCAACTTCTGATTTCTGAGACTTGACACAAAAAACATTCTGAATGAATGATTGGCCGTACCTCAAACGACGGCTGGATATGTTGTTAAATCAATTAAATCATCATCCATCCAAACAAACTTTTTCCTAACTTATGACTTAGATGAGGATACTATTGTTCTTTTAGATGTATTATGCTGAGTTTATGTTCTTATTTGTCAAATTGCCGCAAGCTCAAACTTTAGGCTAACTGTTTTAGTGCGTGGTCCGCATTATCTCCTTTTCTTCTAATCACATGTGTTTTGTTTTTTTCATGTGCAATTCTTTTGGAGCACTTGACATTACATTGGAAATTGGCTCACGAAGGCTTGGCGTGAGAGATTTCGTAAGGAAGACTTGGTTTCTGTTTATTATGCAGGTCGCATCTGATTCCCCTTAAACCTTTGTTGGAGTTGGATGGCTTGCTGAGATATGTTTGGTTGCCACAAAGATTGTTGTTCAAGAGACAAAGGATAATGATGTTGCCACTATTTCCCGGAATCATATGCATGAGAAGGCGAATTAGTCGATGATTATCGGGGATCCAACCTTTGATTAACAATCAAAAACTCAACTGTAGCTGAATTTTCTGACAGATGTGCCCTCCCCGAAGCTCACTTGAATAACTGGAGGGATACAGTTGTCGATTATTAAAAGATGGGCGGAACTTGGTAGCCTGGGTGTTGATATTTCCTTTTAGTGAAATGCCTTTATGATGAATAAAATTGATACACACTGTTTTTTGTGTTGTTTTGAAACATGATGTTTTGACTTTGAATCTCTATGTTGTTGTCTACTTTCTATTTGTAACACCCTAATTTTTGCCCTAAGATTTCTTTACATATCATCTGCATTTTGCACAAACAAGATCGCTCTGGCTTTCGAGTTTCTTCTCAGATGTTTGGGTCTATGCTTCGCAGGGGATCACCATTGTTTTTACTTCTTTATATTTGTTTATATTTACTGATCACTAACCAAAATACAAAAAAAATATGTTGCAGTGTTCTTCTTCTTCTCTGTGTTGCAGGATTTCAAAGACAGGGCAGTGATTTCATTCAGATGCGTTTGTTTAGTCACAATTCGATTCAAATGGATGTTTGACCTAATATTGGTCAAACTATTAGAAAATTGTGTCGACTGCAAGTTGGGTGTGCCAAGGGTTCATTTCTCGGACAATGCGTTTTCAAAGTACAAGTTGGGTTGTGTGACAGTGTTTTGTACGAGGTTTGGTTTGAATCTTCAGTGTTTATCAGTTCATCGGTTCATCAGTGATTCATCTGAGGATTTATTTTCCTCAGTATGAATTCAGTTTATCAGGGAAATAATCAGGCAATTTTCAGATGATAGTTGTGGCTTGGGTTGCAATTTATTCAACTGTTCAGTGGTTCTTTGGTTGGCTGTGTCCATTTCATCAGGAGGCTTGTGAAAAATCGGAAGTTGGTTGTGGGCCTTTAAAAAACATCATTTCATATCCATTGTTCTTTTTCGATCAAACCTTTTTTTTATCCATTTGTTCACCCATATTCCTTTTCAATCATCATTCTCATTATTCCAAATTTAGTCCATTAATCATTTTTAGATTTCCGACTATTTCATTTTTCATTCCAATTGCCATTATTTTTCTATTCATCTTTTCATTTATTTTTATTCATTTTTGTCTAATTTAATCCAAATATCCATTTTTCTTTATTATTTCTACATTTACCAAAAATCCCTAAATCACTTTATTATATTATCCATTTTTATATGACAAAAAAAAAATAAATAGAAAAAAACCACCAATTTTCTTTTAGCCCATTTTTAAAATTCATTAATAATGTCATAGTCATTTTCTTTTATCACAAAGCCAACAAAAGCCACTTGCATCTAGCCTTTCCCGCATGACTTCATCACCACATTTTCAGTCACCCACAAACAACTTCAAGCCTTCCCATCATGCTATCAAGCCTTACATCAAGCCTTTGCCAAAACATCACACAGCCTCAGCCTTGCCCAAGTCATACGCGCCAGCTGACCAAGCCTTTCCCAGGCCCCACGCACACAAACACTCCAAGCCTATCACGTTTAGGTCATGTCGCAAGCCGAAAAACAAAACTTCAACATTCAGCCAAGCCCCCACCAATTTCCCACACTCCATCACACTTGCCAAAGCCAATTCACACGCTGCATCCCATTTTTCCAAGCCTAAGCAAAACAAAAATATTAGCTGCTCACTTCCAATCCTGCATCACGCGCAGCCAATCTCCAAAGCACAAGCCAATGTCAAGCTGAAAGCGTTTCCAACAGCCTTTGCCCAGCAACTCGCGAGCCACATGCCCAAGCCATTCCGCACTTGCCAAACCAACAGCAGGCCCAGCATCCCACAAAGCCACAGCTTCAATCCATCACGCACGACACGGACCTGAAATGCAGTGAAAAACAATCAAAACGCAAAGCAACAGAAGCAAAACAACACACGAGATTTTCGCAACCAAAACGCAAACGTGAAAGAGTAAAACGCAACAAAATCAAAATGGAAAACTCATGAAAATCTGACTTTCAAAAAAAACGCCTTCGGCAACCCTCACCTCTTCTCCTATTTAAAGACACCTTTGCTCCTCTCAAAACCAAGCTTCAAAAAGCCAAAAAACCGCTGCCAAATCGGAATTCCAATCTCAAATCCCTAAGCCCCTTTCTTCATCTCTCATCCCTCACCTTCAATTCGTACTGATTTGAAAAGAAAAGAAAAATTAAGGAGAAGAAGGTTTGAATCGGAGAACTTGCGATTGAGAGAGAGAACTTGCGATCGAGAAGAAGAGTTGCGAAATTGAAAGAAGAAGAAGAGAGGTTTGCGATTTGAAGAGAGAGTTGTGAAGGTGATGAGGACTCCGCGTGTGTCTCCGCCATGCTTACGCGTTTGAGAAGAAGAAGTCTGTGACTTCTTTGTACTTTTCCTTTTTTATGTATTTTGTTTTCATTATTTTTTTTAAAATGCAAATATAATATTGATTGTTGGACTTAGTACTTGGATTTGGTGTTATCTGTCACCCTATCCATGAAGCTTCCCTATCCCTTTGCCTTTTGCTTTCTTTCCATTCCTTAATTTTTCTTCTTTTTGTTTTTGTTATTGTTACATATTAATTTGATATAAGTTTTTTCTATGAAATATATTTTAGAAAAGTCTTAAAAATATATTTTAGTAAAGATTTTAGAAAAATGTTTAGAAACAATTTTAGAAAAGTTTTTTTTAAAAGAGATGTTTAGAAAGGAGTTTAGAAATAGTTTTTTTTAAGAAGGATTTAAAAATATTTTGATTTCTTTTTTGGATCTATCTTTTAGATCCATTTTTCTTCATCTTTTTTTTATTTTTAGTCGATGACAATCTCCGATTCGTAGATTGTTGATTTTCGATAAGTTTAAGCTTCATTATTTCAAATCTATGGATGAATGATCATTTGGATCATTCTCCATACTTTGAGATCGTGATAGGTTGCTTTTCGATAAAATCAACGAAAATCTCGATTAAGATTAGACTATCCTTTTTCTTTTAGTGTGGCATGTTTTCGGAGAACGATCCATTATATCGTTTCTCTAACATGTATTAACACGAATATTTTCCACTTTAATTAGTGGTGGCCGGCCTCATTTGTAGGGTAACTACTTCGTAAATTACTCGGCGATTGCTTAACATAGACCTAAAGTTGTCCCGATTCGAATTAAGATCCACTTGGATCCGGTTGCCTCAATTTTATTATTCCTTGTCGTGGTTGTGCTTGATTAAGTTCATCATACCACTTATGTTGTAAATATTATAATATTGTGAATATAATCCGTTTAAATTTAATCTCTCGCACCTTATCCTTTTTATTTTAATCTCTTGCTCCTTCATCTCCTTTATTATGCTTTATCATATTATATCATATATCATTTGTTTATAGTTATATTGTTATTTGTGGTTTTTATTTTGTCCATTTGGATATCAAAACACTAATAAAGGATTAAACACTTAAAAGACTTGTGATTTCTAATTTTGGACTATGGTTACTATCCCTTGCTTTGGAGAATGGACTTAGACTTTAAGATCTTCCCCTTGCTCAAGTTGGAATGGATTAGAAACCTCGGCCTCAAGTTATTTCATTAGCCTTTGAAGAGGGAATTCCGAACTTTGAAGAATTGTGCATATTGGGGTTTGGTAAACTCTTCTCTTAGCTTTTTAGTGCAATTATTAGGATTAGTCCCTTCATCTCCTCCCCATTCTTAAATTTTCAAAACTTCTCCCTATTTCAAAAATCTTCTTGTTTTCTAAACTTCAAACACTTTCATAAACAAACATTGACTTCGGTCAAGCAATTTTAAACTTTTCACTTTATTTTCTTAATCAATGTTAATTCATGTAAATATATCAAAACCACTTTTTCTTACATACTTTAAAAAACACAAAACTCACTCAATTGTTTTTGTGCCTTTGTGCACCTTTTCTTTTTTTCATATGTTTAGATATGATTCATTTTTTCTAGCGGAATTATTTGCTAAAGGATGACGACTTATCTCTACATTTTAAAATCAATTCAACTCATTGTTTCTTTTCAAATTCTGTACCACGAACTACGAGGTTTTGATCTCGCATTGCACTTTGTGGGTACGTAGGCATAAGGCGTTAAAACCTTATCAAACACAAAATCATTAAAAAAATATTCTTCTCCTCATCTCTTCCATCTTTTCAAGCAAACCAATTTCAGACCAAAAAGCAATAGATATTTCAAAGGGCTCCCGTGGAGTACCACGGACGAGTCGGGTGCCTAAAACCTTCCCGGTTCGTAACCAATCCCCTTACCTATTCTCTGTTTGTTTATTTTAGCTGTTGCTTTTAGACTCCTAAGTTTTTATTCGTTCTTTTACCTTTTTCCTTTTGGAAATAAAGAAAAGCGCGGTGGTGACTCTGTGTATATCGAGTTAAGTTAATCAATAGCTTACACTCACGATTTTACCGCTACAGAAAAGTGGCGACTCTGCTGGGGAGTAATCTCTAAGCGGATTCAGCCTACTTTGATTTATTTATTTGCTTTGGTTTGATTTGTTTGTTATTTATTTGTTCTGTTTTGGTTTGATGATCCTCTGTGTTAGATAGATTCTAACCCGGATCTGAGTTGAAACTTATGATAGGACGACGATATTCGAAGCGATATGTGATGGAGTAGTCCAAAGCAATATCAATTTGATAATCTCCACTCGGTTAGGCTCTCTTGGACTATCAATGTCATGACGAGTAATCGTACGTGGCATTATTTTCCGACCTTGAGCTTATCATACTGAGGACCGTAGAACCCTTAACCCATCCAAGCCAATTTAGGAACGTAGTGCGGAAACTGTCTGGGTGTAAACCTAAGGCGGTTGTCACGCGATACTACACTCGAACGAGGCCTATTTTAAGAATGTTATCGGTTGGGGAGTAATCCAACGTACCGATGATATTCTAAAGATGGCTGTTAACTCCGGGCACCTCTGTTAGCACCCTTTTGGTTTTCTGCAGGTACAATGAAGACAAAACCTTAGTACTTACCTGTGTGGGTTGGTTCTGTTACCTTGACTTCATGCTCGTGACTCGGAACTTTAGCCCGTGTGCCTTGTGTGATCTTGTTTGTGTTTGTTGCATACATGCCATCATACATTCATGAGCATTGTTCGTAAGATTTCAAAGGACTTATAAGGAACTTTTGCAAAATTTCAGATGTCCATGGCTTTGACTTTTGAAAGGAGGAACACTAAGAAGTACACTTTCAAGAATCCTAATGTTGTAGAGTTGAGAAAGCTAGGAGCTTTGGTTGTTGATACCCAAGAGTTCCGAAGATGTCATGGGAAGCTTTTGTATATGTTAGATACTGAGGTGCCTGAGGGGATTCTCCCTACTTTAGCTCAGTTTTATGATCCATTGCACCATTGTTTCACCTTTCCGGATTATCAGCTTGTGCCGACTTTGGAGGAGTATTCTCATTGGTTAGGTTTACCTATTCTGGACAAGGATTTTCTTTTCACTGGTTCAGAGAAGGAGCTTACTATCAAGGCCATCGCCAAAGCACTATTTCTTAAGGAATCCGATCTTAATGGGAAGTTTCTTCCAAAGGGGAGTGTTCGTGGTATTAATGCTAAGTTCTTGATGGGAAAGGCTTCTACTTCACTTGCTTTGGGTCATAAGGATGCATTTGAGGCTATTCTTGATTTTCTTATTTACGGGATTGTCTTGTTTCCGAACTTGGATGGTATTGTGGATGAGAATGCTATTCAGATCTTCTTGAAGAAGAACCTGGTGCCTACTTTGCTTGGAGATATGTATCATGCTTTTCACTATAGGACTTCCAAAGGCGACGGAGAGATTGTATGTTGTGCGCCTCTTCTTTATAGGTGGTTTATTTCGCACCTACCCAAGTCGGATGTTTTCAAGGACAACAGAGAGAATCGAAGATGGTCTCAAAGGTTGATGTCGCTTTCTCATAAGGACATGACATGGTATAGTTCTCATTATGACACTGAAGTTCTTATTGATAGTTGTGGAGAATTTCCTAATGTACCTCTTCTTGGTACACGTGGGGGAATTAGCTACAACCCCATTTTGGCTAGACGACAGTTCGGTTATTGTTTGAAGGATGTTCCAAACAATCTTGCCTTATCCCGTTTCTTCTTTCTTAATGGTGCTGATCATATAGAGATGAAGAAAAGGATTGCTCATTCTTGGCATGCTGTTCACCGGAAAGAGAGAGGTCAATTGGGAAGACAACACCTTCCTCCTTCCGAATGTTATATCCAGTGGGTTCGATCTAGAGCTTCCAAGCTCAAGATGCCTTATCCACCTGAGGAGCCTATGTTTCCCATATTACCTTTGTCTGCTTTTCTTCCTACCATTGATGAGAAGTTAGTTCTTCAAGAAGAGTTAGCCAAGATGAAGAAAGAGAAAGAAGAATGGTTACTTGAGAGGACTACGATGCAGAAGCAGCTGAAAGAGAAGGATGATCTTATTGAGCTACTTGAGCGGCGCGTCACGAAGAGGCCGAGAGAGGATTTATTTTCCTCTAGTACTCCAGCTACTATTCCACCTACTTCCGGTGCTTGGAAGGCCATTGTCGACAAGTTGGTGAAAGATAAGGAAGATATGGAAGAGCGGTACAAGAATGAGATCAAGAGGATTCGCATGAAGTATCAGCCAGGATTCGGGACTTCTTCGGATATGATTCCCTAGGCCTAGTTTACTCTTTTCCTCTTATGTATTAGGATTATTGATGTTTGTACTTCATTTGTAATCCTAACTTTGATCTTAATGAGAACGAGTTTTTAAGTATTTCAAAAAGTGTCTCTTTATAAATATTGCAAGTTATCTTATAATCCTTTGAAATCTTTGCATTTGCATACGCATAGCATGCATCATACTCGCATTTGTCTTGCTTTTTGAGTGTTCTCCAGGGATCTTATGTTATTTTTCTTGGTCTTTATCCAGTTCTCCTGTCAAGCTGACTCACCGATTTGATACTCGAGCTAATCGAAGAAGAGTGATGGAAACTTTGCAACAAGAGAATCGCGAGCTGCGCGAAGAGGTTACTTATCTGAGGGAAAGCTTGGAAAGAGTGTCTGCTATGATGGAAAGTTTGGTGGCTGCTCAGAATCAGCCACCTCCTTCTCCTGTTCAGAATATTGTCATATCCGAGATCGTTACCGCAACAATTCTTGTTGAGACTGTTATTTCTCCTCGCAATCGTATGCCTGATAGCACACCTTGGGGCATGCCAGTCGATTTTATTCCTGCTGGATATCGTCCTCCTCATCATCCTGAGACTGCTGCATTTAATACTCTCCCACCACCAGTGTGGACTACTCTTCCTCCAGTTGTGACTATTGTACCGCCTGTGGTGCACGCTATTCCGCACCATGATGAAATGATTTACCATGCTGAGCCCAGTGAAGGTGTTGGAGTAGCTGAAAGACTTGATGACTTCCAAGGACGCTTTGTTGAGATCCAGAGGGAGATGAGAGCTTTGAAGCATAAGGATTTGTTCGGAAAAGATGCTTATGACCTTTGTCTGGTTCCAAATGTTAAAGTTCCTTACAAATTCAAGCTGCCTGAGTTTGAGAAGTACAAAGGCAACACTTGTCCGTTGAGCCATTTGACTATGTATGCAAGGAAGATGTCTGCTCAGACAGATAATGATAAGCTGCTGATTCACTATTTCCAAGACAGTTTGACCGGTGCACCCATGAGGTGGTATATGAGCTTGGATAATAGCCAAATCAAGACCTTAAATGATTTGGGAGAAGCTTTTGTGAGGCAGTACAAGTACAACGTTTATATGGCTCCAGATAGAGATCAACTTCGTGCTATGTCCCAGAAGGAGAAAGAGACTTTTAAAGAATATGCGCAGAGATGGCGCGAGCTGGCAGCCCAGATTGTTCCTCCGCTGGAAGAAAAAGAAATGACGAAGATCTTCTTGAAGGCGTTGGGTTCTTTTTATTATGAGAGGATGATAGCAAGCGCTCCTTCCGATTTCACTGAAATGGTGAGTATAGG
Organism: Lathyrus aphaca; assembly: GCA_963966055.1. Classification (NCBI taxonomy): domain Eukaryota; kingdom Viridiplantae; phylum Streptophyta; class Magnoliopsida; order Fabales; family Fabaceae; genus Lathyrus; species Lathyrus aphaca. Next base: position 423,642,785 of record OZ014521.1, read on the forward strand.
GATGCGTTTAGAAGAAGGTGTCCGTGAGGGACGGTTAAGTCAAGAGAATGGAAATGGTTCAAGCTCTAGAAGGTTTAACTTCGGGAAAAAGAAAGAAAATGAGACTAATGCAGTATCCCGTGAAAGTTATAGAAGACCTCACAGTCGTGGGAATCATCATTCGCAGCATGTGGCCTCTGTAACACCGATGATTAACGTGGCTCCAACTGTGCTGGCAGTTCCAAAGTATCAACCTCGTTATCAGCAACCTTCTGTGCAACAAGGTGGTAATCAACAAGCTCGGGCTAAGCCAAGTTTTGATCCTATTCCAATGCCGTATGCGGACTTGCTTTCGTCTTTGATTGCAAAGAATCTTGTGCAAACGCGTCCTCCACCTCCAGTTCCAGAGACTATTCCAGGGTGGTATAAGCCAGAGGCTCGCTGTGCTTTTCATCAAGGTGCCCCGGGGCATGATGTTTGTCGCTCCCACCAAATGAGGCTAAGTCAAATGGGGTACAGACGCGAACGGTCGGCGAAAGAGAGAACACACAAGGGTGAACTCAGAAAGAAAAGAGTCGCCAGCTAGGCATTTTTTATCCCGGAGGGAAGGTAATACTGCATAAACCTGAGAAAAGATGGATAAGACGGTTGCGAACCAGAGAAACTGAGAAAGGGGGTTGGTTACAACCTGGGAAGGTATTAGCACCCAGATTGTCCGTCGTACTCGACGGGATCCACGCTTAAAAGATTTGTGTTTTAAAAGGGGTAGTGTCAGTGCAATCTGTGTATCAAAGCTGGAAAGAATGCAAGTGTCAGTGTAAAAGAAATGTGAAGTGTATAAGAGAAGTGTCAGTGTGAGAACAAGAGTGGAATGCTCAAGACTATGAGGCTTAAAGAATAAAACTGGAAGAGGGGGAATGGACAGAGACTTTTGTTCGATAACTGTTAAGTTATGCCTACGTATCCTCTTGTGCAATGAGGAAGTCAGAACACCGTAGTTCGACTCAAAGAGACTGAAAGGTAAATTAACTGATGAACTGCTTGCTTGTCTATGCTTAAGTGTATGACCTGTCTGGCTCAGGTGCAAACTGTCTTGCATCAGACGGAAGAAGCAAGTTCTCATTTGTGAGTGAATGAGATGAGAAAAGAATCCCAGAGGAGACGACTATTGTTTGTTTTTGGGTTTTCAATCTTTTATTGCTTTTTGATATTTGTCATAAGTTAATGAGCTTAAGCCTAAACCAAGGGTTAGTAAACTCATCACATCCTCCCTCTGATTAGGAGTAATGAGAATACCTTAAGTATGAAGTAAGCACCTCATACTTAATCACCATGATGTAGGATTAAGATCATTAACCTACTTGCATTTATTTAGATGTTTTTGGAGTTTTTATCTAGTGTTAAGTAATGAGTTTAAGCCATAATCAGGGATTTAATGGACTCATTACACCATCCTAATAGAAGGATAATAGATGAGAGCATTTAAGTTGAGGAAGGCTCCTCAACTTAATCCATGATTAGGGATTAACCTCATGACAAAACAAAGTCTTTATTAAAGTGGATTTTAGTTAATGACCAAATTAAGAAGTGGATTTTATGGTTTGTAAGACAGCTTGATGAGGACTTGTCCATTAACACTAGGGTTAGTCCTTCTTAACCAATTAAGGAAGAATTAGAACTCTAATGCAAGGCCCAAGTTACAAGCTTAATGTCTTAGTGATTATTAGTGTGGATTGATTAAAGGATTTAAACACATTAAGGGTTTAACACTTAGGATTAAAGTTATACACTCCATCCTAATAGAAGGATACAGGCATAACCTTAATTACAAAGCCTTAAAACCTTTAAGGTTTAATCCTTGATTATGAGGTGAGAAGAGAAGACTCAAAGATGACACAAAGGTAAAACTAATGGGGGGACTAATCAAACCCTAATTGTTATCATGCTTGGGTATCCCTAGGGTTTATGAGGCTTAAGAGGAGAAATCTTCAAGGAAGCCACCAAGGAGAAGCAAGATAGAAAAGGGGTGATATGAGAAGAGAAAAGAGGGAAGAGAGGCACAAGTGAGCAAGCTCACTCAAAGACAAGTAAAAATGCAGCAAGGATGTAAAATGATAAGGTGATAATAGGTAGGAGGTGAAGGCAAATTCACCTCCCAAACAAACTTACCATTAATCCTGAAAAGTTAGTACAAGATGCATAAGGGGAGAAATGAGATGAAACAATGCATATGGATGGGCAAATGCCAAAGTCAGAAACATACATATGATGCAAATGATGTCAAGAGATGGTGCAAAGTCATACAAGATGCATATATGTGAGCATACAAGAGGATGGATGTATATGAAGCAAGTTTTGAACCATGAAAGTTCATGAAAGTTTATGAAATAATATGAATGCATAACATGGCAAATGAAAAGATGCAATAATCAAACATGATTCTAATATGTCCTAAGATGTATTATATGTCATAAGGATGCACAAAATGTCATGGCAAGTTCATGTATGCAAGCAAATGAGAAATGGATGCAAAGGAAGGCAAGAATTAGGGTTTATGCATAACATGCATCACAAAATTAAAAAATCAGAAGCAAATGACATGACAAAAAATTGAAAATGGGATCAAAGGAACCTTAACCCTACACAAGTTCACTGCCCAAAGGAGGGGACCTAAGTCTTAACCTAATGGGAGTTGTGATTTTTCTAAGTCAACTAGGGTTTCAAGGCACTTCAAAAGGAAAAATGCTCATCAAATTGAAAATGCAAGATAAATTCAAACCAATTTTACCCTAAAACTACATGCTATGAAGGATGCAATGCAAGAAGAACCATTATCAAACTCTTCATGGTTAGGCAGAATGAAATTTTTTAAGTTAGGATCAAAATAATGCCTTTAAACAACTTTATTTCCAATGAAAATTGTCAAAATAGGTCAAGAACCAAAAAGAAATTTGTTTTGAGAGTTTGATAATGTTTCTAAATGTTTTAAAATGCAATGTGAAGTTTTTTGTGTTTTTTAAATACTTAAATGCATTTTTAATTAATTAATTTCCATTAACTAATTAAAAATAAGCATTTAAATGATTTAAAAATAATTTTTAATGCAAAAAATAAAAATAAAAATATTTTTGGGTTCTGAAAATTAATAAAAGGTTTGACAAAAAATTTCAGAATTTTTTAATATGTTTTGCTATTTTTAAAAATTCGTGGGAATAAAATGCAAATAAAATGAAACAAAATTAAATAAAATGGAAAGTATGTGCAATGGAGAGTCCAGATTGAATTTGGGCTTGGGAAGTTTGACCTGGCGCGCATCTGGACAGCCCAGGTTCAAACTTCCCTAAACTTAATTAATCAATTAATTAATATTTAATTAAGTCTGGATTAGGGCTAATGATCAGATCTCAACCATCCAATGCACGCGGGAAAGAACAATCGCACGACCTACATTCAAACTTCCATTAATTACACAGCTAAACCTAATTAGGGCTAATTAAACTCAGACGGCCGGAACAATGCTCCGGTCGTCTTCTCCGACGAACCAAAAACCCTAGTTTCTTCTATAGGTTACCAAACTCCAAATTTCTTCCACCAAAATGATCCTCACATCAATCTAAACCTAAACCCTCTCCTGAAACTCATTTATTTTACCTCACAAGCATGAATCGAAGCAAAATGTAAAACACAGGCAAATGTTCAGAGACATCATACATGATGGTTTCTTCACCATTTTCAAAAGTAAACACATATTCATGATCAGGGGAGCATATAGCATCATAAAAGAACTTAAAACTTAGCTTCTGGGAAAAAAGTTCTTCATGTTACCTGAGATGAAGACTCTCTGATTCTGAGCTTTCTGGACTCAAACTCTGTGCAAACCCTCTCCTTTGAACACCCTGATGATGAAATGAAGCTTGGAGAGCTTTGAGAATGGCTGGTTGTGGCTGTTTTGTTCTGGTGTAGCAGAAATGGAGGTCTTTGTGTGTGATGATTCAAGCTGTTTCAGGGGGTGGGTTTTGTTCTAAGGATGATTTGTGACTTGTTGGTGAAAGAAAAAAATGAGGTTTGATGGTTGTGTGAAGAGATTTGAAGAGGAGAAGTTTAGGACAGTTTTTGTGCAAGATGGATTGTGGGAAGTTTCTGGCTTGTGTGTGGTGTGTTTTGAGTCTCATTGTGTCCACTTATCAAACTGTGATAGGGCAGAGAGTTGGTGGTGGCACAGTGTGATTGGCATGGGCAAAATGCAAAAACTCAAGATCTTGTGTACTATGAGTATGGCTCGGGTCAGAGGAGATCTTAGGGCTTGTCCTGCCTCAGCTTGAGTCAAGGAAGGCCTTTGGATCTGATTTTGTGAGCTGGCTGGTCTTGATCAAGGGTTTCCAAGATTCTTGCATATTTCCCTCTTTGAGTTTTCTTATGAACCAAGGCAAAGAAACTTGTGACATCTTGGGCAAAATGCAGAAACATGAGCCATATGAAGTTGATAGAATGATTTGAGATCAATTAGTGTTCAATTCAAGCATGAGAAGTTCTTTTTGCAAAGGTTCAATTTGGAAGTTTTATGAGAAAAATGCCTTATGCAACTTGTAATCCAAGGCATGCAAGTGAGAAATTCTTGACACAAATCTGACTTTTAGGCATGGCATTGTGTTGTATGATGATTAGAAAACATTTTGAAGTCACAAATTGGGTTGCCAAATGTTTTTGCAAGTTTCTCCCTTTGGTGCAAAAGTGAAAATTTCATGATTTTTCCCAACTTTGCAAGGCCATAACTTTTGATCTAAAATGAATTAGAATGAGTTCTTGTACTTTTTGAAAAGGGAATGATCCAATCTACAACTTTCATGACCAAAATTTTCTCATTTGAAGCATTTTTGAATCAAAAAGAGGAGGTTGAAAAACTTTCCCAAAATGGCAAGTTTACATTATAAGTCACTTTCCCAAAAAGGCAACTTTGCAAATGGCTTGAAATTCTTCAATTTTGTGAACTTCTAACATCTTCTATGATCAAATAAAGATCATACACATTAAAAATGATGGATAACACCCTTTGGTTGGGTCATTGGGGGCCTCAGATGCCCTGATTTTGCACTGACTTGCTCAAGAAGTCATCTCTTGATCAGATGCCTTCCCCATTGAATTTCTTCATGAAAATTGATATGCATGATCCTCATAACCTATAGAGACCAATAGAAACAAGAATGACCAAAAAATTTGGAGTTATGGCCTCTGAAACAAAAACCCTAATTTTAGGTCATCTGTGCAGTTAAGTCTGGCTCTGCTTCCATGCCTTTCTCAGTTCTTGTGATTCTTTGACTTCCTTGACCTTGTGGGGATATAATATGATGCTTGAAAACACATGGACCCATTTGAGATGATTGAAGACCTTTGGAGTGGCTTAGATAACTCATGGATTGCTCAGGTCACAAACCCTAGATGCAGATGGCTTAGAACCAATGCAGTAAAGCAAAAATGCAATATGAGATGCTATGGTTGAACTTATGCAAATGAAAAGAGTCACAAGCCATGGTGAAAGGGGTGAGGGAAAATTTGGGGTGTTTACATCTGCCCCTATTCAAGCATGAGTTAGCTGTGTAGGATGTAAGCAATGGCTTAACAGACAAACAAGATAACTTGTGGTTGAATACCAAAGACAGTCCAAAATTTGCACTCACAGAATGAAGAAGAAAAGGGATATAGATTGTAAAAGAAAATAAAGTATGATTATAAAGTGCGGGCGATGGAGGACGACCGTCGAGCAGAGGACGACTGCTGGGGATGAAGCGATGCCGGGGACGACCGACATGCTGGGGAAACAAAGGTATCATGATGGGGACGACCATCAAGTAAAGAAACAAGACTCTCTGGGGATTAAAGGTAAATGATGGGGACGACCATCGGGTTCAAAGCACAAATAAAATAATTGATGAGGGACGGTCATCAAAGGTGAAGGACGATCACCTAGTCGGGGACGGCTGCTCTGTTGGGGATAGGGATGAGGGACGGTCATCCAGGGTGAAGGACGATCACCTGGCAAGGTACGGTTGCCAAAAGTATCACGACATAGGACGAATTTCGGATGAAAAGGTCGACGATGGGGAAGGCCATCGGGTAAGCATGATGAAGGACGATCATCAAGAGGTAAAGTACGATCACCTAGCAGGGTACGGCTGCTCTGAGGGTTTATCATGACATAGGACGAATGTCAGATAACAAGATCAACGATGGGGACGGACATCGGATAATATGATGAAGGACGATCATCAAGAGGTGAAGGACGATCACCTAGCAGGGGACGACTGCTAAAAATATCACGACATAGGATGAATGTCGGATAAGAAGGGGTTCTAATGAATAGAGACTCCACCGGGGAATGATGAAGGACGATCATCAAGAAGGTGAAGGACGATCACCTGGCAGGGTACGGCTGCCGGAAAGGTATCATGACATAGGAAGAATGTCAGATAGAAAGGAAATAGTTTATCAATATTTGCTGGGAATTCTTCTGGGGAATGGTAGATACAGACAAGTGTCTAAATTCAAGAAAGAGAAGGTATAAGTGTTTGACATGGTGTATAGATTAAAGATGCGGACGAGCATCCTTAAGACTATGATACGGACGAGTACCAATAGAAACAAACGCTTGACGCATGTTCAGAGATGATGATACGGACGAGTATCAACTGGTTAACAAAGAACACAGACGAGTGTTGATTCTAAGGGGATTTAAGTGGTATACACGAGATACGGACGAGTATCTGAAATAAGTAAACATGGATGAGACACATACGAGTGTTCAACTTGCTGTGGAGAGCACGACACTGACGGGTGTCGGAAGAAGTGTATTATAAACAAGTATTTGGTTTCCAAAGTGTTTAGGCAACTATGCTGGGGAAGGTGACACGGACGGGTGTTAGGGAAGTGTATAGATACATGTAAACATGTGTTTGTGAGTGCAAAGGGGGCGCTTTGGCTTTCTGCTGGGGATATGACACAGACGAGTGTCAAGAAGTATTTATTTGCTCTGGCAATTTACTGGGGAATGATGACACGGACGAGTGCCGAAAGGAGCATGTAACTGTATTTGGGAGTGTAGAGGAAATGCTTTAATATTCTGCCGAGGAGCTTGGGAAGTATTCTGTATATTTGCAAACGGATTGTCGGTATACACAGCTGTTTGATTCAGAACATGGCTTATGATTTATGCAATATGTTTGATTTTTGCCGTAATGCTCCGTATTTGACAGAATGCTACGCTCTGGGGAAATATGATGCGAATGCTATGATTATGCAAAAGATACCAATCCGGGATTCAGATCCCTTTGCTGTGAAGATCTTTGGTTGCTCTGCTTGAAGTGGATATCCCAGCTGGGGATAAGATCATTGATAGACCTGACATATATGACTCTGCATGGGGAAGTAGGTTATTGATAAACCTATCTTGGTAATGAGGGACCCAGCTGGGGTCTGTAGAAGCTTTCGCCGCCCTGTCGTGAGATCTTCAAGCGTTGCTCTTCTGGATGTAAGTTGAAACTTTGAGGGGGGGGGGGGTTCCTTGTCTAGCACTCGGCTGGGGAAGAAAAAAAAGATCACTGAAAGATCCTCCTAGAGATTTCTGTGGGGATCCTGCTGAGGATGATACTTGACAACTCAGTTGGGGATATGAGCACCTTCTGGTACTGTTCTGAAGGGAATGTTGGAGAAGTGATGCCTGGCAATTCTGATGGGGAGAAAGCATCTCGGGTGCTGCTTGGAAGGTGTGCTAAGGAAATAAAGATTTGGCAGCCTTCTAGGGAGAAGCTTTCATGCCCCATGTCGTGCTTTGAACACCTGCAATCCTGTATGACAAAGAAACGTACAAGTTCCCCGAGGTATCCCTTACTGGATTTCGTCATAGGAGTTTAGACACTCCCGGGAGCAAATATATTTCCTGTAAGCACGTATTTTAGAAGGGAAGCATCTGTATTTATGCAATCAATATCTTAAGGACATTGGACATTTTGCAAATGAAAAATAAAATGTACGAGACAAGATATGACTGAAAATCTGATTTTATTAATTTATGCGCCCTGGATTGGCAAGATACAGTCACAGAAACGGATCCCCTAAAATGAGGAGATCGTTACAAATTGAGAAACAAAAAGGTGTTGGCAACGTTGATGACGCTTCAAGGAGCTTCCCCTTGTTATGACTTGTATGACATTTGACCTTCTTCTCATCTTGCTTTCTGAGGGAGGCTGATTCTGACAAATGCTTTACCCTTTCGAAGCTTGCCATATTGTAGGTGATACAGACGAATTCAGAATGCAGTTGTTCGCTTATTCCCTTATTTTGCGTGGATCGCCCTTTCGGGTTTTCAACCCACCGGGATACCCATTTTTTCCTGAGTTGTCCAATGCGGCTTTTCAACTCAGCGGGTGTACATCTTTTATTTATTTTCCCTTATTTTTGCCCGAGTCTTTTATTCTGTTTTTGACTCGCCGGGATGCCCTATTTTTGCCTGGACTTACATTCTGTTTTTTATGTCCAGCGGGTCATTTTTATGCGAAGTATTTTTTAACTGCATCTGAATTCACAAGGGACAGGGAGTCTTCACCATCCATAGTACTGAGCATCAGTGCTCCACCAGAGAAAACTTTCTTTACTATGAACGGACCATCATAAATCGGAGTCCACTTGCCCCTGTGGTCTGTATGAGGAGGGAGGAGTCTTTTCAGCACAAGATCTCCTACTTGGTACTCTCGAAGCCTGACTTTCTGATCGAAGGCTTTCTTCATCCTTTTCTGATACAGCTACCCATGACAAATTGCAGCCAATCTCTTTTCTTCAATCAGGCTCAGTTGTTCGTATCGGGATCGGACCCATTCCGCTTCGTTAAATTTGACATCCATCAGTACCCGCAGGGAGGGTAATTCAACTTCAACAGGTAGGACTGCCTCCATACCATACACAAGCTGATACGGTGTTGCCCCGGTGGATGTTCTGATTGACGTTCGGTACCCATGTAAGGCAAATGGTAGCATTTCATGCCAGTCTTTGTAGGTAAATACCATCTTCTGCACAATCTTCTTGATATTTTTGTTAGCTGCCTCTACGGCGCCATTCATCTTTGGCCTGTAAGGAGAAGAATTGTGGTGTTGGATCTTGAAGTCCCGACATAGTTCTGCCATCATTTTGTTGTTTAAGTTGGAACCATTATCAGTAATGATTCGCTCGGGCACTCCATACCGACAGATGATATCTCTATTCAGAAATCGGGCTACTACTTGCCTTGTAACATTTGCATAAGAAGCTGCTTCAACCCACTTGGTGAAATAGTCAATGGCAACCAGGATGAATCTGTGGCCATTTGAAGTAGTCGGTTCAATCTTGCCAATCATATCAATGCCCCACATGGCAAAGGGCCAGGGTGAAGACATCACATTCAGAGGATTGGGAGGTACATGCACTTTATCCGCATAAATCTGGCATTTATGGCATTTTCTGGCATAGGCACAACAGTCTGCATCCATTTTGATCCAGTAATAACCTGATCTTAGCAACTTTTTAGCCATTGCATGCCCTCTAGCATGAGTACCAAAGGATCCTTCGTGCACCTCGTGCATTAACAAGTCAGCTTCTATCCAATCAACGCACCTAAGGAGTACCATATCAAAGTTCCTCTTGTACAAGGAACCGTCAGTATTCAGGAAGAAACTACCAGCTAGCCTTCTTAATGTCTTCTTGTCATTGGATGATGCCCCAGGTGGGTATGTTTGATCCTCCAAGAAGCATTTGATGTCATGCAACCAAGGCTTGTCATCTTTGACAACATCTGCGGAGAATACATATGTCGGTCGGTCAAGTCTGGACACTGAAATCCGAGGCACAAAGTTGGCAGCTTGAACTTTGATCATGGATGAAATGGTAGCCAAAGCGTCTGTAAACTGATTCTCGTCTCGAGGGACATACTCAAGCTTGACTGTTGTGAAGAAAGTTAACAACCTCCATGTATAATCCCGATAAGGTATCAGATGATCCTGGTGAGTGTACCATTTGCCGTTGGTTTGATTAATTACCAGAGCTGAATCTCCGAATACAGTCAAAGTCTTGATCCTGAGGTCAATGGCTTCCTCAAGACCCATAATACAAGCTTCGTATTCAGCTTCGTTGTTAGTGCAGTTAAAGGTGAGTTTTGCCGAGAAAGGCATGTGAACTCCCTTAGGTGTAATGAGTACTGCACCAACACCACGACCATTCATATTAACAGCCCCATCAAACATCATAGTCCATTCTTCTTCTGGGTCAGGCCCTTCAGTGTGAACAGGATCTTCGTGATCTTTTGCTCTTATGAACATGATGTCTTCATCAGGGAAGTCAAATCTCATAGGCTGGTAATCATCAATGGGTTGCTCAGCAAGGTAATCAGACAACACACTGCCCTTGATGGCTTTTTGGGATGTGTACTGAATGTCATATTCTGTGAGAATCATTTGCCATCTTGCAACCCGTCCGGTAAGAGCTGGCTTCTCGAATATGTACTTAACTGGGTCCATCTTGGAGATTAATAAAGTGGTGTGGGTCAACATATACTGCCTTAGTCGGCGAGCAGCCCACGCTAAAGCACAGCAAGTTTTCTCGAGCAGTGAATAACGTTGTTCACAGTCGGTAAACTTTTTGCTTAGGTAGTATATTGCATACTCTTTTCGACCAGACTCGTCATGCTGGCCCAACACACAGCCCATTGACTCTTCTAATACTGTCAAGTACATGATTAGAGGTCTTCCTTCAACTGGAGGCATAAGGATTGGAGGCTCCTGTAAGTATTCCTTGATTTTGTCAAAAGCCCATTGGCAGTCTTCATTCCACCTGACCGTTTGTTCTTTTCTTAACAGCTTGAACAGAGGTTCACAGGTCGCAGTAAGGTGAGATATGAACCGTGAAATGTAGTTCAATCTGCCTAAGAACCCCCGAACTTCTTTTTCAGTCTTAGGTGCAGGCATTTCTTGAATGGCTTTGACTTTGTCAGGGTCAACTTCAATCCCTTTTTCACTTACAATAAATCCCAGCAACTTACCGGATCGTACCCCGAATGTGCATTTGTTGGGGTTTAACTTCAACTGGTACTTCCTCAGACGCTTGAATAACTTCAACAGATTCACCAGGTGGTCTTCTTCTGTGAGGGACTTGGCAATCATGTCATCCACATAACATTCAATTTCTTTGTGGATCATGTCATGGAATAATGTTACCATAGCCCGTTGATAAGTGGCACCCGCATTCTTCAGTCCGAATGGCATCACCTTATAACAGAACGTGCCACAGGGTGTGATAAAAGTTGTCTTCTCCATGTCTTCAGGTGACATCTTGATCTGATTGTATCCTGAAAATCCATCCATGAAGGAGAACACCGAGAATTGAGCCGTATTATCAACCAATACATCAATGTGAGGTAAAGGGAAGTCATCTTTCGGGCTGGCTCTATTCAGATCCCGGTAATCCACACACATCCTCACCTTGCCATCTTTCTTAGGCACAGGTACAATATTAGCGACCCACGGCGGATAACTAGTCACAGCAAGGAAACCGGCGTCCCACTGCTTTTGTACCTCTTCTTTTATCTTCATTGCCATATCTGGGCGAGTACGGCGCAGCTTTTGTTTTACCGGTGGGCAGTCTTCTTTCAGAGGCAGCTTGTGCATGACAATGTCGGTGTCCAACCCTGGCATATCCTGATAAGACCAAGCAAAGACATCCACATATTCCCGAAGCATGTCAATCAGTTGTTCTTTTACTGAATCTTGCAGGCAGGCCCCGATCTTAACCTCTTTCACGTCTTCTTCCGTACCAAGATTAACCGTTTCAATCTCCTCCTGATGAGGAGTTATAACCTTCTCCTCTTGTCTCAACAACCTGGCTAGCTCTTCAGGTAGCTCATAATCTTCTTCAACCCCTTCATCAACCTGATTGATTGGATTGTCAAAGTCATACAAAGTCATAGCAGTGTTGTTGTCGGTGCAGTCTGAAGGGCACTTTCTGCAAGGGTTTAGATTGGTTTATTTTAGTGATCAGTTTTATCTTATTTAGAAAAAGTGAAAATGAAGTTATTTATTCTGAAAAACATTGCCATTTTATTTTTGTACAAAAAGAAAAATGAAAAACAGTGAGCGGAAAAGAAAAGACTCATTTGCAAAAGATGTCCTAATATTCATTAATTGATCTTTGCACAAAATACAAGATGGCCCGATTACAAAATGAGTTTTGACATCTTGGGCAAGATGCAAGACTTGATGCATGCTTTAGAATACAGGAAATAATAATTACTCTGCAGGAGTAACCCTTATAATTTCCTGGGAAGACCAGTTTGAGACATGGCTTCCCGGGGTCCTTGGACGTATCCAGCTTTCCAGGTTGCGCTCATCTTCCGACTCATCTTCCAAATTGTTCACAGGATCCGGGGTGAGCATTCCCCCGCTGATAAAATTGGGCTCTTTTGCAGCCTCTGACTGATCTTGTTGAGTTGGTCTGTAACCCAACCCAAATCTGTCTTCTTTCTTTTCCACGGGCAACAGCTTGCCCCAGCCTTGGGCGGGACCTTCCTCAACAACCTTTCGGGCTTGCTGGTACAATGTTATGGAAGTTCCCAGTACAGCAGATGCTTCATTAATGTTCAGGGCCTCAAACCCCTGGCTCATGGTTTCATGGATCTCCCCATCCATTTCAATGTACTTATACGTAGCCAGCTGGCTAACAAAGATGTCCTCCTCCCCACAGATGGTGATGATCTGGCCTTCCCACTCGAATTTCAGCTTCTGGTGAAGGGTAGACGTAACAGCGCCAGCGGCGTGGATCCAGGGTCTACCCAACAAACAGCTGTAGGTCGGCTGAATGTCCATCACAAAGAAGGTAGTTTTAAAAGTCTGCAGGCCAATCATCACAGGCAGATCAATCTCCCCAAGCACTGATATTTTAGAGCCATCAAATGCTCTCACCACCAAATTACTCGGACGCAATTCCAAGCCATCATATTCCAGCTTCACCAAGGCTTTCTTTGGTAGAACATTGAGCGATGACCCAGTGTCCACCAGTACATGAGATAGAACAACACCCTTGCATTCCAAGGTGATATGTAAAGCCTTGTTGTGGTTACGTCCCTCTGTTGTTAAGTCAGCATTGGTAAAGCCCAGTCCATGACTGGTGTTGACATTCGCAACCATAGTTTCTAACTGATTAACAGTGATCTCCTCCGGCACGTATGCTGTGTGCAGGACTTTCAACAGTGCGTTCCTGTGAGCTTCAGAACACATCAACAGTGATAATATGGAGATTTTTGAGGGAGTTTGGTGAAGCTGATCCACCACCTTGTAATCACTTCTTTTTATGATTCTCATAAACTCGTCTACATCTTGTTCAAAAGATGTCTTCTGAGTTTCTTTGGCAGTCGGCTCTTCAGGTACCACACTCTTTCCTTTTGCTTTGGCAGCAACCTCTGCTTCAACATTAGGTCTTTGTGTTTGTGAGGCAAAAAGGCGTCTGCTTCTGGTGAAGCCTCCGCCTCCCCCAACATTATCAATTTGTGGAGAAGAGGTTGATGAATCCAGAGTGATTTTCTCCCCGTTGCAGTAGAGATCAGAGCCATAATGCTAAGGTATGGCATTATTGCTTTCATAAGGAACGGGTCCAGGCACCGTAATGGTGACCGGACTGATTGCTGCAGAGGAGGGTACTGTAACGGTGTGCGGATCATAGTAAATTGTGACTGGTGATCTGGTAGGAGGTGCCATGATTTGTTGTTGGAAATTGCTGTTGGGAGGAACGTTTGATGGGTCATAGTAGATTGTAACTGTTGAGACATCTTCATTAATTTTTGCTGGCGTTGTAGAAGATTCTGCTGATAAAGTGAATGCTGATGTTGTAGAAGAAAGGGTTGTTGACATTTTATTTGTTGAAGTGACGGACAGAGTAACTGCTGATGATATTGATGAATCGGTAGGAATGATTGTTGCTACTGTTGTAGAAGAATCGGGAATTGTTGTTAAGGGAATTGCTGGATTTGTAGGCGTCGTTGTTGAAATCTGAAGGATACCATCCTTGATAAGACCGTCTATGCCGTTTCTTAACCTTTCACACCCGTTGACTGCAATGTTGCAATAACCACAACCGAGCTCACACCCGGGAAACACTAGGCACTCTAGAAGCTGAGCTTTAATTTCGACCAAAGGTGTTCGAATTTGTGCAACACTGGTGATCAAGGTAGATGGTTTGTCTTCCTCAATGGCATTAATCCTCGGCCCGCCATGATTAGGCATAGGATTCTTGTTGACATTCGGAGGAGGTGCAAAGTTGAGGGCTTTAGAATCCACCAGATCTTGTACTTTCATTTGTAAGGCCCTGCATTTTTCAGTGCTGTGACCAGGTGCATTGGAGTGGAAAGCACACCTGGTGTTGACATCATAATTCCTTGGGAGATTAAGGGGATCTGGTGGTGCCAACGTCCTTAACTCAACCAAGTTAAGCTTCAGGAGTTGTGGCAGTAAGGCAGCATAAGGCATAGGGATGGGATCAATCACCCTGTTTGCCTGTGATGGTCTTTGTTGGAATGGACGCTGTTGTTTGTTGCTGTTGTTGTTGTTGTTGTAGGTTCTCTGCTGTGGAAAATGAGATTGTTGCTGATAGTGAGGTTGTTGTTGAGGATGTGTTGGTTGTTGAGGAATCGGAGCTGGAATGGTAACAGCTGATACTGATCTGTGAACATACTGAGGTCTGCCCCTGCTTGTATGAATGGAATTGGTCTCACCGGCTCTTCGGGGTCCCACAAAAGGCTTCCTGGGATTACTGGATGAACTTGCACCGCTGTCAGAAATCTTGCCCATTTTTAATAGACTTTCAATCCTTTCACCAGCTATGACTACGTCAGCAAAACTGGTAGAAGAAAAGGCAGCCAGCCTATCAATATATGTTCCTTGCAGAGTATTCATGAACATGTCGGCCATTTCTCTTTCCGACATGGGTGGTTGGACAGCAGCAGCAAGCTGTCTCCACCTTTGGGCATATTCCCTGAAGCTTTCTCTGGAAGACTGGGACATTCCCATCAGAAAGGTCCTGTTAGGAGCCATGTCCAGATTGTATTGATATTGCCTGATAAAGGCTTCAGCTAAGTCCTTCCAGCATCTAATAGTAGCTCTGGTCAAGTGTGAATACCACTCTCTGGAAGCCCCAGTTAGACTGTCTTCAAAGTAAAACATCCACAGCTTCTCATCCATAGTATAAGCTTTAAGTCTTCCCAGGAAAGACTGCAGGTGAGTTCGTGGACAAGAGGTTCCATTGTATTTCTCAAAACACAGGGGTTTGAATTTGTGGGGAATTCTCACCCCATCCACTAGCCCCATGTCCATTACATCGAAGCCTAAGGAATTCTGAGACTCCAGAGATCTCAACTTCTCAGCAATTTCATCTAACCTCCGGTCATAGACTTCATCTCCTGCTCACATGACAGTAAACTGCTCTTCTTGAGGATCTTCTTGCAAAATCCTGCCTGCAGCAGTGTTACCCTGTACATTTCTCGGGATGTTGACTTCCGGATCCAAATGAGGTCCAAATACTGGTGGATCAATACGAGGCTAACCCCTTTCATTGTTGCTAGTTCCTCCTGTCCCAAGAGGGGGCTCTTCAGGAGTTTGCCTTTCCACCAGTTCTCTTAATCTTTCTTGACTATGGGCCAAGCCAGTCATTACAGCCATGAATTGAGCCATTTGATTCCTCATTTCCACTCTCTCATTAGCCATCTGAGTTCTGACCTCAGTCAGGTCCTGCTGTACTTGATCCATTTGGATACCAGGAAGGTTGTTGCGAGTAGGGTACCGGTGCATGCGGTTGACAGGGAACACTCGGCGACGAGCAATGTTTCCTGAGATCACAACAGAGTTAGAAACAAATAATAACAAAACCTACAAAACAAAACAAAGGTTAGTATGCAATGCATTATGCTTATTTGTTTTCCAAGGTATCCGGCTTGGTTCTTGGTTTTGACCTTTCCAGACCTCTAGGAAGATGCTTGATGTTGCTTGAGAAAAGAAACCCAATGAAAGCAAACTAATATATTACAAATGATGAGCAAATACATAGTTTGTTTTACAACACATGCCCCTGGAGGGTCAAAACACAACAAAAAGAAAAGTACATAAAATGGAAATGAACAACAAGCAAAGAAGTCAAACATTCAATCCAAACTCATCCTCCTTAACCTCCTTCAGAAGTGCCTCAGTCACTGGACCAGCTGGGTGCTCTGTAATGGTCCTAATGAGGAGGTTCCTGGTGGCAATAGCAGTGGTCAGCTTCTTGTGCCTGTCCTGGTCCTTTGATTTTTTCAATCCAGCTCTGAGCTTCAACTCTGAAATCTCCTTCTGGGCTGCCAACAAGGCTTCCTGCTGCTTCTTCTCATTGGCCTCTAACTGTTCAATCTTTGCTTGAATTCTCTGATCTTCTTGTGTCCGGGCTTCAGTGATCCTGACCCACCTAGCCTGACTTTCTTGCAGATAGAGCTCAGTCCTAGCCTTCTGAAGCTTGGCTTCTTTACAGGCATTCTTCAATATTTGTTCCCCAGCTCTTGCTTTCCTGATGTATTCCTCTGTTTTCTCAATTTTGGCAAGATGCTCCACCCTAAGCTTTTCCAGTCTCTCAATGTCCAAACGACCATCACTCCTTTCCCAAAGGGTCTTCTTTAGAGCTTGAGACAGATTCTCATTCCTTTCCTTCAGCTTCTCAAATTCTTCCAGGCTGACAGTGGCTGCTGGCTGTACTGTTGATGGTCCAGGTATATCCTCAATGGTGAAAGGCATTCCAGTAATCTGAGCTCTAGTACGGGACCAATCATAGTACTGAGCTGAAGCAACATTATTACACCTCCCTAGAATAGCCATCCCTTTTGTCTGGATGTTGTCCCAAGCCCAGGATGCTTGTCTGACAGCAGCTAGATTAGGTTTTATTTCACAATACAGGGTCTCAGCTAGATCTTGCACTCTGGGAGGGTGAACCAAAGCATAGCCCAGTTGTCTCTTAAACAGCAAAGGATTGTAGTTGATGCAACCCTTTACTCCTATCAGAGGTACATTTGGGTATTGCCCACAGCTGGTGATAATGTCTTTTCCTTTGGTGCTCTGGGTGCACCACCTAATATCATCTGAAGTCAAAGCAATGAGCCTCTTAGCCCAATTCTTCTGTTGGTGGGGATTCAGGAAGGCATCTAACTTAGGCAGGTGTCTGAGCAGCCAGGAGTAAAACAAAGGAGAACAACATCTAACCAACTTCCCCCTTTGTTTCTCATTCCTCTGATGAATGGAGTAATAGAAATCTCCTAGCAGTGTGGGTACTGGGTTCCTCAGAAGGAAAAGATGAATGGCATTCTTGCTGACAAATTTGGGCTCATCTGCAAACAGTATAACCCCATATATGCTGAGGGCTAACAGTGCACAGACTGCCCTCCACTCTCCCAAGGAGGTCTTCAGGATGGCCTGAGAAATTAAGAAGTCCAAGTGCAAACCAGGGATCCCAGCTTTTGTTGTCATGCTTTGTTCAATCAAGGCAGGCTCTAGGTACAATGCTTTTGCTACTTCTCCATTGCTGGGAAAATTCATTTCTAGGTTGAAGGGGATTCCACCCCTGATAGGTACTCCAATCAATGAAGAAAACTCCTCCAGCAGAGGCCCTAGCTGAAAGTCTGGGAATGTGAAGCATCTCAAAGGAGGGTCATAGAACTGCAAGCATGTGTGGATCATGCTCCTCTGAGAAGGGTCCAGGTCCATAACCATATCCAGGATACCTCCATAGTGTTCCCTGAACAATGGGATGTGGTCAGGAGTGATAAGTGACTGGACCTGCCTGATGCCAGTCAATACAGGCTCAAAGAAATGGTAGGATATGTTGCTCTTCCTGGGAGTAGCCATAAATGCTGAAGAGGATGAAGATAGGTGCTGATGAGGATTAAGACTAATACTGGAGATGAGCCACTGATATGTTGATGCTAGTGATGATGAAGATGGATGAAGCAAATAACTGATGAAGCAGAGGTCTATGCAGGAGAAGGGGTCAAAACCAAACCAGATATGATGTGGATACCCTGAAAGACAAATAAACAAATGTTAAATGATGCAATGATGATGTATGCAAATGATATGCAAGGGTTTGTGATCAAGCTGGATCTGATTGTCTGTCTTGATATAAGCCCATGTATGTTCAAAGAAGGTCCAGATGAAGGTTCGGAAATCCAGTAACCAAGGTGGAGGACTCAAATAAAGAGTCACATGTCCAGGGTTAAATCACAAGAACTGTCCAAAATGAGGTACTCTTAAACAAAACAAGTAACAGGGTATGATGTGGCCAATGGTACCTGCAAACCTGTAAACAGCCCAACCCCCTCACAGGTAGTGTTCTAGAACAAGGATCCTCAGACTTGGATCAGTTATGAGAAGTGTAAACACTTCTAACCCGGAGGTACAGTGTTTACAATAACCATAAAAGATCCTCCTCTAATTCACCTCAGCTTCTGAATGTCATAATAAAGGTCATCCAGACTTAGCAGGCTTCCTAGATAGCCCTAGCACTACAGGAAACCTGTAGCACAGAGTTCTCAAGAAGAAACCCACATTTGAACCGTGTTTCATATTCCCGCACCAGACCGAAATGGAATGGGAAAGAACATGAACCACTCTATCCTAGGTGTCACTCAGGTCCCAGGTATAGGACCTTAAACTATCAATGGAACCCCACCCACCAAAACAGAAACCAGATCCAGCAATGACAGTATGATAGTATGATGTATAAAACTGTAAAGAAAGCAATAAACAAGACTGTACATAAGGCAATAAATAGAGCAAATAAACACAATTAGCACGTAACACCCCAGTAAACACAAATCAATCAAGCGCTAGGAGGAACCCACAAAAAGAACCAGAAGCCCTGGTTACAGTATAAAGTCTCCCCAGCAGAGTCGCCAAGTTGTCGCTCCCACCTGTCATACCCCAAATTTGTCCTACCCGCACTTTTTTTTATTATTATTTATTTTTATTCTACTGTTTCTTCATTTTTTTCAGAAATTCAAAATATGTAATACTTTTCTGTCTACCAATGTATTCCAAAAAAACCTAAAAAAAACATGCACTATTTTTATTTTCGTCAAAAAAAAAAAAAAAAAAGAATGTCATCTGAGTTTGTCAGTGTTTGTGTACAGTGCAAAAAAAATCGGTGTGTTGTCTTTCATTCGATTATCACCATTGTTTTTCATTTAATTATTTTTATCACAAGATTAAGAAAATCAAATTTTTAATTTCTCCCTTGTTCTTCCACTTCTATTAAAATATCCATGCATCCACTCCAAATTCAAATTAATTGACTTTCCGATTTTCCATCTTTCATTTTTTATCCAATTAACATTTTTATTTTCTATTTCATTTTGTCCATTATTATCAACTAAATCCATTGATTAAACCCATTAGTTAAAATCCATTTTTTATTATCACTAATCTTTACTAGTTTTTTATTAAGTCTATTATTATTTTCCATCTATTTTCATTATTCTCTATAATTTCATTTTTAGATTAAATTTTCCTTTATTATTTCCACTATTAAATTTCATTATTTTTTTTTCTTTATTATTATTTTATTATTGTTATTATTATTATTGTTATTATTA
Organism: Lathyrus aphaca; assembly: GCA_963966055.1. Taxonomy (NCBI): domain Eukaryota; kingdom Viridiplantae; phylum Streptophyta; class Magnoliopsida; order Fabales; family Fabaceae; genus Lathyrus; species Lathyrus aphaca. Next base: position 423,662,430 of record OZ014521.1, read on the forward strand.
TGCTTTAATTTATTTATTTATTTTTTATTAAAGTTATGATCCTTTGTTGTTAGTAAACCAATTCAAACCAATTCTTCCCCAATTTTTTTTTGTTGTTTGTCACGGTGTGTAATATTACAGCCTGGCCACAGAATCTTTTCCCCTGTACTGCAACAACTTTTCTTCTCATTTTTATGCCAGCTCACAAATTCAGCACATTCCACTCACATCAACACAACATTCACAAAATTCACGCAACCAATTTCTCATCCAAAGATTCTACAACTCATACCATAAGACCACTCATTCTCTTCTTTACTCATTCTCTCATAACAACTGAAAATTTTTCATTCTCCATCACCAACAACAAATAACCAAAAATCATAGAGAAACAAAGATTGAAACCCAGAAACCATTTCACAGAAAAATCGCACACCCAGCTGCGAATCCAAAATCATCACCTCAAAACCAAGACTCACCTCACTTCTGTGAAACCAGCTACCATCATCCAAACACATCACCATAACTCTGCAAAACTCATTTTCTTTCACCATCTCCACAAACTCATCCCCACTTTTTTCTTCTTCGTCACCTCCATTAAACACCACCTCACTACTACCGCCATTAACCCTTCACGAACCATCCCTGCTTCATTATATCAAACTGAGAAAAAACCACAGAGATTTCACCTTTGTCGTTCATATCAACCGTCTTTAACCATCAACAACACAGATTCAGAAACGCATAATAAACCAGAACAAACCTTCAATTAAACCCAGCACCACACAGAAATGCACAAGCAATAAACCACCTACAACCCTTCATTCACTTTGACAACCTCCTTAAACTTTTCACTACAAAAATCGCAAAACCATAAAAAACCAAGAAAAAGAAAAGCAGAAACAGGCCCAAAATCACGCACAAAATCCAGAAAAACACAGTACACCCTCTGAAAACAAGCGCGAACACCGAACCAGCTCACAGCAACAGCAAAAGAAATCGAAGCCACCGCAAAGCTTCCGTCAACCCAACCGCGACGACGACCTGAGCATCAACCGAAGACCACCACGGCGACGAACCGGAACCCGCGAGCTCACCACCATCACCGTCGGCCGCGCATCGAACCACCAACACCGCATCTGTACTGAAAGCACCGCGAACCGAGAGAGTTTCGCCGAAGATTTTGAAGCAAAGAAATCGAGCTGGAAAAGATAAAGAAGAAACAGAGAGGCGATGGAGAGTTGCGGCCGGATCTTTTGCTTTTTTTCTGGTAACATATGGCTTTCGGGAGAACGAAAGAGAAGAGGTAATGTTTTCTTTTCTTTTTGAGCGAGGTATTTGAAAAGCCTGTCATGTTTTGCCTAGTTAATATGTTTTATTCTCCTTTTAATAAGTTAGCCTGATTTGTTTGACTGGTTCTCATTTTTTTTTAATTATTATTTGATTTTTTCTTTTCATGTTTTAATGGTTATAAATATCTTTGATTTTGCTGATTGGCTCGGATAACCCATGGTGAATACAGGCGTTACTTTAAACAATATACTGTCTGCTAAATTTAGATTTAGGTTTTTATTTTTTCTCATTTATTTTTATTGTTTAAAATCATTTATGAGATATTGTTGACTAGAGTGACGGGTTTGAACGCAACCTGTGTGGTTTTAAATCACAGACCCAATTAACCCGCCTCCATGTTTCTTGAGCTTTTTTTTGTTTTTTATATATATACTTCTTTTATTCTTTTTCATTGTCATTATTTATTTTTGTTAATTAAATTATAACGTTTATGATATTATGAATTTTATTATGTTAATTTTTATCTTTCTATTTTGTCAGCATTTAGAAGGTGAATTTAATTTTTTTTAGTGAGTAATTTAATATACGGGCCGATGATATTACAAAAGGCCGTTTTCGCCCGATTACATTTAATCGGTGATGAGCGGTCAATATGAGGCCCACTTTTTATTTTATTCTATTATTTTTTATTCTGAACAAAAACTTGTAATATAATTTAACTCATTTTATTTATTATTTTATTCATTATTATTTTATTCAATTATTCAATTTATTATTTCATTTAATATTTCGCAATTTATTTATTCATTCAATTTATTCATTTAAAATTACGTTTCGACTCCTTATAGAATGGTTCCCATTTTGAACCGATTCTAAGGCAGTTCACGAACAAAATTTCGTCGCGTCCCAAAAGGTCCAACGCCTTCGAATAGTTGCGCTTGATTAAAAGGTCCAACGCCTTCGAATAGTTGTGTTCGAAAAAGGTCCAACGCCTTCAAATAGTTGTGTCCCGAATAAACAGGCCGAACGCCTTCGAATAGTTCAAAAACACATTGCACACACGCTTTCTCTTGGGCTAATTACAACGAGACCCATTTATTTTTCGCAATCCCCTGTATTTATTTCTTATCCCTCTCCCATTACTTTGTATGTACTTTATTTTCTGTATTTTATTTAATCTCGAATCCTTGGTCCAACGCCAAGCGATTGCACTTTGCACACTTGCACTTTATTTTTCAGTTATCTTTTTCGTTTAGGATCCACTCCACCTTTGCGAGCCGAGCGATTCGTGCCTCGCTAACAAAACCACAAAATAAACCTCCATTTGCATGCACCCTCTAAACCTCAAAAAACCAAAATGTTTCGATTTAGATCCAAACCCTTGATCCAACGTCAAGCGGCTTTAGGAAATAAAACACACTTTAATAATACGAGAAGATTTGTACGCCACGAGCCTTAAGCTGTAGAAAGGGGGATAACGAGCTTTCGTTACTCGCTCCGATTATTTCGACGCAGGACACTCGTCTTGTTGGGCGAGATAAACTATCCATAGTCTTTAGTGCATTTCAACTCCTAAACCCTTTCATCGACGAAAGGTAATAAAATCAACAACCATTACCCTTAGTAGGCCGAACTACGAGGCTCTGACTTTCCCATTGCACACGGGAGTACGTAGGCACGAGGATCTCAATCCTTGCCGAGCTCCTAGGTTCAATCTAACTTATAATTAAACTCATTTCCCTCTAGCAAGCAATTCGTTTAAGCATAGACATCCTTTCTCGCGCGTTAACTTAGATGGTTCCCATCGAGTACGATGGATGTAGGGGGTGCTAATACCTTCCCCCTGCATAACCGACTCCCGAACCCAGGCAATGGTTCCGTTGACCTTTGTCCTATCCTTTTCCTCCCGGGTTGTATCTATATCTTCCCTTTCCCTCTTCGGGAATAAATAGAATTAGGTGGCGACTCTTCAGTCCGTCCGGCGCGTGACTCCGTCCATTCGGATCGCGTGAGGTCGTATTTTTCGGGGTACGACAGCTGGCGACTCTGCTGGGGACTGGTTCACCCCTATGCGAGTCAAGCCTAGTCTAGGTTCCCGCGTTTGTTTGGTTGTTTGCTCTTATGCCTTGCTTGTTTATCGTTTTCTTTATCGCATTCCATATTATTTATCTGGTGGCTCCTTGGTACTATAATTTGGATCGATACTTTGCAAAAGAACTTGAGGGAAAAGCTCTATACCCGGGCTTACGAGTACAAACATAAGTTAGCGAGGTTGTGTAGTATGGGCTCCCGAGAGAACCTCTCTCGTGGGTTGTCGATACGAAAACCTCACTCGGAGTAGATTTTAATGGAAATACTGACAACCGTCAAGCTCTTGGCGTGTGTGCTCAGTTGTTTTCATTAAAGTCGTCGACTCTGAGGACCTTTAGAACCTTTTGGTTAAAACATCGGTTGATGGTTGCGTAGTATTGGGCACCAAGGTTCGCCTTCGCGTGGCTCGATACGAAAACCTCACTTGGAATAGACTTACTCAATGGAGTTGATTGACTGTCAAGAATGTATGAAATTGACACGTGCATCAAACAGTTGAGAAAGTTCCATAACTCCAGGACTTTGTTTTAAACCTTGTGTCGATGATCACGTAGTATGGACTCCCGAGAAAATTTTCTCTCGTGGGTTGTCGATACGAAGATCTCACCCAAAATTGATTCATATGGCAGAGTCAATCAACCGTCATGCTTATGGCGCGTGTGATGAACAGCCATATGAATTGACAACTTTGAGGTCCCTAAACTTTAGAGTCTACCCAGTGAATTCTTGATCTGAGTATCCTCCATCTGTACCTTGGACTCATGAGACCCTGATCTTGTGATCCTGGATTCTGACATTGCATATCATCCCATTTGCATTATTTATTCATCTTGCATTTCATTCCAAAAGCCAAAAAACTTATTTCATGCTCCTCCATCTTCAGTAAATCAAGCTGGTTTCCCGACGCCCGTATCGAGCTAGACGACCGTACTTAACTCGAGCTAACACTAGAAGACTGATGGACGTAATTCAAGAAGAACAAGCTGCCATGAGGGAAGAGATTGACTCGGTCAAGAGCAAGATTGACCAGATTTATGAGACTTTGCAATCTTTGGCAAGAATGGAAGAACGTCGCGAAGCTGCTGCCGCAATGAACAATGCTCAAGTGCAAGGATCTACCTCTCGAGCAATGCCTTCAGTTCCAGTTCCAAATCCTTTGGTCTACGGTTTGCCTCCAGGTTTCACTCCTGCTGTTGAAGAGGCCACTTCCCAACCAATACCTGCTTCTGGTGTCACTGTTGGCGTTATTCCTCAAGTTCAACCTATTCCAACTCAAGTCCAGTTTCCTCAAGTTGAAGAGAACCATCAAGTTGAGTATGAGATGCATACTGCTGTTCCAATCACCAATCCTCATGTTGTTCAAGAGTCTGAAGCTATGAAGATGTGTCGCGAGTTAGCTGAAAAACTCCGAATCATGGAAGGACACAACTCAACTTCTCTGAGTGCCTCAGACATGTGCTTAGTTCCAGATGTTGTGATCCCTACTAAGTTCAAACTGCCAGAATTCGAAAAATATAAAGGCCTCAGCTGTCCTGAGCTTCACTTGAGGATGTACTGCAGAAAAATGGCTGCTCATGCTAAAGATGACAAGCTCATGATCCATTGCTTCCAAGACAGCCTGTCTGGAGCATCTCTAGAATGGTACATGCAACTTGAGCGCAACAATGTTCGTACTTGGCTTGATCTATCTGATGCATTCAAAAAGAAGTACAAGTACAACACTGACCTTGCTCCTAACCGTACTCAACTTCAGAGTATGTCTCAAAAGGAGAGCGAATCCTTCAAAGAGTACGCCCAACGCTGGAGGGAGTTAGCTGCCAGAGTTCATCCACCATTGGTTGACCGTGAATTGATCGATATCTTCATGGGTACCCTACAGGGGCAATACTACGAGAAGCTGATCAGCAGTGTATCTTCTGGTTTCTCAGACATGGTAATGGTCGGAGAAAGAATCGAAGAAGGCTTGAAGAGTGGAAAGATCCAGGGAGGTTCTAGCAACCAAAACAATGCCAAGAAACCTTTCAATGGGCACAAAAAGGGTGAAACAAATGCCATTTCTGCTGCAAGTGGGAATTTTCAACAGAGTGCACCTGCTCCAGTTCCCTACTATCAGTATCCCTATGTTGCTGCTGCACAATATGCTCCTATGCCATATCAGTCAGCTCCTCCAATGCCTTATCAGCAGGCCATTCAAGCGCCATCTCCGCCTCAGATGGCTTATCAACCACGTCCAATGGTTGCAGCCGCGCAATATGCACCCAATCCATACCAGCAACAGGCTTATCAACCACGACCTGGTCAACAACAACAACGCGCTCCTCAACAGCGTCCACCATATCAGCCAAGAAGGCCTGAAAGAAACTTTGATCCATTGCCTATGTCATATAGAGAAATCTTTAACGGACTGATGGCAAAAGGAACTCTTGTGTTAAAGGACATGCCACCTCAAACTGGTAACGCTCTAAATTATGATGCCAATGCTCGCTGTGAGTATCACAAGGGTGCTCCAGGTCACACAATTGACAACTGCAGGTTATTCAAGCACAAAGTCCAAGATTTAATCGACTCTAAGGATCTCACCTTCACACCGAGAAATCCAAATATCCAGAACGATCCAATGCCGTCACACGGTGCCAACAAGTGAAGACATTTGAAGGGGTTGTTGAAGACCAAGCTGAGTAGTCTCCAACTTTGAAGTATTCAATCAAGAGAAGTTCAATTCCTCAAATCAAGGCAGCCAGTGCCATTTATTATTTCTGCATTCCTGTTGTTTTGTAATGTTTGTCTAAGTACTATTTGCTCTAAACATTGTTATTTGTTCTTGGTTATGTTAATGTTATGTTTATTCATGTTTTGAATTAAACTATTCTCATTCGCTCATTATTTATCATTTATCACAAAATCACAAAAATATTTCCCTCACTTCACTTTAGCAAATATTTGAGGGAGGATGATGAAAACGAAATACCCATAACTGTTGCGGTATGCTTTCGGATAAAACCTCGTCAATGATGTACAGGCATTCTTTCAAATCCCCAAACACTGGAGATATAAGGAGTTAATCCCTAGTCAACCACTTCGAGCCTAGAAGTAGGAGTTTCTTTCGGATACAACCCTTACATTTAACCCGGGGCAGGGTAGTTGTTCAGTTAACCTGACTACACCTTCGAATCGCAAGATGAGACATCCCGTCAGAGGACCATCAACAAATGACTTGGCAGTCACAATATTCAAGCAAAAAAAAAAGAAAAGAAAAACCGCTAAGTTGAGCACCCGAAGGGAGACTTAGCCGGAAAAAAAACAACAAATCAAAAAGAGGAACTCAAATCCTCAGCAAAATCAAAACAAAGATCAGGTGACCACCAAATCAAAATCAAAGGGGCACCAACATCAAAGCAAAAAAATGATGACTGCCATTTCCAAGCGAACTTTAAAGCTTCATCTTCACTCTTGCAAAGTCAATACAAATGCACATGTAGAGTTAACTGAACGTAGGACTGGAGAACATTACGAAGAAGGGTTGGGTACAAATCAAACTTTGAGCCTAATATCCTTTGTTTCTCGAACCATTAACCAGACCGCATTACAACCCTCGAAAGTCCTAATTGAGGCAGGGTTTATTCTGAAAGCATGCTACCAACAAGGTTGCGTAAATTGACTCCCATATGTTTGCTAATATTCCATATCGATTGCACATTATTCTTGCTGCATCTTTTCATACACTTTCTAAATCAGCACCTCGTTTGGACTAACAGTCCATTCGTCACACTATCACAATCATTCAAATAAATTGACTTTCTCAAAACTTACATGAACTTTACATTAACACTACCATTTGTGTATGAACAATTTAATTGCAATTCAGTGCTTGACATCAGTACAATCCCAACAAGGGGCAATCAAAAGAGGAATTTGAATCAATACTTCTTCAAAATCAGCAATTAGGGGCAAAACCATTCTCAGTGGCCCAGTCAGGGGCAAATCATCTTCAAACAACTCAACCAGGGGCAGGCGTCTACCAAATCCAGATACAGGAGCAAACCTTCCTCTCTTCTCCCCAGCTAAGCAAGCAGTTCTTGCTAGACGTTGGAAATCGTTCAAAGCAAAATCAGTCTTCATGTGTCAATTAAGTCGCTCCGCTCATTAGCAGATAACCAAACTTGGAGCTTTCAGATTCATCTTCTGATCATACATCGTCGAAGATCGAGTATCAGGAAATCAATCCCTCCACCCACCCAAAGTCCAATCATTATTGGCAACTACCAGACCAAAAGTCCACCAAGCTGGCACCTTTCATTCCAATCGCTCATATGAATCATTGTGCATCATCAAAGTCATAAGCATCATTTACATCAATCATTTATAGCATACGCATCATATGCATACCCAAAAAAAACAGACTTTTTATTTTCCCCAACATTTTCAACTTACATCTCAGTGCATGAACATTTGCATCGTATCTCCATCCTTATGGAATACCATCTCAAAAAACAATCAAGCATACGTGCATAATTCAGGATCCAGGATCAACACAAGTTTCCGGTCCTTTCCCCAGCGGAAGATCATATCAATCAAAGATTCCAGACATCCTCTTGGCGGATTCAATAGCCGTGTTTAAATTTCAGTCCATTTGCCTTATCATCCTCTGGTGATAAGTGATTTTATTTCAGTCCAGTTGCCTTATCATCCTCTGGTGATAAGTGATTTTATTTTCAGTTTATTGCCTTATCATCCTCTGTTGATAAGTGAGTTTATTTTTCTGTTTATTGCCTTATCTTCCTCTGTTGATAAGTGAGTTTATTTTTCTGTTTGTTGCCTTATCATCCTCTGTTGATAAGTGAGTTTGTTTTCAGTTTGTTGCCTTATCATTCTCTGGTGGTAAGTGATTTTATTTTCAGTTTGTTGCCTTATCATCCTCTGTTGATAAGTGAGTTTGTTTTCAGTTTGTTGCCTTATCATCCTTTGTTGATAAGTGAGTTTATTTTTCTGTTTATTGCCTTATCTTCCTCTGTTGATAAGTGAATTTATTTTCAGTTTGTTGCCTTATCATCCTCTGTTGATAAGTGAGTTTATGTTTCTGTTTATTGCCTTATCATCCTCTGGTGATAAGTGATTTATTTTGTTAATTTGTTTTGCTGTGTCACCCATCATTTCCAATTTATTTCATTTGCTACTTTCGCAATTCCTTCTCGGACAAACTTGGAGTCTGTTAATATCTAATTATCTTATACCTTGAAAGATTGAACGCGAGCCAGTTCATTTTACTCGGTCTAAGCCAATTCGATAGGGGCATCTGTCATACCCCAAATTTGTCCTACCCGCACTTTTTTTTATTATTATTTATTTTTATTCTACTGTTTCTTCATTTTTTTCAGAAATTCAAAATATGTAATACTTTTCTGTCTACCAATGTATTCCAAAAAAACCTAAAAAAAACATGCACTATTTTTATTTTCGTCAAAAAAAAAAAAAAAAAAGAATGTCATCTGAGTTTGTCAGTGTTTGTGTACAGTGCAAAAAAAATCGGTGTGTTGTCTTTCATTCGATTATCACCATTGTTTTTCATTTAATTATTTTTATCACAAGATTAAGAAAATCAAATTTTTAATTTCTCCCTTGTTCTTCCACTTCTATTAAAATATCCATGCATCCACTCCAAATTCAAATTAATTGACTTTCCGATTTTCCATCTTTCATTTTTTATCCAATTAACATTTTTATTTTCTATTTCATTTTGTCCATTATTATCAACTAAATCCATTGATTAAACCCATTAGTTAAAATCCATTTTTTATTATCACTAATCTTTACTAGTTTTTTATTAAGTCTATTATTATTTTCCATCTATTTTCATTATTCTCTATAATTTCATTTTTAGATTAAATTTTCCTTTATTATTTCCACTATTAAATTTCATTATTTTTTTTTCTTTATTATTATTTTATTATTGTTATTATTATTATTGTTATTATTATGCTTTAATTTATTTATTTATTTTTTATTAAAGTTATGATCCTTTGTTGTTAGTAAACCAATTCAAACCAATTCTTCCCCAATTTTTTTTTTGTTGTTTGTCACGGTGTGTAATATTACAGCCTGGCCACAGAATCTTTTCCCCTGTACTGCAACAACTTTTCTTCTCATTTTTATGCCAGCTCACAAATTCAGCACATTCCACTCACATCAACACAACATTCACAAAATTCACGCAACCAATTTCTCATCCAAAGATTCTACAACTCATACCATAAGACCACTCATTCTCTTCTTTACTCATTCTCTCATAACAACTGAAAATTTTTCATTCTCCATCACCAACAACAAATAACCAAAAATCATAGAGAAACAAAGATTGAAACCCAGAAACCATTTCACAGAAAAATCGCACACCCAGCTGCGAATCCAAAATCATCACCTCAAAACCAAGACTCACCTCACTTCTGTGAAACCAGCTACCATCATCCAAACACATCACCATAACTCTGCAAAACTCATTTTCTTTCACCATCTCCACAAACTCATCCCCACTTTTTTCTTCTTCGTCACCTCCATTAAACACCACCTCACTACTACCGCCATTAACCCTTCACGAACCATCCCTGCTTCATTATATCAAACTGAGAAAAAACCACAGAGATTTCACCTTTGTCGTTCATATCAACCGTCTTTAACCATCAACAACACAGATTCAGAAACGCATAATAAACCAGAACAAACCTTCAATTAAACCCAGCACCACACAGAAATGCACAAGCAATAAACCACCTACAACCCTTCATTCACTTTGACAACCTCCTTAAACTTTTCACTACAAAAATCGCAAAACCATAAAAAACCAAGAAAAAGAAAAGCAGAAACAGGCCCAAAATCACGCACAAAATCCAGAAAAACACAGTACACCCTCTGAAAACAAGCGCGAACACCGAACCAGCTCACAGCAACAGCAAAAGAAATCGAAGCCACCGCAAAGCTTCCGTCAACCCAACCGCGACGACGGCCTGAGCATCAACCGAAGACCACCACGGCGACGAACCGGAACCCGCGAGCTCACCACCATCACCGTCGGCCGCGCATCGAACCACCAACACCGCATCTGTACTGAAAGCACCGCGAACCGAGAGAGTTTCGCCGAAGATTTTGAAGCAAAGAAATCGAGCTGGAAAAGATAAAGAAGAAACAGAGAGGCGATGGAGAGTTGCGGCCGGATCTTTTGCTTTTTTTCTGGTAACATATGGCTTTCGGGAGAACGAAAGAGAAGAGGTAATGTTTTCTTTTCTTTTTGAGCGAGGTATTTGAAAAGCCTGTCATGTTTTGCCTAGTTAATATGTTTTATTCTCCTTTTAATAAGTTAGCCTGATTTGTTTGACTGGTTCTCATTTTTTTTAATTATTATTTGATTTTTTCTTTTCATGTTTTAATGGTTATAAATATCTTTGATTTTGCTGATTGGCTCGGATAACCCATGGTGAATACAGGCGTTACTTTAAACAATATACTGTCTGCTAAATTTAGATTTAGGTTTTTATTTTTTCTCATTTATTTTTATTGTTTAAAATCATTTATGAGATATTGTTGACTAGAGTGACGGGTTTGAACGCAACCTGTGTGGTTTTAAATCACAGACCCAATTAACCCGCCTCCATGTTTCTTGAGCTTTTTTTTGTTTTTTATATATATACTTCTTTTATTCTTTTTCATTGTCATTATTTATTTTTGTTAATTAAATTATAACGTTTATGATATTATGAATTTTATTATGTTAATTTTTATCTTTCTATTTTGTCAGCATTTAGAAGGTGAATTTAATTTTTTTTAGTGAGTAATTTAATATACGGGCCGATGATATTACAAAAGGCCGTTTTCGCCCGATTACATTTAATCGGTGATGAGCGGTCAATATGAGGCCCACTTTTTATTTTATTCTATTATTTTTTATTCTGAACAAAAACTTGTAATATAATTTAACTCATTTTATTTATTATTTTATTCATTATTATTTTATTCAATTATTCAATTTATTATTTCATTTAATATTTCGCAATTTATTTATTCATTCAATTTATTCATTTAAAATTACGTTTCGACTCCTTATAGAATGGTTCCCATTTTGAACCGATTCTAAGGCAGTTCACGAACAAAATTTCGTCGCGTCCCAAAAGGTCCAACGCCTTCGAATAGTTGCGCTTGATTAAAAGGTCCAACGCCTTCGAATAGTTGTGTTCGAAAAAGGTCCAACGCCTTCAAATAGTTGTGTCCCGAATAAACAGGCCGAACGCCTTCGAATAGTTCAAAAACACATTGCACACACGCTTTCTCTTGGGCTAATTACAACGAGACCCATTTATTTTTCGCAATCCCCTGAATTTTATTTCTTATCCCTCTCCCATTACTTTGTATGTACTTTATTTTCTGTATTTTATTTAATCTCGAATCCTTGGTCCAACGCCAAGCGATTGCACTTTGCACACTTGCACTTTATTTTTCAGTTATCTTTTTCGTTTAGGATCCACTCCACCTTTGCGAGCCGAGCGATTCGTGCCTCGCTAACAAAACCACAAAATAAACCTCCATTTGCATGCACCCTCTAAACCTCAAAAAACCAAAATGTTTCGATTTAGATCCAAACCCTTGATCCAACGTCAAGCGGCTTTAGGAAATAAAACACACTTTAATAATACGAGAAGATTTGTACGCCACGAGCCTTAAGCGGTAGAAAGGGGGATAACGAGCTTTCGTTACTCGCTCCGATTATTTCGACGCAGGACACTCGTCTTGTTGGGCGAGATAAACTATCCATAGTCTTTAGTGCATTTCAACTCCTAAACCCTTTCATCGACGAAAGGTAATAAAATCAACAACCATTACCCTTAGTAGGCCGAACTACGAGGCTCTGACTTTCCCATTGCACACGGGAGTACGTAGGCACGAGGATCTCAATCCTTGCCGAGCTCCTAGGTTCAATCTAACTTATAATTAAACTCATTTCCCTCTAGCAAGCAATTCGTTTAAGCATAGACATCCTTTCTCGCGCGTTAACTTAGATGGTTCCCATCGAGTACGATGGATGTAGGGGGTGCTAATACCTTCCCCCTGCATAACCGACTCCCGAACCCAGGCAATGGTTCCGTTGACCTTTGTCCTATCCTTTTCCTCCCGGGTTGTATCTATATCTTCCCTTTCCCTCTTCGGGAATAAATAGAATTAGGTGGCGACTCTTCAGTCCGTCCGGCGCGTGACTCCGTCCATTCGGATCGCGTGAGGTCGTATTTTTTGGGGTACGACACCACCAACTGAGGCTAAGTCAAATGGGGTACAGACGCGAACGGTCGGCGAAAGAGAGAACTCACAAGGGTGAACTCAGTAAGAAAAGAGTCGCCAGCTAGGCATTTTTTATCCCGGAGGGAAGCTAATGTTGCATAAACCTGAGAAAAGATGGATAAGACGGTTGTGAACCAGAGAAACTGAGAAAGGGGGTTGGTTACAACCTGGGAAGGTATTAGCACCCAGATTGTCCGTCGTACTCGACAGGATCCACGCTTAAAAGGTTTGTGTTTTAAAAGGGGTAGTGTCAGTGCAATCTGTGTATCAAAGCTGGAAAGAATGCAAGTGTCAGTGTAAAAGAAATGTGAAGTGTATAAGAGAAGTGTCAGTGTGAGAACAAGAGTGGAATGCTCAAGACTATGAGGCTTAAAGAATAAAACTGGAAGAGGGGGAATGGACAGAGACTTTTGTTCGATAACTGTTAAGTTATGCCTACGTATCCTCTTGTGCAATGAGGAAGTCAGAACACCGTAGTTCGACTCAAAGAGACTGAAATGTAAATTAACTGATGAACTGCTTGCTTGTCTATGCTCAAGTGTATGACCTGTCTGGCTCAGGTGCAAACTGTCTTGCATCAGACGGAAGAAGCAAGTTCTCGTTTGTGAGTGAATGAGATGAGAAAAGAATCCCGGAGAAGACGATTATTGTTTGTTTTTGGGTTTTCAATCTTTTATTGCTTTTTGATATTTGTCATAAGTTAATGAGCTTAAGCCTAAACCAAGGGTTAGTAAACTCATCACATCCTCCCTCTGATTAGGGGTAATGAGAATACCTTAAGTATGAAGTAAGCACCTCATACTTAATCACCATGATGTAGGATTAAGATCATTAACCTACTTGCATTTATTTAGATGTTTTTGGAGTTTTTATCTAGTGTTAAGTAATGAGTTTAAGCCATAATCAGGGATTTAATGGACTCATTACACCATCCTAATAGAAGGATAATAGATGAGAGCATTTGAGCTGAGGAAGGCTCCTCAACTTAATCCATGATTAGGGATTAACCTCATGACAAAACAAAGTCTTTATTAAAGTGGATTTTAGTTAATGACCAGATTAAGAAGTGGATTTTATGGTTTGTAAGACAGCTTGATGAGGACTTGTCCATTAACACTAGGGTTAGTCCTTCTTAACCAATTAAGGAAGAATTAGAACCCTAATGCAAGGCCCAAGTTACAAGCTTAATGTCTTAGTGATTATTAGTGTGGATTGATTAAAGGATTTAAACACATTAAGGGTTTAACACTTAGGATTAAAGTTATACACTTCATCCTAATAGAAGGATACAGGCATAACCTTAATCACAAAGCCTTAAAACCTTTAAGGTTTAATCCTTGATTATGAGGTGAGAAGAGAAGACTCAAAGATGACACAAAGGTAAAACTAATGGGGGGACTAATCAAACCCTAATTTTTATCATGCTTGGGTATCCCTAGGGTTTATGAGGCTTAAGAGGAGAAATCTTCAAGGAAGCCACCAAGGAGAAGCAAGATAGAAAAGGGGTGAGATGAGAAGAGAAAAGAGGGAAGAGAGGCACAAGTGAGCAAGCTCATTCAAAGACAAGTAAAAATGCAGCAAGGATGTAAAATGATAAGGTGAGAAGAGGTAGGAGGTGAAGACAAATTCACCTCCCAAACAAACTTACCATTAATCCTGAAAAGTTAGTACAAGATGCATAAGGGGAGAAATGAGATGAAACAATGCATATGGATGGGCAAATGCCAAAGTCAGAAACATACATATGATGCAAATGATGTCAAGAGATGGTGCAAAGTCATACAAGATGCATATATGTGAGCATACAAGAGGATGGATGTATATGAAGCAAGTTTTGAACCATGAAAGTTCATGAAAGTTTACGAAATAATATGAATGCATAACATGGAAAATGAAAAGATGCAATGATCAAACATGATTCTAATATGTCTTAAAATGTATTATATGTCATAAGGATGCACAAAATGTCATGGCAAGTTCATGTATGCAAGCAAATGAGAAATGGATGCAAAGGAAGGCAAGAATTAGGGTTTATGCATAACATGCATCACAAAATTAAAAAATCAGAAGCAAATGACATGACAAAAAATTGAAAATGGGATCAAAGGAACCTTAACCCTACACAAGTTCACTGCCCAAAGGAGGGGACCTAAGTCTTAACCTAATGGGAGTTGTGATTTTTCTAAGTCAACTAGGGTTTCAAGGCACTTCAAAAGGAAAAATGCTTATCAAATTGAAAATGCAAGATAAATTCAAACCAATTTTACCCTAAAACTACATGCTATGAAGGATGCAATTTAAGAAGAACCATTATCAAACTCTTCATGGTTAGGCAGAATGAAATTTTTTAAGTTAGGATCAAAATAATGCCTTTAAACAACTTTAATTCCAATGAAAATTGTCAAAATAGGTCAAGAACCAAAAAGAAATTTGTTTTGAGAGTTTGATAATGTTTCTAAATATTTTAAAATGCAATGTGAATTTTTTTGTGATTTTTAAATACTTAAATGCATTTTTAATTAATTAATTTCCATTAACTAATTAAAAATAAGCATTTAAATGATTTAAAAATAATTTTTAATGCAAAAAATAAAAATAAAAATATTTTTGGGTTCTAAAAATTAATAAAAGGTTTGACAAAAAATTTCAGAATTTTTTAATATGTTTTGCTATTTTTAAAAATTCGTGGGAATAAAATGCAAATAAAATGAAACAAAATTAAATAAAATGGAAAGTATGTGCAATGGAGAGTCCAGATTGAATCTGGGCTTGGGAAGTTTGACCTGGCGCGCATCTGGACGGCCCAGGTTCAAACTTCCCTAAACTTAATTAATCAATTAATTAATATTTAATTAAGTCTGGATTAGGGCTAATGATCAGATCTCAACCATCCAATGCACGCGGGAAAGAACAATCGCACGGCCTACATTCAAACTTCCATTAATTACACAGCTAAATCTAATTAGGGCTAATTAAACTCAGACGGCCGGAACAGTGCTCCGGTCGTCTTCTCCGACGAACCAAAAACCCTAGTTTCTTCTATAGGTTACCAAACTCCAAATTTCTTCCACCAAAATGATCCTCACATCAATCTAAACCTAAACCCTCTCCTGAAACTCATTTATTTTACCTCACAAGCATGAATTGAAGCAAAATGTAAAACACGGGCAAATGTTCCGAGACATCATACATGATGGTTTCTTCACCATTTTCAAAAGTAAACACATATTCATGATCAGGGGAGCATATAGCATCATAAAAGAACTTAAAACTTAGCTTCTGGGAAAAAATTTCTTCATGTTACCTGAGATGAAGACTCTCTGATTCTGAGCTTTCTGGACTCAAACTCTGTGCAAACCCTCTCGTTTGAACACCCTGATGATGAAATGAAGCTTGGAGAGCTTTGAGAATGGCTGGTTGTGGCTGTTTTGTTCTGGTGTAGCAGAAATGGAGGTCTTTGTGTGTGATGATTCAAGCTGTTTCAGGGGGTGGGTTTTGTTCTAAAGATGATTTGTGACTTGTTGGTGAAAGAAAAAATGAGGTTTGATGGCTGTGTGAAGAGATTCGAAGAGGAGAAGTTTAGGACAGTTTTTGTGCAAGCTGGATTGTGGGAAGTTTCTGGCTTGTGTGTGGTGTGTTTTGAGTCTCATTGTGTCCACTTATCAAACTGTGATAGGGCAGAGAGTTGGTGGTGGCACAGTGTGATTGGCATGGGCAAAATGCAAAAAGTCAAGATCTTGTGTACTATGAGTATGGCTCGGGTCAGAGGAGATCTTAGGGCTTGTCCTGCCTCAGCTTGAGTCAAGGAAGGCCTTTGGATCTGATTTTGTGAGCTAGCTGGTCTTGATCAAGGGTTTCCAAGATTCTTGTATATTTCCCTCTTTGAGTTTTCTTATGAACCAAGGCAAAGAAACTTGTGACATCTTGGGCAAAATGCAGCAACATGAGCCATATGAAGTTGCTAGAATGATTTGAGATCAATTAGTGTTCAATTCAAGCATGAGAAGTTCTTTTTGCAAAGGTTCAATTTGGAAGTTTTATGAGAAAAATGCCTTATGCAACTTGTAATCCAAGGCATGCAAGTGAGAAATTCTTGACACAAATCTGACTTTTAGGCATGGCATTGTGTTGTATGATGATTAGAAAACATTTTGAAGTCACAAATTGGGTTGCCAAAGGTTTTTGCAAGTTTCTCCCTTTGGTGCAAAAGTGAAAATTTCATGATTTTTCCCAACTTTGCAAGGCCATAACTTTTGATCTAAAATGAATTAGAATGAGTTCTTGTACTTTTTGAAAAGGGAATGATCCAATCTACAACTTTCATGACCAAATTTTTCTAATTTGAAGCATTTTTGAATCAAAAAGAGGAGGTTGAAAAACTTTCCCAAAATGGCAAGTTTACATTATAAGTCACTTTCCCAAAAAGGCAACTTTGCAAATGGCTTGAAATTCTTCAATTTTGTGAACTTCTAACATCTTCTATGATCAAATAAAGATCATACACATTCAAAATGATGGAGAACACCCTTTGGTTGGGTCATTGGGGGCCTCAGATGCCCTGATTTTGCACTGACTTGCTCAAGAAGTCATCTCTTGATCATATGCCTTCCCTATTGAATTTCTTCATGAAAATTGATATGCATGATCCTCATAACCTATAGAGACCAATAGAAACAAGAATGACCAAAAAATTTGGAGTTATGGCCTCTGAAACCAAAACCCTAATTTTAGGTCATCTGTGCAGTTAAGCCTGGCTCTGCTTCCATGCCTTTCTCAGTTCTTGTGATTCTTTGACTTCCTTGACCTTGTGGGGATATAATATGATGCTTGAACACACATGGACCCCTTTGAGATGATTTAATACCTTTGGAGTGGCTTAGATAACTCATGGATTGCTCAGGTCACAAACCCTAGATGCAGATGGCTTAGAACCAATGTAGTGAAGCAAAAATGCAATATGAGATGCTATGGTTGAACTTATGCAAATGAAAAGAGTCACAAGCCATGGTGAAAGGGGTGAGGGCAAATTTGGGGTGTTTACAATGTTGAGAATTGTTATCCATTGAAGTTTGAAGTACAAAAATTGATGAGGAACAATGTTCTGTATTTCAATGATGTTAATCCAAATGCGCAGAAGAATCCGTTGCCAAAGCATGGTAATGCGTCTATGAATATGGTTGATGGTTGTCCTGGGTTGTTCAAGATCTATGAAGTCCGTCATATCCAAAGATCTTTGGTGGAGATGCATGCTTTCTTGAGTGAATATCACGATATTGATCACGACTATGCTGGATGTTGTATCTGCTCGGTGAATCCTCGTGGCTGCGTGATTGTTAAAAGGGATATCCAAAAGATGATGGATGATAAGCTGATTAAAGTAACAACAAAAAGAGATGAATATGAGAATGAAGTGAATGTTATTATGCCTCAGTTCAATCTTCCTGAGAGGGCTGCTCCTGAGAGGGTAGTTATTTCTTTTGATAGTCGCAAAAATGTTGTTACTCCATTGGTGATTAATGTGCCTGGTCCAATGCCATATGAGTCTGATAAAGCTGTCCTGTACCGGTATAATGCTATGATGATAGAAAATGGTAGGGAAGTTCCGCTTCCTACTCCAAAGTCTGTGGTTAGCATTGCTGATGTAACGAAGGTCACCCGAAGTGGTAAAGTGTATGCTTCAGATCCTCCGAAGAGAGTTGAAGATACAAGTGCGAGTAAACAGATTATGGATGCTGTTGTCCAATCGGGCCAGTCTGGTAATAGTGATGATGAAGTGCTAAAATTGATAAAGAAGAGTGAGTATAACATTACTGAGCAGTTATTGCAGACTCCCTCGAAGATATCAGTTTTGTCTCTCTTGATGAGTTCTGAGGCTCATAGGCAATCTTTGCAGAAGATTCTCGATCAAGCTTATGTTGACCATGATGTGACTGTTGATCAATTTGATAGTATTGTGGCAAATATCACGTCATGCAACAATTTGAGCTTCTGTGATGACGATCTGCCTAAAGAAGGAAGAAATCATAACTTGGCTTTGCATATCTCGGTGAATTGTCAAGAAGATGCCATGTCCTAGGTGCTAGTTGATACTAGATCGTCTTTGAATGTTATGCCAAAATCGACTTTGTCAAAGCTTGCGTTTCAAGGTGCTCCCATGAGACACAGTGGGATTATTGTAAAAGCGTTTGATGGGTCGAAGAAGACAGTGATCGGTGAAGTGGATCTTCCTATTCTTATTGGACCGTTTATATTCAAGATTACTTTTCAAGTAATGGATATATGTCCCGCATATAGTTGTCTTCTCGGAAGACCATGGATCCACGAGGCAGGAGCTGTAACATCCACTCTTCATCAGAAGTTGAAGTTTGTGAGAGAGGGGAAATTAGTGACCCTTGAAGGTGAAAGAGTGATGCTTGTAAGCAATTTGTCTTCTTTTTCCTATATTGATGCTGAGGAAGAGGTAGGAACTTCGTTTCAAGCTCTTTCTGTCGTGGATAATGTTGCTAAGAAGAATGCCATGCCCATGTCCTCTTTCAAGGATGCTCTGCGAGTGATTGAAGCTGGTCAGTCGGAAGATTGGGGACAAGTGATTGATGCTGTCGACAACAAGGAAGGTTTTGGTATCGGCTTTGCGCCAGGTGCAGTTATCAAAGATCCAAAGACTATCCAAGAAGGCTTCCGAAGTGCTGGATTTATCAACGATCATTCCGCTGCTGCTATCATTGAAGATGATGAAGACGAAGAAATGCCTGACTTCGTTACGCATGGAAAGATTTGCCAGAACTGGATTGTTGTTGATGTTCCTTTTATCGTTCATTCTTCAAAGTAATTTGTTTTTATTTTCTTTCAAAAATCCTTTCACTCTGCCCAAGGTGAAAGTGATGCTTGTCGGGCTTTGTTTCAAATTTTATCATCATAAATAAAATGTTATTTTGTTTTTTCCATATGTGTTTTTCCTTTTTGCTTTATTCTGAAAAATGGTAACATAAAAAACCAAAAATAATAATAATTGTTTATCTGCATATTGTTTGCACTTTTGTTCATATTCTAAAATAAAAATAAAATCATTGTGCAGATTGGTTGATAAACCCATTGAAAACAATGATCTTATGCCCTCTCCCAACTTTGAATTCCCTGTGTTTGAAGCTGAGGAAGAGGATGTTGAAGAGATTCCTGATGAAATTTCTCGGTTGCTTGAGCACGAGGAGAAGATTATTCAGCCTCATGGAGAGTCTATAGAGATGGTCAACTTGGGTTCTGAAGATGAAAAGAAAGAAGTCAAAGTTGGAGCATTGCTTGGTCCTGATGTTAAGAAGAGGATTGTTGAACTTCTCAGAGAATATGTTGATGTATTTGCTTGGTCTTATCAAGACATGCCAGGTCTTGATACTGATATTGTGGAGCATAGATTGTTGTTGAAGCCTGAATGTCCACCTGTAAAGCAGAAGCTGAGAAGAACTCATCCAGACATGACAGTAAAAATCAAAGAGGAGGTTCAAAAGCAGATTGATGCAGGTTTTCTTGTGACGTCAACTTATCCTGAATAGGGGGCCAATATCGTTCCTGTTCCGAAGAAAGATGGAAAAGTCCGAATGTGCGTTGATTACAGAGATTTGAACAAAGCCAGTCCGAAAGATGATTTTCCATTGCCACACATTGATATGTTGGTAGATAATACGGCTAAGTTTGATGTGTTTTCTTTTATGGACGGATTTTCCGGTTATAATCAAATAAAGATGGCACCTGAGGACATGGAAAAGACCACATTTATTACACCATGGGGAATATTCTGCTACAGATTGATGCCCTTTGGATTGAAGAATGCTGGTGCGACGTACCAAAGAGCTATGACTACACTTTTCCATGATATGATGCACAAAGAAATCGAAGTATATGTTGATGATATGATCGCCAAGTCGAAGACTGAAGAAGATCATGTGGAACATTTGCTGAAATTATTTCAAAGGTTAAGGAAGTATAAGCTTCGTCTGAATCCGAACAAGTGCACATTTGGTGTACGTTCTGGAAAGTTGCTAGGTTTCATTGTCAGCCAAAGAGGCATTGAAGTTGATCCTGATAAAGTGAAAGCTATTCAGGAAATGCCTGCTCCAAGAACCGAAAAGCAAGTAAGAGGATTCTTGGGCCGCTTGAATTATATTTCGAGGTTTATCTCTCACATGACTGCCACATGTGCTCCGATCTTCAAGCTGCTTCGGAAAGATAAAGGCTGTGTCTGGATGGGTGATTGTCAGAAAGCTTTCGAAAGTATTAAAGAATATCTGCTTGAACCTCCTATTTTGTCTCCTCCAGTGGAAGGTAGACCGATGATCATGTACTTGACTGTGTTGGAAGATTCCATGGGTTGTGTACTTGGTCAGCAAGATGAAACTGGAAGAAAAGAACATGCAATTTACTACTTGAGTAAAAAATTCACTGATTGTGAGTCTCGGTATTCCATGCTTGAAAAAACTTGTTGCACCTTAGCTTGGGCTGCAAAGCGTCTTCGCCAGTATATGCTGAATCATACAACTTGGTTGATCTCTAAAATGGATCTAATCAAGTATATCTTTGAAAAGCCTGCTTTGACTGGGAGGATTGCTCGTTGGCAAATGTTATTATCAGAATATGATATCGAGTACCGAACTCAAAAAGCTATAAAAAGTAGTATCTTGGCTGACTATTTGGCACATCAACCGATTGATGATTACCAACCTATCAAGTTCGATTTTCCAGATGAGGATGTGATGTTCTTGAAAGTGAAAGATTGTGATGAACCTTTGATTGAGGAAGGGCCGGAGCCTGGATCTCGATGGGGTTTAGTTTTTGATGGTGTTGTGAATGCACGTGGAAGAGGAATTGGGGAAATGATCATTACTCCCCATGGTTCACATATTCCTTTTGCCGCAAGGTTGACTTTTCCTTGTACCAATAATGAAGCTGAGTATGAAGCCTGCATTATGGGTCTTGAAGAAGCTATTGATTTGAGGATTAAGCATCTTGATGTGTACGGAGATTCTGCCTTGGTGATTAATCAGATTCAGGGTACGTGGGTAACTCTTCAACCCCACTTGATCCCTTATAGAGATTATGCCAGGAAGATATCAACTTTCTTCACCAAATTTGAGTTTCATTATGTTCCTCGTGGTGAGAATCAAATGTCAGATGCTTTAGCAACTATAGCTTCTATGATAAAAGTGAACCAGTGGAATGATGTTCCCATGATCAGTGTGATGCGACTTGAAAGACCAGCTCATGTGTTTGCGGTTGAGGAAGTCCATGATGACAAGCCTTGGTATCACGATATTAAATGTTTTCTCCAGAGTCAGGAATACCCGCTTGGGGCATCTGATAAAGATAAGAGAACTTTGAGGAGATTGGCAGGCAATTTTTTCTTGAATGGAAATGTGCTTTATAAGAGAAATTTTGACATGGTCTTGCTCAGATGCGTGGATAAACACAAAGCAGACATGTTGATGAAAGAAATTCATGAAGGATCTTTTGGCACTCATGCTAATGGGCATGCAATGGCTAAAAAGATGTTGAGAGCAGGTTACTATTGGCTGACAATGGAATCTGATTGTTGCAAGTATGTGAAAAAGTGCCATAAGTGTCAGGTGTATGCTGATAAGATTCACGTGCCACCAGCTTATCTCAATGTGATTTCTTCCCCATGGCCTTTCTCCATGTGGGGAATTGATATGATTGGCATGATTGAACCCAAGGCGTCGAATGGACATCGTTTTATTCTTGTGGCAATTGACTACTTCACCAAGTGGGTGGAAGCGGCATCATATGTTAATGTGACCAAGCAAGTTGTGGTTCGGTTTATCAAGAATAATATTATCTGCAGATATGGTGTTCCGAATAGAATCATTACTGATAATGGTTCGAACTTGAATAATAAGATGATGAAAGAGCTTTGTGAAGATTTCAAGATTCAACACCATAATTCCTCTCCTTATAGACCGAAGATGAATGGGGCTGTTGAAGCTGCGAACAAGAACATTAAGAAGATCATTCAGAAGATGGTTGTGACGTACAAGGACTGGCATGAGATGCTCCCTTTTGCTTTGCATGGGTATCGTACATATGTCCGCACTTCAACAGGGGCAACCCCTTTCTCACTTGTTTATGGTACAGAAGCAGTGCTCCCCGTCGAAGTTGAGATCCCATCAATGAGAGTTCTGATGGAAGCCAAGTTGACTGAGGCTGAATGGTGTCAAAGTAGATTTGATCAGTTGAATTTAATTGAAGAAAAGAGAATTACAGCTTTGTGTCATGGTCGGTTGTACCAGCAAAGAATGAAGAAAGCTTTTGACAAGAAGGTTAAACCTCGTGTATTCAGAGAAGGCGACCTCGTGCTCAAAAAGATTCAGTTTTTCCTTAAAGATTCTCGGGGCAAGTGGACTCCGAACTATGATGGCCCATATGTTGTTAAGAAAGCCTTCTCTGGAGGTTCATTAATTCTTGCAACTATGGATGGTGAGGAGATCACTCGCCCTGTGAATGCGGATGCAGTCAAGAAATACTTCGCCTAAAAAATAAAAGAACAGCTCGCTAAGTTGAAAACCTGAAAGGGCGGCTTAGGCAAAAATGAGCGTCTCGATGGATTGAAAACCCGAAAGGGCGGTCCAGGCAAAAATTAGAGACAAAAACAGAAATAATTATCCCGGTAGATTGAAAACCCGAAAGGGAAATCTAGGCAAAAGTTAGGGATCATGGCAAGTAACTGCGTCGACAGACTGAATCACTTATAGCAACCGAGGATTTCAGATTATATCCCTCAGAAGAATTTCCCATCAAAGATTCTTATTCACTCATCCTTGACTGAAGTTTCGGACATAGTGGAGTTCAAAGTTGATAGGGAGAATAGTGATCATTGTATCTCAATGTAGCCTTTTCCATGTATTTACCATTTTTCAAACTTGTAATGATCTATGGAGTCATGCCATTTGCTGACTACCATTCTATCAATGAATTTGAGCTTTTATCCAATTGTTTGCAATTCTTTATATTGTTTCTGTTTACAAAATTTCAATTTATTGTTGATGATGATTTTTGAAACAAATTTAATAAATTCAATTTTTGAAGACTTTTTAAAAAAACATTTTTTCTTTTGATATATGAACAAAGAAAGGATATCGATAGTACCTCCAAGAATGGTAAAGTCTGGATGTGTGTAACTCGTCTCTCCCAAAGCAGGGTCTGATTCGGTTGTGTCCATGCGAAGTTCCTGGATAGTCTTGACAGATTGATGTTAATGATGTTTTGTTCCCCAACAATAAGCACGAACGAAGATTGTATATATTCCCCAGAAGAGTTGTTGGAAGGGATGATCAGAATCCCTAGCTGAGTTTTGATCTCTTCCTCAGCAAGTTATCTTTAAATTGAGAAGTATTGGGAATCCCCAGCTGCGCTCATGTTCCTCAGCTTAATTGTTTGCATCCTTGAATATAGAAGTATTGATATAGCAGTCAGTTTAGAGGTTTTCTTTTACCTGATGGTAGGTATAGATTTAAAATCCCTCGTAACTATGTTTTGGCTATGATGTTAACTTCTGATATCCTCATATGGATCCCCAGTAGGTCTGCATGTGTTGATTTCCAGCAGGTTCCTATGTGATTTTTAGCAAAGTCTGGCACTCTATCCCCAGGTGGAGCAGGAGTGGTATGACAGTTATTCCTCGTGAAGTTTAATTTTTATCAGGAACATTTTCATCCTCAGCAGATTATTACCTTTCCTCAGCAGGATGATATTCCTAGCAGGTGTTGTCTCACCATGATTTGAGCCTTGTAGCAGGATTTTATTCCTTTGATGGCTTATGATATTCCCCTGCAATATTTCAAGATTGAATCTCCAGTTGTTTCCCTGCACTGTTGCCTTGAGATTAGCCGAGTATCCGGTTGTTGTGGTGTTTATGTCACCTGTTTCTTATCTTTATGTCTATTGTGTCAGCATATTCATAAGCATATTCATACGCATAAGCATAACATCGTTTGCTTGCATTCTTGCGCTTATCATTGTTCTCTGCTCTTTGGTGTGGACTTTCCCCACAGAGTGTGTGTGTCGTGTTCCTCTCAAGTTTAGAGTGTCGACTATTAAGCAGAAAGTGTTAATCCTTTCTAATTCCCCACTGAGTTTGTTTCTCGTGGAAGATATTGATTCAGTTTCCTCCCCAGTTTATTATCTGGGTGGAATTTTCCCCAGTTGAGATTTTTCCTCCTCGGGATGAGTCTTGTTTGACTGTTTCTCTCCAATTTGTTCTTGGATTGAACTTTGGTCCCCTTTTGTGGATATATTGCTTTGGAATTAAGCTATCACTGTTTGATAATGGGCAACATTTTCCCCAGCTTGAGTATATTACTTTGGAATTAAGCTATCAGTAATCGATAGTGGGTAATATTACCAAATTGATCAGGTTCTTTTACTTGTACTCCTACCCAGTAAATCCGGTAGTCGAGATTTTATCCTCTTACCCAGTAAAAAGGTAATAGAGTTTGTTTTCATTTGCTCAAGCTCCTACCCAGTAAATCAGGTAGTTGAGATTTGTTCTACCCAGTAAATCCGGTAGTCGAGATATTTTCCTCTTACGCAGTAAAAAGGTAATAGAATCAGATATTTTCCTCTTATCCAGTAAAAAGGTAATAGAAGTTGTTTCCGTTGATTGAGTTCCTACCTAGTAAATCAGGTATTTGACCATACTCCTATCCAGTAAATCGATAGTCGAGTCTTTTATATCTCCTACCCAATAAATCAGGTAGTTGAGAAGTTTTCTGCCCAGTAAAAAGGTAACGGAGATTATTCCTTTATATTTTGCTCCTATCCAGTAAATCGATAGTCGAGTTCTTTATGTACCTTACCCAGTAAAAAGGTAATTGAGGTTATCCCTTTGAATTTTGCTCCTATCCAGTAAATCGATAGTCGAGTCTGTTATATTTCCTACCCAGTAAATCAGGTAGTTGATGATTCTTACCCAACACAGTATTTCTCCATTCTTGGATTCAAATATTTTGTTTGGTTGATAATTCTTGGCAGGGTGTTTATTTTTCCCTGGTTGAATCCTGTTCCCTGATTATTTCATATCTTTTCTCAAGTGGAGTCTGTTATCCAGTGATTTATTTTCCTGGTAACTCTTTGGTTGTCTGTGGTTGTTTCCCCAGCGGGATTTTCTTCTGTGTCCCTAAGTTTTCGCTTTTCTCTGGTGATCATATTTTCCCCACAGAGATCTTGGGTTTGCATATCATTGTCATATCATATCATTTGTTCTCTTAGGACAAAACTTGGGTATTCTGTATTTAAGTCTCTCCCATCTTGTAGAGACGAAGATGTCAATCTTCATATCTCCGGATTGAAGAAACTTAAATAGGGGCAGCTGTAACACCCTAATTTTTGCCCTAAGATTTCTTTGCATATCATCTGCATTTTGCACAAACAAGATCGCTCTGGCTTTCGAGTTTCTTATCAGATGTTTGGGTCTATGCTTCGCAGGGGATCACCATTGTTTTTACTTCTTTATATTTGTTTATATTTACTGATCACTAACCAAAATACAAAAAAAATATGTTGCAGTGTTCTTCTTCTTCTCTGTGTTGCAGGATTTCAAAGACAGGGCAGTGATTTCATTCAGATGCGTTTGTTCAGTCACAATTCGATTCAAATGGATGTTTGACCTAATATTGGTCAAACTATTAGAAAATTGTGTCGACTGCAAGTTGGGTGTGCCAAGGGTTCATTTCCCGGACAATGCGTTTTCAAAGTACAAGTTGGGTTGTGTGACAGTGTTTTGTACGAGGTTTGGTTTGAATCTTCAGTGTTTATCAGTTCATCGGTTCATCAGTTCACCAGTGATTCATCTGAGGATTTATTTTCCTCAGTATGAATTCAGTTTATCAGGGAAATAATCAGGCAATTTTCAGATGATAGTTGTGGCTTGGGTTGCAATTTATTCAACTGTTCAGTGGTTCTTTGGTTGGCTGTGTCCATTTCATCAGGAGGCTTGTGAAAAATCGGAAGTTGGTTGTGGGCCTTTAAAAAACATCATTTCATATTGTAACACGGTGGGAGAACTGACTTTAGTTATGTTGCGGATAACAAGAGTCGCCACCGACTTTTATTTTATCCAAAGGAAAGGCATAAAAGAACAAGAAAGACCTTTTAAAAGATTTTTGGGTCCGGGGGGTAGGTTATGTAAAGGGAAGGTGTTAGCACCCTTTACATCCATGGTTATCCATGGGCTCTTAGTTACTTAGCTCACTTTAAAATGTTTTTGAAATGTGAAGTGTGTGAATAGAAATTTCCTTAAGAGTTTTATAATGATCCATGTACGGATGCGTATAAAACCTTTGTTTTGAAAATTTGTTTGAAAATGTGAAGTGTTTGAAATTGTTTTGAAGAGTGAGCAAGTATCTAAGAGGAACCTACCCTAAGTTTAAGTCTTTTCTGTTCTTGAATCCTTTAAATGGTAAGACTATCCCTATTATTAAGGAATAGGTAGTCATTACCTTGGATGTGAGGGACAAGTGAAGGGTCATCTGTTATTTAGGCAACTGTGGGGTGTATAAGCAATTCGAAGGGACTTATAATCTTTATTCGAAAGGGGCAAGATCATTACGAAGGCAACATTCGAAAGGGACTTGATCTTTTATCTGTTAAGGGACTAGATGATGTGAATTTAGGGACTCTGCTTTATACACCCTACTTGACCTTTTGATTAGGCAACTTGAGAGGTATCCTTAAGGAAGTGAGATGGCGATCAAAGATCGACTTACGTGTATGAGTGTACAATTTTAAATATTTATCTTTTAGATTTAGTGATCTATATTAATTTTAAATAAACATACATGTTACACTCCCTATTTTACTAACCATAGCATAAAATAAATATTAAAACATTACTACTAAATATTACATCCAAGGAGCAATTACATAATAATAATAATAGCAAATTAAATAAATAATCAGAATAATAAATAATAATAATAATTGGGTTAGTAAAAAATAATAATAAAAATAATACAAAGTTAAATGGGGTTAGTAATAAATAAATATCACAAGAAAATAAACATAATAGATAATATAAACAAAAATATTAAAATAATTAAAAGATCAAATTTTTATATAAACAATTATTTAAGATTAATAAGAAAATATGAACAATTATACTAATTATTATAAAGTTTTAAATTATTTACACATTATAAGAATTAAGTTAATTATAAACATATTATAATTACAAAATTAAATTAACAATTTTTAACTATTTTTAAACATATAATAAAAATTATTTACATACAAACAATTTATGTCATATTATTATATTAACAAAATTTAATTAAGAATTTTAATTTTAAGCATATTTACATATAAGAATTGAATTATGAACATAATATATATACATGATAGAAAATTATGATAGAATAGAAAAAAATTAGGGTTTGTGAAAATTATTAGGGTTTATAAATTAATTAGGTTTTTTACAAATAAAGCAATTAGGTTTTTTTTTACAAAATATTTTAGGTTTTAGAAAATTAGGGTTTATAAAATAACTATATATAATTTAACAATATTAATAATTTACAAAAATAAATAAGTTTTCCTTATAAAATTAAAATTAAAAGAATGAACTCTAAAATAATATGAATATCCAATTTATTTTATTATTTGAATTTGTTTTAATAGAAAATTAATTAAATAATCAAAAATCAGAAAAAGAGTGAAAAATCAAAACCTGCTTGGGCTGGGATTTGAACCCAGTCCCTAAGCTTTCAACCCTCAGGACAAGCACTCCAACCACTGGGCTATGCGCGCGCAGGTATTAGTAAATACACCCCATTTGGTTTTGTTCTCTTCCTGGAAAAATCATGGAAAACAAAAGAAAATAACACACAAAAGGCCTGGGGGGGATTCGAACCCAGGACCTTTAAACAATACACAAACGCACTTACCATTCCAGCCGGGAGGGCGCATCTGTCAATACCACCAACACAATTCATTATATTTTAAGATTGCTAATTAACTGAAAAAAATGAGAAAAGGGTGGTGAACCCAGGATTCGAACCAAAGACCTTCAGGTATAACACAAGCGCTCCCTACCACTGGGCCAACACTGCTGTTGTGAAACAAAACAGAAACAATTCATAAAATATTAAGATTAAATTTTAAATCAAAATTTGGCGCCACTGATCATCTTCTTCTTCCTATAGACCTATGAAATTTCCTGCGAAATTTCATAGGGATTTTGCTACGAATTTTTGCGCAGGAAATCTTATGCCATTGCCAACCTGTAAAACAAGCAGAATTCATCCAAATTGATTGTTTTAATGGATTACCCAAGTCTTAGACAACTTGATTTTGCCAATTAACACCATTTATATGGCCTAGATCATAAAACCCTAAAACGGCTTCTAAAACCCTAACTATGGTGAAATCCACTTCAGTTCATGAAACTCGAATTAAATTATCCAGAATTCATCACAAGCTTCAAACAATCACAAATCAACAAACAAAATTAGTTGGAGATGCACAAATAATAAGAATCGAAAAATTCAAAGTTAAGCATAAAAGAGGTTCGGTTTAGGTCATTCATGAGGTTATGGATGCATATGAACATTGGTACATGATCAGTGAAGTCCAGGGATCATTCTCATGTCCTTAAAATACCTTAACAAGCCTTGTAATATGGAAACCGAATTGAAGTTTTTGTGAGGTTTTTGAAAATTACAACTTACTCTTGGAGGCCAGAAAATCGTGTCCAATGAATAAGGTTCTGTTGTATACTTATAGTGTAATAGAAATAGGTCAAAACAATTGATTGTTGTGTGGAAAATTTGATTGAAAAAGATTAAGTCTTAAACTTCAAATATTTGAGAATTAGACCTTTCTATTTTAAGCCAATCACCATGATTCTCATACCAATTTGATCCAAATCACTTTTATGAATTTCTAGAAGCAAAATCCCATTTAAATATTTGACTTTTCTATTTTATTTTAATTTAAAATGATTTTAAATGAATAAAATCAAAATAAATAAAATAAAATAATAAAAAATCTGAATATTTGATGGTTGGGTCGTGCATGAGGTATTGGTATGGATTGGGTCATCATATGGCAAGCCCATTTAGAAAAAATTGGTTTTAAACCTCCATTTTCTTCATAAACCAACCAAAAATTTCCCAACTTTGCAAGGGCACACATCCTTCAATTTTAATACTATGAGGGTGTTCTTGGACATTTTGGAAAGATTGAAGAGTCCTCTAACCAACCCCACTGGTTTCATGTCCATATCTTTCACCATTCTCAAGTTATGCCCTTTTGAAGTTGTTGACTTTTTATTGACTTTCAAAAGGACCTATAATGTCTTAGCTCATACCTTCCAAATGAAGCATTTTTGGGCTTGGCTTGTGAGACACAAAGTTGTAGAGCATTCAATTTCCTTCAAAATGAGCTTTGTATGGAGAATTGGTGATGAAGTATGTAAAAGTTATGGCTGGTCAAAGTTCAGTTGACTTTTCCTGAAGAAACCCTAATTTAGAAACCTTTGATTCTTGATGATCTGAACTATCCTTGATGAACCATGATCAACCCTTGATCAAATGATGAATTTTACTTCATATACTTGATGTTGGAAAAAAATCATGAAGTTTGACTTTGGTTTGACCATAGTTGACCTCAGTTTGACTTTTTAACTACTTTGACTGATTTTGACTTATCTGATTATCTGACTGAGCAAACCTTTGAGAAAAGTCTTGAAACTTGTTATGGGGGTTCTTAGACACATATAAAATGTTATGAAGCTCACTTGAAGTCTTGGAAGTCCATTTAGCCTGATTAAAGTTAAAACCCTAGTTTTGGATGCACTGCATAGGAGGATGCATTGTCTGAGGGAATTGTCAAATCTTCTGACCCATGATGAACTTTGTGAACCTTGTGAACCTCATAAGGTGTCTTGTGAACCTTGTGAACCTCATGAAGTGTCTTGTGAACCTTGTGAACCTCATAAAGTGTCTTGTAAACCTTGTGAACCTCATAAAGTGTCTTGTAGACTTCATGAACCTCATGAAAGGGCTTGTGAACCTCATAAAGTGTCTTGCAAACTTCATGAACCTCATGAAAGGTCTTGTGAACCTTGTGAACCTCATAAAGTGTCTTGCAAACTTCATGAACCTCATGAAAGGTCTTGTGAACCTTGTGAACCTTCTTAGCACACAAAGTCTTGTATTGTGAGGGCAAATTTTGGGGTGCAACACATATCCATTGTTCTTTTTCGATCAAACCATTTTTTTTATCCATTTGTTCACCCATATTCCTTTTCAATCATCATTCTCATTATTCCAAATTCATTTCTTCCAAATTTAGTCCATTAATCATTTTTAGATTTCCGACTATTTCATTTTTCATTCAAATTGCCATTATTTTTCTATTCATCTTTTCATTTATTTTTATTCATTTTTGTCCAATTTAATCCAAGTATCCATTTTTCTTTATTATTTCTACATTTACCAAAAATCCCTAAATCACTTTATTATATTATCCATTTTTATATGACAAAAAAAAAATAAATAGAAAAAAACCACCAATTTTCTTTTAGCCCATTTTTAAAATTCATTAATAAATGTCATAGTCATTTTCTTTTATCACAAAGCCAACAAAAGCCACTTGCATCTAGCCTTTCCCGCATGACTTCATCACCACATTTTCAGTCACCCACAAACAACTTCAAGCCTTCCCATCATGCTATCAAGCCTTACATCAAGCCTTTGCCAAAACATCACACAGCCTCAGCCTTGCCCAAGTCATACGCGCCAGGTGACCAAGCTTTTCCCAGGCCCCACACACACAAACACTCCAAGCCTATCACGTCTAGGTCACGCCGCAAGCCGAAAAACAAAACTTCAACATTCAGCCAAGCCCCCACCAATTTCCCACACTCCATCACACTTGCCAAAGCCAATTCACACGCTGCAGCCCATTTTTCCAAGCCTAAGCAAAACAAAAATATTAGCTGCTCACTTCCAATCCTGCATCACGCGCAGCCAATCTCCAAAGCACAAGCCAATGTCAAGCTGAAAGCGTTTCCAGCAGCCTTTGCCCAGCAACTCGCGAGCCACATGCCCAAGCCATTCCACACTTGCCAAACCAACAACAGGCCCAGCATCCCACAAAGCCACAGCTTCAATCCATCACGCACGGCACAGACCTAAAACGCAGTGAAAAACAATCAAAATGCAAAGCAACAGAAGCAAAACAACACACGATATTTTCGCAACCAAAACGCAAACGAGAAAGAGTAAAACGCAACAAAATCAAAATGGAAAACTCATAAAAATCTGACTTTCAAAAAAAACGCCCGCGGCAACCCTCACCTCTCCTTACCTCTTCTCCTATTTAAAGACACCTTTGCTCCTCTCAAAACCAAGCTTCAAAAAGCCAAAAAACCGCTGCCAAATCGGAATTCCAATCTCAAATCCCTAAGCCCCTTTCTTCATCTCTCATCCTTCACCTTCAATTCGTACTGATTTGAAAAGAAAAGAAAAATTAAGGAGAAGAAGGTTTGAATCGGAGAACTTGCGATTGAGAGAGAGAACTTGCGATCGAGAAGAAGAGTTGCGAAATTGAAAGAAGAAGAAGAGAGGTTTGCGATTTGAAGAGAGAGTTGTGAAGGTGAGGACTCCGCGTGTGTCTCCGCCATGCTTACGCGTTTGAGAAGAAGAAGTCTGTGACTTCTTTGTACTTTTCCTTTTTTATGTATTTTGTTTTCATTATTTTTTTTTAAATGCAAATATAATATTGATTGTTGGACTTAGTACTTGGATTTGGTGTTATCTGTCACCCTATCCATGAAGCTTCCCTATCCCTTTGCCTTTTGCTTTCTTTCCATTCCTTAATTTTTCTTCTTTTTGTTTTTGTTATTGTTACATATTAATTTGATATAAGTTTTTTCTATGAAATATATTTTAGAAAAGTCTTAAAAATATATTTTAGTAAAGATTTTAGAAAAATGTTTAGAAACAATTTTAGAAAAGTTTTTTTAAAAGATATGTTTAGAAAGGAGTTTAGAAATATTTTTTTTTTAAGAAGGATTTAAAAATATTTTGATTTCTTTTTTGGATCTATCTTTTAGATCCATTTTTCTTCATCTTTTTTTTATTTTTAGTCGATGACAATCTCTGATTCGTAGATTGTTGATTTTCGATAAGTTTAAGCTTCATTATTTCAAATCTATGGATGAATGATCATTTGGATCATTCTCCATACTTTGAGATCGTGATAGGTTGCTTTTCGATAAAATCAACGAAAATCTCGATTAAGATTAGACTATCCTTTTTCTTTTAGTGTGGCATGTTTTCGGAGAACGATCCATTATATCGTTTCTCTAACATGTATTAACACGAATATTTTCCACTTTAATTAGTGGTGGCCGGCCTCATTTGTAGGGTAATTACTTCGTAAATTACTCGGCGATTGCTTAACATAGACCTAAAGTTGTCCCGATTCGAATTAAGATCCACTTGGATCCGGTTGCCTCAATTTTATTATTCCTTGTCGTGGTTGTGCTTGATTAAGTTCATCATACCACTTATGTTGTAAATATTATAATATTGTGAATATAATCCGTTTAAATTTAATCTCTCGCACCTTATCCTTTTTATTTTAATCTCTTGCTCCTTCATCTCCTTTATTATGCTTTATCATATTATATCATATATCATTTGTTTATAGTTATATTGTTATTTGTGGTTTTTATTTTGTCCATTTGGATATCAAAACACTAATAAAGGATTAAACACTTAAAAGACTTGTGATTTCTAATTTTGGACTATGGTTACTATCCCTTGCTTTGGAGAATGGACTTAGACTTTAAGATCTTCCCCTTGCTCAAGTTGGAATGGATTAGAAACCTCGGCCTCAAGTTATTTCATTAGCCTTTGAAGAGGGAATTCCGAACTTTGAAGAATTGTGCATATTGGGGTTTGGTAAACTCTTCTCTTAGCTTTTTAATGCAATTATTAGGATTAGTCCCTTCATCTCCTCCCCATTCTTAAATTTTCAAAACTTCTCCCTATTTCAAAAATCTTCTTGTTTTCTAAACTTCAAACACTTTCATAAACAAACATTGACTTCGGTCAAGCAATTTTAAACTTTTCACTTTATTTTCTTAATCAATGTTAATTCATGTAAATATATCAAAACCACTTTTTCTTACATACTTTAAAAAACACAAAACTCACTCAATTGTTTTTGTGCCTTTGTGCACCTTTTCTTTTTTTCATATGTTTAGATATGATTCATCTTTTCTAGCGGAATTATTTGCTAAAGGATGACGACTTATCTCTATATTTTAAAATCAATTCAACTCATTGTTTCTTTTCAAATTCTGTACCACGAACTACGAGGTTTTGATCTCGCATTGCACTTTGTGGGTACGTAGGCATAAGGTGTTAAAACCTTATCAAACACAAAATCATTAAAAAATATTCTTCTCCTCATCTCTTCCATCTTTTCAAGCAAACCAATTTCAGACCAAAAAGCAATAGATATTTCAAAGGGCTCCCGTGGAGTACCACAGACGAGTCGGGTGCCTAATACCTTCCCGGTTCGTAACCAATCCCCTTACCCATTCTCTGTTTGTTTCTTTTAGCTGTTGCTTTTATACTCCTAGGTTTTTATTCGTTCTTTTACCTTTTTCCTTTTGGAAATAAAGAAAAGCGCGGTGGCGACTCTGTGTATATCGAGTTAAGTTAATCTATAGCTTACACTCATGATTTTACTGCTACACTATTGTAAATAGGTCTAGTGTAACAGCAACTTTGTATTCCATTGTATTTCTAAGTGACTGCGTGTCATTCTTGTCCTCAAAATGAACTTTGTTTTTTTTCTTCTTCTTTTGTAATGATATAGATTCTTTTGTTATAGCTCACACCTGCGACCCACATGTGTTTTGTAATGCTTCAATGGTATAAAAAAAAGTAATGCTTCAAGGGTAAAGAAAGTATTTATATGTGCCTTGAATATTAATTTGGGCTTGGCGAGATTGCCTATCAGAGTTTATCACAAACAACAACCTCAGTTTGGGTTTTTCATAGTGCCTATATACCACCTTGCCAAAAATTGAAGAAAGAAAAGCCATGGCCCGAACTAAATTAATTCATCATTTTTTGACAACAATAGCCTAAAAGGTCAATTTGATATCAACTAAGACATAGTTGTAATATGGTCCACATTAGTTCGAAATCAATGATGCTTCAAAGCTCAATAATGACACCTTGAACCCAATCTTTTCATTTCTCCCGCCTTATCCTTGAATTGCTTCAACCAATATGCACAAAGTTAACATCCCCCTTGATTCACTCTTTATTTGACAAAACTAGCAATAAATGGTTATCCAAAAACACAAAGCTAGAGAACATTAGTCCAAGACAAACAAATGGCATCCCCAAGTCCAATTTTTGGATATCATGACTAAGGGTCAGATGATCGCCTGAAGAGAGATCAATAAACCTAACAACTGCTAGGTAACATAAAAAACAGTAGGACAAATTTGGGGTATGACAGATGCCCCTATCTAATTTACTTGAGCTCGAAGGAGTGAACTGATGTATGGCGTTCAAATTTTTAGGTTGAAAGTCAATTAGATACAAACAGACCCCAAAATTTGTCTGACGAGAGAGAAAGTGCGACACCACTGAAAAGGATATGAGGATAAGATCGGAAAATTGTACAAAAAGTCTGAGATTCTTTGTATTAACAAAGCAGCATCTCAATTCGATGAATAAACTTCTCCAAGTCGTACAAGGCATTCCCTTATGCATTAGGGTTTCTTTGGGGACAAGATCCTAACAAAACGTGTGACTCCTTGGGTCATGCGAAGCAGTTCCTTAACAATAAAGGCTCTTCGGAAAATGCCCAAATCAGTATCTTAATCAATGATGTTCTCTGATCCAACAAAGCAGTTCCTCACACTCAAGGCTCTCCATTGATACTTAGAGCAACATCTCAAACAATGGCATGATATTTTCTAGATCATGCGAAGCAGTTCCTTTCAGTCAAGGCTCTTCGGTGATACTAGAACAAATTTCTTAACAAGCATGAGATTCTTTAGTCCATCAAAGCAGTACCTTACCAATGGAGGCTCTTTGTGGATGTTAAAACAATATCTCGAATAAATAGTGCAAGATTTTCTAGATCAGGCGAAGCAGTTCCTTATATTCAAGGATCTTCAATGATACTAGAACAGTATCTCTAACACAACATGAGATTTTCCAGGTCATGTGAAGTTGTTCCTTATATTCAAGGATCTTTAATGATACTAGAACAGTATCTCTATCACAACATGAGATTTTCCAGATCATGTAAAGCAGTTCCTTATATTCAAGGATCTTCAATGATACTAGAATAGTATCTTTATCATAACATGAGATTCTTTGGGTCTTGCGAAGCAGTACCTTTTCGATTCAAGGTTTTTCGGAGAACACCAAAGCAGTATCTCGATCAAATGAGATTCTCTAGTCCATCAAAGCAGTACCTTAACCATAAAGGCTCTTTGGGAATATTTAGATCAGTATTTCTCTCCCATGGTATAAGACTTTCTAGGTCATGCGAAGCAGTTCCTTACAATCAAGGCTCTTCGGTGATACTAGAACAGTATCCTTACCGTAACATGAGATTCTCTGGATCTCGCAAAGCAATACCTTTTTGATTTACGGCTCTTTGAAGAATGCCAAAGCAGTATCTCGATCAATCTTCCAGGATACTCTCTGCTTGGAGAGAAACAAAAAGGAGATGGTGGACATCATCACTATCAACTGTGAAGCTGAAGCATAAATTGTTGGGGAATAAAAATCCGCCAGCACATGCGGGATATTAGCTTCTTTCAAAGGAATACCGCCGACTTTGAGAGAGAAAGGCCCTGGATGCATGTCTTGGATCCTGCTATGCCATCTTGATATGACCTCGTGCATTGCATGATGCACAATGATTCATATGAGAATGCAATGATTAATGGTTCAAATGCAAATGTCTTTTTTCGTTATATGCTAATGATTAATATGATTGTATTTGATGACATTCTTGTTTTCGGACAAGAAGGTTATGCATGCCATGCTTGTGACAATGCGAATGATTGCATATGTTGGAGATAAGTTTTTGATAATTGCCAGGGATATTGGACTTTGGGAGATGTGCCAAACATGGTTGGGCTTTAAGTCTTTTGGTGGTTGCCAGCATAGTGGACTTTTGGGAATCATGAGGGTACTAATGAAATTGGACCTTTTTTTTTAGTAGTTGCCAATAAGATTGGACTTTAGGTTTTATGAGAGATGCCAACGTGGTGGACTTCCAGCTTTTTGGTGGTTGCCAATGGATATTGGACTTTGAGAGGTGGTGAAGGGTATTAGAGTTTCCAACACTTGGTACATGAGACCTTGATAAAGTTGTGAGCAACAAGAAGAGAGACATGAGTGCCTCTGGCAAAATTTCGACTAAAGTTTAACATTCATCAATGGGATATGTCGTCTGTGCGGAAACAATCACATTGACTGGCAATGATATTAGTTAACGGGAAAACTGTCACGTTCCTCTTATCAACCAAAAAGATAATCGTACTACTTTTCAAACATTGTTTATTATTTTTACCAAAATTTTAAAACAGAGTTTATTAATAATAAACATTTTGCAAACAAACAGATAAAGTAAAAATGATTGAGCATAATTTTGATGAGAAATTTCTCTTTTTATTGTCAAAACCCGCAAAAGGGTATAAATGTACATACAGATGCAATTCCTTAATGAGGTAATTGTTGTGCAAGAAAAGTACAATGACAATGACAATTAATGAAGTTCCCATGAGTTCCAACACTGCTATGGTCCCTATATCTCTGAAAATCTCATCAGTTAAACTTTGTAGGAAGACGATTGGATGGATCCTTCTCTTTCGTAGCTCCCCAGAATCAAATGAATGTATAGAAAATAATATTTTGCCTTGGAATTAGTCCCTAACTTTTGCCTAGATCGCCCTTTCAGGTTTTCAATCCACCGGGACGCCCTTTTTTGCCTGAGCTGCCCTTTCGGGTTTTCAACTCAGCGGGCTACTTTTATTTTTATCCCTAATTTTTGCCTGGACCGCCTTTTCGGGTTTTCAGTCCACCGGGATAGCCTATTTTTGCCTAAGTCGCCTTTTCAGGTTTTCGACTTAGCGGCTTTTATTCCAATTTTTTAGGCATAATATCTCTTAATTGCATCCGCATTCACGGGGGTAGAAAGTTCTTCACCGTCCATACTTGCAAGAATCAAGGCACCTCCGGAAAAAGCTCTCACCACCACAAACGGTCCTTCATAATTAAGCGCCCACTTGCCCCTGGGCTCTCTGTGCATGGTGGTGATTCGTTTGAGCACCAAATGACCCTCCTGGTAAGTCTGAGGACGTACTTTCTTGTCAAAAGCTTTCTTCATACGCCTCTGGTAAAGTTGTCCATGACATAGTGCTGTCATACGCCTTTCTTCAATAAGATTGAGCTCATCAAACCTTGTTCGGACCCATTCTGCTTCGTCTAATTTAGCTTCCATCAGGACTCTCATCGAAGGAATTTCAACTTCTATCGGGAGGACAGCTTCCATGCCGTATACCAAAGAAAAAGGGGTTGCCCCTATCGAAGTACGTACTGAAGTACGGTAACCATGCAGTGCAAAAGGTAGCATCTCATGCCAATCCTTATACGTGATCACCATTTTCTGAATGATCTTCTTGATATTCTTGTTTGCAGCTTCGACAGCTTCATTCATCTTGGGTCTGTATGGTGTTGAATTATGATGCTCAATTTTGAAACTGGTACATAACTCTTCAATTGTCTTGTTATTGAGATTTGACCCATTGTCAGTAATGATCCGGTGAGGAACCTCGTATCTACATATGATGTTATTCTTCAGGAAGCGAACAACCACTTGCTTGGTAACATTAGCGTAAGAGGCGGCTTCGACCCACTTTGTGAAGTAATCTATGGCAACAAGTATAAACCTATGCCCATTTGAGGCTTTTGGTTCAATCATCCCGATCATATCTATTCCCCACATGGAGAAAGGCCATGGCGAAGTCAAGACGTTCAACGGAGTGGGAGGTACGTGTACCCTGTCAGCATAGATTTGGCATTTGTGGCATGTTCGAACATGAGAATAACAATCAGCCTCCATCGTTAGCCAATAGTATCCTGCTCTAAGGATTTTCTTTGCCATTGTATGCCCACTCATATGGGTACCAAATAGTCCTTCATGTATCTCTTTTATGATTTGTTCTGCCTCTTGTTCATCTACACATCGGAGTAGGATCATGTCATGGTTTCTCTTGTACAAAACCTCCCCATTCAGAAAGAAATTTGAGGCCAATCTTCTTAGTGTTCTTTTATTCATACTCAAAGCACCTTCTGGGTATTCTTTCTTTTCCAAGTAGCGCTTGATATCATAGAACCAAGGCTTGGCACTTGATTCTTCTTCGGCAGTCAGACAATGAGCAGGTTCTTCAAAATGCTTGAGATCAATGGAAGGCTGATGATTAGGCCAAATCAGCTGGTACATAGATGCCAGAGTTGCCAGAGCGTCAGCCATTTGATTTGCACTACGAGGCACATGGGTGAAAGTAATATCATCAAACCTGGGGAGTAACTTCAACACATAATCCCGATATGGAATCAAATGATCACATCGTACTTCCCAATCTCCTGTAGTCTGATATATTACAAGAGCTGAGTCACCATATACATCGAGTGTTTTAATCCTCAGATTAATGGCTTCCTCTAGTCCCATAATGCATGCTTGATATTCAGCCACATTATTTGTGCACGGAAAACAAAGCTTAGCTGTAAAAGGTACATGAAAGTCCTTAGGAGATGTCAATACTGCCCCAATTCCACAACCTCGATCATTGGCAGCACCATCGAACATGAGAGTCCATCGTTCCCCTGGTTCAGGCCCTTCGTCAGGTCCAGGCTCTTCATAGTCTTTAATCAACATGATATCCTCGTCTGGAAAGTCGAACTTCAAAGGTTGGTAATCCTCCACAAGCTGGTGAGCAAGATGTGCTAGTATGCTGCCTTTGATAGCCTTTTGAGTGACATATTGAATATCGTACTCTGACAAAAGCATTTTCCATCGGGCAATCCTACCAGTGAGAGCTGGTTTCTCAAATATATATTTAAGAGGATCCATCTTGGAAATCAAATATGTTGTATGAGTCAACATATATTGTCGGAGACGTTTGGCAGCCCATGCAAGAGCACAACAAGTCTTCTCAAGTGTTGAATACCTTGT
This sequence comes from Lathyrus aphaca, assembly GCA_963966055.1. Taxonomy (NCBI): domain Eukaryota; kingdom Viridiplantae; phylum Streptophyta; class Magnoliopsida; order Fabales; family Fabaceae; genus Lathyrus; species Lathyrus aphaca. Next base: position 423,702,405 of record OZ014521.1, read on the forward strand.
TTCACAATCATTGAACTTCTTGCTCAAATAGTAAATGGCATGCTCCTTCCTGCCAGTCTCATCTTGTTGCCCCAGCACACAGCCCATGGATTCGTCAAGAACTGTCATGTACATTATTAAAGGTCTTCCAGGAACGGGAGGCACCAAGATTGGTGGTTCTTGCAAATATTCTTTAACTCTATCAAAGGCTATTTGACATTCATTATCCCATTCAATTGCTTGATCCTTTCTTAAGAGCTTGAAGATCGGCTTGCAGGTAGCAGTGAGATGCGAAATAAATCTGGCAATGTAATTCAACCTTCCAAGGAAACCTCTGACTTCCTTTTCAGTTCTTGGCGCAGGCATGCTCTGAATGGCTCTGACTTTGTCAGGATCAACCTCAATCCCTTTCTGACTCACAATGAATCCTAGCAACTTTCCGGATCGAACCCCAAATGTGCACTTATTCGGATTAAGTCTGAGCTTGAAATCTCTTAATCATACAAACAATTTTTGTAGATTAACAATGTGTTCTTCCTCTGTTTGGGATTTAGCAATCATATCATCAACGTATACTTCAATCTCTTTATGAATCATATCATGAAAGAGAGTTACCATGGCACGTTGATATGTCGCTCCAGCATTTTTGAGTCCGAATGGCATCACATTGTAGCAAAAAGTTCCCCACGACGTAATGAATGTGGTCTTCTCCATGTCTTCTAGATCCATTTTGATTTGGTTATATCCGGAGAAGCCGTCCATAAAGGAGAACACTGAAAATTGAGCTGTATTATCCACCAATACATTGATATGAGGTAGTGGGAAATCGTCTTTGGGACTAGCTCTGTTCAAGTCTCTGTAGTCGACACACATGCAGACCTTTCCATATTTCTTTGGAACGGGCACGATGTTGGCGATCCACTGTGGGTATTTAGCTACTGCTAGAAATCCTGCGTCAAATTGCTTTCTTACTTCTTCCCGAATCTTGAGGGCCATGTCTGGACGAGTCCTTCTCAATTTATGCTTGACTGCTGGACATTCTTCTTTGAGTGGCAACTTGTGCACGACAATATCAGTATTTAGCCCAGGCATATCCTGATATGACCATGCGAACACGTCGGCGTACTCGTGGAGGAGCTCTATCAATTTTGCCTTCACTTCAACTTGCAGAGAAGCACCTATCTTCATTTTTTGTTTATTCTCCTCTGATCCCAGGTTGATGACTTCAATGTCCTCTTGGTGAGGCTGGATGACCTTCTCTTCTTGCTTGAGTAGTCGGGCTAACTCTTCAGGAAGTTCACAATCTTCCTCGCCTTCTTCCTCCGCTTGGTTGATCGGACAATCGAAGTTATATAGGACCATAGCAGCGTCGTCATCAAGGACCTCGGTGGTGTCTCTGCATGTTTATGATTTATGAATTTATTTTAGAAAGTGATGTGCATTAAAACATTGCCATTTTATTATAAAAGAAAAGAAAAAGAAAGAGAACAAATATTGAATGCAAATTGCTGATTTATTATATTGATAATCAAAGTTTTAAAACATTGGGGGCCCGACAACATCCCAATATGCCTTGGGCAGAGCATATGGTTTTGAAAAAGAAGTAGAATTACTTTTTAGGGTAAATAAACTGAGGAATCTCGACAGGTCTCCAATTCTCTAATTCCTCCCCTGGATTGGCTTGACGAATCCAATTACAAGTCACTTCATGGTAGTCTTCGTCTGAGATCATTACAGCGTGATCTTCAAAGATGTATCCGGCGCTTGTAAATGTATCACTCACCCGAGGAAAATGACTATGCTCTTCATATGCAGAGATCGTTGTTGCGCTGGAAGATGGCTGGTAGCCAATGCAATACATGTCTCTTTTGTCTTGCATCTCGACAACTTTGCCCCAGCCCTGTGTGTTCCCAGTCTCCAAGACAGCCAAAGCTTCCTTCAATGACGCCATTGACATTGATGGTTGTGGGTGCTCAGATTCTCGTTGTACTTACAACATACTCACTATTTCAAAAGATTGAAACGGTGTCTCGATAGTCTCACCTTCCACATCAATATATCGGAAAGAGGTCAAATGACTCACCAGGATATCTTCTTCACCTCCAATCACCACTATTCGGGTCTGCATAGGGAACTTTAGTTTCTGATGAAGAGTATACGTAACGGCTCCTGTGTTATGAATCCATGGTCTTCCCAAGAGATAGCTGTATCCAGGATGGATATCCATTACTTGGAAAGTAATGGTGAAGAAGGCAGGTCCTATCTTGATCGGGAGATCCACCTCTCCTATAATCGCACGCCTGGAGCCATCGAAAGCTTTTACTATTAATGCACTTGATTTCATCACTACTCCTTGTACGGGCATTCTTTCCAATGTCGTTTTTGGCATCACATTTAAGGAGGAACCAATATCCACCAACACCCTCGACAATAACGTATCTTCACATCTTATGGAGATATGTAAAGCCTTATTATGATTTTTCTTATCAGCAGTGAGCTCTTCATCATTAAAGTCGAGGAAGTTACCAGTGGTAACGCTGGCTATGACGTCATCGAATTGGGCTACAGTGATATCTTTGGTAATGTAGGCCGCACTTAGCACTTTCAGCAAAGATGATCTATGTGCTTCAGAACTAAGTAATAAAGCCAACATAGATATTTTGGCGGGAGTCTGATTCAGCTGATCGACTACCTTGTAGTCGCTTTTCTTGATAATCCTTAAGAACTCCTCCGCTTCTTTCTGAGTGAATCCAGCTTTGGGCGATGACGGATCTTTTGGTGACCCCTGAGGAATAGGAGTGACGACCGGTGTAGCAGTTGTCTTTTGCTTTTGATTGGATAACGACTCTACTGGTCTTGGTGTAAACAATCGTCCACTGCGAGTCATCCCACTTGGTCAGGCAATGGATGTGACAACGGGAAATTCAATATTAATGGGCTGCCTTCTCTGGCCTTGTCTAGCGTTCACTGGTTCATAACTCCAGGGTACAGCTTGGTTATTTTCCCTAGTGTAGGGAACTGGGTATTCTATAACTATAGGAGTAACATTGTTTGGAGTCTGAGGCGCATCATAATACATCTCTATTGCAGCCACCATTCTTTTCTTCTTCCCTCGCCTTTCGATCTGTATCAAACCTTGATTGAGGAGTCCTTGCAAGCACTCCCTGATATCTTCCTCGGAATGATCAACCCCTTCATCCTTTACCAGCATCAAGCCTGATTTCTCCAACTGTTCCCCAATCATAGCCAATGGAGTCTAAACGTCTTCTTCCTTTAGAATTAACTCACACTCGTCTTCTTCCTCCACGACATTAACAGTCGCTCCCCCATGAGGTGGCATAGGGTTGTTTTTGACATTCGGGCCTCTTGGAGTAAAAGTTAGATCCTTCGACTCCACCAAATCCTGCACGTGATTTTAAAATGCATAGCATTTGTCTATAGTGTGTCTCGGCGCACCTTTGTGGAATTCGCAAGTGGCATTAGCATCGTAATTTGGAGGATACGGGAAAGTGGCTGGCCTTAGATCCCTCAGAGTCAGTTGCCCGCGTTGGTTCAATTGATTAAGGATATCTCTGTAAGGCATGGGGACTGGATCAATGTGCCTTCTTGTTCTAGGCTGCCTTAGCACTGGACCACTTCGTCTGTACTGTTGATTGGGTTGTTGTGCAGGAGCCTGCTGATATTGTTGGTTTTGTGGAGCCTGTGGTTGATATGGATCTGGCGCAACATTAGCTACATGCCCATAAGACATGTTATACAGCAAACTAGCTCTTCCTCTCATAATAGCATTGGCCTCTCCTTCCCTTTTCTTTTGGAAGTTAGGATAAGGTTTCTTGCCAACATTTGCAGAAGTGGCTGCTCCTTTGCCCTTTTTCAACTGGCTCTCAATCCTTTCTCCTATGGACACGATTTCAGAGAAACTAGGAAAACTAGCTCCCATCATCCGGTCCATATATTTGTCCTCCAGTGTATTTAGAAACATGTCTGTTAACTCTTTGGGAAGCAACGGCGGCTGAACCCGTGCAGCGAGTTCTCTCCACCTTTGTGTGTATTCTTTGAACGATTCGTTGTTACGTTGTGTCATGTCTTGCAGTTGAGTACGATTGGGTGCAAGATCGACATTGTATTGATAATGTTCAAGAAATGCACGGGAGAGGTCATTCCATGTTTTGATTCGGCCTCTTTCCAACTGGACGTACCACTCCAATGATGCCCCAGACAGGCTATCCTGGAAACAATGAATTAGGAGATGGTCGTTCCTAGCATATAAAGCTATCTTTCTGCAGTAAGCCCGAAGATGAGTGTGAGGACAACTGTTCCCTTTATATTTATCAGGAAAATCCGGAGCCTTGAATTTATGCGGGATTACTAATCCTGGCACAAGACACGTCTCCTCAGCATCTAGACCCGGAATGGTGTTAATATCCATTGCCTTAATCTTTTCCTCCATTGAGTGCAACCTTTCTGCTACTGGCTCAAGAAGAGTTTCAGTACGGTGAACCGGTGGGTCCGCATAAAAGACATCGGACTACTCATCCATGTCCTTAAATGACCCATGGTGAATTGCTAAAGATGGTAAGTTGGGTGGATTCACCCCAGCAAGATTGAAGTTCTCTTTGGCAATCCCCGAAGTGTCAGCTTGTTTGGCGAGTTTCTCAGCTTCCTCTTCTCTCTTAGCCATAGTGATGACCTCGAGGATCTGGTCCAGCTTTCCTTTGAGTGAATCAATATCTGACCTCATGGCGTTCTGCTCCTCTTGGATTTGCTCCAAAGTCATTTTGTAAATCTTCCTGGTCTCGTACCTCCGTCGGAAAATCCGGAAAGTCAGCTTTTCTAGAGAGAGAAGGTAAAATGTATGAGTTTGTGTTTTTGGTTGGTTGTGAAAATGAGCATATGAATGCATATGTTTGATTACAAAGCTCTCAGTCGTCTTATCAATTTATTACCAGAGATATTTAACGTATTTATCATTGCAAATAAGACAAGATTTAAAATCCAAAAGCAACAACTTTCATTCATTTAATTCAAACAGGTACATTAGAGATTCCTCGAGTTTTCATATTACAACGCAAAAGATAACAACAACTTTCTTGAACATAAACTATGGTGCAACCCTGAAAATGACCCCTTGAGCTTTGCGGACTGCTACTAGATTTGTGGTAAGCTCCTTGATGGTTCTTTTGCAAACTTTCACACACCTGTAGACTTCTTCAGACATGTTTTCTGCGCACATAACACGATCTGCATCTTCAAGCTTCTCAGGGAGGTCTTGACTTGCCAGGTTCAACATGCTAGCCAAGTTTACAAACTTCTGCTTCCACTCTTCGTACAGATCTTGGAGATTTGCAATTGCAACATCTCTTCCGCCTATGGCTTCTTCAGCATCTTGACACTTGCTCGTCCATTGGATGCAAGTATCCTCCAGGTCTTGATAAGCTTTCTGAGATCTCAGGTAGTCAATTTGTTCCACAGCTTGCTCATGCTGAAATTTCTCATGGTCATACTTTCGCTGATAACTTTCCTTTTCCAACTTTTCTGCTACTAGCTTGTCTTCTTCTCTCTTGAGAGAATCCTCTAAACTCTTGATCTTTGCTTCTAAAGTGATTCTATCCTCTTTCTTGTTCTTAAGACACACCTCCATGTCCTTCTGTAAATTGATAATTCGAACTTCATCCCTTCTCAATTGCTCGTTACAATGATCCAGATCCATGCTAACTCCATAAAGAGCACCCAGGCAATGCTCTCTCTTATCTTCTTCTATTCTGAATCTTTTGTTACTGCTTTCCACTCTTTCCGTCATCTTTTTACTTTTCTCCTCCCATACTTCTTGTTTTCCTTTGGTTCGAAGGAGTTAGATCCACATGCGCTCGTTCTCCAATTCTAAACCTTTGATCCTTTCGTTGAGCTCATCTATGTCTTCAGGTAATAATGGTGCTTTCTCAGGAAGGGGTGGGAAAGCTATTGGATCGAGGAAGAATGTAATCTTAACAATACGAGCTCTTTCTTTTACCCACAAGACATAAGGTTCCTTCACAGCAATATTCTTGCGGACACTAGGGTCACTCGTAACGATCTTCTTCCAAGCCGCCTTGAATTTCTTCAACTCTTCTTTAGATGGGTTATCAACAACAAAGGGTATCAAATGTCTTTTCTCGGGAGGAGCTTCCACATGGAGCCCAAGTTGTCTCTTAAGCATCATCGGGTTGTAATTTATGCAACCATGATTTCCTATCATAGGGACATTAAGGAAACTTCCACATCTAAGCACGATACCCCCAATCTTCCAGTCTCTTAAGTACCATATAATGTCATTAGCCCTGAGCGAAGCAAATCTGTGAGGCCATGACAAATGCCTAGACACAAAGTAACCCTCCTTAGGCATGTGCATTTTCATCCACATGTGCAGCAACGGAGCGCAACAAATAAATACACATCCCCTCTTCGTATGTCAGGTATGGAAAGTATGATAGAAATCTGCCAATAAGAATGGAACTGGGTTTCCTGTCATGAAAATCTCTATAGCTGCACGGTCAACAAACTTATCTGACTTTGGGAACAACACAATTCCATACACAAGAAGAGCTAGGATGGCTCCGCAGGAGGACCAGTTTCCTTTTTCAGCACATTGCCAGGCTTGTTTTTCTAAGAACAGTCTCGTGAATCCTTCCTTGTCTGACTTGTTGTCCACTAACAAACTTGCAGGAAGTCCCAACACAGTAGCCAACTTAGTCATAGTGACTTCTTCTTCTAGCTTTGGGAAAGGATTGCGGTCTCTAATACGAAGGCCCACAAGCAACTCGAATTCTTCCAAAGTAGGAGCAATCTGGAAGTCTGGGAAAGTGAAGCACCGCAATTGAATGTTGTAATATTGAGCAAGAGCACTAAGGGCATCAAGATTAGCTGTCTCGTCCAGTATACTCAGGATTTTTCCGAAGCGAGCCTGGAAGTTGTTGTGTTTGATAGGCGTGATCTTTGCTCTCAAGGCCAGTAGCGTGTCAATCTTTGGTTCCAAGAACTTGAAACTGTAAGTGCTTTTCTTGGAAATTTGATTCATCTTGATTGCTTTGACAAATACTTCAAATCTGCAATAAATATAAGAAGCTGAGAGCTCTGTATCATTTTCATGAATGAATGTATGCAACAATGAACGGGTAAACCCAAAATGCAATGTTCCAGAAACAACTAGTATGGATGGAAGATACTTTGATTACTCTCCTCACAGGGACCTCACTGGGTAACCTCTACAGTTTTAGGGATCCCAAAGTTAATAATTCATATGGATGTTCATTACACACGCCATTAACGTGACGGTTAATTGACTCCACCATATGAATTTCGTTTGGGTGAGATCTTCGTATCGAGCCACACAAGAGAGAAATATCCTGGTACCCCATACTACGTGATCATCGACACGAGGTTTAAAACAAAGTCCTGGAGTTATGGAACTTTCTCAACTGTTTGATGCACGTGCCAATTTTATATATTCTTGACAGTCAATCAACTCCATTGAGTAAGTCTATTCCAAGTGAGGTTTTCGTATCGAGCCACGCGAGGGCGAACCCTGGTGCCCAATACTATGCAACCATCAATCGATGTTTTAACCAAAAGGTTCTAAAGGTCCTCAGAGTCGATGACTTTAATGAAAACAAACTGAGCACACACGCCAAGAGCTTGACGGTTGTCAGTATTTCCATTAAAATCTACTCCGAGTGAGGTTTTCGTATCGACAACCCACGAGAGAGGTTCCCTCGGGAGCCCATACTACACAACCTCGCTAACTTATGTTTACACTCATAGACCCGGGTATAGAGCCTTTCCCTCAAGTTGTTTCAATCAAAGTATCGTTCCCGTACCAAAGATCCACAATAAGGATATAAAATGGAAAGCGATAAAGAAAGCGATAAACAATTAACACATAAGTGAACATCCAAACAATCGTGGAAACCTAGACTAGGCCTGACTTGCATAGGGGTGAACCAGTCCCCAGCAGAGTCGCCAGCTATCGTACCTCGAAAAATACGATCCTCGCGAACGCGGTCGCGGCTGGGCTGACATGAGAGTTGCCACCTAATTTTATTTATTCCCGAAGAGGAAAATGGTAAATATAGATAAAACCACCAAGAAGGGATAAAACAAGGTCATCGCAAACCATTGTCAGGGTTCAGAAGTCGGTTATGTAGGAGGAAGGTATTAGCACCTCCTACATCCATCGTACTCGATGGGAACCATCTAGGTTGTTACGCATGAAGGGATGTCTATACTTATGATTACTTGTTGAACTAAGGGGTTTATTGATCCTAGGGGCTCGGCAAGGATTGAGATCCTCGTGCCTACGTATTCCCTTGTGCAATGGGAAAGTCAAAGCTTCGGAGTTCGGCCTAGAATGGGTAATTGGTTGTTGATTTTATTAACTTTCTTCGATGAAAGGATTTAGGAGTCGATTTGCACTAAAGACTATGGATAGTTTATTTTGTCCAATAAGACGAACGTCTTGCGTCGATATAATCGGAGCGAGTAACGAGAGCTCGTTATCCTCCTTTCTACCGCTTAAGGCTCGTGGCGTGCAATTTTCCTCGTATTATTGAAGTATTTTATTTCCTAAGACCGCTTGATGTTGGATCAAGGGTTTGGATCTAAAAAAAAGGTAACATTTCGGTTTTTTAAAGTTTGAGGTGAATGTGAATGGAAGTTTATTTATCGGTTTGTTAGCGAGACACGAGATGCTCGGTTCGCGAGATTGAGGAACTAAGCTAAAGACTAGCTATGGAAAACAAGCGCAATGCATTGATTCATTTGGAAAATGCTAATAAAGGTGTAAGGTGCAAAGTTCGTGCAGATGGCGATCAAGGAATGATCGACTTACGTGTGTGTATGAAATGAAGTGCGTACGGATATTTACTTGGCGTTGGACCAAAGATTTCGTTTATCTTTGAAATGATTAATCTTAGTGTATGTCCGTTTTTTTTACTTAGCAATTTATCGTCAAAATGCAAAAGTAAATCACACAAGTAAGCAAGTCATTATATCACAAGCAAAGAGGATTGAGCATACGCAAACATTCATCGCACACATAATCGAGCAAAGGTTAAAAGATTAATTAATCAAATTAAATAGAAATATTTAATTAGATTAATTAACGAATTAATTAATCAAATTAAATAAGATTATTTAATCAAATTAGTTAATGAATGTTTTTTTGTTTTTTTGTTATCCAAAATAGAGAAATTAATCATAAGAAAAGAAAGAAATTTAAATTTGAAAATAAGGTTAAGAAAAGTTTTTTTTTGAATTTTTTATGAAAGTTTAAAAAGAAATAATTAATTAATTAAATTAAATTAAAATATTTAATAAAATTAATTAATTAGATTAAACTAAATCATTTAAAATAACTAATTAATAAAAATGTTTTTTTCTGTTTTTTAGATTTTTATAAAAGAAAATCAAATAAAAATAAATATAATTGGGTTGGTTTTGTGGTAAATGGATGTGTGCAGACAGCAAAAAAAAACAAGGCCCAGACAAATGAGAGGCCCACGAAATAGGGTTCATGGTAGCTCAGTCAACCGAAGTTGACTATCAAAAAAAATCTGGTTCGCACGATCAGCACAGGGTCAAGATGTTGACCCCATCAACGAATACAAGAGAAGACCATGATAGGGAAATCCAGGAAGAATGTATGGGATTTAGAGGACTAGGTCACCTGAGTTTGTCTACCTGTGACAAGTGTCTAAGGGTGGGACACTTGTCATCAACCGCTTCAGCCACCCAACCATCAGCAACAACAAAAAAAATACGATAAAAGATGGAAATGCAGAAACATTTTTCAAACAAAAAAACAAAACTCTTATCCTCTCTCACCTCGCATCTCTCTCTCCATATGCCTCTCTTTCGAAACCCTTGTCCGGAGAAAGCCGGTGGTTGACGGCGGCGCCACCGTCTTCTCCGGCGACTCACCACCTCAATACTCAAAACACATACACAAACCCCCCTCAAAATTTCGACCTCTATTCAAATTAGGGATCAATTTCTTTTAAAAAAACTTCACCACAAACTCAAATCAAAACTAAACGGAAAACAAACCCTATTTCACGAATCAAGCAAGGAGCAAGCACAAACACAAAACAAAAGCACAAGCAAGTCCAACATCAGTAACAAATAACTGAACACGAAGCGAAGAAGAAAATGAAGGGGGTGGTATACCTCTTGAAGAACCTTTTGAAAATGCTTGTGCGGACGAACTTCTCAGGTAAAAGTAAGCTTTTGTTCGCTTTCTTCGTTCTTCGCTGCTTTTCGATTCTTTCTTACTCTTCTTCTCTAACTCTTTTCTGATAATTTTGTTGTTTTTGTTGTGAAAATAGGAATGGAGGTCTTAGCTCATCTTTCTTATAACTTCAATGTGAAGTTATAAGAAGATTCACGATTTTCTTCTGAGCTTTAGAGTATGGTGTTTAGGGCTGATTCTCAGATCATTCTCACGGCCGTTGTTTTTAGGGTTTTTCAGGTGTAGGTAAGTCTGTGTGTTGGTAGTCCCTGATTGCCAATGATTGGAAAATTTTATAGTGAGCCCTTTGTAGCTTCTGATACGTGCGAGTTTTGAAGGATTTTCAAAGGAATATTCCTTCCCATGTGGGAAATGTTGCTTTCATTCCGTTAGAAGGAATTCCCTATCCAATTTGTGGGGACCAAAGGATATTCATTTGCTTTTTTTTTGTCTCTAGTGTAATTTGTTATTTTTCTGAAGAACTTGCTTCTACCTGACTTTTACTGCTAGAGTCTCCGTTTTTACTGCTGTAATTTTCCATTGCTTGCTCTGATAATATGCTGACCATATGTTTCATTTTATTTCATGTGCGCGCTTATGAAATGAGACATTTGCATTGGAATGGATATGGAGACCTGGTGTTAAGAGTTGAATACTTGGCAGGTCAGAGCTTAGGCAGCTTGGTTATACTTGTTCTTGAGATAGTCGAAATGAATACTAACTCAGTTTTCGCATTCCGCGGGTATCTCAAAACTTGTAGATGTTTCTGTGAAAGGAAAAGATCAGTTTGGCACGAGTTTGACGCAATATTCTTGTCACAACGATGAACAAGATCAATTCCTTGTGGTAACAAATTTCCTGAACTTAGGTAGAATGTATTTGAGATTTGTGTATTTCTCATTCTTTGTGTAATGGCTTTTGCAGGCATTGCTTGATCAAAAGGGTAATATGGATAACACTTAGTTATGATGGTCGGGCCTGAAGATTAGTCACAAGCAGACTCGGATAAATTCGTCTCGAAGAAGACATCAAAGGTTGTCTTGTTATGAAGCTCAATGGAGGATAAGTGTATTGGATTAATGGGAGGCTTGGAGGAATTTAGAGTTGGACTTCTGTATGGCTGCCTTCTGCTTGGTTTCTTGCAGGTTGGAATCGGTTAGATCATGGGAAAGGGGAGAAGACATAAAGATGATGAGCATGGCAACCTTGGATTTTGGGTGCTGAAGTCAAGTGTTCGAAGCACGAAGAGACCCTGTTGTGAAACTATGGTGTGGAAGCTTGGCAAGAAACTGAGAATCAGTGACTTAGGCTTGCAAGAATGAGGTATACCTTAGCTTGTTTTAGGATTTTGTTTGTTCATATAGCTGCAACTTATTTCACTTATGATCATGGCACTTGCGTCATTTCCTCTGCTTTAATTATGCTTGATGATGAATGGTCTTTTCTACAAACATCTTCTTTTCCATATTCACATGTTTTCTCATTAGTCACTGAACCATGACTGGACACCTTTGACAGGTTGGCCAATGGTGGTGTTATGGAATCTGTTTAAAACACAGATGGCACCTGGCTTGAGGAAGATGCAATTTGCATAACTTGTGCTTGCTTGTTTTCTTTGATGTTTGCGACGGTGGAACGACTTGGAGAATTGGTAAGAGACTGAATCTGTAGCTTTATCTTGATGAACATGAGGTGGTAATATTTGTTATAACTTTCTCTTTGGTTTGCTAATTTATCCATTCTGAATTTTTTGTTGAATGAAACTTAACCGCAGTGATGTCTTTCTTGATATATTGACTGAAATGAGTTTGATATTATTTTCTTTCACTCATCTTCAATCAATGTCTCCATGTAGGTAATAACAGGTCCACCGAAAACATACTTCCTATGACTCTTAAAGCCAAGCTCTTTCTCCTCCTTGTCGAAGCCAGTAAACCTCTTGTCACTGTGAGGAATATCTAAGCCTCCATCCAAAGTTCCCTTGAGTGCATCAAACACGCGGTTTCCAGTTGCGACTCTAACAGGACCAAGATCAAGGAAAGCACGGTAATGACCTCCTGGAATCAGCTGGCTCTATGGAATAATCCTCTCCAGAGGCCTCTACATTGCCCTCATACTCCTCGTCCATTTCAAGAGTTTTAAGAATACGGCGAGCCAATAGGAGATCAGTGCAATAGGCTGCAGCATAATTGGTAAGACCTTCTCTCCTTTGAATTTTTTGCTTGGAATCTCTTGATGCAACTTCCGATTTCTGAGACTTGACACAAAAAACATTCTGAATGAATGATTGGTCGTACCTCAAACGACGGCTGGATATGTTGTTAAATCAATTAAATCATCATCCATCCAAACAAACTTTTTCCTAACTTATGACTTAGATAAGGATACTATTGTTCTTTTAGATGTATTATGCTGAGTTTATGTTCTTATTTGTCAAATTGCTGCAAGCTCAAACTTTAGGCTAACTGTTTTAGTGTGTGGTCCGCATTATCTCCTTTGCTTCTAATCACATTTGTTTTGTTTTTTTTCATGTGCAATTCTTTTGGAGCACTTGACATTACATTGGAAATTGGATGGCTTGCTGAGATATGTTTGGTTGCCACAAAGATTGTTGTTCAAGAGACAAAGGATAATGATGATGCCACTATTTCCCGGAATCATGTGCATGAGAAGGCGAATTAGTCGATGATTATCGGGGATCCAACCTTTGATTAATAGTAAAAAAACACAGCTGCAGCTGTATTTTCTGACAGATGTTCCCTCCCCGAAGCTCACTTGAATAACTGGAGGGATATAGTTGGCGATTATTAAAAGATGGGCGGAACTTGGTAGCCTGGGTGTTGATTTTTCCTTTTAGTGCAATGCCTTTATGATGAATAAAATTGATACACACTGTTTTTTGTTTTGTTTTGGAACATGATGTTTTGACTTTGAATCTCCATGTTGTTGTCTACTTTCTATTGTAAATAGGTCTAGTGTAACAGCAACTTTGTATTCCATTGTATTTCTAAGTGACTGCATGTCATTCTTGTCCTCAAAATGAACTTTGTTTTTTTTCTTCTTTTTTTGTAATGATATAGATTCTTTTGTTATAGCTCACACCTGCGACCCACATGTGTTTTGTAATGCTTCAATGGTAAAAATAAAGTAATGCTTCAAGGGTAAAGAAAGTCTTTATATGTGCCTTGAATATTAATTTGGGCTTGGCGAGATTGCCTATTAGAGTTTATCACAAACAACAACCTCAGTTTGGGTTTTTCATAGTGCCTATATACCACCTTGCCAAAAAATGAAGAAAGAAAAGCCATGGCCCGAACTAAATTAATTCATCATTTTTTGACAACAATAGCCTAAAAGGTCAATTTGATATCAACTAAGACATAGTTGTAATATGGTCCACATTAGTTCGAAATCAATGATGCTTCAAAGCTCAATAATGAAACCTTGAACCCAATCTCTTCATTTCTCCCGAATTATCCTTGAATTGCTTCAACCAATATGCACAAAGTTAACATCCCCCTTGATTCACTCTTTATTTGACAAAACTAGCAATAAATGGTTATCCAAAAACACAAAGCTAGAGAACATTAGTCCAAGACAAACAAATGGCATCCCCAAGTCCAATTTTTGGATATCATGACTAAGGGTCAGATGATCGTCTGAAGAGAGATCAATAAACCTAACAACTGCTAGGTAACATAAAAAACAGTAGGACAAATTTGGGGTATGACATGATGCAACTCTTTTCTTCCCCATTTAGGAGCAACTTATCTCCTTTAGAGGAGTAAGTTGCTTGCTAGCTTTCCTCCTCTTCTTCTTGCTACTCTTTGGTTCTTCTTTTCTCTTAGGATAGTTGAAACCTCACTAACCTTAGGACCACTTTTTCATGATAACTTTAGGTTTAGTCTTTCCCCATTTTAGACTTTTACCTTTTTGCTCCCTTTGATTTTTTCTCTTCTCATCTCAAAACAAAACCTAAAAAAAAGCATTAATAAAGAAAGAAGTGACTTCTTGTGTAGTAGCCTTATTCCATGGGGCATATGTATTCATTCCATCTTGGAATAGTGCATTTGTCTAACATGATGCACAAGTCGGATCATGAAGTCATCTTCATCAAGAAAAAACCCTAAAAAATACTTTTTCATTTTTAATCACTAAGATACTTAATAAATTCAACAATTCAATGAATTTAGGCCCTTGCCCTTGGAAACAAGTCTTGGATAAATTCTCCTTACTTGGTGTGCTTGTTCTATTATTCCATCTTTGAATGTAGTAATATGCGATTCTAACCATCCTGATATGCAATATGCATGTGGTACCAATTTCATCGTGAGATGGATACATGACCATCAACCCTCCAAAAAGGAGCACACTGTAATCATCGAGACACTTCAATCCACACAATAGGATTGAAGCTACAAAATAGGCTGAAGCCCCATCGTGAATGTCATGAAATGTAATGATGCGTTACATCATAAAAATTCATCGAGAAATCAAATGCGCATCATCCATTTCATATTTAACAGTTCAAACATCAAATAATCATATAATTTTATCGTAAAAACACACCAAAACCTAATTTCATTAATTATCTCCACTTATCAGGACATAACCAATCATTTTATGTTCAACAGATAATCATCATAAAATCATGTCTTTCATCACGACAACACATCAACCATACTTCTTTATCAATCATACAACAAAACAACTTATTAGATTCAACGAGACAACCAAACAACTTCCCTCATCAACAACAACAAGATGCTAATTCACAATAACCTCATGTTTATAATCATAAAACCAATTTTTAACAACAAAGCAAACGACTTCCTTCATCAACAACAACAAATCGTCAACTTACAATAGAATCTTATTTATAATCATAAAACCAACTCAACTTTTTCTAAATATTCATCATTTAAAAATGTATCATTTCAGTCATTTTATTTCATTATATTAAAGTTCATCTCGTTAGCTTTCTGACGCTTCAAACGGGACCTAAATCGGAGTTACGGATCAAAAGTTATGAATTTTTCAAAACTAAAAGTGCCACTGTTACAGTGTTAACCGGTTAACCTATAGCGTTAACCGGTTAACGCCTCTTTTTTTTTGCCCAAAACGCATATTTTTCACTGGTTAACCGGTTAACACCTATGGTTAACCGGTTAACACTTGTACATAAGCAGTTTTCTGCTGTTTTTACGAATTCTACACCAAAATACCCCAATTTTTCATACGAATTCATCCCAATGCAACCCAAAACTTCTTACCAATCAATAATTAATGACATACAACAAAATTGCATCCATTCATACATCAAACACACCATTCTAAATCATCTTATCAATCCTAATTCACTAATTCATACCCTTATAACTCAATCTATGTCATCAAACCTAACAATAACCAAAATCAAATCAAACCTAATCTATTCATAAACCAATTCCTATAAAATTATAATAGATTATGAAAACTCCCCATACCTTAGAGAATTTCTCCGATTGACTCTCTTCTCTGGGGTTCTCCACAGCCTCCTGACTCGGAGCTTCCTCTTTCTCCCTCTTCTTCAGAGTACTTCACCAAACACGATAAAATGAGCATTTTGATCGTATAATCCCTTTTGATCAAAACTATCCTAGTTATGTCTTTTCTCACTTTACCCTCATAATTTTCACAAAAGGACCACCTTACCCCTTTCTTTAATATAATTTCAATAATAATAATAAAATAGTATAATAAAACACTATTTATCCTTATTATATAAAATACTCTTATACTCCAAAATAACCAACATAACATTCATACTTCCACTTCTATTATTTTAAATAATAACCAATAATACGAATAATACTACATGATTATTCTTATTATTAATATTATTAAAATAATTTCACCACCATGCATCGGTTCACATAACCACCAATTGTCATCATATATCCTCAAATAAGCAACAAATACTCATAATCAAATTTGGGGTGTTACAGCCTGCAACACCTAAGCATTGGCATATGCAGTTCAAGCCTTAATTCACAAGCAACCTTTTCCACCCCTAGTTAGGGGAACTACGACGTCTCTGATCCTCGTGTCCAGATGAGGTATGTAGGCAGCGGGGTAGGGCCCGTTCGAGCACAATCTTTATTTTCCCTACATTTTTCCTTTTCTTTTCTTTTTCAGTTCCTTTTCTTCGCAACAGCCTTCATTCCTTCACCCTTTGAAGCTTTTTCTTTGCAAGTGTGGATCCTGTCAGGTACAGCGGACGATTTGGGGTGCTAATACCTTCCCAGGTCGTAACCGACTCCCGAGCTCAGTTTCTTTGGTTTGCAGGACCCGTGTCCTTCTTTTCTTTTCTTCTGGTTTGTGTAGCATTACCATTCCCGTTCCTTCGGGATAAAAATTCCTGGTTGGCGACTCTAACCTCTTTCCGCGCCACTTTCGCGTTTGTACCAGGATGGAAATCTAGAGAGCGACACAAGGCAGAATCTATGTACGCATCGAGATGCTTAATTCTCAAATTAACAGCTTCCTCAAGAGCCATAATATAGGATTCATACTCAGCTTCATTATTGGTACAGGGGAAATTCAACCTTGCAGCAAAAGGAATATGTGAACCATGGGGAGTAATGATCATTGCCCTAATTCCTCTTCCGCGTGCATTTACAGCACCATCAAAAACTAAACCCCATCGAGATCCATGCTCCGGCCCTTCCTCAATCAAAGGTTCATCACAATCTTTCATCTTCAAAAACATCACATCCTCATCTGGAAATTTAAACTTGACAGGCTGGTAATCATCAATCGGTTGATGTGCCAAATGGTCAGCCAAGATACTACCTTTTATAGCTTTTTGAGCTCGGTAGTCGATATCATATTCTGACAATAACATTTTCCAACGAGCAATCCTCCTAGTCAAAGCAGGATTTTCAAAGATATACTTGATCGAATCCATTTTAGAGATGAACCAAGTTGTATGATTCAGCATATACTGGCGAAGACGCTTTGCAGCCCAAGCAAAGGCACAACAATTTTTTTCAAGCATGGAGTACCGAGACACACAATCAGTGAATTTCTTACTTAAGTAGTAAATCGCATATTCTTTTCTTCCAGATTCATATTGCTGACCAAGCACACAACCCATGGAATCTTCCAACATAATCAAGTACATAATCAACGGTCTACCTTCCACCGGAGGAGACAAGATAGGAGGTTCAAGCAGATATTCTTTGATACTTTCAAATGCCTTCTGACAATCATTTGTCCAAACACAACCTTGGTCTTTCTGAAGCAACTTGAATATCGGAGCACATGTGGCAGTCATGTGAGAGATAAACCTTGAAATATAATTCAAACGGCCCAAGAAACCTCTTACTTGCTTTTCAGTTCTTGGAGAAGGCATTTCCCGAATAACTTTCACTTTATTGGGATCAACTTCAATGCCTCTTTGGTTGACAATGAAACCTAACAACTTTCCAGAACGTACACCAAATGTGCACTTGTTCGGATTCAAACGAAGTTTAAACTTCCTTAACCTCAGTAACAACTTCAGCAGATGTTCAACATGATTTTTTTCAGTCCTCGATTTAGCGATCATATCATCAACATATACCTCAATTTCTTTGTGCATCATATCATGGAAAAGCATGGTCATAGCTCTTTGGTATGTCGCACTAGCATTCTTCAATCCAAAGGGAATCACTCTGTAGCAGAATGTTCCCCATGGTGTAATAAATGTGGTATTTTCCATGTCCTCGGGTGCCATCTTTATTTGATTATAACCGGAAAATCCGTCCATAAAGGAGAATACATCAAACTTAGCTGTATTATCTACCAACACATCAATGTGTGGCAATGGAAAATCATCTTTTGGAATGGCTTTATTCAAATCTTTGTAATCAACACACATTCGGACTTTTTCGTCTTTCTTTGGAACGGGCACAATATTGGCCACCCATTGAGGATAATTAGATGTCACAAGAAAACCTGCATCAATATGCTTTTGAACCTCCTCTTTAATCTTTATTGCCATATCAGGATGAGTTCTTCTCAACTTTTGCTTCATAGGTGGATATTCGGGCTTTAGCGGCAATCTATGCTCCACGATATCAGTATCAAGACCTGGCATGTCCTGATAAGACCAAGTGATACATCAACATATTCTCTAAGAAGCTCTACAATCCTCTTCTTAACCTCAGGACCAAGCAATGCTCCAATCTTGTCTTCTTTCTTATCAACTTCAGAATCCAAGTTGACTATCTCTATAGAATCTCCATGAGGCTGAATAATCTTCTCCTCATGCTCAAGCAACCGAGAAATCTCATCAGGAATCTCTTCAACATCCTCTTCCTCAACTTCAAACACAGGGAATTCAAAGTTGGGAGGGGGTATAGGATCATTGTTTTCAATGGGTTTATCAATCAATCTGCACAATGATTTTATTTTTATTTTAGAGTATGAACAAAAGTGCAAACATTATGCAGATAAACAATGATTATTATTATTTTGGGTTTTTTATGTTACCATTTTTCAAAATAAAGCAAAAAGAAAAAACACATATGGAAATAACAAAATAACATTTTATTGATGATGATAAAGTTTGAAACAAAGCCCGACAAACATCATTTTCACCTTGGGCAGAGTGAAAGAATTTTTGAAAGAAAATAAAACAAATTACTTTGAAGCATGAACAATAGAAGGAACTTCAACAGCAATCCAGTTCTTGCAAATCTTTCTGTGCGTAACAAAGTTAGGCATTTCTTCATCTTCATCATCTTCAATGATGGCAGCAGCGGAATGATCGTTGATAAACTCAACACTTCGGAATCCTTCCTGAATAGTCTTCGGGTCATTGAGAGTCACACCTGGTGAAAAACCAATACCAAATCCCTCTTTGTTGTTAACAACATCAATAACTCATCCCCAACCGTCAGATCGACCAGTTTCAAGCACACGTAGAGCATCTTTGAGAGAAGACATTGGCATAACATTCTTCTTAGCAGCATTATCAACAACAAAAAGAGCCTGGAATGAAGTTTCCACCTCTTCTTCAACATCAATATATGAGAACGATGACAAATTGCTCACTAGTATCACCTGCTCACCGGCAATAGTCACTAACTTCCCATCTTTCACAAATTTCAGTTTCTGATGGAGAGTAGAGGTCACAGCTCCTGCCTCATGAATCCGGGGTCTTCCAAGGAGACAACTGTAAGCGGGACGTATATCCATTGCTTAAAAAGTAATCTGGAATATAAATGGTCCAATCAAAATAGGAAGATCAACTTCACCAATCACAGTCTTCTTTGATCCGTCAAAAGCTTTCAAAATAATCCCAATATGCCTCATGGGAGCACCTTGGTACGCAAGCCTTGACAAAGTCGATTTTGGCATCACATTCAGAGAAGATCTGGTATCAACCAACACCTTAGACATAGCATCTTCCTGACAATTCACTGAAATATGCAAAGCCAAGTTATGGTTCCTTCCTTCTTCAGGCAAGTCATCATCACAAAAACTCATATTGTTGCATGATATGATATTAGCCACAATACTATAAAACTGATCAACATTCACATCATGATACACATAATCTTGATCAAGAATCTTCTGCAAAGACTGCCTATGAGCCTCAGAGCACATCAAGAGCGATAAAACTGATATCCTCGATGGAGTATGCAACAACTGCTCAGTAACGTTATACTCGTTTTTCTTTATCAGTTTCAGCACCTCATCTTCACTATATTTCAAAATGGAGTCACCAGGTTGACCTGATCGGGCAACAGCATTCCCAATCTGTTTATTCAAATCTTCAGCTCTCTTCAGAGGATCCGAAGCATAAACTTTACCACTTCGAGTAACTTTTGTCACATCAACAATGTTAACCACAGACTTTGGAGAAGGAATAGGAACTTCCTTACCATTTTCTATCATCGTAGCATTATACCGGTACGGAACAACTTTATCAGACTCATATGGCATTGGACCAGGAAAATTGATCATCAAGGGAGTAACAACAAATTTTCGGCTATCAAAAGAAATAACCACCTTCTCAGGAGCAACCTTCTCAGGAGCAACCTTCTCAGGAATATTGAACTGAGGCACAATAACATTCACTTCATTGTCATACTCATCTCTTTTCGCTATCACTTCAATCAACTTATCATCCATCATCTTTTGAATGTCTCTCTTAACAATCACGCAGCCACGAGGGTTCACTGAGCAAATGCAACAACCAACATAATCGTGATCAATATCGTGATATTCACTTAAGAAAGCATGTATCTCAACCAAAGACCTTCGAATATGGCGGACCTCATAAATTTTGAACAAACCAGGACAACCATCAACCATGTTCACAAACGCATTACCATGATTCGGAAGCTGATTTGTCTTTACATTTGGATTAACATCATTGAAAGACAGAACATTGCTCCTTATCAATTTCTACACTTCAAACTTCAACAGATAACAATTCTCAATATTGTGCCCCGGGGCACCTTGATGAAAAGCATAGTGAGCCTCTGGCTTATACCACCATGGGATAGACTCTGGAACTGGAGGCGGAGAACGTGTTTGCACAAGGTTCTTTTCGATCAGAGATGAAATTAAATCCGCATATAACATCGGAATGGGTTCAAAATTCGTCTTAGCACGACCCTGTTGATTTCCACTCTGTTGCATAAAAGGCTATTGATAACGAGACTGATATTTTGGAGTTGTTAGCATAGTTGGAGTCACATTAATCATTTGAGTTACAGAAGCTACATGCTGATGATGACGATTCTCACGACCACGATGTCTTCTATAATTTTCACGGGACACAACATTAATCTCACCTTCTTTTTTCTTACCAAAGTTGAATCTCTTAGAACTTGAGCCAATATTATTATCTTGGCTCAACCGTCCCTCATGGACACCTTCTTCTAAACGCATCCATATACTCACCATTTCAGTGAAATCAGAAGGAGCACTCGCAATCATCTTCTCATAATAGAAAGAATCTAAAGTCTTCAAAAATATCTTCATCATCTCTTTCTCTTCCAGAGGAGGAACAATCTGCGCTGCTAGCTCATGTCATCTCTACGCATACTCTTTGAAAGTTTCTTTATCCTTCTGGGACATAGCACGAAGTTGATCCCTGTCTGGGGCCATATCGACATTATACTTGTATTGCCTAACAAATACCTCCCCAGAATCATTGAAAGTATGGATTTGGCTACTATCCAAACTCATGTACCATCTCATGGTTGCACCAGTCAGACTATCTTGGAAATAATGAATCAGCAGCTGATCATTGTCTGTCGAGCAGGCATCTTCCTAGCATATATAGTCATATGACTCAGAGGACAAGTGTTTTCCTTATACTTCTCGAACTCAGGCAACCTGAACTTGTACGGAACCTTAACATTAGGAACCAAACAGAGATCATAAGCATCTTTACCAAACAAATCTTTATGCTTCAAGGCTTTCATCTCTCTCTGTAACTCAACAAAACGGCATTGAAAATCATTAAGTCTTTCAATCACACCAGCGCCTTCATTGGGCGCAGCATGGTAAATCATTTCATCATGGTACGGATTTGTGTGCATCACAGGCGGTGCATTAGTCATCGTTGGATCAAGAATATTAAATGCAATAGTCTCAGAAGGAGGAGGAGGATAACCAGCAGGAGTGAAATTAGCTGGCATACCTCCATGGTGTACCAGGGGGCATGCGGTAGCGAGGAGAAATGATAACTTCGGCAGGGACCGATGCAGTGACAATCTCAGAGATGATTGTGTTGTACCGGAGAATTAGGAGGATGGAATGGCTGATTTTGAGCATCCACCAAGCTTTCCATCATGGTAGTAACTCTTTCCAAGCTATCCTTCAAATAAGCAACTTCCTCGCGCAACTCGCATTTCTCTTGTTGTAAGGCTTCCGACATCTTCTTCCAATTAGCTCGAGCATCAACCGTGTGAGTCAGCTTGACAAGAGAACTGAATAAAGACCAAGAAACAACATAAGATCCCTGGAGAACAATCAAAAAGCAAGACCAATGCGTGCATGATGCATGGTATGCGTATGCAAATGCAAATATTTCAAAGGACTATAAGATAAATTGCAATATTTATAAAGAAACACTTTTTTGAAGTAATAAACTCATTCTCATCAAAGTCAGGATTACAAGTGAAGTACAAATCTCAACAATTCTAATACATGAGAGAAAAGCAAACTAGGCCTAGGGAATCATATCTGAAGAATATCCAAATCTCGGTTGGTACTTCATGTGAATCCTCTTAATCTCCTTCTTGTATTGATTCACCATGTTTTCCTTATCCTTCACCAACTGGTCAAAAATGGCCTTCCAAGCACCGGATGTAGGAGGAATGGTAGATAGAGTACTAGAGTAAAATAAATCCTCTCTTGGTCTCTTCGTAACATGCCTCTCAAGTAACTCAATAAGATCATCTTTCTCCTTCAGTTGCTCTTGCATCGTCGTCTTCTCAATTAGCCATTCTTCTTTCTCTTTTTTCATCTTGTTTAACTCTTCTTGAAGAGCAACCTTATCATCAATGGGAGGAAGAAAAGCGGACAATTGTAGTATAGGGAACAAAGGCTCCTCAGGTGGATAAGGAATCTTGAGCTTAGAAGCCCTAGATTGAACCCACTGGATGTAACACTCGGAGGTGTAACACCCCAAAATTTGCCCTCTTCTTTACCGTCACTAACTGACTTATGGTTCACATTTCGTCTGCATCATCCAAATTCTCCTGTCCAAAGGTGACTCGTCAGATCAGTATATTCAGAATGAGACAAAAGGTTGAGTTCGCGCCATCACAAACATATTCATACTCTGAAGTTCATAAGTACCAAGGCCATCTCCTTCAGGAGGTATCAAGAGCATCATATGATTAGGGTGGTTATTATTTTCAACATCTCGGAGTGCTCTCTTCAATTGATGTAAATCTTAGGGAGGCTCAAGAGTTCTCGTTCATGATTAAGTTCAGGAATATTTCGTTAATTGGAGTTTATTTGATTAAAGAGGCACTGTAATCAGGGCATTTTTATTGCGGTTTGATTTCAATTTTTTGGGATCCGTGAGTCATGATTATTCAGAATTTATCATCATATAAAAGTTCATGAGAAGTGGTTTTGTTCTAGGATTCATTTCGAGTTGAGGACATAAAGTTCCAAATATTTGTTTTGCCCATAATTGTATACCAGACATATATGCGAAGTCCATCAATATTTTCTTGCAATAACGAGATCATGATGTTTGAGTTTAAAGGGGACTAGAGATTGAGGGTTCAATACAAGTTGGTTTTGGGATGAAGGTTTGTTGTAAATTAAACGCATACAATGAGGTTACTTGGAATTCAAGATCTCCATTCCATTTTATGACCAAAATCCATTTATTATTAATATGTGGATAAAGAAGGAAAAGAAACACCTTTTGATTGTTTGCTTAAATAAATCCTGAACTTTAAAATATTGCAAAAAGTTGATTGAACTTGGTGCCAAATTCATGGTGGGATTTCGGTGCCAGCTATGAGATTTCGTTGACGGCTAAGAGTATGCATTGAAAGTATCACTATTTCCACCAAGAATCAGTAGGTTTTCTTTAGTGTGTTCACATGGACTAGAGTTTATGGTTTTTTAATGGAAATTCTCATGATAATTTTAATGTAGAGAATTCAGTTACATATTGAAGAGAACAAATTTATAATGAGGACTTCCACACAAAAAAAACTTAACTTAATACAAATTCTAGCAGAAAATCAGTTATAACAAACTGATATGACAGAAGAAATCTCTAACAGTAAATTCTAGGAAGAAAAAAGAGAAATAGATGATTATACACGTTTAATACGTTTCAAAAATATACATAGAAGAATGAGCAATATACATAGAGGAAACAATCTGCAAGAAACGAGAGTACTCTGGCCGCTCCAATTTCCAGCATCACCATCGTCATTGCTATGCAGATGGAAGCTGAACCTGTTGTCAATCAGCTCATCCAAGATCCTCACTCTCCTTTTTTCACAAGGTGTTCCTTGGGCACTGCTGGTGGCTTTAAGGCCAAAGGAGCTAGTGTTGGGGATGTGTTCATTATATCAGTTTATGCTTTTTATGGCAGAAGAATGCCTATTCCTGTTTGTGACCTGTATGGAGTTGGTTCACATAAAGCCTTTGAAACACCCAACCTTGTAAAGGCTTAATCTAAAGTAATCTTCAACAGGGATATGTTTCGACACTTCATTTTAGGAACCTGCGAGAACGAAAGTATAGAGTTAATATTTCAGTGAAGTCGGTGTTCGCAGTAAGGAAAACGGCAGACCATCCCAAATATCACAACCCTCACCAAGACCGCACCAAAACAAAAGTTAAAAAGAAGGAGAAGGTTTCAAAAACGAATTTAGTTGCAACAACTTTAACTGAATTCATAACAAACTAAATCTAACCAATTCATCTTAACTGCAATACCTATAAAAGTCAGTGCAGGCAGTTTCAGAGGCTCTCTCTCATTTCTTTCGGATTGGCTTCTCTTCACCCTTATCCATTCTCCCTCACTTTTCGAGGATCTTCTTCAATTTTTTGGTGCATATTCATTTAATGGTCATCACCTTCTTCATTCCAAGGGGCTCATTTCTCCTTCTTCAACTCCTCACTCACATCCCTGGATCTCGCTCCAATCCTCTTCATTCATCACCGAAGTAACCTGCAAACACCAGCACAACGCAAGGTGAATCAATGGATTCACAATAGCGGTTGAACCGCGAGAATTTCAGAAGAGAAACACCAAGGATGCAAAAAGAAAAGCAAAACTGTAAAGCAGAATTGAGATCATTTGCATACCGAATTCGGATTCATTGTTCGCCCTGCTTGAAACGCAATCGAAGTTCCAAAAACAACACAACACCAAGAATCAATTCAACATTACCAAATCTTCACCAATTCTCACACCTACAATAAGCATTTTAATCAAAATCAGAACGTGAACTCTTCAATAACAACAACCTGTAATCGATCAACGATTCAAGAATATTACAACTAAATCGTAACTCCATGTGAATTCTATTGCAATCACTGAAAATAGGAAAAGAAGCAGAGATCATAAATGTCACAAATTTGCTTCAAGAACAACACAGGCAGGGTGAAAAAGTATTACCTTGAAGGGTCATCGTCATCCGTGCAATTCGTGTGCAAGAAGAGTCCAAAATTTAGGGCCATTGATGGCGAAACAGAAATGAAGACAATATCATCTTCAAAAACGCGATGCTGAAGTGTAGCGGCGTTCAAAACAATGGTGTTGCGAGAGAGGATATGCCAAGGCTAAGGATCGACGATGCGTTTGCGAGTTTCAGAATCTCACTCATCAAATGAAGCCGCAAGCGGAGAGATGGTTAGCAGCGAGGATACATAATTGTTCATGAAGAAGATAACAACGTCGTGGATCAATTTGTTGTTGAAGAACGACGCAGAGGAGGCTTCAACTGTGTCCACGGTGGCTTATCTCGCTTTTCGACGATGAAGCTTCGACGAAGACGATGATGACGACGAATAGAGGACGAGGGTTCGAGACAAGGGAATCACGGCGCCGAAAAGAAATCTGTGTGGCTTTCGATGGAGTGTTGACGTTGTGTTGCTCTGATGAAGATGATGATTCATGGTGGTGAGAGAGACGAGAGGCCGCGGAAATGAGAAGAAGATGTTGATGCAACGGCGGCGGTGAAGAAGAGAGAAACTTAGGGTTTTTCATATCCCCCTTTTTCGTTTTCAGGTATTCTTGTTTTTGTATATAATTTGTTTTGTTTAGTTTTTAAATTAATAAAGATTTCTAAAGGAATGTTATAAATTAAATGGAATATTAAGATCTAATCCACCATAAATATTATTAATCCGCCATAAAAATGCTTTAAGAATCCATTAATCCACCGCCCAATTCAAATCAGGATGAGATTGTGTGTTTGTGGTCCATTCTGGCGGTGACAAGTGTCACCGTCCGGTAGGACCAGAGATGGTGGTTCCTGCGCATGCTAGCCCATATTAGATATCCATTCACCTTGTGTTTTGAACCGTTGGATGAGGGGAATTGGAGAAGTTTTAATCAGACGGCCAGGATAAAGTCAAAATGTTGACTGAAAGTGAATACAATACACCCTCTAAGCCTGCGCCTACTGGGCCTCATAATTTCGCTTTTCACACCCCCTGTTAGAAGGCCCATTTCAGTTTAGCTAAAAAACATTTCTATCTGCACCCCCATTTCTAGTTTCTTATTATTTTAATTTCTATTTCATGCTTGTTCCAAATTAATTCATGAAAAATACCAAAAAGCTCAATAAAATCCCCAAAAAATTATGATAGGATATTAATTCAATTTAGAGCCATTCCCAATTTTTACTTTCTGAATTTTTGCATTTTTCAATTTAAATTCGATTTTTCATTTTAATTGATTTATATTGAATTCCTTCATAAACACATAAATTTGTACATTTTATTTCTGCCACTTCCTATAACATTTTTTATTCATTCGCTTTGCTATGATTAGAGGACAAATGATAGAATCTAGAATATTTTTGATGTATTTTTAGGGCATTTTTTCTACTGTTTTGGTAGTATGATTTGTGTAAAATTGTGATTGAACCTTAGATAGATTTAGGTGGCAATTTGACATAGTTAGATTT
Organism: Lathyrus aphaca; assembly: GCA_963966055.1. NCBI lineage: Eukaryota > Viridiplantae > Streptophyta > Magnoliopsida > Fabales > Fabaceae > Lathyrus > Lathyrus aphaca. Next base: position 423,729,309 of record OZ014521.1, read on the forward strand.
TGAATTTTTAGGAGATTTTTTAACACAACGATATAATCAGGTTAGAGAACCTAGGGAATTAATTTCACATTTTTTTCATGACTTTTGATATTTTTGTCATTTTAATTCATTTCAATCATATTATGCATATTCATGTTCATTTCATTTACTAACTATTTTCTTTTTGTGCAAGGTATTTTCCGAGGATTTGCTTATGGACTTGGATTGTTATTATGCCTCGATTATATTTTGTGTACTTTGTGATGTAATACTTGTATGTTTTTATAGTTTCTATAATTAGGATAGAAAAGATAAAACGAATCGATAGAAAACTAAAATCTCAAAAAAGCAAAATAAGATACTTGATCCAACGTCGAGTAAATTTTCAAATAAATAAATAAAGTTGCATGTGACTTTAGGATCCTTCGATTACCATCGTTCCACTCCATTACACCAAAAGCAAGCCTTGTATGTTGCACACCATAAGTCGTGTGTCTCAGCACCATGCAATCGACCCACCCGATCCATCGTTTCATCCCATTTATGTTTCATACACGTTTTTACCCACCATGACTTAGGAGGACCATATTGTTCATTATTTCTTTTTATGCTTTCATTTCTAGTTTAATATCTCTTAGGTAGATTTAATCTTTCAAACCTCACTAACCATAGGTTATCTTCAAACTCAACTAACTTAGGGTAAGTCTAGTTTCCCTTAGAATTTTTCCTTTTATAATTTGAGTCTCACTTCTCATCTTAAAAGAAAATCAAAAACACTTAATAAAGGAAAATGTGTACAATGCGTCACGAGCCTTAAGCTATACGGGAAATGATTAGTGGAGGTCTCCTTCACTCTTCTAGGATGCTTTACAAACGTTCCATTGGGGGCGATCTTGGAAATTATTCGCTTCTGTATCATAGTCTTTAGTGTTGTACATACGAAAAACACAAATTCAAAACGCTTCTTCTAAAAGACAACAAACCAAGACAACACGTCTTATCATCTCATCTCATACTCTTTGCGGACGAACATGACTTGTCTCGACAGTTCAAATAGCGATACGGTAAACACCCTCGAGTCAGAGCTGGTAACACCTGAGCTAGAGCTATGGCAAAGTCATCCTAAAAAACACAAACAAGTTTCAGCCGTAGTTAGACGAACTACGGCGTCTCTGATCCTCATTTATCCCGATGAGGTACGTAGGCAGTGGGGTAGGGCCCATTCGAGCACAATCTTTATTTTCCCTACATTTTCCCCCTTTATTTCCATTTCTCAAATCCATTCCTTTTCTCATTTCCATTCCATTCCAGATAGTCATTCCTTTATTCAAACAGCATATTATTCCTCACCCTTTGAAAACAGACTTATAAGTGTGGATCCTGTCGGGTACGGAGGACGGATTGGGGTGCTAATACCTTCTCAATTCGTAACCGACTTCCGGACCCAGATCTTTGGTTCGCAAGGCCTCGTCCTTTTCCTTCTTCCTTAGGTTTATGCAACATTACCTTTCCCATTCTTTCGGGATAAAAATGTCTGGCTGGCGACTCTACCTTTTTCGCGCCACTTTCGCGTTTGTACTAGGATGAAAATCCCAGGAGCGACAGCTGGCGACTCTGCTGGGGACCCGGAATCTCTGGTTTCCCCTTTGAGAGTCAATCCTAGCGCTTGTCTGTTTCTGTTTTCTTTGGGTGTTTATTCGTTTGTTGTTATGCTTTAGTTTAGCTTTATTGTTTTGTTTACAGTTTATCGCTTTACTTTACGACTTTATTTACAGCTTTCTGCACTTTACTTTACTGTCGCATATACTGGCATATATTGTACTGGCTGTTCTGGTTTTCCTTGGCGGGATGGGATTATTGTGAGATAAGCCACATACCCAACTTGAGTATACACATAGGATTTAGAGTGGGCAGTCGTGTGGCTTGCGTGGTTTTAAGCACGTGTAGTTTTCACGAGTCCCACACCCAGATCAGGCTCTCTTGAGATATGTTCTATACTGCCTAGGCAGACCATAGAATGTTCCCACCTGAGCTGATAACACTGGGAACCGATCATCGAGGACCTTAGTGGAAACAACCCTATCCAGTGGTGACAGTCGCAGACCACATTTCGTGGCAAACCCATTCGCACCTGAGGGCCCACTAGGAAATCGCATAGGATGACCTTGTTCTCTCGTAGGAACCTGGTTAAAGCGATTGGTCGTATGACAGTAGTATTGTACCCTTCGGGATGAATGTACTATTGTTTCTCGACTTCAGTGCTTGAAGTCGGGAACTTATGAGGGATGCTTGTTTGTTCCGAAATTCAGCTGAGGCCTCCCTGAGTAGTACATAATGCCAAACCGATTCCCTGATTTGGTCATGAGTCATTTCTCGGAAATGGTGAACGTATTATTGCTATTCGGATTTGAGAGTCCGTGATGTTGACCCGTAGTAGCACACTCGTGAGATTGGGAGGGGTTTGCAGGAACCCTAAAACTTCCAACATACCCGCTTTTGCCAGTATTACTCTATGATATGATCCAGTCCTATATGTTACTTGGTTGAGAATTCTGGAACTTCTGCACAGAGATAATGACATTATGATCCTCACCAACACTTGTTTATCTGATCCACACCAGCGTCGGACCGCTGACCACATGCCAGTTGCATACATGACATCATGGCATCTTAGCATACATGTTCAGTTACTTCCAAGGATCACATATCTAAATTAAACTGTCGGATTTTTTCTGCATTAAAACTTGGATCAAAACAGATAGATTCCTTGGAAATAACCGAACATGGCACTTGCATACATCCTTGCATTTTTTTTACGGGTGTTTAGAGACAAATTCTTATTCTGACTTGGTTTCTCTCCAGAATGGTCAATTTGAATCACGATTGCCAAGGTTTAGACATGGAACAACTCCGAGCGGAGGTGACTGAGATGAAGGCCCAACTGGGGCATTTTATAGTAGACATTCGAGCATTGTCCCAGGATCAGAAATTGCTGAGAGAAGAATTCAACTTGATGAAGACTCAGATAAAGCTGCTTACAGGAATCATGAATGCTATGTCGAAAAAGGAAAATAGCTGTGTGTCTGCTTTTCAAACAGAAGGTCATGTTTCTCCCATCTCTTTGGGATGTCCAATAAATCAGGGTTCCTTAGATGGATTTCCTCTACAGTTTGAATCTCTTCACCAGCAATCACCACTTGGCAGTCAGGAAGAGCATCAGATAGGAACCAACTCCACATGTGAGCTAAATGATCCTACACCAATCGTTACCAAAGAAGTGAGCACTTTCTTTCCTTATCAGGGATCATCCTCAGCTGCTACGCCTTGGTTTCCAGGAGAAATACTTCAACAAGTTTCGTCTATAGCTCCTCCATTGGTAGAAACCCGTCATCAACAGGAGCAAGAAAGGGTTATTGATCCGATACCCGTGTCTTATGCTGAATTATGCCCACAACTGTTCAAAATAGGGTTGATTGAGTATCGTGAGCTAACTCCTCCTTCTAGTAAACTTCACCAAAGTTGGAATCCCTACACTTACTGTGTTTTTCATTCTGGAACTCCCGGACATGATGTTAATGATTGCAAGGCGTTTAAACATCAAGTGCAAGACTTAATTGACGAAGGCGTAATCACTTTTGGACTGACCGGGTCGGAAGTACCGCAAGATAAAGCATGCAGGAATACAAAAAAGGTGGTCAATTTTCCTTCTTCTAGAATCATTGTTCAGGCCAAGTCTTCAAAGGGGCTACATCAACAACCTTCAATCACTCCTCGGCCGAGTATGATTAGAAGAGTACTGGGACATGTCGGGCGTCCAACGCAATGTCAACAACGAAATGTTCAATCACAATCTCAGGGTCAGCAACAACAGGCACAGAGACCATTTCAGGAAAGAACAAGAGCAAGGAACCGCAGACTTGATCCTATCCCATGTCCATATGTTGTATTGCTTCCAGAGCTGTTGAAGTTGAACCTGGTTGAGCTCCGAACCATGAGGGCTCCTTCTGCTGATAATATACCACCAAATTTTGATTCAAACTCCAAGTGCGAATTCCATTCAGGTGCCCAGGGGCATAGTATTGAGAAATGTTGGGCTTTTCAGAACAAGGTACAAGACCTAATTGAGTCCAAGGCAATCAACTTTTCTCCTCATCCAAAGGTACTCCAAAATCCAATGCCTAATCACGGCGGAACCGGTGTCACGGTTGTTCTTCCAGATGGTCCACGTTAAGCTGAAGTCTTCAAGTTAATCGCCCAGGATGTAAGGGTATTTATGAAGCAAATAAAGCCAGCAGTATTCAAATACTCTCAATGATGGCATTTATGTGTTTGCCTTTCTTCATTGTTCATTTTCATCCCTATTGAGGGGAACTACATCGCTCTGATTCTTCATTGGTCATCTGGTCAATGGAGATACGTAGGCAGAAGATCGCCAGGTCTTTCCGAGCAACCTTATGGGGATATTTTACTCCTCAGCCTCACTCTTTCCTTCAAATGTCTCGCGTCAGAGTCAAAACAGCTAGAAGAAGAAGTATGACTGCTATGGTTAGGTATACGGCTGCAATTTGAAGATTACAAGTCTGTGAAGGAGCTATTGATCACTGAACGTGTCCAAGACTGACAGGTTCAGACGGAGTCAAGCCTCCTCAACTACGACAATGTTCAGTTTCTTTACTGCATTTCCATTTGTAGTTTCTTTTATATGCTAAACATTTGTCTACATGTATGAAATTTGTTTGCTTTTGAATGTTAGCAATAATAAAACTCACATGTTTTTCTTGAAGTAATTCATTCGCATTCACTTATAAATTTTGCATATGTGCGTCACAATACCAATTGTCGTGCTTAAATTCTATGAAGGAGGATGACGAAACAAAAACGCAAAATCTCTAATTGTGTGCTCTCGAGTAAGGCCCTGTTGACGATGTACAGGCTTTGTTTCAAATCCCTAAAAACTGGAGATATAAGGAAGATAGACCCTCGCTAACCCCTTTGAGCCTTGAAGTAGGAGTTTCTTTTCAAATGAAAAAACCCTCACATGTAACCTAGGGGCAGGGTAGATGTCAGCTAGTCGGACCAAGCATTCAGGCTTTCATAAAGGAGTGTATTTGAAGATCCATTGCATTCTACTATGTTAATCAAGAGGTCCAAAGACCCTAAATCACAATGGTTATCCAAGTCAAAAGGTCCAAAGATTGAAAACCACAATGGTTACCCTTCGTCGACCAAAGAATGAGGCAGACACAAGGCAATCAAGGCAATTAGTGTCACACGACTCGAAAAAGAAAAGAAAAAGCCTGCTAAGTCGAAACTTGAAAACAAGCGACTTAGGCAAAAGTTAGGGCATCCCGCTGGACTTCACAATCAAAGATTCACAAGAATCAGTCCAGGCAAAAGTTAGGGATAAGCAAAATAACGCAAAAGCGAAAGACGGAAAGGATTACACAAGAAAGATCCTTAAGCAAGAACAAAGTCGTGTGTCACAGACACGAAAGATAGAGGAGTGACTAACTCTCAACAATAACCTGATTGGTGCTTGAATTGATAGCAGCAATGGTTCCTCGATCAACACGAAACCCTTATGAAAGGTGAATGCTTGCGAAAACTAGCTGAACGTAGGAATGGAGAACATCACGAAGAGTGGGTGGGCACAAATAAACTTCGAGCCTATATCCTTTGTTTCTATAACCGTGAACCAGGCCACGATACAACCCTTAAAAGTCCTAACTGAAACAGGGTTAATTTGAGAGCGTACTACTACGAGACCGCGTTCCTGACTCCTATGAGTTATGCTAAAAGACATTTGTTGGTATTGCATGTACATACTTTCATTCAAAATAATGTCGTATCTTAACCAGTGATTCGCTCACGAAGGTTTGCGATCCCTTTTCAAAACTTCAAGATTAACATGTATGTTGCATTAGAATTTTCATTATAGGAATAAACATTTTTTTGCTTGCATACTTTTGTTTAGCATCATAAATGGTTCACATGCGGAAATTCAATCCAGAAGCTTAAGCTTGCCAAGTTGAGAAGTCTAAAACTTCTGAAAGACAGTCATATCGAGGTGCACTTTTCCGAGAAAAGCTCCATTGAGTAAGGAATTTCCTAACTAGTCATGGTGAAAGCTAGCCAATCTAGGGCAGTTACGTCGAGCAATCTCTTCAAATTTCAGTCAAACTGGGGCAATCACCTCGAGATTCAAATATCTCCAAGAACAAAGATTAGTCAGTCAAGTGCAAAACTGTTCAAGTACTCGTACTGGGGCAGGCCACCCCTATAGTACGAGAATTCATCCTTTCCCGAAGACAGACGATCGGAAGCATTTAACCTGAGTTCAGAATATTGTGGTCACTCGTCAAGCCAATTATCTCGTTCAGCACTTCTGATAGATACAAACTCATCTGCATTGGCAATGGTTACCTCCCCAGCAAGGTTGCTACGTTGATTCATGCAGTCGTTACGATACCTAAGAGTTTAAAGACACCAAGTCTTTTGTAAAATCCTCTTGAGGTAAAATCCATACAGAAGCAACTGATCCCCAGCACGAGACAACTTGAAATCTTTCCTCCTCAGCAGGACGCGTCACGGTTTTGTCATCCCCAACAGACGAATGGAAGTTATCCCCAATAAAACACTTATATTCGCCTAGCAGATTTCAGATAAATCATTCTTCTCCCCAGCAGATCCATAAGAGTGGATAATCCCCAATAGTCAAGGTATCCCCTGGCACGGTCCTCAAATCTAAAGTCCAATTTATTTTTGGCAAAGGTGATAATTCATGACAAATGAATCATTCACACTCTTCTCCAACAAAAATGTTATTCCCACAGGGCTGCTCGAGATTGATTCCGCGATCATTGTGTTTCCCCACAGAGTCAACAGAGACTTGTTATTTCCGCGTCAGGAACCCCTTTTACACTCACCCCAGTTCATTAACAATACTCAAGACATAACATCCCTAGTGTCATGGGTCAACATGCCATGCCATTCAACATATGCAAAGCCCAGCCACAGACTGGCCAAAGTCCATCTTCGGGTGGCAGATTTCAAAGTCCAGCCACAAACTGGCCAAAGTCCATCTTCGGGTGGCAAGTTTCAAAAGTCCCCCACATCGGGCAAAAGTCCCCCACAGTGGGCAAAAGTCTCCCACAGTGAGCAAAAGTCTAGCCACAGACTGGCAAAAGTCCATCTTCGGGTGGCAAGTTTCAAAAGTCCCCCACAATGGGCAAAAGTCTCCCACAGCGAGCAAAAGTCCAGCCACAGACTGGCCAAAGTCCATCTTCGGGTGGCAAATTTCTAAAGTCCCCCGCAGTGGGCAAAAGTCTCCCGCAGTGAGCAAAAGTCCACCCACAGTGTAGCAAATTTCCAAAGTCCACCCGCAGTGTGGCAACTTATCCCAAGTCCACCCGCAGCGTGGCAATTCATTCAAAGTCCAACCGTAGATTGGCCAAAGTCCATCCTCTGGTTGGCAAATTCTTAAAGTCCAGCCGCAGACTGGCCAAAGTCCATCCTCCGGGTGGCGAATTCTCAAAGTCTCCCGTAGTGAGCAGAAGTCTCCCGTAGTGAGCAGCAGCCCCCGTAGTGTGGCAAGAAATAAAAGTCTCCCGTAGTAAGCAGAAGTCTCCCGTAGTGAGCAGCAGCCCCCGTAGTGTGGCAAGAAATCGAAGTCTCCCGTAGCGAGCAAATGTCTCCCACAGTGAGCAGAAGTCCACCCACAGAGTGGAAAGTTTCCAAAGTCCACCCGCAGTGTGGCAAATTGTCGAAAGTCCACCCGCAGCATGGCAGATCGTATCGTGAAGTTCAACCGTAGATTTGCAAAAGTCCATCCTCAGGGTGGCAAAGTATCTTAAAATTCGGTCGCAAATTGTTGAAATTCCACCCGTAGCGTGGCAAGTTGTTATTCATCCGATAATACACCAGTAAGGCATTGTTGCAACCTATCAAAATCCTCCCGCAACGTGTAGTCCTCTGGCATCATTCAAAAGGCATCCCCCGTTTATGATTCTTACCATCATAATTATCTCCAAGCAGAGTTCATTTGGTTGAGTTTATCTCTCTGTTCTTCTGTCGTAGAGAGCAAATTTTCTGGTTGTTTCTGGTATTCAATCCCTGCATACCTCAAACGTCTGAAAGCAACAACTATCATTCGTTCAGGTCTACAGTGATTGAATAGGGGAAGCTGTAACACCCCAAAATTTTCCCTCTTCTTTACCGTCACTAACTGACTTATGGTTCACATTTCGTCTGCATCATCCAAATTCTCCTGTCCAAAGGTGACTCGTCAGATCAGTATATTCAGAATGAGACAAAAGGTTGAGTTCGCGCCATCACAAACATATTCATACTCTGAAGTTCATAAGTACCAAGGCCATCTCCTTCAGGAGGTATCAAGAGCATCATATGATTAGGGTGGTTATTATTTTCAACATCTCGGAGTGCTCTCTTCAATTGATGTAAATCTTAGGGAGGCTCGAGAGTTCTCGTTCATGATTAAGTTCAGGAATATTTCATTAATTGGAGTTTATTTGATTAAAGAGGCACTGTAATCAGGGCATTTTTATTGCGGTTTGATTTCAATTTTTTGGGATCCGTGAGTCACGATTATTCAGAATTTATCATCATATAAAAGTTCATGAGAAGTGGTTTTGTTCTAGGATTTGTTTCGAGTTGAGGACATAAAGTTCCAAATATTTGTTTTGCCCATAATTGTATACCAGACATATATGCGAAGTCCATCAATATTTTCTTGCAATAACGAGATCATGATGTTTGAGTTTAAAGGGGACTAGAGATTGAGGGTTCAATACAAGTTGGTTTTGGGATGAAGGTTTGTTGTAAATTAAATGCATACAATGAGGTTACTTGGAATTCAAGATCTCCATTCCATTTTATGACCAAAATCCATTTATTATTAATATGTGGATAAAGAAGGAAAAGAAACACCTTTTGATTGTTTGCTTAAATAAATCCTGAACTTTACAATATTGCAAAAAGTTGATTGAACTTGGTGCCAAATTCATGGTGGGATTTCGTTGCCAGCTAGGAGATTTCGTTGACGGCTAAGAGTATGCATTGAAAGTATCACTATTTCCACCAAGAATCAGCAGGTTTTCTTTAGTGTGTTCACATGGACTAGAGTTTATGGTTTTTTAATGGAAATTCTCATGATAATTTTAATGTAGAGAATTCAGTTACATTCTGAAGAGAACAAATTTATAATAAGGACTTCCACACAAAAAAACTTAACTTAATACAAATTCTAGCAGAAAATCAGTTATAACAAACTGATATGACAGAAGAAATCTCTAACAGGAAATTCTGGGAAGAAAAAAGAGAAATAGATGACTATACACGTTTAATACGTTTCCAAAATATACATAAAAGAATGAGCAATATACATAGAGGAAACAATCTGCAAGAAACGAGAGTACTCTGGCGCTCCAATTTCCAGCATCACCATCGTCATTGCTATGCAGATGGAAGCTGAACCTGTTGTTAATCAGCTCATCCAAGATCATCACTCTCCTTTTTTCACAAGGTGTTCCTTGGGCATTGCTGGTGTCTTCAAGGTCAAAGGAGCTAGTGTTGGGGACGTGTTCATTATATCAGTTTATGCTTTTTATGGCAGAAGAATGTCTATTCCTGTTTGTGACCTGTATGGAGTTGGTTCACATAAAGCCTTTGAAACACCCAACCTTGTAAAGGCTTAATCTAAAGTAATCTTCAACAGGGATATGTTTCGAAACTTCATTTTAGGAACCTGCGAGAACGAAAGTATAGAGTTAATATTTCAGTGAAGTCGGTGTTCGCAGTAAGGAAAACGGCAGACCATCCCAAATATCACAACCCTCACCAAGACCGCACCAAAACAAAAGTTAAAAAGAAGGAGAAGGTTTCAAAAACGAATTTAGTTGCAACAACTTTAACTGAATTCATAACAAACTAAATCTAACCAATTCATCTTAACTGCAATACCTATAAAAGTCAGTGCAGGCAGTTTCAGAGGCTCTCTCTCATTTCTTTCGGATTGGCTTCTCTTCACCCTTATCCATTCTCCCTCACTTTTCGAGGATCTTCTTCAATTTTTTGGTGCATCTTCATTTAATGGTCATCACTTTCTTCATTCCAAGGGGCTCATTTCTCCTTCTTCAACTCCTCACTCACATCCCTGGATCTCGCTCCAATCCTCTTCATTCATCACCGAAGTAACCTGCAAACACCAGCACAACGCAAGGTGAATCAATGGATTCACAATAGCGGTTGAACCGCGAGAATTTCAGAAGAGAAACACCTAGGATGCAAGAAGAAAAGCAAAATTGTAAAGCAGAATTGAGATCGTTTGCATACCCAATTCGGATGCGTTGTTCGCCCTGCTTGAAACGCAATCGGAGTTCCGAAAACAACACAGCACCAAGAATCAATTCACCATTACCAAATCTTCACCAATTCTCACACCTGCAATAAGCATTTTCATCAAAATCAGAACGTGAACTCTTCAACAACAACAACCTGTAATCGATCAACGATTCAAGAATATTACAACTAAATCGTAACTCCATGCGAATTCTATTGCAATCACTGAAAATAGGAGAAGAAGCAGAGATCAGAAATGTTACAAATTCGCTTCAAGAACAACATAGGCAGGGTGAAAAAAATATTACCTTGAAGGGTCATCGTCATCCGTGCAATTCGTGTGCAAGAAGAGTCGACTATTGAGGGCCATTGATGGTGAAACGGAAATGAAGACAATATCATCTTCAAAGACGCGATGCCGAAGTGTAGCGGCATTCGAAACAATGGCGTTGCGAGAGAGGATATGCCAATGCTAAGGATCGGCGATGCGTTTGCGAGTTTCAGAATCTCCCTCATCAAATGAAGCCACAAGCGGAAAGATGGTTAGCGGCGAGGATACACAATTGTTCATGAAGAAGATAACGACGTCGTGGATCAATTTGTTGTTGAAGAACGACGCAGAGGAGGCTTCAACTGCGTCGGCGGTGGCTTATCTCGCTTTCCGACGATGAAGCTTCGACGAAGACGATGATGACGACGAATAGAGGACAGGGTTCGAGACAAGGGAATCACGGCGCCGACAAGAATTCTGTGTGGCTTTCGACGGAGTGTTGACGTTGTGTTGCTCCGATGAAGATGATTATTCATGGTGGTGAGAGAGACGAGAGGCCGCGGAGATGAGAAGAAGATGTTGATGCAGCGGCGGCGGTGAAGAAGAGAGAAACTTAGGGTTTCTCATATCCCCCTTTTTCGTTTTCAGGTATTCTTGTTTTTGTATATATTTTGTTTAGTTTAGTTTTAAATTAATAAAGATTTCAAAAGGAATGTTATAAGTTAAATGGAATATTAAAATCTAATCCACCATAAATATTATTAATCCGCCATAAAAATGCATTAAGAATCCATTAATCCACCGCCCAATTCAAATCAGGATGAGATTGTGTGTTTGTGGTCCATTCCGGCGGTGACAGGTGTCACCGTCCGGTAGGACCAGAGATGGAGGTTCCTGCGCATGCTAGCCCATATTAGATATCCATTCACCTTGTATTTGGAACCGTTGGATGAGGGGAATTGGAGAAGTTTTAATCAGACGGCCAGGATAAAGTCAAAATGTTGACTGAAAGTGCATACAATACACCCTCTAAGCCTGCGCCTACTGGGCCTCGTAATTTCGCTTTTCGCCCCCCCCCCCTGTTAGAAGGCCCATTTCAGTTTAGCTATAAAACATTTCTATATGCACCCCCATTTCTAGTTTCTTATTATTTTAATTTCTATTTCATGCTTGTTCCAAATTAATTCATGAAAAATACCAAAAAGCTCAATAAAATCCCCAAAATATTATGATAGGATATTAATTCAATTTAGAGCCATTCCCAAATTTTACTTTCTGAATTTTTGCATTTTTCAATTTAAATTCGATTTTTCATTTTAATTGATTTATATTGAATTCCTTCATAAACACATAAATTTGTACATTTTATTTATGCCACTTCCTATAACATTTTTGATTCATTCTTTTTGCTATGATTAGAGGACAAATGATAGAATCTAGAATATATTTGATGTATTTTTTAAGGCATTTTTTCTACTGTTTTGGTAGTATGATTTATGTAAAATTGTGATTGAACCTTAGATAGATTTAGGTGGCAATTTGACATAGTTAGATTTTGAATTTTTAGGAGATTTTTTAACACAGTGATATAATCAGGTTAGAGACCCTAGGGAATTAATTTCACATTTTTTCCATGAATTTTGATATTTTTGTCATTTTAATTCATTTCCATCATATTATGCATATTCATGTTCATTTCATTTACTAATTATTTTCTTTTTGTGCAAGGTATTTTCCGAGGATTTGCTTATGGACTTGGATTGTTATTATGCCTCAATTATATTTTGTGTACTTTGTGATGTAATACTTGTATGCTTTTATGGTTTCTATAATTAGGATAGAAAAGATAAAACGAATCGATAGAAAACCAAAATCTCAAAAAAGCAAAATAAGATACTCGATCCAACGTCGAGTAAATTTTCAAATAAATAAATAAAGTTGCATGTGACTTTAGGATCCTTCGATTACCATCGTTCCACTCCATTACACCAAAAGCAAGCCTTGTATGTTGCACACCATAAGTCGTGCATCTCAGCACCACGCAATCGACCCACCCGATCCATCGTTTCATCCCATTTATGTTTCATACACGTTTTTACCCACCATGACTTAGGAGGACCATATTGTTCATTATTTATTTGTATGCTTTCATTTCTAGTTTAATATCTCTTAGGTAGATTTAATCTTTCAAACCTCACTAACCATAGGTTATCTTCAAACTCAACTAACTTAGGGTAAGTCTAGTTTCCCTTAGAATTTTTCCTTTTATAATTTGAGTCTCACTTCTCATCTTAAAAGAAAATCAAAAACACTTAATAAAGGAAAATGTGTACAATGCGTCACGAGCCTTAAGCTATACGGGAAATGATTAGTGGAGGTCTCCTTCACTCTTCTAGGATGCTTTACAAACGTTCCATTGGGGGCGATCTTGGAAATTATTCGCTTCTGTATCATAGTCTTTAGTGTTGTACATACGAAAAACACAAATTCAAAACGCTTCTTCTAAAAGACAACAAACCAAGACAACACGTCTTATCATCTCATCTCATACTCTTTGCAGACGAACATGACTTGTCTCGACAGTTCAAACAGCGATACGGTAAACACCCTCGAGTCAGAGTTGGTAACACCTGAGCTAGAGCTATGGCAAAGTCATCCTAAAAAACACAAACAAGTTTCAGCCTTAGTTAGACGAACTACGGCGTCTCTGATCCTCATTTATCCCGATGAGGTACGTAGGCAGTGGGGTAGGGCCCATTCGAGCACAATCTTTATTTTCCCTACATTTTCCCCCTTTATTTCCATTTCTCAAATCCATTCCTTTTCTCATTTCCATTCCATTCCAGATAGTCATTCCTTTATTCAAACAGCATATTATTCCTCACCCTTTGAAAACAGACTTATAAGCGTGGATCCCATCGGGTACGGCAGACGGATTGGGGTGCTAATACCTTCTCAATTCGTAACCGACTTCCGGACCCAGATCTTTGGTTCGCAAGGCCTCGTCATTTTCCTTCTTCCTTAGGTTTGTGCAACATTACCTTTCCCATTCTTTCGGGATAAAAATGTTTGGCTGGCGACTCTACCTTTTCCGCGCCACTTTCGCGTTTGTACTAGGATGAAAGTCCCGGGAGCGACAGGAGGGAGCAAGGTCTTGTCTTTCCAATTGACCCTTCTCTTTCCGATGAACCACATGCCAATAATAAGCAATCCTTTTCATCATTTCTACATGATCCTCACCATTAAGAAAGAAGAAATTGGATAATGAAAGGTTGCTTGGTATGTCCTTCAAGCAATATCCCAATTGTCGCCTAGCAAGAATAGGGTTGTAACTAATTCCCCCTCGTGTACCAAGAAGAGGTACATTAGGAAACTCTCCACAACTGTTAATAAGCACTCTAGTATCATAATAGGAACAATACCAAGTCATATCCTTATGAGAAAGAGACATAATCCTTTGAGACCATCTTCGCTTCTCTCTAATATCTTTGAAAACATCGGACTTTGGTAGGTGCAAAATAAACCACCTATAGAGAAGAGGCGCGTAACACACAATCTCTCCATCACCTTTGGAGGTTCTATAATGAAAGGCATGATACATGTCTCCAAGCAAAGTAGGTACCAGATTTCTCTTTAAGAAAATCTGAATGGCACCTTCGTCCACAATACCATCTAAGTTAGGAAACAAAACAATCCCATAAATGAGCAAAGCAAGAATAGCCTCAAATGCATCCTTATGACCCTAAGTAAGAGAAGTAAAAGATTTACCCATCAAGAACTTAGCATTAATACCACTGACATTCTCTTTCGGAAGAAACTTCCCATTAAGATCGGTCTCCTTGAGAAAAAAAGGCTTTGGCGATAACTTTGGCCGTAAGCTCCTTCTCTAAACCACTGAAAATCAATTCCTTGTCCAAAATAGGTAAACCCATCCAATGAGAGTACTCTTCCAAAGTCGGCACAAGCTGATAATTAGGAAAGGTGAAACAATGATGCAACGTATCATATAACTGAGCCAAGGTAGGGAGAATCCCCTCTGGTACATCAGTATCCAAAATAAACAAGAGCTTTCCATAACATTTTTGGAACTCCTGGGTGTCAACCACCAAAGCTCCTAGCTTTGTTAGCTCTACTAGATTAGGATTCTTGAAGTTGTACTTCTTTGTGTTCCTTCTTTCAACATTCATAACCATAGACATCTGAAATTTGGCAAAAGTTCCTTATGAGTCCCTTGAAATCTCAAAAACAATGCTTATGAATGCATGAGTGCATGTATGCAACAACCACGAACAAGATCACACAAAGTACACGGGTCTAGGTTCCGAGTCACGAGCATGAATTCAAGGTAACAGAACACCAACCCACACAGGTAAGTACCAAGGTTTTGTCTTCATTATACCCGCAGAAAACCAAAAGGGTGCTAACAGAGGTACCTGGAGTTAACAACCATCTTTAGAATATTATCGGTACGTTGAATTACTCCCCAACCGATAATGTTCTTAAAATAGACCTCGTCCGAGTGTAGTATCGTGTGACAACCACTTTAGGTTTACACTCGGATGGTTTCCGCACTACGTTCCTAAATTGGCTTGGATGGGTTAAGGGTTCTACGGTCCTCAGTATGATCAGCTCAAGGTCGGAAAATAATGCCACATATGATTACTCATCATGACATTGATAATCCAAGAGAGCCTAACCGAGTGGAGATTATCAAATTGATATAGATTTGGACTACTCCATCGCTTATCGCTTCGAATATCACCGTCCTATCATAAGTTCAACTCAGATCCGGGTTAGAATTTATCTCACTCACAAAGGATCACCAAAACTGAAACAGAACAAACAAATAACAAACAAATCAAACCAAAGCAGTAAATAAATCAAAGTAGACCGAATCCACTTAGAGATTACTCCCCAGCAGAGTTGCCACTTTTCTGTAGCGGTAAAATCATGAGTGTAAGCTATTGGTTAACTTAACTCAAATTAAACAGAGTCGTCGCCGCGCTTTATTTTTATTCCAAGAGGAAAAGGAAAAAAGAGCGAATAAATCCTAATGAATCTAAAAGCAAAAAGCTAAATAAACACAACAGAGAAACGTGTAAGGGGATAGGTTACACAATGGGAAGGTTTTACGCACCCAAAATGTTTGTGGTACTCCACGGGAGCCCTTTGAAAAATTTACTGCTTTTGGTTTGAAAGAGGTTTGTTAAATGAGAATGGAGGGATGAGAAAAGAATTATATTTTTATATTTTTGTATTTGGAGAGGTTTACCACTTCATGCCTACGTACCCACAAAGTGCAATGCGAGACCAAAACCCCGTAGTCATGGTACAAATAGTGAAAAGAATTGGTTGTGATTGATTTTATTAAGTGAAGAAAATTTGTCATCTTCAAGTGGATGTCCAAACAAACTACCATGAGAATGAAGGCATGGACTCATACATCATTATGGGGAGGGAGCCAACTCGGATAAAATCAACGAGTATGCCACTAAACCCCCACAAATGACAAGAGACTCAATTACATCAAACTACAACCATGGAGATTGAAAGGCTTGCACCCGACTAAAGAATAATGACTCATAATCGACACTCTTTTTTTAAGAAAATAAACACAAGTGCACAAAGGCACAAAACAACTTGAATGAGTTTGATTCTTTTTATTTTTGAATTAAGGTCAACATGATTAGATTCATTGATTTAAAAAAAAAGGGTAAAAGTCCACTTGACAAAGTCAAAGTTTTGTTTATTAAAGAGGTGATGATTTAAAAAAAAAAGGAATCATTTGAAAAAGGGAGAAGATTTTGAAAGTTAAAGAATGGGAGGAGATGAAGGGACTATCCTAAAAAAGAAAATAAGGAGATAAGGGAAGAAAGGTCTAACCAAACTTAATGATACTTCAAATTATGAGCATAAGAGTTTCATCCTTATAAGCTAGCAAATGGCCAAATAAAGGCAAATTCCAACTTCATGAAGATCAAAGCAATGGAGAGGGATCCTAAAATCTAAGTCCAAATCTTCATTCCAATGCCAAGGATAGTAACCAAAAAGTCCACAAATTAAAGTCACAAGTTTTTTAGAAGTTTAATTCTTTATTAATTTTTTTGTCCAAATGGACAAAAGGGAAAATCAACATAACAAAAATAAGAACAAATAATAAACATGATAATGGATGAATAAAGCATAGTAAAGCAAAATAAAATAAAAGCAAATAAAAGTGCAAGAATTTAAATGTTAGTAGCAAAAGAAATTAAAGTGTAAGAAACTAAAATATTAATAATAATAATAATAATAATAATAATAATAATAGAATAATAATATTTACATAAGAGTGGTATGGTGAACTTAATCAACCACAACCAAAAGAGTAACCAAAACCGAAAGGCAACCGGATCCGCTTAGCATTGTACACTATAGCGATTAATCGAGGCGAACCGAATCGAATTCAATGAAATTTGAAAGGCGATTGGGAGGCCCAAAGTACCTACGCATCAAACATTCATAACTCTTGATTCTTAATGCAATATGATTAACCACTTTAGGATTACGCGATCACCAAGAGATCCGATCCATGAAAATGAAAGTACCCAATTAGATTTTTATTCCGAAGTCGGGACACATTTAGGTCTATGTTAAGCAATCGCTGAGTAATTTACGAAGTAATTACCCTACAAATGAGGCCGACCAGCACCAATTAAGGTGCATAATGTTAGTGATAATGCATGCGAGATAAACGATATGTAAATCGCTATCCGGACGCAATATCGCACAAAACTAAAGGTGAATACCAAATTGAGACGCACTCATGGTATTCTTCCATCCTTAAGTTCAATCATTCATCTCGATGGATTCAAGCATTAAAATGTATCACTAACGCAAAGTACCTTAAATGAATTGAATAATCCACTTAAAGGTAGTTTTGAATTAATGAACATTAACTACTCTAATCTACACCCAAAGGTCATTGAAATTAAGGAGAAATCACTCCCAAAAGTGTTTTCCAAGGTAAAAATAAAAAGGAGGAAGAAGAAGAAGAAAGAGGAGCCAAAAAGGGGCTTAAAACAAGCCAAAAAGTCCATTATGACTTGTGTTAACTAGTTAACCAAATGGGTTAACCGGTTAACGCAAGCAAAATCTGTGTAGTTTTAAAGATGCCGGTTAACCAATTTACATTATAAATGATTAACCGGTTAACACTGAACCAGTAGCAGAAAAATGCAGAAAATTCAGCATGATCCATTTTAAAACCTTTTCTCAAACATTTGATGATCATGATTTGAATTTGCATGAATTTTAAAACCAAAATACAGTGGAATCCCTGCAATCAAACAACAAATAAAGATCCAAAGGATCTCTAAACAAAGGCACCAAAGATCTACATCTTGAATGTTGATGGTGAATATGGGTTTATGGAGAAAGATGAATTACCAAAAGCACTTCTTCAAATTGGACCAAATCAAGCTAGATCTACTGAAATTGATGAACAAGAAAAGGATGAAGGTTTAGCTCAAGTTAGTCAAGAAATTCAATGTGAATTCTTGATAACTTCAAAAGAAAGAAAAAGAGCTTTAGTGAATTTTTGGTTTTGGGAGAATGTTTTGCAAGGGTTTTTTGGATCTCAAAAGCTTGGTGAATGAATGATATTATGATCCTATTTAAAGAATTTAGGTATGAGAATTTTGTGGAATGGAGCTTGCTTTGGTAATTAAAATTAGGCTTGGTAACTGCAAATTTGGTGGGAAATGAAAAAGAGTGGTGATTAGTGAGGGTTTATGGTAGGAAATGATCAAAGTGATATAGAGAAATCAGAAACCAATGGATATAGAATATTCCAATTATACTAATGATCTAAGGGTGTTGAATTTGAATAAAATATTCAAATTTCGCATTGGTTAACCGGTTAACGCATATGGTTAACCGGTTAACCAAGCCAACATTTGAATATTTTATTCAAATGAGGTTGCTTGGTTGTTGTGGCCCGATTCTTTTTGTACGTCGAAGAAGGCATGGAAATAAACACATGAACCTTGGAATTCCATGAATGAATCAATTAACTTGGGAAATCCTTGATCATATAATTTTGAATTATTTGCATATCAACTTCGACTTTTGTTATGTGAAATTTTACTCGAGCTGCAGGGCTGCTATTTTTGGCATTTTCAATGGTTCCTCTTCCTGAAAAAAGGTAAGTAAAAGGAAACAAAATTTTTTTTGGATTTTGATTAATGGTTAGTAAACATAAACAAATAATGTAATTTAAAGACAACGGTGATCCCCTGTGAGGCATAAACATAACCCGAGAAGAACCGAGCAACTAGTGTGGTCTTGTTTGTATGCAAGATGCAGATGAAATGCGAAGAAAAATTAGGGAAAAAATTAGGGTGCAACAGTTACCCAATACTCCGAGAGGGCATGATTACATTTGGGTAATTATTGATAGACTGACAAAGTCAACACATTTTATTCTGATTGGTATTACTTTTTCTTTGCAGAGATTGGCAAAGATATATGTCAATGTGATTGTGAAGTTGCATGGGATTCATTTTAGTATTGTGTCGGATAGAGATTCTAGGTTTAATTCTAGATTTTGGGAGAGTTTGTAAGAAGCATTGGGTTCGAAGTTGAAGTTGAGTTCAACTTATCATCCACAGGCTGATGGATAGACAGAGAGGACTATACAATCTTTGGAAGATTTGTTGAGGGCTTGTATGCTTGAACAAGGAGCTTCTTGGGATAGTAACTTGTTATTGATCGAGTTTACTTGTAATAACAGTTATCATTCCAGTATCGGAATTGCGCCTTTTGAAGCACTTTATGGTCGAAGATGTCGAACACCTTTATGTTGGCATGAGTCCGATGAGAGTGTTGTACTTGGACCTGATAACATACAGCAGACTACTGAGATGGTAAAGTTTATTCGAGACAAGATGAAAACTTTACAGAGTGGGCAGAAGAGTTATCACAAAAAGAGAAGGAAGGTACTTGAATTACAAGAAGATGACCATGTGTTCTTGAGGGTTACTCCGGTGACCGGTGTTGGGCGAGCTTTGATGTCGAGAAAGATTACTCCTCGATTTATTGGTCTGTGTTAGAACAATTATGGTTCTAAACCTCTAAGAGTTTTGATGATAACAAATATTATTATGCTAGAATAGAAGTTCTAAGGATTACCTTTATTCTTGTGTAGAAGAGGAATTTAATTAAAGGAGACGTGCATTACTAGAAGATATATTGAGCCATATATAGAAGATACACTTAATGAAGAATCCATCATTTAATGACATGATTAATTGGTTGCGCATCAAATCTTTACTATCTCTGATTTACGTCTAGAAGATGATGATATTCATAATGAAGACATTAATTAAAGAATATTTTAATTAATGATTAAGACAAGTATCTCTTGTTTTGGAAGGAATTTATGGTATTAACTAATATCCTAAATTAGCTCATGATGTCTCCAACGGCTACATTTATTCAAGAACTATATAAAGGAATCAAATTGAAGATTTGAAGGCAATACACTCACGAGCAAAAAGACTGAATCATTTGTGCTAAAATATTGTAACATTCACTTAGTGATCTTAGCTTGATAAGAAGCACATTAGTTACTATAATTTTATTATTGTAATAGTTGAGTAATATTCCTTGAGTGACTAGTTTCAGTCAGAAGACTCAAGAGGACATTGACTTTAGGTCAGTGTGTGTATTCATTTATTGAATAGTGGATTAAGACCTCAGTAGAGGCAAAATCACCTTCGCAGGTGGACTGGACGTAGTTTGAGTTCAAACGAACCAGGATAAATTAACTTGTCATTAGAAGTTATTTTTAGTTGTTAAAGAAAACCCAATTCCAACCCCCCTTCCTTGTGTTTTGCGCACGTTCAATTGGCATCAGAGCGCTAGGTTCTGAGAAAAACACTTAACCGTGTCAGTAAAAGATCCAGAAGTTAAAACACATGGCAGAAGCTGGCAATAACAACAATGACTACCAAAATGACAAGATCAACGCTAAACCTCCAGTGTTCAATGGTGACAATTTTGACTACTGGAAGGATGTTCTGGAAAGTTTCTTTCTAGCTCTAGATGGAGATCTCTGGGACATGGTGACAGATGGATACATTCATCCTGTTGGAGCAGATGGTCAGAAGATTGAAAGAAAAAATATGACAGCTCAGCAGAAGAAGGAATTCAGAAATCATCACAAAGCTAGAATCATACTTCTAAGTGCTATCTCATATACAGAATATGAGAAGATCACAAACAGGGACTCAGCCAAACACATGTTTGATTCTCTGAGGATGACACATGAAGGCAACTCTCAAGTCAAGGAGACTAAAGCTCTAGCCCTCATCCAAAAGTATGAAGCTTTCAAAATGGAAGAAGATGAAACAATTGAAAAAATGTTCTCAAGATTCCAAATTCTGGTAGCTGGACTGAAAGTTCTGGACAAAGGCTACTCAACAGCAGATCATGTGAAGAAAATCATCAGAAGTTTACCAAAAGCTTGGAGGCCCATGATCACTGCTCTAAAGCTATCTAAAAATCTGAATGAAACATCCTTAGAAGAACTGATCAGCTCCTTGAGAAGTCATGAGATTGAACTAGAAGAAGATGAACCCCAGAAGAAAGGTAAGTTTGTAGCTCTTAAATTTAACAAATCTGTTTCTAAAGCTTTACAGGCAGAAGAAGAAGAAAGTTTTGGATGCTCATCAGAAGAAGATGAATTATCTCTCCTATCCAGAAGAGTCCAAAACCTTTGGAAGCATCGTTAGAAGAAGTTCAGAAATACCAGAAGAACAAACAACTATTCTGAATCAACATCTGGTCACAAGAAACCCAGAAGCAAAGAAGTTGTGTGCTATGAATGCAAAGAACCAGGACACTACAAGAGTGAATGTCCAAAACTCCAGAAAGAGAAACCCAGAAACAAATTCAATAGAGAAAAGAAAAAGAGTCTCATGGCAACATGGGATGATTCTGAATCATCTAAAGCAGAGTCAGATTCTGAAGATGAACAAGCTAATATTGCACTAATGGCAAATATACCAGAAGATGATCACTCATCAGAATCAGAATCAGATTCAGAAGAGGTATTTTCTAAACTTTCCAGATCTCAATTAGAAGCTAGCCTCTCAGAAATTCTTGAAAAATATCAGAAGCTTCAATTCAAATACAAAGACATGAAACAAAGTCTGGTATCTGAATTAGAAGAAGTTAGAAAACTAAAAACAGAAAACTCTGAGCTGAAAGAAAATGTTTTTGAATGTAAAAATTCTCTTGAAAAACTTAAAGCTCAGAAGGAATCTGAATTAGAAGATCTAATCAATTCTGATAGTATCATAAAACAATATGACTATGGTTTTCAAAAATTCCTAGATAAAAGCATAGATAGAAGCAAAATTGCATCTATGATCTATGGAGTTAGCAGAAATGATAGAAGAGGCATAGGCTATGTGAATACTAAAGAAACTCTAAAGTATAAAAAGATTGATGACATTGTCATAAAAACTAATACTCCTCTAAGTTCTCATTTTACCTATGGTCATAACCATGATCTAATATACACTAGTGAGTCATCTTTTTCCACAAGTTCTGATTTGAAACCTAAAATGAATCAGAAGTTTGTAAAAACTAACAAACAAGGACCCAGAAGAATATGGGTACCCAAAGATAAAATTGTGTATGTTGCAGATGTCTTTAACAGCAAAATTGAAACACCAATCATGGTACCTGGACTCTGGATGCTCACGACACATGACGGGAAGAAAGCATATGTTCCAAAGTCTTAAATTAAAAGATGGAGGCCACGTAGGTTTTGGAGGAAATCAAAAAGGAAAAATTATTGGCTCTGGAACTATTGGTAATGGGAAATCTTCCCTCTATCTCTAATGTTCTATTAGTAGAAGGATTAATGCATAATTTATTATCCATAAGTCAATTAAGTGATAATGGTTATGACATAATCTTTAATCAAAAGTTCTGTAAAGCTGTTAGTCAGAAAGATGGAACAATCCTTTTTAGTGGAAAGAGAAAGAACAACATTTATAAAATAAAACTTTCAGAATTAAAAATTCAGAATGTAAAATGTCTAATGTCTGTGGAAACTGAGCAATGGGTCTGGCACAGAAGATCGGGACATGTTAATATGAGAAGATTATCTCAACTTAATAAACTCAATCTAGTCAGAGGACTTCCAAATTTGAAGTTCAACTCAGAAGCTCTGTGTGAAGCATGTCAGAAAGGCAAATTTTCAAAACCTGGTTTTAAAGCTAAAAATGTTGTATCTTCCTCTAGACCATTAGAACTTCTGCACATTGACTTGTTTGGACCAGTGAAAACTGCCTCTGTCAGTGGCAAGAAGTATGGATTGGTGATCGTAGATGACTTCAGCAGATGGACATGGGTAAAGTTTCTTAGACACAAGGATGAGTCAATTGCTGTATTTTCTAACTTCTGCAAACAAGTTCAAAATGAAAAAGAATTTAAAATTATTAAAGTCAGAAGTGATCATGGTGGAGAATTTGAAAATAAACAAATTAGAATCATTTTTTTAATGAAAATGGCATCTCTCATTATTTTTCTTGTCCTAGAACTCCTCAACAAAATGGGGTTGTAGAACGTAAGAATAGAACATTGCAAGAGATGGCCAGAACCATGATCAATGAGACTAATATGGCTAAACATTTTTGGGTAGAAGCAGTAAATACAGCATGCTATATTCAAAATAGAATCTCTATAAGACCTATTCTTGAAAAGACTCCTTATGAATTGTGGAAGAACAGAAAGCCCAACATTTCATATTTTCCCCCCTTTGGGTGTATATGTTTTATTCTGAATACTAATGATACTCTGAATAAATTTGACTCTAAGGCACAAAAGTGTTATATGTTAGGATACTTTGAACGTTCTAAGGGATACAGAGTATACAACACAGAAACACGTATTGTGATAGAATCTATTTATCTCAGATTTGATGATAAGTTTGGTTCTGAAAAACCAAAGTAGAATGAATTTATTGCAGATATAGAAGTTGATATTTCTACAAACAGAACAGCTGAAGAACAAAACAAGACAATTACTCCAACAACTTCTGAAGAACCCACTCAGAAGAATCTGTCCAGAAGCAAAGTGAATCATCCAGAAGATAAAATCTTGGGAAAGAAGGATGAACCAATCAGAACAAGATCATCATTCAGAAACTCTGAAGAATCTCTAATGGGACTTGTTTCTCTGATTGAACCAACTTCTGTAGAAGAAGCTCTCTCAGAAAATGATTGGATTCTGGCTATGCAAGAAGAACTTAACCAATTCACCAGAAATGATGTATGGGATCTAGTTCCTAGGCCCAGAGGATTCAACATCATTAGCACCAAGTGGGTATTCAGAAACAATCTAAATGAACAATGAGAAGTTGTCAGAAACAAAGCAAGACTGGTTTCACAAGGTTATAGTCAACAAGAAGGAATTGACTATACAGAAACCTATGCACCAGTTGCAAGGTTAGAATCAATTAGACTTCTAATTTCATTTGCTGTAAACCATGATATCATTCTATATCAAATGGATGTCAAGAGTGCATTTTTAAATGGTTATATTGATGAAGAAGTGTATGTACACCAACCCCCTGGCTTTGAAAATATAAAATTTCCAGAACATGTTTTCAAACTCAAAAAATCTTTATATGGTCTGAAACAAGCTCCCAGAGCTTGGTATGAAAGACTAAGTACTTTTCTTCTGGAAAATAATTTCATCAGAGGGAAAGTGGATACAACCATTTTCATTAAAAACATTAAAAATGATCTTCTGATATGCCAAATTTATGTAGATGATATAATTTTTGGTTCTACTAAAAGTGCTTTGGGAAAGGAATTTGCTAAGTCTATGCAGGCAGAATTTGAAATGAGCATGATAGGAGAATTAAAGTTCTTCCTGGGAATTCAGATTAATCAAACATCAGAAGGAACATATATCCATCAAAGCAAATATGTCAAAGAACTTATGAAGAAATTTGATTTATCAGATAACATAATATCTAAAACTCCTATGCATCCTACATGTATTCTGGAGAAAGAAGAGGTAAGTAAGAAAGTAGATCAGAAGCTCTACAGAGGTATGATTGGCTCTCTCCTCTATCTAACTGCTTCTAGACCAGATATTTTATACAATGTATGTTTATGTGCTAGATTCCAATCAGATCCTAGAGAAACTCACTTAACAGCAGTTAAGAGAATCTTTAGGTATCTGAAAGGTACTACTAATCTTGGTCTATATTACAGAAGATCTGAAGATTATAAACTTGTAGGATATTGTGATGCTGATTTTGTTGGAGACAGAACAGAAAGAAAAAGTACTTCTAGAAGTTGTCAATTTCTGGGAGATAATCTAATTTCTTGGTCCAACAAAAGACAGTCAACCATAGCATTATCAACTGCAGAAGCTGAATACATTGCAGCAGCTGGATGCAGTACTCAGATGCTCTGGATGAAAAATCAGCTTGAGGATTTCAATATTTATGAGAGTAACATTCCCATCCTCTGTGATAATACTTCTGCTATTTGTCTATCTAAAAATCCAATTTTACATTCTAGAGCTAAACACATAGAAGTTAAACATCATTTCATTAGGGACTATACTCAGAAGGGAATTTTAATGTTAAAATTCATAGATACAAATCACCAATGGGCTGATATTTTTACAAAACCCCTTCCTGAAGATAGATTTAATTTCATACTAACTAACCTTAGCATGAAATTATGTCCAGAATGAAAATGCTTTAATTATATGTCTTTAACTCGTAGAAGTTCTGAAATTAATCCTCTATATTATTCCTTCAGAAGATATTATGTTCTAACAGTTTCATTCTGAGAACTTCTGTTCAAAGGAATAACATGCAGATCTTCAAATCAACAAGTGGCAACAAGGATCTAAGGAATCCCATCAGAATTAAAACAAGTGTCCAAATTCTGAAGAGTGACAGAACATGCATTGGACAACTGTCCTCTACAGAAGGACATCTGTTGATCTTCTGGGAAACTGATACGGCTGACTTGACACCAAAAAGGCAAAAATCTCTTGGGTAACTGTTCCAGAATCTTTTACGCCTTACCCTATGTCTGCAGCATTTATTGCATATAATCATTATGTTTTTAAACTTAATTTTTCCCACTAATTTCTCGTATTATTAAATGCATTATTTTTTTATATAAGTAACTTTTCATTTTCACTTTCACTTTTTCCCTAATTGCATTTTTACTGAAAAAGTTTTTCACCCTCACTTTTGCGTTCTCTCTGAAATTTTTCTAAAACCCTAAATCACAAAAACCTCATCTTAGTAACAATGGCTTCCCCTCCTCAACAACGAAAAGACTTCTCTGATGTGTTTTACGTTGAACCTATGAAGACCCTTACTACTCCTGCTGACAAACTGGAAGTTCTTTGTGAGCTCTTTGTGGATTTCAACAGTCTGAAAGATAATGGCTTTGACCTCCTTCCGGCCGTCCAAGCTCAAGGCTGGGAGAAGTACTTTGATCGTCTAATGGGACCAATTTTCCCAAAATTGGTAAAGGAATTATGGGCTTATGCAACAGCCTCCAACGCTCATGTTACCTCGTATGTGCTGGGTAAAAGAATAATAATTTCTAAAGATCACATTGCCAAGCTCATAGAATCTGATGGCAATGGAATAAAGTGTAGTGAAATGGACAAAATGTCTGATACAAAGCTGATAGCCAAGGAAATATTCACTTATGGCCAACCTTCTAATAAGATAAAGGATCTGAAGATTCCTCTCAGAATTTGGGCCAAGATCATTCTTGGAACAATCTGCCACAGGAAAGCTACAAACTCTCCAGACTATATCAACATGGATCAGCAGTTCCTGCTGTACTTTATTGTGAAGCAGAAGAAGATCAACCTTGCACACACTCTGTTTCAACATCTGAAAACTAGTGTGAAGGAAACAAGAGATGGGGAGAAAACCAAGAGGGATTGGATTCCTCTAGGACGTGTAATATCTGACATTCTCTGTGAGAATAAGCTGGTGGACTTTCTGGCAGAATTAAAGCAGACACAATTTCTTGAAACAGATGTTGGGAAGCCTCTGAATGCGAAGAATCTGAAGAAGATGAAGTTTATATCTTCTATCCAAAAAGAACCTGTCCTCAATTCTAGAGAAGTTATCACTACCAGGAAGATTCCCCTGGAGAACTTTCCCCTCTTCTCTTCTGACACACCTCCAAAGGTTGTGGTCAATTACTTGGATATATGCAAGCAACATGGTGTGGACCCGATGTTCAAGCCAACAGAACTCACTCAGAAAACTCCAGATGCTGCCTCTTCAAAAACCAAGAAAAGAAAGGTTGGAGAAGGATCGTCTCAGAAGGCTCCCAAATCAACCAGAAGATCAGGTAAAACTTCTGCCTCTAACTCTGAATTCATTTCTGTAGTAGAAGCAGTTACAGTAGAAGTGTCTGAAAACCCTTCTAACCCAATACCTTCTGTTGACATTCCTTCTACACAAATCCTATCATCTGAACCAACTCAATCCTCTAAACCTATTTCACCCTCTAATCATGTTCCATCTGTTATACCTGCAACTATTGTTGTCTCATCCATTCTATCATCACTTTATCCACCAGAAGAAGAACACCATCAACCACAAACACTTTCAGATTTTGATATTCCAATTGATAAAACACCACTTTCTGATATTGACCGCTCACCAACAACTGAAACACAAACTGCACTGCAACATGTCCTCTCTGACATTGATAATTTCCAACCCCCAGAATCTGTCCAAATCCCATCCTCTGAAAATGTTTCTAATCTTTCCCCCATAAGAGAAAGTTCACTGTCTTCATATGAGTCTACACCTCCCAACTCACCAACTTTTATAACCATCCCTGACACACCACTAGAAGAAGCTGAACATGAAAATCCACTTAGAACCTCTGTTAACATTGAAGCTTTACAAAAATTGTCCTCTGTCTCTAACAAAACTACCATACCTGCACCTAAACCAAAGCCCTCAAAAACAGACATTTCTGCTTTGTTAATTGCTTTTGAAACAGTAATGAAACTGAAGTTAGAGGATCTGAAGTCTGCTTGCTCAGAACTTCCAGATCCAGTTGCTTCTGACTTTCTGTGGGCCACCTTCAGAAAATGGTTTAATGCTGAGACAAAGAGACTCAAGGACATCTGCTATGACATTGCTCACCAGAACTTCTGTGAGTATCTCAAAGCAGTTGTTTCTAACATTGAACATAATAAACCTCTTCTGCTGGACAATAAACCCTGGACAGAATCAGTACCTCTGGAAGAAAACTCTGGACTTCAAATGGTTCTGGTACCTTCTGAAGAAGATCATGATGATGAACCTGCTCAATCACCAGCAAATGTAGAAGTTCCTGAGAATCAAGCTGCTCCAGAAGTTGAAGAACCTCTGCCAACAAATCTTGTTCTGCAGACCTTGGAAGAGTTGAAGAAGGAAAATGAAATGGTTAAGCAACGCCTGTATAAGCAAGATGAAACCACTGCTGAGTTAAAGACAATTCTTGGAAAGCAAGTGGAATCATCATCTGAGATCAAGTCTCTGCTGGAGGCCTTAGTTACTAAGATGCACTCCTGATTTTCTGTTTATCTTCTGCTTTTTCTGTTTTATCTTTTGTCTCTTCATGACTTTTTCAGTTCTACTGGTTTTTGTTACTACTGGTTTTTTAATTATATTTAATGGTAACGTATTTTGCTTCTATACACTTGCATTTTTTCTTCTGCATCTATTCTTTTTTATTATGACAAAAAGGGGGAGAAACGTAGAAGATCCTGATCTATAGCAGTTTACCATGATTTGCCTCTTACATATAAAATTCTAATAAAACTATTTGAGTTGTGATTCTAAAATAGAAACAGGTCAAGTAATCAACCCAGGGGGAGCTAAGGCTAATGAAACTTCTGAAGGATAAAACTTCTGAAGAGATCTTTAAAAGAAATATTTGATTCTATTCAATCAAAGGGAGTTCTTCTAAATTCTATCAAACTCTATTCTCAATATCTAAATAAATGTTTTGTCATCATCAAAAAGGGGGAGAGTGTTAGAACAATTATGGTTCTAAACCTCTAAGAGTTTTGATGATAACAAATATTATTATGCTAGAATAGAAGTTCTAATGATTACCTTTATTCTTGTGTAGAAGAGGAATTTAATTAAAGGAGACGTGCATTACTAGAAGATATATTGAGCCATATATAGAAGATACACTTAATGAAGAATCCATCATTTAATGACATGATTAATTAGCTGCGCATCAAATCTTTACTATCTCTGATTTACGTCTAGAAGATGATGATATTCATAATGAAGACATTAATTAAAGAATATTTTAATTAATGATTAAGACAAGTATCTCTTGTTTTGGAAGGAATTTATGGTATTAACTAATATCCTAAATTAGCTCAAGATGTCTCCAACGGCTACATTTATTCAAGAACTATATAAAGGAATCAAATTGAAGATTTGAAGGAAATACACTCACGAGCAAAAAGACTGAATCATTTGTGCTAAAATATTGTAACATTCACTTAGTGATCTTAGCCTGATAAGAAGCACATTAGTTACTATAATTTTATTATTGTAATAGTTGAGTAATATTCCTTGAGTGACTAGTTTCAGTCAGAAGACTCAAGAGGACATTGACTTTAGGTCAGTGTGTGTATTCATTTATTGAATAGTGGATTAAGACCTCAGTAGAGGCAAAATCACCTTGGTGGGTGGACTGGACGTAGTTTGAGTTCAAACGAACCAGGATAAATTAACTTGTCATTAGAAGTTATTTTTAGTTGTTAAAGAAAACTCAATTCCAACCCCCCTTCCTTGTGTTTTGCGCACCTTCAGTCCGTACCAGATTTCTACGAAAGTTGGACCTTTTGCTTATATAGTTGCTTGCCACTGCGATTATCAAATTTGCATGACGTATTCCATGTTTTGCAGTTTTAGAAGTACGTTCCGGATTTGTCACATGTGATACCGATGGATGAAGTTGAGGTAAGAGATAATCTTACGATTGAAGCACTACCTGGACGTATCAAGGATCGTGAGGTGAAGTAGTGAGAGGCAAAGAAATTGTTTTCGAGGACGAAAACATTCTAAATGGGGGAGAGTTATAATGCCCCGATTATTTATTTCAATTATTTAATTTAAATAATTGGAAATTGTTGTGTGTAAGACCCCAAAATTTGCCCTCTCATTTTCATGTCATTAAGCATATCCTTACATACATTGCATTGCATTTAGATCATAATTGCATCATAAACATACATGAACATACATATCCATTGAGCTTTCACAGGTTGCGACGAACCTTTATTTCTTCATATGGCACGTGCACAAGAATCTCCGAAGAAGCCAAAGTTTTCGGTTGATTCAGAGTAGTTTAAGCAGAATATTCGTTTTATGGTGTAGTTTGCAAAAGTTGTAACTCATGCCCGAAAACTCATTTTGGCTTGAAATTCCATGTTAAGAACCGTTTTGGTATTCTATACAACTTTTATGTTTGGCTCGGAGGCCAATTCATCAAGGAAAGTGGCGGGAATTAATTGTTTCTGAAATTTCGGTTTCGCCGATTAACTGTGCTAGCGGTATTCAAGAGTTCGTAACTTCTGATTGGATCAAGATTTCTGAGAGATTCATATTCCAAAAGTTCCTTCTTGATATCCTTTCCAACTTTCGGGATTTGATTGAGAACTAATTCTTTGAAGAAGATCTCCGAATGTGCGAGTTTTTAAAGTCGATATAGTGAAAAACAGTGATGGACCAGTGAGCTTTGAAAACTAAAAAATTCATAACTCTCAGCTCGTTCATCGGATTGATGTCGTTCCGGCGCCTAAAATTCCATTTAGATGTTATCTTCATTCCATGAATTCAGTTTGGGTTAAGTCCAAGCAGAAAGATCCCGAAAATGCGAATTACCAATGGGATTCTCTGATGCAGTGCACTGTCTGTCAGATTTTGTAAAAGTCATAACTCGGTCAATTTTCATCGGATTGCATTTGTTCTTGAAGCTTTGGTTCACAAATTTTATCATCTTCAAGTTCCAAGACAAGCTCGAGTTCGAACGATGCACCGAAGATTGTCGTTTTGGTTTATTTCGAAAAACTGAAGTGTTGAATCGAAGAAAAAGGCTGAAAGTGGTTTCACGAGAAAATTCCTATCTCCCTCGTCGTTTGTCCGGTTGAGCTCACATTTTAACACGAGGTCACTGACTCATAGATCTACAACTTTTCTAGCAAACTCGAGTCGAGATTATGCTCCGAAAAGGTTGACCTCGTCACATTTTCAAGTAGCGGACACAAAATAAGCCAAAAAAACAACTTATTCAATGACGTCTTGCAGCTTAAATGTATCGATCACATTCGATTTTGATCGTATGATGTCCGTTCTTTTTGCGTTGCAACCTTGATTCAGAGGCGGACGATGTTGTGGAAGGCTCAGAGTTAAAATTTCTTGCCGAAGACAATGTTATTTTCACTTAAGCCGGAATTCTACCTTTTGTCTTTCATTTTACACTCCACTATATATTCTTTTAACCCACAATTTGTCTCATAACTTCAATCACAATTTACAAACACCAAAAACTCTCAAAAACTCTCTCTAAATAATCAAAGTTCATTCTCTCAACTCTTTCTCAAGAACACAACAACAACTTCATCAAGAACTCAAGAACACAACAATTCTGATCAAGCTTCTGGTAGCCGAACCACCACCTTCAGTCAACTCTGCCACCGCACGACCACTATTTTCCGCCTCCGGCAGCCACGCGGCCTCTCCCCCTATCCTCCGTTCACGATCGCGTCTCACTTTCTCCGGATTCGCAATTTCTTCATGGTAAGCTTCTTAAACTTTAATTCATGAATAATTGTTGAATTGTTTCTTGAATTGAATTGTCAAGTTGATTTAATCTTGTGGATATTATGTGCATTAATTCTTGAGTTGATTATAGATTGTTGATTGATGCTTGATTAGTTGATCCTAATAATTGTTGTGGTGCATAAGTGGAAATGCTTGTTAAAATTGACATAGAATAATCGGTGCATGTAAGGTGGTTGACAAAATTCCTAGGAGAGCTCATTATTGTGATTTGATATTGATTGAAATGCTTGACTTTTGAATTTATGTTTGTTTCAATGTGCAAATCCGGAATAGGATAGATTGATGCCTAATCAATGATGTTGTTCATGTGTCGCGTGTCGAGAATTTGTTTTGGTCATAACTTCCTAACCGTAGCGCGTTTTTGCGAATGTGAATAGTGTAAATTGACTTTGTTGATTATTCCGGAGCCATTGGTAAACTTTTTAGTTGATTTCAGACATTTTTTTCCGGCTATTTCGCTACTGCCAGCCGACGAAATCGGCCAAAAAATCTCACTTCCGAGCGGAATTTTCAAAAACCGGTTGCATATTTGAATCCGTTGGCACGTTTGTAAGTTACCATGCGATTTTTGTTCAATTCCGAGTCGGTGATTTTTGATGCGTTTTTCTATTTTAAGGCTTTTTAAGTTCGGTTTGGTGTGATTTTGATGCATTGATCTTATTTTGACTTGTACTTATGCTTGTTGATCATTTTTCATTCATTTTATGTAAATTTTCTTGATTCCGGTTTGAGTTTGCATGTTGTTTATGTTAGTGCATAAGTGTTGTCTCGTTTTGAAACATACATTTCAATGCATGTCCACAACTCGTATGCTCATCTTTCTACTTGATTTTGAGTTGTGAGGCATAGGTACAACTTCCGGTTGCACCTCTTTTTGGTTTCTAATGCGTTTGTTGAGTTCAAGTAAGCTTCTCGCAAGGATCTTGACGACGGTCACTTGGTTGGTATACCACTTTATTTGTGGGATACCGTTTGGTTTCAAATGATATTTTGTACCGTTGTTTTGTCTAGATTGTGTTGTATGCAGGGCATTTATGTGGTCGCATCCGATTTTCACATCTTGAGTGATTTATTTTCACTCTGATGACTTGAGCTTATATGGGAAATGTGATGTCCGACTTACTTTGTTTGTGGATGCTAGCTTGTTCGAGTGGACCTCTGGGTTTCTATTTTCTGTTTAGCTTGTTGGTACTTCGGATTTACATCTGCGCGGTATAGTTTCTTATCTGATTTACTATTTCTGCACTTTATCGCTTACATAGGCTGGAGTTCCGACCGTTTCTTTTTGGTGGGCATTTTCTGGAAGTCCTCCTTCATAGGCTCTGTATGTGATTGTTTATGTTTGTGTAAAGACCTCAAAAGAGGCGTCCCATCCCCATTCCCCTTGATAAGACCTCGAAGAAGGCAAGAAAAAAGGGTTCGTAATCAGCCCCACACTATCATTGAAGCTTTCATTAGCTCGCATTCCGTGTTGATGCTTTTAGATAAAGTCCATATTGCTCTTGTCCGGTCAGTTTGTGGAAGAGGATCTCACTTTCTGGATCCCCATGCTTTGTGTAGCTCACGTCCGTTGACGTTGACGCTTTGTGCTCGTATGCACATGATATTTCCCCCATTTTGTTCTTACTTGGTGATATGATACCATGTATAGACATACTCATTTCCCACAGTCATGAGCTCGAGGAGATTTCCTTGCTTTGTATACCCATCCTGCCCGATCCTCGATATCGTGGTTAGGTGTCACCCCTACTTTTGTCCTGCTTCGATCCTCCATATCATTGCTAGACCCTCTCTTTGCCATTGTGAAGACATAATCCACAGGTGGATGTTTTCTACTCGAGTGATGTGGATACTCCTCGAGCTTGTTTGCTTATTTGTGTGATGCGATCACCTCCCCATAGGATTTTTAGGCTTTATATAGTCTCTCGTTTGCATGTTAACTTAGGTAGCATGGTTCCTTCATCTAGGACTACCTTTTTTTGCATGAGCGTTCCTAAAACACAAATCAAACTCTTTGTTTTCTTTTCATAAGAGCATGTTAATTCCTTTTACTCCAGGTGTGTGAGTCTCCAAAGGTCGAGCAGCCGGTAGAACATGCATTTAACATTGTTCAACTAAAAAATCAAAAACAAACAAAAGTAGTTAGTCGAACTACGTTACCTCTGATTCCTCAAAAGTGATACGTAGGCAGTGGGGTATGGCCCATCCGAGCATAACACTTTCTTTTCCCTACGTTATTTTCCCTTTCTTTGACCATTACTTTGCTTTTGCTTTCCATATTCTTTCAATGTTCAATTGTTTAGCTAATATTTGTTTTGTAGGGGGTTATGGTAAGTCATATGTGTGGGAGGGTATTCCACATACAACTTCTTCCTTCATCTTTTTATGCTTTCAAGTTGTGATTGCTTTAGCATTGTGCTTTGTTTGCTTAACTTCACCACTCCCGCTTTAGAAACAACTTAGCTTCTTTAGAGAAGTAAGTTGTCTTGTATATCCTTCTTCTTCTCTTCTTCTTCTTCTTCTTCTTTCTTTTCTTTTTTCCTTCTTCTTCATTAGGATAGTTCAAACCTCACTAACCTAGGATTATCCAAGCATGCTAATATTAGGATTGGACTTTCCCCATTAGACTTTTACCTTTAAGATCCTCTTTTGTCTCTTTCTCTTCTCATCTCAAAGCAAAAACCCTAAAAAACACATTAATAAAGAAAGAAGTGACTTCTTGTGTATAGCCTTATTCCATGGGGCATATGTATTCATTTCATCTTGGAATAGTACACTTGTCTAGCATGATGCACAAGTCTGATCATGAGGTCATCTTCATCAAGAAAAACCATAAAAAAATACTTCTTCATTTTAATCACTAAAACATCTAATAAGTTCAACAAGTTAGTGAGCTTAGGCCCTTGCCCTTGGAAACGAGTCTTGGATAAATTCTCCTTACTTGGTGTGCTTGTTCTATTATTCCATCTTGGAATGTAGTAGCAAGTACACATTCCATGGAAAAAAGTTTAATCTCACTCTCTTGTGCCACACTCCTAAAAGACTTCTAAAAAACACAAACAAACAATAAGCGTCTCTCCTTCGGGATTTCTCTTCTCATCACCTTCACTCCTTACGTACGAACTTGCTACTACTTGTCACTTTGCAAGACGATTATGCACTCGTCATCCGAGCCTACAACACCTGAGCATTGACATAGACAGTTCAAGCCTTAATTCACAAGCAATATTTTCCACCCCTAGTTAGGGGAACTACGGCGACAATGATCCTCATTTTTCAGATGAGGTACGTAGGTGTCGCTCCCAAAGATTTGCATCCCGGTACAGGCGCGAACGGTCAGCGAAAGGAGGAATGAAGATGAAGTGAATAGAGTCGCCATCTAGGCATTTTTATCCCGAAGGAAAGGTTATGTTGCATAAACCTAGAAAGATAGATAAGACGGTTGCGAACCAGAGAAACTGAGAAAGGGGGTTGGTTACAACCTGGGAAGGTATTAGCACCCAGATTATCCGTCATACTCGACGGGATCCATGCTTAAAAGATTGTGTTTAAAGGGGTAGTGTCTGTGCTATCTGTGTGCAAAAGCTGGAAAAGAATGTACAAGTTTCGGTGCAAAAGGTGAATTGCTCAGGAATGAGGCTCAAAAAAGAATGCTGGAATAGGGGGAAAGAGACAGAGACTTTTGTTCGATAACTGTTAAGTTATGCCTACGTATCCTCTCGTGCAACGAGGAAGTCAGAACATTGTAGTTCGACTCAAAGAGACTGGAAGATAAATTGACTGGTGAACTGCTTGCTTGTCTATGCTCAAGTGTACGACTCGTCTGGCTCGAGTGCTAACTGTCTTGCATTAGACGGAAGAAGCAAGTTCTCGTTTGTGAGTGAAGATGATGAGAAAAGAATCCCGGAGGAGACGATTATTGTTTGTTTTTGTGTTTTCAGTTTTGTTATTGTTTTTGTGTTTGCCATAAATTAATGAGCTTAAGCCTAAACCAAGGGTTACTAAACTCATCATATCCTCCCTTTGATTAGGGATAATGAGAATACCTTAAGTATGAGATAAACACCTCAACTTAATTACCATGATGATGTAGGATTAAGATTATTAACCTATTTGTGATTATTTAGATGTTTTTGAGTTTTTGTTTAGTGTTAAGTAATGAGTTTAAGCCATAACCAAGGATTAGTGAGTCCATTACACCATCCTAATAGAAGGATAATAGATGAGCACACTTAAGCTGAGGAAGATACCTCAACTTAATCCATGATTAGGGATTAACCTCATGACAAAACAAACCTTTATTACATGGATTTTAATTAGAGATGAGATTAAGAAGTGAGTTTTAAGTTTGTAAGACAACTTGAGGGGGACTTGTCCATTAACACTAGGGTTAGTCCTTCTTAACCAATAAAGGAAGAATTAGAACCCTAATGCAAGGCCCAAGTTACAAGATGAAGTCTTAGTGATTATTAAGTGTTTTGATTAAGAGATGTAAACAAATTAAAGGTTTAACACTTAGGATTAAAGTTATACACTCCATCCTAAGAGAAGGATGCAGGCATAACCCTAATTCCAAAGTCCTATAACTTTAAGAGTTTAGTCTCTGATTAAGAGATGAGAAGAGGGACACAATGAAGACACAAAGGTAAAAGCTAAAGGGGGGACTAATCACAACCCTAATTATTGTCATGCTTGAATGTTCATATGGTTTGTGAAGCTTGAGAAAGATCTTCAAAGAAGCCACCAAGGGAAGAATCAGATGAAAGGAGGAAGAAACAGATGAATAAGTTACTTACTTCATTGAAGAAGATAAGTGACTTAGAGAAATAAAGGGAGAGATGAACATGAATGAGCAAGCTCACTCTAAGGCAAAGAAAAATGCAGCAATGATGCATATGAAGAATGAGAAGAGAAATAAGAAGTGAAGGCAAATTCACTTCTCAAATTACTTACCACCTGAAAATGTTAGCATAAGGAAAGAAATGAAATGAAAGTGAAACATATGCAAAGGTAAAAACCAAAACCAGAAGCAAACACATGATGAAAATGATGCTATGAGATGATATGCTTAAACTTGTGCAAAGATGAAAGATCACAATCCATGGTGTGAACTTAGTGAGGGCAAATTTGGGGTGATTACAGCTGCCCCTATTCAAACATGAGTTAGCTGTGCAGGGTGTAAGCTCCTGGCTTAACAGACAAACAAGATAACTGGTGGTTGAATACCAAAGACAGTCCGAAATTTGCACTCACTGGGGAGAAGAAGAAAAGGGATATAAATTGTAAAAGAAAGTATAGTATGATTGTAAAATGAAAGCGATGGAGGACGACCATCGAGCAGAGGACGACTACTAGGGATAAAGCAATGACGGGGATGGCTGGCATGCTGGGGAAATAGGGATCATGACGGGGACGGCCATCATGTCAGGGAAGTAAAGTAAACAATGATGGGGTCGGCCATCAAGTTAAAGAATAAATGAAATAAATGATGAGGGATGGTCATCAAAGGTGAAGGACGATCACCTAGCAGGGGACGGCTGCTCTTTATCATGACATAGGACGAATGTCAGATAGAAAAGGTCGACGATGGGGACGGCCATCGGATAAGCATGATGAAGGACGACCATCAAGAGGTGAAGGACGATCACCTAGCAGGGTACGACTGCTTTTTATCATGACATAGGATGAATGTCAGATAGAAAAGGTCGACGATGGGGACGACCATCAGATAAGCATGATGAAAGACGATCATCAAGAGGTGAAGGACGATCATCAAGAGAGGAAGGACGATCACCTAGAAGGGTATGGCTGCTCTCGGGGTTTATCACGACATAAGACGAATGCCGGATAGAAAGGGGTTCCAATAATGGAGACTCCGCTGGGGAAAGGATGAGGGACCGTCATCCGAAGGTGAATGATGATCACCTAGCAGGGTACGACTGCCAAAAGTATCATGACATAGGACAAATGTCAGATAGGAGGAAAGTTATTCTGTTGGCGACTTACTGGGGAGTAGTAAACACGGACGAGTGCTTACGCTTATAAGTGTTTTGACACTGTGTATATATTAAAGATGTGGACGAGCATCCTTAAGACCGTGATACGGACGAGTATCAGTAGAAACAAATGCTGACGCGTGTTCAGAGATGATGATACGTACGAGTACCAACTGGTTAACAAAGAACACGGACGGGTGTCAAATCTGTGGGGAATAAGTATATATATACAAGATACGGACAAGCATCTGTATAAGTATGAGTTTTGTGAAGTATGAGCAAGACACGGACGAGTGTTCAACTTGCTGGGGAATGGTGACACGGACGGGTGTCAGAAGAGTATGTAGGTATCTATATTCAAAGAGGACGTTCGTGGCTTATATCTGCAGGGGAATAATATGATACGGACGAGTGTCGAAAGGGTATATATGAACATGTATTTATATTGGAGAGTGCAAATGGGACGCTTTGGATTTTATTTGCAAAGGATGTGGGTTTTGTATATACATTGCTGATGAGATATTGATTGTATTTACAGGTGACTGGTTCGAACCTGACTTGTGATCATGCAAATGTTTGATTTTTGCCGTAATGCTTGGTATTAGACGGAATGCTACGCTTTGTGGGGGAAAATGATGTGAATGTTATGATTTATGCAAAAAGAAACCGATCCGGGATTCGGATCCCGCTGCTGTGAAGATCTCTGGCTGATCTGTTTGAAGGAGAATCCCAGCTGGGGAAAACCATTAGTTGATCTGATAAGATATATGGCTCTGCTTGGGGGAA
The DNA here is from genome assembly GCA_963966055.1 of Lathyrus aphaca. Taxonomy (NCBI): domain Eukaryota; kingdom Viridiplantae; phylum Streptophyta; class Magnoliopsida; order Fabales; family Fabaceae; genus Lathyrus; species Lathyrus aphaca. Next base: position 423,767,623 of record OZ014521.1, read on the forward strand.
ATAGATCACTGATAGATCTATCCGGTAAGGAGGAAACCCAGCTGGGGATGAGGAAGCTTTCGTTACTTTGTTGTGTGAGGATTTCAGGCATTGCTCTTCCGGGTAGAGGCTGGAACTCTGCAGGGAGGTAGCTCTTTTATCTCTGAGAGACCTGGCACTCTGCTTGGTGGAGGAAAGATCATTGAACGATATTCCTAAAGGTATTTGTGGGGATCCCGGCTGAGGATGAGGAGGCTTTGACAACTCCGCTGGGAAAAGTATTCCAGATACTACTTGGAGGAAGTGTGCTGGGGAAATGATGCTTGGCATGCCCCATGCTGCGTATTTGAATACCCGCAACCTGTTAAGATAAAAGAAACGCACAAGTATCCCGAGATATCCCTTACCGGATTCCGTCATAGGAGTTAGATATTCCTGAAAGTAAATATATTTCCCTCAAGCATTTTATTAAGAGTGGCTCATTTGTTTTATGCAAGTATCATATCATGAATACTGGACATTTTGCAAACGAAATAATATGTACAAAAAGAGGTGTGACTGAAGATCTGATTTTATTAATCTGGGTGCCCTGAATTGGCAAATACAGTCAAAGAAACAAATCCCCTGGAATGAGGAGATTGTTATAAATTGGAAAAAGTAAAAGTGTTGGCAATGTTGACGATGCTCCAGTGAGCTTCCTTTGCTATGACCTGTATGACCTTGATGTTCTTCTCATCTTGCTTTCTGAAGAAGGTTGATTTTGACCGATGCTTTATCCTTTCGAAACTTACCGTGTTGTGAGGAATACAGACGAATTCAGAATGCGGTTGTTCGCTTATTCCCTGATTTTGCGTGGATCTCCCTTTCGGGTTTTCAATCCACCGGGATACCCATTTTTGCCTGAGCTGTCCAATGCGGCTTTTCAACTCAACGGGTGTATATTTTTTTAATTTTTCCCTTATTTTTGCCTGAGTCTTTTATTCTGCTTTTGACTCGTCGGGATGCCCTATTTTGCCTGGACTGACATTCTGTTTTTATGTCCAGCGGGTCATTTTATGCGAAGTATTTTTTAACTGCATCTGAATTCACATGGGATAAGAAATCTTCACCATCCATAGTAGTGAGTGTAACACGGTGGGAGAACTGACTTTAGTTAAATGTTGCGGATAGCAAGAGTCGCCACCGACTTTTATTTTATCCAAAAGGAAAGGGCATAAAAGAACAGGAAAGACCTTAAAAGATTTTTGGGTTCGGGGGGTAGGTTATGTAAAGGGAAGGTGTTAGCACCCTTTACATCCATGGTTATCCATGGGCTCTTAGTTACTTAGCTCACTTTAAAATGTTTTGAGAAGTGTAATGTGTGATTAAAATTTTCTTAAGTACTTTATAATGATCCATGTACGAATATATATAAAGACTTTGTTTTGAAAATTGTTTGAAAATGTGAAGTGTTTATGAATTTTTTTTTGAATGAGTGAGCAAGTACTTAAGAGGAACCTACCCTGTGTTTAGATCTTTACTGTTCTTAAATGTTCTTTCAATGGTAAGACTATCCCTATTATTAAGGAATAGGTAGTCATTACCTTGGATGTTGTATGGGACATGTGAAGGGTCATCTGTGTTTAGGCAACTGTAAAGTGTCTTAGCAATTCGAAGGAACTTATCATCTTTTATTCGAAAGGGACAAGATCATTTACGAAGACAACGTCGAAGGGACTTGATCTTATAATCTTTAAAGGGACTAGATGATTTGTTTATGAGAAGGGACTTTGCTTTTAGACACCTTACTTGACCTTTTGATTTAGGCAACATGAGAGGTAACCTTAGAAAGTGTAGGATGGCGATCAAAGATCGACTTACGTGTGTGAGTGTTCATGTTCAAGTATTTATCTTATTTAATTAATTTTCTAAATTAATTTTAATCACAAACATGTTATGCACACCCTATAGTTACTAACCACACAGTTAATATATTTACAATAAAAATAAAGCAAAAATATGAACCTAAACTATTACAAAGCTTTGGGATAGTTACAATATAATCGAGAAATATAAACAATGATAAATAATAATAATAAATAAACAATAATTTAAATGGTTAGTAATAATGAAATAATAATAATAATAAAAGGGTTAGCAAAAATATAAAGAAAAATAACAATCTAAGAGAAAATATTATTTTTTAAGTTAAATAAATGATTTAGAAAATTTTTAGAAGAAAATTATAACAATTATAATAATAAACAAATAATAATTACTTATAATAAAAAATGATTAATTATTTAATTAAGTTAAATATTAAAGTTAATAAAAATTAGGGTTAATAAAATTAGGGTTTAGGGAAAAAATTAAAGTTTATGAAAAAAAATTAAGGTTTATAATAAAAATGTTAGTTTTAAAAATAAAATAAAAAAAGGATTATGTTTTATCTTTTAGAAATTAGTTTAATAATAATAATAAGGAAATTCAAAGAAAATACATAATTTGATGAAAAAGGGAAAAATAAAGTTAGAGATACCCAAAATATTGGGGGTTTGCCTCTTTTGCTTCATTGAGTTCTTTGCCACTGGGACACCCACGTTTCTTCATCAAAATGCTCCAAACCTCAGTTCCTTGCCACTAGGTTGTGGGCCTGCATATGAATAAGTGTAACAAATAGCTATTATATAATAAAAATGAAAAAAAACATGTTAGTAAAACAAAATTTTCCAAGATTGAGTTTTACAAAAGAAAATATATAAACAGTTTATATTAAAACAGCCTAATAATTAAATAAATCTAAAAAAAATTAATTATGAGAATTAATTAAATTAAAAAACATTTAAAGGTTGATTAAGGTTTTTATAAAAAAAAAGTTTGAGGTTTTAATAAACCTAAATATAAAAGTAATAATACTAATAAAAAAATGCTAACCTAAATTTAATAAAAAAAAGATTTGTTAAAAAAAGTTAATTAAAAATAATAGGTTAGCCATGTTTAAAAGATAAATTAAGGAAAAAAATGATGAAGAACCCATGTTTCTTTGCCAAAATATTGGGAATGAGTGTTGACCCACGCCCTCATACTTTCAACCTTAGGTCTTTGTCACTAGGTCAATCAGCGCATGCCACACACCATCTTCTTCCTCCCACCTGCATATTTTTGGTATATACTGTTGGAAGAATAAAAAAAGAAATAAACAGGATCAAATAAAATTGTTGTAGATTTTAAAATAATGAAAAATAATGAAAAATAAGAAAAGCAATTAAAATAAAATCTAAAAAATATTAAAACGATGCTAAAAATCTAATAAAATCAAATAAAGAACGCACAATTTTTTTAGATTTTTTTGAGAATATGAAAATAGAAAATAAATCAAATAAAATAGAAAAAAGAGGAATTTGCGATTTTGAGGGTCGAAATCTTTTAGAATTCTATTCTAAAAGAGTATTGTTTGTCGATTTTTTTCTGAACTTCTGGAAAAAATTCGGAGCAAATCGAAACAGTAGTACTTACCTGACTTACCTGTCAGCCTGTAATGTTTATCACTAATGCAGCCTTCGAAATATCGACGAAAACAAATTACAGCAGATTAACCAATAGTTTAGTTCTCCATGGTGCACTATGATTCCTGCATCGAAACTTAAATCCAACTATCCAAAAACCATCTACACAATCAAACAAACATATTATGTAATCAAAATCAATTAATCATGCGTAAATCATTGAAATTGAAAAAAATCAAAAGAAAGGCAAGAATATGAATTTGGTTTGTATGATTTGGCATGAATTTGATGATGAGGATGATTGGAATAGGTTCAGGAAACCTCAAGGATTCATTTGCAGCCTTTAATCAACTAGTAAAAGTGGTGGATTGTGGAAACCTAATTTTGAATTATGTGAAATTTTAAAGTATGAATATCATCCTCTTGCTCTCCATCCTTTTTTTTGTCTTGTGATGTTGTTGTAGTTATATAGTAAAAGAAAATTAGGTCAAAAAACCAATCTATTCTTTGGACTTTTGGATAGCTTGATCATGAAGAAAGATATGATTCAAATATTGAAAAAAAATCTAATATCTCCTTGCTATTTTGGTTGATCTGATTTTATATGATTCCAATTAACTTTTAAATGAATATTAAGACCTTCTAGAACCAAAATCAAATCAAATATCCATCCTTTTATATTTTATTTTAATTTAAAATGATTTTTAACATAAAAAATCATAATCAATAAAATAAAATGAATAAAATTATGAATAAATAAATTTTAATTCGTGCATGATGTCATGGAAGTGTTTGGATCATAAAAAAGCAAGCCCATTTGGTGAATTATGGTTTTAAGACCTCATTTGCTTCATAAACCTCTCAAACATTTCCCAACTTTGCAAGGGCACAAATCCTTCAATTTTAATGCTATAAGGGTGTTCTTGGACATTTTGGAAATCTTAAAGAGTCCTCTAACCAACCTCATTGGTTTCATGTTCATATCTTTTACCATTCTCAAGTTATGCTCTTTTGAAGTTGTTGACTTTCAAAAGGACCTATAATGTCTTAGCTCATACCTTCCAAATTGGCTTGTGAGACACAAAGTTGTAGAGAATTCAATTTCCTTCAGAATGAGCTTTGGATGGAAAAATTTTGATGAAGCATGTGAAAGTTATGGCTGGTCAAAGTTCAGTTGACTTTTCCTGTGAAAACCCTAATTTAGAAACTCCTGATTCTTGATGATCTGAAATCTCCTTGATGAATCATGATCAACCCTTGATCAAATGATGAATTTTACTTCATATACTTGATATTGGCAAAAAAATCATGAAGTTTGACTTTGGTTTGACCACAGTTGACCTCAGTTTGACTTTTTAACTGCTTTGACTGATTTTGACCTATCTGATCATCTGACTGAGCAAACCTTTGAGAAAAGTCTTGAAACTTGTCATGGGGATTCTTAAACACATATAAGATGTTATGAAGCTCACTTGAAGTCTTGGAAGTCCATTTAGCCTGATTAAAGTTAAAACCCTAGTTTAGGATGCATTGCTTAGGAGAATGCATTGTCTGAGGGAATTGTCAAATCTTCTGACTAATTGTGAATCTTGTGAACCTTGTGAACCTCATGAGATGTCTTGTGAACCTTGTGAACCTCTTAGTACACAAAGTCTTGTCTTGTGAGGGAAAATTTTGGGGTGCAACAGTGAGCATCAGTGCTCCACCAGAGAAAACTTTCTTTACTATGAATGGGCCATCGTAATTTGGAGTCCATTTGCCCATGTGGTCTGTATGAGGAGGAAGAAGTCTCTTCAACACAAGTTCTCCCACTTGGTATTCCCGAAGCCTGACTTTCTGATCGAAGGCTTTCTTCATCCTTTTCTGATATAGTTGCCCATGGCAGATTGCAGCTAATCTCTTTTCTTCAATCAGATTCAATTGGTTATATCGAGAACGGACCCATTATGCTTCGTTCAGCTTTACATCCATCAGCACCCATAAGGAAGGTAATTCAACTTCAACAGGTAGGACTGCCTCCATACCATATACCAGCTGATAAGGTGTTGCCCCAGTGGATGTTCTGATTGAGGTCTGATACCCATGCAAGGCAAATGGTAGCATCTCATGTCAGTCTTTGTAAGTTACCACCATCTTTTGCACAATCTTAATGTTTTTGTTAGCCGCCTCAACAACGTCATTCATCTTTGGCCTGTAAGGAGAAGAGTTGTGATGTTGGATTTTGAAGTCCCGGCACAGTTCTGCCATCATTTTGTTGTTCAAATTGGAACCATTGTCAGTAATGATTCGCTCGGGTACTCCATATCGACAGATGATGTCTCTTTTCAAGAATCTGGCCACTACTTGCCTGGTGACGTTTGCATATGAAGCTGCTTCAACCCATTTGGTGAAGTAATCGATGGCTACCAAGATGAATCTGTGGCCATTTGAAGCAGTCAGCTCGATCTTTCCAATCATGTCAATGCCCCACATGGCAAAGGGCCAAGGTGAAGACATCACGTTCAACGAATTTGGAGGCACGTGCACTTTATCTGCATAAATCTGGCATTTGTGGCACTTTCTGGCATAGGCACAACAATCTGCATCCATTGTGATCCAGTAGTAACCTGATCGTAACAATTTCTTAGCCATTGCATGTCCTCCAGCATGGGTACCAAAAGATCCTTCATGCACCTCGTGCATCAGCAAGTCTTCTTCTTTCTTATCAACACATCTGAGTAGAACAATATCAAAGTTTCTCTTGTATAATGAACCATCGGCATTAAGGAAGAAACTACCAGCCAGCCTTCTTAATGTCTTCTTGTCATTGGATGATGCCCCAGGTGGGTATGTTTGATCCTCTAAGAAGCATTTGATGTCATGGAACCAAGGCTTGTCATCTTTAGCAATGTCCACGGAGAACCAGTGATAATCTGCGAACTGATTTTCTGTCCATGGGATTAGATGCTCTTGGTGAGTGTACCATTTGTCGTTGGTCTGATTGATTACCAAGGCTGAATCTCCGAATACGGTTAATGTCTTCATCCGGAGGTCAATGGCTTCCTCAAGACCCATGATACAGGCTTCGTATTCAGCTTCGTTGTTAGTGCATGCAAAGGTGAGTTTTGTCGAGAAAGGCATATGAACTCCTTTAGATGTAGTGAGCACTGCACCAACTCCACGACCATTCATACTGACAGCCCCATCAAACATCATTGTCCATTCCTCTTCTGGGTCAGGCCCTTCAGTGTGAACAGGCTCTTCATGATCTTTTGCTTTTAGGAACATGATGTCTTCATCAGGGAAGTTGAATCTCATGGGCTGATAATCATCAATGGGTTGCTCAGCTAGATAGTCAGACAGTACACTGCCTTTGATGGCTTTTTGAGATGTGCACTGAATGTCATACTCTGTCAGAATCATTTGCCATCTTGCAACCCTTTCAGTAAGTGATGGCTTCTCAAATATGTACTTGACGAGGTCCATCTTTGAGATCAATAAAGTAGTGTAGGTCAACATATACTATTTTAGTCAGCGAGCAGCCCACGCTAAAGCATAGCAAGTTTTCTCGAGCAGTGAATAACGTTGTTCACAGTCGGTAAACTTTTTGCTTAGGTAGTACATTGCATACTCTTTTCGATCAGACTCGTCATGCTGGCCCAACACACACCCCATTTATCCTTCTAATACTGTCAGGTACATTATTAGAGGTCTTCCTTCAATCGGAGGTATAAGAATTGGAGGTTCTTGTAAGTACTACTTGATTTTGTCAAAAGCCTTCTGACAATCTTCATTCCACCTGACCGTTTGTTCCTTTCTTAATAATTTGAACAGGGGCTCACAGGTTGCAGTAAGATGAGATATGAACCTTGATATGTAGTTCAACCTACCTAAGAACCCCCGAACTTCTTTTTCAGTCCTAGGTGCAGGAATTTCCTAAATGGCTTTGACTTTGTCAGGATTAACTTCAATTCCTTTTTCACTTACGATAAATCCCAGCATTTTACCGGAACGTACCCCGAATGTGCATTTGTTGGGGTTTAACTTCAGCTGATATTTCCTCAGACGCTTGAATAACTTCAGCTGATTTACCAGATGATCTTCTTCAGTGAGGGACTTGGCAATCATGTTATCCACGTAGCATTCAATTTCTTTGTGGATCATGTCGTGGAATAACGTTACCATAGCCCGTTGATAAGTTGCACCGGCATTCTTCAGTCCAAAAGGCATTACCTTATAACAAAATATGCCCCAAGGTGTGATGAAGGTAATCTTCTCCATGTCTTCGGGTGACATTCTGATCTGATTATACCCAGAAAATCCATCCATGAAGGAAAACACCGAGAACTGAGCCGTGTTGTCGACCAATACATCAATGTGAGGTAGAGGGAAATCATCCTTTGGGCTAGCTCTGTTCAGATCCCGGTAATCCACACACATCCTTACTTTTCCATCTTTCTTAGGCACTGGTACAATATTAGCAACCCACGGCGGGTAACTAGTTACAGCAAGGAAACCGGCGTCCCACTGTTTTTGTACTTCTTCTTTAATCTTCATGGCCATATCTGGACAAGTACGACGTAGCTTCTATTTCACTGGAGGACAATCTTCCTTCAAAGGCAACTTGTGCATAATAATATCAGTATCCAGACCAGGCATGTCTTGATAGGACCAGGCAAAGACGTCGACGTATTCTCGAAGCATGTCAATAAGCTGTTCCTTCACTGAATCTTGCAGACCAGCCCCGATCTTTATTTCTTTCAAGTCTTCTTCGCTACCAAGATTAACTGTTTCAACCTCCTCCTGATGAGGAGTGATCACTTTCTCTTCTTGCCTCAACAACCTGGCTAACTCTTCAGGTAACTCATAGTCTTCTTCAACCCCTTCATCAGCTTGATTAATTGGATTGTCGAAGTCATACAAGTACATAGCAGTGCTATTGTCGGTGCAATCTGGAGGATACTCTCTACAAGGGTTGAGATTGGTTCGTTTTAGTGATCAGTTTTAATCTTGTTTAGAAAAAGTAAAAAATGAATTTATTTATTTTGAAAACATTGCCATTTTATTGTTTTGTACAAAAGTGAAAAATGAAAGACAGTGAGCGAAAAAGAGACTCGTTTGCAAAAGATGTCCGATATTCATTGATTAATCCATTTGCACAAAATTACAATATGGCCCTATTACAAAATGAGTCCTGACACCTTGGGCAAGATGCAGGACTTGATGCATGCTAAAAAGACAGGAAATAATAATTACTCTGCAGGAGTAACCCTTATAATTTCCTGGGAAGACCAGTTAAGGACTTGGTTCCCCGGGATCCTTGGACGTATCCAGTTCTCCAGGTTGCGGTCGCTTTCCGCCTCGTCTTCCAGATTGTTAAAACCATCTGGGGTGAGCATCCCCCCACTGATGAATTTGAGCTCCTTGGCAGCCTCTGGTTGATCTTGTCGGAATGGTCTGTAACCCAAATCGAATATATCCTCCTTCTTCTCCACTGGCAGCAGCTTGCCCCAGCCTTGGGCATTACCATCTTCAACAACCTTCCGGGCTTGCTGATAAGAAACAATTGAAGTATCCATCCTGTCTTCCTGGGATGCAGCAAATACTTCAGTCGCCTCATTGACATTCAAAGCCTCAAACCCTTGGCTCATTGTCTCATGGATTTCAGCATCCATCTCAATATACTTGTAAGTAGCCAACTGGCTAACAAATATGTCCTCCTCACCACAGATAGTGATAATCTGTCCTTCCCATTCATACTTCAGTTTCTGGTGAAGGGTCGACGTTACTGCACCTGCGGCGTGAATCCAAGGTCGACCTAGCAAACAGCTGTAAGCAGGCTATATGTCCATCACATAGAAAATGGTCTTAAAGACTTGTGGACCGATTATCACTGGCAGCTCCACCTCTCCAAGAACAGATCTTTTGGAGCCATCAAAAGCCCTGACCACAAGGTTACTTGGCTGGAAAGCTATCTCGTCGTATTCGAGCTTGACAAGAGCTTTCTTGGGTAAGACATTGAGTGAGGACCCAATGTCTACAAGAACATGAGATAGTACAGCTCCTTTGCACTCCAGGGTTATGTGCAAAGCTTTGTTGTAGAGACGTCCTTCTGTAGTCAAATCAGCATCAGTGAACCCTAGCCCATGGCTGGTGTTGACATTTGACACTACTGTTTCCAGCTGATTTACTGTGATCTCTTCTGGCACGTAGGCAGCTTGCAGAACTTTGAGTAGTGCATCCCGATGGGCTTCGGAACACAACAACAGAGATAATATTGAGATCTTTGAAGGAGTCTGGTGGAGCTGGTCCACAACTTTATAGTCACTTCTTTTAATAATTCTCATAAACTCATCTACATCTTGATTTAAGGATGATTTATGAGTTTCGTTTGGTGCCGATTCTTCCGGTATCACATTCTTCCCTTTGGCTTTGGCAGCATCCTCTGCCTCAGTGTTGGTTCTAGGGATTTGTGATGCAAAGAGACGTCCGCTTCAGGTGAAGCCTCCGCCTCCCCCAACATTATCCACTTGGGGAGTGAGAACTGGAGAATCAAGAAGGAATTTTTCTCCGTTGCAGTACAGATCAACACCATAATGCCATGGTATAACACTGTCTTTATCATATGGAATTGTCCCAGGCACCGTGATAGTGACTGGGCTCACTGCAGCAGATGTTGGGACTATAATAGTATGCAGATCATAGAAAATAGTAACAGGACCTCTGCTGGATGTTGGTGGAGGTGAATTGAAACTTGGTTGAAACTGTTGAGATTGTTGAAAGTTGTTGGAATTCGGGACCGTTGTCGGGTCATAATAAATTGTGACAGTGGAAACATCATTATTGGTGGTTGTTGAAGTTGTAGTAGCTGGTGCAAATGAATTGTTGTGTGTTGAAGTGATGGAAGAAGTGATTGCTGAAGTTGTAGCTGAATCAGTTGGAACAATGGTTGTTGCATTTGTAGAAGAATCAGTAGGAAAGATGGTTGTTGCATTTGTAGAAGAATCAGTTATTGTTGATAAAAGGGTTGCTGGTGTTGTAGAAGTTGTGGTTGTAATTTGCAGAACGACTTCTTTGATCAAGCCATTAATTCCACTCCTCAAGCCTGCGCATCCATTCTCAGAAAGTTTGCATAATTCACAACAGGCCTCACAACCTGGAAACACTTGGTACTTTAAAAGCTGGGCTTTAACCTCTGCCAGAGGTGTCTGAATACATGCAATGTCTTCTATTAAACTCATGGGTGAGCCATCCTCTATAGCATTAATCCTTGGCCCACTGTGGCTTGGCATAGGATTTTTCATTACATTGGGAGGAGGTGCAAAGTTCAGGGCCTTTGAATCTACCAGATCCTGAACCTTCATATGTAGAGCCCTGCATTTTACCGTAGAGTGGCCAGGTGCGTTGGAATGAAAAGAACACCTAGCGTTGACATCGTAGTTCCTAGGAAGGCTTTGAGGATCAGGTGGAGCCAATGTCCTCAACTCAACAAGATTGAGCTTTAGGAGTTGTGGCAGCAGTGTAGCATACGACATTGGAATTGGGTCAATCACCCTTTTGATCTGAGATGGCCGCTGTTGAAATGGGCGTTGTTGTTGATTGTTGTTATTGTTGTTATAAGATCTATGTTGAGGAAATTGTTGTTGTTGCGGAAAGTGTTGCGGTTGTTGAGAATACTGAGGAGGTGGAGCAGGGATAGTAACAGCAGCAACTGTTCTGGGCAAGTATTGGGGTCTCCCTCTTCCCATGTGCACAGAGTTTGTTTCACCAGATCTACGGGGCCCATTAAATGGTTTCCTTTTACTGCTTGAACTGGCACAATTATCAGAGATCTTTCCCATCTTCAGTAGGCTCTCTATTCTTTCCCCAGCTATCACCACATCTGCAAAGCTGGTAGAAGAAAATGCAGCCAATCTATCAATGTATGTTCCTTGGAGGGTATTCATGAACATGTCTGCCATCTCCTTTCAGACATAGGAGGTTGAACTGCAGCAGCAAGTTGCCTCCACCTTTGGGCATATTCTCTGAAGCTTTCACGGGAAGATTGAGACATTCCCATCAGAAGGGTCCTATTCGGTGCCATGTCCAAGTTATACTGATACTGATGGATAAAAGCTTCAGCCAAGTCTTTCCAGTTCCTTACTGTGGCTCTGGTCAAATGGGAATACCATTCTCGGGATGCCCCTGTTAGACTATCCTCGAAGTAAAACATCCACAGCTTCTCGTCCATGGTGTAGGCCTTCAATCTCCCCAAGAAAGATTGAAGGTGGGTGCATGGGCAGGATGTGCCATTATACTTTTCAAAACACGGGGGTTTGAATTTGTGAGGAATTCTTACCCCTTCCACCAGTCCCATGTCCATGACATCAAATCCTAGGGAGTTTTGGGATTCAAGAGACCTCATCTTCTCTGCAATTTCTTCGCTCCTACGGTCGTAAACTTCGTCTCCAGCCCTAACAACTGTGAACTGCTCTTCTTGAGGATCCTCTTGCAAGACCCTTCCTCCAACAGTGTTACCCTGGGTATTTCTTATGGCATTAATCTCTGGATTCAGATGAGGCTCAAACTCTGGTGGATCAGTGCAGGGTTGCACGCGATCGTTGTTACTGGTACCTCCTGTACGTGGATGGTGTTCTTCAGGAGTTTGTCTCTCAACCAACTCCCTAGTCTTTCCTAGCTCTAAGTTAGGCCAGTCATTACAGTCATGAATTGAGTCATCTGATTCCTCATTTCAACCCTTTCATTGGCCATTTGGGCTCTCACTTCATTCAAGTCTTGCTGAACTTGATCTATCTGGAGTCCCGGAAGGTTGTTTCTTGTCGGGTACCGGTGTATTCTGTTGACAGGGAACACTCTTCTGCGAGCAATGTTTCCTGAAACCACAACAAAGCGAGAAACAACAATAAAAACAAAAACCTACAAAACAAAAAAGATGTTAGTATGCAATGCAATATGCCTATTTGTCTTCCAAGGGTATCCGGTTTGGTTCTTTGGTTTTGACCTTTCCAGACCTCGAGGAAATGTTGATGATGTTGTAGAGATTAAGCCCACCAAAAAATGATACAAACCAATATATTACAAAGAATGGAAGTACATAGTTTGATTACAATAACATCCCCATGGTGGGTCAAAATACAAAAAGAAAAGCACAATAAAAGAAAAAGTACAAGCAAAAGAGTCAAACATCTAATCCAAAGTCATCCTCTCTGACTTCCTTCAGGAGGGCCTCAGTCACTGGACCTACTGGATGCTCTGTGATAGTCCTGATGAGGAGGTTCCTGGTAGCAATGGCACTGGTTAACTTCTTATGCTTGTCCTGATCCTTTGACCTCTTCAACCCTGCTCGGAGCTTCAATTCAGATATCTCCTTCTGAGCTGCCAACAAAGCCTCCTGATGCTTTTTCTCACTAGCCTCCAACTGCTCTATCTTAACCCGAGTCCTTTGATCTTCTTGTGCACGGACTTCAGTGATCCTGATCCACCTAGCCTGGCTCTCCTCCAGATAATGCTCTGCCCTAGCCTTCTGAGTCTTTGCTTCCTTGCAAGCATTCTTCAGTACTAACTCTCCTGCTCTTGCCTTCCTGATGTAGTCATTCGTCTTCTCAATCTTGGTCAAGTGCTCAATCATGAGCCTTTCCAATCTCTCATTATCTAGACGACTGTCATTTCTCTCCCAGAGAGTCTTCTTCAAGGCTTCAGATAGCTGAGTGTTTCTTTCCTTCAGCTTTTCAAACTCTTCCAAACTGACAGTAGCTGCAGGTTGTACTGTAGAAGGTCCAGGTGTATCTTCCAAGGTAAATGGCATCCGAGTGATTTGAGCTCTGGTACGAGACCAATCAAAATACTGTGATGAAGCAAAGTTGTTGCACTTGCCAAGGATGGCAGTTCCCTTAGTCTGGATATTATCCCAAGCCCAGGCAGCTTGCCTGACAACAACAGAGATGGGTTGGATTTCATAGTAGAGGGTCTCAGCCAAATCTTGCCCTCTTGGAGGATGAACCAAAGCATATCCCAATTGTCTCTTAAATAGTAAAGGGTTGTAGTTGATGCAACCTTTCACTCCTATCAAAGGCACATTAGGATACTGCCCACAAATAGTAATGATGTCCTTGCCTTTGGTGCTCTGAGTGCACCATCTAATGTCTTCTGATGTCAAGGCAATAAATCTCTTAGCCCAGTTCTTTTGTTGATGAGGGTTCAGGAAAGTATCTTATTTTGGCAAGTGTCTTAGCAGCCAAGAGTAATAGAGAGGAGCACAACATCTGACTAGTCTTCCTCTTTGCTTCTCATTCCTCTGATGTACTGAGTAGTAGAAGTCTCCCAGCAAGGTAGGAATTGGGTTCCTCAATAAGAACAGGTGAATGGCATTCTTGCTCACAAACTTTGGCTCATCTGCAAACAAGATAACCCCATATATGCTAAGGGCTAGAAGTGCACAGACAACCTTTCATTCCCCTACTGCAACATGCAGGGTGGCCTGGGAGATCAAGAAGTCTAGGTGAAGGCCTGGAACTCCAGCCTTGGTTGTCATGTTCTGATCAATAAGGGCAGGCTCCAAATGCAATGCCCTGGCTATATCTTCATTTCTGGGAGCAACCATCTCAGGGTTGAAAGGAATCCCTCTCCTGATAGGAACTCCTAACAACATGGAAAATTCTTCTAACAGAGGTCCCAACTGGAAATCAGGAAATGTGAAACATCTGAGTGGAGGATCATAAAATTGCAAGCAAGTATGGATCATGCTCCTCTAAGATGCAAATAGATCCATGACCATGTCCAGTATGCCCCCATAATGCTCTTTGAATAGTGGGACATGATCAGGGGTAATGAGGGACTGGATCTACCTGATGCCAGTCAGGGTGGGCTCAAAGAAGTGATATGTGATGTTGCTCTTTCTTGAAGTGTCCATAGATGCTGGTGAAGAAGCTGAGCAACTGCTGATGAAGGTCACTGAATGAGATGCTGGAGATGAGTCTCTTATGAAGATAGCTGGAGGAGAAATCACTGACAAACTGCTGAAGGTGTTGGAGAAGATAACTGAAGGAGTCTGGAGCAGTAGAAGGGGCCAAAACCAAACCAAAGATGAAATGATGGATACCTTGTAAAACAAATAAGCAAATGTTAAATGATGCAGAAATGATGTATGCAAAATGATATGCAAAGGGTTTGTGATCAAGTGCTGGATTTGTTTATCTGCCTTGGTAAAAGTCCATGTATATTCATAAGTCCAGATGGAGGCTTAGAAATCCAGTAACCAGGTGGGGGACTCAAATAAAGAGTCACAAGTCCTGGGTAATCACAAGAACTGTCCAAATAATACAACCTTAACAAATCTAGTAACAAAGGGTATGATGAGGCCAAGGGTTCCTGCAAACCTGTAAACATCCCAACCCCCTCACATGTAATGTTCTAGAACAAGGATCCTCAGAATTGGATCAGTTATGAGAAGTGTAAACACTTCTAACCCTGAGGTACGGTGTTTACAATAACCATAAAAGATCCTCCTCTAATTTACCTCAGATGCTGAAGGTCATAAAAAGGTCATTCAGACTTAGCAGGCTTCCCAGATAGCCCTAGTACTACAAGAAATCTGTAGCACAGAGTTCTCAAGAAGAAACCCATGTCTGAACCATGTTTCATATTCCCTCACCAAACCGAAATGGAATGGGAAAGAATATGAAGTAGCTCTAGACTATGTGTCACTCAGGTCCCAGGTATAGGACCTTAATCACTTAATGAACCCCACCCACCAAGGAAAACACATATCCAGCACATGATAATGACAATATGAAATGCATAAAACTGTAAAAGAAAGCAATAAATAAATTTGTACATAAAGCAATGAATAAAGCAAATAAATAAGCACAAGTAGCACATAACACCCCCGTAAACACAAATCAAACAAGCGCTAGGAGGAACCCACAAAAAGAACCAGAAGCCCTGGTTGCAATATAAGCTTCTCCAACAGAGTCGCCAAGCTGTCGCTCCCGAAGATTTGCATCCTGGTACATGCGCGAACGATTGGCGAAAGGAGGAATGAAGATGAAGTGAATAGAGTCGCCAACTAGGCATTTTTATCCCGAAGGAAAGGTAATGTTGCATAAACCTAGAAAGATAGATAAGACGGTTGTGAACCAGAGAAACTGAGAAAGGGGGTTGGTTACAACCTGGGAAGGTATTAGGACCCAGATTGTCCGTCGTACTCGACGGGATCCACGCTTAAAAGATTGTGTTTAAAGGGGTAGTGTATGTGCTATCTGTGTGCAAAAGCTGGAAAAGAATGTACAAATGCCAGTGCAAAAGGTGAATTGCTCAGGAATGAGGCTCAAAAAAGAATGTTGGAAGAGGGGGAAAGAGACAGAGACTTTTGTTCGATAACTATTAAGTTATGCCTACGTATCCTCTCGTGCAATGAGGAAGTCAGAACACCGTAGTTCAACTCAAAGAGACTGGAAGATAAATTGACTGGTGAATTGCTTGCTTGTCTATGCTCAAGTGTACGACTCGTCTGGCTCGAGTGCTAACTGTCTTGCATTAGACGGAAGAAGCAAGTTCTCGTTTGTGAGTGAAGATGATGAGAAAAGAATCCTAGAGGAGACGATTATTGTTTGTTTTTGTGTTTTCAGTTTTGTTTTTGTTTTTGTGTTTGCCATAAATTAATGAGCTTAAGCCTAAACCAAGGGTTAGTAAACTCATCATATCCTCCCTTTGATTAGGGATAATGAGAATACCTTAAGTATGAGATAAACACCTCAACTTTATTACCATGATGATGTAGGATTAAGATCATTAACCTATTTGTGATTATTTAGATGTTTTTGAGTTTTTGTTTAGTGTTAAGTAATGAGTTTAACCCATAATCAAGGATTAGTGAACCCATTACACCATCCTAATAGAAGGATAATAGATGAGCACACTTAAGTTGAGGAAGATACCTCAACTTAATCCATGATTAGGGATTAACCTCATGACAAAACAAACCTTTATTACATGGATTTTAATTAGAGATGAGATTAAGAAGTAAGTTTTAAGTTTGTAAGCAACTTGAGGGGGACTTGTCCATTAACACTAGGGTTAGTCCTTCTTAGCCATTAAAGGAAGAATTAGAACCCTGATGCAAGGCCCAAGTTACAAGATGAAGTCTTAGTGATTATTAAGTGTTTTGATTAAGAGATGTAAACAAATTAAAGGTTTAACACTTAGGATTAAAGTTATACACTCCATCCTAAGAGAAGGATGCAGGCATAACCCTAATTCCAAAGTCCTAAAACTTTAAGAGTTTAGTCTCTAATTAAGAGATGAGAAGAGGGACACAAAGAAGATACAAAGGTAAAAGCTAAAGGGGGGACTAATCAAAACCCTAATTATTGTCATGCTTGAATGTTCCTATGGTTTGTGAAGCTTGAGAAAGATCTTCAAAGAAGCCACCAAGGGAAGAAGCAGATGAAAGGAGGAAGAAAAAGATGAATAAGTTACTTACTTCATTGAAGAAGATAAGTGACTTAGAGAAAGAAAGTGAGAGATGAACATGAATGAGCAAGCTCACTTTAAGGCAAAGAGAAAATGCAGCAATGATGCATATGAAGAATGAGAAGAGAAATAAGAAGTGAAGGCAAATTCACTTCTCAAATTACTTACCACCTGAAAGTGTTAGCATAAGGAAAGAAATGAAATGAAAGTGAAACATATGCAAAGGTAAAAACCAAAACTAGAAGCAAACACATGATGCAAATGATGCTATGAGATGATATGCTTAAACTTGTGTAAATATGAAAGATCACAAGCCATGGTGTGAACTTAGTGAGGGAAAATTTGGGGTGTTTACAGTAGGCAGCATGGTAGGGCCCGTTCGAGCACACTCTTTTATTTTCCCTACATTTTCCCCTTTCTTTTCTTTTCTTATCCAGTTCCAGTTTTTCTTTTTACAACAACTTTCATTTCTTCACCCTTTTGAAATAGTTTCTTTGCAAGCGTGGATCCCGTCGGGTACGGCGGACGTACTGGGGTGCTAATACCTTCCCAGGTCGTAACCGACTCCCGGACTCAGATTCTTTGGTTCGCAGGACCTGTGTCCTTCCTTTTCTTTTCTCTGGTTTGTGCAACATTACCATTCCCGTTCCTTCGGGATAAAATGCCTGACTGGCGACTCTACCGTTTCCGCGCCACTTTCGCGTTTGTACCAGGATGGAAATCCAGGGAGCGACATTGTGTATTATGTGTTGTGTGAAGTTGGTAGTGTGTTGAGGGAAGGATTATATTTTAATATTATATGGATTTAAATAATTTATATTATATTAAATAAATATTAGAAATATGAAACGAAAGGGTAAAATGGTAATTGGACAAAATAATAGTGAGGGCAAGATGGGAAATCCTTAGTTGGGGTATAAGGGTTATATTTTGAATTTAGGAAAAAGGGAAAATCAGTTCGTGAAAACTGATCGTGAGTGAGAAACGTAAGCAGAGGAAGAAGAAGGAGTTAGGGCAAGAGCTTAAGAGGAGAATTCCGGCTAGGAGAATTAAATCGTCCGTCAAATTAAGGTAAGAGTGAGATTTCTTTCATCTCCTAAGATTTTATAATATGAATAGTAGGCATAGGATTGTTGAGTAGGAATCCATGAGGTTGGAGGAAATTTTGATGAAAATCATGTTAGAACAATTAGGAATTGTTGAAATTGTGATAATTCTTTGAGTTAGGTGATTAATTGTATGAAGAATGGTGAAAATTATGAGTTTTCTGGCCTTAAGAATGGTTTTGGAATGTAGAAATCGTAGCAGTGTCGGGCTGGTTCGTAGAGGAAAATCTGCAGAAATTGCAATTCTCGCTTAGCAATGGGCAACTCGCTTAGCAAGCGTTTGAGAATTTTGGACCCTTCTTGGCAGAGAGTTACTCGCTTAGCGAGCATGAGGTCGCTTAACAAGACCTGGAGCAAAAAAAATTATTTTATTCTGAAAAATTCTTTAAAATCCTTTATTTAATATATTAATGAATGGGGATTGATGTAGTGATGATAGAGGCGTGTATGGAGGGGTTATGTGCTTGTTTTGAAAGATAATGAACATAACATAATATAAACATGATTTATTAGGTATATATGTTGTCTATGTGTTGTGGTTGTAGTTGTTGATGCATGTTGTTGATGTTGTTATATGTTGTAGTTGTTGATGTATGTTATGGATGTTGTTATGTGTTGTAGTTGTTGTTGTTAGATGTTGTTATTGATGTTGTTGCATGAGATAGTTGTTGTGAACATTGTATATTGTCATTTATGGTGCATGACATGTGCATATTTGGGGATGGTGTACCAAGGTATGGTATATCCCTCCGAATTCCGAAGGGAATCGTTGTGTTGTTGGTGCGGTCATGAAATAGGGATCGTATGTGACCATGGAACATGGGATGATGGTGTGATCATGAAATAAGGATCATACTGGACCATGAAATAGGGATCGATAGTTTCGACAGGAACTGGATCATGAAACTGGGATCGATAAATGGTATTGCATGCATTGAGTCTGGTGGAGTCTTATTTGCATTTGTTGTTGTTTGAGTGCATAATATCATTATGTGTTTCAGTGTGTTTGTTTAGTTGTTGATTGGTGAAAAGTGGTGAATTATTTGATGACACTTGCTTTTATTTGTATTAGTTTTCCCTTTTGTTGGTGTAAGTATCTCACCCCTTCTATTTGAATGTTACCCCTATGTAGGTAACGTGCAGGTGATCAGGATTAGTAGAGTTTGTGGTTGGTGAAGTCGGTGCATTTCACGTTAGAGGAGTCGACTCTGATACGTACTTTGGGGTGTCGGGACGATGATCGTTTTTCCGTTGTGTATTTATTTAAGAAAAACATGTTGCTACTTAAAAATTTATATTATGTTTTCTTATGAAATTACCGCTGCGAGTTTATTTTATAATACGTATCAGTTGATGCCGTGATTTGAAGTTGTATGTAACACTCAAAAATATTTTTATATTTATTACTCTGATTTTAAATTGACAATTCGTGGGGAGTATTTTGGGTGTTAAAATGATGATGCTCTTGAGGGTTTCTCAGGGGGTCCATCTGATATGTCCCTGCTGACATAGTACACTAAGCATATTGTCCGACATGTCTGGGATGGAGAGGTAACATTACTCAAATTGTTTTTTTCCAATATGAATTTATTATCTGTAACATTTGATCGCGACTTTGCATATTGGTTGGATATTTGTTGCAAGTATATAGCTTATCACGTAATTTTAAAAGATTGTCGAACCCATAAGGACTAATAATCAACCTAAAGTGTTTTATGTTTGCGTCGTAAAGCTAAGGCTTGAGTTTGGCGGTAAAATTATCTTAATTCTAACAGGATTAAATAAATACTTAAAGTGAGGCCAACGGTTGAATTCCGCGCTCCTAAGGGACTCGTAGAAAAAGGTACAGGCTAAAGGTTTATGCTTATTTCGTAGAATACACCAACTTAAAGGAATTTGTCTCACGCTCTCGCGGTCTTAACTGAAACCACACTTCTTAATCCCAAGATTTTTCTCTCGCTCACTCGGTAACAAGGAAATTCTCTTTGAAGGATAATGATATCCTAACCAACATCTAAAATGCTCTCGCTGAATTTAGATATGCTCTCTCCGAATTTAGATACAAGTGTGTGTGGTGTGCCACGAGTCTTAAGCACATGGGATATGAAGGATGAGGGCTTCCTCTACTTCTAGGATACTTTACACATGTCCCATCTTGGGGCGTGTTGTGAAGTGTCTGCTCTTATGTCATAGTCTTTAGTACTTTAGTGTACTTTGTTGGTTCCTTCTCCATTTCTTTGACGCATTCGTCGATGACGTCTAGAAAACAACATGAATCGTCTAAAGCTGGAGATTTTAAGATTTGGGCTAAAATGAATTCAACTTTTTCTTCCCCTACTTCAAAGGTTAACTTTCCTTTCTTAACGTCTATGATAGTTTCGGCTGTTGCTAAGAACGGTCTACCTAAAATGATTGATATATTAAAGTCTTCCTTAATGTCCATTATCACAAAATCATTAGGAATATAGAATTGACCTATGCGAACTGACACATTTTCTAGCATACCTACTGGATATTTGACAGAACGGTCTGCTAGTTGTAAAAACATTTTCGTTGGTCTCAGTTCTCCTCAGTCTAATTTCTTGCATATTGATAAGGGCATTAGGCTAACATTGGCTCCTAAGTCACATAGAGTTTTGTCTATGACATAATTTCCGATTACACACAGTATAGAAAAACTACCTGGATCTTTTAGTTTAGGAGTCATGTTATTTTGAATAATGGTGATACATTATGCGGTGAGCATAACATTTTTGTTATCCTCTAGATTTTTTTGTTGGATATGATATATTTATGAAATTTGGCATATGAAGGCATATGCGTAATAACTTCTGTGAATGGTATTGTTATATTTAGTTGCTTTAGAAGCTCTGCAAATTTCTTGAATTGTCCTTTGTTTTTGTTTTTAGCTAGTCTTCCTGGATAAGGTACTTGTAGTCTGTATTGTGGCGGAGGCATGTAGGGTCTTTCTTTCTCTACGGCCTTTCTGCTTTCATCTTCCTTCCAAACATTTAATTCTCTTACTTTTTCGGTTTTATCGGGAGAATTATGATACATGGTTGAATTTTGAAGTCTCAAGTCAATCGGTCCATCTAACTTTGTTCCGCTTCGTAAAGTTATGGCATTAGCATGTCCTTTCGGGTTAGGTTGTGTTTGTCCAGGAAATGTTCCAGCAGGGGCTGCTATGGTTTATTGTTGTTGGGCTACTTGAGAGTTTTGAGTTTCTAACATCTTGTTATGAGTAGCCATAATATCAAGCTTACTTGACAAATATTTCATCAATTCGCTCGTATGAGTGTTTTGGTTTGCGAAGTCCTTATTTTGTTGAGCTTTAGTGTTCATAAAATTTTCCATCATGATTTCGAGATTTGACTTTCTAGGTGGTGGTGGAACAGATTGTGCACCCTTCTAATAACTAGGTGGAATAACAGGTGCAAGGTTTGGTGGATGTAAAACATTATTATTCTTATATGAAACGTTTGGGTGATTTCTCTAGCCAGGATTGTAAGTGTTTGAATATGGGTTCCTTGAGCATAATTCACTTGGTCGGTAGGGATACCCACTAATAAGTGACATTCAACATTTATACGCCCTTGAGTTCCACATATTTCACAATTTTGTGTAACTGCAGCTACGGTAGTTGCCGGTGGTGTTATCGCTAAACTTTCGATCTTTTGAGTAAGTGCATCCACTTTAGCATTGACTTGGTCTATACCGTTGATTTTATGCATTCTGCCTTTCGGAGTTGGTTTCTCTACACCAACACTTTCACCTCCCCATTGGAAATGGTTTTGAGCCATAATCTTCATGAGTTCATAAGCTTATGCAAACAGTTTATCCATTAGAGCACCGCCCGCGGTAGCACATAGGTTCGTCTTGGTATTGTACAACATCCCACTGTAGAAGGTATGTATAATCATCAACTCTTCAAGTCCATGGTGCAGACAAATCCTTAACATGTCCTTTTATCTCTCCTAAGCATCAAATAAGGATTCGTTGTCTTTTTGCTTAAATTTGTTGATTTGAGCTCTTAGCATAGTTGTCTTGTTTGGTGGGAAATATCTGGCTAAGAAGACTTTCTTTAATTTCTCCCATGTCGTCATTGAGTGTGATGAGCCAAGCTCTATCTCTATCTCTTCATGAGAATGAAAATAATCTTAATCGTATTGCCTCTTGACTGACACTGTTTGCTTTTACGGTGTCAACATATTGTACAAATATCGATAAATGAAGGTTCACGTCGTCCACAACATTACCTGAGAATTGGTTTTGTTGAACTGTTGATATTAGCGAAGGTTTCAGTTCAAAATTGTTGTGGTTAATAGCTAGGGGCATAAATTTTGTTTTGTGGTTCTTCCTGTGATGGAATAGCGAAATATTTCAGAGGACGGTTTCTCGGTCCTTCGGCCATGTTTGGTTCTGGTTCTAATTCAGTTTCCAAATATGAGTAAGGAATTATAGGTTCTGGAAGATTGTATATAATATTGTATTCTTGAATTCAGCGTCTTAAATTGGTAATTCGCTCGATTTGGTCGATCGATAATTCTAACACTTCGCCTTGAGAGAGTGTTTTGCATATAATCAAAAAATTTGAAGAAATAAAATTTGCCTTAGTCCATACTCTGCAATAAAGAATTCACAATATTGACTAAATTAGTCCCCGGCAGTGGCGCCAAGAACTTGATCGTGACTTTGCGTATTAGTCAGATATTCGCTGTAAGTATACAACTTATCGCGTAGTTTTAAGAGATTGTCGAACCCATAAGGACTAATAATCAACCTAAAGAGTTTTATGTTTGCGGCGTAAAGCTAAGGCTTGAGTTTGGTGGTTAAAGGATCTTAATTCTAACGGGATTAAATAAATACTTAAAGTGAGGCCAAAGGTTGAATTCCACGCTCCTAAGGGATTTATAGAAAAAGTTACAGGTTAAAGGTTTATGCTTATTCCGTAGAATACACCAACCTAAAGACATTTGTCTCACGCTCTCGCGGTCTTAACTAAAACCACACTTCTTAATCCCAAGATTTTGCTCTCGCTCGCCTGGTAACTAGGAAATGCTCTTTGAAGGCTAATGATATCCTAACCAACATCTAAAATGCTCTCGCCAAATTTAGATATGATGCCTAGTTCTCACTATGTGGTCCGCTCCTCACGCTCTCGCGGTTTTGGATTAAACCTTAACTTGTTTCTCACTCTTGTAACAAAACAATGTTAGATAACTTCTCACTCCCGTGACAAATTTATCTAAATTCTAATTGGAAACTACAACCAGAATGCAATAAAGTAATGATTTTTATACCATTAATTATACGGAGTCGCGTCGGTAACGACGATCCTCAAACTATGGACCCTAAAGGTTTAGCCTAACATGGTAAATACTAATTCGATTACGTTAGATAACTTCTCAAAATTAAAGTTTGCATGTTAAGTTAATTTTAGCAAAATATTTGTATTTGGATTTTTGTGAAATAAATTTACAGACACGTGAATTGTAAAGAAAGTGCAAGAAAAGTAAACAACTTGTAAAAATGCGAAGAATTTGCAGATAATAAACATCAATAAAGCAATGGTCCAAAGTACATCAACAATGTCGGGAAAATAAAATACAAAAGGTGCAAAAATCCCTCAATACAAGTTATTGCTGCTTTTGGAAACTAATATCTGGTTAAAGGTTCTGACAGAATTTTGACAGCACTTCTACAGGGTCTTGGATACCCGAAAATGTCCCAATGAGGCCAATATATAGACTAAAAGGCAGATACAATATGTGAATTTCGAAACTGAAAAAGGAGGGATGTACTTCCACAAGGTCTTTGTAACACCCCAAAATTTGCCCTCTTATTTATTACCACTAACTGGCTTACGCTTCATATTCATCTGCATTTTTCACTAGGTAATAACTTCGCATTCATCATTTGCATGGAGCTTCTGAGACATAGGATCAAGCATTCTCATGTGACTTGAATTTTCTATTCCGAGGTGATTTATCTGGCTATTACGTTCGAGAGGAGGAAAAGTTTGAATTCACATCACCAAAAGCATATTCTTGTTAAGGGATTTATCAAGTTCCAAAGTGCTCCTTATTCAGAGGTTTCATTAGACTATTCTCCTCATATCGGTATCCTAGGTTGTATTGGTGATTCAAGAAGCAGGATTCAGGGTGTTGGCTTTTAGATCTACTATGGCATCATAGTTCGTAAGAATTGGTTTTGGTTCAAGAATTGGGTTCACGTTAAAGATGGAAAGCGTATGATCATGGTTTATTTGAAAGACATCAAATGTCACCATCATTCATCATTCAAGTCCATTCAAAAGTTATCATAATCCCATTTGAATATTCACTTCAAATCCAAGTCTTTACCATTATCTATATTCATTTTCAAATCCGATTTCATTCCCATTTTACCATTTTCCTACACACATTTTAGGACCATACCCAAATAGCCAAATGACCATTTTTGTTAAATCCATTAAACCATGTCAATACCCAATTAAACTTTCCTTCTTAAACTAGTTCCATTTTTAACCAAAATTCAAATTTTTAACCATGTTCAAGTCATCCTTTTGTTATTTCAATACCCATATAAAACCGAAAGAAACGAAATAAATGGGGAAAAAAGGAGAGGTATAACTCTGTTTTTAAAGAAAGATCTTTAATCTATCGTTCAAGGAAAATGAGTCAATATTTGAATACATGCCAGATAAAGGTATCATGGTATGGGGTTCACTAATTGGAGGGTAGCTGAACATAGGACAATTTATATGACCCTGGTGATATGCACTCAATTATAAACTCATGCTAAAAATATTGGGTTACACAAACTTCATGACAATTATATAATGGAATTTTTCCTCTTCCAATCAATGGGGAATAACAGATTTTTAGTTACCAAAAGAAACAGGAAATACACAAAAGGGGCTAATTGATCAGGTTATATTACAACATATTCACAATACACCAGAAACAGGGAAGTTTACAAAAAATAAGAAGTTATACAATCGTAAAATCAACTAACAGAAAAAAAAACTCCACAAGGACCTACACTGATGCAAAATTCTCCAATCTCTCAGAAACAACAACAATCAGTTTTTATTCCATTATCATCATCAATAATGGTTGATCTTGATCATCATCACACTCACAACAAACGATGTTCCCCTTCGTCTTCTTCCTCCGCGGAACATTCATCCAAGAAGCATTCTTTCAACCAAGAGGATCTCAGTCTTACCCCTAATGGCTTCTTAGCCAATGCTTTTCCTATCAGTGTCTGCAGAGATTTTCATCACCATTTTGTCTCCGATCCATACACCTTTCATGAGCAATCCCCTACTGGCTTGCCGCCTCTTCCCTCAGAATCTCAGGAGATGCAAGTCTGATGTTATTCCTTCTAAGGTTAAAACAGTTGCTCGTTGTTCGAACTCCGAAGTAAATGTCCCTGATGATTCAATGACACTTAAGAAGATGAAAGAACGGTTAACATAAATGCAACAGTGGTGGGATGAAGTTATCAACGAAGTTGTAAGAAGGCATAAATCCTCAAAACCTGAATCGCCCTTCATCTGAAATTCCTCTGATCCCCATCGTTCATCTCCTGCAGATCTTCATACTCTCTATAATAACAAAACAAAGAAAATCAGAAAAATAGAAATAGAAGAAAATAATTCAAAAACTTCAGAACCAAAATTCAATCAGTTACAAAATCACCGGATCTACTCATAACTGAATTACTAACAAACTTCAACCAGATTCATAACAAACTCAAACTAATTCATAACCGAATTCCCAACTGATTTTACCTGGAAGTCACCATTATACCCTTAAGTATTCTTCTATAAAACAGGATCATCACTCTGCAAATTGGGGCTCTCTCAGTCATTCCACATTTTTCTTGCAACTGCACCTTCATCTCTTATTCGCTCTTCTTCAATCAACTTCAAAAAAACTTCATCTCTCATATCCTCAAAACTTCTTCAACTCTTCATCAAAACTTCATCAATCGGAATTATCATTCCACCATCGATATTCAGCCATCACCATAATCAATTTCGATCGCATTATTTATTAATAAGCAGAAGCTCCGATCAAAGTTCTTCATCGACAAACAAAAATATCCAACCTCTCTTCAATCTGCATCTTCGCTCTGTTATCTTCACAACCCTCATAATCATCAATCTACCAAAACCTGCAAATCACATCGACATCAAGAACTTTGTTGCAGAACGCATCATTCAAATAGCAACAACACGTTCAACAAATCATCGCAACAATCGACGGAGAAGAGAATAAGCAAGAATACATCAACAACAACCGAAACACGCACGTGGAAGAAGAAGGAAAAGATCGCACAGAAAAAGACGAGTCGGAACGATTTTCGTACCCGAGTAATTCGCGTGATACATTTCTCACCTTCAATCATATTTATTGGGTCACTTCGGATCATCGTCCTCATCTTCGTCACCACAACGATTTCGATTTAAGGTATGAATCTTACTCTGTTTCATTTCGAGTTCTTGTTTCTTTGAATTCCTGAAACATGTTGATCTGTAGATTTAGGACGAGTTTAGGTTATTTTAGTTGAGGATTTGAAGAGTGGAAGAAAATAGAGGAGGTGTTTGTTTTAGAGATTGGCAGTTTTAGAGAGGTACCAGAGGAAGGTTGCGTCGTCGCCGCCGCTAGGGTTTGGAGAAGAAGAGCATGAGCAGTGAAAAGAAGAAGAAAGAAATGTGCGCAAGGGAGAGAAGAGATTTGACTTATATTTTAATTTATGAAATTGGAAACAATATCAATTCAATTCACCGTTACACATTTAAAGAGTCATAAAGAATTGTCAATTCCCACCGTCCATTCAAAATAGAGTATAAGGTTCTACTTTTTGGTCCATTCTGGAGGTAACAAGTGTCACCGTCCGGTAGGACCAATGATAGTGTATCCTGCGCGTGACCTCATCATGTTCCCGCTTTAACGTTAGATCCATCATCACCATTTGTTTCTTAATCAAACGATCCAGATTAGTCAATGGAGTTGACTGAGGACCATTTCATGCACCTTAGACCACCTACGCCTTTGGGCCTAAAAAAATTGTTATCCGCTCCCCCATTTTGAGCCCATGTACCATTTTAAATTGGAATTTACTATTTTCACACCCCTGTCTTTATTTCCTATCTTTTAATTTCTATATTCATAGAATTTTCATTTTAATCCAGAAAAATTATTAAAACTCGTAATAAAATTCCCCAAAAATTATACAAATATATTAACTCATTTTAATTTTTTTTTTGTGTTTTTACTTTCTGATTTCAATGATTTTTCAATTTTATGTTGATTTTTCATTTGATTTCTTTTCCATTGAATTCCCACATTAACACATCAATTTGCCCAATTTATTTCTTCTACCTCCAGTAACATTTTCACCCCATTCTTTTTGCAACTTTTAGAAGACTCAGAAAGGAACCTAAAAATAATTTTGTTATATTTTTAAACCCATTTTCCACTGTTTTGGTAGCATTGTTTGCGCAAGTTTGTAAATAATTCTTAGCTAACTTTGAGTGACCATTTGGTGGAGTTAAATTGTGAATTTTTAGGAGAGATTTTAATACAACATTAACTTCTAGTTGATGAATTTAGGGAATTAATTTCACATTTTTCCAGGACCATTGTTATTTTTTTAGTGCCTTGCTTTCATTCAACGTTTCCATATAATTTCACCTTGAACTTTGGGTTTTTATTATCGCATTAGAATATAGTTTGATTATGTTTGATCTTAGAACCTTAGTGTGCCTTAATATGGTTTAGCCACTGAATTTAGAAGCTTGTTATCATTTAAGATCCTTTAGCTTTAGGACTCAGGCTTAGGAATCCCTTAGTACATTTCCTTGATTTGTTTAGCCTTTGTATTTGCTTTATGTGTTTAATATGCATCGTGAAACTAATCTTTGTTTTGTAGGGAGGTTGAGGTAAGCCTTTGGTCATAAACTTCTCCATCATCTCCTTATGCTTTCTAATTGTGATTGCTTTAGCACTTTGTGCTTTGCTTATATAGGATTTCCCTTTTGTTCTTAGAAACAACTTGCATTCCTTAGGAAGTAAGTTGAGTTCTAATTCTCTTTTCTTCTTTTCCTTTTTCTCATTAGGATTAGAAAACCACACAAACCATTAGGATCTCTTTTACATGCAATAAATGACTTAGGGTTGGTCTTAGTTCCCATTAGTTTTTCCTTTCTCGATTTGAGTCTCTTTTCTCATTTCATAAAGAAAATAAACAACAAAAACATCTAATAAAGGTTGAGCTTTCTCGTACGCCAAAAGACTTTGCCGTGGGTTACTTGCATACGTTCCATTCTGGGGCGAGGTGTAAGGCATCTACCACGATGAACAAGTCTTAGTATGAGAATGTTTCACAAACAACAAACTCAAAACACTTCTCTAAAAAACAATAACAAAGACATCACATCTTCTCTTCTCATCTCCTACTCTTTACGGACGAATACGACTTGCCTCGACAGTTCAAACAACGATACAATAACACCCTTGATTCAGTGAGCCGGTAACACCTGAGTTAGAACTATGGCAACGTCATCCTAAAAAACACAAGCAAGTTTCCGCCTTAGTTAGGCAAACTACGTCGACTCCGATCCTCATTTTCACGATGAGGTACGTAGGCAGCGGGGTAGAGCCCGTTCGAGCACATTCTCTGTTTTCCCTACATTTTCCCCTTTTCTTTTCGATCTCTCTTTTCAATTCCCTTTCTCATACTAGTTCAAGTTAGCAGTTCTTTTTGTTCAGAAGCATCTTATTTCTCACCCTTTGAAACTGACTAACAAGCGTGGATCCCGTCGGGTATGGCGGACGGTCTGGGGTGCTAATACCTTCCCAGGTCGTAACCGACTTCCGGAGCCAGATCTTTGGTTCACAAGGCCTCATCCTTTCCTTCTTCCTCAAGTTTGTGCAACATTACCTTTCTCGTTCCTTCTGGATAAAAATGCCTGGCTGACCACTCTATCTTTTCCGCGCCACTTTCGCGTTTGTACTAGGATGAAAATCCCGGGAGCGACAGTTTTGCAGATGTTTGTGGACACGAGCTCCACATATACCGATGTAGCTTACCTCAAGTACTTTTTGGATCCCGCACGAATCCATGAGTACAACTAGAGGCGGATACGTTGGCGTACACATATTCGAGACTCTTAGAGGGATGTCTGTGGAAGACTAGGACTATCGCATGCAGCTATTCACTATACGTGGTAACAATCTTATATCCTTCGACTATTTTTTCATTTCTTTTTCATTCTATATTCGTGATAAAACTTTATACCAATGTTTTTTTTTATTTTCATTTCAGGCTTGGATATTCCAGGATTTTCCGATGATATCTAGATGGGGGAGTGTGCATGAGTACACAGAGGATTGGTCGCGTGCACGTGCCTTTCTCCCTCTTAGAGGGAATTATGTAGTCGACCCGTAACAAGTCTATCTGGACGACATGGTTGCTGAGGACATCCGATACGACGTATATGAAGGTCAACGTTAGACGCGTCCGTTTGATGACATCCCACTATTCAGCAGATGGTTAGCATGCAGTTTGATTATCACTATGACATATCTGCCCGAGCGCGTCATACTGCAATTTCAGTTATACTCAAACCATTCCCAGACACCCTGTTGTCTATGCTCCTATTGGTTGGACACGTAGGCAGATAAATGAGTTATTTGCTGACTATCATAACCACATGGTACCGAACGAGGCTCGGGAGACTAGATCACCTAGAGAATGAAGTTGCGTTGATGGCTACATCATATGGTTCTTTACTGTCTCACACTCCTTCATGGTGCCGACTACAGAGGGATCATCACATAAACCATCTCATTAGGAGATATTAGAGGATGAGCAGTCTCAACTGGACCACACTCAGGATGTGTTGCTTTAATGTCATGAGATATTGGACAGGCAGGCATTGCAGTTGATTTCTTCCCTGAGGGGTCTGATGGCAGGCGTGTAGTGGATGATATGATTGCAGTGACAAATGTGGCGCTTATGTACCACAGACATCACGTCAGGACGAGTGAGATCGATGGCCGAGGACGCAATTCGGGTGGTCGAGAAGGCGGTAGAGACGGATGAGGCGACATAGGTACATGCAAAGGAAAGGGTGCATATATTGTCCGACACACAATAGTCACTGTGATGTTTATTTTGATGACATTGATCTAGTATTTTTGGATGATGTTTATGACATATGACTTATATATATACATATTTGTATGTTGTTGTATATTCATCTGCAATAGTTAATTGCATCTATGACTAATAAAATTGGATTTATTTAAAAAAATCTGCTCTGATAAGGTTTCAAATATGTATTCACAAATTTTTTTTTTAAAGATGCATCTCCGAAAACATCCAACGTAAAAAAAATAATGTTGCGTCCGAATATACGAGGTAATTGAATGTATTATTGGATGAATTAAGCAATTACCATAAATAAAAATACACTCACCTGATTACAAACAAGGTCCAAACCAAAACCAAAACCAAAACCAAAGCCCAAACAGTATATCATTCATAAAATTCTTTCTGTCTCACAATTTTTGTCAAAAATCCTCTTTTCTTGTCTTGTCTTGTCGCAAAGCTCAGTTGCCGGAAAACATGTATAGAGACGTTTCAAGCTGCAACACCTATGATTACGGCGATGCTGTTTATTGGGACGCTCGTTATATCCAAGAAGGTGGTTCCTTTGATTGGTATCAGCGTTACTCTGATCTTAAACCCTTTCTTCGTCATTATTTCCCTCTTTCTTCTACCATTCTCATGGTTGGTTGTGGCAATGCTGGTAAACCATTCTTTTCCTTTTTCACTTCTCCTATTCCACACAAAACACTGCAATTTCAAATTTCACCTTAAATCCTTGTCTTTTACCTTCCATACTCAACTTTAGGGTTTTCAATTTTGGAGTTTGGCATGTTACCTTGTTGAATTTAATTTATATGAAAACAATTTATTTTATCATTTGTTATAAAAATGACCTATACATAAGCAAAAGTATATGATAATTGTTTATGCTATATGCCAAAGTATATGACAATTGTTTATGTAAAAGTATATGATAATTATTTTATAATTGTTTATGAAAAGTATTTGTTTAACTGCAAATTAACAGTGGAATATGTGTACGAAGACCTTTTGTCGTGAGGTCCCGTGCTTTAGGCCGTCTTTCACACACTCAAAGACTGCCTTATTGTTAATTGTATGTACTTGCTCTAAATCCGCTTGTAGTTGGCCATCTTATACATTTCTGATAATTTGTTAAATAAAAGAGAAATACTTCCATGAGTTCAACTGCATATTTTGTAAATGTGTTGTTGTAGTGTAAAAACAGTCACTGCTTTGGATTGGAAAAGTACGTTTTTCAAAATCTGAAGAATTTTCACTGTAGTTTAGGAAATTGAATGGTGGCCCTAGGTCAAGCTAATTAAGTTTTGTGGATTCATTGAGTCATAAGAATTTTCCTGACCTGTTTTCAAAGTTAAAGCCGTATTTCATACCTGTACTAGATACCTAGTACCTGAATCTGGGCAACCCAGACTGTGAGGGTAGGCATGTCTGGTTCAGTTTCGATTCCCATTAAACCAAAAATGGCTTCCTTTACTTTTCTATTTGTATATCTAATTGTGGTAATAAATTCACCAGAATTTGAGCAATGCATAGTCTTTTGTCAATATTTCATAATCTTCTATCTTATTTGAATGAGATTTCTCTTTTATTGAGTCCATAATTTTTCAGAAAATTTACAAGGAGCAAACGGATGTATTTTGCAGTTATGTCAGAGGATATGGTCAAAGATGGTTATGAGGAAATTGTTAACATTGATATTTCATTGGTTGCCATTGACATGATGAGAAGAAAATATGAGTACATCCCTCAGCTAAAATGTATCTTATCAATAACATTATTTTACTCTTTTTTTTGTTTTTTTTGCATAATCTTCCATCTCTGAACTTAAAACAAAAGTGCTTAACCATATATTTAAAATGGCTTCATGAATCTCAATAGACATGCAGATGGATGTAAGGGATATGAGCTTCTTTCCCGATGAATCTTTTGATGGTGTAGTAGATAAAGGTATCACTTGTTTGTGTCAGTGCAAACCTTATCCTTATCGAAGTTAATGGATTCTCTATTTATATACTTATGCTAATTTGGTTTTGCTATTGCATTTACACTTGTGTGTTGTTGATGATTGATCTAGGAACTCTCGATTCATTAATGGTAAGGTGCTTCACTGATTGTTCTTCATCGTTTATCTAATTTAGCATATACTCCCGCACTAATCATCATTCTTTGTATTTTAGTGTGGCACGGATGCGCCAATTAGTGCTTCTCAGATGCTTGCAGAAGTGTGTAGGTTGTAAAGACTTTAAAGAAAATACATTTCTTAAAAAATTTGAAAGTAGTATTTAATATTCACGCATTCTTTCTAAATTCTCCATAATTACGCCTATGTTTTTTCTTTGCAGACTTCTAAAGCCTGGCGGGATTTATATGATGGTAATCTCATTTGAATAGATTTGAAT
This sequence comes from Lathyrus aphaca, assembly GCA_963966055.1. NCBI lineage: Eukaryota > Viridiplantae > Streptophyta > Magnoliopsida > Fabales > Fabaceae > Lathyrus > Lathyrus aphaca. The sequence continues at coordinate 423,800,212 of OZ014521.1, forward strand.
TCTATTTATCTGCCTGCTTTGATATATTCTGCAAATTTAGAAAATATTATTAAGGACTAAATTGCCCTGTGCAGATTACATATGGCGATCCAACAGTAAGGATGCCTCACCTAAGCAAACCTGTATACAATTGGAAAATTACGTTGTATAATATCCGTAAGTTTTCACGTATTTTGCATGTGAGAAATTATATTTAACATCTTTCGTATAACTTTAGGCAATGTGTTACATAATTGCACGGTATAATTTGAAAAGAGCAATCTACTTATTGGTTAAGTTCCTTTTCTCTATATATGATTATATTTCTGTTAATCTATTCAGCAAGACCGGGATTTAATAAGCCAGAATGTAGTACATCGAAGAAATCATTGTTGGAACCTATTCCTCTTACTGAAACCGGCTTACTTCCTGCAGATTGGGTTCTGGAAGATCCAGATTCTCACTTTATATATGTTTGTAGAAAGGTAAAGGACGTAGATTTATAGCGCTTATTATTACTTGCATTGAAGCTTCGAGGAAGGTGGTGTTTGTTGTCCTCACAAATGTTGTAGTGCATGAGCTGTTTTCTCTTGTTGGTTGTTGCACACACTAGCACTTTATATTTATTTATTTATAATTTCACACACTTAAAAATCAGTGAGATCAATATGAATGTCAACCTAAAGTAGAGGATTTGTTAGAAATAATATGCTGAGAGTGTAGTTTTCAGCAGTGAAAATAATTCGTACACTTTCAAATTAACTTCATAACCTAGTGTTTGCTAATACTCCTTATAAAGCTCCAAAATTCTTTCAACGTAGTACACTTGAGATTTTTCCAGTAAATTTTAGGCAATTGAGGATGTGCTAAGTAGACCTAAGAGTGAATTTAGATTCAAATTTTTGTAAAGTATTTTTAGGTTTAAATTCCTGGATGCATTTTTAATCTTCGTATTTTGATATTTTTTAAATTTTTAGCCCCCTTTAAAAAAAGGTTAATTAGTAAGATACCCGTGCTCTTCCGCACTGGTAAAATTATTTGATATGATATAAAATATATTTAAATGTATATTTAAATTTGATACGATCTAAAATATATTTTTATACGTATTTAAATTTGAAATTAGCTATTAATTTTAAAATAAATAATAATTATATAAAATTAATTAAATTAAAATATAAAGAAAAAAAAAGGACTCGTGAGATAAAAAAATTAATATTTAAAAATAAAGATCGTATCTTTTAAATTAAGATAACTATTGATTAAAATAAAATATGTATTGTGTTTATAGTAATTCAGGAAATAAAAAGTTTATTAGTTACAATATAAAACGTATTTATATACAGATGTAAAATTGAAATTAGTTATTTAATTGTAAAATGAGGAATAATTATATAATTTCAATTGTATTAAATAATGATGTAAAAAGAAAAAAAATGACTCGTGAGATGAAGAAAGATAAAAAAAATTGATGCAATAATGTCCCGTAAAATAAAAATATTATTTGATGGGTATAAATATACATGATTTGCTTAATTAAAAATAACAATAATCATATAATTTTAATTGTATTAAATAATTATAAAAAAAAATAAAAAGAAAAAAAAATATTTAAAAATAAAAATTTTGTTTCTTAATCGGTTGATAGGAGAAAAAAATAAAAGATAAATTTTTACATTTAATAATAAGAAAAATGACTCCTGATATTAATGATATGTATTATATTGATAGTGCAATAAAGAATTTTATTATCATATTTTTATTTATCTTAACCATCATGATGTTTATTTGTATAATCTTAGTAACATTTATGACATATTAAAAACAAATTATATGTTCATTGATAAACATTCATTTTTTAACTAAATAGTTGATAAAGCAAAAATATATGTTCATCTTTTAACATTTACGACATATTAAAACAAATTATAAAGTTCTAATTATAAATATTTTTCGTTTGCTGCATTATAATTTCATATTAATTCTTAGTAAAAGATTGATAAAATTTTTACAGTATTATTTTATTTAAAGAACTAAATTTGTTATAATTGCAATCAATTTTAGCACATTTGTTTCATTTTTAATATACTTGTTATATGAAATTCATAGAGTTGTTTTATTTCTAAAGGTACATCAATAAATTGATTTAATTTTTTAAAAAAATATATGAAATTAATTAATTATTTATAAAATATTTTTTAACTATAAATTATTTAAATAAATTTCAGATAAAAAATTCTTAAGTCATATTGAAGATGATTTTTTCTTTAGTTTATTATCATACTTTTAAGTTTGTACTTCAAAAAAACTAATTATGTGAGTCATAATGTTTCTTAAACATGGAGAAGTTGTATAAAAAATTGTTGAAAAGGTGATCTTTGTCAAAAATGTAATTAAAAAATATTATTTCTATCATTTTATTATTTACTCGTCTTCCTTAATGAGAAAAAGGATTTATTATTGTTGTTTCTTTTATATCCTTAATGAGAAAAAGGATTTATTATTGTTGTTTCTTTTATTAAGTGTGTAATCATTGTTTATAAATCTTGTTTTTCTCCCATTTATCTTTCTCTCTAAATGATATTAAATTATCTCATTGACCATGCCAACACTTAATTTGGTATGATTTAGAACTTTCTATCAATAATAATGATATTTAAAGAAAGTTAGAACTTTTTATTTGTAATTTTTTTGTGGCAAAATACCCAAATTGATCCTTTAACTCTACATCAAGGTCCAATTTGGTCCCTTAAGTCTAAAAAGTGACAAAATGGTCCCTTAAATTTTTAAAAGGGTCCACGTTAGTCCATGCCGTTAGCACCGTTAGTCAAAGTCAACCAAATTATACATGTGGTGCTGATATGTGATGAGTCATGTGCCATATGGATGCCATGTTGGATCTGAAAACATAAAAAGGAAAGTCTTTGAGTGTAATTGGGACAAAAATGAAATTCTGAAGAAAGTAGCAGTGTAACATGGCCATGGAGCTTAAATTTTAGTTATCAATCCCTTCTGTAAACTTTCTCAAATCCATCTTCATCTTCTTTTACCCCATTCTGAACCTATGCTATTCACCCTCTCCGAAATGGAACCAACAACTCTCGTTCCACTCACAGAAGAAAGATCCCACCTTTGCGTATTGATAACCCTTCCATCCAACCTAAATTGAACCATCACCAAAGCCTCTATCAACATCAAAATGCAGACTTATCGCGTTTGCTTCAAGAGGGTAACCTCAATCAAGTTTTGGAACTCATGGGTCAAGGGGGAGTTGAATTGGGAAATGGGTTGATTGGGATGTATGTGAAACGTGGTAGCTTGAAGGATGCGCGAAGGATGTTTGATAAAATGTCTGAGAGAAATATAAGTTCTTGGAATTTGATGATTAATGGGTACTCTGCGAATGTCACAATGCTATCACAATGGATCTTATGAGTAGTGATATTTGGAAAGCCTAAAAATACTAGTATCTCTCGCATACTGTTTGTTAGACTGCACCATATTAAAGCTACCAACATCCCAACAAAATGTTGATTTCTTATGAGTACTGATATTTGGAAAGTCTAAAAATACATCAATTATAAATGTACTAAAAAGAGAGAAAAGTAATAAAAAAATAACAATGTATCCAAGCATATCAACCACACATGCATAATGTTCTAGTTTTGGTTTTAATTCCATATCATGTAATTAAAACATTCCATGACAGTATAAGAAAACATTCAATTAACAATCCTAATTTTTATTGTTAAATGTGCCACTACTAATTTTTATTGTCAATCATCAACGTTGATTGTAGTATAAGAAAACTTTCATTTTGATTTTTGTTTTCATTTTGGCATTAGCTTATAAAGATTTGTTACAATTTTGCAGTTACATAGATATTTTTTTGGTAAAAAAGATGGTTGTAAAGAAAGCTTTAAAAACAAAGATGTCTTTAAGTAACTTCATAAATAATTAAGCACATATATTATCAATATAGTTTGCGGATAGTGGAGTTTTCTCGTGTTAAAATAGTGATTCTGCTCCAGAAACAAGTAATTTTTACTTTTTAGGATTTACTTTTCCAGAAAAAAAAAGAGAAGAGAGATGACTATAGAATGTGAGATCTAAGATGCAAGTCAAAAATGTGTTATATATAAAAAGCATGTAGCAGTCAATAAAGCATTTATTAAATGCCAAAAAACCTTTAGTTACAGGTCCTATCAATTTACTAGTGAATACACAATTAAGTATGTCACCTTTATTGACTTCGTGTGATCTACTTCCTTTACGCCATGGTTTCCCAGCATGCATAAGGTAACTATCAATTTTGACGAGTTTCCTCTGGTTGTAACACTCTTGTATCCAATGCTAACACACATCCAAAAACATTCCATGGCCATTAATTCCATATCCTGTAATTAAAACATTCCATGACAGTATAAGAAAATATTTCATTAACAATCCTAATTTTTATTGTTAAATGTGCCACTACTACTGTTTTTTTTATCAATCATCAACATTGGTTGTAGTATAAGAAAAATTTCATTTTGGTTTTTGTTTCCAAAGATAGTTAAAATCAAAACCTCATCATCCAAAAACATCTTACAGAAGAATTTGAAAGCAGTATAAAGTGGTTTCAAAGCAGCAACACTACAAGGATTGAACAATCATGTCTTTATTTCATATGCTTATACTCTTGGTACTTCTGTTCTTACCTGTCACTCTTTTCACAAGAAGGTTCATAATTCTTCATTTATTTCAACATATCTATATAATTTAGGGCACAAATTCAGCAGGAAATAGTTGATTATGAAGCAGGAATTGCTGGCATGTGTTCTACTATGGGTGAACAATCACTATGTGTAAGTGTTGTTGGCATTCTAGATTGAGTTTATGATTTAGCGTTCTCTTGATAAACAACATCCTAAAGTATTCTAAAAACAACTACATTGGCATCGACCCACTGGAATTCATGTTTCTGACGAGCTCGAATGCACAAACCCTAGATTTTGCTTGAATCAATTTAGGGATGAAGTGAATTTTTTCAGAAACCCTAGATTCGCATGAAACAATTTGTGGATGAAGAAACTTAGTATAAACGAGGAAGAAGGCTACATATGCCATGTCAGCTGCCACATATGATTAAGTAAACGTCTGTTTGGGGATGGTTGACGGAAAGGACCAATTTGACACAATTTAAGAACTTAATGGACCATTTTGTCACTTTTTAGAGTTAAGGGACCAAATTGGACCCTGATGTAGAGTTAAGGGACCAATTTGGGTATTTTGCCAATTTTTTTTTTTGTTTGAAAAAACTTAATATTATTAACACTGCACAAGGTGTGCCACCAAATACAAAAACTGGAACAAAACACAACCAACCCAACTGTGGGAATAAACACCTAACAACATAAAAAAGAACAGGCAGATCCCCAAAAGAGCTACTGCACAAACATACACTTTTAAATTAATAAAACTCTTACCCAAAACCCCAAAAACTCAACACAGGATAAAAAATACAAAGGCTCAAAAACAAATATACTGATATATTAAAAACACCAAAGCAAACTGCCATCACGAAATCGACCGAAACACTATAAAGTCCAAAATGCATGTTGCTGACACCCTCAAATAGCTATTGCAGAAAGCCAAATGACTGTGAAGATCAACCATGATAAGACTGTATCTAGAATAAGCTAACTCGCCTCTTACCACCTGGCAAAAACCAGTAAAAACCACTAATAAGCTGCTCCTTCCATGGATCGCCCAAATCAGAAACCTAACAATAGATACATAAGTCGGTCAAAGGCGAGAGAATCTCTACAACCGGCAACTACTAAAATCTAAAGAAACCGCGATCTAGGCTCAAGAACGAAATCTCCAGCTTGGACAAAAAACACTTACGCCGATACACCTAGACTGCCCAATGTGAAAAGAACACAACCAACCAAAAGCTAGAAATGGACTGATCCCAATACTTTTGAGGTTATAGAATTGGTGAGAATTGCGAATGTGAACCTACCGATCTTCTAGACCTCAAATGATACCAGAACCCAACCACAATCCTGTCCAAGCTTACATTAAATACCAAATTGATTGCGAGACAACCACAAACCCATAGCAACACATGTTATTAATCAATAGCCAAAATACTTAAGGCATAAAACTATGTAATGCCATCAAACCATTAACAAAACCCATTAACAGGGAATAATATTTTACCTCCAAAATACCAACACTGTCAGACCTGTTCAGAATAGACCCTCCCTACAAAATTATTAGCCTCTTGCTGCCAGCCACAAGATCACAAATGATCACCCCAAAAAATCATCCAAAAATCATACTTATACATCTGTGAGACCTAGAACTTATACGACAAAAAATCAGCCAGAAACCATACAACATGAAATCATTATAAACGAATAAAAAATAGTTATTAAAGCACCACGACAACAAAGTAAATGGAATAAGTGAAGACTGAATTGTTGGCATTTTCTAGAATACTCTAATGGGTAGGGGAGTGGAGCAAAAATGTCGGTAAAAACATGACAAGGTTCTTCCAATATTCCATATATAAATATGGACAAGACCAGAAATGGATCTATTATGGAAAAGATTATAATTTTTTAAAAAGTACACATAGTTTACAACCTAAACAACATGTATCCATCGTCATCATAATGCCTAAAGTATACCTCCCTAAGGTTATTAACATCAAGATGCAATGCAACTTCTCTCATCTTCCCTCCCATTTCTTTCTTGCGCCAACCACCATGAGACAATAACTAAGGTTTAATATTAGCAGTTAAGTAAATTATGGAGATACGTTTTTTAAAGTTTGATCACAACTTTATCCTTTTAGAAAGTAAAGTAGCCATTTCCTATCACAACTAAAACTTGAGAATTTATGCTCCTTATTTCAAACCCTTGAACATTTAAGTTGTGCTTACTAAAACCCCTAACATTTAAGCTAGTTTAAGACCTTAAAACTAATAGTAGATGATTTAAATGTTATTAGTTTCAACATTTAAGTTATTTTAGTACTTGTTAAAGCCTTAAACATTCAAGTAAAAATAGGAGATAAGTCCATTGTCATTTACCATATAAACATCATATATAGTTTAAACCTTTTGCTGATTCATTAGAACAATTTGAAAAGGATTATTGACATGAGGAACATGCGATTGTTGTTACTGGTAGTACCAACACAATAGCAAAATAATCACACATCATTAATTCAGTCTTGTCAGCTAGATCATAAAGCTTTCCATTGTTCCATGTCTTTAGAGTTGCAATCTCATCATTATGCTTCTCAACCAAATAAGCAAAGCACAACAATATACAACTTCTTTCCTGATGGAGTCATCAAAAATCATCATCATTAAAAATTTAAAAAAACTAAGACATATTTATATTGCAAGGATGAAAATTGATAAAAATTAAAAGTTCATTTGAAGAAAGGAAAGCAAGAACCATAGACGGACCTTTGACATAATTACTCGAGAAATGAGAACCATAGCATATGGTGCAAGACAAGAATTAACACAGAAAACCAGCAACCTTGTATGCACATAAGAAACAAAATTACATTAAAACACAAATTCTGGAGTAACTTGTGAACCATATTTTGATCGCGAAGATACTTCAAACCATGCAAAATCTGGAGTCACCTGTGAACCACATTTTGTTCGGCATAAATGGATTAGCAGGAAGCAAAATAATTGTAAACTGAATAGTTATTTGGATCATAATCTATATCAATTGGATGTTAACCGCAATGCAGTCTAGAATAACTCCAAGTCAATTTGACTTTCTAGGTCCACTTCTCAACCCTAGCATCCTCTCCCAATTCAAAACATATCCCACCTTATAGACCCCAAAAATAAACTGCGATAGAAAAAACAAAAGTGAATAAACAAAACAAATCAACGCAATAGTTTAGAAAACTTTTTCAGCAACAACAAAATCTCGAAAACGAACCAAAATTATGAAAACTCAAATACGCTTTATCCAACATCTGTGCCATAGAAAATGTCATTATAGACCAAAAATATGCACCATAGTAATTAAAAAAATAGAAAATTAAATAAAAAAGCAGGCTTTAAGTGTTTATTTAGTACAATACCTTTAAAAAACATAGGCAAAATCGCACTCACTCCCACGCTCGGATCTGCATCTTCTTTGCAAGAAGTTTAAAGCATAACCCATGCCCATATCTCCATCTTCTTTTTTGCATAATGTGATTTTGAAAAGAAACAGAGAGAAAACGAGAGTGTAAAGCAACCATGGAAGTAAACTGGAAAAAAGAAACAACGAAGCTCAAAACAAAAAATCCAATCCGTTCATTGGAAAGACTGTGACATAAATATTACAAATATAGATTTGGTTTCTCCATTTAAGATGGTGGTGGTTATGTTGAAATAGGGTGGATACTTTTATTTTTTTTGTTTCATTGTATAATTTATTATTTCACAATCCAAGTACCAAACCAGAAAAATGCACTCATTACATACAATGTACACATCGTCTCCTTTTTTTCTCCTACTCTCGATTCTCTTTGTCTCCTCCATTCTCCACCTCCTCTGCTCTCATCATCATTATAATAACTACTCTCATTTTTCTTGTGATTATGATAATTACTCTTCAACTTCACTATACTTCAATTAGTACTTGTTTTTCATTCAATTAGTAAATTAGTGATTATGTTTTCGTAAATCAAAGTACTTTTGCATTTTTTTTGTTATTGATACAAGATGTGTTTTTATTTTTAAAAAAAGAAAGATGCAAAATATATGTTTTTTTATAAAAAAATATCGAAATACTAGTATCATGGTTTTGATCGAAAGATATAATTTTTTTAAGACTCGATCTCTGTGGATCTCCGATTCTTCGTGGGGATCCGTGGAGATGAGGATGGGGAAAAATATTGTCCCGTGGTGGGAATCGAGGATGGGGATGGAGAAATTTTTCGGAGGTGGGACGGGGAACGGGGGAAAATCCTCTACACATTCTTTGTCCCGTTGACATCACTAGATGAAAATATGTAAATAGTTTCGTATCAAAGTCACGTCACAAAATTACAAAATGCAACTTATACAAAATTGGAGAGAGACATGCTTGTTCTTAATTGTAGACTATGGTTACTATTCCTTACGTTGGAAGATTTTTACACTTAGTGTAACCAAAAATATTAATAAATTCCTAAACACTTTAAAAGACTTGTTCTTAATTGTGGACTATGGTTACTATCCATTGCTTTGGAGGATTTCTACACTTGACCTGTGAACTTAATACTAGAATTTTATCCCCTTGCTTGATTATGGAGTGGTTATGCTAGCCTTTATTTGGCTCATCATTTCCTCAAGAGGATGAAATTCTAAGTTACTTTAGCTTTGAGAGTGTCTTCAAGTGGTTAGATCTCTCATACCTTAGCTTTTTTATTTTTATTTTTAGGGTAGTCTTTTCATCTCCTCCCATTCTTTAATTTTCAAAATCTTCTCCCCTTTTCAAAGGATTCTTCTTTTTAAAACCTTCACCACTTTCATAATTCAAACTTTGACTTTGGTCTACCTTTTTATTTCATTTCTTAATAAATGCTAATGAACTTAAGAATATTGACTATTTTTTTCTTTTCAAAAAAGGACCTTAAGAAATACAAAAACTTATTCACTATTTTTTTTCTTTGTGCACTTTTTCTTTTAACTGTTTTCATATGTTTAGACATGATTCATCTTTTCTAGTGGAATTATTCGCTAAAGGATGACGACTTATCTTTACATTCTTAAAATCAATCAAAACCAACAAAAAAATGTGTTCTTTTTACCACGGACTACGGAGTTTTGATCTTACATTGCACTTTGTGGGTACATAGGCATGAAGTGGTAAACCTCTCCAAACACAAAAATATTAAAATCAATTCTTTTTCTCACCTCTACTCTCATTTAATAAACCCCTTTCAAACCAAAAAATGTTAATATTTCAAAGGGTTCCCATGGAGTACCACAGACGTTTTGAGTGCTAACACCTTCCCATTTCGTAACCATCCCCTTTACCCATTCTCTATTTCTTTCTTTTAGCTTTTTCTTTTAGATTCATTTTTAGGATTTATTCACCCTTTTTTCCCTTTCCTTTTTGGAATAAATAAAAGCGCGGTGGCGACTCTGTTTTTCTTGAATTAAGTTAATCAATAACTTACACTCATGATTTTTACCGCTACAACTTTACAATCACACAGATATAAATCTCTGCCAACTTCTATAAAGGAAAACTGATATTAATCAAAATAAAATACGTCGACTTCGTCAATTTATCCACAACTACCCAAATCGCATCATATCCTCTCGGGGTATTAGGCAGCTCCATAACGAAATCCATACAAATATTTTCCTATTTCCACTCCAGAATATCTAACGGTTGCATCAGACCAACAAGTCTCTGATGTTCTACCTTTGACTTCTAAAAAGTCAAACAAGCATGCACAAACCGCACCACATCATGTTTTAATCCAAGCCACCAAAATATTCTCTTTAAATCCTGATATCTCTTTGTAGCTCTTGGATGGATACTCAAGCTACTTCTGTGACTCTCTTCCATGATCATTATTTTCAACTCAGAATCACTGGGAATGATAATCCTATCACGGAACCTCAACATACCTTGTTCTTCCACTCTGAAATCGTTGCTTTCTGACTGACCAATTCCATTCATTAAATCCACTAACTTCACATCCAACTGTTGACCCTCTCTGATACTATCACCAGGTGCATTATTAATTCCAAAGGGCATCACTACATATTCTTAGTGTCCATATTGTGTCCTGAAAGCCATTTTCTGAACATCTTCATCCTTTACTCGTATCTGATGATAACTCGACCTCAAGTCAATCTTGCTAAACACACGAGCGCCCACTAGCTGATCCATCAAGTCCTCTATTCTTGGAAGTGAATACTTGTTCTTAATCGTCACTTTATTCAGCTGTCTGTAGTCAATACGCAACCTCATACTACCGTCCTTTTTTCCTTACCAACAACACCGGAGATACACTTGGCCTCACAAATTTCTTTTCCAACAATTCTTCCTCCAACTGCTTCTTCAGTTTCGCTAACTCTGATGCCGACATCCTATACAATACCATAGAAATAGGTCTAGTACCAGGTACAAGATCAATATTAAACTCAACTTCTCTTTTTGGTGGTACATCAACAATGTCATCTAGAAACACCTCTATAAATTCACTCACCACCTGCAACTCATTAATCACCGACTCACTCTCCACCGACAAGGATGAAAACAATGCAAGAACTTGAGCTTCTTAATCTAAGAGCTCTCTTAACTCTTTAGTAGATAGAAAACCAACATTTTCCTCTTCATCAGGAGAAAGAAACCGCACCGACTTGTTAAAACAATTGATGTGAACATGATTAAATTCCAACCAGTTCATTCCCAAGATCACATCCAGACCTCCCAATGGCAAAAAAATAATTTCAACACCAAAATACTTACCCTAAATTGATAGAGGACAATTCAAACAAACCAGAGAAGTAGTCACCGATCTCTTAGCATGAGTTTTGATAACCATTTCTCCTTTCATAGAAGAAACAACAAGGCCTAGCCTTCTCACACAATCAACAACAATAAAATAATGAGTAGCACCAGTTCTATTATAGCAATCAAAGGCGCATTATTAATGTAACAAATACCTTTGATAAGTCTATTTTCACTAGAAGCCTGAGTTCCTGTCAAAGCGAATACCTTTCCTCCAGTTGAAGCTTGCTTCGGCTTCTGGCAACGGGTGTTGATATGACCTTTCTCTCCACAGTTGTAGCAAGTTACCATATTAACCTTGCAATCAGCAATCAGATGTCATGGTTGTCCGTATTTGAAACACTTCTTCATGTCACTCGTGCACTCACTGACACGATGACCCAACTCACCACACCTATATCACTTCAGAGGAGTAGATGCGCCTCCCCCACCTGGCTTCTAGCCATCAACATACCTCTATTTACCTTTATCAGCAGGAGCTGCATAAGGCTTGCCACGGTGCATCCGTTGTTTTCCCTTCATCTCGGCTAACCCCTTAAAGTGAGCTGATCGAGCCTTGCTATCCTCTTCAAAGATCCTATAACAATCAACCAAATCTGGAAACCTCTTGATTCGCTGATAACCAATCGCCTATTTGATCTCAGGCCTTAAACCATTCTCAAACTTAACTCACTTAGAGAACTCAAAAGTTGCCTCATTGTAGTGCGGATAAAACTTGGCCAAATCTGAGAACTTGGTAGCATACTCCATAACTGACATACTACCCTGCTTCAACTCCAGAAATTTGATTTCTTTCTTCCCTCAAACGTCTTCAGGAAAATACTTCCTAAAGAAATATCCACTAAACATAATCCAGGTGATGACCTCTCCGGTTACCCCCAATCGTTGGCGAGTGCTAACCCACCAGTCATCAGCTTCTCCCGCTAACATGTGAGTACCCAACCGCACCTTCCGTGCCTTAGGACATTCCGTGACTCGGAAGTTCCTTTTGATTTCTTTGAGCCACTCTTGCGCTCCATATGGGTCATACCTTCCCTTGAAAGTAGGTGGGTTATTCTCCTGAAACTCGTCATTATCGTTATTACCAGCATTCGGCGGATTTCGCACTTCCTGAGCAACAACATGCAAAGCGGAAGCAAGTGCAACATCATTCCTTCCAGCCATTCTAAATATGTTACGCAAAAACAACAGAAAACAATGGTTAAGGAACCTACATCAACAATAATCAAATGTCACACAAAATGACGACTCAACGACTCAACGACTTGGCCGAACGGATCGACGTGCTCTGATACCACTATGTAACACCCTAAATTCCCATGTATAATTTAATCGAAACATCAGAGTAAAATAACACAAATCAGAAATAAAGGGCATTACTATTCAACAATCACTTTCTCATATATAGACATGTAACATATAAATAACATCAACATAAATTAACATGGTTTTTAATCCAATAAAATAACCTTTATTACGCATCCAAAATTATTCATTTTAGTAAACAAATAAAATGATTTCAAATAACTAAAGAAATTTGTTTTCATTCGGAAAAACAACTAATGATTCTTTAACAATTAAAATCAAGTATAAAAGCATTCCCGACTCCATATGTTACATATCAGAGCAGATACCAACTAAAGTGAGGCACCTCGTCTTCACCGACCACGACTTCCATACTACTCTTGATTACATGCACGTTACCCACGTGGAGGTAACATTCAAACAGAAGGAGTGAGATTCTTAAATCAACAAAAGAGAAAGATGATTAAAATATAAAAGTATAAATCATCAAGGAATTCACCCATATCACAACATCCAACAAGAACCACAACTAACGACACAACTACAGATAATCAATCAAAGCATAATGCAACACAACTAACAAGAACAATGCAATGAGACACCAACTAGACTCAATGCATGTGGTACCAGTTTCTATCCCTATTTCATGATCACAATTATCGTCGGAATGTCTATTTAGTCGTACACACCCCACATGGGCACACGACAATCGTGATTTCTCACACCCTACATGGGCACACAATCACCTCAACAACAACAACATTGATCCCGTCAAGGAATCTGGATAGACGCTCACACCCCACATGGGAACACATCATCCTACAACTTATACAACATGCTATGCACCTCCAACAAAAACAAGCAACAATGAAACAAGGCATATATATATATATATATATATATATATATATATATATATATATATATATATATAACATATCATTAATGTTAGACGATGACACAAATCTAGAAGGGGGAGGGGTTCAATAGATCCCTTAAATTTTTTTTCAACTTTCAAAAATTTAATTGAAAAATGGTATGCGAAAGCTCCCCGAAAAATTCACGTCTAAATTTTATTAAGTCACCGGAGATCGGATATGCGGTATAAAACTAAATGAGATGATAACGATGAATGAATCAATGACACACTAACTAATCACTTAAACCTTTCACAATTGATATAACTACTTCCATCAATGTTATAAGAGAATAAAGTAGCACAATGTGTTCGCTGTGATTTTTGGCGAACAACCTCTGGTTAACCAATTTCTCAGAAAATTGGGTTACTTGCAGGACCAACCAAACAAGTCCTAGGACACATGTGCATTTATTCTGTCGAACTACTCTTAGTGTTTGTGATTGGTTTATGGTTTGTTTCGTCAATACTGTCAAAGTGTTAAGAACTTTGATTTTAAAAGTAAAGTAAAGTTTAAGTTTAGAAAATAAGACAAAGTTGAAGTTTTTAACAAAAACAAGAAGAAACTGTCGAAAGCTATAACTTGCAGAAAAGTAAATAAAGCTTAAAATGACATAAACTTGATGAATAAACTGACAATTTAAATAACTTAAAGGATAAATGGTGTTCAAACGTACATGGTTCCAAATATCAAACTCATTTTCTCTCACACTGGGTACTTAGAGTATTTACAGGAATTTTGTATCAGTTTTCACACACCCTATTCTAAACACAAACTATTCTATTTATACACAAATAAAGTAATGCCTAGAACGGAAAAATCATAAATAAATGACAAATGTCAGCCTGCATGCAACTTCTTCTCCTGAACCTTCCATGTGTCCAACTGTCAAAAGGTTACAACCTTTTGAATTTGAATTCCCTTCTTTGGTGACGAAACCTTGTACCTTTTCAATCTGTCGAAGCCTTTTAAAGAAGGAACAACACCTTCAGCATCTGCCAAATACTACTTTTGTCAAACCCTTTTCTGTCGAAACGTCGAAAGACAACCTTATTCCGTCAAACACTTAGCCAACAACAACTTTCCAAACTTATCCTGCCAGAACACTATTTTCCCTTCTGTCGAAGCAATGGAGCTTTTAACCTTGTCAGCAACTCTTGAATTTCTTTTCTTTCATCACTCTTCGACAGAGATGACCTCAAGCTCCAAATTTCAACCTGTCGAAATTATGAGCTTACAAATTGCCCCCCAGCAAAGATGTTTTCGACTATTCTTGGAGAAATATCTTTTGCTGTCGAAATGACCTTTGACATTCTGTCAGTCTCATTTATTATAAAGTGACTTTGTTGAGTCCCAAGAAAACACCATGATTTTCACTTTCTGAAAACGTCATGTCTAGCCCACGTTTACACAATCTCCCATGACCCTATATTGTAGCTAAATCATGACCTCCTACCAACCGCCACTTTTAATTTCCACCAATAGATCAAAACGCATGTTCCCATTTTTCCAACTGAAAAGTCTTTTCATTTTTTTTTATTATTATTTATTTTATCTTTTCATCTTCTATAAATACCACCTTCAACAACCTTTTCTTCTTTTTCACATCCTCAAAACTCTTCTCCTACCTAAACGCAGAAACTCCATTACAAACCCTTTTCAAAGCTTCTGTTCCTTCAAACTTCTCATCTTCTCATATCAATGGCTCCTCCCAAGACTGTTGCTGATCGCAGTGCCACAAAGACAAAGAAAACAGTTGATCTTCCTCCTGCTCATATACTATCTGGGCCCATACAAATGCAACAACAACAATACTTTCCAGAACCCCCAAATGAAAGGGAGAAAGCAAGCATCTACAGGTCTCAGGTAATGATTCCTATTTCAGTTTCTGGGGTTCATCATGCCATGCTAGGCCCCATTTTTGATCCTCATGCTGACCCTAATCGTTTGAAAGACTTTTATCCCTGCTATTCTAGTTCCAAACCCATAGCTGCTAGCAAAAACCCTAGGCTTGTCGAAACAACCTCTAAAAAACCTGAAATCCCCATTGCTTCGACAGAAATAGATCTGTCTTACTTGAATCAAACTAGGATTTTTAGGAGTCCTCCTCTGACGAAAGATCCCTCCGACTACTTAGCTTGGCTCACTAGGGTCGAAAGAGTCAAAGAGAAGTTCTGGAAGAAAACTGGCATCTATGACCTGATCCAACTGTCGAAGGAAGGTCCACGCTATTGCCAGAACATGCTGCTGGCCTCTTTGTACTTTTGGGATAGTACATACAATACTTTCCACTTACCCTGTGGAATGGTCACTCCTACCCTATTCGACATAGCAGCCATTACTGGCCTCAGTCCTTTAGGGGAAATCTTTAACCCTGAACATTTAAACAAGGACCCCATAGGCTTCGACACAAAGCATGCTGGATACTCTGTTTTTATCACCCATCACCAAGGCGAAGACAATGAGGAAGTCTCCGACAGAGAGCACATTGCTTTCCTTACTCTGTGGTTGGCCAAATTTGTCTTCTGCACTAGGTCACTTCAAGTTGCCAGAAGTTATATTATCATGGCCAATCAACTTCACAATGGAGTTGCATTTTGCCTGAGTGAGTTACTTTTGGCAAACCTCTATGAATCCTTGAGTGAGAGTGTAAGTAACCTCAAAACCCTTAAGGACAAAGGCAACATTAGTCTCACAGGCCCCTTCTGGCTCCTACAATTATGGTTGAACGCAACCTTCGAAACTGTCATCCCTGTCAAAATGCCAGTGGTCGAAGAAGCAGTAAAGGAAAGGCGCGTCGAATGGCCTAGGTTAGTCCAGCTAACCCCTACTCATGATAACATAAGTGTTCGACAAGCATTCACTGGTTACATCATGATGTTCGCCAAACGCTATAAGTTCACTCCTTCCATGGCTCCATTTGCCAACAGACATGTGGGTCCTAGATGGTTTACAAGACAACTCCCAGTGGAGAACCAGAAAGACGAAGACTCTTATATATCCATTTGGGAAGCTTTTCTTATGCCAAGGCACTTTTTCTCCCACCACAGTCTCAACAACACTAAGGTGTCCCTTATTGTTTACCAACCCAACCTGGTGGCTAGGCAATTTGGACTGATACAGACGAAGACGAAGCCTATTTATCACAAGAAAGGCTCTATTATATTCTATAACTCATTTCAAAGCTTCGACAGAAGTTTAGAGTTATACAACAAATTCTTCGACTCATCTTTAGAAGTTTACCCCACCATCTTTCAACCAAGCTTTCTATGTACTGAAGACTTCGACGTTTGGTGGAAAGAATATTATATCAACAGATTCTTTGACGTAGCAACCTTCACTACTCTTCTGACGAACGCTTTTACTTTTGTGCAGGACAAGAAGAAAAAAGGTACAGACAAACATATCAAAGAAATTCAAAAGTTTCAAAAGTATTTTGAAACAATTTACAGGCCCAATGATCTTCGTCGAACCATAGGCGAAGCAGCAGTAACTTTAAAACAAAAGTTTACAGAAAAATTGGATAAGTTGGGGGTGCCTTCGTCTCTCCCACCACATGCACGTTACAATTTTGCATACACCACTTTTCCTCCAAAATTCCCTCCACTCCCTTCTGCAGAATTTGGCGTGGCTTTGTGCCCTCCATTTCCAGATTGGTTTGTGTGTGGATCTGATTTGAAACTGCTTCGCGAATCCAGCAAGAAACTTGCCGAACGTGTGGTTCTGACGAAGTATCACTTGGGCAACTTCACTGGGCACCTTCATGTTTGGATAGAACAAATTAGTGTCGAAGAACCCATTCTTGAAGGTGTCGAAGAAATTACATTCCTATTTTTATCTCTAACTCCTTTTATTTTTATATCAATGTTCATGCAATTCTTTCCCTTTCAGCTGTTAGAATTATCAAGAAAACTGCTGGCGAAGGAACCTCCTCCAAGACAGTCGACAAATCTCCCACAACTGCCAAGAAGGTTTCGACAAAAATAGAAAACACCTTATTTATGTATCTCAACATTCCTTTGTACTGAATACCTCTTTTTCTACTGCAGGTAACTCGTACCCCAGCCAAGAAAAGAAAACAAGAAGAAAAGGAGATGAGCGTCGAAGAGTCTGAGGACGAATCTCCTGAACCCCAACCTTTGAAAAGAAACAAAGGTCTAAAAATAAAAACAGTAGCATCCCAAAGATCTATAGTCCACAGACGAACTCCCCCTGCCAGTCCAATCAACAAAATTCCCTCAAGGAGTGAAAGAAGTGGGGACTCAAGTATTCACACTGAGATTCCTCAGGTATTTATTTTCGACTGACAACATTTCTAGTCTTGACTGCAAACATTCTTATCTTATACTTCCCTTTTATGCTCTTTTTAGGTTGTCATTGATGTCGAAGAGACTTCTGAAGTCCAAGAAGAAATTATTCCTTCTGACTCGGAGAAGACTCTGGCTGAAAGGCTTCAAGAAGACGCCACCCCAGATGCAGGTGTCCATGGACCTCAAACTTTGGACGAATTCAACGTCAGTGACTCTGAATCTTCTGGAAATAATTCTCCCTTTCACCCAGACCAGGGTGCACCAATTCAAGGACCAGCTGCTGCAACAGAAACTGACGAAGATGTTCTTGGTCAGGATACACAAGTTCAAGAGCCAACTGATACCACAGAGGCTGACAAAGAAATTGTCGAAGAAGAGGCTAATCTGTCGGACCAACCAGTAGCCAACTTGAGCCTTGGAGGAACTTCCCAAAATGTTCCTACTTCATCAGAAGTTCCTGCAGAAACCCCTTTGGGTACTGGTTCGACAAGCTTATCACACGAGGAAATTGAAAGCTTGAAAGTTAGAAAGCCTCTGGAATATCTAAAAGCTCTACTCAACTCCAGATATAACTTTCAAGATTCTTCTCACAGTGGTTCGACAGCTTCAGGGGCCACTTCTGACATTCCACCCATCAATGTCATCATGGATGAAATCAAAGCAAAAATCCTTGGGGTGGACCTGTTTGAGACCCTGGCTGAAAATCCTTCTGCCCAGTATGATCTGAAGAAACTCCTGAAACAAGACAATTTGTTGGAGGCTTCGACTGAAGAGAGCCGTCTGGTGATGGACCTGATGTCATTGATCGATTCTGTAAGTGCTGATTTGATTCGTCAGAAAGAGTTTTCTCAGAACATTACAGCCAAATCTGAAGAACAAGTTTCAGAATGGAATATAGTAGCTTCTTCGACGGACAAAATTTCAGAACTGAACAAGCTTTCTGACGAATACACCAAAGCTGCTGCTGAGTGTGAAAACAACATTCAGGCTTATCAGACTCAGATTGCTGAACTTCAAAAGAAAATCCTCCAAGAGAAGGAACGCCAGGCCTCTCTCCAACAGCCCAACCAAGAGGAAATCGACAGTGAACTCCAAAAGGGTCTCCAACATGCAGAATCAGCCCAGCAACTTCACAGAGAAATTGACGAACTGACTGTCAGCAAGAGTCTCTGCGAGCGTCGAATTCAGCTTCAGAAGAAAAAATTCGACGAACTCAAAGCTACCTTCCTTCGACAGTAGTTTGTAATAGGAATTAGGAAATTTTGATTATTTAAGAATTTTTTTAGCCATTTCATATGTAATGCTATTTCACGCCATCTGTTTGGCGAAGACAAGTTTTTATTTGCAATTTCATTCTGTTCCTATTTTTATTTCTTGCAATGTTGGTTTATACTTCTTCAAGTACTTTCCATTTATTTTCAGCACTCTCCTGTCTTTTTCTATCTCTTCGACTTCATATGCACCATTTGAAAAAAACTCTTAGAATTTTGAAAGGCCCTTCCCATTTAGGGGACCATTTTCCCATCAACCTATCTTTCTTGTCCATGGGCAAAATTACTTTCCAAACTAAATCATCTACTAAAAAGGCTTTAAATTTTACTTTCTTATTGTAAAACTTTTCGACTCTTTCTTTCTGCCTTCTTATTAATTCTAAAGCATGTAACCTTTCTTCATCTAAATCAACCAACTCATCCATCATCATACTCCAATAAATTTCAGATGGAATCTCATGATGCCTTTGAATTTGTATTGACTGTAAACAAATTTCGACTGGAAATACTGCATCATGTCCGTAAGTTAATTTAAATGGGGTAGAATTAGTTGCCTCCTTAGGAGAGGTTCGACAAGCCCAAAGGATTTGATCCAGAGTCTTGTGCCAATTTCTAGGTTTTTTACCCACGTGCTTCTTTATCAGATTTATCACTACTTTGTTGGCTGCTTCGACCTGACCATTTGCTTGGGCATAATAAGGTGTCGAAGTTAGCAACTTAAAACCTGTCTCTTTTGCAAATGCCTGCATATTTCTTCCAGTAAACACAAATCCTTGATCAGTGGTTATAGTTTCTGGTATTCCAAATCTATACATTATATGTTTCTGGATGAAGTCTATGACTGCTTCCTGGTCTACATTCGTCAATGGTATGGCTTCAATCCACTTGGTGAAGTAGTCTACCCCAACTAAAATGTACTTCTGCCCTTTTGAAGAGGCTGGTCGAATTTCACCAATCAAATCTAAAGCCCAACCTCTGAATGGCCAAGGCTTTATAATGGAATGTAACTCATTTGCTGGCACATGAGGTATGCCTGCATGAACTTGACATTCTTGACAACCCTTTGCAAATTCGACACAATCTTTCAACATTGTTGACCAATACATCCCTTGTCGAAATAGTAACCATTTCATCTTGTGCCCTGCCTGGTGTGCACCACATGCACCACTGTGCACATTCGACAAAGCTATATAAGCTTCAGTCTCTCTTAGGCACTTCAGTAGAACTCCCTCTGCAGTCTTTTTAAACAATTCATTTCCAAAGAGCACATAACTTATAGCTCTATACTTTATCTTTCTTTCGACTGTCTGGTTTGGATTTTGTAAATAATCTTTGATAGGTTTTCTCCAATCTCCTACCCCTGGATTATCTACATTAAAAATCTCAAAGTTTTCTTCATCACCATATCCCAGTCTTATGGTCTCCAAATCAGATGGGGACAGTCTGGTGGATAAAATTTTTCCTCTTACTTCGACAACTTTCATCAGATTTTCCTTCGACACTTTATAGCCTGAGGCCAATTGTGCCAAGTCATTTGCTTCCTGATTTTCTAATCTAGGAATGTGTCTAAAGACTACACTGTCGAATCTCTTGAGGAGTCTGTTGGCTATCACAAAGTACATGATCAAATTTTCTTTGACACATTTGTACTCTTTCGTCAGTTGTTTTATCACCAACTCAGAGTCACCCATTATTTCGACCTCTGTTGCCCCCAATTCCAACAAAATTTCAAGTCCAGCAATTAAAGCTTCGTATTCTGCCTCATTATTTGAACAGAACCCTTCTATTTTGTACTTGAACTTTGTTGGAATTTTATTGGGAGAAATAATTAATACCCCAACACCTGTTCCATTTTTATGACTGGAACCGTCGAAGTATAATTTCCAAGGCTTTCTTTCGACATAATTTGTCTCATCTCCAAGTATGGAGTGGTCAGCTATAAAGTCAACAACTACTTGCCCTTTGACAGCTTTTAGAGGCATATATTTTAAAGAATATTCAGTCAAGGCTAAAGCCCATTTTCCAATTCGACTATGTAGAATAGACTTAGACAACATATGCTTTATTACGTCGAAATGAGAAGATATATGTACATCAATGGGTTTTATATAATGCTTTAATTTTGTACAAGAGAAGTATACAGATAAACATAATTTCTCTATCATACTATATCTAGTTTCAGCATCATTTAGGACTCTGCTGAGATAATAGATGGCTCTTTCGACGCCATGTTCATCTTCTTGACAAAGCATGCTTCCTAATGTTCTGTCAGATGCTGATATGTAAAGCCTCATGCTTTTTTTCCGACAAGGAGATATTAAGACTGGAGGGTTTGCCAGATACTCCTTGATCTTGTCGAAGGCATCTTGCTGTTCTTGCCCCCAAGTGAAGCCCTCCTTCTTCAGTCGAAGTAGAGGTGAGAAGGCCTGAGTTTTTCCACTAAGGTTGGAGATGAACCTTCTGAGAAAATTGATTTTCCCTAGTAGAGACTGCAATTCCTTCTTTGTCGATGGCGCTTTCGCTTCCATTATGGCCTTGGCTTTGTTTTCATTAATTTCAATCCCTTTCTTGTGGACCACAAAGCCTAAGAAGTCACCTGCCTACACACCAAAAGCACACTTAAGGGGATTCATTTTCAAACCAAACTTCCTCATCCTTTCAAAGGACTGTCGAAGATGGTTAATATGGTCTGAGCCTGAGGTAGATTTAATCACAATATCATCTATATAAATTTGCATAAATGTTTCAATGAAATCATGAAAAATAGAATTCATGGCCCTTTGGTAAGTAGCTCCAGCATTTTTCAAACCAAAGGGCATGACTACCCACTCATATGTTCCTATTGCTCCTGGACAACGAAAAGCTGTCTTTGGAACGTCTTCTTCAGCAATGAAAATCTGGTTATAACCAGAATAGCCATCAAGCATACTTAAATACTCATGGCCTGCTGCAGAATCTACTAGCATTTCTGCTACTGGCATAGGATATTCATCCTTAGGGGTAGCTGAGTTTAGATCTCTAAAATCAATGCATACCCTCAGTTTGCCATTTTTCTTAATCACAGGAACAATATTAGCAATCCATTCGACATACCTTGTTGTACGGATGAATTTGCATTTTAGAAGCCTTTCGACTTCCTCTTTGATTTTCGACAGAATTTCAGGTGCAAAACGTCTGGGAGTCTGCTTTATTGGCTTCTTCCCCTCCAGTATTGGCAACTTCAATTCGACCAAATTTCTGTCTAAACCAAGCATTTCGTCATAATCCCATGCGAAGCAGTCTTTAAACTCATTCAGCAGTTGGATTATTTCGACTCTGAGTCGAGGATTCATCTTGGCACTGATGTAAGTTGGCCTTTTCTCTGCCCCCAGTCCCAGATTAATCTCCTCCAAAGGATCCTGTGCCACCATTTTCATGTTGGTTGGGGCTGGATCCTTTTCAAACCCCAAGGGTTCGTCATCATAAATGGCATCAAGTCTTTGACTCTGCCATTCGCCATTAGAATCTTCTTCTAACGCCTGTCTTGTATGTTGTTCCTCAATGTTTTCTTGAGGATGTTGCTCTTCGACAACTTGTTTGTTGGCTTCGACAGCCATGTTCCTTACTTCAGCCTCAAGGGCCGCTTTGAGTTGTTTTTCGGCTATATAAGCCGAAATCTTTTCTAATGTTGATGCCTCAGTCATTTTCACTGAACTCACTCCCCCACCCAGTTGGATTGACATGGGCAGTTCCCCAAGTGTAATTTGTTTCCCCAATTACTTCTTTATCCCACTGGAAGCCATGCGTAGGGTGGAGGTACATGGAATAGTAGGCGTTGTCGGAGGCTGTTAGGTCAAAGCCTGCAGGATTGCATGGTGCTATATGTGCCAGATTCTTATCGAAGTTGCGACTGTTGACATTGTTCACATCCACTGTGAAGTAACTTTGATCTGCTTCTATGTTTTCGACAATCCCATCTGGCCTCCAGATTGCTATCCTTTGATGCATGGAGGATGGCACAGCCCCAATCCCATGGATCCATTCTCTTCCCAGCAGCAAGTTGTAATTTGCCTTTGATGCTATCACCACAAACATTGTAGGCCTGGTAATGGACCCTACAGTCAAGTTCAGTTGTATTACCCCCAATGTTGTCCCTACCTTACCTTCATAGTTGGACAACACCATGTTGTGAGGCTTAGTGTCGGAGTCATCCTTTCCAATCCTCTTTATCATATAATGAGGAATTAAATTTACAGCTGCTCCACCATCTATCAGAATTTTGTTGACACCCACGTTTTCTACCTTTCCTTTTATGAAAAGTGGCTTTAAGTGAGCCTTCATTGCATTATCTGGCTTTTCAAAGAAAGCATTTTGCTCTTCGACACAGCCATTATTCATTATGTAGTAGCATACAGGCTTAAGGCCTATGCTATCATCTGCCATGTCCTCCTCTTCGTCTTCGACTTCCATTATTCTGTCATAGTCTCTGGGCAACACAGAAACCACATTGCAGGTTACGTCGAAGGACGCATCAGACTCTGAACTGAAGTCATCTGTAACTTCCTCATCCACTGGCATTTTGTTGTTTGTTGTCTGCATTTCTGTGGTGTCATTAGATCCATTCTTCTGAGGGGGTTCTTCCTTTGCCAAAGGTCCCCCCTTACTTGTAATCTGCACAAACTTGCTTGATTCAGCCTCTTTCTGGCCAACCCTTTTGTGTTCTACAGTTTCTTTCTCAATTTTCTTCTGCCTTTGGAATCTTCTCCATTGGGACCTGGACATAGGATTCTTCCCCTTGTAATTTTCAGAGACGTACTTTGGCCTTGCCTCCTTTTTTACTTCCATTGAGGGACCCCTGTTCACTTCAAAACTCTTCCATCTCTTCTGACCTTGGGCATCCCTTATAGGTTGAACCCATTTGTCATCATTTGGCTTGTTGGATGGTTTATAAGTGTTGAAACTTCTTTCTCCCACTCCTTGGATGTGATGCTTCCCTCTTCTTGGGTCGAATCTTTCGTTTCTGGTTAGCGGGACTGTCCCTCAGTTTCTTTTCCTCTGGGTCTTTTCTGCTGCTTCTAAGTCATCAGCTGCTTTCTTGTCGAACACAGCACTGCATCTTGGGCAAAGCATAACTTCTGCGTTCTTCCTTTGACACCTCTGGATGAATTCGACAAGACTCTCATTTTCTTCTGGGTAAACCAGCTTCTGATGTTTCTCTTGACGTTTCTTTCCCTTGTTGGTGTCTGGTCCTACGTTTTGAGTGATTTCCACCATATGAATCCCAGCATTCTGTTCAGTTGTGATTTTCAATTTGTTCATTTTTTCGACTAGCATCATTTCCTCTGGGATATTCTCCTTTGACTGATTTACACTGCCTTTTGGGTGCAAGCCCTTATAGATGTATTTGCAGCAGTGTGCAACACCTTCGACAAAATGTTCTTCAGTTCTGATGGTAATACTGTTTATTGGTTCGACAGTAAGGGCATTGTCATCAGTCCCTGTTGTTTTGATCTTATCTTGGTCGAGGCCCTCAGTGGCCTCTTTTTGGACAGTGAGGGTTTTGTTATCCTCCTCTTCGTCATCATTTTTGAAAGAATCTCCCCATCCTGTGGGTTTGATTTTGTTGATATCTGCTTTGGAGCTTGGTGGTGCTGAATATTTCACCATGAAGTCAAACTTCCCATTCGACTCTCCTAAAGTGTCCCAGATCACCCCCTGCTCAACATCTATTTCATAGTTTTTCTTGTCGAAGCTTCTTCCCACTTTGACTGTATTTCTTTCGTCGAAACCTTCAGTAGTTTCAATGGCATTCTCACTGTCGAAGTCTTCAGAAACTTTGACTTTTTTTTCCTCAGCCTGGTCAGCCAGATCATCACCCTCTTCTACCACATTTACATGGGTGTCGAAACCTTCAGCAGCTTCTATCATGGTGAAGTTGGTGTCGAAGCTTTCAGTAACTTCTACCATTTCAAAATTTTCCTCTGCCATGATCTCCATTTCGACCACATTTACCATTTCTGGTTCAGCATAATTGGCCTCCACAACCTGCATGGGGTTGGAGTCAATCTTCATCTGTTGCTTGGCTTTGTCTCCAAACTTCAGCCTTCCATTTTGGATTGCATTCTGGACAAGATCCCTGAAAAGGTAACATTGAGAAGTTTTATGACCCAAGAAATTATGGTATTTACAAAAACCTCTCTTTTTCTGTTGGTCTATAGGAGGCTCCTTAGTACCCGCTGGTTTTATTAACTGACCATCTTTGACTAATAAATCAAATATTTCATCACATTTGGTGATGTCGAATGTATATGTTCTTTTAGGGAACCTGTCATTCTTTTCCACTTCGACTGGATTTTTTCCATTCGACGGGGCTAAAACTTTACAAGAATATGGAGGGCCTTGCTTTAATTCTGCCAGATCAATTTCTTGCTGGTCGAAAATGACTGGTTCGTTTTCGGCATAATCATCTTCTTGAACTATTCCTACATAGGCCACTCTTTCTTTCTTGTTTTTATTTGATCTAAATTTTTCGTTTTTTAGTCTTTCTATTTGCCTCACTCTGTCTGCCAGTTGTGCCATGTCTCTCAAATACTGGGTATCCAGTTTTTTCCTTATGGAATAATCTAGACCCCCTGCAGCCATTTCGACTAGTTCTTGTTCCGGCACTTGTGTAAAACATCTGGCTTTTAACAATCTAAACCTATTCAAATAGTCATCTATAGGTTCAGAAAATTTTCTTTTGACACTTGCCAACTCTTTCAAACTTATCTTGGTTTGTCCCATATAGAATTGTTCGTGGAACAATCTTTCTAATTGGGTCCAAGTGAAGATTGAAGTTGCAGGAAGAGATGTAAACCAAGTGAAAGCATTTTTGTCAAAGAACTTGGGAAATATTTCATCCTTAAGTTCTCATTATTAGCAATTTCTCCTGCTTCTATCAGATAACGCGCTACGTGTTCTATGGTGGACTCACTAGTATCTCCTGAGAATTTGGTGAATTTGGGGACTTTCCACCTTGGTGGTAACTCTTGTTGTAAGACAAATTCAGACAAGGGGGAAGTATAACTAGGCCTTTGTAATCCTACGTTTACTCCATTTTGAGCCATTATTCTCTCAACCATGGTGGCAATATTATTTTCGACAGGCATGTTATTGTAACGCATTCTCTGCTGTAAAATTTCATCAGCATTTTGGTCTCTCTGGACTATTATTCTTCTTGGTTCCTGTCGAATGGGCTCTTCTACGTTAGGCTGTTCAACTATCACCTCTTGGCCCCTGGGATTCTCATGAGGGTTTCCTAATGGCCTTTGGTTTATAGTAAGTTCCTCTTCGACAGCCCTATTGGCAGGATTCTGATTCAATTGCATTCTTTGTTGTGCTTGAGGGACTCCAACAAAGTCAGCAATGCGTGCCATCTGTTCTGCCAATATTTGGTTTGTTTGGGTAGTGTTTTGTATTAAAGGATTGAACACTTCTCCCATTTGTTGTGTCAAAGCCTGCACCATATCATGATTGCTTTCATCCATCTGTTGACGAATTACTTGCGCAGAATGGTTTGTCATAGTGGGCATATGGAAACCTGGTGGAACTTGATTCATTCTATTTCCGTTTCCACCATATCCTGATCCCTGCAATGGTGATGACATTTGAACCATCGCATCAGAGAATAATGGTGACGAATTATGTAGGCTTGCCATCATTGAAGTTGGCATTCCATATGGTTGTTCCCTCCCAGTCAAAGGCTGAGAATAATTCAGATATGGCCTGAAGGTATTTCCTCCAGGGGGAGGGGTTCCAAGGGGTCTGGCGTGTCCCATGGTGGAAGAACTAGGCGCATTCTGGGACCCTGAACCCGTTGGTATTGAATCCCCTAACGGAGGCCTAATCTGTTCTAAAACAGGGCCAGAACCTGGTATTGCTCCTGACGAAGGGATGGGATTGGAAACTAGAATGGTTTCGTCAGGATTGTTTGAAGCATTTGGCAAGTTAGCCATCTTTCTTCCTCTTGTTCTCTTTGGTCTTTCTACGTCAGTTACGGCTAGTTTACCGCTTCTAAGAATCATACAACGTAGCAAGGAACAAATTTTCTAAGAAAGTTCTCTATTAGACTTTATTTACTGCACTAGTCCCACTGGGCGTGCCAATTTGTTCGCTGTGATTTCTGGCGAACAACCTCTGGTTAACCAATTTCTCAGAAAATTGGGTTACTTGCAGGACCAACCAAACAAGTCCTAGGACACATGTGCATTTATTCTGTCGAACTACTCTTAGTGTTTGTGATTGGTTTATGGTTTGTTTCGTCAATACTGTCAAAGTGTTAAGAACTTTGATTTTAAAAGTAAAGTAAAGTTTAAGTTTAGAAAATAAGACAAAGTTGAAGTTTTTAACAAAAACAAGAAGAAACTGTCGAAAGCTATAACTTGCAGAAAAGTAAATAAAGCTTAAAATGACATAAACTTGATGAATAAACTGACAATTTAAATAACTTAAAGGATAAATGGTGTTCAAACGTACATGGTTCCAAATATCAAACTCATTTTCTCTCACACTGGGTACTTAGAGTATTTACAAGAATTTTGTATCAGTTTTCACACACCCTATTCTAAACACAAACTATTCTATTTATACACAAATAAAGTAACTGCCTAGAATGGAAAAATCATAAATAAATGACAAATGTCAGCCTGCATGCAACTTCTTCTCCTGAACCTTCCATGTGTCCAACTGTCAAAAGGTTACAACCTTTTGAATTTGAATTCCCTTCTTTGGTGACGAAACCTTGTACCTTTTCAATCTGTCGAAGCCTTTTAAAGAAGGAACAACACCTTCAGCATCTGCCAAATACTACTTTTGTCAAACCCTTTTCTGTCGAAACGTCGAAAGACAACCTTATTCCGTCAAACACTTAGCCAACAACAACTTTCCAAACTTATCCTGCCAGAACACTATTTTCCCTTCTGTCGAAGCAATGGAGCTTTTAACCTTGTCAGCAACTCTTGAATTTCTTTTCTTTCATCACTCTTCGACAGAGATGACCTCAAGCTCCAAATTTCAACCTGTCTAAATTATGAGCTTACACAATGATAATGAAATAATGTATTTTGAGTTTTGTTTAACACTTGGTGGGCACACCACAACAAGCTTGTTTTGCAACCTTTTGTAGTGCAATTTTTTTTTAAAGTTACTACCAAATTTGATAGCAACAATTTCAGAAACACCTAGAGTGCACCAAAAATTGCAAAATAGAGTATTTAACATCACACTATTTCTAGTTATGTAGAAAAATAACGAATAGAGAAAAACGAAGAACACATGAATTTGTTTAGGCAGTTCCCCTACTGTCCTTGCTAAGGGTACCTCTGCCCCCAATTCAAAAATTGAATTGGGATATGTATTAAAATTGAAATGTTCTTACAAAGAGAAATTAGAACCGACAAACCAATCGTAATTGTTGTAGAAGCTATGTTTCTCTTTGTCCCTTGATTCAAGATGAATCAAGTCCCTTACATGTGTCGAACAAACCTCCGATTGTTGCTCCTTTCTTGCAAGAATCATTGATTCTTCAAACTTCGAGCACGACCACTTTGAATCGATACGAGTGAACCCACACCTTTCTTCACAATCCTCCGGTTACCGTGATATGGTTGAACAATCTCTTTGATCTTCAAACCTCTTCACTCGGCTGAATTTATGAACCAATGGTGTGTGCAAAACCCCCAAATCACAATGATCTTGGAGGACAAACCCTCAAGGTTTATTCAAGAAAAAACCACAAATCTCTCAACCCAAACTGAATTCGCAATTCCAACGTTTGAACGTTATCACCTTGAATCTTGCACTTTGATCAACAAAAATGATTGTGTGTAGTTGTTGATGAATGCTAGAGAAGATGTAGATGATGAAAGCAAATTATGTATCTATTTCACTTTTCTTTTTTTCAATGAAAAAATAATGCCCCAGCTATTTATAATGTCACATGAGATAAGGAGTCACTTGTAAAATAAAACAGGAGTGAGAATTAAGTGATTTGGCACCTTTGTTCTAGGATGAGTCGACCTAAATAATCTTTGAGTCGACCTAAATAACTTTTTGAGTCGACCTAATTTTGGTCCTCAGTCAGCCTGTTGAGACCCGTATGAGACAATAATTTTGCACCTTGTTTGAGTCGACCTATTCAACCAAATGAGTCGACTCATTGCTCTGAGTTGACCTGTTTTTGTGCCTTTAGTCAACCTGTTGAGACCCGTAGCAATCAAGAATGTTTTTCACTAAATAAGTCGACCTGTTTGCCTTAATGAGTCGACCTGTTTTCCTTGATGAGTCAACTCATTTACCTTGAATCTTTAGAAAATCATATTTTGATGGTTTAAGCTGCCAATTTCTTCTGATTCAATGTATCTCCTAGAGTAACAAAAGTTTTGACATCATTAAAAACACCTATACCTCTTACAAACTCCCCCTTTTTAATGATGGCAAAACTTATGAATATACACCCATAAGTACAAGAGTATCATATACGATAGCATGCTCCCCCTGAATATGTGCCACAAACAAAAGTTCCTTTACTCAATCACATCTCTCCCTTTGACAACATCAAAAATATAAAACAGATTAGATGCAAACAAATAACCGGAGAATTATAAAATCACATACATTGCAATTTAGATCATAAATATACATACACACAATATGAGATAGATGAAAAAGAAATTAAATAACACTCAAAGTCAAAGAAATGGATAATCCAACATACATAGATAAAGTAAAAGAGATCATTGTCATAAGATATGTTATGATAAAATACAAATAACGGGAAAACAACATGCATATGAAAATGAAATGAAATGCAAAATGAACTCAAGGCCTTGGACCCCTTTGTGAAGGATGTCTTTGATGATACATGCTCGGTTGACGATATTGCTCATATATGGTGGTGAAGTGAATGAAGTTGGTGTTGATAGTGTTGGATGAGTTTGCAAGGGCGTCGTGAGAACCATGAATCTCATTGATTTGTGCCAAAGCGTTTGAAGCAAAAGCATCAAAGTTTTCACCATAAGTTTGGAGTTGGGCCTGCATGTTTGTATCTTTCATCTTGAATGGCCATATATGATGCATAGTTGGTGTTTTTCACCCCGATCTTCCATTCCAATTCAGAATACCGTTCAATTTGAGCCTCATAAAAACTTTGTTATTGCATCTGCATGTTATTAAGCATCTCAATAATTCTTGAATTGTTTTCATGAGGATGCGATGGATGCGGTGGAGACGGAGGTGTGAAAGAGGTTGCTTTATGAGTCCACCCAGTGTACTACCATTCACCCCAACCTTGATTCTCATATGGAGCAGAATATTCTGTGAAAGTTCGATGCCAATCATCACTATCCATTTTCTCACTATCATTATCCATTTGTACAACATTTGGTTGATTTTTAGGATTAGGAGCATCTTCATGGTTTGCATTTCCTTCGTCATCCCCTTTATCATCTTTGTCATCAAAAAATCCTGTTCGAACAACATACCTGTATCGTTTTTCTGTAGGATTTCAAATGTGACCCATCAAGCTAAGAGTTTTCTGTTGAAAGAATTGATTGTCGGAGATGGAGGTGAAATGGAGACCCTCTAAAACAATCTCAGCTTTGTTGATAATTGTCTGAATAAGAGATGGATAGGCTAATGCAACATTCTTCTTTTCTTTGAGAGCAAACATCCTACTAGCAAAGTAATAGGGCCAATTCACCTTAACCTTGTGCCTAAGTAGATATTTGAAATGAACCTCTAGTATATCAATTTGAGAGTAACCACCCTTCTTGGGACGAAGGTTCTGAGAAACAATCCAATGGAGAATACGATTAGTAGGATTCACTTTACCCGTTGTGGTGGATGTAGGAAATAACTCACTGTCAATAAGCCCTTCAATAAAAGGTTCCTTGAGCATACCTGTTGCACCCCAAAATTTGCCCTCACCAAGACAAGACATTGTGTACTAAGAGGTTCACAAGGTTCACAAGACATCTCATGAGGTTCACAAGGTTCACAATTAGTCAGAAAGTTTGGCAATTCCCTCAGACAATGCATCCTCCTAAGCAAGGCATCCTAAACTAGGGTTTTGACTTTCATCAGGCTAAATGGACTTCCAAGACTTCAAGTGAGCTTCATAGCATCCTATATGTGTGCAAGAATCCCCATGTCAAGTTTCAAGACTTTTCCCAAAGGTTTGCTCAGTCAGATGACCAGATAGGCTAAAATCAGTCAAAGTAGTTAAAAAGTCAAACTGAGGTCAACTGTGGTTAAACCAAAGTCAAAATTCATGATATTTTGCCAATATAAGTATATGAAGTAAAATTCATCATTTGATCAAGGGTTGATCATGATTCATCAAGGAGATTTCAGATCATCAAGAATCAGGAGTTTCTAAATTAGGGTTTTCACAGGAAAAGTCAACTGAACTTTGACCAGCCATAACTTTCACATGCTTCATCAATTTTTTCCATCCAAAGCTCATTTTGAAGGAAATTTAATTATCTACAACTTTGTGTCTCACAAAAATGCTTCATTTGGAAGGTATGAGCTAAGACATTATAGGTCCTTTTAAAAGTCAACAAAAAGTCAACAACTTCCAAAGAGCATAACTTGAGATTGGTGAAAGATATGGACATTAGACCAAAGAGGTTGGTTAGAGGACTCTTTAAGCTTTCCAAAATGTCCAAGAACACCTTCATAGCATTAAAATTGAGGGATTTGTGCCCTTGCAAAGTTTGGAAATTTTTGAGAGGTTTATGAAGCAAATGGGGTCTTAAAACCATAATTTACCAAATGGGCTTGCTTTTTTATGATCCAAACACTTCCATGACATCATGCACGAATTAAAATTTATTTATTCATATTTTTATTCATTTTATTTTATTTATTATGATTTTTTTATATTAAAAATCATTTTAAATCAAAATAAAATATAAAAGTGTGAATATTTGATTTGATTTTGGTTCTAGAAAGTCTTAATGATCATTTAGAGGTGATTGAAACTACACAAAATCAGATCATTCAAAAATAGTAAGGATATATCAAGATTTTTCAATTTTTGGAAGCTTATCTTTTTCAATCTTTAACTATCCAAAAGTCCAAAGTGAAGATTAATTTTTTGACCTAATTTTGTTCTATCATATATATATACAACATCAAGCAATGCAGAAGACACGAAAATTCTGCCTCTAGAACACTAAACCAATTTCGAATTTTCAAGGAAAACGCAAAACCCAAATTCAAGCATTCAAGCCATTCCAAAGACTTTTGAAGGTTTCAATGTGTTCCTGGAAGATCATTGAATGTTTCTGAACCATAAAAACATCCATTCATATACACAAATGCCATAACCGATTCATCATATTCTTGTTTTTTTTTAATTTTCTATTTCATAGATTCATGTAATATAAATTGTTTTTGATCATTGATGCTTGTTTATGAAGGTTCCTGGAACGTTTCTATGTGTTTGGATTGAGCTTTCATTGCAGGTTGAAGGATTCACCATAGTTAGGGTTTCGGCCTCTCATTTAGGGTTTCATGATAAACCAAATATAAATTACTTTTAAGAACATAGGAAGATCGTATGAGTCATAAGGATCACATTGCACTAATTAATTTGAAGAAATTTTACTGTTTGATTGTTGTTTGAGTTTCGTAGGTCATGAATATGGAAGAACATGCAAGAAAATTCGCAGGAAATATTGAAGGAGAATTCGCAGGAAACCTGGGGAAGAAGATGAAGTCTTTGGCGCGAAATCTGACTTTTGAAATTATGTTTGTTTTATTATATTTTGTTGTTATATATATTTCAGATATGATGCTTGGCTCAGCTGGTAAGGGATGCGCGTGTGCATAGCAAGGTCAAGGGTTCGAACCCTATCAAGACCATTTTTTTTTGGGAAAAATTCTTAAAAGCTATTTTACATATATTATGCACTCTTCTCCCTCAAACAACAAGGCGCGCGCCTTGTCCCAGTGGCTAGGACTTATCAGGTATTAGGGGAGGTCCTGGGTTCAAATCCAGGCCTCCCCTATTTCTTTTATTTATTTTTCTTTGTTTTGTTTTCTTTTTATTTTATTAATCATATAATTATATTAATTAAGTTTTCATAATTAAAACCTTAATCCTATTGTTTCTTACTAATCCTAATTAACTTATTTTTTCTAAAAAAATTTCCAATTAATTAATTAATTTTCTCAAGAAAATTAAATTATTGTTTATATTTATTAATATATATATATATATATATATATATATATATATATATATATATATATATATATATATATATATATATATATATATATTCTTGTATATAAATTCTTTAATAATTAAAACCCTAATCTCGATTCTTTTCATTAACTAACCCTGATTTATTCTTAATCCTGATTTTTCTTATTTTGACTAACCCTAATTCTTTCTAAGTCCTATGCTATTATTAATTTCTTTTATTGCTTATTATCCTTTATATATTTATTATTTATATTATAATGTAATTGCGAAAGCCTTGTAATAGTCGTGGGTTTATTATCGTTGTTATTTTATTGTTTATAAATATTATTGCCATGGTTAGTAACTATAGGGAGTGATAACATGTTTGTGATTTAAAAATTAATTTAGAATGACTTACTTAATAAGATAAATATATGAATATGAACACTCACACACGTAAGTCGATCTTTGATCGCCATCTCACACTTTCTAGGGTTACTCCTCATGTTGCCTACTTCTAAAGGTCAAGTAAGGTGTCTTAAAGCAAAGTCCCTTCACTAATATCATCAAGTCCCTTTAAGATTATAAGATCAAGTCCCTTCGATGTTTCCTACGGTAAATGATCTTGTCCCTTCGAAATAAAAAGATGATAAGTCCCTACGAATTGCTAAAGACACCTTACAGTTGCCTAAATACAGATGTCCCTTCACATGTCCCTTAACACATCCAAGGTAATGACTACCTATTCCTTAATAATAGGGATAGTCTTACCATTGAAAGAACATATAAGAACAGTAAAGACTTAGCATATGGTAGGTTCCTCTTAAGTACTTGCTCACTTTTCTTC
Organism: Lathyrus aphaca; assembly: GCA_963966055.1. Taxonomy (NCBI): domain Eukaryota; kingdom Viridiplantae; phylum Streptophyta; class Magnoliopsida; order Fabales; family Fabaceae; genus Lathyrus; species Lathyrus aphaca. The sequence continues at coordinate 423,834,582 of OZ014521.1, forward strand.
AAAATACTTCATTACACTTCACATTTCAAACAAATTTTCAAAACAAAGTCTTTATATACATCCATACGAGGATCATTATAAAGTACTTAGAAAATTTTTAATCACACAATACACCTTTCTCAAAACAGTTTAAAGTGAGCTAAGTAACTAAGAGCCCATGGATAACCATGGATATAAAGGGTGCTAACACCTTCCCTTTGTATAACCTACCCCCCGAACTCAAATTTTTTTTAAGGTCTTTCCTGTTCTTTTATGCCCTTTTCTTTTGGATAAAATAAAAGTCGGTGGCGACTCTTGCTATCCGCAACATTTAACTAAAGTCAGTTCTCCCACCGTGTTACAGAACTGGCGACTCTGCTGGGGAAAAAGATAAAAGAGGGGTACCCTTAGGAATTAGATCACTTTAAACTTGTTTGCTTTGTTTGCTTTACTTTACTTGTTGGGTGCTCTTATGTGTGAAAGATCCTAACCCGGATCTAGTGTACCTTAGGTAAATGGCAATAGACAAGGGAAACTATACGGCGTATACCGATATGGTTGATCTGGTGGCCATAGTTAGTGTGACTTCTTGGTTGGTGCTTATGTTCCTTAAGTAAAGTTGAGGATAATATGAGGCTGCCATATGTTGTCAATACACTAACTGACTTTTAGAACCCTAGTCATCCCATCTTGGCCTTTAGAAAAGTAGTGAGATAACCGGCTTTGGTGAAGACTGAAGTTGGTTGATACTCGATACTACACTCATTGAGATTCTAAACTTGGAGGGTTTTGGTTGGCAAGTAAGTTGCCTACTGAACAACCACCCTTGTGAAGGATCAATGATATTCAGATCCCTTAGAACCTGGTTACTTTATAGTACAAGATGAACCAACTAAACTTCAGGGGAGGGTACTTACCTTTAAACCTCATGCAAGCCTTCAAACCTAGGGCTATTGTGTGACTTGTTTGTGTGTGCCACATGTTTGTGATTGATCATAACATCATAGCATCATCATGCATTATAAGCATATCATTTTCACTAACCATTTCAAGGACCAAAGGATTTATCTTTGTTCTTTGTTGCAGGTCATGGCTTCTGCTCGTAGGAATACTATCCAGATCAACTTTGTAGGGACACCTCCTAAGCTTAAGGAATTGGTCTCTCAAGTTTCTGAAAATTCCCAATTTATCAAGAGGTATGGTCACCTATTGGATCTAGTCACTTCAGGGTTCAATGAAGATATGATGAGTATTCTGTTTCAGTTCTTTGATCCTAAACATCATTGCTTCACATTTTCCGATTATCAGCTGGTTCCTACAATGGAAGAGTTCTCCAAGCTTCTGGGTGTACCTATCCTTGATCAGAAACCTTCCACAGGCTTAGAGAAAGAGCCTAAACCTGAAGTCATTGCTGCAGCCCTACATCTAAAGAAATCAGACATTATCCTAGAAACAAGAAGTGGAGTTAAGGGTATCCTTGCCAAGGTATTGATGGAGAAAGCTCAAGTGTTCCTGAAGGCTATGAGTTATGATGCTTTTGAGGAGATCCTAGCCCTATGAATCTATGGCTTAGTGTTTTTCCCAAATCCAGACCAGTTCATAGACGTACACGCCATCAACATATTTCTGACTCGCAATCCAGTGCCTACATTGCTTGGATATCTTACACTCTCTTCATACCCGTACTACAAAGGCACAAGGAACTCTGATGTGCTGCATACCTTTGCTATCTAGGTGGTTTATTTCTCACCTTCCTCGATCAATGATGAAGAATGAACAAGGGTTCAGGTGGTCTAAAAGGATCATGTCACTTTCTCATTTAGATATTCATTGGTGCTCTAGATCTATGGAGAATGTTACTATCATTGACCGTTGTGGGGAGTTCCCTTATGTGCCACTCCTTGGCATAAGAGGGGGCATTACCTACAATCCTTCTTTAGCTCTACGTCAGTTTGGTTACGCTCGGAGTGATGGTCCTCATGACATGCTTATTCAGGGTATTGTGTTCGACTATGACAATGATCTGCAAGGTTACCATCAAAGGTTTATACGAGCATGGGGTAAAGTGAACAAGGTTGACAGCAAGACTCTAGAACCCAAGTACACCATTCCTATGGAACCTTATCTCAGATGGGTGCGATCTCGTGCTCAGACTCTTATGATGCCATATCCTGCCATCCTTCCAGTTACCATGGAGCCTGTTGCTGAAGGAGATACGTCTTATGTCATTCTTCACCCAGACATGCCCACTGACATGGAGGAGTTACAAAGGTCCTGGATCCAGTTGAAGGAGCAAAGAGATACTTTTGAGACTCATTACAAAGCAAGTCAAGAAAGAATCCTGGAGCTAACAAAACAACTTCACGAGGAGCGGAATCTCAACTCATACCTCAACACAAAGAGGAAACGTCCATGGGAGACTTAAAACCCCATTCTTTGTATTCATTTCATTTTTATTGTAAGCCCAAAGGGCAAACAAATTTATTGGTTACTAATAAAAGTTTACCTTTTTTATTGTTTAAACAAATTTAAATCCTGCGGTCCTTGAAAACATTGCATATGCATTTACATACCATATCATTGCATCACAGGTTTCTTATGTACATGTATCTTATCTTCTCGCTGTTTATTTTATCAGAAATGGCTCTTGAACAGACTGTTAAAGATCTCCAGGCTCATAATTCACAATTCCAAGAGTTGATTCTGAACTTGTCCAAGGGACAAGATGAGTTGAAGACACTGCTGGCTAAGAAGAATAAGAAGACTAGAAGATCAGGAGGCCTTATTAATCTGGGAAGAAGGTTCAGAGGTCCTGTCAAGACCAAGGAACAGGTTGAGGATTCTGAGTCTGAAAATTCTGAGAAAGAGGGAGGTAGTCTCCATGATACTGTGGGAGATTTTGATTCTGAAGCAAATTATTATCATGATCCTAATGAAGATAAGTACAATATGCTGGTAGATAGAATGAATGCCATGGAGTTACAAAAATCTTTTGGGCTTGATTTTGAGGATCTGAGCTTAATATCTGGAGTGGTTATACCTATTGGTTTCAAGGTTCCTGCTTTTGTGGTGTATGATGGTGTCTCATGTCCCAAGCTGCATCTAAGGTCCTATGTCCGGAGGATTCAACCACATACTGCCGACAAGAAGTTATGGATTCATTTCTTTCAAGAGAGCTTGTCTGGAGCTCAGTTGGAATGGTATTACCAACTGGAAAGTGTTAATATTCGTGATTGGAATGATCTTGCTGAGGCCTTCTATAGGCAATACCAATATAATGCTGATTTAGCACCTACTCGCATGCAGCTCCAAAGCATGTCAATGGGTGCTAAGGAGAATTTCAAAGAGTATGCCCAAAAATGGAGAGACCTGGCTGGCAGAGTTCAACCTCCTCTGACTGACAGGGAGCTACTGGATATGTTTATGAGTATGCTGAATGGTCCTTTCTATAGTCACCTCATTGGAAGCTCATCATCTGGTTTCACCGAGCTGATAATGACTGGAGAACGTGTGGAGAGTGGTATAAGAAGTGGTAAGATACAGGTGGGTTCCTCTTCATCAAGCACTGCAAAGAAGCCCCCTAGTGGGAAGAAGGAGTCTAATGTTGTGTATGGTCAACCTAGTCGTAACAGAAGTCACCAATCTGTGGGAGCAGTCCACATTTCCAATCCTACTCCTGCAACACCAGAGCTACCACAAAACAATCAACAAAAACATAGAAGACAATTTACCAAGATCAACATGTCACTGGCCCAAGCCTTGCAACACATGTTGAAAGGGGAACTCATTACTTTGAAGGACCCTCCTCAGAATCCTAATACTTCCTCTCATCGATACAATCCTAATGCACGATGTGCCTATCATTCTAATTGTCCGGGACATGATACCAACAACTGCTGGATATTGAAAAAAAAGATTCAAGATATGATTGAAGCTGGAGAGATTGAATTTGACCCTCCTGGGACTCCAAATGTGATTACTGCTCCGATGCCCAATCATGAGAAGACTGTTAATGATGTTGATGAAGTTTCATATGTTTCCTCAGTAACAGATGTGACTACTCACTTATCTATTATCAAGAAGAAGTTGGTACAGGCTGGATTCTTTCCAGGTTGCAACGAAGACTGTTTTTATTGTGCTTACAAACCTGATAGCTACTGGAAGTTGAAGGATGGTATTCAATGCCTCATGGACAATTACACTATATTGTTTGAGAGGACACCTTCTGTGGAAAGTATGTGTGAACATCTAACTCGAGGTACGAAGGTTGAAGATGTGGATATGGTTGATAAAGTGCCAGTGAAGATTACCTCCAAAGGCCCTGTGAAGATCACTTCCAAAGGACCTATCAAGATTACTGCTGAAGCCCTGGTAAAGACTGTTGCTGAAGTTAGAGTGCCTCCCATGATTATTACCACTCCTGGTCCTATTCCCTATACTTCTGATAAAGCTATACCTTGGAATTACAGTTTTGATGTTTATATCCATGGTGTTAAGCAGGAACCTTTGACTGATACACCTGCTACTAATGATAACCTTGATGTTGATAATATTGCTGGATCTAGTAAGAACACTAGAAGTGGAAGAATCTTCTCTCCTCCGGCTACCTCCAAGAGTGCAGTTACTCCAACTACTACCTCCACTTATGAACCAAGTACTGAGGCTCGGGGCAAAGGTCCCGTGGTTGAACCTGTGTAAGCTGAGGCACCGACTGCTGAAAATCGTTCTAAACAGATGGAAGAAGTGTTGAAGATCATTCGCAAGAGTGATTATGATATTGTTGACCAGTTGGGGCATACTCCCTCCAAAATTTCCATGTTATCGTTGTTGCTGTGTTCTGAGGCTCATGTTAAAGCCTTAATCAAGTTCTTGAAGACTGCCCATGAAATTCTGTGATCAGGTATGAGATGTCCTAAGAGATGTCCCAACACTTGAAAGGACACTTGACAAATTTAACCAAAACTTAAATAGCAAGAAAAGTAAACAACACAGAAGTTTGTTAACCCAGTTCAGTGTATAACCACACCTACATCTGGAGGCTACCAAGCCAGGAGGAAATCCACTATAAGTATTATTAATTCTAGACTTAAACCACCCTGTTTAATCTATCACTTAATAACTACCCAATGCAATTTCTACCTAAGACACACCTTAGATAAGAGTACCCTACTCACTCCCCCTCAATCACACAGTGATCAAGTTTACAAGTTTAATGAAATTGAAGACATTCTTCAAACAATACAGCTTGATCTTACTTCACAGTTTCAATCAAGTCACAAATGCACTTTTGCTTAAAAGCTCATAAAGTGGTACAATAAAATAACCTGCTATTAAAAACACTAGACACCCTATTTGGTCTTCTTAAATTCGTGCTCAATTCTATGAGTTTCTGTTGATTAAATAGGTATCTGAATTTTGGGCTTTCTGTAGAGTGATCCAGCCCTAATGCGCAGCAGCTTCCACCTTGAATTTAGGGTTTGTTACCTCCTAGATTCTAGGTGATTTAGGTCTTCTGTTTTAATCTGAATCTTCAATATAAAACTCCCTACAGATGCGCCTTGTTCTGTTTTTATCCATCATTAATTAATTCCAGATAACTCTCCTTAAATATCTCTGATCTGTTAATCAATAATTAATTCTGGTAGCAGGTCTGAGATGTCTCAACATCTGTTGGGACATCCTGAAAAACTGAACTTAAGTTATTTACACAATGTCCCAACATTTGATGAGACATCCTGAAATAAGTTCATATACTCTGTTTGATAATGTCCCAACATTTGATAGGACATTCTGAACTGAATTCAATAATTCTTGTTGGTCAAAAATTCTGCCAATTCAAGACATCTACAAACTCCCCCTTTGGCTAATTTTTGGCTAACATCTTTTCTGGTTTTCAGAGTGCAGCAGAAGTTCCTTTTATCAGAGTATAGCATTACTTTTCTGTTGATTCTTATTTGAGATTACTCCCCCTCAAACATATATGTATCCAGTCTTGTTGCAACAGAAAAAACTTATTCAGTTCAGAAGCAAACAAACAGAATTTTTCATTCATAATTAAACAGCAATACAATTTGTTGTTGTTCTCCCCCTTGGTAGACACAAAATTTAGAGCCAAAGACACTATTTCAGAAATACATTGCTGTCATTACATTTGCCTCACATACAATGATCACTCAGATTCATCACTCTCAGTTTCTTCATCAGCTTCTGTTTCTTCATCAGCTTCACTGTCTTCATCAGAGGCAGCTTTCTGATCTTCTTCACTCTCCAGCCTTTGAATGATTTCTTCAAGTTTCAGCTTTCTTGCTTCAAGTTCTTTGCATGTGCTTTTAAGCTCAGCAATTAGGGCCTTCTTGGAGATTGGAGTCTTAGCAGTTGAAGAACCTGCAGATGTCCTAGAAGGTGCTTCAACATCTGCAGCATGATGACTGAGGAATAACTTGTAGTGAAAAGCCAGGGGGATTTCTCTTTTGCATGCTGTATCCTTGTCAGTGAGAATTCCAGGGTATTGATTGAGCATTATACCACACAGCAATGATGGAAAAGCTATTGGAAGCTTTGTTGCAGAAGAGATGGCATGCTTCATAGTCTGATCAAAAATGTAAGCTCCATAGTCCATCTTGGTTTAAGTTCCCACAGCATAGATAAACCTGGCCAGACCAGTGGAGATTGAAGAAGTGTGGTTGGTAGGCACCCAGTTAGCTGTACCAATCCTGTTCAGCATGGCATATTTTCTGGTAAGCATGCTCACTGAGAGCTTTCCCTTCACAGGCCATGCCTTGACCTGGTTTGCAGTGATCACTTTACAGACTTGATTATCTGTCTTACCTAGCTCATTTGGTCCATCTGTTTCTCTTCCTAGATACTGATTGATGATTTGAGGAGAAAACTCTACACATTTACCTCTAACAAAAAAATTTCTAAACTCAGAGGACTTACCATTTGAACAATCCTCCTGAAGATTCACAATGAACTCTTTGACACGAAGTTCATAGCAGGGAGAGAGATCTGAGACTGTTTTGAATAGTCCTGCAGCAGAGATAAGGTCAATCAGTTCTGTGCACTCAAGTGCATTGCTGCTCAGTTCTCTTTCTAGAGCAACCCTTCTTTGGTACACATATTTCCATCTGTTAACACTGGAGACATGATGGAATGATATGTTGTCCAAGGGAGCTTCTGGAACAGCAGTTGAAGCTCTAGATGGTGCTGGTTTCTTCTTGGGAGGAGATGTTGGGACATCTGATTCAACATCTGAATCTGATGGTGTGGCAGCTTTTCTCTTCTGGGTTTGGACTTTACTCCATGGTTTTGTTGGACCAAAGGTAGCTTTAGCCTTGCCTTTCTTTGGAGTAGCCTTCTTCTTCTCAGGAATTTCAGCTTCAGCTTGCATCTTTCCTTTCCTGGACCTGAGCCTTTTGGCTATGCTGGGTTTAACAGAGGCTATGATCTCTGCATCAGAGTCCTGCTCCAGGTTCACCACTGGAGGAGATTGAGCAGTCTCCTCTTCAGCTTGTTGATCAGCAGGGATTTGATCTTCATTTGAGTCTTTGATTTGATCCTCAGAGACTTCTTCATCATTTTCATTTGAGGCCTTATTCTGGTCCTCAGTTTGTTCCAAATCAGCATCAGATGAGTTCTTTTTCTCATCTTCAGATGTTCCAACATCTATTGGGACATCTTGTTCTGCAGGAGTGTCCTCTGCAGCTTGAGCTTGTTCTTCTTGAGGTGCAGGCATGGTGTTCAAAGGAACAGAGATCCCACTCACCACTCTTTGTTCAAAGAGGATTTGGTTGACAATCTCCTTGATGGAATCATCCACATATTTTGAAGATTTAGGGGGCATGTTAGCAGGAGAGGGAATGCCTTTGGCTTTGCTGCGAACTTGATCTTTACCTCTCTTTGGAGTTCTTGCCTTTTTAGTGTGAGAAGCGCTTCCCCTGAGTTCGTCCAATGGGGTTGATTGCATTGGTACTACAGAGATGGGAGTGGCATGAACTACGTCTTCCTTGTTGAGAACTTCTTCAGTTGTGTTAGGGTTTTGAGACATTGTTGAGGAAGATGGATGAAAAGCTTTAGGGTTTATGATTTCTGAAGAATAGCTAGTTAATGTGATTCGCTTGTGATAGTATGATGGGAATCTTGATAGCTGATTATAAACAGTTACTAAATAAGTAGCCGTTACAGTGCAAATGATTAGAGATGGAATTCCCAAGGATCTTGTCCAAACTGTTTTTGCCATCTGGAACTTATGCCATACAATGTCATATGACATGTTGGCACATCTCATTAACTGCTAAATATCACATAAACAGATTCCAAGTTTGCCCCTTAAGTTCTCAAATTGTGTAGCATCCAATGCTTTGGTAAAGATATCAGCTAACTGCAGATTTGTAGCTACATGCTCCAATGAAATCACCTTTTCTTCTACAAGATCTCTGATGAAATTATGTCTGATATCAATATGCTTGGTCCTGCTATGTTGGATAGGATTCTTTGATATGTTGATTGCACTTAAGTTGTCACAGTACAATGTCATGACATCCTGTGGGACATTGTACTCAGTGAGCATTTGCTTCATCCAAACCAACTGAGAACAACTGCTTCCAGCTGCTATATATTCAGCTTCAGCTGTAGATAAGGATACACAATTCTGTTTCTTACTGAACCAAGAAATCAAATTGTTTCCTAGAAAGAAGCATCCTCCTGAAGTGCTTTTTCTGTCATCAGCACTTCCAGCCCAATCAGCATCACAGAAGCCAGTGAGAATTGGTTTGCAACCATGAAAGTACATTATGCCATAGTCACAAGTACCATTAACATATTTAAGGATTCTCTTGACTTGATTGAGATGACTGACTTTTGGATCAGCTTGATATCTTGCACAAACTCCTACTGCAAATGCTATGTCTGGTCTGTTAGCAGTCAAGTATAACAAGCTTCCAATCATGCTTCTGTATAAGCTTTGATCTACATTCTCACCCTTTTCATCTTTAGTCAGCTTTAAATGTGTGGGGGCAGGAGTTCTCTTGTGAGCAGCATTTTCCATTCCAAATTTCTTGACTATGTTCTTGGAATACTTGCTTTGTGAGATGAACATTGAGTCTTCCATTTGCTTTATTTGCAGACCAAGAAAGTAGGTTAACTCTCCTACTAGGCTCATTTCAAATTCAGATTCCATCTGCTTGACAAAATGTTTGACCATCCTGTCAGACATCCCACCAAAGACAATGTCATCAACATATATTTGTGCAATCATGACATTTCCTTCTTCATCTTTAACAAACAGGGTTTTATCAATCCCACCTTTTCTGTATCCTTGCTTGATAAGAAATGTGGTCAGTCTTTCATACCATGCCCTTGGAGCTTGCTTCAAACCATAAAGTGCCTTCTTTAGTTTGTATACATGATTTGGATAGCTTGGATCAACAAATCCTTTAGGCTGTTCTACATATACTTCTTCATTAAGGTAGCCATTTAAAAAGGCACTTTTCACATCCATTTGAAATAGCTTGAACTTCAAGATACAAGCAATTCCCAACAGCAATCTGATTGATTCAAGCCTTGCTACTGGTGCAAAGGTTTCATCAAAGTCTACCCCTTCAATTTGAGTGTATCCTTGAGCTACAAGTCTAGCTTTGTTCTTTGTAACAACTCCTTGTTCATTAGATTTGTTCTTATACACCCATTTTGTTCCAATCACATTTATGTCATCAGGTCTAGGAACAAGATTCCACACTTCATTCCTTGTGAATTGACCTAATTCCTCTTGCATAGCACAAATCCAGTATTCATCAGTGAGGGCTTCCTTGATGTTTTTAGGTTCTATTTTGGAAACAAAACAAGAACCTGAAATCACTTCTCTTGATCTAGTGCTCACACCTCTGTTGGGATCACCAATTATCAAATCTTTGGGATGATCCTTCTGTATTCTGATGGAGGGAGGTTTGCTGGATTCTTCTGTCCTTGTATCAGTTTGAGTGAAGTTATATTGATCATTCTTTTCTTCAGCTTCAATTTTGATATCAACAGATGTTCCAACATCCTCTGGGACATCTGTAGGAGAATCATCAATTATCACATTAATGGACTCCATGATAACCTTGGTTCTAGAATTAAATACTCTATATGCTCTGCTGTTTATAGAGTATCCAAGGAAAATCCCTTCATCACTTTTAGGATCCATTTTTCTCCTTTGCTCCCTATCTGCTAGAATATAACAGTTACTTCCAAACACATGAAAGTACTTCACAGTGGGTTTTCTGCCCTTCCAAACTTCATATATTGTGGACAAGGTTCCTTTCCTTAAAGTAACTCTGTTATGGATGTAGCAGGCAGTGTTCATAGCTTCAGCCCAGAAGTACAGAGGTAACTTTTTAGCATGGATCATAGCTCTTGCAGATTCTTGAATAGTTCTATTCTTCCTCTCAACAATCCCATTCTGTTGAGGAGTGATTGGTGAAGAATATTCATGATTGATTCCTTCTGAAGAACAGAAATCTAAGAACTTTTGATTCTCAAATTCTTTTCCATGATCACTTCTAATTCTGATCACACAGCTGGATTTTTCCCTTTGTAATCTTTGACATAATTCTTTGAATACATCAAATACATCAGACTTTTCTTTGATGAAATTTATCCATGTATATCTTGAAAAGTCATCAACCACCACATAAGCATACCTCTTACCACCCAGGCTTTCAACCTGCATAGGTCCCATAAGATCCATATGTAAAAGCTCCAAAACTTTGGAAGTTGTCAGATGTTGGAGCTTTGGATGGGACATCTTGGTTTGCTTGCCTATTTGACATTCACCACATATTTTGCCATCATCAATCTTCAGTTTAGGAATACCTCTTACAGCATCCATAGATATGATCTTCTTTATGCCTCTGAAATGAAGATGACCTAGTCTTTGGTGCCATAGTTTCACTTCTTCTTCTTTAGCTAGAGAGCAAGTTGAAGTGAGACTGAAGTCTAGTGGCTCCCACATGTAACAGTTGTCTTTAGACCTAGCTCCTTTCATGGCAACTTCTTGTTCTTTGTTAGTCACTATGCATTCAGTTTTTGTAAAGTTTACACTGTATCCTTTATCACATAATTGACTTATACTGATCAGGTTAGCAGTTAAACCTTTAACTAACAACACATCATCTAGTCTTGGAACATCTTGACAGTCCAAGGTCCCAACTCCTTTGATTTCTCCTTTAGCTCCATCTCCAAAGGTTACATACCTGGATGAATGTGACTTTAAGTTCACTAGCAAGTTCTTCAATCCAGTCATGTGTCTTGAACATCCACTGTCAAAGTACCAGTCTTCTTTAGCTGATACTCTTAGTGATGTATGTGCTATATATGCAACATTTTTCCTTGCCCATTTGAGTTGAGATTTCTTTTGATGCCTCTGCCCTGTGTGTTGTTCATCATTAGTTCTCCAAGATTGATTGTTGATCTTGTTCTTGGGTATGTGACTTTGATCAGTTTGAATCCTGGCTTTTGGTCTCCACACTTTCTTGATGACCTCTGTCTTTTGCTTAGGAGATTGCTGATTTCTTTGATGTCTATGCAGCACTTTCTTGGTACCTTTTACTTTCTGCTTGGAAGGTTGCTGATACATCTGATTTGGATATCCATGTAGCTTATAACAGTGAGGTTTGATATGCCCAAATCTTCCACAGTGATGGCATCTCCATCTTTGATACTTCTTCTTCATTTTGTTCTTTCCAGAATGTTGAGACATCTGTTGGAACATTATGTTTGTCTTTGTGTTCTGATGTTGAAGCATCTGTTGGGACATCTTGTTTGACTGTGTAGTTTTTGATGTAGTTTTGCTAGAGCTGGCTTCATCTCTGTTATATCCCAGTCCACTTTTGTCCCCTGAATGCTTATTATTGCTGAGAATAACATCCAGTGTATTTGAGCTGCTGTTCAACATTCTAACAGATTTGGACATATGTTCCATCTTAGAGTTGAGAAGAGTTACTTCACTTTTCAAGTTATCAATGATTACTTGATCACTTGCTTTTTCATCTTCTAATGCCTCATTCTGCTTCTTTAGCTTTATAACCTCACTGCATATTTCAGTGCTTCTTTTGTATAGATCTTTGAAAGCTTGCTCAAGATCTGCATAAGTAAGCTCTCCATCACTGGAATCACTATCAGACTCACACAGTCCAGTTAAAGCAGTGATATGCTTAGCTGATTCTTCTTCTGAATCACCTCCTGAGTCTTCATCAGACCAGGTTACAGATAGTCCTTTCTTTTGCCTTTTTAAGTAGGTAGGACATTCCTTCTTGATGTGTCCATATCCTTCACATCCATGGCATTTGATTCGTTTTTCTTGACTGGTCTTTTCAGCAAGATTTGATCTTCTGTTAGCATCATAAGTTCTCTTGTTTTCAGAAGAGTTTGTGTATCTTCCACTGGAATTGGATTTGCCTTCCATACCTCTGAGAATTTGTTTGAATTGTCTTCCAAGCATAGCAATGTTGTCTGACAAGCTTTTATCATTTTCTGGTTCATTATCTTCTTCTTCATCAGTATTTGACACCAATGCTATGCTTTTGTTCTTTTTAACATTTGTGTCATTCATTCCCATCTCAAAAGTTTGAAGAGAACCAATGAGTTCTTCAACTTTCATGGAGCATATGTCTTGAGCTTCTTCTATTGCTGTGACTTTCATGTCAAATCTTTTTGGAAAAGATCTGAGAATCTTTCTTACAAGCTTTTCATCAGTCATCTTTTCTCCCAAAGCTCCAGAAGTATTGGCTATATCCAAGATGTTCATGTAGAACTCATGAATTGATTCATCTTCCTTCATTCTCAAGTTTTCAAACTTGGTGGTGAGAAGTTGAAGTCTTGACATTTTTACTTTTGATGTTCCTTCATGAGCTGTTTTGAGAGTGTCCCAAACATCTTTGGCCAGCTCACAATGATGCACCAGTCTGAAAATGTTCCTATCAATGCCATTGAATAAAGCATTTAAGGCTTTTGAGTTGCCTAGTGCTGAATCTTCTTCCTCCTTACTCCATTCTTCTTCAGGTTTCAGCACTTTTGATCCATCTTTGGTGTCTTGGACAGGATGATCCCATCCAACATTTACTGCTCTCCATGCCCTGTTGTCAAATGATCTTAAGAATGCAATCATTCTTGGCTTCCAGTAGTCATAATTAGATCCATCCAGTATAGGTGGTCTATTTACTGACCCTATATCTCTGTCCATGTTATAGAATTTGTTTTCCCTAGATCTCACCCAGTATAAACAGGCAGGGTGCCTGCTCTGATGCCAATTGAAATTCTGTGAGCAGGTATGAGATGTCCTAAGAGATGTCCCAACACTTGATAGGACACTTGACAAATTTAACCAAAACTTAAATAGAAAGAAAAGTAAACAACACAGAAGTTTGTTAACCCAGTTCAGTGTATAACCACACCTACATCTGGAGGCTACCAAGCCAGGAGGAAATCCACTATAAGTATTATTAATTCTAGACTTAAACCACCCTGTTTAATCTATCACTTAATAACTACCCAATGCAATTTCTACCTAAGACACACCTTAGATAAGAGTACCCTACTCACTCCCCCTCAATCACACAGTGATCAAGTTTACAAGTTTAATGAAATTGAAGACATTCTTCAAACAATACAGCTTGATCTTACTTCACAGTTTCAATCAAGTCACAAATGCACTTTTGCTTAAAAGCTCATAAAGTGGTACAATAAAATAACCTGCTATTAAAAACACTAGACACCCTATTTGGTCTTCTTAAATTCGTGCTCAATTCTATGAGTTTCTGTTGATTAAACAGGTATCTGAATTTTGGGCTTTCTGTAGAGTGATCCAGCCCTAATGCGCAGCAGCTTCCACCTTGAATTTAGGGTTTGTTACCTCCTAGATTCTAGGTGATTTAGGTCTTCTGTTTTAATCTGAATCTTCAATATAAAACTCCCTACAGATGCGCCTTGTTCTGTTTTTATCCATCATTAATTAATTCCAGATAACTCTCCTTAAATATCTCTGATCTGTTAATCAATAATTAATTCTGGTAGCAGGTCTGAGATGTCTCAACATCTGTTGGGACATCCTGAAAAATTGAACTTAAGTTATTTACACAATGTCCCAACATCTGATGAGACATCCTGAAATAAGTTCATATACTCTGTTTGATAATGTCCCAACATTTGATAGGACATTCTAAACTGAATTCAATAATTCTTGTTGGTCAAAAATTCTGCCAATTCAAGACATCTACAGCCCATGTACCAAATGAGATTTCTGTAGATCAATTTGAGAATTGTGTTGCACATTTGACTTATGATAACGGGTTAGGCTTTTCTGATGCTGACTTGACCCCTGCCAAGAGAAACCATAACAGAGCTTTGCATATCTCCATTGAATGTAGGGGCACTACCTTGTCTCATGTGTTGATAGACAATGGCTCTTCATTAAATGTACTTCCCAAAGAGGTTCTGAATAAGCTCAGTCCTGAAGATGCTGTGTTAAGACCAAGTAATATAGTGGTGAGGGCCTTTGATGGTTCAAGAAGAGTGGTGCATGGAGAAATAGATCTCCCGATCAAAGTAGGCTCTCAAGTATTCAATTCTACCTTCTATGTAATGGATATTTGTCCTGCGTACTCCTGTTTTCTTGGGCGCCCCTGGATCCACGGGGCAGGTGATGTGACCTCCAATCTACATCAGAAGTTGAGATATCCAGTGAAGGGAAAGATCGTCACTATTTATGGAGAGGAAGAATACATGGTCAGTCATGTGAATACATTTAAGTATGTTGAAGTGGAAGGTGAATATGTTGAGACTCCTTGCCAGACATTTGAAGTAGTTCCTTGGGTCGTTCCTACTACTGAAGCTCCTCCTGTTGTTAAAAGAGTTCCTGTAGTTACCAGAGTACCTCCTACAATGGCCTCCCTCAAAGATGCTAGAGCTGTGGTTGAAGAAGGTAGTTGTACTATTTGGGGTCAGCTTCCTGACATTCCTTACAAGTCTGACAAGTTTGGTTTGGGTTTCACTGCAGAGTCCCAGAAGGCTGTTCGTCGTGCTTGTGCTGTTCGTATCACCAATCAAGGGGTCATGAGGGATCAAATCAATACTATGGGTGACTATAGTGAAGACTACAACTTGGATGATTGGATCTTTCCTACCATGGGTGATGGACTCAACAACTGGAAGACCGAAGACGTTATTCCTATCTCCTTTAGTCAGGAGTAAATACTATTACTGTGTTTTTATTTTAAGTTTGTAATTTTGAACAATTAAACTTCTAAGCCTTGTGTCTTAACCGGGGCACAATGGTATGCTTGTGTCGGGATGTTATTTCATTTGTATACTTCATTCAATAAAAATCAATGGACGTTTCGTTTTCGTAAATATTGTGCTCCTTGTCTTTCTTTTCTTTTATTTTTTGTTTTATCAGCTATGTGTTCTTACACACACCCACATCACTAAAATGAAGATCCTCATCCACTCTGGATCCTGTTGATAACAGTTCTACTATTGCCAATTATAATTTCTAGAATCCGATCTATCAAGCTGAAGATGGAAAGGAGGAAGATTGTGAAGTACCTGTAGAGCTTGCTAGGTTATTATAACAAGAAGAGAAAGCTATACAGCCACATGAAGAGCCAATCGAAGTTGTGAATCTAGGAACTGAAGAAAACAGGAAAGAGGTCAAGATAGGGGCTGAATTAGAGGATGGTGTTAAGAGAAGATTAATTCAGATGTTACGTGATTATGTGGAAATATTTGCTTGGTCCTATGAAGATATACCAGGGTTGGATACAGACATTGTGGTTCACCGTTTACCGGTAAAAGAGGATTGTCGTCCAAAGAAACAGAAGGTTCGTCGCATGCGTCCCGAAATGTCAGAAAAGATTAAAGCAGAGGTGATGAAACAGTTTGATGCAGAGTTCTTAGCTGTGACTTCTTATCCTCAATGGGTTGCAAATGTGGTACCGGTACCTAAGAAGGATGGTAAAGTACGTATGTGTGTGGATTATAGAGATTTGAATAAGGCCAGCCCTAAAGATGACTTTCCACTTCCTCATATTGATGTTCTGGTAGACAACACTGCTCAACATAAGGTATTCTCTTTCATGGATGGTTTCTCTGGTTACAATCAGATCAAGATGGCCCCTGAAGATATGGAGAAGACTACGTTTGTTACACAGTGGGGCACTTTTTGTTATAAAGTGATGCCATTTGGTTTGAAGAAGTCGGGGCAACATATCAGCATGCTATGGTGGCTTTGTTTCACGATATGATTCATCATGAGATAGAGGTATATGTGGATGATATGATAGCCAGGTCCCAGAATGAAGAACAACACCTTGATCATCTGCATAAACTGTTTGAAAGATTGAAGAGATACAAGTTGAGATTGAACCCAAACAAATGTACTTTTGGAGTTAGATATGGTAAACTCCTGGGTTTCATTGTCAGTGGAAAAGGTATTGAAGTAGATCCCGTGAAAGTGAAAGCCATACAAGAGATGCCACCTCCCCGTACTGAGAAGGAAGTTAGAGGTTTCTTGGGACGATTTAATTACATTGCAAGATTTATTTCCCAATTAACTGCTACCTGTGAGCCAATCTTCAAGTTATTGAAGAAAGATCAGGTGATGGAATGGAATGATGAGTGCCAGACAGCCTTTGATGAAATCAAGAGATATCTTCTAGAACCTCCAATCTTGATGCCACAAGTGGATGGAAGACCCTTGATTATGTACTTAACAGTATTGGACAACTCAATGGGGTGTGTGTTGGGGCAACATGACGAGTCTGGTCGAAAAGAGCAGGCAATATACTACCTTAGCAAAAAGTTTACCGACTGTGAAACAAGATACTCACTGCTCGAGAAAACTTGCTGCGCTTTGGCATGGGCTGCTCGCCGACTAAGACAGTATATGTTGACTCATACTACCTTGTTGTTTTCAAAGATGGATCCAATCAGGTACATATTCGAGAAACCTGCTCTCTCCGGACGAATAGCAAGATGGCAAATGGTCTTAACAGAATATGATATACAATACACTACTCAGAAGGCCATTAAGGGTAGTGTGGTAGCTGATCATTTGGCTCATCAAGCAGTGGATGATTATCAGTCAATGAGTTTTGAGTTCCCTGATGAAGACATTATGATTATTACCAAAGAACCTGGACAATATGACGGACCTAAACAAGGATCCCGATGGACTATGGTTTTTGATGGAGCTTCTAATGCACTTGGTAATGGTTTTGGTGTTGTGATCATTTCCCTTGAAGGTTGTCATACCCCGATTACTGCAAGACTTTGTTTCTATTGTACCAATAACATGGCTGAGTATGAGGCATGTATCATGGGTATCAAAGCTGCCATTGAGATGAAGATTCAGTTCCTGGACGTATACGGAGATTCAGCCCTGGTAGTTAGTCAGATTAAAGGAGATTGGGATACCAAGCATGAAAATCTTATTCCTTACAGAGAGCATGTGTTGTCCTTGATCCCATATTTTGAAGAGATTACCTTTGGACATATTCCACGAGGAGATAATCAGTTGGCAGATGCACTAGCCACCATGGCATCTATGTTTGAGATTACCTGGGATGATGAAGCTCCCAAGATCACTATTGATAGATTTGAGAAGCCTGCATACTGCAATGAGATTGACACTGAAGAAGTAGAAGGGAAGCCTTGGTTCTATGAAGTAAAAAGATATCTTGAAACTCAGGAGTTCCCTGAAGGGGCATCTGTCAAAGATAAGAAGTTTCTGAGGAGGTTTTCTGCTAAGTTCTTTTTGAGTAATGGAATTTTGTACAAGCGTAATCATGATTCAACTTTCCTTCGTTGTGTGGATAAGAAGGAAGCAGTAGAGATTATGGAAGACATGCATGATGGGATCTTTGGCACTCATTCTAGTGGTCATACCATGGCAAAGAAGATATTGAGAGCAGGTTACTATTGGTCTACCATGGAAGCTGATTGCTATCAACACTCCAGAACATGTCACAAGTGTCAAATCTATGCTGATAAAGTGCATATACCTCCAGCTCCATTAAATGTGTTGACTGATCCTTGGCCTTTTGCCATGTGAGGCATTGATATGATTGGTGAGATCAAGCCTACTTCTTCTAATGGGCATCGTTTCATCCTGGTTGCTATTGATTACTTTACAAAGTGGGTGGAGGCAGCCTCATTTGCATCTGTTACTAAAAGTGTGGTGGCTCGATTCATTAAGAATAATCTCATATGTAGGTATGGCATCCCTGAGAGGATTATCACAGACAATGGCTTTAATCCGAACAATACCATGATTATTGATCTCTGCACGCAGTTCAAGATTAAGCATCACAACTCTTCTCTGTATCGTCCAAAGATGAATGAGGTAGTAGAAGCTGCTAATAAGAACATTAAGAAGATTCTACAGAAGATGACTGTTACCTACAAAGATTGGCACGAGATGTTACCATTTGCTCTTCATGGTTATCGTACTACAATACATACTTCAACAGGGGCAACCCCATTCTCCTTAGTCTATAGTATGGAAGCAGTTTTGCCCATTGAAGTTCAGATCCCTTCCTTAAGAATCATGAAGGATGCAGGCTTGGATGAAGATGAGTGGGTTCAGACTCGACTTGACCAGATGAATTTGATTGATGAGAAAAGGCTTGCAGCTTTTTGTCATGGCCAGATGTACCAGAAACGGATGATTAAAGCTTTTAATAAGAAGGTGAAACAAAAGGTATATCAGGTTGGTGACTTGGTAATCAAGCGTATCATATTACCACAGGGTGATCCTAGGGGCAAGTGGACTCCTACATACGAAGGACCATTTGTAGTCAAGAGGATATTTTCAGGAGGTGCCATGATGCTTACTACTATGGATGGTAAAGACTTCCCACAGCCCGTAAACGCAGACATAGTTAAAAAATAGTATGCATAAAAAAGAGACCCGCTAGGTTGACTGGCCTAGGCAAAAATAAGGGCATCCCGACGAACCAAAAGGGTTCGGGCAAAAATTAGGGATATATATATAAAAAAGTGTACACCCGGCAAGTCGAAAACCTGAAAAGGCGGCTTGGGCAAAAAAGGGTATCCCGGTGGATTGAAAACCTGAAAAGGCAATCCAGGCAAAAGTTAGGGATTAAAGCGTATGCCTATGTCTCGTTTGGATCACTCATATAGCCCCAACTAGTTGTGCTACTTAACTCAAGCTCGAACAGATAAAGATCAATCCAATCGTTTCCGTCTCAACAACAGAAGATGAGATACTTGAAGATAATGGCAATAGTAGAGTTGAAACTCAATAGGATCATTTCTCACATAGCTGTTTTCTTTGTTTTGTAAAACTTTTATGACGAATTCCTCTTACTAGGATTTTTGTCTCCTTGTACAAACTTGCCTATGTATAGGTCACTTTGTAATATAAATAAAATTTCATCTTTGAATCCAGATTTACTTTTACCCTATTTTACATAAGCGAAAACGTCCATTGGTTGTGTTTGAATGTATGTATGCTTTTGAATATGATTGATGTTTACCAGAAATGCATAAAATGCAGTAATAGTATTTACTAAAGATGAACGAGGATGGTAGTTCAACGAAGCTTCGCCGGTTCATCCCCACCAGACAACTACGAATCCCCAGTAGAGCAAATCTATCTTTAGAGATACTTTGAGTTACATCTCCCCTTGAATTTATGTCCATCTCTTTTATCCTCGGTCGGGATACTCAGGAACTTATTCCTTCAATAGAAGTACGATGAACGAAGACGGGAGGTTATAAATACTATACTATCAAACAAGACGGGAACGAGTTCCTCATATTCTCCCGCAACGAATCGGGATTTATTTTCCCTAGCCAGCAGTTGTTATACAAGGATATCCAGACGCTTCAGGCTGCATGATTCATACATACATCATTTACATCATACCATAACATATCCATAAATGCATAATACATTTACTTAGATGCACCATGCCATGCATACATATTGCATAAACTAACCTTTTCCTTGCAGGATGGTTATATACAGATAAAACAATATCAACAATTCACAACAGATAAGAAACGATCTATACGAAGGTCTAGTGCTGATACTTAATCATTACTCAAGATGTCCTCGGATAGTAGGCAAACGGTCTATACGAAGATCCATTCCCTAGTCCAGGATATTTTCAGGAGATTTAATCCTGATACTCTTTTGTCCTTGGATAGTAGGCAAACGGTTGTCGCTCCCAATAGATGAGACTGGCTCAAATAAGGTACAGACGCGAACGGTCGGCGAAGGGATGAAGTGAAAAGAGTCGCCAGCTAGGCATTTTTTCCCCGAAGGAAAGGTAATGCTGCATAGACCTAGAAAGATATGGATAAGACAGTTGCGAACCAGAGAGACTGAGAAAGGGGGTTGGTTACAACCTGGGAAGGTATTAGCACCCAGATTGTCCGTCGTACTCGACGGGATCCACGCTTAAAATATTTGTGTTTTAAAGGGGTAGTGTCAGTGCGATTTGTGTATCAAAGCTGGTAAAGAATGTACAAGTGTCAGTGTAAAAGCAGTGTGAAGTGTATGAGTGAAGTGTCAGTGTAAGAAAACGAATAAGATGCTCGAGATCATGAGGTTAAAAGAATAATGCTGGAAAGAGGGGGGATATACAGAGAATTTTGTTCGATAACTGTTAAGTTATGCCTACGTATCCTCTCGTGCAATGAGGAAGTCAGAACACCGTAGTTCGACCCAAAGAGACTGAAAGGTAAATTGACTTGTGAACTGCTTACCTGTCTATGCTCAAGTGTATGACCTGTCTGGCTCAGGTGAAAACTGTCTTGCATTAGACGGAAGAAGCAAGTTCTCGTTTATGAATGAAGGTGATGAGAAAAGAATCCCGAAGGAGACGATTATTGTTTGTTTTTGAGTTTTCAGTCTTTTATTGCTTTTGAAAGTTTGTCATAAGTTAATGAGCTCAAGCCTAAACCAATGGATTTAGTAAACTCATCACATCTTCCCTCTGATTAGGGGTAATGAGAGTACCTTAAGTGTGAAGTCAGCTTCTCACACTTAATCACCATGATGTAGGATTAAGATCATTAACCTACTTGTGATTAATTAGATGTTTTTGTGGTTTTTGTTTGGTGTTAAGTAATGAGATTAAGCCATAATCAAAGATTAAACAGACTCATTACACCATCCTAATAGAAGGATAATAGATGAGAATGTTTAAGCTGAGGAAAGCTCCTCAACTTAATCCATGATTAAGGATTAAACTCATGACAAAACAAAGCCTTTATTAAGTGGATTTTAATTAATGATAAGATGAAGAAATGAGTTTTAGGGTTTGTAAGACAACTTGAGGGGGACTTGTCCATTAACACTAGGGTTAGTCCTTCTTAACCAATTAAGGAAGAATTAGAACCCTAATGCAAGGCCCAAGTTACAAGCTTGATGTCTTGATGATTATTAAGTGAATTGATTAAAGGATTTAAACACATTAAGGGTTTAACACTTAGGATTAAAGTTATACACTCCATCCTAATAGAAGGATGCAAGCATAAGCTCAATCACAAAGCCTTAAAGCCTTTAGGGTTTAGTCCCTGATTATGAGATGAGAAGAGAAGACTCAATGAGACACAAAGGTAAAATCTAAATGGGGAACTAATCAAAACCCTAATTATTTTCATGCTTGGTTGTTCCTAAGGTTTGTGAGGTCTACAAGAAAGATCTTCAGAGAAACCACCAGGAAGCAGATGAAAGGAGCAAAGAGAAGCAAAGTAACTTTGCTTCATTTAAGAAGACAAGTCACTTGAAGAAAGAAAGTAAGAAGAAGAAGAATGAGCAAGCTCAATCTCAAACACAAGACAAAATGCAGCAATGATGCATAAGGGAGATGAAAAGAGATTGTGAGAAGTGAAGGCAAATTCACTTCTCAAAATAACTTACCACCTGAAAAGTTAGTGAAAGAAATGCAATGCAATGCAATGCAAAATGAGATGAAATGACATGATGCAAACCAAAACCAGAAGCATAAGTATGATTCTAATGATGCTATGAGATGATGCAAACATGAAACAAGGCATGAGGATGATCATACAGACATATGGATGCAAGAGAAGCATGCTTAGAACCATGAACATACATGAAAAGTTTTGGAATGCAAATGACATACAACATGGCAAATGAAAGATGCAATGATCAAACATGATTCTAACATGTCCTAAGATGTGTTATGAATCAAATGGATGCACAAAATGTCATGGAAAGTCATGGTATGCAAGCAAATGGAAGATGGATGCAAATGAAAGCCCAAATTAGGGTTTATGATCAATGCACAAAACAAAAATCAAAACCAGAAGCAAACATCATGATAAAAAATTGAAAATTCATTCAAAGGAACCCTAAACCTATACAAACTCACTGCCCAAAGGAGGGGTTCTAACTCTTAACCTAATGAGGGTTATGAATTTCTTAAGATTGCTAGGGTTTTAAGGTACCTTGTCAAGAAAAGTGCCAAACAAATAGGAAATGCAAGATCAATTCATGCCAATTTGATCCTAAAAACTACATGCTAAACAAGATGCAATGCAAAAAGAATCAAAGTCCAACTCTTAAAGGCTAGGCAGAAATGAATTTTTGAATATTGGATCAAAATAATGTCTTGAAATGAAATTAATTCCATGGAAAATTGTCAAAAGACATCAAGATCAAAAAAGAAATTTGGTTTGAAGGTTGGACAATGTTTCTAAATGATTTTAAATGTTTCATGATTTTTTTTGTGATTTTTAAATACCTAAAAGTATTTTTAATTAATTAGTTCTCATTAATTAATTAAAAATAAACTTTTAAATGATTTAAAAATATTTTTTAATGCAAAAAATAAAAATAAAAATGTTTTTGGTTTCTGAAAATTAATAAAAGCTTGAATAAAAATTTTCAGAATTTTTCAATGATTTTTACTATTTTAAATAAAATGTAGAAAACAAATGAAATAAAAAGAAAATAAAATTGAACTAAATGAAAAGTATGCTGAATCAATGGCTGAGGTTTGAATGGATTGCGCGCGCATTGACTGGCGCCAGATCCAAAGGCTGCAATTCAAACTGGCTGGATTTAAATTAAACTTAATTAATTAAATTAATAAAACAAGATTAGGGTTAAGTGTGAAATCTGGACCACTCATTCGCGCGCCAGTCAGCCCTAGTCAACTCATCCTACGCTCCAGATTCAAACTTGCATTAATGACTCTGATTAGCCCTAAACACTTTCAGGTGGCCGGAGAAGACTTCCGGTCATCTTCTCCGGCCAGACCCTCACCTGAAAGTTACTAACTTTCTCAAAACGCCATGAAAATGAAATCTAATTGCCCAGAATCCATCCCCATTCAACACTGAATCAAAACCCCCAAACAAAAATCATTTTTCATTCATTAATCAGGCAAATCGAAGCAAAACATATTTAGGTCAGAAAGTTTCAGACAACTCATACATGCTCAATATTCCACCATTTTCATTTTTAAACACATCATGATGATCAGGATAACATAGAATCAATTTATAACAAGTAAAATGAGTTCTGGAAAATTTGTTCTTGATGGATACTTGAACTGAAGTCCTTCGAACAGGAGCTTTCTGACCCTTTCTCTTATGCAAACTCACTCCTTTGACCCTCCTGAACTCAATGGGATGCTTCACAACTCTTGTTGATGGCTGATTAGAGAGATGGCAGAAGTTCTGTTCAAGGGAGGGTGGTGATCGTGTTTTGGTTTCAGTGACTTTCAGGCTATGGTGATGGGTGGTTTCTGATCAGTGAAGTATGATGAGTTTGTTTGTGAAGTTTGTTTGTGTGTTTGAGGCTTGTGGAGAGTGTTTCGAATGAAAAATGCAAGTTGGAGAGATTTTGATAACTATGGCTTGTGGTGTGTTTCAGCTTGAAGTAAGTGGTGTGTTATGCTGGCTTTGGTCCATGTATCAAAAGGTGATAGGTCAGAGAGTTGTTGGTGGCCTATGGTGATTGGTATGGGTCTTTGGCCAAAATGTCAACTTGATTTGTACTTGAGGTATGAGCAATGGTACAACTTGATTTTTGGCTTGCTTTGGCTCAGCTTGAATCAAGGAATGCTATGGAACAGGTCTAGAGGCAATGCAGCAAGTGGTTTGTAATTTGTGATAGGTTTTGCAAGTTTCACAAAGTTTGGTTCCTTTTGACATTTCTTGAGTTTCAAGGCATCAAAGTGCAAAGTTCTTTGGCCCATTCTGAATTTTAGAGGTCATGTGATCATGTTATGAGGAAATGGTACACATTTGAGGCCTTTAGAACACTTTATCAAAGCATTTTGCAAAATGCCTCTTTGGTAGAAAACTTCAAAATTTGTGATTTTGGCCAACTTTGACAAGCCATAACTTTTGATCCAAAATGAATTAGGTCAAGTTCTTGTACTTTTTGAAAAGGGAATGATCCATTCTACAACTTTCATGACCAAAGTTTTTCCATTTGAAACATTTTTGAATCAAAAAGCAAGGGTTGAAAAAGTTTCCCAAAATGGCAATTTTCAATATAAGTCAACTTTCCCAAAAAGTCAACTTTGCAAATGACTTGAAATTCTCCAATTTTATGAACTTCTAACATCTTCCATGATCAAATAAAGATCATACATAATCAAAATGATGATGAACACCCTTTGGTTGGGTCATTGGGGGGCCTCAGATGCCCTGATTTTGCACTGACTTGCTTAGAAAGTCAACCCTTGATCAGATGACTTCCCCATTGAATTTCTTCATGAAAATTGATATGCATGATCCCTATACCATATAGAGACCAATAGAAACAAGAATGACCAAAAATTTTGGAGTTATGGCCTCTGAAACCAAAACCCTAATTCTAGGTCATCTGTGTAGTTAAACCTGGCTCTGCTTCCATGCCATTCTCAGTTCTTGTGATTTTTTGACATTCTTGACTTTGTGAGGATGCAATATGATGCTTTAACATACATGGACCCCTTTGAAGTGATTGATGACCTTTGGAGTGGCTCAAGAAGCTCTTGGATTGCTCAGATCACAAACCCTAGATGCAGATGACTTAGAACCAATGCAATGAATCAAAAATGTGATATGAGATGCTATGATGGATTTATGCATATGAAAAGATCACAAGCCATGGTGTGAATGGGTGAGGGAAAATTTGGGGTGTTTACAGCTGCCCCTATTCAAACATGAGTTAGCTGTGCAGGATGTAAGCGACGACTTATCAGGCGAACAAGATAACTTGTGGTTGAATACCAAAGACAGTCCAAAATTTGCACTCACAGAATGAAGAAGAAAAGGGATATAGATTGTAAGAGGAAAATAAAGTATATTGTAAAGTGCGGGCGACGTAGGACGACCGCCGAGCAGAGGACGACTGCTGGGGAAAGAGCAATGACGGGGACGGCCGACATGCTGGGGAAACAGCGGGAAATAAAGTAATGACGGGGACGACCATCAAGTAAAGCTATACGACTTTCTGGGGATTAATGAAAAATGATGGGGACGACCATCAAGTTCATAAAGCAATGTAAACAACGATGGGGACGGCCATCGGGCTAAACTGATGAAGGACGATCATCAGGAAAGGGAAAAGGGACCACGATGGGGACGGCCATCGGGTTAAAGAATAAATGAAATAATGATGAGGGACGGTCATCAAGGGTGAAGGACGATCACCTAGCAGGGGACGGCTGCTCTGAAAGGGGTAAGATGAGGGACGGTCATCTAAGGTGAAGGACGATCACCTGGCAGGGTACGGCTGCCGAAAATATCTCGACATAGGACGAATGCCGGATAAAAGGTCAACGATGGGGACGGCCATCGGATGAGCATGATGAAGGACGACCATCAAGAGGTGAAGGACGATCACCTAGCATGGGACGGCTGCTCTCAAGGTTTATCATGACATAGGACGAATGTCAGATAACAAGATCAACGATGGGGACGGCCATCGGATAAAATGATGAAGGACGATCATCAAAAGGTGAAAGACGATCACCTAGCAGGGGACGGCTGCTAAATATCACGACACAGGACGAATGTCGGATAGAAAAAGGTCGACGATGGGGACGACCATCGGATGAGCATAATGAAGGACGATCATCAAGAGGTGAAGGACGATCACCTAGCAGGGTATGACTGCTCTCAGGGTTTATCATGACATAGGACGAATGTCAGATAGAAAAGAAATTTTGTCTTGCGGGCGATCTACTGGGGAATAGTAAACACGGACGAGTGTTTATATCCAAGAAATAAAGGGGTATAAGTGTTTTGACGTTGTGTATAAATTAAAGATGCGGACGAGCATCCCTAAGACTACGATACAGACGAGTATCGGGTAGAAACAAATACTGACACGTGTTCAGAGATGATGATACAGACGAGTATCAACTGGTTAACAAGGAACACAGACGAGTGTTGATTCTGAGGGGAATCTTCTGGGGAATAGTAGACACAAACGAGTGTCTATATTCAAGAAGACAAAGGTGTTTGACACGTGTATGGATTAAAGATGCGGACGAGCATCCTTAAGACTATGATACGGACGAGTATCAGGTAGAAACAAACGCTTGACGCATGTTCTGAGATGATGGTACGGACGAGTACCAACTGGTTAACAAAGAACAACAGACGAGTGTCGAATCTGAGAGGATATAAGTGGTGTATGCAAGATACGGACGAGTATCTGTATAAGTAAAATAAGTATAAGTGGTGTATAATTGGGTGTTCAACCTGCTGGGGAGAGTGACACAGATGAGTGTCAAAAGAAGAAAGTGTAATATAAACAAGGGTATGTTCTTTCTACAAAGTGTTTAGGTAATTATGCTGGGGAAAGTGACACGGACGAATGTCAAGAAAAGTTATATATATGTATCTGCGAGTGCAAAGGGGACGCTTTGGCTTTCTACTGGGGATATGACACGGACGGGTGTCAAGAGGTATCTGTGATAAGTGTTTGTTTGTAAAGAAGGCTCGGGCGACTTTACTGGGGAATGATGACACGGACGGGTGCCACAAGGAGTATGTACTGATATTTATGAGTGTAAGGCAACTGCTTTAGCTTTAACTCTCCGCTGGGGAATCTGGGGAGCATATTGTTGATGGATTGTCATTATTCACAAGTATTTGGTTCAGAACATGGCTTATGATTATGCAATATGTTTGATTTTTGCCGTAATGCTCCGTATTAGACGGAATGATACGCTTTGTGGGGTGAGTATGATGCGAATGCTATGTTTATACAAAAGATAACGATTCGGGATTCGGATCCCGTTGCCACGAAGATCTCTGGTCGATCTGTTTGAAGTGGACATCCCAGCTGGGGATGAGATCTTTGGTAGATCTGATGAGATGTATCTGCTTGGGGGAATAGGTCACTGATAAACCCATCCTTGGTAATGAGGGACCCAGCTGGAGTTTGTAGAAGCCTTCTTCGCTCTGTTGTGATTCCTCCAGGCGCTGCTTTTCTGGATAGAGGCTGAAGCTCTGTGGGGAGATGGTTCCCTGGCCTTTGTACTTGGCTGAGGTGGAAGAATAGACGACAACTTGGCTGGGGAGAAATAACAAGTGGCAACTCAGCTGGGGAGAAAACACTTCGGGTGCTAAGACTGAGTAAGTATTGATTTTCCAGCTTGCTGGGATAAAGCCTACATGCCCCATGTTGCGTCTTGAATACCTGCAATCCTGCAAAGACAGAGAAACGCACAAGTAATCCCGAGGTATCCCTTACTGAATTCCGTCGTAAGAGTTCAGACACTCCTGGGAGTAAATATATTTCCTGCAAGCACGTATTCTTTAGGAAAGAAGCATCTGTATTTATGCAAACAGTATCTTAAAGACATCGGACATTTTGCAAATGAAAATAAAATGTACGAGACGAGACGTGACTGAAAATCTGATTTTATTAATTCACATGCCCTGAATTGGCAAGATACAGTCAAAGAAACATATCCCCTAAAATAAGGAGATTATTACAAATTGAGAAACAAAATGTTGGCAATGTTGACGACGCTTTAAGAAGCTCCCCTTTGCTATGACTCGTATGACATTTGACGTTCTTCTCGTCTTGCTTTCTGAAGAAGGTTGATTCTGAAAGAGGCTTGATTCTTTCGAAGATTACCAAGTTGTGAGTGATACAGACGAATTCAGAATGCAGTTGTTCGCTTATTCCCTTATTTTGCATGGATCGCCCTTTCGGGTTTTCAATCCATCGGGATACCCATTTTTGCCTGAGCTGTCCAATGCGGCTTTTCAACTCAGCGGGTGTACATTTTTTATTGTTTCCCTTACTTTTGCTCGAGTCTCTTATTCTGTTTTTGACTCGCCGGGATGCCCTATTTTTGCATGGACTTACATTCTGTTTTTATGTCCAGCGGGTCATTTTATGCGAAGTATTTTTTAACTGCATCTGAATTCACAGGGGACGGGAAGTCTTCACCATCCATAGTGCTGAGCATGAGTGCTCCACCGAGAAAACTTTCTTTACTACGAATGGTCCTTCATAGTTCGGAGTCCATTTGCCCCTGTGGTCTGTGTATGGAGGGAGGAGCCTTTTCAACACAAGATCTCCTACTTGGTATTCTCGGAGCCTGACTTTCTGATCGAAGGCTTTCTTCATTCTTTTCTGATACAACTGCCCATGACAGATTGCAGCCAATCTTTTCTCTTCAATCAGACTCAGTTGTTCGTATCGGGACCGGACCCATTCTGCTTCGTTCAGCTTAACATCCATTAGTACCCGCAAGGAGGGTAATTCAACTTCAACAGGTAGGACTGCCTCCATACCATACACAAGCTGATACGATGTTGCCCCAGTGGATGTTCTGATTGACGCGTGGTACCCATGCAAGGCAAACGGTAGCATTTCATGCCAGTCTTTATAAGTGACTACCATCTTCTGCACAATCTTCTTGATATTCTTATTAGCTGCCTCAACAGCGCCGTTCATCTTTGGCCTGTAAGGAGAAGAATTGTGGTGTTGGATCTTGAAGTCCCGGCATAGCTCTGCCATCATTTTGTTGTTCAAGTTGGAACCATTGTCAGTAATGATTCGCTCGGGAATTCCGTATCGACAGATGATATCTCTCTTCAGAAATCTGGCTACCACTTGTCTTGTAACGTTTGCATATGAAGCTGCTTCGACCCACTTGGTGAAATAGTCAATGGCAACCAGGATGAATCTGTGGCCATTTGAAGTAGTCGGTTCAATCTTGCCAATCATATCAATGCCCCACATAGCAAAGGGCCAGGGTGAAGACATCACATTCAAAGGATTGGGAGGCACATGCACCTTATCCGCATAAATCTGGCATTTATGGCATTTTCTGGCGTAGGCACAACAGTCAGCATCCATTGTGATCCAGTAATATCCTGATCTTAGCAACGTTTTAGCCATGGCATGCCCTCCTGCATGGGTACCAAAGGATCCTTCGTGCACCTCGTGCATCAACAAGTCTGCTTCTGTTCTATCAACGCACCTGAGGAGTACCATATCAAAGTTTCTCTTGTACAAGGAACCGTCAGTATTCAGGAAGAAACTACCAGCCAACCTTCTTAATGTCTTCTTATCATTGGAAGATGCCCCAGGTGGGTATGTTTGATCCTCCAAGAAGCACTTAATGTCATGGAACCAAGGCTTATCATCTTTGACAATGTCTGCTGCAAATACATATGCTGGTCTGTCAAGTCTGGACACTGAAATCCGAGGCGCAAAGTTGGCAGCTTGAACTTTGATCATGGATGAAATGGTGGCCAGAGCATCTGCAAACTGATTTTCGTCCCGGGGAATATACTCAAGCCTGACCATTGTAAAGAAAGTCAATAACCTCCTTGTATAATCCATGTAAGGTATCGGATGATCCTGGTGGGTGTACCATTTGCCGTTGGTTTGATTAACTACCAGAGCTGAATCTCCGAACACAGTCAATGTCTTGATCCTGAGGTCAATGGCTTCCTCAAGACCCATAATGCAAGCTTCGTATTCAGCCTCGTTGTTAGTGCAGTTAAAGGTGAGTTTTGCTGAGAAAGGCATGTGGACTCCCTTAGGTGTAATGAGTACTGCACCAACACCACGACCGTTCATGTTAACAGCCCCGTCAAACATCATAGTCCATTCTTCTTCCGGGTCAGTCCCTTCAGTGTGAATAGGCTCTTCATGATCTTTTTCTTTTATGAACATGATGTCTTCATCAGGGAAGTCAAATCTCATAGGCTGGTAATCATTAATAGGTTGCTCAGCAAGATAATCAGACAATACACTGCCCTTGATGGCTTTCTGTGATGTGTACTGGATGTCATATTCTGTGAGGATCATTTGCCATCTTGCAACCCGTCCGGTAAGTGCTGGTTTCTCGAAAATGTACTTAACTGGATCCATCTTTGAGATCAATAAAGTAGTGTGGGTCAACATATACTGTCTCAGTCGGCGAGCAGCCCACGCTAAAGCACAGCAAGTTTTCTCGAGCAGTGAATAACGTTGTTCACAGTTGGTAAACTTTTTGCTTAGGTAGTAAATTGCATACTCTTTTCGAACAGACTCGTCATGTTGGCCCAGCACACACCCCATTGACTCTTCTAATACTGTCAAGTACATTATCAGAGGTCTTCCTTCAACTGGAGGCATAAGGATTGGAGGCTCCTGCAAGTACTCCTTAATCTTGTCAAAAGCCCTCTGGCAGTCTTCGTTCCACCTGACCGTCTGTTCTTTTCTCAATAGCTTGAACAAGGGTTCACAGGTTGCTGTAAGGTGAGATATGAACCTTGAAATGTAGTTCAATCTACCTAGAAAACCTCGAACCTCTTTTTCTGTCTTTGGTGCAGGCATTTCTTGAATGGCTTTGACTTTATCAGGGTCAACTTCAATCCCTTTCTCGCTTACAATAAATCCCAGCAGCTTACCAGATCGCACCCCGAATGTGCATTTGTTGGGGTTTAACTTCAGCTGATATTTCCTCAGACGCTTGAATAGTTTCAGCAGATTTACCAGGTGGTCTTCCTCTGTGAGGGACTTGGCAATCATGTCATCCACATAATATTCGATTTCTTTATGGATCATGTCATGGAATAATGTTACCATAGCCCGTTGATATGTTGCACCAGCATTCTTCAGTCCGAAAGGCATCACCTTATAACAGAACGTGCCCCAGGGTGTGATGAAAGTTGTCTTCTCCATGTCTTCAGGTGACATTTTGATCTGATTGTATCCTGAAAATCCGTCCATGAAGGAGAATACCGAGAACTGAGCCGTATTATCAACCAATACATCAATCTGAGGTAATGGGAAATCATCTTTTGGGCTGGCTCTGTTCAGATCTCGGTAGTCAACACACATCCTCACTTTGCCGTCTTTCTTAGGCACAGGTACTATATTAGCAACCCACGGCGGATAGCTAGTTACAGCAAGGAACCCGGCGTCCCACTGCTTTTGTACCTCTTCTTTTATCTTCATAGCCATATCCGGGCGAGTACGGCGCAGCTTTTGTTTAACCGGTGGGCAGTCTTCTCTTAAAGGCAGCTTGTGCATGAAAATATCGGTGTCCAACCCTGGCATATCCTGATAAGACCAAGTAAACACATCCACATACTCCCGAAGCATATCAATCAGTTGTTCTTTCACTGAGTCTTGT
This sequence comes from Lathyrus aphaca, assembly GCA_963966055.1. Classification (NCBI taxonomy): domain Eukaryota; kingdom Viridiplantae; phylum Streptophyta; class Magnoliopsida; order Fabales; family Fabaceae; genus Lathyrus; species Lathyrus aphaca. Next base: position 423,866,192 of record OZ014521.1, read on the forward strand.
AGGCAGGCCCCGATTTTAACCTCTTTCACGTCTTCTTCCGTACCAAGATTAACCGTTTCGATCTCCTCCTGATGAGGAGTGATAACCTTCTCCTCTTGTCTTAACAACCTGGCTAGCTCTTCAGGAAGCTCATAATCTTCTTCAACCCCTTCATCAGCTTGATTGATTGGATTGTCAAAGTCATACGAAGCCATAGCTGTGTTGTTGTCGGTGCAGTCTGAAAGGCACTCTCTGCAAGGGTTTAGATTGTCCATTTTAGTGATTGGTTTTAATCTTGTTTTAGAAAAAAGTGAAATGAAGTTTCATTTTGGAAAACATTGCCATTTTATTTTTGTACAAAAAGAAAAATGGAAAACAGTGAGCGAAAAAGGAAAAAGACTCATTTGCAAAAGACGTCCGATATTCATTGATTGATCTGTTTGCACAAAATTACAGATGGCCCGATTATAAAATGAGTCTTGTCATCTTGGGCAAGATGCAAGACTTGATGCATGCTTAAAAAATACAGGAAATAATAATTACTCTGCAGGAGTAACCCTTATAATTTCCTGGGAAGACCAGTTTGAGATATGGCTCCCCGGGATCCTTGGACGTATCCAGCTCTCCAGGCTGCGTTCATCTTCTGACTCATCTTCCAAGTTGTTTACTGCATCGGGGGTGAGCAACCCCCCACTGACAAAACTGGGCTTCTTAGCAGCCTCTGATTGATCTTGTTGAGTTGGTTTGTAACCCAACCCAAATCTGTCCTCTTTCTTCTCTACAGGCAACAGCTTGCCCCAGCCTTGGGCAGTCCCTTCTTCAACAACCTTCCTGGCTTGCTGATAAGATGTCATGGAGGTTCCAAGTACAGCGGATGCTTCATTTATGTTCAGGGCTTCAAATCCCTGGCTCATGGTTTCATGGATCTCTCCATCCATCTCAATGTATTTGTACGTAGCCAGATGGCTAACAAAGATATCTTCTTCACCACAGATAGTGATGATCTGGCCCTCCCACTCGAATTTCAACTTCTGGTGAAGGGTAGACGTAACTGCGCCAGCGGCATGGATCCAAGGTCTACCTAACAAACAGCTGTAGGCCGGCTGAATGTCCATCACGTAGAAGCTACTTTTAAAAGTCTGTGGGCCAATCATCACAGGCAGATCAATCTCACCTAGCACTGATCTCTTAGAGCCGTCAAATGCTCTCACCACCAAATTACTTGGACATAATGCCAAGCCATCATATTCCAGCTTCACCAAGGCTTTCTTTGGTAAAACATTGAGTGAAGACCCAGTGTCTACCAGTACATGTGATAGGACAGCACCCTTGCATTCTAGGGTGATATGTAAAGCCTTGTTGTGGTTGCATCCCTCAGTTGTTAAATCAACATTGGTAAAACCCAATCCATGGCTGGTATTGACATTTGCTACCACGGTCTCCAGCTGATTAACGGTGATCTCCTCTGGCACATATGCTGCGTGCAAGACTTTTAGTAATGCATTCCGGTGAGCTTCGGAACACATCAGCAGGGATATAATGGAGATTTTTGAAGGAGTTTGGTGAAGCTGATCCACCACTTTGTAATCACTCCTCTTGATAACTCTCATAAACTCGTCTACATCTTGTTCAAAAGATGTCTTCTGTGTTTCTTTGAGAATGGGCTCCTCAGATATTACACTCTTTCCCTTTGCTTTGGCAGCAGCTTCTGCTTCGGCATTAGGTCTTTGCGATTGCGAGGCAAAGAGGCGTCCGCTTCTGGTGAAGCCTCCGCCTCCCCCGACATTATCAATCTGTGGAGAAGAGGTTGAAGAGTCAAGAGTGATTTTCTCCCCATTGCAGTAAAGGTCAGAGCCATAATGCCAAGGGATGGCATTACTGCTTTCATATGGAACTGGTCCAGGTACCGTGATGGTAACCGGACTGACTGCAGCAGAGGAGGGTGTTGAAATGGTGTGTGGATCATAGTAGATGGTGATTGGTGGCCTATCAGGAGATGCCACTATTTGTTGTTGAAAATTGTTGTTCGGAGGAATACTTGACGGATCATAATAAATAGTGACTGCTGAGATATCTGTTGGTGTTGTGGATGATTCCGTTGATTGGATGGGTGTTGTTGTTGTAGAAGATTCTGAATGAAGGGGTGTTGATGTTGTAGAAGAGATGTTTGTTGATATTTGGTTTGTTGAAATGATAGATGAAGCATTTGTTGATGAGAACGAAGAATTGTTTGGAATAATTGTTGTTGCAGTTGTAGGAGACTCGGGAATTGTTGTCAGAGAATTTGCTGGATTTGAAGGTGTTGATGTTGTGATTTGAAGTAGGCCACTCTGGATAAGACCATCTATGCCGCTTCTCAAGTTATCACACCCATTCACCGAAATGTTGCAATAACCGCACCCGAGCTCACACCCCGGGAACACCTGGCATTCAAGGAGTTGAGCTTTAATCTCTACCAGGGGTGTCCGAATCTGCCCCACACTGGTTATTAAGAAAGACAGCTTATCTTCCTCAATAGCATTAATTCTGGGGTCCTCCGTGGTTGGGCATGGGGTTCTTGTTGACATTTGGCGGGGGTGCGAAATTGAGGGCTTTGGAATCCACTAGTTCTTGTACCTTCATTTGTAAGGCCCTGCATTTCTCTGTACTGTGGCCAGGTGCATTGGAGTGAAAAGCACATCTGGCGTTGGCGTCGTAATTTCTTGGCAGACTGGAAGGATCTGGTGGTGCCAACGTCCTTAACTCAACCAAGTTGAGATTCAGGAGCTGTGGCAATAAAGCGGCATAAGGCATAGGGATTGGATCAATCACCCTATTGGCCTGAGATGGTCTCTGTTGAAAAGGTCTTTGTTGATTGTTGTTGTTGTTATAGTTTCTCTGAGGCGGATACTGAGTTTGTTGCTGGTAGTGAGGTTGTTGCTGTGGTTGATATGCTGGTTGTTGAGGAATTGGAGCGGGAATAGTGACAGCTGCCACTGACTTATGAACATACTGTGGCCTGCCCCTGCTGGCCTGAATAACATTAGTCTCGCCGGTTCTTCTTGGACCTACAAAAGGCTTTCTGGGGTTGCTGGACGAGCTCGCACCGTTATCAGAAATTTTGCCCATCTTTAATAGGCTCTCAATTCTTTCTCCAGCTATGACTACGTCAGCGAAGCTGGTGGAAGAAAAGGCAGCTAGCCTGTCAATGTATGTCCCTTGGAGGGTGTTCATAAACATGTCGGCCATTTCCCTTTCCGACATGGGTGGCTGGACAGCAGCAACAAGCTGTCTCCACCTCTGGGCGTATTCCCGAAAGCTTTCCCTGGATGATTGAGACATTCCCATCAGGAGGGTCCTGTTAGGAGCCATATCCAAGTTGTATCGGTATTGTCTAATGAAGGCCTCAGCCAGGTCCTTCCAGCATCTGATGGTTGCTCTAGTCAAATGGGAGTACCATTCCCTTGAAGCTCCTGTTAAACTATCTTCGAAATAAAACATCCACAGTTTTTCATCCATGGTGTATGCCTTCAGCCTCCCCAGAAAAGATTGCAAATGGGTTCGCGGACAGGAAGTCCCGTTGTACTTCTCGAAGCACGGAGGTTTAAACTTGTGGGGAATCCTTACCCCGTCCACTAATCCCATGTCCATAACATCAAAGCCCAGGGAATTTTGAGACTCCAGAGATCTCAACTTTTCAGCAATTTCATCTAGCCTTCTGTCATAGGCTTCATCCCCAGCTCCCATCACAGTGAATTGATCCTCTTGGGGGTCTTCTTGTAATACTCTGCCTGTAGTAGCATTCCCTTGTACATTAGCAGGGATGTTGATCTCTGGGTGAAGATGAGGCCCATACACAGGTGGGTTGACATGAGGTTGAACCCTCTCATTGTTGCTCGTTCCTCCAGTCCCTAGATGGGGTTCCTCCTGGGTCTGCCTTTCTACCAATGCCCTTAATCTTTCTTGGCTCTGAGCCAAGCCATTCATCACCTCCATGAACTGGGTCATCTGGTTTCTCATTTCTAGCCTCTCATTGGCCATTTGAGCCCTGACCTCTGTAAGGTCCTGCTGTACTTGGTCCATCTGTATACCCGGAAGGTTGTTGCGAGTGGGATACCTGTGTGGACGGTTGAGTGGGAACACCCGACGTCGAGCAATAGTTCCTGAACCACAACAGAGTTAGTAACAAACAAAACAAAAACCTACAAAACAAGACAAAAGTTAGTATGCAATGCAATATGCTTATTTGTTTCCAAGGTATCCGGCTTGGCATTTGGTTTTGACCTTTCCAGACCCCTGAGGAAGGTGCTTTGATGTTGCTTGAAAGAACTCAGATGAAACAAACTAATGAATATATTACACATGATGAATCATACATAGTTTGTTTTTTACAATACATGCCCACGGAGGGGTCAAAATACATCATAAAAAAGGAAAGTACATGAAATGAAAGCAACAACAAGCAAAAGTCAGACACCAAGACCAAACTCATCCTCCCTAACTTCCTTCAGAAGTGCTTCAGTCACAGGGTCAGCTGGATGCTCTGTGAGGTTCCTGATAAGAAGATTCCTGGTGGCGATAGCAGTGTTTAGCTTCTTGTGTCTGCCTTGGTCTTTTGACCTCTTCACACCAGCCCTAATCTTCAACTCTGAGATCTCTTTCTGGGCTGCTAGCAGGGCTTCCTGTTGCTCCTTTGCACTGGCCTCCAACTGCTCAATCTTGTCCTGAGTCCTCTTATCTTCCTGAGTACGAGCTTCAGTGATCCTGACCCACCTAGCTTGACTCTCTTTCAGATATAAATCAGTCCTAGCCTTCTGGAACTGGGCCTCTTTACAGGCATTCTTCAAAATCTGTTCCCCTGCTCTTGACTTTTTGATGTAGTCCTCTGACTTCTCAATCCTGGCTAGATGCTCCACCTTAAGCTTTTCCAACCTTTCAATGTCCAGACGACCATCACTCCTCTCCCAGAGGGTCTTCTGCAGAGCTTGAGTCAGATTCTCATTCCTCTCTTTCAGTTTCTCAAACTCTTCCAGGATGACAGTGGCTGGAGGGGGTGCTGTGGATGGTCCAGGTGCATCCTCAATGGTGAAAGGCATCCCAGGAGTTTGAGCCCTAGCATGAGACCAATCAAAATACTGAGCTGAGGCCACATTGTTGCATCTCCCAAGAATGGCCATCCCTTTGGTCTGGACATTGTCCCAAGCCCAGGATGCTTGCCTAACAACAGCTAGATTAGGCTTAAGCTCACAATAAAGGGTTTCAGCCAAGTCTTGTGCTCTAGGAGGGTGGACCAATGCATAGCCCAATTGTCTTTTGAATAGCAAAGGGTTGTAGTTGATGCAACCCTTCACTCCTATCAGAGGTACATTAGGGAACTTCCCACAACTAGTAATGATGTCCCTGCCCTTGGTGGTCTGAGTGCACCACCTGATGTCATCTGAGGTCAAAGCAACAAGTCTCCTAGCCCAATTCTTTTGCTGGTGAGGATTCAAGAAGGCATCAGTCTTAGGCAAGTGTTTGAGCAGCCAGGTATGGAACAGGGGAGCACAGCATCTCACCAATCTTCCTCTTTTCTTTTCATTCCTTTGGTGAACAGAGTAGTAGAAATCTCCCAGTAAGGTGGGTACTGGGTTCCTCAGAATGAAAAGGTGAATGGCATTCTTGCTAATAAACTTGGGCTCATCTGCAAAAAGTACAACCCCATATATGCTGAGGGCTAACAGTGCACAGACTGCCTTCCATTCTCCCAAGGAGGCCTTCAGGATAGCCCGAGAAGTCAAGAAATCCAAGTGTAGACCAGAGATTCCAGCCTTTGCTGTCATGTTCTGCTCAATCAGAAAAGGTTCCAGATATAGTGCCTTTGCCACTTTGCTGGGAAAAACCATTTCTGGATTGAAAGGGATACCTCCCCTGACAGGTACTCCAACCAGTGATGAATACTCCTCTAATAAAGGCCCCAACTGAAAATCCTGGAAGGTGAAGCATCTCAAAGGAGGATCATAGAACTGTAGACAAGTGTGAATCAAGCTCCTCTGAGAAGGGTCCAAATCCATAACCACATCAAGGATGCCTCCAAAATGTTCTCTGAATAGTGGTATATGGTCTGGAGTAATAAGGGCCTGGATCTTCCTGATGCCAGTCAACTCAGGCTCAAAGAAATGATATGAGATGTTGCTCTTCTTGGGTGCCATGTTGCTGAAGAAGAGCTGAAACAGATGCTGATGATGATGACTGATACCAGAGGGTGAGCCACTGATAGGCTGATGCTGGTGATGCAGGTGACTGAAGCAGGTAGCTGATGAATGTGGCTGAAGCAGATAGCTGGTGAACAGGGGTCTATGCAGATGAAGGGGTCAAAACCAAGCCAAATGTAATATGGATACCCTGAAAATCAAATAAGCAAATGTTAAATGATGCAATGATGATGTATGCAAATGATATGCAAGGTTCCGTGATCAAGCTGGATCTGATTACTGCTTTGATATAAGGCCCATGTATGTTCAAGAAATCCAGATGGGGGTTCATAAGTCCAGTAACCAAGGTGGGGGACTCAAATAAAGAGTCACATGTCCAGGGTTAAAATCACAAGAACTGTCCCAAAATGGAGTACTCTTAATCAAAACAAAGTAACAGGGTATGCTGAGGTCAAGGGTACCTGCAAACCTGTAAACAGCCCAACCCCCTCACAGGTGGTGTTCTAGAACAAGGATCCTCAGACTTGGATCAGTTATGAGAAGTGTAAACACTTCTAACCCGGAGGTACAGTGTTTACAATAACCATAAAAAATCCTCCTCTAATTCACCTCAGTTTCTGAAGGTCATAATAAAGGTCATCCAGACTTAGCAGGCTTCCCAGATAGCCCTAGTACTACAGGAAATCTGTAGCACAGAGTTCTCAAGAGGAAACCCATATCTGAACCGTGTTTCGTATTCCCGCACCAGACCGAAATGGAATGGGAAAGAACATGAACCACTCTAGCCTAGGTGTCACTCAGGTCCCAGGTATAGGACCTTAACTCTCAATAGAACCCCACCCACCAAAGCAACAAAACCGGATCCAGCCAAAACAGTATGACAGTATGATGTATATAAAGCTATAAAGAAAGCAATAAAACAACTGTACATAAAGCAATAAACAAAATAAATATACAAACACAAATAGCACATAACACCTCAGTAAACACAAATCAAACAAGCGCTAGGAGGAACCCACAAAAAGAACCAGAAGCCCAGGTTACAGTTATCTCCTCCCTAGCAGAGTCGCCAAGCTGTCGCTCCCAATAGATGAGACTGGCTCAAATAAGGTACAGACGCGAACGGTCGGCGAAGGGATGAAGTGAAAAGAGTCGCCAGCTAGGAATTTTTATCCCGAAGGAAAGGTAATGCTGCATAGACCTAGAAAGATATGGATAAGACAGTTGCGAACCAGAGAGACTGAGAAAGGGGGTTGGTTACAACCTGGGAAGGTATTAGCACCCAGATTATCCGTCGTACTCGACGGGATCCACACTTAAAATATTTGTGTTTTAAAGGGGTAGTGTCAGTGCGATTTGTGTATCAAAGCTGGTAAAGAATGTACAAGTGTCAGTGTAAAAGCAGTGTGAAGTGTATGAGTGAAGTGTCAGTGTAAGAAAACGAATAAGATGCTCGAGATCATGAGGTTAAAAGAATAATGCTGGAAAGAGGGGGGATATACAGAGAATTTTGTTCGATAACTGTTAAGTTATGCCTACGTATCCTCTCGTGCAATGAGGAAGTCAGAACACCGTAGTTCGACCCAAAGAGACTGAAAGGTAAATTGACTTGTGAACTGCTTACCTGTCTATGCTCAAGTGTATGACCTGTCTGGCTCAGGTGAAAACTGTCTTGCATTAGACGGAAGAAGCAAGTTCTCGTTTATGAATGAAGGTGATGAGAAAAGAATCCCGAAGGAGACGATTATTGTTTGTTTTTGAGTTTTCAGTCTTTTATTGCTTTTGAAAGTTTGTCATAAGTTAATGAGCTCAAGCCTAAACCAATGGATTTAGTAAACTCATCACATCTTCCCTCTGATTAGGGGTAATGAGAGTACCTTAAGTGTGAAGTCAGCTTCTCACACTTAATCACCATGATGTAGGATTAAGATCATTAACCTACTTGTGATTAATTAGATGTTTTTGTGGTTTTTGTTTGGTGTTAAGTAATGAGATTAAGCCATAATCAAAGATTAAACAGACTCATTACACCATCCTAATAGAAGGATAATAGATGAGAATGTTTAAGCTGAGGAAAGCTCCTCAACTTAATCCATGATTAAGGATTAAACTCATGACAAAACAAAGCCTTTATTAAGTGGATTTTAATTAATGATAAGATGAAGAAATGAGTTTTAGGGTTTGTAAGACAACTTGAGGGGGACTTGTCCATTAACACTAGGGTTAGTCCTTCTTAACCAATTAAGGAAGAATTAGAACCCTAATGCAAGGCCCAAGTTACAAGCTTGATGTCTTGATGATTATTAAGTGAATTGATTAAAGGATTTAAACACATTAAGGGTTTAACACTTAGGATTAAAGTTATACACTCCATCCTAATAGAAGGATGCAAGCATAAGCTCAATCACAAAGCCTTAAAGCCTTTAGGGTTTAGTCCCTGATTATGAGATGAGAAGAGAAGACTCAATGAGACACAAAGGTAAAATCTAAATGGGGAACTAATCAAAACCCTAATTATTTTCATGCTTGGTTGTTCCTAAGGTTTGTGAGGTCTACAAGAAAGATCTTCAGAGAAACCACCAGGAAGCAGATGAAAGGAGCAAAGAGAAGCAAAGTAACTTTGCTTCATTTAAGAAGACAAGTCACTTGAAGAAAGAAAGTAAGAAGAAGAAGAATGAGCAAGCTCAATCTCAAACACAAGACAAAATGCAGCAATGATGCATAAGGGAGATGAAAAGAGATTGTGAGAAGTGAAGGCAAATTCACTTCTCAAAATAACTTACCACCTGAAAAGTTAGTGAAAGAAATGCAATGCAATGCAATGCAAAATGAGATGAAATGACATGATGCAAACCAAAACCAGAAGCATAAGTATGATTCTAATGATGCTATGAGATGATGCAAACATGAAACAAGGCATGAGGATGATCATACAGACATATGGATGCAAGAGAAGCATGCTTAGAACCATGAACATACATGAAAAGTTTTGGAATGCAAATGACATACAACATGGCAAATGAAAGATGCAATGATCAAACATGATTCTAACATGTCCTAAGATGTGTTATGAATCAAATGGATGCACAAAATGTCATGGAAAGTCATGGTATGCAAGCAAATGGAAGATGGATGCAAATGAAAGCCCAAATTAGGGTTTATGATCAATGCACAAAACAAAAATCAAAACCAGAAGCAAACATCATGATAAAAAATTGAAAATTCATTCAAAGGAACCCTAAACCTATACAAACTCACTGCCCAAAGGAGGGGTTCTAACTCTTAACCTAATGAGGGTTATGAATTTCTTAAGATTGCTAGGGTTTTAAGGTACCTTGTCAAGAAAAGTGCCAAACAAATAGGAAATGCAAGATCAATTCATGCCAATTTAATCCTAAAAACTACATGCTAAACAAGATGCAATGCAAAAAGAATCAAAGTCCAACTCTTAAAGGCTAGGCAGAAATGAATTTTTGAATATTGGATCAAAATAATGTCTTGAAATGAAATTAATTCCATGGAAAATTGTCAAAAGACATCAAGATCAAAAAAGAAATTTGGTTTGAAGGTTGGACAATGTTTCTAAATGATTTTAAATGTTTCATGAATTTTTTTGTGATTTTTAAATACCTAAAAGTATTTTTAATTAATTAGTTCTCATTAATTAATTAAAAATAAACTTTTAAATGATTTAAAAATATTTTTTAATGCAAAAAATAAAAATAAAAATGTTTTTGGTTTCTGAAAATTAATAAAAGCTTGAATAAAAATTTTCAGAATTTTTCAATGATTTTTACTATTTTAAATAAAATGTAGAAAACAAATGAAATAAAAAGAAAATAAAATTGAACTAAATGAAAAGTATGCTGAATCAATGGCTGAGGTTTGAATGGATTGCGCGCGCATTGACTGGCGCCAGATCCAAAGGCTGCAATTCAAACTGGCTGGATTTAAATTAAACTTAATTAATTAAATTAATAAAACAAGATTAGGGTTAAGTGTGAAATCTGGACCACTCATTCGCGCGCCAGTCAGCCCTAGTCAACTCATCCTACGCTCCAGATTCAAACTTGCATTAATGACTCTGATTATCCCTAAACACTTTCAGGTGGCCGGAGAAGACTTCCGGTCGTCTTCTCCGGCCAGACCCTCACCTGAAAGTTACTAACTTTCTCAAAACGCCATGAAAATGAAATCTAATTGCCCAGAATCCATCCCCATTCAACACTGAATCAAAACCCCCAAACAAAAATCATTTTTCATTCATTAATCAGGCAAATCGAAGCAAAACATATTTAGGTCAGAAAGTTTCAGACAACTCATACATGCTCAATATTCCACCATTTTCATTTTTAAACACATCATGATGATCAGGATAACATATAGAATCAATTTATAACAAGTAAAATGAGTTCTGGAAAATTTGTTCTTGATGGATACCTGAACTGAAGTCCTTCGAACAGGAGCTTTCTGACCCTTTCTCTTATGCAAACTCACTCCTTTGACCCTCCTGAACTCAATGGGATGCTTCACAACTCTTGTTGATGGCTGATTAGAGAGATGGCAGAAGTTCTGTTCAAGGGAGGGTGGTGATCGTGTTTTGGTTTCAGTGACTTTCAGGCTATGGTGATGGGTGGTTTCTGATCAGTGAAGTATGCTGAGTTTGTTTGTGAAGTTTGTTTGTGTGTTTGAGGCTTGTGGAGAGTGTTTCGAATGAAAAATGCAAGTTGGAGAGATTTTGATAACTATGGCTTGTGGTGTGTTTCAGCTTGAAGTAAGTGGTGTGTTATGCTGGCTTTGGTCCATGTATCAAAAGGTGATAGGTCAGAGAGTTGTTGGTGGCCTATGGTGATTGGTATGGGTCTTTGGCCAAAATGTCAGCTTGATTTGTACTTGAGGTATGGGCAATGGTACAACTTGCTTTTTGGCTTGCTTTGGCTCAGCTTGAATCAAGGAATGCTATGGAATAGGTCTAGAGGCAATGCAGCAAGTGGTTTGTAATTTGTGATAGGTTTTGCAAGTTTCACAAAGTTTGGTTCCTTTTGACATTTCTTGAGTTTCAAGGCATCAAAGTGCAAAGTTCTTTGGCCCATTCTGAATTTTAGAGGTCATGTGATCATGTTGTGAGGAAATGGTACACATTTGAGGCCTTTAGAACACTTTATCAAAGCATTTTGCAAAATGCCTCTTTGGTAGAAAACTTCAAATTTTGTGATTTTGGCCAACTTTGACAAGCCATAACTTTTGATCCAAAATGAATTAGGTCAAGTTCTTGTACTTTTTGAAAAGGGAATGATCCATTCTACAACTTTCATGACCAAAGTTTTTCCATTTGAAACATTTTTGAATCAAAAAGCAAGGGTTGAAAAAGTTTCCCAAAATGGCAATTTTCAATATAAGTCAACTTTCCCAAAAAGTCAACTTTGCAAATGACTTGAAATTCTCCAATTTTATGAACTTCTAACATCTTCCGTGATCAAATAAAGATCATACATAATCAAAATGATGATGAACACCCTTTGTTTGGGTCATTGGGGGGCCTCAGATGCCCTGATTTTGCACTAACTTGCTTAGAAAGTCAACCCTTGATCAGATGACTTCCCCATTGAATTTCTTCATGAAAATTGATATGCATGATCCCTATACCATATAGAGACCAATAGAAACAAGAATGACCAAAAAATTTGGAGTTATGGCCTCTGAAACCAAAACCCTAATTCTAGGTCATCTGTGCAGTTAAACCTGGCTCTACTTCCATGCCATTCTCAGTTCTTGTGATTTTTTGACATTCTTGACTTTGTGAGGATGCAATATGATGCTTGAACATACATGGACCCCTTTGAAGTGATTGATGACCTTTGGAGTGGCTCAAGAAGCTCTTGGATTGCTCAGATCACAAACCCTAGATTCAAATGACTTAGAACCAATGCAATGAATCAAAAATGTGGTATGAGATGCTATGATGGATTTATGCATATGAAAAGATCACAAGCCATGGTGTGAATGGGTGAGGGCAAATTTGGGGTGTTTACAACGGTCTATACGAAGATCCATTCCCTAGTCCAGGATATTTTCAGGATATTTAATCCTGATACTCTTTTGTCCTTGGATAGTAGGCAAACGGTCTATACGAAGATCCATTCCCTAGTCCAGGATATTTTCAGGATATTTAATCCTGATACTCTTTTGTCCTTGGATAGTAGGCAAACGGTCTATACAAAGATCCATTCCCTAGTCCAGGATATTTTCAGGAGATTTAATCCTGATACTCTTTTGTCCTTGGATAGTAGGCAAACGGTCTATACGAAGATCTATTCCCTAGTCCAGGATATTTTCAGGAGATTTAATCTTGATACTATTTTGTCCTTGGATAGTAGGCAAACGGTCTATACGGAGATCTATTCCCTAGTCCAGGATATTTTCCGAAGATTTAATCTTGATATTTCTTTTGTCCTTGGATAATAGGAAAACGGTCTATACAAAGATCTATTCCCTAGTCCAGGATATTTTTAGGAGATTTAATCTTGATACTCTTTTGTCCTTGGATAGTAGGCAAACGGTCTATACGAAGATCTATTCCCTAGTCAAGGATATTTTCCGAAGATTTAATCTTGATATTTCTTTTGTCCTTGGATAATAGGCAAACAGTCTATACAAAGATCCATTCCCTAGTCCAGGATATTTTCAGAAGATTTAATCCTGATATTCTTTTGTCCTTGGATAGTAGGCAAACGGTCTATATGAATATCTATTCCCTAATCCAGGATATTTCCAGAAGAGATAATCCTCACCATGTTTCATAAACGATTCAGAGACGGCCTATACGAAGACCTAGTACTGATATCCAGTATCAACATCAAGATATTATCACCTCCTAATATAATGGATGGCATCTATAAGCCCATCTCTAGTTCTTCCAAGTGGCATCTTCAAGCCCACTCAAGCATATACAATTAGTCATCATATTTACTTTACGTACCGGCGAGTGCAAATTTTTGGGCTTTTGTGTTCAATCCCCTTCAACCTTCCAGGTCACGAATGGCACATATACCAATCTAACCCCTCAGGTTTTAGAAAATTGAACAGGGGCAGCTGTTGCACCCCAAAATTTGCCCTCACCAAGACAAGACATTGTGTACTAAGAGGTTAACAAGGTTCACAAGGTTCACAAGACATCTCATGAGGTTCACAAGGTTCACAATTAGTCAGAAAGTTTGGCAATTCCCTCAGACAATGCATCCTCCTAAGCAAGGCATCCTAAACTAGGGTTTTGACTTTCATCAGGCTAAATGGACTTCCAAGACTTCAAGTGAGCTTCATATCATCCTATATGTGTTCAAGAATCCCCATGTCAAGTTTCAAGACTTTTCCCAAAGGTTTGCTCAGTCAGATGACCAGATAGGCTAAAATCAGTCAAAGTATTTAAAAAGTCAAACTGAGGTCAACAGTGGTCAAACCAAAGTCAAAATTCATTATTTTTTGCCAATATCAAGTATATGAAGTAAAATTCATCATTTGATCAAGGGTTGATCATGATTCATCAAGGAGATTTCAGATCATCAAGAATCAGGAGTTTCTAAATTAGGGTTTTCACAGGAAAAGTCAACTGAACTTTGACCAGCCATAACTTTCACATGCTTCATCAAATTTTTTCCATTCAAAGCTCATTTTGAAGGAAATTGAATTCTCTACAACTTTTTGTCTCACAAGCCAAGCCCAAAAATGCTTCATTTGGAAGGTATGAGCTAAGACATTATAGGTCCTTTTAAAAGTCAACAAAAAGTAAACAACTTCCAAAGAGCATAACTGGAGAATGGTAAATGATATGGACATGAGACCAAAGAGGTTGGTTATAGGACTCTTTAAGCTTTCCAAAATGTCCAAGAACACCTTCATAGCATTAAAATTGAGGGATTTGTGCCCTTGCAAAGTTGGGAAATTTTTGAGAGGTTTATGAAGCAAATGGGGTCTTAAAACCATAATTTACCAAATGGGCTTGCTTTTTTATGATCCAAACACTTCCATGACATCATGCACGAATTAAAATTTATTTATTCATATTTTTATTCATTTTATTTTATTTATTATGATTTTTTATATTAAAAATCATTTTAAATCAAAATAAAATATAAAAGTGTGAATATTTGATTTGATTTTGGTTCTAGAAAGTCTTAATGATCATTTAGAGGTGATTGAAACTACACAAAATCAGATCATTCAAAAATAGTAAGGATATATCAAGATTTTTCAATTTTTGGAAGCTTATCTTTTTCAATCTTTAACTATCCAAAAGTCCAAAGTGAAGATTAATTTTTTGACCTAATTTTGTTCTATCATATATATACAACATCAAGCAATGCAGAAGACACGAAAGTTCTGCCTCTAGAACACTAAACCAATTTCGAATTTTCAAGGAAAAAGCAAAACCCGAATTCAAGCATTCAAGCCATTCCAAAGACTTTTGAAGGTTTCAATGTGTTCCTGGAAGATCATTGAATGTTTCTGAACCATAAAAACATCCATTCATATACACAAATGCCATAACCGAATCATCATATTCTTGTTTTTTTTTAATTTTCGATTTCATAGATTCATGTAATATAAATTGTTTTTGATCATTGATGCTTGTTTATGAAGGTTCCTGGAACGTTTCTATGTGTTTGGATTGAGCTTTCATTGCAGGTTGAAGGATTCACCATAGTTAGGATTTCGGCCTCTCATTTAGGGTTTCATGATAAACCAAACATAAATGAATTTTAAGAACATAGGAAGATCGTATGAGTCATAAGGATCACATTGCACTAATTAATTTGAAGAAATTTTACTGTTTGATTGATGTTTGAGTTTCGTAGGTCATGAA
Organism: Lathyrus aphaca; assembly: GCA_963966055.1. NCBI lineage: Eukaryota > Viridiplantae > Streptophyta > Magnoliopsida > Fabales > Fabaceae > Lathyrus > Lathyrus aphaca. The sequence goes on from OZ014521.1 coordinate 423,881,204, forward strand.
TATGGAAGAACATGCAAGAAAATTCCCAGGAAATATTGAAGGAGAATTCGCAGGAAACCTGGGGAAGAAGATGAAGTCTTTGGTGCAAAATCTGACTTTTGAAATTATGTTTGTTTTATTATATTTTGTTGTTATATATATTTCAGATATGATGCTTGGCTCAGCTGGTAAGGGATGCGCGTGTGCATAGCAAGGTGTAAACACCCCAAATTTGCCCTCACCCATTCACACCATGGCTTGTGATCTCTTCATATGCATAATTCACTCATACCATTCTCATATTGCATTTTTACTTCACTGCATTGCTTCTAAGTCATCTGCATCTAGGGTTTGTGATCTGAGCCATCCCTGAGCTATTTGAGCCACTCCAAGGGTCTTCAATCACTCCAAAGGGGTCCCTGTATGTTCAAGCATCATATTGTATCCTCACAAAGTCAAGAAAGTCAAAAAATCACAAGAACTGAGAATGGCATGGAAGCAGAGCCAGGTTTAACTGCACAGATGGCCTAGAATTAGGGTTTTGGTTTCAAAAGCCATAACTCCAATTTTTTGGTCATTCTTGTTTCTATTTGTCTCTATATGTTACAAGGATCATGCATATCAATTTTCATGAAGAAATTCCATGGGGAAGGCATCTAATCAAGAGTTGACTTCTTGAGCAAGTCAGTGCAAAATCAGGGCATCTGAGGCCCCCAATGACCCAACCAAATGGTGTTCTTCATCATTTTGAATGTGTATGATCTTTATTTGATCATAGAAGATGTTATAAGTTCACAAGATTGAAGAATTTCAAGCCATTTGCAAAGTTGCCCTTTTGGGAAAATGACTTGTAATGGAAACTTGCCATTTTGGGAAACTTTTTCAAACCTTGCTTTTTGGTTCAAAAATGCTTCAAATGGGAAAACTTTGGTCATGAAAGTTGTAGAATGGATCATTCCCTTTTCAAAAATTACAAGAACTCATTCTAATTCATTTTGGATCAAAAGTTATGGCTTGTCAAAGTTGGGAAAAATCACATAATTTCAAGTTTTGTACCAAAGAGGCAAAGTTGCAAAACCACTTGCCAAGGCAAAATGAGACCTCAAAGTGACTTCTAATCTTTGCACAAACATAAGCCAATGCCTAAAAGTCAGAATGCACCAAAGGTTTGCCCATTTTCATGACTTGTGGATCAAGAAATCACAAAAGGGCCAAAGTTGGACAAAGTTGCAAAACATCATACAAACCCTAATCCACTTGCTAATTGGCTTCAAGACTGATCCCATGGCTCCCCTCATTCCTTGCTGCGCAGGACACCCTCTTGTACTTGTACTTGGCCTACCATTGACCCATACCTCTCTTACACCTAACTTGGACTCTATGCAAAAACACCCATACCAATCCCACAGTGCCACACCAACTTCTCTGACCCATCCAGTTGTGATAAGTGGACCAAAAGGGACTCAACACAACACACAACACAAGCTGAAACCTCAGATTGCCATAGTTATCAAAAAATTCTCCAACTTGCAAAACCTTTCGAATCTCTCAGCTCACTCAACCAATCTTCAAACCAACTTCACCATTGATCTCAAGATGACTCACTGACCACAAACCAACCATTGAAACAGCCAAAAACCTCCCATAAACCAAACACGATTTCTGACCAGTTGGCTTGCAAACTCCCAAATCAGCCAAAAGAAATTCCTTCCAAGCATCAAAACTTCATCAGGAGTTCAAGGGGAGTGGTTTGCACAAAGAGAGAAGGCCTAAAAGTCCCAAACTGAGAAAGCTCAAGCTCAGGTACCTCCTTGAAATATTTTTCCAGAACTCTTGTTTTTAGTTTCTAAATGATAAAGCATGCTCTCCTGATCATATTGGACTTTGAAATTTTGAAAATGGTGTAGAAACGAGCTTGTATTGATTGACTGAAATTTCTGCCATTTTTGTTCTTCCTTTCGAATCTTGTTAATGGTGAGAGATAAATTGTTTTTGAGGGCAGGGACGAGTTTAGGGAGGTGAGAGGAAGTGATCTGGAGCTTTAGAGCTCCAGAAATAACCTAGGGAGTGATTTTGAAACTTTCAGGGAAGGGGGTCACCGGAGAAGACGACCGGAGCTCGTCTCCGGTGACCTGAAAGTGATTAGGGTTTGATAATTAGGTTTAGCTAAGTTTGAATGCGGACCTTTGATCTTGTGGACTTTTGTTGACTCCCGCGCGAATGGAGGGCCTGGATCTCTCATTAAACCCTAATCTTCAATTAATTAGTTTAATTAAAATTAATTAGTCAGAAGCAATCTGGACCACCCATTTACGCGCTAGTCAACTCCCTCCATATGACTTTGAATCTCAGCCTTGGATCCTGCATACTTTCCATTTAATTTCTTTTTTATTTCATTTTTATTCATTTATCTTTCATATTTATTTTAAAATAGTTAGAAAAATCCTAAAAATATTTCCCTTTGCATTTTTGTTTCAAATATTTTTCTTAATCAGAAAATGATTTTTATTTTATTTTTTGCATTAAAAATTATTTTTAAATCATTTAAATGTTTATTTTTAATTAATTAATGAAAATTAATTAATTAAAAATACATTTAGGTATTTAAAAATCACAAAAAAATTCACATTGCATTTAGAAACATTTAGAAACATTGTCCAACTATCAAACCAAATTTCTTTTTTGTTCTTGATGCCTTTTGATCATTTTCATTGGATTTAATTTCATTTTAAGGCAATATTTTGCTTCAAACTTCAAAAATTCCTTTCTGCCTAACCATTGAGAGTTGGATGATGATTCTTCTTGAATTGCACTCCTCATAGCATCTAGTTTATAGGATAAAATTGATTTGATTTGATCTTGCATTTTCAGTTTGTTTAGGATTTTTCTTGATGAGGTACCCCAAAACCCTAGCAATCTTAGGAAATTCATAACTTTCACTAGGTTAAGAGTTGGATCTTCTCCTTTGGGCAGTGAGTTTGTGTAGGTTTAGGGTATCTTTGATCCCATTTTCAAATTTTTATTATGTCATTTGCTTCTGATTTTGTATTTTTGCTTTGCATGATGCATGTAACCCTAATTTGTGCCTTCCTTTGCATCCTTCTTTCATTTGCTTGCATTCATTGACTTGCCATGATGTTTTATGCATCCACATGATTCATAATACATCTTAGGACATATTAGAATCATGTTTGATCATTGCATTTTCCATTTGCCATGTTGTATGTCCTGTGCACTCCATAACTTTTCATGTGCATTCATGGTTCAAAACATGTTTTATCTGCATCCATTGCCTTGTATGATCATTCTCATGTCTTGCCTCATGTTTGCATCATCTATTAGCATCATTGACATCATACTTATGCTTCTGGTTTTGGTTTGCATCATGACATTGCATCTCATTTGCATTGCATTTCATTTCTTATGCTAACATTTCAGGTGGTAAGTTGTTTGAGAAGTGAATTTGCCTTCACCTCTCATAATCTCTTTTCATCTCTTTCATACTTCCTTTGCTGCATTTTGTATGTGTATTAGAGTGAGCTTGCTCATTCATGCTCATCTCTTACTTTCTTTTCTTCAAGCAACTTGTCTTCTTAAGTGAAGCAAGTTGTTTTGCTTCTCTTTGTTTCTTGCTCCTTTCATCTGCTCCTCTCCTTGGTGGTTCTTTGAAGATCTTTCTCTCTTAAGCCACACAAACCCTAGAATCTCCAAGTATGATAACATTTAGGGTTTTGATTAGTCCCCCATTTAGTTTTACCTTTGTGTCATCTTTGAGTCTTCTCTTCTCATCTCATAATCAGGGACTAAACCCTAAAGGCTTTAAGGCTTTGTGATTAAGCTTGTGCCTGCATCCTTCTATTAGGATGGAGTGTATAACTTTAATCCTAAGTGTTAAATCCTTAATGTGTTTAAATCCATTAATCAATTCACCTAATAATCATCAAGACATCAAGCTTGTAACTTGGGCCTTGCATTAGGGTTCTAATTCTTCCTTAACTGGTTAAGAAGGACTAACCCTAGTGTTAATGGACAAGTCCCCCTCAAGTTGTCTTACAAATCATAAAATCCATTTCTTAATCTTATCATTAACTAAAATCCACTTAATAAAGGCTTTGTTTTGTCATGAGGTTAATCCCTAATCATGGATTAAGTTGAGGAGTCTTCCTCAGCTTAAATGCTCTCATCTATTATCCTTCTATTAGGATGGTGTAATGAGTCCATTAAATCCTTGATTATGGCTTAAACTCATTACTTAACACTAAACAAAAACTCCAAAAACATCTAAATAATTACAAGTAGGTTAATGATCTTAATCCTACATCATGGTGATTAAGTGTGAGATGCTGACTTCACACTTAAGGTATTCTCATTACCCCTAATCAGAGGGAGGATGTGATGAGTTTGCTAACCCATTGGTTTAGGCTTAAGGTCATTAACTTATGACAAACTTGCAAAAGCAATAAAAGACTGAAAATACCAAAAACAAACAATAATCGTCTCCTTCGGGATTCTTTTCTCATCATCTTCACTCACAAACGAGAACTCGCTTCTTCCGTCTAATGCAAGACAGTTTGCACCTGAGCCAGACAGGTCATACACTTGAGCATAGACAAGCAAGCAGTTCACAGTCAATTTATCTTCAGTCTCTTTGGGTCGAACTACGGTGTTCTGACTTCCTCATTGCACGAGAGGATACGTAGGCATAGCTTAACAGTTATCGAACAAAAGTCTCTGTTTATTCCCCCTCCTTCCAGCAATTATTCTTTAAGCCTCATAATCATGAGGATACTCTTTCCTTGCACTGACACTTCTTTTACTCACTTCACTTTTCTTTGACACTAACACTTGTATTCTTTCCAGCTTTGATACACACATTGCACTGACACTACCCCTTTAAAACACAAATCTTTTAAGCGTGGATCCCGTCGAGTACGACGGACAATCTGGGTGCTAATACCTTCCCAGGTTGTAACCAACCCCCTTTCTCAGTCTCTCTGGTTCGCAGCCGTCTTATCCATATCTTTCTAGGTCTATGCAGCATTACCTTTCCTCCGGGATAAAAATGCCTAGCTGGCGACTCTTGTCTTTCTGAGTTCACCCTTGTGTGTTCTCTTGCCTTCTTTCGCCGACCGTTCGCGTCTGTACCCCTTCTGACCCGAGGTGTCATTTGGCGGGAGCGGCACAAGGTCAAGGGTTCGAACCCTATCAAGACCATTTTTTTTTGGGAAAAATTCTTAAAAGCCATTTTACATATATTATGCACTCTTCTCCCCCAAACAACAAGGCGCGCGCCTTGTCCCAGTGGCTAGGACTTATCAGGTATCAGGGGAGGTCTTGGGTTCAAATCCAGGCCTCCCCTCTTTCTTTTATTTATTTTTCTTTGTTTTGTTTTCTTTTTATTTTATTAATCATATAATTATATTAATTAAGTTTTCATAATTAAAACCTTAATCCTATTGTTTCTTACTAATCCTAATTAACTTATTTTTTCTAAAAAAATTTCCAATTAATTAATTAATTTTCTCAAGAAAATTAAATTATTGTTTATATTTATTAATATATATATATATATATATATATATATATATATATATATATATATATATATATATATTCTTGTATATAAATTCTTTAATAATTAAAACCCTAATCTCGATTCTTTTCATTAACTAACCCTGATTTATTCTTAATCCTGATTTTTCTTATTTTGACTAACCCTAATTCTTTCTAACTCCTATGCTATTATTAATTTCTTTTATTGCTTATTATTCTTTAAATATTTATTATTTATATTATAATTTAATTGCGAAAGCCTTGTAATAGTCGTAGGTTTATTATCGTTGTTATTTTATTGTTTATAAATATTATTGCCATGGTTAGTAACTATAGGGAGTGATAACATGTTTGTGATTTAAAAATTAATTTAGAATGACTTACTTAATAAGATAAATATATGAATATGAACACTCACACACGTAAGTCGATCTTTGATCGCCATCTCACACTTTCTAGGGTTACTCCTCATGTTGCCTACTTCTAAAGGTCAAGTAAGGTGTCTTAAAGCAAAGTCCATTCACTAATATCATCAAGTCCCTTTAAGATTATAAGATCAAGTCCCTTCGATGTTGCCTACGGTAAATGATCTTGTCCCTTCGAAATAAAAAGATGATAAGTCCCTACGAATTGCTAAAGACACCTTACAGTTGCCTAAATACAGATGTCCTTTCACATGTCCCTTAACACATCCAAGGTAATGACTACCTATTCCTTAATAATAGGGATAGTCTTACCATTGAAAGAACATATAAGAACAGTAAAGACTTAGTATATGGTAGGTTCCTCTTAATTACTTGCTCACTTTTCTTCAAAATACTTCATTACACTTCACATTTCAAACAAATTTTCAAAACAAAGTCTTTATATACATCCATACGAGGATCATTATAAAGTACTTAGAAAATTTTTAATCACACACTACACCTTTCTCAAAATAGTTTAAAGTGAGCTAAGTAACTAAGAGGCCATGGATAACCATGGATATAAAGGGTGCTAACACCTTCCCTTTGTATAACCTACCCCCCGAACTCAAATTTTTTTTAAGGTCTTTCCTGTTCTTTTATGCCCTTTCCTTTAGGATAAAATAAAAGTCGGTGACAACTCTTGCTATCCGCAACATTTAACTAAAGTCAATTCTCCCACCGTGTTACAATACCATTCAACTCTTTTCGAAAATTATAACCATCAATAGTTTCAGAATTAGTTACCAACATTCCAGGAGATGCAGGAGATATACAAAATATATCCTTCCAAACCTGATCATTTACAACATACATCTTATCTCCCATCCTAAACTTAAAATCATAGCCCTTAAATTTTCCAACAAGACCCTCATAGAACATTCTAACCATGTCCTCATTGTACTCAATTTCATATGCCAACAATGGATTTATCTCTTGAAAATCTATCAACTCAACAATGTGTGGGATGTGCATTTGACAAGTAGTGCGTTTAGAGTACACATATTGTTTGATAATATTCCTATTTTTGAACTTCTTATCATATGTTTCTCTAAGATCAGAAGGAAGAAGAGATAGAGCATTTACCGGAAGAGTAGACCGAGAAGAAGACCCTATAACTGTCCTTTTTCCGGTGAACTTTGAGGAAGCCATTGAAATTGTTCTTGAGAGTGTAGCACCCCAAATTTTCCCTCTTCATTTTAAGAATCATGTCACATCATATGCATCATACTCATATCATTTCCTTAGCATCATATCATGGAAAGATGAAGCATAACATCCCTCATGTCCTAGCATCAAGCATATGGTCATCTGTGGAGTTCCTAGAAGCATTTCAAGCCATGAAAAGGGTCCCAATGAGCTTGTAGAAGTTCTATGGTGAGTCTAAACTCCATTTACAAGTTCAAGTCCCTTGGAAAAAGCTCAGAAGATTGCATGATCATTAGAGATCTTAGGACAAGGCAAAGCTCCTATGCAGTGCACCCAAATTAGGGTTCGAGATTCAAGCACAAAGATCTCACAACTTTGGCCATTTCTTGTGAACTAAGTCTTCTATATGTTAAGAGGATCCTATGTGTCAAATTTCATGAGAAAATTCCATGTGGAAGTCAGTCAATGCCTCAGTTGCTTGCAGATGAAGGAAAAAGTCAACAGAGTCCATAAAAAGTCAACTGTGCAATTTCAAGGGGTCTAACCCAATTTTTTTGGCCAAGAGGGGTCCTTACAATGATATAAGAGGTTTGTAATGCCTAAAGTTCAAGAATCATGGAGATTTGAGGGGTTTTGCAAAATGGTACAAAGTTGGTTTTTGAAGTTTTCCAAATTTTGCAAGTTTTGCCCTAATTTTCAAGTGCCCTTAACATGATCAAAAATTCTTCAAATGGACCAAAGTCAAACATGAAAGTTGGAGAGTAAGGGCTCCTATTTTCAAAAAGTACAAGTACTTTTTCACCGGATTCCTGGATTGTCCCCTATGGCTTTCGAAAATTCTAGTATCCTAGGGCCAATTTCACTTTTCAAAAAATGCACCAAGTGCAAGAAGGCTCAAATCTGATTTTTGTGAATTGGTACAGGCCCAAACTTGTTGCAAACTTAAAATACATTGCATTAGAACCAATTTTCTCAAAAGAAATGGTCATTTTCATACACTTTGAAAAAATCCCTCCAAAACATGCCAATTTGCAAAAATCATGAAACAAGTGTGACACTTGAATCTAAGGGCCAGGATTGTATGGATTTGAATCAAGGGTGGGAAATGAAGCTCACACATGCTGAGAGGCCCAAGAGAGCATGGGCATGTCATGTTTATTCCACCAAGTGCACATGATGCATATACACACTTTTCTCATTTGATTTTCGTGCACTTTCTTTCACACTTTCAGCATTGCTTTCTTACATCACAACAAAGAGAATTAGGGTTGCATCAGATCTGAATTCTCTCTCATTCTCTCATTCTCAACTTTCTTGCATCCTTGCATTTTGCTTCATATCTCTTGATTCCCTTACATTCTCCACAAACTTCTTCCATATTCTTGATCAGTGAATCATATAGATCAAGAATCATCCACTCATTCAAGCTTAAAGCACAGAATTGGAAGCTTGCCATTTCAAAGCCACTTGTTGAGAAACCTCAGATCCACACCATTTCAAGACCTTAGATGCATTTATTTTGCATCTAAGGAGTAAGAGGAGTGATTTGCACGGATTGGTTGGTTTTCTAGTTCAATATTTCAAGGTCTCCATCTCAGGTATGACTTGAAACTTCATGTTCTGGAAATGAAATTGAATGGTTGATTTGTGTTCCTTGTTGTTTGCTGATCATGCTGCACTTTGTAGAATTGATTTTGGTGCATTATATCATGAGTTATGTGCATTTAAAGTTTGAGGATCAATGTTGTTTTGCTTCGATCCGTCCAATCCATTGAGTTTTAGCTATTTTTGAGCCATATTTGAGTTCAGTGATGTCTAATTAGTTGATTTGGACTATTTGTTTGCATTATTTGATGAATTTTTAGTACTGGTTTGGTCTCCGGTGCCGGAGCCCTAGCTCCGGTCACCGGAATTTGTTTTGCTCCATCTAGGGTTTCTCCATGAAGAAGATGAAGTCCACACCTTTAGATCCCTCATCCAACGCATGGCAGCGTGACACATGTCCCCCATAATGCTTCCATTTCTATTATAAATTCTGTTTTTATCTAAATCAGCGTGTGTGTGCGTCCACAATAGCTTCCGTGAGCTCACCACTCCCAGCGTGTCTTTTTGCCACCTCATTTAATGAGGTGCTTCACCACAGCCGTATGATTGATCAGGCGGATCTGCTTTTTTCCAGCTTTTCTTTTTTATTCAACTTAATTTCCACAATAAGGAACATGAGTCAGCGCATGCCCTGGGCTTATCACAATTGATTTTCGCACCCCTGTGTTATCTTGGCCCATTCAATTACACTTCCAAGCCTTACTTTCCTCACCTCCTCCCTTCAATTCCTTTTATTTCTTTTCTTCATTTAATTTCTTTTATTTCCGTTTCCATTTTAATTCAATTAAAATAGTTTTAGTCACCTAAAAAATCCCAAAAACATCATGTGTCTTATTTCATGTCTCTAATATTTTATCATATTTTTATTTTATTTTTTTCCATTATCCACGTGTCTGAAATAATTCACCATTGCACCTAGATTCTTTTATTTCCTTTCTTGACCAGTCTGCCTTGTTCATTTTCCATAGACTTCAATATTTTGAGTTTTGATCCCATTCTTTTTGCTTTGTGCTCTTAAGATCTTGTAACTTTCATATGATTTTTCTATGGATTTTTAGAAATTTATTTCTTGAGTCTTGGTCTGGTAACTTGTGATGTAAGTTTTCTGTCCTAACTTGTGTTCTTGCCTCCATTAAGACTAGTTTGCTTCTGAATCTTCTCAAATCCTTTTGGCTAGTTGATATAACATGTTTGAAGGTCATTTGGTTTCAATTGTGGAATTTTTAGATAGCTGGTTGATTTGTTGTGGATTTTATCTTGAACCTTGTCCCGTTTTGCTTCCTTTGAGCCTTTAAGTCCCTCATAAGCCTAGAAAGGCACTTGTGCCCATTTCTTCTTCTCATTTGGGGTTCCTTTGGGGTATGGGTACCTTCCTGGTCATAGGATAGGGTTTGTGTCTTCTGAATTTTTGAGTTTGTTTCTTCTTTAAGTCTTTTGCTTCTTTAAGTGTTTTCACTTCATCTTATTGCTTCCTTTGCTCCCATTGTGGTATTGTTTGGTCTTGTACCTCTCTTTTCTTCATCTTGTTGGCTTCCTAAGCCATTATTCATCTTTTTTTGGTTCTGGTTGTGAGCCTAGTGTTCGTTTTTTGTGCATTTTGCTTTGCTTGTTTCATAAGTGTGCATTTGTTTTCATATGTGTTCATGTTGCATCATTTTGAGTTGCATACTTCTTCTCCTCATTTATTTGAGTTGCATTTGCATTATGCATATGTTCATACCATTTCACTTCTGATTGTTGGATGTTAGCATGTTATCTTGCTCATTTTGTTTCACTTGTATGCATACTAACCTTGCAGGGGCTATGGTAAGTGTGAGATGTGGGAATTGAGTTCCACATCTCCAATTCTCATCTCTTCCTCTTATGTTTATGTGTGCTAACCCTTTGTTATTGGGATTAGGCCTTTCTCATTCCTTATTCTATCTTCTTCTTCTCTTCTTCATTAGGATAGAAACCTCACTAACCCTTAGGACATCCATGCATGTTAACACTTAGGATTATTTTAGTCCCCTTTAGAATTTTTCCTTTGAGATCCTTTTGGTTCTTCTTCTCTTCTCATCTCATAACTCTAAAAAACACTTTAATAATGTTTGAAGTGATGTCATGATCCATAGCCTTATCCCATGAGGTATGCTTGTGGTCTTCCCATCTTGGGATAGTACAAGTTTACCTTGTGATGCACAAGTCTGATCAAGGTATCTTCTTCATAAAAGAAAAGCATAAAAAACACTTCTTCATCTGTAAATACCAAAACACTTAATAAGTAAACAAGTTAGTGAGCCTAAGCCCTAATCTGTGGGTTCGAGTTTTGGGGATCTTCTCCTTACTTGAGTGTGCTTGTTCTATTATTCCATCTTGGAATGTAGTGACAAGTGCACATTCCATTGAAGAGAGCTTGAGTTCACTTCCTTGTGACACACTCATAAAAGCTTCTAAAAAACACAAACAAACAATAAGCGTCTTTCCCTCGGGAATTCTTTTCTCATCTCATTCGCTCCGTACGCGAACTTGCTCCTGCTTGTCATTTTGCAAGACGATTACGCACTCGTCGTCCGAGTCTGCAACACCTGAGCAATGGCATAGGCAGTTCAAGCCTTAATTCACAAGCAATTTCCTTTTAGTACCCCTAGTTAGGGGAACAACGGCGTCTCTGATCCTCATTATCCTGATGACGTACGTAGGCAGCGGGGTAGGGCCCGTTCGAGCATAATCTTTATTTTCCCTACATTTTTCCCTTTATCTTCTTATTCAGTTCTTTTCCAGTTCCAGTTTCTTTTCATTTTCATTTCTTTGCTGCAGCTTTCATACCCTCAACCTTTGAAACAGTTTCTTTTGCAAGCGTGGATCCCGTCGGGTACAGCGGACGATCTGGGTGCTAATACCTTCCCAGGTCGTAACCGACTCCCGAGCTCAGTCTCTTTGGTTCGTAGGACCTGTGTCCTTCCTCTTTCTTTCTTCTGGTTTGTGCAACATTACCATTCCCTTTCTTCGGGATAAAAATGCCTGGCTGGCGACTCTATTCTTTTTCCGCGCCACTTTCGCATTTGTACCAGGATGGAAATCCGGGGAGTGACAGTGAGACTTTGAGAGAAATGGGGTTTTAGGGTTTGTGGAAGATGAAATGAAGGAATGAAATGTTTGTATGAAGAGAGAAATATAAAGAGAACAAATGAAATGAATAGGTGCATTAATAAAATGACATTATGGCATGGAATGAGGTGATGCGCCGACCTAGGGCAAGTAGAAAGCTACAAAACGCGTTTTCCAACACGTGTTCGGTAGCGTGATTCAGGAATGAGTCGACCTAAAATGTTGAATGAGTCGACTCATTCATTTCAAAATTTGAGTCAGCGTGCTTAAAAGTCAGATGATTCGACTCATTGAGTCGAACTGTTGGGACCCGAGAGAAAAAGCATAAAATTTCCAATTTTTTTCTATGTTTTCACTTCATTGTTTCAAATGACATGATGATATACTTTCTAGATGTACATCTATGCATAATATATATATATATATATATATATATATATATATATATATATATATATATATATATATATATATGTGTGTGTGTGTGTGTGTGACAATTAATACAACAAAATAGATAAATAAAACACATATACATGCAACAACAATACTCATATATCAAAGATGTTAAGTTACATACACATATTGTTATGGATCAAGATCAAGATGATAAGAAAATTTTCTAAGCATTAAGAGAGGAATATATTACCTTTGCCAAAGAGAAATAGTGACACCCTTACAATTCTTGAGCAACATATCATAAACAAGCAAGAATATATAGGAGATATGTAACAATATTACAAACGATCCGAGATATCGAGAATGCCCAGTTCCCTACGGACATGAAATAAAGGTTCCATGGCTAATGGTTTAGTGAAAATGTCGGCAAGTTGATTTTTACTTTTTGACATTCGAAAACCAAATCACCTTCTCTACATGATTCCTAAGAAAATGATGACAAATCTCAATATGTTTAGTGCGAGAATGTAATACAAGATTTTTGGAAAGGTTTATAGAACTTGTGTTGTTACATAGAATGGAAATGCAGTTAAGATTGACATTGAAGTCGAGAAATTTCTCTTTGAGCCAAAAAATTTGAGCACAACAATTACCAGCCACAATATATTCTGCCTCAGCAGTCGACAAAGTAACAAAAACTTGTTTTTTTTTCTATGCCAACTTACTAGAGAATTTGAAAATAAATGACATGTGCCACTAGTGCTCTTCCTATCCACTTTGCATCCGGCAAAATCGGAATCGAAATAACCTACCAAAGAACAACCACTCCCCTTGGAATACCAAAGACCAAACTTAGAAGTACCACATAGGTATCTAAGAATGTGTTTAACAAATTTTAAATGTGATTCCTTAGGACATGATTGAAACCTAACACACATACAAACACTAAATATGATGCCGGGACGAGAAGCGGTAAGATAGAGAAGAGAGCCAATCATACCTCTATACCTTTTTATGTCCATGTCGTTACCTTTCTCATCTCGATCCCAGCTTGCCGTGGTAGGCATTGGTGTATCAATGGCTTTGGAATTTGTCTTATCGAAACACTTGAGAATCTCATTGCAATACTTCATTTGACTTATAAATGTACCTTCCTCAATTTGTTTAATTTGAAGTCCGAGGAAATAACTGAGATCCCCCAATCACAGATTTGGGCTTGGTTCCTGGGGTCAGGATCCCATACAAATTCAAAGTTCCAACCTTTGAGAAGTATAATGGCACTGCATGCCCGAAGACCCATCTTCAATCATTTGTTGGGAGAATTGCTGCTCACACGGATGATGAGAAACTTTGGATGTATTATTTTCAAGACAGCTTGGTTGGAGTTTCTCTAGAATGGTACATGAAGCTCAACAAAGTTAATATCAAGAGTTGGAAAGATCTAGCTGAAGCCTTTGCGAGGCAATATCAATACAACATGGACATGGCTCCGAACCGTACGCAATTGCAGCACATGGCTCAGACGGCAAAAGAAGGTTTCAAAGAGTATGCACAGAGGTGGCGCCAGCTCGCTGCTAGGGTGCAACCACCGCTGCTTGAGAACGAAATGGCTGACATGTTTATGGGTACTCTGCAGGGTGTATTTCTTGAAAGGTTGGCGTCCAGTTCTGCCACTAAATTCAATGATATTGTTATTGCTGGTGAAAGGGTTGAGACCCTGTTGAAGATGGGGAAGATACAAGATCCAAGTGCTAGCAGCTCGAATGGAGCGAGGAAAGCTTTCAGTGGACCTCCTAGAAGACGAGAGGGTGAGACGAATGCTGTATTTGGCCGAGGTTGGGGCCGTGGTTATAGAAGACCTTATGAGCATGTGGTAGCTGTCACAATTCCTGCAGCTCCAGTGCAACAGATGCAACCTCCTCCACAACAGCAACAACAACAACCTCGTACCAATTATCAGCAGAGACCGTATCAGCCAAGGCAGACTCGCCCGGCTAATAGGGTGATTGAGGCTATCCCTATGACTTATGCTGCCTTGCTTCCAAGACTGCTGGATTTGAACCTGATTCAACTGAGAACTTTGGAACCACCACCTCCTGGAGAGATTCCAGTTGGTTATGATGTCAACGCATGATGCGCTTTCCACTATGGAGCACCCGGGCACTCGACTGAGAAGTGCAGGGCTTTGCATCACAAGGTTCAGGATCTTGTAGACTCTAAAGCAATCAACTTTGTGCCACCACCGAATGTTAATTCGAACCCTATGCCGCATCATGGATGAGCAAGAGTTAATGCTGTTGAGGGTGGTGATAATTTGAGTCTTGTGTTGAGTATTGATGAAGTGAAGACTCCTTTGAGGGTAGTGAAAGAGAGTCTGCTGAATGGTCAAGTGTTTCCTGGTTGCTGTCTTGATTGTGAAGAATGTTTGAATGCTAAGAATGGATGTGAGAAGTTGAAGTTGGGTTTGCAGGGTTTGATTGATGATGGATCCTTGCAGTTCAGTAAAGTGGGTAATGATAAGGCTGATGATGTGTCAACCATTACTATTTTCTATGATGAAGCTGACATGCCTGTCAGAAGAGAGCCGGTTACAATCTATGCTCCTCAGATTAGTCCCGTGACTATCACCATACCTGGGCCTGTTCCGTACACAGACAATAAAGCCATTCCCTGGCATTATGGCTCAGATGTATATGTAGCTGGACAGAAGATTGAGAGCAAGGCTGTTGCTGAAGACCCGACTGTAGAGAATGTCGGAGGAGTTGGGGGTTTCACCAGAAGTGGTCGTTTGTTCGCTCCCCGTGCTGAGAGGGGATCCTGAGGCTGAGGCTTTGTCCAAGGCCAAAGGAAAGCAAGTTGTGAATGATGAG
The DNA here is from genome assembly GCA_963966055.1 of Lathyrus aphaca. Lineage (NCBI taxonomy): Eukaryota > Viridiplantae > Streptophyta > Magnoliopsida > Fabales > Fabaceae > Lathyrus > Lathyrus aphaca. Next base: position 423,896,310 of record OZ014521.1, read on the forward strand.
TCAACTACTCCTGTGGCTGGGCAGGGTACATTTGAAAAAGAGGTCGAGGAATTCATGAGGATTATAAAAAAGAGTGACTATAAGGTGGTTGATCAACTGAACCAGACACCTTCAAAGATTTCCATCTTGTCACTGCTGATGTGTTCTCCCGCACACAGAGAGGCCCTACTGAAAGTTCTGCAAATGGCCTACGTTCCTCAGGAGATCATTGTCAACCAACTTGAGGCTGTTGTAGGAAGTGTCAATGCAAGCCATGGCTTAGGCTTTACAGACAGAGACCTCACGTCGGAGGGTAGAAACCACAACAAAACATATCACTATGGAGTGCAAGGGCGTTGTGTTGTCTCATGTTCTTGTAGACACAGGCTCTTCCCTGAATGTACTTCCGAAGAAGGCACTGATGAAGCTTAATGTTGATGGGATCGTCTTGAGACCAAGCGATCTGATTGTTAAAGCTTTCAATGGTTTGAGGAGATCAGTTTTGGAGAGGTTGAGTTGCCCGTCAAGATAGGCTCTTAAGTCTTCAAAAGTGTTTTCTATGTTATGGATATCCAGCCTGCATATAGCTGTTTGTTGGGAAGGCCGTGGATACATGCTGCTGGAGCCGTTACTTCAACCCTGCATCAGAAGCTTAAATACGTGGTTGACGGCCAAGTCATCATAGTTTGTGGAGAGGAGGACATATTCGTAAGCCACTTGTCGACGTTCAAGTACGTAGAGATGGATGGTGAAATCCATGAGACTTTATGCCAAGCCTTTGAAGCAGTCAACGTCAGCATATTGACTCCTGTGGAGAAGAGCATTGAGAAGGAGGGTACATCCATCCATTCCTACAGAGAAGTAAAAGAGGTTATTCAATCAGGCAGTGCCCAAGGCTGGGGCAAGTTGTTGGAACTGGAAAAGAAAGATGATAAGTTTGGCTTAGGGTATCAGCCTGGTGGGTCTACTCCAAGTGGCAAGTCTATCACGTTTACAAGCGCTGGGTTGCTCGACCGCGATCAGATCTGTACAGCAAGCCAAGATGGGGACAGTGACGGTGATTGGGACAACAACTGGATCCACCCGTGTGCGCCCGGCGAGGAGCTAGCAAACTGGTCTGCAAAAGACATTGTTCAAGTCACCTGGCTCTCAGAGTAATTATTTTGTTTCCTTTTATTAGCATACTGCATTGTCAAATCCAGCATTCTGCCCAAGATGCTTGGATCCATTGTATTGGGCCACCATGTTTTGTATTGCATCTTATTTTGCTATGAAATAAAAGGACATTTTCAGACAAACTGTGTTCTCTTTCTGTGTTTTTAAACTTTTTCACAAAAATATAAAAATGGCAATGTGTTTTCCTTTTTGCTTTTGTGTTAGCGTCTCTTTTTCAAAATAAGCAGATTCTGAATAAGCACATCATCTGTGCAGTATTGATCATCCGGATTCCACGGATAACGTTCCTGCTATGACTATGCATGACTTTTTGACAATCCAGTCTACCAAGCTGATGAAGGGGTTGAGGAAGACTGTGACCTCCCTGAAGAATTGGTCAGATTGTTGAAACAAGAGGAACGGGTTATTCAGCCTCATCAAGAGGAGATTGAGATCATCAACATTGGCAGTGAAGATGCAAAGAAAGAAATCAAGATCGGGGCCAGTCTGCAGGCCGACGTCAAGAAAGAGCTGATCAGTATGCTGAAAGAGTATGTGGATATCTTTGCTTGGTCATATCAAGATATGCCAGGTTTAGATACCGACATCGTTATGCATAAGCTACCTCTGAGAGAGGAGTGTCCTCCTGTGAAACAGAAATTGAGAAGAACTCGTCCTGACATGGCGATGAAGATCAAAGAGGAGGTTCAGAAGCAATGGGATGCCAGTTTCCTTGCTGTGACTAGTTACCCACCTTGGGTAGCTAACATTGTACCTATACCTAAGAAGGACGGCAAGGTCCGGATGTGCGTTGACTACCGGGATTTGAATAGAGCAATCCCAAAAGATGATTTTCCGTTGCCACACATTGACGTGTTGGTAGACAATACTGCTCAATTCTCGGTGTTTTCCTTCATGGATGGCTTATCCGGATATAACCAGATTAAGATGGCGCCGGAAGACATGGAGTAGACAACGTTCATTACCCCATGGGGTACATTCTGCTATAAGGTCATGCCCTTTGGTTTGAAGAACGCCGGGGCAACTTATCAACGGGTGATGGTCACATTGTTCCATGACATGATCCACAAGGAGATTGAGTGTTATGTGGACGATATGATTGCTAAGTTCCGAGACGAAGAAGAGCATCTGGTCAACCTGAAGAAGCTGTTTGATAGACTGACCAAGTACAAGCTGAGGTTGAATCCGAACAAGTGCACTTTCGGAGTGCGTTCTGGGAAACTGCTGGGTTTCATTGTTAGTCAGAGAGGAATTGAGGTAGATCCTGCTAAAGTAAAAGCTATTCAAGATATGCCTGCACCGAAGACAAAAAAAGAAGTGCACGGGTTTTTAGGGAGGTTGAACTACATTTCTCGGTTCATATCTCATCTAACTGCCACGTGCGAACCAATATTCAAGCTGCTAAGAAAAGAGCAAACGGTCAGGTGGAACGATGACTGCCAAAGAGCTTTCGACAAAATAAAAGAATATTTGCAGGAGCCTCCAGTTCTAATGCCTCCAGTGGAAGGAAGACCATTAATCATGTACTTGACCGTGCTAGAAGGGTCAATGGGGTGTGTGCTAGGCCAACATGACGAGTCTGGTCGAAAAGAGTATGCTATTTATTACCTTAGCAAAAAGTTTACCGACAGTGAATCCCGATATTCACTGCTCGAGAAAACTTGTTGCGCTTTGGTATGGGCTGCTCGCCGACTGAGGCAATACATGTTGACTCATACCACATTGCTCATTTCCAAAATGGATCCTGTCAAGTACATCTTTGAGAAACCAGCATTGACCGGAAGGGTTACTAGGTGGCAGATGATTTTAACTGAATACAACATCCAGTATACTTCTCAGAAAGCCATCAAGGGAAGTGTATTGTCGGATTACCTTGCACAACAACCTCTTGAAGATGATTATCAGCCGATGAAGTTTGATTTCCCTGATGAGGACATCATGTACCTCAAAGCAAATGATTATGAGGAGCCACTTCCAGAGGAGGGGCCAGACCCTGAATCCAAATGGAAGCTGATGTTTGATGGGGCCGTCAATATCAATGGTCGTGGATTTGGTGCCGTACTTATTACTCCTGAAGGTGTTCATTTGCCCTTCGCCGCCAGAATTACTTTTGGCTGCACCAACAATGAAGCGGAATACGAGGCATGTATAATGGGAATAGAGGAGGCAATTAATCTTCGGATTAAAAACCTCGATATATTCGGAGATTCAGCCCTTATCATTAACCAAGTTACCGGCAAGTGGTATACGCATCAAGAGCATCTAATTCCATACAGGGATTATGCTAGAAAAATGTTGACGTTCTTCACGACAGTTAAACTTCAATACATACCACGTGATGAAAATCAGTTTGCCGACGCATTGGCCACTCTCTCTTCGTCAATTAAAGTCTTGTGTTGGAATTATGTGCCCAGAATTGATATATCCAGGCTTGACGCTCCAACTCATGACTTCTCTGTAGACGCCGTGTTTGACGAGAAACCTTGGTATTTTGATATCAAGTTATTCCTGGAAAAGCAAGAATACCCAACTGGGGCATCTTCCAATGACAAGAAGACCTTGAGGCGACTTTCTGCTAGCTTCTTCTTGAACATAGACGGGGTTTTGTACAAGAGAAAATTTGACATGGTCTTGCTCAGATGCGTGGATAGACACGAAGCAAGCCTGTTGATGTAGGAAGTCCACGAAGGATCTTTCGGTACCCATGCCGGAGGGCATGCTATGGCAAAGAAATTGCTGAGATCAGGGTATTACTGGATGACAATGGATGCAGACTTTTGTTCATTTGCTCGTAAGTTACACAAGTGCCAAATATATGCAGACAAAGTGCATGTTCCTCCTAGCCCGCTCAACGTAATGTCATCTCCTTGGCCCTTTTCTATGTGGGGCATTGACATGATCGGGAAGATTGAGCCAACTGCTTCAAATGGTCATCGCTTCATCTTGGTCGCGATTAATTACTTTACCAAATGGGTGGAAGCAGCATCTTGTGCCAACGTCACTCGTCAAGTGGTGGCAAGATTTCTGAAAAGGGATATCATATACAGATACGGAGTGCCCGAAAGGATCATTACTGATAATGGTTCTAATCTCAACAACAAGATGATGGCAGACTTGTGTCGGGACTTCAAAATACAGCATCACAATTCTTCTCCTTACCGGCCAAAGATGAATGGTGCGGTAGAGGCAGCTAACAAGAATATCAAGAAGATTGTGTAGAAAATGGTTGTCACCTACAAAGATTGGCATGAGATGTTACCGTTTGCTTTGCATGGGTACCGAACGTCAGTCAGGATGTCAACAAGGGCAACTCCATTCTCTCTGGTGTATGGCATGGAAGCAGTCCTGCCTGTTGAAGTAGAGATTCCTTCACTGCGTGTGATGATGGATGTTAAGCTGGATGAGGCTGAATGTGTGCGTGCTCGTTATAATCAGCTATGTCTAATTGAGGAAAAGAGATTAGCGGCTATCTGTCATGGTCAGCTTTATCAAAGGAGAATGAAGCGTGCATTCGACCAACGAGTACGTACTCGAGAATATCAAGTGGGAGAGCTCGTGTTGAAGAGGATCGTTCCTCCAGGTTCAGATCACAAGGGCAAGTGAACCCCAAACTACGAAGGACCATTCATAGTGAAGAAAGTCTTTTCAGGAGGAGCACTGATGCTCACCACTATGGATGGAGATGACTTCCAGTCCCCTGTTAACTCGGACGCAGTTAAAAAATACTTCGCATAAAAAGACCCGCTGGACACAAAAACAGAATTATAGTCCAGGCAAAAAAAGGGGCATCCCGGCGAGCTAAAAACAGAATAAAAAGCTTGGGAAAAAATTAGGGAAATAAAATAAAATGTACACCCGCTGAGTTGAAAAGCCACATTGGACAGCTCAGGCAAAAAAGGGTATCCCGGTGGATTGAAAACCCGAAAGGGCGATCCACGCAAAACAAGGGAATAAGCGAACAATTGCGATCCGAGTTATCTGAACCACATCATCGTTTCGTACAACTTGACAATATCAGAAGGATAGGAAATAGTCCCCTCATCCTCTCAGAAAGCCAAAGCAGAATGGAGAGTCTCGAAGACATGCAGGTCATAGCAGAAATGGAACTCCTTGGAATGCCGTGTACATTGCCATTAGGATAGTTTCTTTTCTCAATTTTATAGTGGCTACCTCTTTCCAGGTGGTTGCTTCCTGATGTAAATCTTTGCCTATTCAGAGGCCATTCAATAAAAAGAATATTCAGTCAAAAAGCTGTGTGTGTTTATTTTTGTTTGCAAAATGTCCTGAATTTTTAGCAAAAATAGCATTGCATCTAAACATGGTGATAATTTTGAAAAGAAAACTGACATGCAGGGAAACTGTAACCCTCTTTGAGTGTCGGGTGACGATGGATGAACAAATCATACCATGCAAATCCCCGGGGCACACTTGTGTTTTATTTTGTTGCAGGTTGCAGGGTGGCGTCACATTCTCAAGCAATGTACTCTTCCCCAGTAGAGTATTTCCCCAGTAGAAGGTCTCCCCAAGCAGAGAATTCTATTCCCAGCAGGTATCTGAAAGCCTGATCTCTCCAGCAGAGATTTTCTCCAGCTAAGCCTTGGCAGCAGCCCAAGCAGTTTCTTCTTCCCCAGTGAAGTAGCAATCCATTCTTCCCCTGTGGGGTATGCCCAGCAGGTACCTGAAAGCCTGACATCACCGAAATTGGAATTATCAGAACTCTATCCTCAGCAAGAGTCCTTCCCAGCAGGTGGGACTGAAAGCCTGATCTCCCCTCAGAGTCTTGAATCATCAGATGCTCTCCCCAGCCAGAGTATTGTTCAAGCAGCTTCCCCAGCCAAGTCTGAAGATGATCCTGTCCCCACAGAGTCATATTTGATTTTCACCTCCGTCAGTGAATTATTCCCCAACGAAGTTGCCATACTCTTGGGTAATTTGATGATACAGTCAGGTATTCATCACCCCAGTCAGAGTTGGGTATTCAGACCTCTTGACTTGTCTTCCCCTGCAGAGTTGTATCTCTTGCTGGCCAATCAGGCATTCGTTTGTTGCTCGTCTGCAATCCTCAACACTCGTTTATGTTATCCCTAAGCAGAGTTATCCCCAGCAATGACATATTATTGCTTTACTGCTGCTCGTCCGCATCCTTCAACACTCGTCTGTGTTGGCCCTTTGGTATTGCTCGTTTGCTTTCCCCAGCAGTGATCCATGATTGCCTTGATATTGCTCTTCTGCAATTTTCCAACACTCGTCTGTGTTTGGTGTGTATTCCTTGATTGTTGCTCGTCGGCAATTTCCAACACTCGTCTGTGTTTGGATGTAATCTCTGTCATTGCTCGTCTGCAATTTGCAACAGGCACCTGTAGTATCTGTTGTTTGCTCGTCTGCAACTTTCCAACACTCGTCTGTGTTGTGATACTTCATCTGTTATTGCTCGTCTGCAGGTCTCAACACTCGTCTGTGTTCTGATATGATATTTGTTGTTGCTCGTCCGCAAGTTCTCAACACTCGTCTGTGTTGTGGTTATCTCCTTGTGATTGCTCGTCTGCAACTTCCAACACTCGTCTGTGTTTGGTATTGGATCCTTTGATGCATTCGTCTGTGCCTTGATATATATTTCAGCTGTTGCTCGTCTGCAACTTTCCAGCACTCGTCTGTGTTTGGTATGCCTGACATTTGTGGATACTCGTCTGTATCATTTCCAGCACTCGTCTGTGTTGTTTATCTTGTTTGAAGCTCGTCTTCTTTGCTTGGATACTCGTCTGTATCAATCCTAACACTCGTCTGTGCTAGCTTATATCTGTATTGTGTGAATTTGCTATTTATTCTGTGATTACTTCAAATGCTCGTCTGTGTTTGAATTTCTGGTATTCGTCTATACCAGCTGCTGATACTCGTCTGTATCATTGCCTGAAGCGCTCGTCTGTGTTTCTCAGATCATCTTCTGATACTCGTCTGTATCATTGACTCATGGCACTCATCTGTGTTATCTTGATGATCATCCAATACTCGTCTGTATTGAAGAGGTTTCAAATCCTGACAATGGGAATTAATGTCAAAATGGTTACCGGTCCTGGCGTAACAGGTAAATCCGAAGGAGGCTAGTCTGTCTCAGGCACCATTGTTGCTGCACCATGCGTCACAGGTTTGCTTAGAAGACTCGTCTGTCTTATACCATATATCCGCAGATAATATATGAAGAAGGTTCGTCTACCTTGATTGCATGTCTATCCCACAGACTTAAATGCATTACCGGTCTTGGCGCAACAGGTAAATCCGAAGGAGACTCGTCTGTCTCATGTTATATGAAGTGTTCGAGGACTCGTCTGTCCAGCTCCTGGCATCACAGGATTGTTTGAAGGCTCGTCTGTCTCAGTATATGCTATATGCAGTATTTGAGGACTCGTATGTCCAGCTCCTGGCGTCACAGGATTGTTTGAAGACTCGTCTGTCAACAGGTTCTTATTCCAGATATCAGTTTCAACTTGGAAGAAGCTCGTCTGCTTTTTCTCCTTCTTATCCCCAGAGCGTCATCTGGTTTGGTTTATTTCCCGGTGTTGCATTCTCCGTCAGAGTGCAAATTTCTGGTCTTCTTGGTATTCAACCATAGTTTATCTTGAATGGTCGATAGCCCGTACTATCGTCCTTTTCAGATTAACTGATGATTGAATAGGGGCAGTTGTAACACCCCAAATTTTCCCTCTTCATTTTAAGCATCATGTCACATCATATGCATCATACTCATATCATTTCCTCAGCATCATATCATGGAAAGATGAAGCATAACATCCCTCATGTCCTAGCATCAAGCATATGGTCATCTGTGGAGTTCCTAGAAGCATTTCAAGCCATGACAAGGGTCCCAATGAGTTTGTACAAGTTCTATGGTGAGTCTACACTCCATTTACAAGTTTAAGTCCCTTGGCAAAATCTCAGAAGATTGCATGATCATTAGAGATCTCAGGACAAGGCAAAGCTCCTATGCAGTGCACCCAAATTAGGGTTCGAGATTCAAGCACCAAGATCTCACAAATTTGGCCATTTCTTATGAGCCAAGTCTTCTATATGTTAAGAGGATCCTATGTGTCAAATTTCATGAGAAAATTCCATGTGGAAGTCAGTCAATGCCTCAGTTGCTTGCAGATGAAGGAAAAAGTCAACAGAGCCCATAAAAAGTCAACTTTGCAATTTCAAGGGGTCTAACCCAAATTTTTTGGCCAAGAGGGTTCCTTACAATGATATAAGAGGTTTGGAATGCCTAAATTTCAAGAATCATGGAGATTTGAGGGGTTTTGCAAAAATGGTACAAAGTTGGTTTTTGAAGTTTTCCAAATTTTGCAAGTTTTGCCCTAATTTTCAAGTGGCCTTAACATGATCAAAAGTTCTTCAAATGGACCAAATTCAAACATGAAAGTTGGAGAGTAAGGGCTCCCATTTTCAAAAAGTACAAGTACTTTTTCACCGGATTCCTGGATTGTCCCCTATGGCTTTCGAAAATTCTAGTATCCTAGGGCCAATTTCACTTTTCAAAAAATGCACCAAGTGCAAGAAGGCTCAAATCTGATTTTTGTGAATTGGTACAGGCCCAAACTTGTTTCAAACATAAAATACATTGCATTAGAACCAATTTTCTCAAAAGAAATGGTCATTTTCATAAACTTTGAAAAATCCCTCCAAAACATGCCAATTTGCAAAAATCATGAAACAAGTGTGACACTTGAATCTAAGGGCCAGGATTGTATGGATTTGAATCAAGGGTGGGAAATGAAGCTCACACATGCTGAGAGGCCCAAGAGATCATGGGCATGTCATGTTTATTCCACCAAGTGCACATGATGCATATACACACTTTTCTCATTTGATTTTCGTGCACTTTCTTTCACACTTTCAGCATTGTTTTCTTACATCACAACAAAGAGAATTAGGGTTGCATCAGATCTGAATTCTCTCTCATTCTCTCATTCTCAACTTTCTTGCATCCTTGCATTTTGCTTCATATCTCTTGATTCCCTTACATTCTCCACAAAATTCTTCCATATTCTTGATCAGTGAATCATATAGATCAAGAATCATCCACTCATTCAAGCTTAAAGCACAGAATTGGAAGCTTGCCATTTCAAAGCCACTTGTTGAGAAACCTCAGATCCACACCATTTCAAGACCTTAGATGCATTTATTTTGCATCTAAGTAGTAATAGGAGTGATTTGCACGGATTGGTTGGTTTTCTAGCTCAATATTTCAAGGTCTCCATCTCAGGTATGACTTGAAACTTCATGTTCTGGAAATGAAATTGAATGGTTGATTTGTGTTCCTTGTTGTTTGCTGATCATGCTTCACTTTGTAGAATTGATTTTGGTGCATTATATCATGAGTTATGTGCATTTAAAGTTTGAGGATCAATGTTGTTTTGCTTCGATCCGTCCAATCCATTGAGATTTAGCTATTTTTGATGCCATATTTGAGTTCAGTGATGTCTAATTAGTTGATCTGGACTATTTGTTTTTATTATTTGATGAATTTTTAGTATTGGTTTGGTCTCCGGTGCCGGAGCCCTAGCTCCGATCACCGGAATTTGTTTTGCTCCATCTAGGGTTTCTCCATGAAGAAGATGAAGTCCACACCTTTAGATCCCCCATCCAACGCATGGCAACGTGACACATGTCCCCCATAATGCTTCCATTTCTATTATAAATTCTGTTTTTATTTAAATCAGCATGTGTGTGCGTCCACAATAGCTTCCGTGAGCTCACCACTCCCAGCGTGTCTTTGCGCCACCTCATTTAATGAGGTGCTTCACCACAGCCGTATGATTGATCAGGCGGATCTGCTTTTTTCCAGCTTTTCTTTTTTATTCAACTTAATTTCCACAATAAGGAACATGAGTCAGCGCATGCCCTGGGCTTATCACAATTGACTTTCGCACCCCTGTGTCATCTTGGCCCATTCAATTACACTTCCAAGCCTTACTTTCCTCACCTCCTCCCTTCAATTCCTTTTATTTCATTTCTTCATTTAATTTCTTTTATTTCCGTTTCCATTTTAATTCAATTAAAATAGTTTTAGTCACCTAAAAATCCCAAAAACATCATGTGTCTTATTTCATGTCTCTAATATTTTATCATATTTTTATTTTATTTTTTTCCATTATCCACGTGTCTGAAATAATTCACCATTGCACCTAGCTTCTTTTATTTCCTTTCTTGACCATTCTGCCTTGTTCATTTTCCATAGACTTCAATATTTTGAGTTTTGATCCCATTCTTTTTGCTTTGTGCTCTTAAGATCTTGTAATTTTCATGTAATTTTTCTCTGGATTTTTAGAAATTTATTTCTTGAGTCTTTGGTCTGGTAACTTGTGATGTAAGTTTTCTGTCCTAACTTGTGTTCTTGCCTCCATTAAGACTAGTTTGCTTCTGAATCTTCTCAAATCCTTTTGGCTAGTTGATATAACATGTTTTAAGGTCATTTGGTTTCAATTGTGGAATTTTTAGATAGCTGGTTGATTTGTTGTGGATTTTATCTTGAACCTTGTCCCGTTTTGCTTCCTTTGAGCCTTTAAGTCCCTCATAAGCCTAGAAAGGCACTTGTGCCCATTTCTTCTTCTCATTTGGGGTTCCTTTGGGGTATGGGTACCTTCCTGGTCATAGGATAGGGTTTGTGTCTTCTGAATTTTTGAGTTTGTTTCTTCTTTAAGTCTTTTGCTTCTTTAAGTGTTTTCACTTCATCTTATTGCTACCTTTGCTCCCATTGTGGTATTGTTTGGTCTTGTACCTCTCTTTTCTTCATCTTGTTGGCTTCCTAAGTCATTCTTCATCTTGTTTTGGTTCTGGTTGTGAGCCTAGTGTTCGTTTTTTGTGCATTTTGCTTTTCTTGTTTCATAAGCGTGCATTTGTTTTCATATGTGTTCATGTTGCATCATTTTGAGTTGCATACTTCTTCTCCTCATTTATTTGAGTTGCATTTGCATTGTGCATATGTTCATACCATTTCACTTCTGATTGTTGGATGTTAGCATATTATCTTGCTCATTTTGTTTCACTTGTATGCATACTAACCTTGCAGGGGCTATGGTAAGTGTGAGATGTGGGAATTGAGTTCCACATCTCCAATTCTCATCTCTTCCTCTTATGTTTATGTGTGCTAACCCTTTGTTGTTGGGCTTAGGCCTTTCTCATCCCTTCTTCTATCTTCTTCTTCTCTTCTTCATTAGGATAGAAACCTCACTAACCCTTAGGACATCCATGCATGTTAACACTTAGGATTATTTTAGTCCCCTTTAGAATTTTTCCTTTGAGATCCTTTTGGTTATTCTTCTCTTCTCATCTCATAACTATAAAAAACACTTTAATAATGTTTGAAGTGATGTCATGATCCATAGCCTTATCCCATGAGGTATGCTTGTGGTCTTCCCATCTTGGGATAGTACAAGTTTACCTTGTGATGCACAAGTCTGATCAAGGTATCTTCTTCATAAAAGAAAAGCATAAAAAACACTTCTTCATATGTAAATACCAAAACACTTAATAAGTAAACAAGTTAGTGAGCCTAAGCCCTAATCTGTGGGTTCGAGTTTTGGGGATCTTCTCCTTACTTGAGTGTGCTTGTTCTATTATTCCATCTTGGAATGTAGTGACAAGTGCACATTCCATTGAAGAGAGCTTGAGTTCACTTCCTTGTGACACACTCATAAAAGCTTCTAAAAAACACAAACAAACAATAAGCGTCTTTCCCTCGGGAATTCTTTTCTCATCTAATTCGCTCCGTACGTGAACTTGCTCCTACTTGTCATTTTGCAAGACGGTTACGCACTCGTCATCCGAGTCTGCAACACCTGAGCAATGGCATAGGCAGTTCAAGCCTTAATTCACAAGCAATTTCCTTTTAGTACCCCTAGTTAGGGGAACTATGGCGTCTCTGATCCTCATTATCCTGATGAGGTACGTAGGCAGCAGAATGAGGTGATGCGCCGACCTAGGGCAAGTAGAACAAATGAAATGAATAGGTGCATTAATAAAATGACATTATGGCATGGAATGAGGTGATGCGCCGACCTAGGGCAAGTAGAAAGCTACAAAACGCGTTTTCCAACACGTGTTGGGTAGCGTGATTCAGGAATGAGTCGACTTAAAATGTTGAATGAGTCAACTCATTCATTTCAAAATTTGAGTCAGCGCGCTTAAAAGTCATATGATTCGACTCATTGAGTCGAACTGTTGGGACCCGAGAGAAAAAGCATAAAATTTCCAATTTTTTTTCTATGTTTTCACTTCATTGTTTCAAATGACATGATGATATACTTTCTAGATGTACATCTATGCATAATATATATATATATATATATATATATATATATATATATGTGACAATTAATACAACAAAATAGATAAATAAAACACATATACATGCAACAACAATACTCATATATCAAAGATGTTAAGTTACATACACATATTGTTATGGATCAAGATCAAGATGATAAGAAAATTTTCTAAGCATTAAGAGAGGAATATATTACCTTTGCCAAAGAGAAATAGTGACACCCTTACAATTCTTGAGCAACATATCATAAACAAGCAAGAATATATAGGAGATATGTAACAATATTACAAACGATCCGAGATATCGAGAATGCCCAGTTCCCTACGGACATGAAATAAAGGTTCCATGGCTAATGGTTTAGTGAAAATGTCGGCAAGTTGATTTTTACTTTTGACATTCGAAAACCAAATCACCTTCTCTACATGATCCCTAAGAAAATGATGACAAATCTCAATATGTTTAGTGCGAGAATGTAATACAAGATTTTTGGAGAGATTTATAGAACTTGTGTTGTTACATAGAATGGAAATGCAGTTAAGATTGACATTGAAGTCGAGCAATTTCTCTTTGAGCCAAAAAATTTGAGCACAACAATTACCAGCCACAATATATTCTGCCTCAGCAGTCGACAAAGTAACAAAAACTTGTTTTTTTTCTATGCCAACTTACTAGAGAATTTGAAAATAAATGACATGTGCCACTAGTGCTCTTCCTATCCACTTTGCATCCGGCAAAATCGGAATCGAAATAACCTACGAAAGAACAACCACTCCCCTTGGAATACCAAAGACCAAACTTAGAAGTACCACATAGGTATCTAAGAATGTGTTTAACAAATTTTAAATGTAATTCCTTAGGACATGATTGAAACCTAGCACACATACAAACACTAAATATGATGCCGGGACGAGAAGCGGTAAGATAGAGAAGAGAGCCAATCATACCTCTATACCTTTTTATGTCCATGTCTCATCTCGGTCCCAGCTTGCCGTGGTAGGCATTGGTGTATCAATGGCTTTGGAATTTGTCTTATCGAAACACTTGAGAAGCTCATTGCAATACTTCATTTGACTTATAAATGTACCTTCCTCAATTTGTTTAATTTGAAGCCCGAGGAAATAATTGAGATCCCCCATCATACTCATCTCAAATTCACCATGCATTGAGCTTGAAAATTCCTTGACCAAATTCAAATTAGTAGACCCAAAAATAATATCATCTACATAAACTTGAATCAAAATAGAATGTTCTCCTTCCCGTTTAATGAAGAGAGTAATGTCAACTTTCCCTCTTGAAAACCCTTGATTTAACAAATATTTGCTAAGGCTTTCATACCAAGCTCTAGAAGCTTTTTTGAGGTCGTACAAAGCACGTTTTAGCTTGTACACATAGTTAGGATTTTCATGAAATTAAAAACTGGGAGGTTGGCATACATACATTTCTTCATTAATGTATCCGTTAAGAAAAGCACTCTTGACACCCATTTCATATAGTTTAAAATTTTGTGAAAATGCAAATGCAAGTAAAAGGCGTATAGCCTCAAGGCGGGTGACCGGAGCATAAGTTTCCTCATAGTCAATGCCCTCATCTTGGTTATACCTATAACACGGTGGGAGAACTGACTTTAGTTAAATGTTGCGGATAGCAAGAGTCGCCACCGACTTTTATTTTATCCAAAGGAAAGGCATAAAAGAACAGGAAAGACCTTTTAAAAGATTTTTGGGTTCGGGGGGTAAGTTATGTAAAGGGAAGGTGTTAGCACCCTTTACATCCATGGTTATCCATGGGCTCTTAGTTACTTAGCTCACTTTAAATTGTTTTGAAAAAGTGTAGTGTGTGAATAAAATTTCCTTTAAGTACTTTATAATGATCCATGTACGGATATATGTAAAGTCTTTGTTTTGAAAATTTGTTTGAAAAATGTGAAGTGTTTGAAATGTTTTTTTGAAAAGTGAGCAAGTACATAAGAGGAACCTACCCTAAGTTAAGTCTTTTCTGTTCTTAAATATCCTTTAAGTGGTAAGACTATCCCTATTATTAAGGAATAGGTAGTCATTACCTTGGATGTGAGGGACAAGTGAAGGGACAACTGTTATTTAGGCAACTGTGAGGTGTATAAGCAATTCGAAGGGACTTATCATCTTTATTCGAAAGGGACAAGATCATTACGAAGGAAACCATTAAGGGACTTGATCTTTTTATCTGTTAAGGGACTAGATGATATAAGATGAGGGACTTTGCTTTATACACCCTACTTGACCTTTTGTTTAGGCAACTTGAGAGGTAACCCTTAAGAAGTGAGATGGCGATCTAGGATCGACTTACGTGTGTGAGTGTACCAATTCAAATATTTATCTTGAGATTAGTGATTTATATTCAATTTTACATACAAACATATCTTGCACTCCCTATTTTACTAACCATAGCATTTAAAATTAAATATTAAAAATTACTACAACTATTACATATTGGATACAATTACATAATAATAATAATTAAAATAAATTAAATAAGCAAATTAAAGAATAATTAAGTGGGTTAGTAATAATAATAATAATAATAAAATAAACAATCATATAATATATAAATAAATAAATAAAGGGGGTTAGTAGTAATAAAATAAATAAGAATAAGATGAAAGAATTAACATAATGAAAATAAATAAATTTAAAGTTAAAAAAAAATTAGATAAATAATATTTTTTAAGAGAATTTAATAAAAGAAATAAATAATATATACTAAATTATTCTAATGATTTAAATTTATATACATATTATAAAAATATTGGTTAATTATAATTAAATAAACATGCAACAAAAATAAATTATATTCATAAGATCAAATTAGGATTTTTTAATTGTTTTAAAAATAATCTAGGCTTTACTATTTTATTGAATTATTTAAGTAATATAAACAAATTATAAAAAATAAATATACATAATTAGGATTTAAATATAATAAAATAATTAGGTTTTGTGAAATATTATTAGGGTTTTTCTTATTAATGTACAAAATAAATCGATTTATTTACAAATTATATATAAATAAAATAATATTTTAGGAATACATACACAAAAATATTTTAATAGTATTAGAAAATATTTTTTATAATTTATATTTATCAATTTAAATAAAATAGAAATAATATAATGAAATAAAATAAGAAAATATGGAAAATTGATCAAAAAGAAAGGACCTGGGATTTGAACCCATGTCCCCTACCTCATATGCAAAGCACAAAACCATCCAGGCCAGCGCGCACTGGTGATATAGACTGAGATCCACATGCTTTTGTTTCATATCCTGCACAAATCACAACAAAAAATAAAAGCAATACAAAAGGGCCTGGGGGGGATTCGAACCCAGGACCCTCAATCAAACAAACACACACTCCAACCATCCAGCCAGAAGGGCGCACCTGATATATAACCACAACAAATAATAATATATTAAGTCACGTGAATAGATGTGAAAATAAAATAAAAAGAATGCTGCCTCCAAGAATCGAACCCAGGCCTTGAACCCATACACACGCATCCATCACCACTGGGCCAGACGTGCATCTGTGAAATAAACTACAAACAATACAATAAAATATTAAAACAATATTTGAATTCCAGCCAGCGCGCCAAAGGCCTTCATCTTCTTCATATTTCCTGCGAAATTGCTTGCGAATTCACCCACGAACTTTCCTGCGAATCTCATAATACAGAAAACCTACGAAACTTGAATATCAACAAAATAGTGAAATTATTTCAAATTGATTAGTGCATTATAATCCCCAGAGCTCATACAATCATCCTACGTCTTCCAAATTTATTTATATTAGGTTTATCGTGAAGCCCTAAAAGCTTGGCCGAAACCCTAACAATGGCCGTTCTTCAAATCTGTACCAAAACTCCAATTAACCAGCCCAGAAACAATCAACAACTCATTATAAACATGAAACAATGATCAAATTTAATTTATAACACACAAATATAAGAAAATGAAAAATTCATCAAAGTATGAAAAGTTTGATTCGGGTTATGCAATTGGGCATGCTTTGGATGCAAATGAGTATTGGGAAAGTATCAGTGATGATCAAGGAGTCTTTTTCAACCTTCAAATTGTCTTGAAAGTGTCTTTAAGGAAGAATCCGAATTGTGAATTTTTGATGAATTTTTGAAGATTGAAACTTACTCTTGAGGCAGCAAAATCGTCCATTGCATTGTGATGTGTTTATGTACTTATAGTAGATGAAATTAGGTCAAAAAAATGTAGGGTTGTTTGGAATTTTTGGATCCAAGAGATTGAAAAAGATCATGCCTTGAATTTCATATATTATTGAATGTATCCTTTCTATCTTAAGACAATCACCATAAATTGTATATCAATCTGATCTAATCCATGTTTATGACCTTCTAGAAACAATATCTCCTTCAAATATTTAATTTATATATTTTATTTTAATTTAAAATGGTTTTAAATGAATAAAATCAAAATAAATAAAATAAAAAATAATAAAAATATGAATAAATGAGGATTGGGTCGTGCATGATGTAATGTTGAAGTTTGGATCACAAATTTGCAAGCCCATTTGGAAGAAATTGGTTTTAAAGCCCTATTTGCTTCATAAACCTCCCAAAAATTTCCCAACTTTGCAAGGGTACAAATCCTTCAATTTTAATGCTATGAGGGTTTTCTTGGACATTTTGGAAATATTAAAGAGTCCTCTAACCAACCCCATTGGTTTCATGTCCATAACTTTTACCATTCTCAAGTTATGCTCTTTTGAAGTTGTTGACTTTTTGTTGACTTTCAAAAGGACCTATAATGTCTTAGCTCATACCTTCCAAATGAAGCTTTTTTGGGATTGGCTTGTGAGACACAAAGTTGTAGAGAATTCAATTTCCTTCAAAATGAGCTTTGGATGGGAAAAATTTGATGAAGCATGTGAAAGTTATGGCTGGTCAAAGTTTAGTTGACTTTTCCTAAGGAAACCCTAATTTAGAAACTCCTGATTTTTGATGATCTGAAATCTCCTTGATGAATCATGATCAACCCTTGATCAAATGATGAATTTTACTTCACATACTTGATGTTGGCAAAAAATCATGAAGTTTGACTTTGGTTTGACCATAGTTGACCTCAGTTTGACTTTTTAACTGCTTTGACTGATTTTAACCTATCTGATCATCTGACTGAGCAAATCTTTTGGGAAAGTCTTGAAACTTGTCATGGGGGTTCTTAAACACATATAAGATGTTATGAAGCTCACTTGAAGTCTTGGAAGTCCATTTAGCCTGATTAAAGTCAAAACCCTAATTTAGGATGCATTGCTTAGGAGGATGCATTGTCTGAGGGAATTGTCAAATCTTCTGACTAATTGTGAACTTTGTGAACCTCATGAAATGTCTTGTGAACTTTGAGAACCTAATAAGATGTATTGTGAACCTTGTGAACCTCATAAGATGTCTTGTGAATCTTGTGAACCTCATAAGATGTCTTGTGAATCTTGTGAACCTTGTGAACCTCTTAGCACACAAAGTCTTGTTTTTGTGAGGGCAAATTTTGGGGTGCAACAGCTGCCCCTGTTCAATTTTCTGAAACCTGAGGGGTTAGATTGGTATATGTGCCAGTCGTGACCTGGAAGGTTGAAGGGGATTGAACACAAAAGCCCAAAAATTTGCACTCACCAGTGCGTAGAGTAATACTGATGATTATATGTATATGCTTGAGTGGGCTTGAAGATGCCACTTGGAGAAAAGGAGATGGGCTTAAAGATGCCATCTAGAGAAAAGTTCTTCAAATATAACTTCTTGGAGAATCAAGTAGTCCAAAGTATAAAGATATAGCTTTTTGGGAAGATAAACAACGGCCCAAGGTAATGATAGCTTTCAGGAGGATAAACAACGTCCCGAGGTATAAGTATAACTTTTGGGAAGATAAACAACGGCCCAAAGTCATGATATGCTTTCAGGAGGATAAACAACGTCCTGAGGTATAAGTATAACTTTTTGGGAAGATAAACAACGGCCCAAAGTCATGATATGCTTTCAGGAGGATAAACAACGTCCTGAGGTATAAGTATAACTTTTTGGGAAGATAAACAACGGCCCAAAGTCATGATATGGCTTTTGAGAAGATAAACGACGTCTCAAGATAGCCTTCGGGAAGATAAACGACGTCCCAAGATAATGAGGTAACCTTTGGGAAGATAAACAACGGCCCAAGGTAACAATATGGATTTTGAGAAGATAAACGACGTCTCAAGATAGCCTTCGGGAAGATAAACGACGTCCCGAGATAATGAGGTAACCTTTGGGAAGATAAACAACGGCCCAAGGTACCAAGTTGTTGATGAAGTTTGTTTGCTGGAGAATTAATCTGAAAAACAAGATTAGTTTGATGCAAATATCATAATGTATATAACATTTTGCAGGATAATATTAGTTTATGCATTATGTATGCATGTATAGTATGATGCACTTAAGTAATGTATTATGTAATTATGGATATGTATGTTATGGTATGATGTAAATGATGTATGTATGCATCACGCAGCTTGAAGCGCCTGGATATCTTCGTATAACAACTGCTGGCCAGGGAAAATAAATCCCGATTCGTTGCTGAAGAATATGAGGAACTCGTTCCTGTCTCGTTTGATAATATAATATTCATAACCTCCCGTCTTTGTTCGATAGTAAGGTACCCATAGCCTCCCGTCTTCGTTCGATAATAAGGTATACATAACCTCCCGTCTTCGTTCGATAATAAGGTATACATAACCCCTCGTCTTCGTTTGATAGTAAGGTATACATAACCTCTCGTCTTCGTTCGTCGTACTCCTATTGGAAGAATAAATTCCCGACTATCCGTATGAGGATAAAAGAGATGGATATAAATTCCAGGGGAGATGTGACTCGAAGTTCTTATGAAGATGGATTTGCCCTACTGGGGGGCTTGTAGCTGTCTCGTGGGGGGTGAACCGGCGAAGCTTCGTTGAATTCCTTCCCTCGTTCGTCTTTAGTAAATACTATTACTGCATTTTCATGCATTTCTGGTAAACATCAATCATATTAAGCATTTTATGCATTTCTTGTAAACATCAATCATATTCAAAAGCATACATACATTCAAACATAACCAATGGACGTTTCGCTTATGTAAATAGGGTAAAAGTAAATCTGGATTCAAAGATGAAATTTTATTTATATCAAAAAACGACTTATACATAGGCAAGTTTGTACAAGGAGACAGACATCCTAGTAAGAGGAATTTGTCATAAAGTTTTTTACAAAACAAGGAGAATCAGCTATGTGGGAAATAATCCTATTGAGTTCCAATTCTACTATTGCCATTATCTTCAAGTATCTCATCCTTTACTGTCGAGACGAAAATGATTGGATTGATTTTTATCTGTTCGAGCTTGAGTAAGCAGCACAACTGGTCGTAGTTACATGGATGATCCATATGAGACATAGTCATACGCTTTAATCCCTAACTTTTGCTTGGATTGCCTTTTCAGGTTTTCAATCCACCGGGATACCCTTTTTTGCCCAAGCCGCCTTTTCAGGTTTTCGACTTGCCGGGTGTACACTTTTTATATATATCCCTAATTTTTGCCCGAACCCTTTTGGTTCGTCGGGATGCCCTTATTTTTGCCTAGGCCAGTCAACCTAGCAGGTCTCTTTTTATGCGTAGTATTTTTTAACTATGTCTAAGTTTACAGGCTGCGGGAAGTCTTCACCATCCATAGTAGTAAGTATCATGGCACCTCCTGAGAATACTGTTTTGACTACAAATGGTCCTTCATATGTAGGAGTCCACTTGCCCCTAGGATCACCTTGCGGTAATATGATACGCTTGATTACCAAGTCACCAGCCTGATATACCTTTGGCTTAACCTTCTTGTTGAAGGCTTTGATCATTCGTTTCTGGTACATCTGACCATGACAGACAGCTGCTAACCTCTTCTCATCAATCAAATTTATCTGGTCAAGTCGAGTCTGAATCCACTCATCTTCATCCAAGCCTGCATCCTTCATAATTCTTAAGGAGGGAATCTGAACTTCAATGGGCAGAACTGCTTCCATACCATAGACTAAGGAGAATGGAGTTGCCCCTGTTGAAGTGCGTATTGTAGTACGATAACCATGAAGAGCAAACGGTAATATCTCATGCCAATCCTTGTAAGTAACAGTCATCTTCTGTATAATCTTCTTGATATTCTTGTTAGCAGCTTCAACTGCCCCATTCATCTTTGGACGATACGGAGAAGAGTTGTGATGCTTAATCTTGAACTGCGTGCAGAGATCAGTAATCATAGTATTGTTCAGATTAGAGCCATTGTCAGTAATAATCCTTTCAGGGATGCCATACCTACATATGAGATTATTCTTAATGAATCGAGCCACAACATTCTTGGTAACAGATGCAAATGAAGCTTCCTCTACCCACTTCGTGAAGTAATCAATAGCGACCAAGATGAAACGATGCCCATTAGAAGCAGTAGGCTTGATCTCACCAATCATATCAATGCCCCACATGGCAAAAGGCCAAGGAGCAGTCAATACATTCAATGGTGATGGAGGTATATGGACTTTATCAGCATAAATTTGACACTTGTGACATGTTCTGGAATGTTGATAGCAGTCAGCTTCCATGGTAGACCAATAGTAACCTGCTCTCAATATCTTCTTTGCCATAGTATGACCACTAGAATGAGTGCCAAAGATCCCATCATGCATGTCCTCCATAATCTCAGTTGCTTCCTTCTTATCCACACAACGGAGCAAAGTTGAATCATGATTGCGTTTGTACAAAATGTCATTACTCAAAAAGAACTTAGCAGAAAACCTTCTCAGAAACTTTCTATCTTTGACAGATGCCCCTTCAGGGAACTCCTGGGCTTCAAGATATCTTTTCACTTCATAGAACCAAGGCTTCTCCTCTGCTTCTTCAATGTCAATCTCATTGCAGTATGTAGGCTTTTCAAATCTATCAATAGTAATCTTGGGAGCTTCATCATCCCAGCTGATCTCAAACATGGATGCCATGGTGGCTAAGGCATCTGCCAACTGATTCTCTCTTCGTGGAATATGTCCAAAAGTAATCTCTTTGAAATGTGGGATCAAAGACAACACATGCTCTCTGTAAGGAATGAGGTTATCATGCTTGGTATCCCAATCTCCTTTGATCTGACTTACTACCAGGGCTGAATCTCCATACACGTCAAGGAACTGAATCTTCATATCAATGGCAGCTTTGATACCCAGGATACACGCTTCATACTCAACCATGTTATTGGTACAATAAAAACAAAGTCTGGCAGTAATTGGGGTATGACAACCTTCAGGGGAACTGATCACAACACCAACACCGTTACCAAGTGCATTAGAGGCTCCATCAAAAACCATAGTCCATCGGGATCCTTGTTCAGATCCGTCATATTGTCCAGGTTCTTTGGTAATAATCATAATATCTTCATCAGGGAACTCAAAACTCATTGACTGGTAATCATCCACTTCTTGATGAGCCAAATGATCAGCTACAACACTTCCCTTAATGGCCTTCTGAGTAGTGTATTGTATATCATATTCTGTCAAGATCATTTGCCATCTCGCTATTCGTCCAGAGAGAGCAGGTTTCTTGAATATGTACTTGATTGGATCCATCTTCGAAATCAATAAGGTAGTATGAGTCAACATATACTATCTTAGTCGGCGAGCAGCCCATGCCAAAGCGCAACAAGTTTTCTCGAGCAGTGAGTATCTTGTTTCACAGTCGGTAAACTTTTTGCTAAGGTAGTATATTGCCTGCTCTTTTCGACCAGACTCGTCATGTTGCCCCAACACACACCCCATTGAATTATCTAATACTGTTAAGTACATGATCAAGGATCTTCCATCAACTGGTGGCATCAAAATTGGAGGTTCTAGGAGATATTTCTTAATTTCATCAAAGGCAGTCTGGCATTCATCATTCCATTCCATCACCTGATCTTTCTTCAACAACTTGAAGATTGGCTCACAGGTGGCGGTTAATTGGGAAATAAATCTTGCAATGTAATTCAATCGTCCCAAGAAACCTCTAACCTCCTTCTCAGTACGGGGAGCTGGCATCTCTTGTATAGCTTTCACTTTAGCAGGGTCTACTTCAATACCTTTTCCACTAACAATGAAACCCAGGAGCTTACCAGATCTAACTCCAAAAGTACACTTGTTTGGGTTCAATCTCAACTTGTATTTCTTCAGCCTCTCAAACAACTTATGCAGATGATCAAGATGTTGCTCTTCATTCTGGGACCTGGCTATCATATCATCCACATACACCTCTATTTCATGATGAATCATATCATGAAACAAAGCCACCATAGCACGCTGATATGTTGCCCCTGCATTCTTCAAACCAAATGGCATCACTTTATAGCAAAAGGTGCCCCACTGTGTAACAAATGTTGTCTTCTCCATATCTTCAGGTGCCATCTTGATCTGATTATAACCAGAGAAACCATCCATAAAAGAGAATACCTTATGCTGAGCAGTGTTGTCTACCAGAACATCAATATGAGGAAGTGGAAAGTCATCTTTGGGGCTGGCCTTGTTCAAATCTCTGTAGTCTACACACATACGTACCTTACCATCTTTCTTAGGTACCGGTACCACATTTGCAACCCATTGAGGATAAGAAGTCACAGCTAAGAACCCTGCATAAAATTGTTTCATTACCTCTGCCTTAATCTTCTCTGACATTTCAGGACGCATACGACGAACCTTCTGCTTCTTTGGACGACAATCTTCTTTTACTGGTAAACGGTGAACCACAATGTCTGTATCCAACCCTGGCATATCTTCATAAGACCAAGCAAAGATCTCCACATAATCATGTAACATCTGAATCAACTTGCTCTTGACACCATCTTCTAATTCATCCCCTATCTTGACCTCTTTCCTGTTTTCTTCAGTTCCCAGATTCACAACTTCGAATGGCTCTTCATGTGGCTGTATAGCTTTCTCTTCTTGTTGTAACAACCTAGCAAGCTCTACAGGTACTTCACAATCGTCCTCATTTCCATCTTCAGCTTGATAGATCGGATTCTCGAAATTATAATTGGCAATAGTAGAACTGTTATCAACAGGATCCAGAGTGGATGAGGATCTGCATTTTAGTGATGTGGGTGTGTGTAAGAACACATAGCTGATAAAACAAAAATAAAAGAAAAGAAAACAAGGAACACAATATTTACGAAAACGAAACGTCCACTAATTTTTATTGAATGAAGTATGCAAATGAAATGACATCCCGAAACAAGCACACCATTGTGCCCCGGGTAAGGCACAAGGCTTAAGAGTTTAATTGTTCAAAGAATTACAAACTTAATAAGTAACAACACAGTAATAGTATTTACTCCTGACTAAAGGAGATAGGAATAACATCTTCAGCCTTCCAATTATTGAGCCCAGCACCCACAGTAGGAAAAATCCAAGCATCCAAGTTGTAGTCTTCGTCATACTCACCCACAACATTGATTTGATTCTTCATAATCCCCTGATTGGTGATACGAACAACACGAGCACGACGAACAGCCTTCTGGGACTCTGCAGTGAAACCCAAACCAAATTTGT
This sequence comes from Lathyrus aphaca, assembly GCA_963966055.1. Taxonomy (NCBI): domain Eukaryota; kingdom Viridiplantae; phylum Streptophyta; class Magnoliopsida; order Fabales; family Fabaceae; genus Lathyrus; species Lathyrus aphaca. The sequence goes on from OZ014521.1 coordinate 423,920,391, forward strand.
CAGACTTGTAAGGAATGTCAGGAAGCTGACCCCAAATAGTACAACCACCTTCATCCACCACAGCTCTAGCATCTTTAAGGGAAGCCATTGTAGGAGGTACTCTGGTGACCACAGGAACTTTCTTGGCAACAGGAGGAGCTTCATAATTATTAACAACCCAAGGAACCACTTCGAATGTCTGACACGGAGTTTCAACATATTCACCTTCCACTTCAAGATACTTAAAGGTGTTCACATGGCTAACTATATATCCTTCCTCTCCGTAAACAATGACAACTTTTCCTTCTACTGGATACCTCAGCTTCTGATGTAAAGTAGAAGTTACAGCACATGCCCCATGGATCCAGGGACGCCCAAGAAAACAAGAATAATAAGGACGAATATCCATGACATAAAAGGTAGCCTTGAAGACCTGAGAACCTACTTTGATTGGGAGATCTATTTCTCCGTGCACCACTCTTCTCGAACCATCAAAAGCTTTCACCACTATATTACTGGGTCTCAACACAGCATCTTCAGGACTAAGCTTATTCAGAACTTCTTTGGGTAACACATTCAGAGAGGAACCATTGTCTATTAATACATGTGACAGGGTAGTGCCCCTACATTCAATAGAGATATGTAGAGCCCTGTTATGATCCCTCTTAGCAGGAGTCAAATCAGCATCGGAGAAACCTAACCCATTATCATAGGTCAAGTGTGCAACACAATTTTCAAACTGGTCTACAGAAATCTCATTTGGTACGTGAGCAATCTTCAAAAATTTAATCAAGGCCTTGGCATGAGCCTCAGAACACAACAACAAAGACAGCATAGAAATCTTGGAGGGAGTATGCCCCAATTGATCAACAATGTCATAATCACTCTTGCGAATGATCTTTAATACTTCTTCCATCTGCTTAGCAAGATCATCAGCAGCTGGCACATCAGTTTGTATAGGTTCAATAACAGGACCTTTGCCCCGAGCATCAGTAATGGAGGTAGTAGTTGGAGTAACTGCATTCTTGGAGGTAACTGGAGGAGAGAAGACTCTTCCACTTCGTGTGATATTACTAGATCCAACAATATTATCAACATCAAGGTTTTCATTAGCAATAGGTGTCTCAGCCAAAGGTTCCTGCTTAACACCATGAATATAAACATCGGACCCATAATGCCAAGGCACAACTTTATCAGAAGTATACGGAATAGGACCCAGAGTGGTAATGATCATAGGAACCACTCTAGCTTCAGCAACAATCTTCACAGGGCCTTCAGCAGTAATCTTAATTGGACCCTTATGAGTGATTTTGACAGGGCCCTTAGAAGTAATCCTCACCGGCACTTTATCAACCATATCCACCTTTTCAACCTTCGCACCTTTAGTTATATGATCAACCATACTCTCCATAGACGGTGGGGTCCTCTCAAATACTATGGTGTATTCACGAGGCGTTGAATTCCGTCCTTCAATCTCCAGCAACTATCCGGCTTATAAGCACAATAGACACAGTCTTCACGACAACCTGGAAAGAACCCAACTTGTACTAACTTCTTCTTAATAACAGACAATGGTGTAGTCAAATCTGCAACTGAGGAAATATGTGAAACTTCATCAATGGCATTGACAGTCTTCTCATGATTTGGCATAGGAGCAGTAATCACATTTGGAGTACCCGGAGGGTCAAACTCAATCTCTCCAGCATCAATCATATCCTGAATTTTATTCTTCAATACCCAGCAACTATTGGTATCATGTCCCTGACAATTTGAATGATATGCACATCGTGCATTAGGATTGTACCTGGGAGAAGTAACATTGGGATTCTGAGGAGGGTCCCTCAAAGTGATAAGTTCACCCTTCAACAAGTGTTGCAAGGCTTGGGCCAGTGACATGTTGATCTTAGTGAACTGCCTTCTAGTCCTCTGTTGATTGTCCTGGGGTGGCTCTGTTGTTGCAGGAGTTGGATTGGAGATATGAACTGCACTCACAGACTGATGCCTTCTATTACGATCAGGTTGACCATAAACAACATTTGCCTCTTTCTTCCCACTGGGAGGCTTCTTTGCAGCACCTGATGAAGAAGCACCCACTTGAATCTTGCCACTCCTTATACTATTTTCTACGCGCTCTCCTGTCATTATCAACTCAGTGAAGCCATATGATGAGCTTCCAATAAGATGACTGTAAAAAGGACCATTCAATGTACACATGAACATATCAACTAACTCCCTGTCAGTTAGAGGGGGTTGCACTCTTCCAGCCAAATCTCTCCATTTCTGGGCATACTCATTGAAATTTTCTTTAGCACCCATAGACATGTTTTGTAGTTGCATGCGAGTAGGGGCTAGGTCAGCATTGTATTGATATTGGTTGTAAAAGGCTTCAGCAAGATCATTCCAATCACGGATGTTGACACTCTCCAACTGATAGTACCATTCCAATTGAGCTCCAGATAAGCTCTCTTGGAAGAAATGGATCCACAACTTCTTATCGGCAGTATGGGGTTGGATTCTCCGGACATAAGACCTCAGATGCAACTTGGGACAAGAGACACCATCATAAACTACAAAAGTAGGAACCTTGAAACCAATGGGTATAACCACCCCATATATCAAACTCAGGTCTTCAAAATCCAGCCCAGAAGACTTTTGTAATTCCATAGCATCCATTCTATCCACCAGCATCTTGAACTTATCTTCATTGGGCTCATGATAGTAGTTAGCTTCAGAATCAGAGTCCCCCATTGTATTATGGAGACTGCCTCCCTCTTTCTCAGACTCTTCAGACTCATAATCTTCAACCTGTTCTTTGGTCTTGACAGGACCTCTGGACCTTCCTCCCATGTTGATCAGGCCACCTGACCTTCTAGTCTTCTTAGTCTTCTTGGCCAGCAGTGTCTTCAATTCATCCTGCCCCTTGGACAAGTTCAGGATCAGCTCTTGGAACTGTGCATTTTGTGCCTGGATATCTTTGATTGTTTGTTCAAGAGCCATTGCTGAAATAAACAGCGAGAAGATAAGAAACCTGTGCACAATAAACCTGTGATGCAGTGGTATGATATGTAAATGCATATGGAATGTTTTCAAGGACCGCAGGATTTAAATTTGCTTAAACAACCAAGAAAGTGAACTTTTATTAGTAATAAATTTGTTTGCCCCTTGGGCATACAAATAAAAATGAAATAAATACAAAAGATGGGGTTTTAAGTCTCCCATGGACCTTTCCTCTTTGTGTTGAGGTATGAGTTGAGATTCCGTTCCTCGTGAAGTTGCTTTGTTAGCTCCAGGATTCTTTCTTGACTTGCTTTGTAATGAGCCTCGAAAGTATCCCTTTGCTCCTTCAACTGGATCCAGGATCTCTGTAAGTCTTCCATGTCAGTTGGCATGTCTGGGTGAAGGATGGTATAAGAGGTATCTCCTTCAGCAATAGGTTCCATAATAACTGACAGGATGGCAGGATATGGCATCATGAGAGTCTGAGCACGAGATCGCACCCATCTGAGGTAAGCTTCCATAGGAATAGTGTACTTGGGCTCCAGAGTCTTGCTGTCAACCTTGTTCACTTTTCCCCATGCTCGTATGAACCTTTGATGATAACCTTGTAGATCATTGTCGTAGTCAAACATAATACCCTGAATCAACATGTCATGAGGACCATCACTCCGAGCGTAACCAAACTGTCGTAAAGCTAAAGAAGGGTTATAAGTAATGCCTCCTCTTATGCCTAGAAGTGGCACATTAGGAAACTCCCCACAACGGTCAATGATAGTGACATTCTCCATAGATCTGGAGCACCAATGGATATCTGAATGAGAGAGTGACATGATCCTTTTAGACCACCTGAACCCTTGTTCATTCTTCATCACTGATCGAGGAAGGTGAGAAATAAACCACCTAGATAGCAAAGGTATGCAACACATCAGAGTTCCTCGTGCCTTTGTAGTACGAGTATGAAGAGAATGCAGAATATCTCCAAGCAATGTAGGCACTGGGTTGTGACTCAGGAATATATTGATGGCATGAACGTCTATGAACTGATCAGGATTGGGGAACAACACTAAGCCATAAATCAACAAGGCTAAGATCTCCTCAAAAGCATCATAGCTCATAGCCTTCAAGAACACTTGAGCCTTCTCTATCAACACCTTAGCAAGAATACCCTTAACTCCGCTTCTCGTTTCTAGAACAATGTCTGATTTCTTTAGATGTAAAGCTGCAGCAATGACGTCAGGTTTAGGCTCCTTTCCAAACCTGTGAAGGGTTTCTGATCAAGGACAGGTATACCCAGAAGTTTAGAGAACTCTTCCATTGTAGGAACCAGCTGATAGTCGGGGAATGTGAAGCAATGGTGCTTAGGATCAAAGAACTGAAACAGAACACTCATCATGTCTTCATTGAATCCTGAGGTGACTAGATCCAATAGGTGACCATGTCTCTTGATGAACTGGGAGTTTTCAGGAATTTGGGAAACCAATTCTTTAAGCTTAGCAGGTATCCCTACAAAGTTGATCCTGATAGTGTTTCTACGAGCAGAAGCCATGACCTGCAACAAAGAACAAAGATAAATCCTTTGGTCCTTGAAATGGTTAGTGAAAATGCTATGCTTATGATGCATGATGATGTCATGATGTTATGCTCAATCACAAACATGTGGCACACACAAACAAGTCACACAGTAGCCCTTAGGTTTGAAGGCTTGCATGAGGTTTAAAGGTAAGTACCCTCCCCTAAAGTTTAGTTGGTTCATCCTGTCCTACAAAAGTAACCAGGTTCTAAGGGATCTCAATATCATTGATCCTTCACAAGGGTGGTTGTTCAGTAGGCAACTTACTTGCCAACCAAAACCATCCAAGTTTAGAATCTCAATGAGCGCAGTATCGAGTATCAACCAACTTCAGTCTGCACCAAAGCCGGTTATCTCACTACTTTTCTAAAGGCCAAGATGGGATAACTAGGGTTCTAAAAGTTAGTTAGTGTATTGACAACATATGGCAGCCTCATATTATCCTCAACTTGACTTAAGGAACATAAGCACCAACCAAGAAGTCACACTAACTATGGCCACCAGATCAACCATATCGGTATACGCCGTGCAGTTTCCTTGGTCTATTGCCATTTACCTAAGGTACACTAGATCCGGGTTAGGATCTTTCACACATAAGAGCACCCAACAAATAAGTATAAAGCAAACAAGGCAAACAATTTAAAGTGATCTAATTCCTAAGGGTACCCCTCTTTTATTAAATCCCCAGCAGAGTCGCCAGTTCTGTAACACGGTGGGAGAAATGACTTTAGTTAAATGTTGCGGATAGCAAGAGTCGCCACCGACTTTTATTTTATCCAAAGGAAATGCATAAAAGAACAGGAAAAACCTTTTAAAATATTTTTGGGTTCGGGGGGTAAGTTATGTAAAGGGAAGGTGTTAGCACCCTTTACATCCATGGTTATCCATGGGCTCTTAGTTACTTAGCTCACTTTAAATTGTTTTGAAAAAGTGTAGTGTGTGAATAAAATTTCCTTTAAGTACTTTATAATGATCCATGTACGGATATATGTAAAGTCTTTGTTTTGAAAATTTGTTTGAAAAATGTGAAGTGTTTGAAATGTTTTTTTGAAAAGTGAGCAAGTACATAAGAGGAACCTACCCTAAGTTAAGTCTTTTCTGTTCTTAAATATCCTTTAAGTGGTAAGACTATCCCTATTATTAAGGAATAGGTAGTCATTACCTTGGATGTGAGGGACAAGTGAAGGTACAACTGTTATTTAGGCAACTGTGAGGTGTATAAGCAATTCGAAGGGACTTATCATCTTTATTCGAAAGGGACAAGATCATTACGAAGGCAACCATTAAGGGACTTGATCTTTTTATTTGTTAAGGGACTAGATGATATAAGATGAGGGACTTTGCTTTATACACCCTACTTGACCTTTTGTTTAGGCAACTTGAGAGGTAACCCTTAAGAAGTGAGATGGCGATCCAGGATCGACTTACGTGTGTGAGTGTACCAATTCAAATATTTATCTTGAGATTAGTGATTTATATTCAATTTTACATACAAACATATCTTGCACTCCCTATTTTACTAACCATAGCATTTAAAATTAAATATTAAAAATTACTACAACTATTACATATTGGATACAATTACATAATAATAATAATTAAAATAAATTAAATAAGAAAATTAAAGAATAATTAAGTGGGTTAGTAATAATAATAATAATAAAATAAACAATCATATAATATATAAATAAATAAATAAAGGGGGTTAGTAGTAATAAAATAAATAAGAATAAGATGAAAGAATTAACATAATGAAAATAAATAAATTAAAAGTTAAAAAAAAATTAGATAAATAATATTTTTTAAGAGAATTTAATAAAAGAAATAAATAATATATACTAAATTATTCTAATGATTTAAATTTATATACATATTATAAAAATATTGGTTAATTATAATTAAATAAACATGCAACAAAAATAAATTATATTCATAAGATCAAATTAGGATTTTTTAATTGTTTTAAAAATAATCTAGGCTTTACTATTTTATTGAATTATTTAAGTAATATAAACAAATTATAAAAAATAAATATACATAATTAGGATTTAAATATAATAAAATAATTAGGTTTTGTGAAATATTATTAGGGGTTTTCTTATTAATGTACAAAATAAATCAATTTATTTACAAATTATATATAAATAAAATAATATTTTAGGAATACATACACAAAAATATTTTAATAGTATTAGAAAATATTTTTTATAATTTATATTTATCAATTTAAATAAAATAGAAATAATATAATGAAATAAAATAAGAAAATATGGAAAATTGATCAAAAAGAAAGGACCTGGGATTTGAACCCATGTCCCCTACCTCATATGCAAAGCACAAAACCATCCAGGCCAGCGCGCACTGGTGATATAGACTGAGATCCACATGCTTTTGTTTCATATCCTGCACAAATCACAACAAAAAATAAAAGCAATACAAAAGGGCCTGGGGGGGGATTCGAACCCAGGACCCTCAATCAAACAAACACACACTCCAACCATCCAGCCAGAAGGGTGCACCTGATATATAACCACAACAAATAATAATATATTAAGTCACGTGAATAGATGTGAAAATAAAATAAAAAGAATGCTGCCTCCAAGAATCGAACCCATGCCTTAAACCCATACACGCGCATCCATCACCATTGGGCCAGACGTGCATCTGTGAAATAAACTACAAACAATACAATAAAATATTAAAACAATATTTGAATTCCAACCAGCGCGCCAAAGGCCTTCATCTTCTTCATATTTCCTGCGAAATTGCTTGCGAATTCACCCACGAACTTTCCTGCGAATCTCATAATACAGAAAACCTACGAAACTTGAATATCAACAAAACAGTGAAATTATTTCAAATTGATTAGTGCATTATAATCCCCAGAGCTCATACAATCATCCTACGTCTTCCAAATTTATTTATATTAGGTTTATCGTGAAGCCCTAAAAGCTTGGCCGAAACCCTAACAATGGCCGTTCTTCAAATCTGTACCAAAACTCCAATTAACCAGCCCAGAAACAATCAACAACTCATTATAAACATGAAACAATGATCAAATTTAATTTATAACACACAAATATAAGAAAATGAAAAATTCATCAAAGTATGAAAAGTTTGATTCGGGTTATGCAATTGGGCATGCTTTGGATGCAAATGAGTATTGGGAAAGTATCAGTGATGATCAAGGAGTCTTTTTCAACCTTCAAATTGTCTTGAAAGTGTCTTTAAGGAAGAATCCGAATTGTGAACTTTTGATGAATTTTTGAAGATTGAAACTTACTCTTGAGGCAGCAAAATCGTCCATTGCATTGTGATGTGTTTATGTACTTATAGTAGATGAAATTAGGTCAAAAAATGTAGGGTTGTTTGGACTTTTTGGATCCAAGAGATTGAAAAAGATCATTCCTTGAATTTCATATATTCTTGAATGTATCCTTTCTATCTTAAGACAATCACCATAAATTGTATATCAATCTGATCTAATCCATGTTTATGACCTTCTAGAAACAATATCTCCCTCAAATATTTAATTTATATATTTTATTTTAATTTAAAATGGTTTTAAATGAATAAAATCAAAATAAATAAAATCAAAAATAATAAAAATATGAATAAATGAGGATTGGGTCGTGCATGATGTCATGTTGAAGTTTGGATCACAAATTTGCAAGCCCATTTGGAAGAAATTGGTTTTAAAGCCCTATTTGCTTCATAAACCTCCCAAAAATTTCCCAACTTTGCAAGGGCACAAATCCTTCAATTTTAATGCTATGAGGGTGTTCTTGGACATTTTGGAAAGCTTAAAGAGTCCTATAACCAACCCCATTGGTTTCATGTCCATACCTTTTACCATTCTCAAGTTATGCTCTTTTGAAGTTGTTGACTTTTTGTTGACTTTCAAAAGGACCTATAATGTCTTAGCTCATACCTTCCAAATGAAGCTTTTTTGGGCTTGGCTTGTGAGACACAAAGTTGTATAGAATTCAATTTCCTTCAAAATGAGCTTTGGATGGGAAATATTTGATGAAGCATGTGAAAGTTATGGCTGGTCAAAGTTCAGTTGACTTTTCCTGAGGAAACCCTAATTTAGAAACTCCTGATTCTTGATGATCTGAAATCTCCTTGATGAATCATGATCAAACCTTGATCAAATGATGAATTTTACTTCACATACTTGATGTTGGCAAAAAATCATGAAGTTTGACTTTGGTTTGACCTCAGTTTGACTTTTTAACTACTTTGACTGATTTTAACCTATCTGATCATCTGACTGAGCAAATCTTTTGGGAAAGTCTTGAAACTTGTCATGGGGGTTCTTAAACACATATAAGATGTTATGAAGATCACTTGAAGTCTTGGAAGTCCATTTAGCCTGATTAAAGTCAAAACCCTAATTTAGGATGCATTGCTTAGGAGGATGCATTGTCTGAGGGAATTGTCAAATCTTCTGACTAATTGTGAACTTTGTGAACCTCATGAAATGTCTTGTGAACTTTGTGAACCTCATAAGATGTCTTGTGAACCTTGTGAACCTCATAAGATGTCTTGTGAACCTTGTGAACCTCATAAGATGTCTTGTGAATCTTGTGAACCTTGTGAACCTCTTAGCACACAAAGTCTTGTTTTTGTGAGGGCAAATTTTAGGGTGCAACAATACCCTTGAGCTACAGGACGAGCCTTGTTGCAAGTTATAATTCTGTTTTCGTCCATGTTGTTCCTAAATACCCATTTAGTGCCAATTACTCGATAACCTCGCGGAGGAGGGACAAGGTCCCAAACCTCATTTCTCTTGATCTGATTTAGTTCCTCTTGCATAGATAAAAACCAATGTTCGTCGAGTAAAGAATCTTTGGAATTTTTAGGCTCAATTTGAGAGACGAAGGCAAAATGATAACAACAATTACTTATCCTTGAACATGTAGTAACTCCTTTTGATATATCTCCAATAATATTGTCAATGGGACGATCCTTTGAGGTTTTCCATTCCAAGGGGAGATCATCTTGATTAATTGAATAATTCTCCTCTTCAATTTTAGATTCTTTCTATGGATCCTTCTCAACTTTATCTGAAATGGGTATAACACTCGATATTTCTTGATTTTTAAGAATATCCTCAGAGGAAAAACCTGCACCATTAACACAACTACCTTTTCCGACAACTTTCAGATAAGATTCATCAAAGGATACATGCATAAATTCTTCAACGATATGTAATATTTTGTTGTATACTCTATATGTTTTACTTAAATTAGAATATCCGAGAAAGATACCTTCATCAAATTTTGAATCAAATTTGCCAAGATTTTCTTTACCATTATTTAACACATAGCATTTACAACCAAATACATGAAGATGCGAAACATTTGGGTTCCTACCTTTTAAAAGTTCATAGGGCGTTTTATTAAGAGTAGGAAGGATAAACACCCTATTCAAAACATAACACGCCATACTTATGGAATCCGCCAAAAAATATTTAGGAAGACCATTGTCATTGATCATAGTTCGTCCAAGCTCCTCTAACACACAGTTTTTACGCTCTATAACACCATTTGTTGCGGATTTTTATGAGTGGAAAAATTATGATCAATTCCAAGTTTATCAAAAAATTCCTCAAAGAGATGGTTTTCAAATTCACCTCCATGAGCACTTCGGATCGTAACAATACTTGTATTTAGTTTATTTTGAGATAATTTGGCAAACTTTTTAAATGCCGAAAAAGTGTCACTTTTACTAGCTAAAAAGATAGTACAACAAAATCTTGAATAGTCGTCTACAATAACAAACCCATAATAGTTTCCACCTAGGCTTTTAATTCTAAATGGACCAAATAAATCCATATGGAGTAGTTCAAGAGGTCTAGACGTTGAAACAACGTTTTTGGATTTAAATGAGATCCTTGTTTTCTTCCACATTTGGCATGCATCACAAAGATGATATTTGGTAAATTTAATTTTGGGTAGACTAACTACTAATTCTTTTGAAACTATCTTATTTATCAAGTCAAAATTAAAATGTGCTAAGCGCCTATGCCAAATCCAAGAGTCATCACTCTTGGAGACAAGACACTTGGGGTCATTTACAGACACTTCATTTAAGTCAAGCATGTATACATTATTGACCCTCAAGCCCTTAAACACATCATTATTTTTATAATTATGTTCAGTTATGCAACCTTCTTTTGAAAAGGAGACTTTATATCCTTTGTCACATAATTGGCTAATCTAATAAGATTGTGTTTAAGACCTTCTACTAAAAGGACATTTGAGATAAATGTAGATGAAAGATTACCTATACTACATTTTCCGAGTATAGCTCCATTGTTATTATAACCATAGGTTACAAATCCCTTCTTCTTAGCCACAAAGTCATTGAATAAGGAAATGTCACTCGCCATATGCCTTGAGCACCCACTATCGAGAAACCATCTTCCCTCCATAGTCTCAAGACACTCCACCTACAAATTTAAATAAGTGAAAGAGGTATCCGATTTTAATTAGGTTCTTGTGTGTGAGTGACACCTTGGTTGCATTTGGGCAACAATTGGAAAATGCCTTTAGGAACCAAGAATCTCCTAAAACAACATTTGGAAATAGTGTGTCCCCTCTTGTAACAATAAAGACAAGTTAAGTTTGGTTTGGTGACATAGTTTCTTATTTGATATCTCACCACATAAGTGAATTTTTGGTATGGATTATTCATGGAATTTCTAAAGTTAGATTGTTCAATAGCAAATGTCATTTTTGGTTGTAATCCTTTGTCTAATTTGGTTTGAAAAGTTTTGACCTCTTTTTGCCAAATGCGATAAGTTTCACAACTATGAAAATTAAACCATTCTTGTTTGTCTTCCTTAATTTTACCCACCATAGAATGCTTAAGAGCTTCAAATTATTTTTGAGAATCGGAAAACTTTTTCTCAAAATGTGTAAAAATATGTTTATTGGAGGCTAGGCGTTTAAAAGCTTCTTTGGCTTCTTGGTGGAGAACTTTAAAAGTACTAAGTAAATCAGGATAAGACAATTGATCAAAGTTATCATATTTAGCATGTATTACTTGCATTTTGCCCTTTTTATGAGCTATGAGACAAAGATTTACTTTCTCTTCTTCATCACTTGAATTTCCATTTCTTGAGACTTCACTATCGCTTTCCCAAGCGATATAAGATCTCCTTGCCTTGACTTACCATTGCTTGAGATTTCACTATCGACTTTCTGAGTCTTACAGGTACTAACGACAAGTATACATCCTAATCGCGTAGTAATAAAGATATTGATCCCAAAGAGACTTGATAATCAAACTAGTGTTATCGGGGTGTTATTATGTGTAGCTAAGGCGAGTGATGTTTTAGTTTAAGGGAAACGAGAAATTAGAAATTTAAATCAAATTAGATTATGATAGAATATCGGTACGCAATTAATATGCCTTCATGGATTCAATAAATCATCGGCTTATAAAGATGAGTCTAAATATCTTTCTGTAGAAAATATCAGTTTAAAAGTCATCAACTCACATTCTCGTGGTCTTGCCTCTAACTATACTCCTAAGTCAAATTGAGCGCTCTCGTTGTATCAAATTGAGTTAAAAGTACTTTTTGAAAACTTATAGATTCTAATTAACTTTAAAGTGCTTCTGTTGTATTTAAAACTAATGTTTGATTTCAGCTATCTGGTTAAAATCTCACACTCTCGTGGTCTTAAAATTGTAACCTTCGTTACCTTTTTACTTTCGTAATAAAAGTTGATTTTAAATTAAGAAATCGAAACTAGAAAATAAGTTTGTTTATGATTTTAGCCTAGATCTATCAAATCCATTCCGGTTAATTAATTACATAACAATTAAGTGCTTTAGCCGGACATATTATTTAGAACAAGCATGAATAAATAAAAACAGTAAATCATGGCTTAAGGCATGGAAGATTAAAAATAAAGCAATTAAATTAATTCATTAATAAACATGGACAGTAGTAAAATCTTGGCGTAGAAAACCTCCCAGGTCGGTGGGCTTGCGAAAAATTAAATTCAAAGGTTGTGGATAAAAATAATTAAAGGTGCAATAGCTCCCTGGTGTGGGAAGCTATTATGAATTCGGTAAAGGGACACGAAAACGGAAAGGAAAATAATGCTGAAAATTAAAAGAAAGAAGCTCTGAATAGGAAACAATATAAAACTCAAAGTAGGCTCTCCTTTGAAAGTTGCTCCGTATCCTATTTATAGTACTTGATCACTAACAGTGAGGTAGTAATTAATGGAGAAAATGTTGTTGGGCCTGAGAAATCCATGCTTCTTTTGACTAAGACTGGGATTAGCTGCTGAGAAGAAAATGCAACGTATAATGCCCCGATTCGATTTTCCCAATTTTTGTGGAGTCTTTTATTTTATTTGAATAATAATTGTTTTATTTGTGAAATTATCATGATGATATGATATGTTAAGGGATTAATGTGATATGTTGGTGTGATATGTGATTGTACCATTTTGTGAATTTTCGGGTAAAATTGGATAAGAGGGTATTTTAGACATTTACTAATTAGTGATAAGTTAGAATTAGATGGAATTATATTTTTGTGAGAAAAATGATATTTGGTGGAGAAAATAGTTAGTAAAAGAAAGAATAGAAAATAGAGAAAAAGGAATAAAAGTGTGAGAAAGAGAAAGAAAAGAGATAGAAAGGAAATAGAAGAGAAAGAAAGGAGAAGAAGGAGAAAAAACTAGGTTTTGATCAAGATTGCTCCGCGTAGAAAAAATAATCGGGTAAGGGTGATAAGTATTGTTATCTTGATATTGTGTATGATTATGTATGTGTTTGATTGATTGAGTTTGGTTTTGATGGAAGTTTAGAGAAGATGAATAGTTAGGGTTTTAGAGAAAATGTGAGAAATTAGTGGATTAATCGGTTAGAAATCGTTGTAATTGAAGTATGATAGCTAGAATATGTTGTTGATCATGTTTATGGAAGTATTTTGGAGGTTTGGGTGGATTTAGGTTAACTGTCACGAAGCTGAGAAATTCTGGAAATCGCAGTGGTCGCTCCGTGAGCTATCCCTTGCTCAGTTAAAGTCCAGGGAAATTCTCGCTCAGCGAGCGAGAGGGCGCTCAGCGAGCCTGTAGGTTTTTGAGAAAATTGTGTTTTAATCCGTAGCTTTAGTTTCGGGTATCCGTTTTTAGCATTCCTTATATCGATTTGAAGCTAGAAACGCGTAGAAACTAATGATGCTAAGAAATGTAATGTTTAGCCGACTTTCACCTGACTTTTCCGATAAAATGTAAATAAGTTAATTATGGAATTGTGAGTTCGAGGTGATGTTGTGGCCGTTGGCAATTGAATACATTGCTTGAATTGTATGCAAATCTATGTTAATTGAATGATTTGAGTGCATAATTATGGTGAGAATAATGTATGCATTTTCAAGAATGTTGTGTGTCATTTTGCATGTAAAGCATAATGTATGCATTCTTGTCTCGTGGGATTCTTTGTGAATTCGTTGTAGCATCGTGTGCTCATGTGGAATGTGAGCGATGACTACAACACGATCGTGTGCCCATGTGGTGTGTGAGCGATCGGATTGTGTGCCAGTGTAAGTTGTGAACAATCCAAAAACATCGTGTGCCAGTGTGGGGTGTGAGCGATGGGTGATTTATTCATATTGATTGTGTGCCCGTGTGGGGTTTGAGCAATCAGATCGTGTGCCCGTGTGGGGTGTGAGAAATCCATAAACATTGTGTGCCCATGTGGGGTGTGAGCAATGGGGAACATCATGTGCCCGACGGGGAGTTACTTTAGGTAACAAGCGATGATTCCATTTGGTTCCTGAGTGAACCTGCTGAAATGTTGAGTCGGTACCGCATTGCATCTGCATAGAGTCATGTGTCGGTCTCTATGAGTTGCATTTTATCATTTTAATTATGATATGCAGAAATAAACATGAATGTGCATATGTTTATTTGGAGTATTATGGAGATGATAGTATGTGTGATGAAACATACTTGTTTGTATATATTCATGTTTGATATATGTATATGTATGTGATTTATACATTTGTAATGTATATGTGTGATTAAACATAGCTAGACGTATGTTTATGTGGAATGAATAGAATTAAGGAATAAACATAAATAATATAAGTTTATGTGAATTGGTGAATTGTGCGTAATTAATATGTTTTATTGGTACTGATGTACACGTTGCGATGTGTATAGGTGATAAGGAATGATTTGTGGTGAGAATATGTTTTATGTGCATTTTATATGTTGAGATATATAATTATATGCAATGTTATTATGATAATGTTTCTTACCCTTCTTCTGTTTTATGATGCTCTACGAGGCATTGCAGAGTAGGTTGCAGGATGATATTTTTGTGAAGCTCGTCTTCATCTTTTGGTCGGTCGGCTCTGATATGTAACACCGGGTAGCTAGGGTCGGCTTGATGCCTTTTTGTGAATGCATTTGTATATGTATTTGGATGATAGATGTTTTATGTAAACATGGAATTATTTTGGTGATTCAAACTTGTGGATATATTTATGATAAGTATATAAGTTTGAAATTGTTATGTGGTTTCCGCTGTTATTTGAATTATATGAATACAAGTGTAAGGATGAAATCCTTCGTGTTTGCAAGTTACCCAGTTTGTTGCATATCTTAATGAGCAGGTGTTGTATGTTTTAAATATTCAAGTATAATGTGACATTGCTCCTTTTATACCATGTATCAAATACTACTCTGATGAAATTTTTAATATGCGCCTAAATGATTTAATTGCTTATTTGGGGTATAGAAAGGGGGTGTTACATTAAGTGGTATCAGAGCCAGTGTTCGAGTTAGTTGTGTCTGTCTTAATGTTGTTATGATTGAACTTTTGTTTAATATTGTTGTTGTCTTTGGGAATGATCAGAATATGGCTGGTAGAAATGACAATGCTATGGTTGCTGCTTTGGAAGCAATGGCTAGGGCAGTGCAGGGAGCGCCGAATGTGAATGATAATGATGAGTTTAGAAAGAATCAACCGTCGGTCTTCAAAGGAAGATTCGATCCTGATGGTGCTCAGAATTGGTTGAAGGAGATTGAAAGAATCTTTAGAGTCATGGACTGTGCTGAAGAGAGTAAGGCGAGGCTTGGTTCTCACATGCTGAAGCAAGAAGCCGATGATTGGTGGGTCGGTAGAAGTCAAGCTCTTGAGGAGGATGAGGAAGAGATAACTTGGGAAGTTTTCCGTACTTAGTTCTTAGGAAATTACTACCCTGAGAGTGTGAAGGGAAAGAAGGAGATGGAATTCCTTGAGCTGAAGCAAGGTGGTATGTCAGTGGTTGACTATACTGCTAAGTTTGTGGAATTGGTTCAGTTTCATCCTCATTATGCTGCTGCTACTTGTAAACACCCCAAATTTTCCCTCACTAAGTTCACACCATGGCTTGTGATCTTTTCATTTGCATTGATTCAATTATATCATCTCATATTACATTTTTGCCTCACTGCATGGTTTCAAAGTCATCTGCATCTAGGGTTTGTGATTTGAGCAATCCCTGAGCTATCTGAGCCACTCCAAAGGTCTTCAATCATCTCAAGAGGGTCCATGTATGTTCAAGCATCATATTATATCCTCCCAAGATCAAAGAAGTCAGAAAATCACAAGAACCGAGGAAGGTGTGGAAGCAGAGCCAAGCTTAACTGCACAGATGACCTGAAATTAGGGTTTTGGTTTCAGAGGCCATAACTCCAAATTTTTTGGTCATTCTTGTTTCTATTGGTCATTATATGCTATGAGGATCATGCATACCAATTTTCATGAATAAATTCAATGGGAAAGGCATCTGATCAATAGATGACTTCTTGAGCAAGTCAGTGCAAAATCAGGGCATCTGAGGCCCCCAATCATCCAACCAAAGGGTCTTATCAATCATTTTGGATGTATATGATATTTATTTGATCTTAGAAGAAGTTAGAGGTTCATAAAATTGAAGAATTTCAAGCCATTTGCAAAGTTGCCATTTTGGGAAAGTGACTTGTGTCGCTCCCACCAAATGAGGCTAGGTCAAATGGGGTACAGACGCGAACGGTCGGTGAAAGGAGATGGAAATGAGTA
This sequence comes from Lathyrus aphaca, assembly GCA_963966055.1. Lineage (NCBI taxonomy): Eukaryota > Viridiplantae > Streptophyta > Magnoliopsida > Fabales > Fabaceae > Lathyrus > Lathyrus aphaca. The sequence continues at coordinate 423,937,018 of OZ014521.1, forward strand.
GAGTCGCCAGCTAGGCATTTTTATCCCGAAGGAAAGGTAATGCTGCATAAACCTAGAAAGATATGGATAAGACGGTTGCGAACTAGAGAGACTGCGAAAGGGGTTGGTTACAACCTGGGAAGGTATTAGCACCCAGATTGTCCGCCGTACTCGACGGGATCCACGCTTAAAAGATTTGTGTTTTAAAGGGGTAGTGTCAGTGCAATTTTTGTATCAAAGCTGGAAAGAATGCAAGTGTCAGTGTAAAAGGAGTATGAAGTGTATAAATGAAGTGTCAGTGTAAGAAATGAATGAAGCTCAAGACTATGAGGCTTAAAGAGTAATGCTGGAAAGAGGGGGGATATACAGAGACTTTTGTTCGATAACTGTTAAGTTATGCCTACGTATCCTCTCGTGCAATGAGGAAGTCAGAACACCGTAGTTCGACCCAAAGAGACTGAAAGGTAAATTGACTTGTGAACTGCTTACTTGTCTATGCTCAAGTGTATGACCTGTCTGGCTCAGGTGCAAACTGTCTTGCATTAGACGGGAGAAGCAAGTTCTCGTTTGTGAGTGAAGATGATGAGAAAAGAATCCCGGAGGAGACGATTATTGTTTGTTTTTGTGTTTTTAATCTTTTATTGCTTTTGGATTTGTCATAAGTTAATGAGCTTAAGCCTAAACCAAGGGTTAGTAAACTCATCACATCCTCCCTCTGATTAGGGGGTAATGAGAATACCTTAAGTGTGAAGTAAGCACCTCACACTTAATCACCATGATGTAGGATTAAGATCATTAACCTACTTGTGATTATTTAGATGTTTTTTGGAGTTTTTGTTTAGTGTTAAGTAATGAGTTTAAGCCATAATTAAGGATTTAATGGACTCATTACACCATCCTAATAGAAGGATAATAGATGAGAGCATTTAAGCTGAGAAAGACTCCTCAACTTAATCCATGATTAGGGATTAACCTCATGACAAAACAAAACCTTTATTAAAGTGGATTTTAGTTAATGGTAAGATTAAGAAATGGATTTTATGGTTTGTAAGACAACTTGAGGGGGACTTGTCCATTAACACTAGGGTTAGTCCTTCTTAACCAATTAAGGAAGAATTAGAACCCTAATGCAAGGCCCAAGTTACAAGCTTGATGTCTTGATGATTATTAAGTGAATTGATTAAAGGATTTAAACACATTAAGGGTTTAACACTTAGGATTAAAGTTATACACTCCATCCTAATAGAAGGATGCAGGCATAAGCTTAATCACAAAGCCTTAAAACCTTTAAGGTTTAGTCCTTGATTATGAGATGAGAAGGTAAGACACAAAGATTGACACAAAAAGGTAAAACTAGTGGGGGACTAATCCAACCCTAAAATGTTATCATGCTTGGAAGTCCTAGGGTTTGTGAGGCTTAAGAGGAGAAATCTTCAAGGAAACCACCAAGGAGAAGCAGATGAAAGGAGAAAGAAGCAGAGAGAAGCAAGACAACTTGCTTCACTTAAGAAGACAAGTTGCTTGAAGGAAGAAAATGGGAGAGAGCATGAATGAGAAAGCTCACTCCAATACAAAGGTAAAATGCAGCAATGATGCATAAGAGAGATGAAGAGAGATTGTGAGAAGTGAAGGCAAATTCACTCCTCAAAGTACTTACCACTTGAAAAGGTTAGCAAAAGAAATGAAATGCAATGCAAATGAGATGAAATGTCATGATGCAAACCAAAGTCAGAAGAATTTACATGATATTAATGATGCTAAGAGGTAATACAAACATGAGGCAAGACATGAGAATGATCAAACAAACATAAGGATGCAAATGAAGCAGGCATGGAACCATGAATGTACATGAAAGGTTATGAAATGCAAAGGACATATAACATGGCAAATGAAAGATGTAATGATCAAGCATGATTCTAATATGTCCTAAGATGTATTATGAATCATGTGGATGCACAAAATGTCATGGCAAGTCATTGGATGCAAACAAATGAAAGAAGGATACAAAGGAAGGCACAAATTAGGGTTACATGCATCATGCAAAGCAAAAATCCAAAACCAGAAGCAAATGACATGATAAAAATTTGAAAATGCAATCAAAGATACCCTAAACCTATACAAGCTCCCTGCCCAAAAGAGAGGATCCAACTCTTAACCTAGTGAAAGTTATGAATTTCCTAAGATTACTAGGGTTTTGGGGCACCTCATCAAGAAAAATTCTAAACAAATTGAAAATGCAAGACCAAATCAAACCAAATTTATCCTATGAACTACATGCTATGAAGAGTGCAATGCAAGAAGAATCATCATCCAACTCTCAATGGTTAGGCAGAATGAAATTTTTGAAAATTGAACCAAAATATTGCCTTAAAATGAAATTAATTCCAATGAAAATGATCAAAAGGCATCAAGAACAAAAAATAAATTTGGTTTGAGAGTTGGAAAATGTTTCTAAATGTTTCTAAATACAATGTGAATTTTTTTTGTGATTTTTAAATACCTAAATGTATTTTTAATTAATTAATTTTCATTAACTAATTAAAAATAATCATTTAAATTATTTAAAAATAATTTTCAGTGCAAAAAATAAAAAAAAAATATTATTTTTGGGTTTTAAAAATTAATGAAATCTTTGACAAAAATTTTCATAATTTTTAAATGATTTTTGCTATTTTAAATAAAATGAGGAAAAGAAATTAAAATTAAAGAAATTAAAATGAATAAAAAGGGAGAGTCAACGCAATCAAGGGCCAGCATTCAAACTCAGGGGGGAGGGAAAGACTGCGCGCGCTCATGGACGGTTGAGATCAATTTTGGGATTCAAAATTTCTTAAACCTGATTAGTCTTAATTAAACACGTTTTAGGGCTTTAATGACAAATCCTGGCCACACACACGCGCGGGAGTCAATAGAGGTCAACAAGATCTAAGGTCCAAATTCAAAGTTGATTAATTAATGAGATTAGGGCTAATTAAACTCAGGCGACCGGAGATAAGCTCCAGTCGTCTTCTCCGGCCAACTCCCCCCCCCCTGAATCACCCAAAACGCATCCCCAAGACTCCCAAATCTCCAGAATCAAACCTCCATCAATGGGTAACAAGAATCCAGGGTCAAAAACAATTTATATGAAACACACAGTGAGAATCGAAGGAAACAAATGGGGAGTGCTTTGAGATGGATGGTGGAAGAAATTTTAGGAATAGATGGCTGAGTTAAGTGATTCGATAGAAAATGCAAGATGGAGGATTTTTGTGAACTATGGCTTATGTGCTGCTTCAGGCTTCTAGATGATGTGAAATGGCTTGCTTGAAGTGTGTTTGTAAAGTCTTGATTGGTCAGAATAGTTGGTGTGGCACAGGTTGATTGGTATGGGTGTTTTTGCATAAAGTCCAAGTTAGGTGTACTTGAGGTATGGGCAAGTGTGAGGTTGTGATAGGGGCATGGTTTGGCTCAGCTGAGATCATGGAGTTCTTGTGGACTAGATTTTGTGAGCTGTAACAAGTAGAGGCATGGCTTCATGAGTTTTTGCAAGTTGGTACATCTTTGGCCCCTTTGTGAATTCATGAAGTTCAAGGCACCAAAATGCATAATTCTTGGACCAATTCTGATTTTTAGAAGTCACATGAGCATGTTGTGAAGAGTTTGTGCACATTTGAAGTCTTTAAAATGCTTGATCATACCATTTTGCAAAATGCCTCTTTGGTACAAAACTTGAATTTATGTGATTTTTCCCAACTTTGACAAGCCATAACTTTTGATCCAAAATGAATTAGGACAAGTTATTGTACTTTTTGAAAAGGGAATGATCCATTCTACAACTTTCATGACCAAAGTTTTCTCATTTGAGGCATTTTTGAATCAATTTGAGGAGGTTGAAAAACTTTCCCAAAATGGCAAGTTTCCATTACAAGTCACTTTCCCAAAAAGGCAACTTTGCAAATGGCTTGAAATTCTTCAATTTTGTGAACTTCTAACATCTTATATGATCAAATAAAGATCATACACATTAAAAAGGATGAAGAACACCCTTTGGTTGGGTCATTGGGGGCCTCAGATGCCCTGATTTTACACTGACTTGCTCAAGAAGTCAACTCTTGATTAGATGCCTTCCCCATAGAATTTCTTCATGAAAAATGATATGCATGATCTCTATACCATATTGAGACCAATAGAAACAAGAATTACCAAAAAAATTGGAGTTATGGCCTTTGAAACCAAAACCCTAATTCTAGGTCATCTGTGTAGTTAAACCTGGCTCTGCTTCCATGCCTTTCTCAGTTCTTGTGATCCTTTGACTTCCTTGACTTTGTGAGGATACAATATGATGCTTGAACATACATGGACCCCTTTGAAGTGATTTATGACCTTGGGAGTGGCTCAACTAGCCCTTGGATTGCTCAGATCACAAACCCTAGATGCAGATGACTTAGAAGCAATGTAGTAAATAAAAAATGTGGTATGAGATGCTATGATTGAATTCATGCATATGAAAAGACCACAAACCATGGTGTGAATGGGTGAGGGCAAATTTGGGGTGTTTACAGCTGCCCCTATTCAAACATGAGTTAGCTATGCAGGGTGTAAGCGACGGCTTATCAGGCAAACAAGATAACTTGTGGTTGAATACCAAAGACAGTCCAAAATTTGCACTCACAGGATGAAGAAGAAAAGGGATATAGATTGTAAAGGAAAATAAAGTATGTTTATAAGGTGCGGGCGACGGAGAACGACCGCCGAGCAGAGGACGACTGCTGGGGATGAAACAATGACGGGGACGGCCGACAAGCTGGGGATATAAGAGATTATGATGGGGACGGCCATCAAATAAAGATATAAGACTCTCTGGGGATTTAAGGGTAAATGATGGGGATGACCATCGAGCTGAAGAGGTAAATGATGAGGTACGGTCATCAAAGGTGAAGGACGATCACCTGGCAGGGGACGACTGCTTTGCTGGGGATAAGATGAGGGACGGTCATCTAAGGTGAAGGACGATCACCTGGCAGGGTACGGTTGCCAAAAAGTATCACGACATAGGACGAATGTCGGATAGAAAAGGTCGACGATGGGGACGACCATCGGATAAGCATGATGAAGGACGATCATCAAGAGGTGAAGGACGATCACTTAGCAGGGTACGGCTGCTCTCGGGGTTTATCCTGACATAGGACGAATGTCAGATAAAAGAATCGACGATGGGAACGACCATCGAATAAAATGATGAAGGGCGATCATCAGGAGGTGAAGGACGATCACCTAGCAGGGGACGGCTGCTGAAAATATCACGACATAGGACGAATGTCGGATAGAAAATGGGTTCTAATGAATAGAGACTCCACTGGGGGTGATGAAGGACGATCATCAAAAAGGTGAAGGACGATCACCTGGCAGGGTACGGATGCCGGAAGGTATCATGACATAGGACGAATGTCAGATAGAAAGGAAATAATTTAATGAAATTTGCTGGGACTCTTCTGGGGAACAGTAGACACAGACGAATGTCTAAATTCAAGAAGACATAAGTGTTTGACACGGTGTATGGATTAAAGATGCGGACGAGCATCCTTATGATACGGACGAGTATCAGTAGAAACAAACGCTTGACGCATGTTCAGAGATGATGATACGGACGAGTATCAACTGGTTAACAAAGAACACGGACGAGTGTCGAATCTGAGGGGATTTAAGTGGTATATACAAGATACGGACGAGTATCTGTATGAGTAAAAAAGATGATGAGTAACAAGAATGAGTGAAACACGGACGAGTGTTTAACTTGCTAGGGAGAATGCGACACGGACGAGTGGCGGAAAAAGTGTATTATAAACAAGTATTTGGTTTTCAGAGTGTTTAGGTAACTATGCTGGGGAAAGTGACACGGACGGGCGTCAAGGAATTGGTATATATGAATCTGTGAGTGCAAAAGGGACGCTTTAGCTTCCTGCTGGGGATATGGCACAGACGAGTGTCAAAAAGAGTATCTGTAATATATAAGTGTCTGTTTGTAAAGAATGCTCGGGCGGCTTTACTGGGGAGTGATGACACAGACGAGTGCCAAAAGGAGTGTGTATCTGTAAGGGAAATGTTTTGGCTCTCTGCTGGGGAATTTGGGAAGTTTCTTGTATATTGTTGATGGATTGTCTGCATTTACAAGTGTTCAGTTCGACACATGGCTTGTGATTATGCAATATGTTTGATTTTTGCCGTAATGCTCCGTATTTAGACGGAATGCTACGCTCTGTGGGGAAAATATGATGCGAATGCTCTGATTATGCAAAGATACCGATCCGGGATTCGGATCCCGTTGTTGTGGAGATCTCTGGCTGATCTGCTTGAAGTGGATATCCCAGCTGGGGATGAGATCATTGGTAGATCTGACACATATGACTCTGTTTGGGGAAGTAGGTCATTGATAGACCTATCCTGGTAATGAGGGACCCAGCTGGGGTTTGTAGGAGATTTTGTCACTCTGTTGTGAGATCTTTCAGGTATTGCTTTGCCGGATAGAGGTTGAGACTCTGTGGGGATCCTGCTGAGGATGATACTTGACAACTCAGCTGGGGATGTGAATACTTTCTGGTGCTGCTCTGAGGGAAGTGTTGGAGAAGTGATGCCTGGCAACTCTGACGGGGAGAACGCATCCTTGGTACTGTTTGGAAAGTGTGCTGAGGAGACAATGATTTGGCAGCCTACTGGGGAGAAGCTTTCATGCCCCATGTCGCGTTTTGAATGCCTGCAATCCTGAAAAGACAGAGAAACGCACAAGCATCCCGAGGTATCCTTTACTGGATTCCATCATAAAAGTTTAGACACTCCCGGGAGTAAACATATTTCCTGCAAGCATGTAGTTTAGGAAAGACGCATTTGTATTTATGCGATTAACAAAATAATGACATCGGACATTTTTGCAAATGAAAGAGTACGAGACAATGTGTGACTGAAAATCTGATTTTATTAATTCGTGTGCCCTGAACTGGCAAGATATAGTCAAAGAAACAAATCCCCTGAAATGAGGAGATTGTTACAGATTGAGAAACAAAAGATGTTGGCAATGTTGATGACGCTTCAAGGAGCTTCCCTTTTGCTATGACTCGTATGACATTTGATGTTTCTTCACATCTTGCTTTTTGAAGAAGGCTGATTCTGAACAAAGCTTGAACCTTTCGAAGCTTGCCAGGTTGTAAGTGATACGGACGAATTCAGAATGCAGTTGTTCTCTTATTCCCCTTATTTTGCGTGGATCGCCCTTTCGGGTTTTCAATCCACCGGGATACCCATTTTTGCCTGAGTTGTCCAATGCGGCTTTTCAACTCAGCGGGTGTACATTTTTTATTTATTTTCCCTTATTTTTGCCCGAGTCTTTTATTCTGTTTTTGACTCGCTGGGATGCCCTATTTTTGCCTGGACTTACATTCTGTTTTTATGTCCAGCGGGTCATTTTATGCGAAGTATTTTTTAACTGCATCTGAATTCACAGGGGACAGGAAGTCTTCACCATCCATAGTACTGAGCATCAGTGCTCCACCAGAGAAAACTTTCTTTACTATGAACGGACCATCGTAATTCGGGGTCCACTTTCCCCTGTGGTCTGTATGAGGAGGAAGGAGTCTTTTCAGCACAAGATCTCCTACTTGGTATTCTCGGAGCCTGACTTTCTGATCGAAGGCTTTCTTCATTCTTTTCTGATACAGCTGCCCATGACAGATGGCAGCCAACCTCTTCTCTTCAATCAGATTCAGTTGTTCGTATCGGGACCGGACCCATTCTGCTTCATTCAGTTTAACATCCATCAATACCCGCAAGGAGGGTAATTCAACTTCAACATGTAGGACTGCCTCCATACCATAAACAAGCTGATACGGTGTTGCCCCGGTGGATGTTCTGATTGACGTTCGGTACCCATGCAAGGCAAATGGTAGCATTTCATGCCAGTCTTTGTAGGTAACTACCATTTTCTACACAATTTTCTTGATATTCTTATTAGCTGCCTCGACGGCGCCATTCATCTTTGGCCTGTAAGGAGAAGAATTGTGGTGTTGGATCTTGAAATCCCGGCACAGTTCTGCCATCATTTTGTTGTTCAAGTTGGAACCATTATCAGTAATGATTCGCTCGGGCACTCCATACCGACAAATGATATCTCTCTTCAGAAATCGGGCTACCACTTGTCTCGTAACGTTTGCATAGGAAGCTGCTTCAACCCACTTGGTAAAATAGTCGATGGCTACCAGGATGAATCTGTGGCCATTTGAAGCAGTCGGTTCAATCTTGCCAATCATATCAATGCCCCACATGGTAAAGGGCCAGGGTGAAGACTTACATTCAAAGGATTAGGAGGTACGTGCACTTTATCCGCATAGATCTGGCATTTATGGCATTTTCTGGCATAAGCACAACAGTCTGCATCCATTGTGATCCAGTAATAGCCCGATCTTAGCAACTTTTTAGCCATAGCATGTCCTCCAGCATGGGTACCAAAGGATCCTTCGTGCACCTCGTGCATCAACAAGTCTGCCTCTGTCCTATCAACGCATTTGAGGAGTACCATATCAAAGTTTCTCTTGTACAGGGAACCGTCAGTATTCAGAAAGAAACTACCAGCTAGCCTTCTTAATGTCTTCTTATCATTGGAAGATGCCCCAGGTGGGTATGTTTGATCCTCCAAGAAGCATTTGATATCATGGAACCAAGGCTTATCATCTTTAACAACATCTGCTGAGAACACGTATGCTGGTCTGTCAAGTCTGGACACTGAAATCCGAGGCACAAAGTTGGCAGCTTGAACTTTGATCATGGATGAAATGGTGGCCAAAGCATCTGCAAACTGATTTTTGTCTCGAGGGATATACTCAAGCTTGACTGTTGTGAAGAAAGTCAACAACCTCCTTGTATAGTCCCGATAAGGTATCAGATGATCTGGGTGTGTGTACCATTTGCCGTTGGTTTGATTAACTACCAGAGCTGAATCTCCGAACACAGTCAAAGTCTTGATCCTGAGGTTAATGGCTTCCTCAAGACCCATAATACAAGCTTCGTATTCAGCTTCGTTGTTAGTGCAGTTAAAGGTGAGTTTCGCCGAGAAAGGCATGTGAACTCCTTTAGGTGTAATAAGTACTGCACTAACACCACGACCATTCAGATTAACAACCCCATCAAACATCATAGTCCATTCTTCTTCTGGGTCAGGCCCTTCAGTGTGAACAGGCTCTTCATGATCTTTTGCTTTTATGAACATGATGTCTTCATCAGGGAAGTCAAATCTCATAGGCTGGTAATCATCAATGGGTTGCTCAGCAAGATAGTCAGACAATACACTGCCCTTGATGGCTTTCTGAGATGTGTACTGAATGTCATATTCTGTGAGGATCATTTGCCATCTTGCAACCTGTCTGGTAAGTGCTGGCTTCTCAAAAATGTACTTAACTGGATCCATCTTTGAGATCAATAAGGTAGTGTGGGTCAACATATACTGTCTTAGTCGGCGAGCAGCCCACGCTAAAGCACATCAAGTTTTCTCGAGCAGTGAATAACGTTGTTCACAGTCGGTAAACTTTTTGCTTAGGTAGTATATTGCATACTCTTTTCGACCAGACTCGTCATGCTAGCCCAACACACACCCCATTGACTCTTCTAATACTGTCAGGTACATTATTAGAGGTCTTCCTTCAACTGGAGGCATAAGGATTGGAGGCTCCTGTAAGTATTCCTTGATCTTGTCAAAAGCCCTCTAGCAGTCTTCGTTCCACCTGACCGTTTGTTCTTTTCTTAACAGCTTGAACAAAGGCTCAAAGGTTGCTGTAAGGTGAGATATGAACCGTGAAATGTAGTTCAATCTACCTAGAAACCCCCGAACTTCTTTTTCAGATTTTGGTGCAGGCATTTCTTGAATGGCTTTGACTTTATCAGGGTCAACTTCAATCCCTTTCTCACTTACAATAAATCCCAGCAGCTTACCAGATCGCACCCCGAAGGTGCACTTGTTGGGATTCAACTTCAGTTGGTACTTCCTCAGACGCTTGAATAACTTCAACAAATTCACTAGGTGGTCTTCTTCTGTGAGGGACTTGGCAATCATGTCATCCACATAACATTCAATTTCTCTATGGATCATGTCATGGAATAATGTTACCATAGCCCGTTGATAAGTTGCACCAGTATTCTTCAGTCCGAACGGCATCACCTTATAACAGAACGTGCCCCAGGGTGTGATAAAAGTTGTCTTCTCCATGTCTTCAGGTGACATCTTGATCTGATTGTATCCTGAAAACCCGTCCATGAAGGAGAACACCGAGAATTGAGCCGTATTATCAACCAATACATCAATGTGGGGTAAAGGGAAATCATCTTTTGGACTGGCTCTGTTCAGGTCCCGATAATCCACACACATTCTCACCTTATCGTCTTTCTTGGGCACAGGTACAATATTAGCAACCCATGGTGGATAGCTAGTTACAGCGAGGAAACCGGCGTCCCACTGCTTTTGCACCTCTTCCTTTATCTTCATTGCCATATCTGGACGAGTACGGCGCAGTTTCTGTTTTACCGGCGGGTAGTCTTCTTTCAAAGGCAGCTTGTGCATGACAATATCGGTATCCAACCCTGGCATATCCTGATAGGACCAAGCAAAGACATCCACATACTCCCGAAGCATATCAATCAGCTGTTCTTTCACTGATTCTTGTAAGCAGGCCCCGATCTTAACTTCTTTCACGTCTTCTTCCGTACCAAGATTGACCGTTTCAACCTCCTCCTGATGAGGAGTGATAACCTTCTCCTCCTGTCTCAACAACCTAGCTAGCTCTTCAGGTAGCTCATAGTCTTCTTCAACCCCTTCATCGACTTGATTGATTGGATTGTCAAAGTCATACGAAGCCATAGCTGTGTTGTTGTCGGTGCAGTCTGAAAGGCACTCTCTGCAAGGGTTTAGATTGTTCATTTTAGTGATCGATTTTAATCTTGTTTAGAAAAGGTGAAATCCATTTTGGAAAACATTGCCATTTTATTTTTGTACAAAAATAAAAATGGAAAACAGTGAGCGGAAAAAAAAAGACCCATTTGCAAAAGATGTCCGATATTCATTGATTGATCTGTTTGCACAAAATTACAAGATGGCCCGATTACAAAATGAGTCTTGACATCTTGGGCAAGATGCAAGACTTGATGCATGCTTAAAAATACAGGAAATAATAATTACTCTGCGGGAGTAACCCTTATAATTTCCTGGGAAGACCAGTTTGAGATATGGCTCCCCGGGGTCCTTGGACGTATCCAGCTCTCCAGGTTGCGCTCATCTTCCGACTCATCTTCCAAGTTGTTCACAGCATCCGGGGTGAGCATCCCCCTGCTGACAAAGTTGGGCTTCTCGGAAGCCTCTGATTGATCTTGTTGAGTTGGTTTGTAACCCAACCCAAGTCTGTCCTCCTTCTTCTCCACGGGCAGCAGCTTGCCCCATCCTTGGGCAGTACCCTCTTCAACAACCTTCCTGGCTTGCTGATAAGACGTTATGGAGGTTCCTAGTACAGCAGATGCTTCATTAATGTTCAGGGCCTCAAACCCCTGACTCATAGTTTCATGGATCTCCCCATCCATTTCTATGTACTTATATGTAGCCAGATGGCTAACAAAGATGTCTTCTTCCCCACAGATGGTGATGATCTGGCCTTCCCACTCGAATTTCAGCTTCTGGTGAAGGGTAGACGTAACAGCGCCAGCGGCATGGATCCAGGGTCTACCCAACAAACAGCTGTAGGTCGACTGAATGTCCATCACATAGAAGGTAATCTTAAAAGTCTGCGGGCCAATCATCACAGGCAGATCAATCTCCCCAAGCACTGATCTTTTAGAGCCATCAAATGCTCTCACCACCAAATTACTCGGACGCAATGCCAAGCCATCGTACTCCAGCTTCACTAAGGCTTTCTTTGGCAAAACATTGAGTGACGACCCAGTGTCCACCAGTACATGAGATAGAACAGCACCCTTACATTCTAGAGTGATATGTAAAGCCTTGTTGTGGTTACGTCCCTCAGTTGTTAAGTCAGCATTGGTAAAACCCAGTCCATGACTGGTGTTGACATTTGCTACCACAGTTTCTAGCTGATTAACTGTAATCTCCTCTGGCACGTATGCTGCGTGCAAGACTTTCAATAATGCATTCCTGTGAGCTTCAGAACACATCAACATGGATAATATGGAGATCTTTGAGGGAGTTTGGTGAAGCTGATCCACCACCTTGTAATCACTCCTTTTTATGATTCTCATAAACTCGTCTACATCTTGTTCAAAAGACGTCTTCTGAGCTTCTTTGGAAGCCTGCTCTTCAAGTACCACACTCTTTCCTTTTGCTTTGGCAGCAGCTTCTGCTTCCGCATTAGGTCTTTGAGTTTGTGAGGCAAAAAGGCGTCCGCTTCTGGTGAAGCCTCCGCCTCCCCCAACATTATCAATTTGTGGAGAAGAGGTTGAACAATCCAAAGTGATTTTCTCTCCGTTGCAGTAGAGATCAGAGCCATAATGCCAAGGTATGGCATTACTGCTTTCATATGGAACGAGTCCAGGCACCGTGATAGTAACTTGACTGACTGCTGCAGCGGAGGGTACTAAAATGGTGTGCGGATCGTAGTAAATGGTGACTGGTGACCTGACAGGAGGTGCCACTATTTATTGTTGAAAGTTGTTGTTTGGAGGAACATTTGATGGATCATAGTAGATGGTGACTGCTGAGATATCTTCATTAAGTCTTGCTGGTGTTGTAGAAGATTCTGCTGAATAAATGGATGTTGATGTTGTAGAAGACAGGGTTGTTGTCATTTGATTTGTTGAAGTGATGGGTGGAGCCATTGTTGGTGATATTGATGAATCAGTCAGAATGATTGTTGTTGCAGTTGTAGGAGAATCAGGAGTTGTTGTCAAGGGAATTGTTGGATTTGTAGGCGCCTTTGTTGTGATCTGGAGGATACCATCCTTGATAAGACTATCTATGCCGCTTCTCAAGTTATCACACCCGTTGACTGCAATTTTGCAATACCCACAACCGAGCTCACACCCGGGGAACATCTGGCACTCTAGAAGCTGAGCTTTAATTTCAACCAGAGGTGTTCGAATCTGTCCAACACTGGTTATCAAGAAAGATGGCTTGTCTTCCTCAATGGCATTAATTCTTGGCCCTCCATGATTGGGCATGGGATTCTTGTTGACATTTGGAGGGGGTGCAAAGTTGAGGGCTTTAGAATCCACCAGATCTTGGACTTTCATTTGTAAAGCCTTGCATTTCTCGGTGTTGTGGCCAGGCGCATTGGAGTGGAAAGCACACCTGGCGTTGACATCATAATTTCTTGGAAGATTGGAGGGATCTGGTGGTGCCAATGTCCTTAACTCAACCAAGTTGAGCTTCAGGAGTTGTGGCAATAAGGCAGCATAAGGCATATGGATAGGGTCAATCACCCTATTTTCCTGTGCTGGTCTTTGCTGAAAGGGTCTTTGTTGTTGATTGTTGTTGTTGTTGTTGTTGTAGGCTCTCTGTGGCGGGTACTGAGCTTGCTGTTGATAATGTGGTTGTTGTTGTGGTTGATATGCTGGTTGTTGAGGAATCGGAGCTGGAATAGTGACAACTGCTACTGATCTGTGGACATACTGAGGTCTGCCCCTGTTGGCATGAATGTCATTTGTCTCACCGGTTCTTCTAGGTCCCACAAAAGGCTTCCTGGGATTACTGGATGAACTTGCACCATTATCAGAAATCTTACCCATCTTCAAAAGGCTTTCAATTATTTCACCGGCTATAACTACGTCAACAAAACTGGTGGAAGAAAAGGCAGCTAGCCTATCAATATATGTCCCTTGCAGAGTATTCATGAACATGTCAGCCATTTCTCTTTCCGACATGGGTGGTTGGACAACAGCAGCAAGCTGTCTCCACCTTTGGGCATATTCCCTGAAGCTTTCCCTGGAGGATTGAGACATTCCCATCAGAAGGGTCTTGTTAGGAGCCATGTCTAGATTGTATTGGTCCTGCCTGATGAAGGCTTCAGCTAGGTCTTTCCAGCATCTGATAGTAGCTCTAGTTAAATGTAAGTACCACTCTCTGGAAGCTCCAGTCAAGCTATCTTCAAAATAGAACATCCACAGTTTCTCATCCATTGTATATGCTTTAAGTCTCCCCAGGAAGGATTGTAAGTGGGTTCGTGGACAGGAAGTTCCATTGTACTTCTCGAAGCACGGGGGTTTAAACTTGTGGGGAATTCTTACCCCATCCACTAAGCCCATGTCCATTACATCGAAGCCCAGAGAGTTTTGAGACTCCAGAGATCTCAACTTCTCAGCAATTTCATCAAACCTTCTATCATAGACTTCATCCCCAGCTCCCATTACAGTAAACTGCTCTTCTTGAGGATCTTCTTGCAAGATCCTGCCTGCAGCAGTATTGCCCTGCACATTCCTAGGGATGTTGGCCTCTGGATCTAGATGAGGTCCAAACACTGGTGGATTAACATAAGGCTGACCTCCCTCATTGTTGTTGGTTCCTCTAGTGCCAGGATGATGTTCTTCGGGGGTCTGTCTTTCTACCAACGCCCTTAACCTCTCTTGACTTTGGGCCAGGTTAGTCATCACAGTCATGAATTGGGCCATTTGGTTTCTCATCTCCACTCTTTCGTTAGCCATCTGAGTTCTGACCTCTGTCAGGTCCTGCTGTATTTGATCCATTTGGATACCAGGAAGATTGTTGCGAGTAGGATACCGGTTCGGACGGTTGAGAGCGAACACCCGGCGGCGAGCAATAATTCCTGAACCACAATAGAGTTAGTAACAAACAAACTAATAACAAAAACCTACAAAACAAAACAAAAGTTAGTATGCAATGCAGTATGCTTATTTGCTTTCCAAGGTATCCGGCTTGGTTCTTGGTTTTGACCTTCCCAGACCCTGAGGAAGATTCTCTGATGTTGCTTGAGAAAAGAAACTCATTGAAACAAACTAACAAATACATTACAAATGGTGGATCATACATAGTTTGCTTTTACATCATATGCCCTTGAAGGGTCAAAAATACAACAAAAAAGAAAAATACATCAAATGGAAATAACAACAAGCAAAGAAGTCAAACATCTAATCCGAACTCATCCTCCTTAACCTCCTTCAAAAGTGCTTCAATTACAGGACCAGCCGGATGCTCTGTGATGTTTCTGATGAGGAGGTTCCTGGTGGCAATAGTAGTGGTCAACCTCTTATGCCTATCTTGGTCTTTTGACCTCTTCAATCCAGCCCTAAGCTTTAACTCTGAAATCTCCTTCTGGGCTGCCAGCAAGGCTTCCTGTTGTTTCTTTTCATTGGCCTCCAACTGTTCAATCCTGGCCTGAGTTTTCTGATCTTCTTGAGTACGAGCTTCAGTGATCCTGACCCACCTAGCTTGACTTTCTTGCAGATAGAGATCAGTCCTAGCTTTCTGAAACTGGGCCTCTTTACAGGCATTCTTCAATATTTGCTCCCCAGCTTTTGATTTCTTGATGTAGTCCTCTGCTTTCTCAATCTTGGCTAGATGCTCCACTTTAAGCTTCTACAACCTCTCAATGTCCAGACGACCATCACTCCTCTCCCATAGGGTCTTCTTCAGAGCTTGAGACAGATTCTCATTCCTTTCCTTCAGCTTCTCAAATTCTTCCAGGCTGACAGTGGCTGGAGGTGGTACTGTGGATGGTCCAGGTATATCTTCAATGGTGAAAGGCATCCCAGAAATCTGAGATCTAGCACGAGACCATTCATAATACTGAGCTGAAGCCACATTATTGCATCTCCCAAGAATGGCCATCCCTTTTGTCTGGATGTTGTCCTAAGCCCAAGATGCTTGCCTGACAACAGCTAGATTATGTTTTATCTCACAATACAGGGTTTCAGCTAAATCTTGCACTCTAGGAGGGTGAACCAAAGCATAGCCCAATTGTCTCTTAAACAGCAAAGGATTGTAGTTGATGCAACCCTTCACTCCTACTAGAGGTACATTGGGGTACTGCCCACAGCTAGTGATTATGTCCCTGCCTTTGATGCTCTGGGTGCACCATCTGATGTCATCTGAAGTCAGAGCAATAAGTCTCTTAGCCCAATTCTTCTGTTGGTGAGGATTCAGGAAGGCATCTGTCCTGGGTAAGTGTTTGAGCAGCCAGGTATGGAATAGAGGAGCACAACATCTCACCAACTTTCCTCTTTTCTTCTCATTCCTCTGATGAATGGAATAATAGAAATCTCCCAGCAAGGTGGGTACTGGGTTCCTCAGAAGGAAAAGATGAATGGCATTCTTACTGATAAACTTGGGCTCATCTGCAAATAGTATAACCCCATATATACTGAGGGCTAACAATGCACAAACTGCCCTCCACTCTCCCAAGGAGGCCTTCAGGATGGCCTGAGAAGTCAGAAAGTCTAAGTGCAAACCAGGGATCCCAGCCTTTGTGGTCATGTTCTGCTCAACCAATATAGGCTCTAGGTACAGTGCCTTTGCCACTTCTCCATTGCTGGGAGAAGTCATCTCTGGGTTGAAGGGGACACCACCCCTGACAGGTACTCCAATCAATGATGAGAACTCCTCCAGCAGAGATCTTAACTGAAAGTCTGGGAAAGTGAAGCATCTCAAAGGAGGGTCATAAAACTGTAGGCAGGTGTGGATCATGCTTCTCTAAGAAGGGTCTAGGTCCATAACCATATCAAGGATACCTCCATAATGCTCTCTGAATAATGGGATGTGGTCAGGGGTGATAAGTGATTGGACCTGCCTGATACCAATCAACACAGGCTCAAAGAAATGGTATGATATGTTGCTTTTCCTAGGTGCCATGACTGCTGATGAAGAACTGAAGACAAGTGCTGATGAGGATCAAGGCTGGTACTGGAGATGAGCCACTGATAGGCTGGTGCTGGTGATGAAGGCAACTGAAGCAGGCAGCTGATGAAGATAGCTGAAGCAGATAGCTGATGAACAGAGGTCTATGTAGATGAAGGGGTCAAAAGCAAGCCAAAATATAATGTGGATACCCTGAAAAACAAATAAACAAAAGTTAAAATGATGCAATGATGATGTATGCAAATGATATGCAAGGGTTTGTGATCAAGCCGAATCTGATTATCTGTCCTGATATAAAGTCCATGTATGTTCAAGAAGTCCAGACGGAGATTCAGAAATCCAGTAACCAAGGTTGGGGGTCTCAAATAAAGAGTCACATATCCAGGGTTAAATCACAAGAACTGTCCAAAATGAAGCATTCTCAAACAAAACAAGTATCAGGGTATGATGTGGCCAATGGTACCTACAAACCTGTAAACAACCCAACCCCCTCACAGGTGGTGTTCTAGAACAAGGATCCTCATACTTGGATCAGTTATGAGAAGTGTAAATACTTCTAACCCGGAGGTACAGTGTTTACAATAACCATAAAGGATCCTCCTCTAATTCACCTCAGTTTCTTCAGGTCATAATAAAGGTCATCCAGACTTAGCAGACTTCCTAGATAGCCCTAGCACTACAGGAAATCTGTAGCACAGAGTTCTCAAGAAGAAACCCATATCTGAACCGTGTTTCATATTCCCGCACCAGACCAAAATGGAATGGGAAAGAACATGAACCACTCTAGCCTAGGTTTCACTCAGGTCCCAGGTATAGGACCTTAAACTCTCAGTAGAACCCCACCCACCAAGACAGAAAAAACAGATCCAGCAATGATAATGACAGTATGAAATATGAAAAACTATAAAGAAAGCAATAAATAAAGCTGTACATAAAGCAGTAAATAAAGCAACTATATAACACAATTAGCACATAACACCCCAGTAAACACAAATCAAACAAGCGCTAGGAGGAACCCACAAAAAGAACCAGAAGCCCTGGTTACAGTATAAGTTTCCCCAGCAGAGTCTCCAAGCTGTCGCTCCCACCAAATGAGGCTAGGTCAAATGGGGTTCAGACGCGAACGGTCGGCGAAAGGAGATGGAAATGAGTAGAGTCGCCAGCTAGGCATTTTTATCCCGAAGGAAAGGTAATGCTGCATAAACCTAGAAAGATATGGATAAGACGGTTGCGAACCAGAGAGACTGAGAAAGGGGTTGGTTACAACCTGGTAAGGTATTAGCACCCAGATTGTCCGCCGTACTCGACGGGATCCACGCTTAAAAGATTTGTGTTTTAAAGGGGTAGTGTTAGTGCAATTTGTGTATCAAAGCTGGAAAGAATGCAAGTGTCAGTGTAAAAGGAGTATGAAGTGTATAAATGAAGTGTCAGTGTAAGAAATGAATGAAGCTCAAGACTATGAGGCTTAAAGAGTAATGCTGGAAAGAGGGGGGATATACAGAGACTTTTGTTCGATAACTGTTAAGTTATGCCTACGTATCCTCTCGTGCAATGAGGAAGTCAGAACACCGTAGTTCGACCCAAAGAGACTGAAAGGTAAATTGACTTGTGAACTGCTTACTTGTCTATGCTCAAGTGTATGACCTGTCTGGCTCAGGTGCAAACTGTTTTGCATTAGACGGGAGAAGCAAGTTCTCATTTGTGAGTGAAGATGATGAGAAAAGAATCCCGGAGGAGACGATTATTGTTTGTTTTTGTGTTTTTAATCTTTTATTGCTTTTGGATTTGTCATAAGTTAATGAGCTTAAGCCTAAACCAAGGGTTAGTAAACTCATCACATCCTCCCTCTGATTAGGGGGTAATGAGAATACCTTAAGTGTGAAGTAAGCACCTCACACTTAATCACCATGATGTAGGATTAAGATCATTAACCTACTTGTGATTATTTAGATGTTTTTTGGAGTTTTTGTTTAGTGTTAAGTAATGAGTTTAAGCCATAATCAAGGATTTAATGGACTCATTACACCATCCTAATAGAAGGATAATAGATGAGAGCATTTAAGCTGAGAAAGACTCATAAACTTAATCCATGATTAGGGATTAACCTCATGACAAAACAAAACCTTTATTAAAGTGGATTTTAGTTAATGGTAAGATTAAGAAATGGATTTTATGGTTTGTAAGACAACTTGAGGGGGACTTGTCCATTAACACTAGGGTTAGTCCTTCTTAACCAATTAAGGAAGAATTAGAACCCTAATGCAAGGCCCAAGTTACAAGCTTGATGTCTTGATGATTATTAAGTGAATTTATTAAAGGATTTAAACACATTAAGGGTTTAACACTTAGGATTAAAGTTATACACTCCATCCTAATAGAAGGATGCAGGCATAAGCTTAATCACAAAGCCTTAAAACCTTTAAGGTTTAGTCCTTGATTATGAGATGAGAAGGTAAGACACAAAGATTGACACAAAAAGGTAAAACTAGTGGGGGACTAATCCAACCCTAAAATGTTATCATGCTTGGAAGTCCTAGGGTTTGTGAGGCTTAAGAGGAGAAATCTTCAAGGAAACCACCAAGGAGAAGCAGATGAAAGGAGAAAGAAGCAGAGAGAAGCAAGACAACTTGCTTCACTTAAGAAGACAAGTTGCTTGAAGGAATAAAATGGGAGAGAGCATGAATGAGCAAGCTCACTCCAATACAAAGGTAAAATGCAGCAATGATGCATAATAGAGATGAAGAGAGATTGTGAGAAGTGAAGGCAAATTCACTCCTCAAAGTACTTACCACCTGAAAAGGTTAGCAAAAGAAATGAAATGCAATGCAAATGAGATGAAATGTCATGATGCAAACCAAAGTCAGAAGCATTTACATGATATTAATGATGCTAAGAGGTAATACAAACATGAGGCAAGACATGAGAATGATCAAACAAACATAAGGATGCAAATGAAGCAGGCATGGAACCATGAATGTACATGAAAGGTTATGAAATGCAAAGGACATATGACATGGCAAATGAAAGATGTAATGATCAAGCATGATTCTAATATGTCCTAAGATGTATTATGAATCATGTGGATGCACAAAATGTCATGGCAAGTCATTGGATGCAAACAAATGAAAGAAGGATACAAAGGAAGGCACAAATTAGGGTTACATGCATCATGCAAAGCAAAAATCCAAAACCAGAAGCAAATGACATGATAAAAATTTGAAAACGCAATCAAAGATACCCTAAACCTATACAAGCTCACTGCCCAAAAGAGAGGATCCAACTCTTAACCTAGTGAAAGTTATGAATTTCCTAAGATTACTAGGGTTTTGGGGCACCTCATCAAGAAAAATGCTAAACAAATTGAAAATGCAAGACCAAATCAAACCAAATTTATCCTATGAACTACATGCTATGAAGAGTGCAATGCAAGAAGAATCATCATCCAACTCTCAATGGTTAGGCAGAATGAAATTTTTGAAAATTGAACCAAAATATTGCCTTAAAATGAAATTAATTCCAATGAAAATGATCAAAAGGCATCAAGAACAAAAAAGAAATTTGGTTTGAGAGTTGGACAATGTTTCTAAATGTTTCTAAATACAATGTGAATTTTTTTGTGATTTTTAAATACCTAAATGTATTTTTAATTAATTAATTTTCATTAACTAATTAAAAATAATCATTTAAATGATTTAAAAATAATTTTCAGTGCAAAAAATAAAAATAAAAAATATTTTTGGGTTTTAAAAATTAATGAAATCTTTGACAAAAATTTTCATAATTTTTAAATGATTTTTGCTATTTTAAATAAAATGAGGAAAAGAAATGAAAATAAAAGAAATTAAAATGAATAAAAAGGGAGAGTCAACGCAATCAAGGGCCAGCATTCAAACTCAGGGGGGGGGGGAAGACTGCGCGTGCTCATGGACAGTTGAGATCAATTCTGGGATTCAAAATTTCTTAAACCTGATTAGTCTTAATTAAACACGTTTTAGGGCTTTAATGACAAATCCTGGCCACACACACGCGCGGGAGTCAATGGAGGTCAACAAGATCTAAGGTCCAAATTCAAAGTTGATTAATTAATGAGATTAAGACTAATTAAACTCAGGCGACCGGAGATAAGCTCCGGTCGTCTTCTCCGGCCAACTCCCCCCCCCCCCTGAATCACCCAAAACGCATCCCCAAGACTCCCAAATCTCCAGAATCAAACCTCCATCAATGGGTAACAAGAATCCAGGGTCAAAAACAATTTATATGAAACACACAGTGAGAATCGAAGGAAACAAATTCTAGGGCAAAAGTTTCAGAACAACACCAAATGTTCATTTCTGGCTCATTTTCAAAAATAAATAGATCCCCATGACCAGGGCAACATATAGAACAACATTCTAACAAGAAATCATGGTTCTGGAAAATTTGTTCATCATGTTACCTGAGGTTGAGCTTTCAATCCAGGAGCTTTCTGCCTGCTTCTTTGCTTCAAAATGGCACCAATGATCCCCTTGATGAAGCTTTGGAGCTTGGTTGGAGTTTAGAGTGGCTGGTTTGTGAGTTTGAAGAGGTTATGTTCAGTGAGGGGTGAGAATCGTATTTCTGTTTATGGTGGTTTTGGGTTGCTTTGAGGGGTCAGGGATGATCAGTGGAGTGCTTTGAGATGGATGGTGGAAGAAATTTTAGGAATAGATGGCTGAGTTAAGTGATTCGATAGAAAATGCAAGATGGAGAATTTTTGTGAACTATGGCTTATGTGCTGCTTCAGGCTTCAAGATGATGTGAAATGGCTTGCTTGAAGTATGTTTGTAAAGTCTTGATTGGTCATAATAGTTGGTGTGGCACAGGCTGATTGGTATGGGTGTTTTTGCATAAAGTTCAAGTTAGGTGTAGTTGAGGTATGGGCAAGTGTGAGGTTGTGACAGGGGCATGGTTTGACTCAGCTGAGATCATGGAGTTCTTGTGGACCAGATTTTGTGAGCTGTAACAAGTAGAGGCATGGCTTCATGAGTTTTTGCAAGTTGGTACATCTTTGGCCCCTTTGTGAATTCATGAAGTTCAAGGCACCAAAATGCATAATTCTTGGGCCAATTCTGATTTTTAGAAGTCACATGAGCATGTTGTGAAGATTTTGTGCACATTTGAAGTCTTTAAAATGCTTGATCATACCATTTTGCAAAATGCCTCTTTGGTACAAAACTTGAATTTATGTGATTTTCCCCAACTTTGACAAGCCATAACTTTTGATCCAAAATGAATTAGGACAAGTTCTTGTACTTTTTGAAAAGGGAATGATCCATTCTACAACTTTCATGACCAAAGTTTTCTCATTTGAGGCATTTTTGAATCAATTTGAGGAGGTTGAAAAACTTTCCCAAAATGGCAAGTTTCCATTACAAGTCACTTTCCCAAAAAGGCAACTTTGCAAATGGCTTGAAATTCTTCAATTTTGTGAACTTCTAACATCTTCTATGATCAAATAAAGATCATACACATTCAAAATGATGAAGAACACCCTTTGGTTGGGTCATTGGGGGCCTCAGATACCCTGATTTTACACTGACTTGCTCAAGAAGTCAACTCTTGATTAGATGCCTTCCCCATAGAATTTCTTCATGAAAAATGATATGCATGATCCCTATACCATATTTAGACCAATAGAAACAAGAATGACCAAAAAAATTGGAGTTATGGCCTTTGAAACCAAAACCCTAATTCTAGGTCATCTGTGTAGTTAAACTTGGCTCTGCTTCCATGCCTTTCTCATTTCTTGTGATCCTTTGACTTCCTTGACTTTGTGAGGATACAATATGATGCTTGAACTTACATGGACCCCTTTGAAGTGATTGATGACCTTGGGAGTGGCTCAACTAGCCCTTGGATTGCTCAGATCACAAACCCTAGATGCAGATGACTTAGAAGCAATATAGTAAATCAAAAATGTGGTATGAGATGCTATGATTGAATTCATGCATATGAAAAGACCACAAGCCATGGTGTGAATGGGTGAGGGAAAATTTGGGGTGTTTACAACTTGTAATGCAAAATTTCCTTTTTGGGAAAGTTTTTCAACCTCCTCTTTTTGATTCAAAAATGCTTCAAATGAAAAATTCTTGGTCATGAAAGTTGTAGATTGGATCCTCCCATTTTCAAAAAGTACAAGAACTCATTCTAATTCATTTTAGAACTCAAGTTATGGTTTGTCAAAGTTGGGAAAAATCACTTAATTTTCACTTTTGTACCAAAGAGGGAAGTTTGCAAATTCTTATGCCAAGCCAATTTGGGACCTCTAATGCATCTATACACATCATATCATCCTAGTGCAACTCATTTGGATCAGATTTGTGCCTTGAATCACAAGCTTTCATGCTTAGAACTTCACAAATTTCAAAAGGGGCCAAACTTCCCCAAAATTGCAAAATGGATCAAATCTCTTCAGCCACTTGTGCCAGCTGAAAAATATGACTTCCATGGACCTCCTTGAAGCAAGCTGACTCGAGCCATGCCTTGAAACAGCCACTGAACCAGCCCATACCTCAAGTACAAAACTTTTGACATTTTGGCAACTTGCCCATACCAATCAACATAGGCCAGCACCCACTCTCTGACCTATCACAGTTTATTATGTGGATCAAAACCAAGCCAAAGCACACAACATTGCAGCCTAACACTTGAGAATCCTCAGCATACACAAACCTCCAAACTTTTTCCACCATTCAACTCCATAAACATCACTGATCATTTCCCACCCTTCATTTGGCTTTAAAACTTACCATATCCAAAATACGATTTTTACATTTCATGAACTGAACTTCTGCCAACTTCCTTTTGAGGCCATTTAAGCTCCAACCAAGCATCACAAGCTCTTGGGGGGAATCATTGGAGTGGATTTGAGGCAAATAACTGACCATAAAGCTCCTGTTTTGAAAGCTCAACTTCAGGTAGCCATGGCATTTATTTTTCCAGAACCTTCATTTTATGTTATAGAATGATTCTATGTATTCCCCTGATTGCCGTGATATGCTTAGTTTCGAAAATAGTTGAGAAATAAGCATTTCATGAGCTTCTGAAATTTCTGAGTTTTCCGTTTTGCTTCGATTTGTGCTTTTGATGTTGAATAAATGAATTTTGATGGTTGATTCTTGTTGGGGTTGAGGAGAGGATCATTTCTGGAGAGTTTTAGGGCTTGGGGTTGCGTATTGAGTGAGATAGCTTGAGAGACTAGCCGGAGAAGATGACCGGAATACTGTTCCGGTCACCTGAAAGTGTTTAGGGTTCAGATTAGGGCTTAATGACGTAATTAGCGTAGTTTGAATGTGAGCCGTCCATTTGCGTGCGCTGGTCAATTCCCTCCCTTTTGAGTTTGAATCTGGGCCACTGGATCAGCATACTTCCATTTTAATTCATTTTAATTTCATTTTAATTGAATTTCTTTCCACATTTTATTAAAAATAGCAAAACATTTTCAAATTTTTTTATCTTTTGCATTTCCCTTTCAAATATTTTTCTCATTCTGAAAATAATTTTTATTTTATTTTTTGCATAAAATTCGTATTTTTAAAATATTTAAATGTTTATTTTAATTAATTAATGAGAATTAATTAATTAAAATAGCATTTAAGTTTCTAAAAATCACCAAAAAAATCACATTGCATCTTGATACATTTAGAAACATTGTCAAACCCTTCACACAAATTTCTTTTTGGTTCTTGACCTATTTTGATATTTTTCTTTGGATTTAGGGTTCTTAAAAGTCAATATATTTACCCTAACTTAGAAAAATCCTTTCTGCCTAACCATGAAGAGTTGGATGATGGTTCTTTTTGCATTGCATTCCTCATGTCATGTAGTTTCTAGGATAAAATTGGTTTGAATTTATCTTTCATTTTCAATTTGTTATGCATTTATCATTGAGAGGTACCTTAAAACCCTAGCAAACTTGAGAAAATCATAACTTCCATTAGGTTAAGATTTAGGTCTCCTCCTTTGGGCAGTGAACTTGTATAGGTTTAGGGTTCCCTTGATCCTATTTTTAATTTTTTATCATGTCATTTGCTTCTGGTTTTGGATTTTGTATTGCATGTTATGTATAAACCCTAATTTTTGCCTTCATTTGCATTCATCCTTCATATGCTTGCATACATGAACTTTCCATAACATTTTGTGCATCCACATGACATATAAGACATATTAGGACACATTAGAATCATGTTTGGTCATTGCATCATCCATTTGCCATGTTTTGCTTTCATTTTATTTCATGTGTTTCCATGAACTTTCATGCTTCCTTTCATGTTTCATTTGCATCTTCATTGCTTGTATGATCATCCACATCTCTTGGTATGCTTTTACATCATCCCATAGCATCATTTGCATCTTGGTATGCTTCTGACTTTGGCTTTCATCTTTGCATTTCATCTCATTTTCATTTCATTTCATTCCTTGTTGCTAACTTGTCAGGTGGTAAGTGTTTGAGAGGTGAATTTTCCTTCACTTCTCATAATCTCTCCTCATCTCTTTTATGCATACATTGCTGCATTTTATTTGTGAATTAGAGTGAGCTTGCTCATTCAGGTTCCCTCCTTACCTTCTTTCTTCAAGTAACTTGTCTTCTTAAGTGAAGCAAGTTGTCTTGCTTCTTCCTGCTTCTCCTTCCTTCATCCTGCTTCTTCCTTGGTGGTTGTTCCTTGAAGATCTTCTTGCAGGACTCATTAACCCTAGGAACACCCAAGCATGATCACAATTAGGGTTTGATTAGTCCCCCCATTAGTTTTACCTTTGTGTCATCTTTGAGTCTTCTCTTCTCACCTCATAATCAAGGACTAAACCTTAAAGGTTCTAAGGCTTTGTGATTAGGGTTATGCCTGTATCCTTCTATTAGGATGGAGTGTATAACTTTAATCCTAAGTGTTAAACCCTTAATGTTTTTAAATCCTTTAATTAATTCACTTAATAATCACTAAGACATCAAGCTTGTAACTTGGGCCTTGCATTAGGGTTCTAATTCTTCCTTAATTGGTTAAGAAGGACTAACCCTAGTGTTAATGGACAAGTCCCCCTCAAGTTGTCTTACAAACCATAAAATCCACTTCTTAATCTCACCATTAACTAAAATCCATTCTAATAAAGGCTTTGTTTTGTCATGAGGTTAATCCCTAATCATGGATTAAGTTGAGGAGTCTTCCTTAGCTTAAATGTTCTCATCTATTATCCTTCTATTAGGATGGTGTAATAAGTCCATTAAATCCTTAATTATGGCTTAAACTCATTACTTAACACTAAACAAAAACTCCAAAAACATCTAAATAATCACAAGTAGGTTAATGATCTTAATCCTACATCATGGTGATTAAGTGTGAGGTGCTTACTTCACACTTAAGGTATTCTCATTACCCCTAATCAGAGGGAATATGTGATGAGTTTGCTAACCCTTGGTTTAGGCTTAAGCTCATTTTCTTATAACAAACCCCAAAAGCTATAAAAGATTAAAAACACAACAAACAAACAATAATCGTCTCCTTCGGGATTCTTTTCTCATCATCTTCACTCACAAACGGGAACTTGATTCTTTCGTCTAATGCAAGACAGTTAGCACCTGAGCCAGACAGGTCATACACTTGAGCATAGACAAGTAAGTAGTTCATCAGTCAATTTATCTTTCAGTCTCTTTGAGTCGAACTACGGTGTTCTGACTTCCTCATTGCACGAGAGGATACGTAGGCATAACTTAACAGTTATCAAACAAAAGTCTCTATACATTCCCCCCTCTTCCAGTATTATTCTTTAAGCCTCATAGTCTTGAGCTTCACACTCTTTCTTCACACTGACACTTCACATATTTCACTTCACATTTGTTTTGCACTGACACTTGCATTCTTTTCCAGCTTTGATACACAGATAGCATTGACACTACCCCTTTAAACACAAATCTTTTAAGCGTGGATCCCGTCGAGTACGACGGACAATCTGGGTGCTAATACCTTCCCAGGTTGTAACCAACCCCCTTTCTCAGTTTCTCTGGTTCACAACCGTCTTATCCATCTTTTCTTAGGTTTATGCAGCATTACCTTTCCTTCGGGATAAAAATGCCTAGCTGGCGACTCTTTTCTTTTCATGTTCACCCTTGTGTGTTCTCTTTCTCTTTCGCCGACCGTTCGCGTCTGTACCCCTTCTGACCAGGTGTCAGTTGGTGGGAGCGACATCTTGGCGACTCTGCTGGGGAACCTTATATTGCAACCAGGGCTTCTGGTTCTTTTAGTGGGTTCCTCCTAATGCTTGTTTGATTTGTGTTTACTGGGGTGTTATGTGCTATTGTGTGTTTATTTGTTTTGCTTTATTTACTGCTATATGTACAGTTATTTATTGCTTTCTTTACAGTTTTATACATCATACTGTCATACTGTCATCTGCTGGATCTGGTTTGTTGTTTTGGTGGGTGGGGTTCCATTGAGAGTTTAGGGTCCTATACCTGGGACCTGAGTGACACCTAGGCTAGAGTGGTTCATGTTCTTTCCCATTCCATTTCGGTCTGGTGCGAGAATATGAAGCACGGTTCAGATGTGGGTTTCTTCTTGAGAACTTTGTGCTACAGATTTCCTGTAGTGCTAGGGCTATCTGGGAAGCCTGCTAAGTCTGGATGACCTTTATTATGACCTTCATAAACTCAGGTGAATTAGAGGAGGATCTTTTATGGTTATTGTAAACACTATACCTCCGGGTTAGAAGTGCTTACACTTCTCATAACTGATCCAAGTCTGAGGATCCTTGTTCTAGAACATTACATGTGAGGGGGTTGGGTTGTTTACAGGTTTGCAGGAACCCTTGGCCACATCATACCCTGTTACTGTTTTGTTTAAGAGTACCTCACTTTGGACAGTTCTTGTGATTAACCCTGGACATGTGACTCTTTATTTGAGTCCTCCACCCTGGTTACTGGATTTCTAAACCTCCATCTGGATTTTTGAACATACATATCAAGACAGATAATCAGATCCAGCTTGATCAGAAACCCTTGCATATCATTTGCATATATCATCATTGCATCATTTAACATTTGTTTATTTGCTTTTCAGGGTATCCATATCATATCTGGCTTGGTTTTGACCCCTTCTTCTGCATAGACCTCTGCTTCAGTTGTCTTCATCAGTTATCTGTTTCAGTTATCTCCATCACCACCTGCATCAGTCTGCCAGAGACTTACCTTCAGCATCTCAGTCTGTGATCTTCATCAGCACTTATCTTCAGCTTCTTCAGCAACACTCATGACTACTCCCAGGAAGAGCAACATATCCTACCATTTCTTTGAGCCTGTGTTGACTGGTATCAGGCAGGTCTAGTCACTCATCACACCTGATTATATCCCTTTGTTCAGAGAGCATTATGGAGGAATCCTGGATATGGTTATGGACCTTGACCCTTCTCAGAGGAGCATGATCCACACATGCTTGCAGTTTTATGACCCTCCTTTGAGATGTTTCACATTCCCAGACTTTCAGATAGGGCCTCTACTGGAAGAGTTTTCTTCATTGATTGGAGTACCTGTCAGGGGTGGAATCCCTTTCAACCCAGAGATACCAACTCCCAGAAATGAAGAGATAGCAAAGGCACTATACCTGGAGCCTGCCTTGATTGAGAAAAGTATGACAACAAAGGCTGGGATCCCTGGTTTGCACTTGGACTTCTTGATTTCTCAAGCTATCTTGAAAGCTTCATTGGGAGAATGGAGGGCAGTCTGTGCACTATTAGCCCTCAGCATATATGGGGCTATACTGTTTGCAGATGAGCCCAAATTTGTCAGCAGGAATGCCATCCATTTGTTTCTCCTGAAGAACCCAATACCTACATTACTGGGAGATTTCTATTATTCCATCCATCAGAGGAATGAGAAACAAAGGGGGAAGTTGGTAAGATATTGTGCTCCCTTGTTTTACACCTGGTTGCTCAGGCACCTGCCTAAATCAGATGCCTTCTTGAACCCACACCAACAGAAGAATTGGGCCAATAGGCTCATTACTTTGACTTCAGATGATATCAGATGGTGCACCCAGAGCACCAAAGGCAAAGACATTATCACCAGCTGTGGACAGTACCCAAATGTGCCTCTAATAGGAGTAAAGGGTTGCATCAACTACAATCCTTTATTGTTTAAGAGACAACTGAGTTATGCCTTGGTCCACCCTCCCAGAGGATGGGATTTAGCTGAGACCCTGTATTGCAAAGTGAAACCTAATTCAGCTGCTGTCAGACAAGCATCCTGGGCTTGGGACAGCATCCAGACAAAAGGGGTAGCTATCCTTGGAAGATGTAATAATGTTGCTTCAGCTCAATATTTAGACTGGTCTTGTACTAGAGCTCAGATTACCAGAATGCCTTTCATCTTGGAAGACATGCCTGGACCATCCACAGTACAGCCTGCAGCAACAGTTAGCCTAGAGGAGTTTGAAAAGTTGAAGGAGAGGAATGAGAACTTATCTCAAGCCTTGAAGAAGACTCTTTGGGAAAGAAGTGATGGTCTTCTGGATATTGAGAGATTAGAGAAGCTCAGAGTTGAGCGTCTTGCCAAAATTGAGAAGACAGAGGACTACATCAGGAAAGCAAGGGCTGGGGAACAAATATTGAAGAATGCCTGTAAAGAGGCCAAAATTCAGAAGGCTAGGACTGAGCTCTATCTGCAAGAGAGTCAAGCTAGGTGGGTCAGGATCAACGAAGCCTGCACACAAGAAGACCAAAAGACTCAAGCCAAGATTGAAGAGAAGAAGCAGCAGAAAGCTTTGTTGGTAGCCCAGAAGGAGATTTCAGAGTTGAAGCTCAGAGCAGGATTAAAGAGATCAAAGGACCAGGACAGACACAAGAAGCTGACCACTGCTATTGCCACCAGGAACCTCCTTATCAGGACCATTACAGAGCACCCAGCTGGTCTAGTGACTGAGGCACTCCTAAAGGAGGTCAGAGAAGATGAGTTTGGACTGGATGTCTGATCCTTTGCTTGTTGTTTGTTTCCATTTGATGTACTTTTCCTCTTTTGTTGTATTTTGACCCTCCATGGGCATGTGTTGTAAAACAAACTTTATATTGTTCATCATTTGTAATATATTTTAGTTTGATTGTCATTTGGGTCTCTCTCAACAACATCAAGCATCTTCCTCGAGGTCTGGAAAGGTCAAAACCAAGAACCAAACCAGATACCTTGGAAAACAAATAAGCATACTGCATTGCATACTAACTTTTGTTTTGTTTTGTAGGTTTTGTTATTATTATTGTTTCTAACCTTGTTGTGACTTCAGGAAACATTGCTCGTCGCCGAGTGTTCCCTGTCAACTGCACGCACTGGTACCCAACTTGTAACAACCTTCCCGGTATTCAAATGGAACAAGTACAGCAGGATCTGACTGAGGTCAGAAATCAGATGGCCAATGAGAGAGTAGAGATGAGAAATCAGATGTCTCAGTTCATTGCAGTGATGACTGGCTTAGCCCAAAGCCAAGAAAGTTTAAGAGAGCTGGTGGAAAGACAAACTCCTGAGGAGCCTCATCTTGGAACAGGAGGAACTAGTAACAATGAACGGGGCCAGCCTCGTATTTACCCACTGGTATTTGGACCTCATCTGGATCCAGAAGTTAATATCCAGAGAAATGTGCAAGGTAATACTGTTGGGGGGAGAATCTTGCAAGAGGATCCCCAAGAAGAACAGTTTACTGTTATGGGGGCTGGAGATGAAGTATATGACAGGAGATTAGACGAAATTGCTAAAAAGTTAAGATCTTTGGAGTCTCAAAATTCTTTGGGCTTCGATGTGATGGACATGGGGCTAGTGGATGGGGTGAGAATTCCCCACAAATTCAAACCCCCATGCTTTGAAAAGTACAATGGTACCTCCTGTCCTCGCACTCACCTGCAGTATTTCTTGGGAAGGCTTAAAGCGTATACCATGGATGAAAAGTTGTGGATGTTCTACTTTGAAGACAGTCTGACTGGAGCTTCGAGAGAATGGTATTCACACTTGACCAGAGCTACCATTAGATGCTGGAAAGACTTAGCTGAAGCTTTTATCAGACAATATCAGTACAACCTGGACATGGCTCCCAATAGAACTCTTCTAATGGGCATGTCTCAGTCCTCTAGAGAGAGCTTCAGGGAATATGCCCAAAGGTGGAGACAGCTTGCTGCTGCTGTCCAACCACCCATGTCAGAGGGGGAAATGGCTGACATGTTCATGAATACATTGCAAGGGACCTATATTGATAGATTGGCTGCCTTATCCTCTACCAGTTTTGCTGATGTGGTCATAGCTGGTGAGAGGATAGAAAGCCTCTTAAAGATGGGTAAAATTTCCGACAATGGTGCAAGTTCATCCAACAATCCCAGAAAGCCTTTTGTGGGACCCCGAAGGGCCGGTGAAACAAATTCCATTCATGCGAGCAGGGGCAGGCCTCAGTATGTGCACCGGTCAGTAGCAGCAGTTACCATTCCAACTCCGATTCCTCAACAATCAGCATATCCTCAACAACAACAACCACAGTATCAATAGCAAGTTCATTATCCGCAACAGAGAACCTACAACAACAACAATAACAACCAACAACAGTGTCCCTTTCAACAAAGACCATCACAGGCAAACAGGGTGATTGACCCAATCCCAATGCCGTATGCTGCACTCTTGCCACAACTCCTGAAGCTCAACCTGGCTGAGTTAAGGACATTGGCACCTCCGAATCCCACCAATATTCCAAAGAACTATGATGCAAACGCCAGGTGTGCATTCCACTCAAATGCACCAGGGCATAATACTGAAAAATGCAGGGCCCTACAGATGAAAGTCCAGGATCTGGTGGACTCAAAAGCTCTTAACTTTGCACCTCCTCCGAATGTCACAAGAAATCCAATGCCTAGTCACAACGGGCCCAGGATTAATGCTATTGAGGAGGACAAGCCATCCACATAAATCAACAGTGTTGCACAAATCCGAACACCTTTGGTTGAAATCAAAGCTCAGTTGTTAGAGTGCCAAGTGTTCCCCGGGTGTGAGGTCGGCTGTGGATATTGCAATATTGCCATTAATGGATGTGAGAGACTGAGAAACGGCATAGATGGCCTCATTAGAGATGGCACTCTTCATATTACAACAACAGCGACTACAACTCCAACAATTCCTTCATCAACAATCACATGTACTCCTACAACATCAACAACCCTTGTTCCAAAAGATTCTGCTACAACTCCAACAATTGCTCAATCAATCACTTCAACGGATACAAGTTCAGTCACCATTCCTTCTACAATGACAACACCCATTATTCCATCAGTTCCTACTACAACTTCAACACCTTCTACAACATCAGCAACAATTAATGAAAGCGTCTCAACGGTTACAATATACTACGATCCTGCAAATGTTCCTGCCAACAACTCACAAAGTGCTACTCCTGTCAGAGCTCCAGTTACCATATACTATGATCCACACACCATTGTGGTCCCCTCTGCAGCTGCTATCAGTCCAGTTACTATCACAGTGCCTAGGCCAGTTCCTTACGAAAACAGTAATGCCATCCCTTGGCATTATGGCTCAGATCTATACTGCTTGGGGTAGAAAATCACTTTAGAATCATCAACCTCTTCACCTCAGATAGACAATGTGGGGGGAGGTGGAGGCTTCACTAGAAGCGGATGCCTCTTCGCCTCACAAATACCAAGACCCGTTGCCGAAGCGGAAGCTGCTGCTAAGGCAAAAGGGAAGAGCATGGTGCAAGAAGAATCAGTTGTTAGAGAGGCTTTGAAGACTCCTTTTGATCAGGAGGTTGATGAATTCATGAGAATCATAAAGAAAAGTGATTACAAGGTGGTAGACCAGCTTCACCAAACACCTTCCAAAATCTCCATACTATCATTACTAATGTGCTCCGAGGCCCATCGGAACGCACTATTAAAGGTCCTGCACGCGGCTTATGTGCCGGAAGAGATTACTGTCAATCAGTTAGAGGCTGTGGTTAGAAATGTCAACGCTAGTCATGGACTTGGATTTACCAACACTGATCTGACAACGGAGGGTCACAATCACAACAAGGCTTTTCACATTACCTTGGAGTGTAAGGGTGCAGTTCTTTCTCACGTACTGGTAGACACAGGGTCATCCCTCAATGTCCTGCCCAAGAAAGCCCTTGTGAAGCTGGAGCATGATGGATTGGCACTACGCCCAAGCGACTTGGTAGTGAGAGCCTTTGATGGTTCTAAAAGATCAGTACTGGGGGAGATAGAGTTGCCTATAATGATTGGCCCACTGATTTTCAAAACGACCTTCTTTGTGATGGATATACAGCCTGCCAACAGCTGTCTATTGGGTAGACCATGGATCCACGCCGCTGGCGCCGTGACGTCAACCCTTCACCAGAAGTTAAAATTCGAGTGGGAGGGTCAAGTCGTCACCATTTTTGGGGAGGAGGATATTTTTGTTAGCCAGCTGGCTACTTTCAAATACATTGAAATGGATGGGGAGATCCATGAAACAATGAGTCAGGGGTTTGAGGCCCTGAATATCAATGAAACATCTGCTGTGCTTGGGACCTCCATCACATCATATCAACAAGCCCGGAAGGTTGTTGCAGAGGGTACCGCTCAAGGATGGGGTAGGTTGCTGCCAGTTGAGAAGAAAGAAGACCGATTCGGGTTGGGTTACAGACAACCTCGACAAGATCAACCAGAGGCTGCAAAGGAGCCCAAGTTTGCCAGCGGGGGGATGCTCACCCCAGATGCTGTGAATAGTTTGGAAGATGAGTCAGAAGACGAGCGCAACCTGGAAAGCTGGATACGTCCAAGGATCCCGGGGAACCATGTCTCAAACTGGTCTTCCCAGGAAATTATAAGAGTTACTCATGCAGAGTAATTATTATTTCCTGTGTTTTAAAGCATGCATCAAGTATTGTATCTTGCCTAAGATGTCAGGACTCATTTTGTAATCGGGCCATCTTTTGCAAATGAGTCTTTTTCTTTCTCTGCTCACTGTTTTCTTTTTTTCATTTTTTGTACAAAAATAAAATGGCAATGTTTTTTCAAAGTAATAACTTCATTCTCACTTTTTTCTAAAGCAAGATAAAACTGATCACTAAAATGAACCAATCTAAACCCTTGCAGAAAGTGCCCTCCAGATTGCACCGACAACAACTCCGCTAGGACTTCGTATGACTTTGACAATCTGATTAATCAAGCTGATGAAGGGGTTGAAGAAGATTATGAGCTACCTGAAGAGCTAGCCAGGTTGTTGAGACAAGAGGAGAAGGTTATCACTCCTCATCAGGAGGAGGTTGAGACGGTTAATCTTGGTACAGAAGAAGACTTGAAAGAGGTTAAGATCGGGGCCTGTCTGCAAGATTCGGTGAAAGAGCAACTTATTGACATGCTTCTGGAATATGTGGATGTTTTCACTTGGTCTTATCAGGATATGCCAGGGTTGGACACCGACATTGTTATGCACAAGCTGCCTCTGAAAGAAGATTGTCCGCCGGTAAAGCAGAAGCTGCGTCGTACTCGCCCAAATATGGCAATGAAGATAAAAGAAGAGGTACAAAAGCAATGGGACGCCGGTTTCCTTGCTATAACTAGTTACCCGCCATGGGTTGCTAACATTGTACCTGTGCCTAAAAAAGATGGAAAAGTGAGGATGTGTGTGGATTACAAGGATTTGAACAGAGCCAGCCCAAAAGATGACTTCCCATTACCTCACATTGATGTATTGGTCGACAACACGGCTCAGTTCTCGGTGTTCTCCTTCATGGATGGATTTTCAGGATATAATCAGATCAAAATGTCACCTGAGGACATGGAGAAGACAACTTTCATCACACCATGAGGCACGTTCTGTTATAAGGTAATGCCATTCGGATTGAAGAATGCTGGTGCCACTTATCAACGGGCTATGGTAACGTTATTCCATGACATGATCCACAAAGAAATTGAGTGTTATCTGGATGACATGATTGCCAAGTCCCTCACAGAAGAAGATCACCTGGTGAATCTGTTGAAACTATTCAAGCGTCAAGTACCAATTGAAGTTGAACCCCAACAAGTGCACATTCGGGGTGCGATCCGGTAAGCTGCTGGGATTTATCGTAAGTGAGAAAGGGATTGAAGTTGACCCTGACAAAGTCAAAGCCATTCAAGAGATGCCTGCACCGAAGACTGAAAAAGAAGTTCGGGGGTTTCTAGGTAAATTGAACTACATTTCACGGTTCATATCTCACCTTACAACAACCTGTGAACCTTTGTTCAAGTTGTTAAGAAAGGAACAAACGGTCAGGTGGAATGAAGACTGCCAAAGGGCTTTTGACAAAATCAAGGAATACTTACAAGAGCCTCCGATCCTTATGCCTCCAGTTGAAGTAAGACCTCTAATAATGTACTTGACAGTATTAGAAGAATCAATGGGGTGTGTGCTGGGCCAGCATGACGAGTCTGGTCGAAAAGAGTACGCAATTTACTACCTAAGCAAAAAGTTTACCGACTGTGCACAACGTTATTCACTGCTCGAGAAAACTTGTTGTGCTTTAGCGTGGGATGCTCGCCGACTAAGGCAGTATATGTTGACCTACACTACCTTATTGATCTCAAAGATGGACCCAGTCAAGTACATATTTGAGAAGCCAGCACTTACCGGACGGGTTGCGAGATGGCAAATGATCCTCACGGAATATGACATTCACTACACATCTCAAAAAAAGTGTGTTGTCTGATTATCTTGCTGAGCAACCCATTGATGATTACCAGCCTATGAGATTTGACTTCCCTGATGAAGACATCATGTTCATAAAAGCCAAAGATCATGAAGAGCCTATTCACACTGAAGGGCCTGACCCAGAAGAAGAATGGACTATGATGTTTGATGGGGTTGTTAATATGAATGGTCGTGGTGTTGGTGCAGTACTCATTACACCTAAGGGAGTTCGCATGCCTTTCTCGGCAAAACTCACTTTTAACTGCACTAACAACGAAGCTGAATACGAAGCTTGTATTATGGGTCTTGAGGAAGCCATTGACCTCAGGATCAAGACTTTAAATGTGTTCGGAGATTCAGCTTTGGTAATCAATCAAACCAACGACAAATGGTACACCCACCAGGATCATCTGATTCCATATCGGGATTATACGAGGAGGTTACTCACTTTCTTCACTACAGTCAAGCTTGAGTATATCCCTCGAGACGAAAATCAGTTTGCAGATGCCCTGGCTACCATTTCGTCCATGATCAAAGTTCAAACTACCAACTTTGTGCCTCAGATATCAGTGTCCAGTCTTGACAGACCAGTATATGTATTCTCAACAGATGTTGTTAAAGATGATAATCCTTGGTTCTACGACATCAAATGCTTCTTGGAGGATCAAACATACCCACCTGGGGAATCTCCCAATGACAAGAAGACATTAAGAAGGCTAGCTGGTAGTTTCTTCCTGAATACTGATGGTTCCTTGTATAAGAGAAACTTTGATATGATACTTCTCAGGTGTGTTGATAAGACAAAGGCAAAGTTGTTGATGCACGAGGTGCACGAAGGATCCTTTGGTACCCATGCTGGAGGGCATGCTATTGCTAAGAAGTTGTTGAGGTCAGGCTACTACTGGATCACAATGGATGCAGACTGTTATGCTTATACCAGAAAGTGCCATAAATGCCAGATTTACGCAGATAAGGTGCATGTGCCTCCAAATCCTCTAAATGTAATGTCTTCACCTTGGCCCTTTGCCATGTGGGGCATTGACATGATCGGCAAGATTGAGCCAACTACTTCAAATGGCCACAGATTCATCCTGGTAG
Organism: Lathyrus aphaca; assembly: GCA_963966055.1. NCBI lineage: Eukaryota > Viridiplantae > Streptophyta > Magnoliopsida > Fabales > Fabaceae > Lathyrus > Lathyrus aphaca. The sequence continues at coordinate 423,973,617 of OZ014521.1, forward strand.
CCATTGACTATTTTACCAAGTGGGTTAAAGCAGCTTCCTATGCAAATGTCACCAGGCAAGTGGTAGCCCGATTCTTGAAAGAGACATCATCTGTCGGTATGGAGTGCCCGAGCGAATCTTTAATGATAATGGTTCCAACTTGAACAATAAAATGATGACAGAACTATGTCGGGACTTCAAAATCCAACACCACAATTCTTCTCCTTACAGGCCAAAGATGAATGGCGTTGTTGAGGCAGCTAATAAGAATATCAAGAAGATTGTGCAGAAAATGGTGGTCACCCACAAAGATTGGCATGAAATGCTACCATTTGCCTTGCATGGGTACCGTACGTCAATCAGAACATCCACTGGGGCAGCACCGTACCAGCTTGTGTACGGTATGGAGGCAGTTTTACCTGTTGAAGTTGAATTACCTTCCTTACGGGTATTGATGGACGTTAAGCTGAACGAAGCAGAATGGGTCTGATCCCGATACGAACAACTGAGCCTGATTGAAGAGAAGAGATTGGCTGCGATTTGTCATGGGCAACTGTATCAGAAAAGAATGAAGAAAGCCTTCGATTAGAAAGTCAGGCTTCGAGAGTACCAAGTAGGAGATCTTGTGCTGAAAAGACTCCTTCCTCCTCATACAGACCACAGGGGCAAGTGAACTCCGAATTATGATGGACCGTTCATAGTAAAGAAAGTCTTCTCCGGTGGAGCACTGATGCTCAGTACTATGGATGGTGAAGACTTCCAGTCCCCTGTGAATTCAGATGTAGTTAAAAAATACTTCGCATAAAATGACCCGCTGGACACAAAAACAGAATGAAAGTCCAGGCAAAAATAGGGCATCCCGGCGAGTCAAAAATAGAATAAAAGACTCGGGCAAAAATAAGGGAAAATAAATAAAAAAATGTACACCCACTGAGTTGAAAAGCCACATTGGACAGCTCAGGCAAAAATGGGTATCCCGGTGGATTGAAAACCCGAAAGGGCGATCCACGCAAAATAAGGGAATAAGCGAACAACTGCATTCTGAATTCGTTTGTATCACTCACAACATGACAAACTTCGAAAGGTTAAAGCATCGGTCAGAATCAACCTTCTTCAGAAAGCAAGACGAGAGGAGCGTCAAGTGTCATACGGGTCATAGCAAAGGGAAACACACTGAAGTGTCATCAACATTGCCAGCTCTTTTTGTTTCTCAATTTGTAACAATCTCCTCATTTCAGGGGATTTGTTTCTTTGACTGTACTTGCCAATTCAGGGCACAAATTAATAAAATTAGATCTTCAGTCACACTTTTGTCTCGTACATTTTATCTTTAGTTGCAAAAATGTCTGATGTCCTTAATATAATGGTTGCATAAATACAGATGCGTCTTTTCTAAATTGCATGCTTACAGGAAATATATTTACTCCCGGGAGTGTCCGAACTCCTATGACGGAATCCAGTAAGGGATACCTCGGGATATTTGTACGTTCCTTTATCATAACAGGATTGCAAGAATCCAAAACGCAGCGTGGGGCATGAAAGCTTCTCCCCAGCAGGTTCCCCACGGAAATCTCTAGGAGGATCGTTTAGTGATCATTCCTCCCCAGCCAGGTGCAAAGACAGGGAACCATCTCCCCGCAGAGCTCCAGCCTCTATCCAGAAGAGCAATGTCTGAAGATCTCACAACAAAGTGACAGAAACTTTCGCAAGACCCCAGCTGGGCTCCTCATCAAAGATAGGTCTATCAGTGACCTGTATCCCCAAGCAGTCATACATCTTGGCAGATCTACCAAAGATCTCATCCCCAACTGGGATATCACTGCAAGCAAGTCAGCCAGAGATCTTCGCAGCAATGGGATCCGAATCTCAGATCGGTATCATTGCATAATCATAGCATCTGCATCATATCTTCCCCTAGAGCGTAGCATTTCGCCTAATACGGAGCATTACGGCAAAAATCAAACATATTGCATAATCACGAGCCATATTTTGAATCAGTCACCCATACTATCAACAACGTACAAGATGCCTATCAAAATTCCCCGGCAGGATATCAAAGCATTTTCTTTACATTCCCAAAAGTATAGAAACATGCTCCTTTTGACACTCGTCTGTGTCATCCCCCCAACAGAAAGCCAAAGCATCCCCTTTGCACTCACAAAAAACACATTAATACACCCTCCTGACACCCGTCCGTGTCACCTATTCCCAGCACAGTTGCCTAGGCACTTGTTTATAACACACTTCTTTCGGCACCCGTCCGTGTCATCCCCACAGATTGTCAGAATATCTCTCACATTTATAAGTTCATAACTTATACAATTTCTCTTATGATACTCGTCTGTGTCATATTCTTCTCAGCAAGTTGAACACTCGTCCGTGTCTCACTCATACTTCCTTATTCATACAGATACTCGTCCGCATCTTATATACACCGTCTATTTCCCCTCGAATTCAGCACTCGTCCGTGTTCTTTGTTAACCAGTTGATACTCGTCCGTATCATCATCTCTGAACATGCGTCAACGTTTGTTTCTACCGATACTCGTCCGTATCATGGTCCTAAGAATGCTCGTCCACATCTTTACTCTATACACCTTGTCAAACACTTAAATTTAGACGCTCGTCTGTGTCTACCACTCCCCAGAGGAGTCCCCCAGCAAATCCCCAGTAAAAAGCAAATTTTCTTCTTATCTGACATTCGTCCTATGTCATGATATTTTAGAAGCCGTCCCCTGCTAGGTGATCGTCCTTCACCCTTTTGATGATTGTCCTTCATCATTTTATCCGATGGTCGTCCCCATCGTTGATCTTGTTATCTGACATTCGTCCTATGTCACGATAAACCTCGATAGCAGTCATACCCTGCTAGATGATCGTCCTTCACCTCGTGATAATCGTCCTTCGTCATGCTTATCCGATGGCCGTCCCCATCATCGACTTTTTCTATCCGACATTCGTCCTATGTCGTGATATTTTCGGCCACCGTACCTTTCCAGGTGATCGTCCTTCACCTTAGATGACTGTCCCTCATCTTATCCCCAACAAAGCAGCCGTCCCCTGCTAGGTGATCGTCTTTCACCTCTGATGATCGTCCCTCATCATTTATTCCTTCAACCTGATGGTCGTCACCATCATTGCCTTTACCTTTAATCCCCAGAGAGTTTTGTTCCTTTACTTGATGGCCGTCCCCATCATGATACCTCCATTCCCCCAGCATGTCGGCCGTCCCCATCATTGCTTTATCCCCAGCAGTCGTCCTCTTCTTGGCAGTCGTCCTCTGCTCGACGGTCGTCCTCCGTCGCCTGCACTTTATAATCATACTTTACTTCCTTTTATAATCTATATCCCTTTTCTTCTTCATTCAGTGAGTGCAAATCTTGGACTGTCTTTGGTATTCAACCACAAGTTATCTTGTTTGCCTGTCAAGCTGTCGCTGACATCCTACACAGCTAACTCATGTTTGAATAGGGGCAGCTGTAAACACCCCAAATTTTCCCTCACTAAGTTCACACCATGGCTTATGATCTTTTCATTTGCATTGATTCAATTATATCATCTCATATTACATTTTTGTCTCACTACATGGTCTCAAAGTCATATGCATCTAGGGTTTGTGATTTGAGCAATCCCTGAGCTATCTGAGCCACTCCAAAGGTCTTAAATCATCTCAAGAGGGTCCATGTATGTTCAAGCATCTTATTATATCCTCCCAAGATCAAAGAAGTCAGAAAATCACAAGAACTGAGGAAGGTGTGGAAGCAGAGCCAAGCTTAACTGCACAGATGACCTGAAATTAGGGTTTTGGTTTCAGAGGCCATAACTCCAAATTTTTTGGTCATTCTTGTTTCTATTGGTCATTATATTCTATGGGGATCATGCATACCAATTTTCATGAAGAAATTCAATGGGGAAGGCATCTGATCAATAGATGACTTCTTGAGCAAGTCACTGCAAACTCAGGGCATCTGAGGCCCCCAATCATCCAACCAAAGGGTCTTCTCCATCATTTTGGATGTATATGATCTTTATTTGATCTTAGAAGAAGTTAGAGGTTCACAAAATTGAAGAATTTCAAGCCATTTGCAAAGTTGCCATTTTGGGAAAGTGACTTGTAATGCAAAATTGCCATTTTGGGAAAGTTTTTCAACCTCCTCTTTTTGATTCAAAAATGCTTCAAATGAAAAATTATTGGTCATGAAAGTTGTAGATTGGATCCTCCCATTTTCAAAAAGTACAAGAACTCATTCTAATTCATTTTAGAACTCAAGTTATGGTTTGTCAAAGTTGGGAAAAATCACTTAATTTTCACTTTTGTACCAAAGAGGGAAGTTTGCAAATTCTTATGCCAAGCCAATTTGGGACCTCTAATGCATCTCTACACATCATATCATCCTAGTGCAACTCATTTGGATCAGATTTGTGCCTTGAATCACAAGCTTTCATGCTTAGAACTTCACAAATTTCAAAAGGGGCCAAACTTCCCCAAAATTGCAAAATGGATCAAATCTCTTCAGCCACTTGTGCCAGCTGCAAAATATGACTTCCATGGACCTCCTTGAAGCAAGCTGACTTGAGCCATGCCTTGAAACAGCCACTGAACCAGCCCATACCTCAAGTACAAAACTTTTGACATTTTGGCAACTTGCCCATACCAATCAACATAGGCCAGCACCCACTCTCTGACCTATCACAGTTTATTATGTGGATCAAAACCAAGCCAAAGCACACAACATTGCAGCCTAACACTTGAGAATCCTCAGCATACACAAAATCCTCAAAATCTACAAAAGCCTTCGAAACTCATAGCTCAACCATCAAACCTCCAAACTTTTTCCACCATTCAACTCCATAAACATCACTGATCATTTCCCACCCTTCATTTGGCTTTAAAACTCACCATATCCAAAATACGATTTTTACATTTCATGAACTGAACTTCTGCCAACTTCCTTTTGAGGCCATTTAAGCTCCAACCAAGCATCACAAGCTCTTGGGGGGAATCATTGGAGTGGATTTGAGGCAAAGAACTGGCCAGAAAGCTCCTGTTTTGAAAGCTCAACTTCAGGTAGCCATGGCATTTATTTTTCCAGAACCTTCATTTTATGTTATAGAATGATTCTATGTGATCCCCTGATTGTCGTGATATGCTTAGTTTCGAAAATAGTTGAGAAATAAGCATTTCATGAGCTTCTGAACTTTCTGAGTTGTTTTCCGTTTTGCTTCGATTCGTGCTTTTGATGTTGAATAAATGAATTTTGATGGCTGATTCTTATTGGGGTTGAGGAGAGGATCATTTCTGGAGAGTTTTAGGGCTTGGGGTTGCGTATTGAGTGAGATAACTTGAGAGACTAGCCGGAGAAGATGACCGGAATACTGTTCCGGTCACCTGAAAGTGTTTAGGGTTCAGATTAGGGCTTAATAACGTAATTAATGTAGTTTGAATGTGAGTCATCCATTTGCGTGCTCTGGTCAATTCCCTCCCTTTTGAGTTTGAATCTGGGCCACTGGATCAACATAATTCCATTTTAATTTCATTTTAATTGAATTTCTTTCCACATTTTATTAAAAATAGCAAAACATTTTCAAAATTTTTTATCTTTTGCATTTCCCTTTCAAATATTTTTCTCATTCTGAAAATAATTTTTATTTTATTTTTTGCATAAAATTCGTATTTTTAAAATATTTAAATGTTTATTTTAATTAATTAATGAGAATTAATTAATTAAAATAGCATTTAAGTTTCTAAAAATCACCAAAAAAATCACATTGCATCTTGATACATTTAGAAACATTGTCAAACCCTTCACACAAATTTCTTTTTGGTTCTTGACCTATTTTGACATTTTTCTTTGGATTTAGGGTTCTTAAAAGTCAATATTTTTACCCTAACTTAGAAAAATCCTTTCTGCCTAACCATGAAGAGTTGGTCTCTGTGTATTCCCCCTCTTCCAGCATCATTCTTTAAGCCTCATAGTCTTGAGCTTCACATTCTTTTATTACACTGACACTCTTTTATTTTGCTTCACATTTCTTTTGCACTGACACTTGTATTCCTTTCCAGCTCTTGCACACAAAATAACACTGATACTACCCCTTTAAGCACAAATCTTTCAAGTGTGGATCCCGTCGAGTACGGCGGACAATTTGGATGCTAATACCTTCCCAGGATGTAACCAACCCCCTTTCTCAGTTTCTCTGGTTCACAACCGTCTTATCCATCTTTTCTTAGGTCTATGCAGCATTACCTTTCCTTCGGGATAAAAATGCCTAGCTAGCGACTCTTTTCAGTTCACCCTTGTGTTTTCTCTTTCGCCGACCGTTCGCGTATGTACCCTATTTGACCAGGTGTCATTTGGTGGGAGCGACAATGAGGACCATCACTCTGAGCGTAACCAAACTGACGTAAAGCTAAAGAAGGGTTGTAAGTAATGCCCCCTCTTATGCCAAGGAGTGGCACATTAGGGAACTCCCCACAACGGTCAATGATAGTAACATTCTCCATAGATCTGGAGCACCAATGAATGTCTGAATGAGAAAGTGACATGATCCTCTTAGACCACATGAACCCTTGTTCGGTCTTCATTACTGATTGAGGAAGGTGAGAAATAAACCACCTAGACAATAGAGATATGCAACATGTCGTACCCCGAAAATACGACCTTACGCGATCCGAATGGACGGAGCCGCGCGCCGGATGGACTGAAGAGTCGCCACCTAATTCTATTTATTCCCGAAGAGGGAAAGGGAAGATATAGATACAACCCGGGGAGAGAAGGATGAGGACAAAGGTCAACGGAACCATTGCCTGGGTTCGGGAGTCGGTTATGCAGGGGGAAGGTATTAGCACCCCCTACATCCATCGTACTCGATGGGAACCATCTAAGTTAACGCGCGCGAAAGGATGTCTATGCTTAAACGAATTGCTTGCTAGAGGGAAATGAGTTGAATTATAAGTTAGATTGAACCTAGGTGCTCGGCAAGGATTGAGATCCTCGTGCCTACGTACTCCTGTGTGCAATGGGAAAGTCAGAGCCTCGTAGTTCGGCCTACTAAGGGTAATGGTTGTTGATTTTATTACCTTTCGTCGATGAAAGGGTTTAGGAGTTGAAATGCACTAAAGACTATGGATAGTTTATCTCGCCCAACAAGACGAGCGTCCTGCATCGAAATAATCGGAGCGAGTAACGAGAGCTCGTTATCCTCCTTTCTACCGCTTAAGGCTCGTGGCGTACAAATCTTCTCGTATTATTAGAATGTTTTATTTCCTAAGACCGCTTGACGTTGGATCAAGGGTTTGGATCTAATCGAAACATTTTGGTTTTTTGAGGTTTAGAGGGTAAATGCAACTTGGAGGTTATTTTTGTGGTTTTGTTAGCGAGGCACGAAGCGCTCGGCTCGCAAGGAGAGGTGGATACTAATAAACGAAATAATAACTGGAAAATAAAGTGTAAGTGTGCAACTGCAATCGCTTGGCGTTGGACCAAGGATTCAGAATTAAATAAGATGCGGAAAATAAAATGCGTACAAAGTAAGGGGAGAGGGGTACAAAATAAATACAGGGGATTGCGAGAAATAAAGGGGTCTCGTTGTAGTTAGCCCAAGAGGAAGCGTGTGTGCAGTGTTTTGAACGGTTCGAAGGCGTTCGACCTTTTAATCGGGACACAACTATTCGAAGGCGTTGGACCTTTTAATCGAGCGCAACTATTCGAAGGCGTTGGACCTTTTTTGGGACGCGGCGAAATTTTGTTCGTGAACTACCTTAGAATCGATTAAAAATGGGAATCATTCTATAAGGAGTCGAAACGATACTTTTGTAATGCGAAAATAAATGAATAAATTGAATTGAATTTGCTAGAATTAAAAAATAAAATAATAAATAATAAATAAATCAACTAATATCATGAATAATAAAATAAATTAATTTACATCTTTGTTTGTCGAAATAATAAAAATTAATTACAATGAGGGCCTCATATTGACCAAATATCACTGATTAAAATCGGGCGAAAAATTGGCCGTTTAATATATCATTGACCCTAAATAAAAAAATGAAAATGATTTGCTTATTTAATTTTTAGATATATTTTTTTTAGAAAGGAAAAAGGAATTACTAACAAATAAACTGAAATTATCGGAACTTATAAGAATTACTATATATAAACAAAAAATCTAAATAATCACGAAAAAGAAAATTTAAAAAATATGAAACAGGGGGGGTTTTGTGCGCTGGCAGTATGCATAATAGCTGATAGATCCATGATCTGAAGGCCTAGCAATAATAACAAGATGACTATTTTTTTTATATAAAAAAAAGTGAAAACATGGAGTGGATAATTTTGAATAGATCAGGCTGAATATGACTAGAACAAAGAATTTAGGGCACAAGAAGCCCAAACCAACAACAACCAATTTTCCTTAAAAAACAAAACAAATCAGACCTCAAATAATTTCCTAAACTCACGCTTTATATATATATATATAAAAATGCAAATTCCATTCATGCCAATCAGTAAAAAAAACCATGGTCCTAATCAACGAAAAAAAGAAAAAAAGAAAAAAAAGGGAAAAACCTCAAATTGCTCAATCGCACGGCGCCACCATCTTCGATAATCTCTCTCCGTTCGCATCCCTGTCGCGACGAGTTTGGGTTCTCCCTCTCACGATGTTGCCGGTCACGGTTGTTCACGTCGGTGCTGGTACGGATTGGTTCAACAATGTTTCGGATTCGCGACTCTATTCTCTCTCACGAGCTCTATGCGGCTGAGGTTTTGAGGTTTGCGGCCGGTTTTGGTTCGACGACAAAAGGGTTCCGGCGTGATGTTTTCAACACTCACAGCTTGTGTTCTTGATTTGTTTAGGTTCGATTTCGTGATTGAAGAGAGGGAGGCGATTGAGATGGCTTGCTGTGTAAAGGTTTGTGGTCGGTGTTATTGACGGTGGTTCTGGCTGTGACTTCGGTGGTGGTTAGGCTCGCGGCGGCTTGAAGATGGTGGCCGGTTTAGGGCGATTTGAACAGGGATTGTTTGCGGCGAGGTTGCGGTTAGTGATGCGGCTGTTGGTTGTGTTTGCTGCGTTTGGTTTGGAGAGTTTTACGATGTTGGTTTTGGATTCGGTAACGGTGAAAGATCTTGCGATTATGCGATGGGTTTATGGGTCGGACGCGATGGTGGTGAGATTTCACTGTGTTTTTCGGTTTTGGCTTGTGACTCTTGCTCAATCTCGCGGCTTCGATGTTCTGTTTCAAGGTGAGTTCTTGTTTGTGCTCACAGAGTTCTGGTTTCAGTGCAATGGACCTGTTTGGGGTTGCGGCTTAGTTTCATTTGCCGGCAGTTTTGGTGGTGATGAGGTGATTGAAGATAGTGGTATGGCTGTTTGTGAATGAAGTGGGTGGTTTTTAGCAGTGAGTTTCGGATGGGTTTGATGGAAGATGGTGTTGATGCGATTCTGAGTTTTTTTCTAATTTTTATTCTCACACATCTCTGCATACTGGTTTCAAATTGGTTATGTTTTCTTCTGTAATGGTGGTGTTGGATTTGGAGTGAGTTTCTGAGTTTTTTTCATTGTGAGCAGGATTGCTTTTGATTTATAGAAAAATGATGACTTTGTTAGGATATTTGATGAGCTGGAGATTCTTTCCTCTTGCTGTGATATTGTGTTGTGGGATGAAAGAGTAGTGGAATGTTGGTGTGTACGAGAACATGAAAAGGTGGCTGAAAGATATAAAATTGTTATTGTAAAGGAAAATTTTTTTGTCTGTTAGTAACAAATAATAACATGATTATAATAAAAGAAAAACAATAATAAACATAATCATAATATAAGTATTAAAAAGTAATAAAAAAATAATCCTACTAAAAATAATAATAATAATATTAATAATAATAATAATAATAAGGAATAAAAAGGAACTAAAATAGAAGATGAATAATAGAAATTAATAATGAAGATGACGATGATAATAATAATAATAATAGTAACAATAGAAATGAAATTTTTTTTTTTATAGAAATAATAGTAGTGATAAAAGATAGTAATATTAAAATGGAAAATGGTGATAGAAATAGATTTTTTTTATATATATATATTTTATAATGTCTAAACAATAAAACATATGATAATAATAAAAAAACATCTAAAAAAAAAAGAAACAAAATTAGTTTAAAAGAAGATAATGCATTTTGGATATTCTGAATATCAGACATAAAAACTGGTGCACACTTTGTTAGACAGAGAAATAAAATATATATATTTTTTTTATTTATTTTTAATGTGATTAGACAGATAATAAAATAGCACACATTTTCGAATTTCTACACATGATGAGGCAGTAAAATGGTGCGGGTAGGACAAATTTGGGGTATGACAGATGCCCCTATCGAATTGGCTTAGACCGAGTAAGATGAACTGGCCCGCGTTCAATCTTTCAAGGTATAAGATAATTGGATATTAACAGACTCCAAATTTGTCCGACAAATGAAATAACTGGAAGCGATGGGCGACATAGCAAAAACAAATTGACAAAGTAAATCACTTATCAACAGAGGATGATAAGGCAAATAACTGAAAATAAAATCACTTATCAACAGAGGATGATAAGGCAACCGACTGAAAAGAAAATCACTTATCCTCAGAGGATGATAAGGCAAATGACATAAAAAATAAAGGATCACTATCAACAGAGGATGATAGGCGAAAGATAGAAAATAAAATCACTTATCAACAGAGGAAGATAAGGCGAAAGACAGAAAATAAACTCACTTATCAACAGAGGAAGATAAGGCAAATAGACAGAAAATAAACTCACTTATCAACAGAGGAAGATAAGGCAAATAGACAGAAAAAATAAACTCACTTATCAACAAAGGATGATAAGGAAAATAGACAAAATAAACTCACTTATCAACAGAGGATGATAAGGCAAAGACTGAAAATAAAAAATCACTTATCACCAGAGGATGATAAGGCAAAGACTAAAAATAAAAAATCACTTATCACCAGAGGATGATAAGGCAAAGACTGCAAATAAAAAATCACTTATCACCAGAGGATGATAAGGCAAAGACTGAAAATAAAAAATCACTTATCACCAGAGGATGATAAGGCGAATGAAAATTAAACACGGCCATAGAATCCGCCAAGAGAATGCCGGAAATCTTTGTTTGATATGATCCTGACTTTCGATGGGGAAAGGACTGGAAACTTGGATTGATCCTGGATCCTGAATTATGCAACTATGCTTGATTATTTTGAAATGGTATTCCATAATAATGGAAATACGATGCAAATGTTTATGCACTGAGATGTAAGTTAAAATTGTTGGAAAAATAAAAATTTGATTTATTTGGGTATGCAAATGATGCGTATGTTGTAAATGATTGATGTAAATGATGCTTATGACGTTGATGATGCATAATGATGCATATGAGCGATTGGAATGAAAGGTGCCAGCTTGGTGGACTTTTGGTTTGGTAGTTGCCAATAATGATTGGACTTTGGGTGGGTGGAGGGACTGATTCCCCGACACTCGATCTTCGACGATGTATGGTCAGAAGATGGATCTGACAGCTCCAAGTTTGATTATCTGATGATGAGCGGAGTGACTTAATTGACACATGAAGACTGATTTTGCTTTGAATGATTGACAACGTCTAGCAAGGACTGCCTGTTCAGCTGGGGAGAAGAGATGGGAAGATCTGTTCCCTGTTTGCTTGCCCCTGCCTGCAAGGTATTTGAAATAAATCGGGTAGGGAAGCTTTGACAATGGTCATGACATGACTCAGTATCTGGATTTGATAAGTGACTGCACCTGATTGAGCTATTTGAAGATGATTTGCCCCTGATTGGGCCATTGAAGATAATTTTCCCCTGATTGAGCTGATTTTGAAATAAATTGCCCCTGATTGGGCTGTTGAAGATGCTTTGTCCCTGATTGGACTGATTTTGAAGAAGTATTGATTCAAATTCCTCTTTTGATTGCCCCTTGTTGGGATTGCACTGATGTCAAGCAATGATTTGCAATTAAATTGTTCATACATAAATGGTAGCGTTAATGTAAAGTTCATGCAAGTTTTGAAAAAAGTCAATTTATTTGAATGATTGTGATAGTGTGACGGATGGACCATTAGCCCAAACGAGGTGCTGATTTAGAAAGTGCGTAAAGGATGCAACAAGAATAATGTGCAATCGAGATTGAAGATTAGCAAATATATGGGAGTCAATTTACGCAACCTTGTTGGTAGCATGCTTTCAGAATAAACCCTGCCTCAATTAGGACTTTTGAGGGTTGTAACGTGGTATAGTAAATGGTTTTGAGAAACAAAGGACATAAGGCTCAAAGTTTGATTCGTACCCATCCCTTCTTCGAAATGTTCTCCAGTCCTACGTTCAGTTAACTCTACACATGTATTTGTTTTGACTTTGCAAGAGTGAAGATGAAGCTTTTAAAGTTTGCTTGAAGATGGCAGTCATCTCATTTTGTTGTTGGTGACCCTTTGATTTTTTGATTTGGTGGTCACTGATATTTGTTTTGTTTTTGTTGAGGATTTGAGTTCCTCTTTTGATTTGTTTTTTTTTGTCGACTAAGTCTCCCTTCGGGTGCTCAACTTAGTGGTTTTTTCTTTTCTATTTTTTTGCTTGAATATTGTGACTGCCAAGTCATTTGTTGATGGTCCTTTGACGGGATGTCTCATCTTGCGATTCGAAGGTGTAGTCAGGTTAACTGAACAACTACCCTGCCCCGGGTTAAATGTAAGGGTTGTATCCGAAAGAAACTCCTACTTCTAGGCTCGAAGTGGTTGACTAGGGATTAACTCCTTATATCTCCAGTGTTTGGGGATTTGAAAGAATGCCTGTACATCATTGACGAGGTTTTATCTGAAAGCATACCGCAATATTTATGGGTATTTCGTTTTCATCATCCTCCCTCAAATATTTGCTAAAGTGAAGTGAAGGAATATTTTTGTGATTTTTGTGATAAATGAAAAAAAATGAGCGAATGCGAATAAATTGATTCAAAACATGCATAAACATAACATTAACATAACCAAGTACAAACGATAACAATTTTTAGAGCAAATAGTACTTAAACAAACATTACAAAACAACAGGAATGCGTAAATAATAAATGGTGATGGCTGCCTTGATTTGAGGAATTGAACTTCTCTTGATTGAATGCTTCAAAGTTGGAGACTACTCAGCCTGGTCTTCAATAAACCCTTCACACGTCTTCACTTGTTGGCACCGTGTGGCGGCATTGGATCGTTCTGGACATTTGCATTTCTCGGAGTGAGAGTGAGGTCCTTAGAGTTGATCATATCCTGAATCAAGTGTTTGAAGGCATGGCAGTTCTCGATGGTGTGGCCTGGAGCGCCTTTGTGATACTCACAGCGTGCATTGGCATCATAGTTCCGGGCATTACCAGTCTGAGGTGGCATATCTCTCAAAGTGAGAGGTCCTTTTGCCGTTAGTTGTTTAAAGATTTCGGTATATGTCATAGGAAGGGGATTAATGTGCCTATCATATCCTCTTTGCTGATATGGTGGACGCTGTTGAGGAGCGCGTTGTTGTTGTTGACCAGGCCGTGGTGGATAAGTCGGTTGCTGGTATGGATTGGGCGCATACTGCGCAGCTGCAACCATAGGACGTGGTTGATGAACCATCTGAGGCGGAAATAAAGCTTGAAAGGCCTGCTGATAAGGCATTGGAGGAATTGGCTGATATGGCATAGGAGCATATTGTGCAGCAGCAACATAGGGATACTGGTAGTAGGGAACTGGCGCAGGTGCACTCTGTTGAAAATTCCCACTTGCAGCGGAAACGACATTTGTTTCGCCCTTCTTATACCCGTTGAAAGGTTTCTTGGCATTGTTTTGGCTGCTAGAGCCTCCTTGGATCTTTCCACTCTTCAGACCCTCTTCGATTCTTTCTCCTACCATTACCATGTCTGAGAAACCAGAAGATACGCTGCTGATCAGCTTCTCGTATAGGGGTCACAAGATATATAATATGGAATGCGATAAAGAAAGCGATAAAAATAAACAAGCAAGGCATAAAAGCAAACATCCAAACAAACGCAAAGACCTAGACTAGGCTTGACTCGTATAGGGGTGAACCATTCCCCAGCAGAGTCGCCAGCTGTCGTACCCCGAAAAATACGACCTTACGCGATCCGAATGGACGGAGCCGCGCGCCAGACGGGCTGAAGAGTCGCCACCTAATTCTATTTATTCCCGAAGAGGAAAAGGGAAGATATAGATACAACCCGGGGAGAGAAGGATGAGGACAAAGGTCAACGGAACCATTGCCTGGGTTCGGGAGTCGGTTATGCAGGGGGAAGGTATTAGCACCCCCTACATCCATCGTACTCGATGGGAACCATCTAAGTTAACGCGCGCGAAAGGATGTCTATGCTTAAACGAATTGCTTGCTAGAGGGAAATGAGTTGAATTATAAGTTAGATTGAACCTAGGTGCTCGGCAAGGATTGAGATCCTCGTGCCTACGTACTCCCGTTTGCAATGGGAAAGTCAGAGCCTCGTAGTTCGGTCTACTAAGGGTAATTTGGGGTATGACACAACACATCAGAGTCCCTCTCGCCTTCGTAGTACGGGTATAAAGAGAATGTAAGATATCACCAAGTAATGTAGGCACTGGATTATGAGTCAGAAATATGTTGATGGCGTGTACGTCTATGAACTGGTCTGGATTAGGGAACAACACTAAACCATAGATTAATAAGGCTAAGATCTCCTCAAAAGCATCATAACTCATAGCCTTCAGGAACATTTGAGCTTTCTCCATCAACACCTTAGCAAGGATACCCTTAACTCCACTTCTCGTTTCTAGGACAATGTCAGATTTCTTCAAATGTAGGCCTACAACAATGACTTCAGATTTAGGCTCTTTTTCCAAGCCTGTGAAGGGTATCTGATTGAGGATAGGTATACCCAGAAGCTTGGAGAACTCTTCCATTGTAGGAACCAGCTGATAGTCGGGAAACGTGAAGCAATAATGTTTAGGATCAAAGAACTGAAATAGGACACTCATCATGTCTTCATTGAACCCTGAAGTGACTAGATCCAGTAGGTGACCATGCCTCTTGATGAATTGGGAGTTTTCAGAAACTTGAGAGACCAATTCCTTAAGCTTAGGAGGTATTCCTACAAAGTTGATTCGGATAGTATTCCTACGAGCAGAAGCCATGACCTGCAACAAAGAACAAAGATAAATCCTTTGGTCCTTGAAATGGTTAGTGAAAATGCTATGCTTATGATGCATGATGTCATGATGTTATGCTCAATCACAAACATGTGGCACACACAAATAAGTCACACAATAGCCCTAGGTTTGAAGGCTTGCATGAGGTTTAAAGGTAAATACCCTCCCCTGAAGTTTAGTTGGTTCATCCTATCCTACAAAAGTAACCAGGTTCTAAGGGATCTCAATATCACTGATCCTTCCCAAGGGTGGTTGTTCAGTAGGCAACTTACTTGCCAACCAAAACCCTCCAAGTTTAGGATCTCAATGAGTGTAGTATCGAGTATCAACCAACTTCATTCTTCACCAAAGCCGATTATCTCACTACTTTCTAAAGGTTAAGATGGGATGACTAAGGTTCTAAAAGTCAGTTAGTGTATTGACAACATATGGTAGCCTCATATTATCCTCAACTTACTTAAGGAACATAAGCACCAACCAAGAAGTCACATTAACTATGGCCACCAGATCAACCATATCGGTATACGCCGTACAGTTTCCTTGGTCTATTGCCATTTACCTAGGGTACACTAGATCCGGGTTAGGATCTTTCACACATAAGAGCCCAACATATAAATATAAAGCAAACAAAACAAACAAGTTAAAGTGATCTAATTCCTAAGGGTACTCCTCTTTAATATAATCCCCAGCAGAGTCGCCAGTTCTGTAACACGGTGGGAGAACTGACTTTCTATAAATGTTGCGGATAGCAAGAGTCGCCACCAACTTTTATTTTATCGAAAAGGAAAGGACATAAAAGAACAGGAAAGACCTTAAAAAAGATTTTGAGTTCGGGGGGTAGGTTATACAAAGGGAAGGTGTTAGCACCCTTTATATCCATGGTTATCCATGGGCTCTTAGTTACTTAGCTCACTTTGAATTGTTTTGAGAAAGGTGTAGTGTGTGATTAGAAACTATCTAAGTACTTTGTAATGATCCTCGTATGGATGTATACAAAGACTTGTTTTTGAAAATTTGTTTGAAAAATGAGGTGTGAAAATTATTTTGAAATGTGTGAGCAAGTAATTAAGAGGAACCTACCCTATATTAAGTCTTTATTGTTCTTATGTTCTTTCAATGGTAAGACTATCCCTATTATTAAGGAATAAGTAGTCATTACCTTGGATGTGTAAGGGACATGTGTAGGGACATCTGAATATAGGCAACTACAAGGTGTCTTTAGCAATACGTAGGGACTTATCATCTTTTATTCGAAGGGACAAGATCATTTATCGTAGGCAACCTCGAAGGGACTTGATCTTATAGAATGAAGGGACTTGATGATATTTGTGAAGGGACTTTGCTTAAGACACCTTACTTGACCTTTTGAAATAGGCAACATGAGAGGTAACCTTAGAAAGTGGAAGATGGCGATCAAAGATCGACTTACGTGGGTGAGTGTACATATTTAAATATTTATCTTTTAAAATTAATTATCTAAATTAATTTTAATTACAAGTATGTTATTCACACCCTAGAATTACTAACCACACAATAATTATATACATAATAGAAATAAAGCAAAAAATATAAATCTAAACTATTACAAAGCTTCGGGACAATTACAATATAATCGAGAAATATAATAAAGATAAATAATAATAAATAAGCAATAATTAGTAATAATAAGAATTAAGATAAAAGGTTAGAAAAATAAAAAATAAGAGAAAATAGGAGATTAGCAAAATAAATTAATATTAAAAAAGATTTTAAATATTTAATAAAGAAATAGGTTTTTAATAATAAATAACTACTAAATTATTTACATATTAAACAAATGATTAATGATTAATTATAATTTAAAAATATTAGGTTAAATTTTAAAGTTAAGAAAAATTAGGGTTAGGATTATAAAAATTAGGGTTAGGGTTATAATCATGAGAATTAGGGTTTTTAATTATTAATTTAAATATAATCAATTTATTTACAAAATATATACAATAATAATAAATATAAAGTTATAAAAAGAACAATTATAAACAATTTTGAGTTTTTGAGAAAAAATATGAATTTTTACCATATAGGTTTTTTTATGTAAGAAAATAATATAAACATTTTATTTTAGAAATTTGTTATTTTAAGAGATTAATTAGATTAAATAAATATAATATAAACAAAAAAAACAAAATAAATGAAAAAAATGAGAAAAAGAACATACTTGGGGTTGGGATTCGAACCCAGGCCCTAGGCTTTCCTCACTCTGGACCAACAACATCACCACTAGGCCAAACGCGTCTTGGTGTTAGCATCAGGGGTAACAATCCTTTTGTTGTAATCCTGTGAAAATCAGATAAAAAACAACAAAACAAAATGGCCTGGGGGGAATCGAACCCAGGACCATTATATTCACAAGCAAACACACAAACCAGCTGAGCCACATGGGGCGCATTCAATATAGATTCAACAATAAAACATTTTATTTTAAAACAAATTTTTGAATCTGATTTTGGCGCCAGGATGCTTCATCTTCAACCTATTACCTGTGAAAATACTTATGCTTCCTCCTGCGAATTTTCCTGCACTTACAAACCTGCGAAATTCAAACTACATCGAATACGTACGATTTTGTCCAATTAAACCCATCAACATGATCACTACAACATGTACAATTCATCTACGCTTTCATTATTCATTTATATTTTCTTAATCGTGAAACCCTAATTCGAAGCTTGGAACCCTAACAATGGTGTCCTTACGGTTTGGCCATGAAACTTCAATTTAAGCATCCAGAATCCATCTATGAGTCTTCACAAACAATAAAGCAACATCAAAATTCATTATAAACGCATGAATAATTAGAATCGAAAAATCAAAATTCAAGACAAAACAAGATTCGGTTTATGCATTTTATGATGTTATGGATGAAGGTGATGATGCGGATACGATCAAAGAGTCTCAAGGAAGCTAAAGCAACCTTTACTTTGTCTTGAAAGTGTCTCTAAGCTCAAAACTGAATGCCACGTTTTTGTGTGAAAATTGAAGTTTTGTTCTTACCCTTGGAGGCTGCAATTTCGTCCCCCTGTACTTGTGATCAGTTGGTGTATATGTATGGAGTTGAATTAGGTCAGGAGTTTGTGGACTTATGGGCTTTATGGAGATTTCTTGATCATGAAGATTCACTTCTTTCAAATATTGAAAATATCTTATAAAACCTTTCTAAATTGGGTTAATCTGATTTAACATGATTCCAATCATCTTTAATTAATTTTTAAGAATTTCTAGAAGAAGAATCATGTCCAAATATTGATTTTCATATTTTATTTAGATTTAATTTGACTTTTAATGAATAGAATCAAAATAAATAATAAATAAATAATAAAAAAATCAGAATTTGGTTGCTTTCGGTCGTGCTAGAAGTCCTTGTATGGATTGGGTCACAATATTGCAAGCTCATTTGGAGAATTTTGGTTTTAAGGCCCTATTTGCTCAATAAACCTCTCAAAAATTTCCCAACTTTGAAAAGACATATCTCCCTCAATTTTAAGGCTATGAGGGTGTTCACGGACATTTTGGAAAGCTTAAATAGTCCTCTAACCAACCTCATTGGTCTCATGTCCATATCCTTTACCATTTTCAAATTATGCCCTTTGGAAGATGTTGACATTTTGTTGACTTTTGAAATGACCTATAATGTCTTAGCTCATACCTTCCAAATGAAGCATTTTTGGCCTTGGCTTGTGATACACAAAGTTGTAGAGAATTCAATTTCCTTCAATGTGAACTTTGGATGGGAAATTTTCGATGAAGCATGTGAAAGTTATGGCTTGTCAAAGTTCAGTTGACTTTTCCTGTGAAAACCCTAATTTAGAAACTCCTGATTCTTGATGATCTGAAATCTCCTTGATGAATCATGATCAAACCTTGATCAAATGATGAATTTTACTTCATAAACTTGATGTTGGCAAAAAATCTTGAAGTTTGACTTTGATTTGACCACAATTGACCTCAGTTTGACTTTTTAACTACTTTGACTGATTTTTGCATATCTGATCATCTGACTGGGCAAACTTATTGGGAAAGCCTTGAAACTTGATATACGGATTCTTGAAGACATATAGGATGCCATGAAGCTCAACTGGGGTCTTGGAAGTCCATTTAGCCTGATGAAACTCAAAACCCTAGTTTATGATGCATTGCTTAGGATGATGCTTTATCTGAGGGAATTGTCAAGCTTTCTGACTAATTGTGAACCTTGTGAACCTCTTGGAACACCTTAGTACACAATATCTTGTCTAGGTGAGGGCAAATTTTGGGGTGCAACAGGGAGCGACTCATTCGTTCATTTCTCTTGAGTGTGCTAAGCGTTTGAATTTGTTTATGTCTTCTTGGGGTGGTGAGATGGTTATTGAGACTCCTGCTTCAGGGTCGGTAACTACTTCTTTGGTGTGTGTAAGTTATTCTTTGACCATGTATGGTAAATATTTTGTTATGGATTTAGTTTGTTTGCCGTTGGAAGGCTTGGACGTGATCTTGGGTATGAACTGGTTGTAGTTTAATCGAGTTCATATAGATTGCTATCATAAGTTAGTAAGGTTTCCTTCTTTGGATGATGATGAAGAAGAGAGTTTCCTATCCACGAAAGACTTGAAGAAACTTTTAGTGGACGAAGCTCAATTATTTGGTTTGTTTGCATCTTTGTCAGTGGAAAGCGAAATGGAGATAAGTAGGTTTCCAATGGTGTGCGATTTTCCAGAAGTGTTTCCGAATGATATTAAGGATGTACCACCGGAAAGAGGAGTTGAGTTTTCTATTGATCTAGTTTCGGGTACTAGACCGATTTCGATGGCACCGTATCATATGTCAGCTTCAGAGTTGTTAGAATTGAAGAAGCAGTTGAATGACTTGTTGGACAAGAGGTTTGTTAGGCCGAATGTTTCTCCTTGGGGTGCGTCGGTATTGTTGGAAAAGAAGAAGGATGGAAGTATGCGGTTATGTATTGATTATCGACAGTTGAACAAGGTGACAATTAAGAACAAGTATCAGCTTCCGAGGATCGACGATTTGATGGACCAATTGGTTGGTGCGCGTGTTTTTAGTAAGATTGATTTGAGATCAGGATATCACCAGATTCGTGTGAAAGAGGAGGATATTCAAAAGACGGCTTTTAGGACACGGTATGGCCATTACGCGTATTCAAACGGATGCCTTTCGGAGTTTTTAATGCGCCAGGTATGTTTATGGAATACATGAATCGTATTTTCCATGAACAATTGGATCGTTTTGTGGTTGTGTTCATCGACGAAATTTTGATTTATTCTAAGTCTCAAGAAGAGCATGAAGAGCATTTAAGGATTGTGTTACAGATTTTGAAAGAGAAACAATTGTATGCTAAGTTGTCAAAGTGCGAGTTTTGGTTGTCGAAGGTACGTTTTTTTGGGCATGTTATTTCCGATGGTGGTATTAGTGTTGATCCATCCAAGATTGATGCGGTAATGCAATGGGAAGTTCCTAGATCGGTTACGGATAGTGGAAGCTTTTTAGGCTTGGCGGGTTATTATCGGAGGTTTATTGAAGGATTTTCAAAGTTGGCACTTCCGTTAACGCAGTTGACTTGTAAAGGAAGGGCTTTCATTTGGGATATTCATTGTGAAGAGAGTTTCATCGAACTTAAGAGAAGGTTAACAACAGCTCCAATCTTGATTTTGCCGAATCCGACGAAACCATTTGTGGTGTTTTGTGATACTTCATTGTTTGGGTTAGGTGGTGTTTTGATGCAAGATGGAAAAGTTGTAGCTTATGCTTCAAGACAATTGAGGGTGCATGCAAAGAATTATCCTACGCATGATTTGAAATTAGCGGCCGTGGTTTTTGCTCTAAAAATTTGGAGGCATTATCTTTATGGTGCGAGGTTCGAAGTTTTAGTGATCACAAAAGTTTGAAGTATTTATTCGATCAAAAGGAATTGAACATGAGACAAAGGAGATGGTTAGAAATTTTGAAGGATTATGGTTTTGGTTTAAATTACCATCTGGATAAGGAGAATATGGTGGCCGATGCCTTGAGTCGTAAGTTGTTACATATATCCGTATTGATGATAAGGGAATGGGAACTTTTGGAGAATTTTAGAGACTTGAGTTTGGTTTGCAAGATGACGCCGAGAAGCGTGAAACTTGGTATGCTACATGTTACAAATGATTTTCTTGCAACCGTTTGTGAAAAGCAAAAGTTGGATTTGAAATTTGTTGATTTGATGATGAATGAGAATGAGGATTTCAAGGTTGATAATTTTGGAGTTTTGAGATTCCGTGGTTGTATTTGTATTTCCGATGATGAGGAGTTGAAAAAGATGATATTGGAAGAGGGACACCGGAGTAATTTAAGTATACATCCGGGAGCGAATAAGATGTATCAAGATTTGAAGAGGATCTTTTGGTGGTCCGGATTGAAGAGAGATGTAGCTCATTTTGTTTATGCATGTTTGACTTGTCAGAAGTCTAAGGTGGAACATCAGAAGCCTAGTGGTTTGATGCAACCATTGGATATTCCGGAATGGAAATGGAATAGTATATCGATGGATTTTGTTACGGGTTTACCGAATATGCAAAGAGGTCATAATGCTATTTGGGTAATTATGGATAGGCTTACTAAATCTGCTCACTTTATTCCGATTGATATTAGTTATTCTTTGGAGAAGCTAGCCGAGATTTATGTTTTTGTGATTGTGAAGTTGCATGGAGTTCCTAAGAGTATTGTATCGGATAGAGATCCTAGATTTACATCGAGGTTTTGGGAAAGCTTGCCAAAGGCTTTGTGTTCTAAGATAAGATTGAGTTCGGCTTACCATCCGCAAACGAACGGTCAAACTGAGAGGACAATTCAATCGTTGGAGGATTTGTTGCGTGCTTGTGTGCTAGAGCAAGGTGGTGTTTGGGATAGTTATTTAGCGTTGATTGAGTTCACCTATAATAACAGTTTTCATTCGAGTATTGGTATGGCACCATTTAAGGCTTTGTATGGTAGGATATTTCGAACACCTTTGTGTTGGCATGAAATCAGAGAGAGAACGGTAGTTGGACCGGAGATGGTACAACAAACAACAGAAAAAGTAAAGTTTATTCAGGAGAAGATGAGAGCTTCTCAAAGTAGACAAAATAGTTATCATGACAAGAGAAGGAAGGGTGTTGAGTTTCAGGAAGACGACCATGTGTTCTTGAGAGTTACACCGGTTATGGGTGTGGGTCATGCTTTGAAGTCGAAGAAGTTGACTTCTCGTTTTATTGGGCCGTATCAGATTACTGCACGAGTGGGTGCTGTGGCTTATCGTGTGGTGTTGCCTCCAAATCTTTCGAATTTGCATGATGTGTTCCATGTTTTGCAACTTCGGAAGTATGTTCCGGATCCGTCACATGTTATTCCCCTGGACGAGGTTGAAGTAAGAGATAACCTTACGGTGGAAGCTTTGCTAGTTAGGATTTTGGATCGTGAAATCAAGAAGCTAAGATGCAAAGATATTGTGCTTGTGAAAGTGGCGTGGGGAGGCACTGCAGAAGGAAATTTGACTTGGGAATTGGAGAGTAGGATGCACGAGTCGTATCCGGAGTTACTTGGATCAGGTAATATTTTCAAGGACGGAAATTTCTAAAGTGGGGGAGAGTTGTAACACCCCGATTCAATTTTCCCAAATTTTGTGGAGTCGTTTATTTTATTTGAATGATAATTGTTTTATTTTTGAAATTATCATGATGATATGATATGTTGAGGGATTAATGTGATATGTTGGTGTGATATGTGATTGTACCATTTTGTGAATTTTTCGGGTAAAATTGGATAAGAAGGTATTTTAGACATTTACTAATTAGTGATAAGTTAGAATTAGATGGAATTATATTTTTGTGAGAAAAATAATATTTAGTGGAGAAAATAGTTAGTAAGAGAAAGAATAGAAAATAGAGAGAAAGGAATATAAGTGCGAGAAAGAGAAAGAAAAGAGATAGAAAGGAAATAGAAGAGAAAGAAAGGAGAAGAAGGAGAAAAAGCTAGGTTTTGATCAAGATTGCTCCGCGTAGACAAAATAATCGGGTAAGGGTGATAAGCATTGTTATCTTATATTGTGTATGATTATGTATGTGTTTGATTGGTTGAGTTTGGTTTTGATGGAAGTTTAGAGAAGATGAATAGTTAGGGTTTTAGAGAAAATGTGAGAAATTAGTGGATTAATCGGTTAGAAATCGTTGTAATCAAAGTATGATAGCTAGAATATGTTGTTGGTCATGTTTATGGAAGTATTTTGGAGGTTTGGATGGGTTTAGGTTGACTGTCATGAAGCTGAGAAATTCTGGAAATCGTAGTGGTCGCTCAGCGAGTTATCCCTCGCTCAGCGAAAGTTCCATGGAAATTCTCGCTCAGCGAGCGAGAGGGCGCTCAGCGAGCCTGTAGGTTTTTGAGAAAATTGTGTTTTAATCCGTAGCTTTAGTTTCGGGTATCCGTTTTTAGTGTTCCTTATATCGATTCGAAGCTAGAAACATGTAGAAACTAATGATACTAAGAAATTTAATGTTTACCCGACTTTCACCCGACATTTCCGATAAAACGTAAATAATTTAATTATGAAATTGTGAGTTCGAGGTGATGTTGTGGCCGTTGGCAATTGAATACATTGCTTGAATTGTATGCAAATGTATGTTAATTGAATGAGTTGAGTGCATAATTATGTTGAGAATAATGTATGCATTTTCAAGAATGTTGTGTGTCATTTTGCATGTAAAGCATAATGTATGCATTCTTGTGCCGTGGGATTCTTTGTGCATCCGTTGTAGCATCATGTGCTCATGTGGAGTGTGAGCAATGACTACAACAAGATTGTGTGCCCATGTGGGGTGTGAGCGATCGGATTGTGTGCCCGTGTGGGGTGTGAGGAATCTAGAAATATCGTGTGCCCGTGTGGGGTGTGAGCGATAGGTGATTTATTCACATTGATTGTGTGCCCGTGTAGGGTGTGAGCAATCGGATTGTGTGCCTGTGTGGGGTGTGAGCAATCCATAAACATTGTGTGCCCATGTGGGGTGTGAGCAATGGGGAACATCGTGTGCCCGACGGGGAGTTACTTTAGGTAACAAGCGATGATTCCATTTGGTTCCTGAGTGAACCTGCTGAAATGTTGAGTCGATACCGCATTGCATCTGCATAGAGTCGTGTGTCGATCTCTATGAGTTGCATTTTATCATTTTAATTATGATATGCATAAATAAACATGAATGTGCATATGTTTATTTGGAGTATTATGGAGATGATAATATGTGTGATGAAACATACTTGTTTGTATATATGCATGTTTGATATATGTATATGTATGTGATTTATACATTTGTAATGTATATTTGTGATTAAACATAGATAGACGTATGTTTATGCGGAATGAATATAATTGAGGAATAAACATAAATAATATACGTTTATGTGAATTGGTGAATTGTGCGTAATTAATATGTTTGATTGATATTGATGTACACGTTGCGATGTGTATAGGTGATAAGGAATGATTTGTGGTGAGAATATGTTTTATATGCATTTTATATGTTGAGATATATAATTATATGCAATGTTATTATAATAATGTTTCTCACCCTTCTGCTGTTTTATGATGCTCTATGAGGCATTGCATAGTAGGTTGCGGGAAGATATTTTTGTGAAGCTCGTCTTCATCTTTTGGTCGGTCGGCTCTGATATGTAGCACCGAGTAGCTAGGGTCGGCTTGATGCCTTTTTGTGAATGCATTTGTATATGTATTTTGATGATAGATGTTTTATGTAAACATGGCATTATTTTGGTGATTCAAACTTGTGGATATATTTATGATAAGTATATAAGTTTGAAATTGTTATGTGGTTTCCGCTGTTATTTGAATTATATGAATACGGGTGTAAGGATGAAATCCTTCGTGTTTGCAAGTTACCCAGTTTGTTGCATATCTTAATGAGTAGGTGTTGTATGTTTTAAAAATATTCAAGTATAATGTGGCATTGCTCCTTTTATACCATGTATCAAATACTACTCTGATGGAATTTTTAATATGCGCCTAAATGATTTAATTGCTTATTTGGGGTATAGAAAGGGGGTGTTACACAACGGCTCCTTCTGCTTTGACTGATGCATGTATTCTATTTCCCTAATTTTTACCCGTGACGGGCGTCATGTGTGCCTGACAGTCGTCCCACTTAATAATGTGTGACGGTTGTCAAGGCCTTGTTACGAGCGTCATGGACTAAAAATTTAGAAAGTCTATTTTTCTGCTATCTGTCTCATTTCTTCCTCATTTCTTCTTCATTTTAGTTCTTTTCTTCTACAAACCTTATAGATTGGAATACCTATAAAAACACACAAACATCTTGCGAAATAGCATGTAAATTACGAAAAAATGATAACATAATTAACGAAAACCAAGCTAAATAATCGATATAAAAACGTGATATCAAACTCCCCTAAACTTGAATCTTTGCTTGTCCTCAAGCAAATATTCAGTAAGATTTTGATAATATTCGTTAAACACAAACACAAGACACATCACCTAACCATACATAGTCGTGCGACATTTTGCTAAAAAAACCGGTAGTAACTTAAACACTAAAGATACATTAACGATACAAAAGCAAGATGTTATGCTCATAAACCCCTCATACAAACCAGTCCTAAATTCTATTATATCTCAACCTAATGCTCTCGTTTCTATTTCACCCGTTTTCATTCCGATGCAATCATATTAAGCCATTTACCTTTGCACACACATAGTGGAGTAGCCTGTTGGTTAGTTTGATCTTTTCAAACATGGGGTCTGGTACACAAGTGTGGTGAGCCTTTATATATACTGAGTGCATGTCGTGGGGGATCGAACCGTACTTCATCCTACCGAGTTCAGAACCAGATACCTCTGAACTAACTAACATCAGACTTTTCTTTGCCTTTTTGTAGGTGTTGCATCCTTTAGATTTGGTGCAAGCTTAACCGTTTTATCATTGGCATGCTTAATTTTTTCTATTTTTTTCTTTCTTTTTTGGCACTTCAAGTATCAATCACTTATTTGCATCGACTCTTCACATAGCTTGTGTTTAAGGCGGTGCTGACTGCTAAAATAAACTACTAGGGGCTAATTTAGAACTAAAGCTTCAAATCTAGGTATAAAAGGTATCCAAAAAGATATCACATATCTTAGGGTCTAAGGTGTCAAGACTGTATCAATTTTGTTAAGTCTTTTCTCAGCTTTCTAACATAGCTTATCAACCTATATACTCGTAGGGTATGCCAAGTGAGTGCATTCTAACAAATTTTTTTTATAGATAAAAAAACAAGGGGAATCGAATAACTGAAAATACTTTCATAAATAACTTGGTTTACTGAAATGAAAGTTACAAAAGGGAAATACTAACTACCTCTCTCCCACACTATCTCAGACATTGTCCTTAATGTTGTGAGATAAGGGAAATACTACGAAAGAAAAATAGGAAAAATACAAGAAAAGTAAAGAAACTATTACGGTCCTCGTCCTCTGCCTCTGCCTCGAAGTTGTGTGTGTCCATATTGTGCCACATGATCCAGGATACTAACATGATGGATATACTCATGCAAATGCTACACTTGCAGAGTCAAAGCACCTAGCCCTTCTATGTGTAATAACCATATATAAAAGACATACATCAAAGCATATTTCACATATATAAATTCAAGTTTGGTATTGAAATACAATAAGTTCTTAGCAACACATTGCATAAATATAGCCACTACAACATAAGGTACTAATACAAACGGCTATAAATGATACAAAATGTTCACAAAATAAAAAGTCTAAGAACTAGATCCGAAGATCTCAAAAGTCCACAATGGAAGAAAAGCCATCAAACAAGCAAAGATAATCAAGTCTCCTTATCTTTACCCTTTGCGGAATCTGAAGTACCTAAAATAACAACATCAACATGGGGTGAAATAAAACATCTCAATGAGTTCCCTATCTTAGAGTTCTCTCGGATCTAAAAGGTTCGAATCTAAACACTACTTAAGTCGGGGGAAAACCTAGATTTCGAGTTCACATAACAACTAGAGACAAACCAAGAAACAACGGAGCACAAGGTGCTTTGAGGCATCTTTCCTGCCCAGCCATACCATGGCAAACAAGTACGGGTCACTCGATCCTCAACGTATAGATAACTTTCCCTGCCCAACCACACTCCCAGGTGGCAAGTAAGCACAGGTCACTCATCATCTATCAAAGGTATTTTCCCCACCCAGCCATACTCCCCGATGGCAAGCAAGTACGGGTCACGGTACCTTACCACAAAGTAACTTTCCCCGTCTAGCGATACTCCTAGATGGCAAGCAAGCACGGGTCACGATTACTTTCCTAATGGATAACTTTCCCTGCCCAACCATACTCCCCGATGGTAAGAAAGAACGGGTCACAATTATATATTAAGGGATTTTCAGATCCACGAATTAATTATGTTTCCCCGGCCGTCCCACCTCGTGAGATCTCAATACAAGCCAAGCATAATTAAATTAGGATTAAAACGCGATGGGAACAAAACCTCCATCCGGTCATAACTACTTAACACAGGGATACTAAATCGGGTATCGGTGTATAAATATTGTCATGTCTCTAAAACGGTTTCGTACCAACCTAGGGTAAACCTAGCTACCTCACAAGTTATACCTTTTATTTCTTTTAGTTCACAAATTCCCTAACTTAACATAATTATGATTTATCGGAAAAGTCGGGTAAAAGTCGGGTGAAAATAATATTTCTCGGCACCAAAAGATAGTATATAATTTTAGCTTCGAAACAATAAGCGGAACACTAAAAACGGACACTCGGAACAAATGTTTTGAAATAAAACGCAAAAACCACAAAACCTCCAGGCTCACTAAGCGCAACCTTGCTTGCTAAGCGAGCTACACCAGAACAAAAACCCTTTTATAGAAACAAACTGCTCGCTAAGCGAGCTCTGCGAATTTCCAGAAAAACAACTTACGAGAAAGTTCTCCAAATGGCCACAAATCCATCCAAACATCACCAAAACAGAGAAACCAACCATCAAACATGATTATTATCACATACTAACCAACATATATGGATTTCATTGAGTTTTAACCGTTAAACTTTCAATTTCTAAGATTTTTCAACAAAAACCTAGAAACTCATAAACTCTAAAACTCAACCAAAATCTAAAACAAAAGCTTCTAACTAAGAACCCACCTCGAGAGATGAAGATTTACGTAGAAAATGAGTCGATTCGGCGGACGGATGATGAAGAATGGTGGATTGGAGCTCTAGCGTTCACTCCCTCTTCTCCTCCTCTTTCCTTCTTTCTTCCTCTTTACTAACTTCTTCTTTTTCCTTTTTCTATTCTTCTATTTTTTATATAAAAACACAAGAAAAGAAACTTAAGTCTTAAGAGGGAAAACATATTTCCTACCGACGGGTCCAATTAGAGAGTATCCAAAAATGTTTCTTAATCCATAATTTCATAGAAACTTTGAGCCAGCTAATATTAGTTAATAAAATAAAAATTCTGCCGATTGCTCTAATTATTTCTCCTAAAATCTCTTAGAGTAATTCAGAACCTTATTAATATCAAATAATATTATATAGAGCGTTAAATAAATTACAGGGTATTACATCCTCCCCTCCTTAAATAGAAATTCGTACTCGAATTTAAAATATTACCTGAAAAGGTGAGGATATGATTCCCTCATTTCCGATTCCAACTCCCGCATAGCATCTCCCGGATGTGTCACATCCCATTGTACCTTAACAAGTGGAATTTCTTTGTTCCTTAACACCTTGGTTTCTCTTCCAACAATACGGCTCGGTTGGGGTTCAAAAGTTAAATCCGCTTCTATCTCGATAGAATCCGGCAGAATAGGCTGAAGAGGATCAAGAACAAACCTACGAAGTTGAGATACATGGAAAACATCATGCATCTCAGATAGAGAGGGTGGTAAGGCTAATCTGTAAGCAACTTCACCAATCCTTTCTAAGATCTGATACGGTCCTACGTATCTCGAACTTAACTTGCGCGACTTAAATGGTCCTTTCAACCTCAATATCGGAGTAACTTTCAAGTACACATGATCACCTTCTTCAAATACCAAAGGTCTCCTTCTATTTTCAGCATAACTCTATTGACGATCTTGGGCTTGCTTAATCTTTTCTTGAATCATTCAAATCTTTTCCGTAGCTTCTTGAATAACTTCGGGTCCCAAAATCCTATCTTCACCCACTTTCAACCAACACAACGGTGTTCTACATTTTCTTCCATACAAAGCCTCATATGGAGCCATTCCGATGCTCGCATGGTAACTATTATTGTAAGAGAACTCGATCAATGGCAAAAGTTCCTTCCAATTTCCTTTACTTTCCAACACACAAGCCCTTAACATATCTTCCATCATTTGAATTGTACGCTCCGTATGACCATCTGTCTGAGGATGATTAGAAGTACTCAAATGTAATTTCATACTCATAGCTTGTTGGAACACTTTCCAAAACCTCGAAGTAAAATTTGGATCTCTATCAAACACAATGCTAGACGGAACACCATGCAACCTCACAATCTCAACAATAAACAACCTGGCAAGATGACTTGCCTTGTACGTAGTCTTAACGGATAAGAAATGTGCATATTTCGTTAGTCGATCCACAATCACCCAAATAGAATCTTAACCACCTTAAGTACTTGGTAAACCCACTGATAGAAATACTATCCCACTTCTATATTGGGATGTCCAAAGGTTGCAACAAACCGCCTGGTCTTTGGTGCTCAATCTTCCCTTGTTGACACACCGCACATTCAGACCCAAATACCACAATATCCCTTTTCATACCAGACCACCAATACTCTTTATTCAAGTCTTGATACATCTTCGAAGAACCCAGATGTATCATAAAAGAACCTTTATGGGTTTCCTCCAAAATCTTTCTCTTTAACACATCATCATCCGGAGTGCAAATTCTTTGGTTGAATAGGATAATCCCATCCAACGCTCTTACAAAACCCGATTGGAGTAACATCTCTTGCAACATCTCATCTAGAACTTATGCTTGTTGAATTTCATTCCTCAAGATAGAATTGATATTCAAATTTCCCATAATCACACCATTCAGAGTCCAAACAAACTAAAGGTTAAGGTCTCAAAACTTCTCCAATATTGCATACTCCAACATCATCAACTCGGCACTATGAATCACTTTCCTACTTAAAGCATCCGCCACTTTATTCGCTTTTCCCGGGTGATACTTCAACTCAAGGTCATAATCTTTCAAATACTCCATCCATCGTCTTTGTCTCATATTAAATTCCTTCTGGTCAAAGAGATACTTCAAACTCTTATGATCACTAAACATCTCAAAACGCACGCAATACAGATTGTGCCGCCACACTTTCAAAGTAAACACCACGACCGCCAATTCCAAATCGTGAGTTGGATAATTCTTCTCATGAATTCTCAACTGTCTAGAAGCATAAGCTACAACTTGAGCTTCTTGCATAAGAACACCTCCTAATCCCATCTTAGAAGCATCGCAAAACACTTCGTAAGATTTGTTAGGATCAGGAATGATCAAAACATGAGCAGTTGTCAATTTCTCCTTCAAACACACAAACATTTTCTCACAACTAGAATCCCATTCGTAAGTAAAGTCCTTCCTGGTAAGCTTAGTCAATGGTAACGCCAATTGAGAAAAACCTCTAATGAACCTTCTGTAGTAACCTGCCAAACCTAAGAAACTTATCACTTCTGAAACACTCTTCAGTCTCTCCCAATTAATCATGACTTCGATCTTTGACGGATCCACTGCTACACCTCCATGAGATATAACATGTCCAAGACACTTGACTTCTGACATCCAGAACTCACACTTGCTAAACTTGGAAAAAGTTGCTTCTCTTGCAGTACCGACAGAACAATCCTCAAATGTTCTCCATGCTCTTGTGGAGTACGAGAATAAATAAGAATGTCATCAATAAAGATCACAACAAACTGATCCAAATAAGCTTGAAATATCTGATTCATGTAGTCCATAAAAATAGCTGGAGCATTTTTCACACTGAAGGGCATCAGTAGGAATTCATAATGAGCATAACAGGTTCTGAACACAGTCTTCGGAACATCGGAACTCTTCACACGAATCTGATGATAGTCCGACCTTAGATCAATCTTTGAGAACACACAGGCTCCTTTCACTTGATCTAAAAGGTCGTCTATCCTCGGAAAGGGATATTTATTATTGATAGTAACCTTGTTCAACTTACGATAATCAATACACAACCGCATACCACCATCCTTCTTCTTTACCAACAAAACAGGAGCTCCCCATAGTGAAACACTTGGTCTAACAAAATGCTTCGCCATCAAATCCTCTAACTGATCTTTCAATTCTCTTAACTCAAGTGATGCCATCCAATAAGGGTATACGAATATAGGAGCCGTTCCCAGTATCAGGTCAACTGAGAATTCAACTTCCCTCACCGGAGGTAAGGAAGTGACATCCTCGGGAAAGACATCAGGAAATTCACACACTATCGGAATATTCAAAACTTGTGGACCATTACCATTTTCTTTAGTAAGGACCAGCAAAACAAATTTCTCATTCTCAAACAAAAAGTTTACCATTCCAACCGTACCTTCTAAGATCGTTGTCAACACATCTTTCAGAGGTGCTTCAACGGATGGAATGAGGATCAACTTCTTTTCACACCCAATAAACACAGAATTAGTAGACAACCAATTCATTCTCAGGATAACATCAACTTTCTTAAGGGAGAGACAAATAAGATCAATCTGAAAAACTCTACCATCCATGGACAAAGTACAATTCTCACACATGAGGGGTGTCCCAACGGTTTCATCCATAGCGGTAGTAACCACCAAAGGAGGAGACAAGGGAAAAACTCGCAACCCAAGTCGCTTCACACAACTAGTAGACACAAAAGAGTGTGTCGCTCCACAATCAAATAAAACAAGACAAGGATGTTCTTTAACAAGACATGTACCCGCAATAAGAGAGTTGACAGATTTAGTCCTTATAGCATCCATAGTGTAGACCCTTGCTTGAACTTGATTCTTTGGCTTGGTACAATCCCTTGACAAATGAACCACTTCATTACAATTGTAAACCTTAATCCTCCATCCCTTTGGCACCTACCAAAATGACGCTTGCTACATATCTTATACAAGGGTGGAGTGTTAGGCCCAACACTTTGAACTTTCTTCCCTTTGAAGGGTTGAGGCCTTGGCCTAAAAGGTTGATTAGTCCTTCCACGGTCACTTTGAACAACTCCTCCAGCTTTTGCTTCAACTTTCACCTTCATCAAACTATGCTCAACTATATAACATTGTCTCAAAATTTCGGAATACGTAGTGAACTCCCTCTGAGAGACACTATATGAAATCTCGGCCCTTAGTCCAAACAAAAACTGATCAATCTTCTACCTCTCATTTGGAGCATACATAGCTTGCCTAGAATAAGCTACCATGTCTTCAAACTTCTCGGCATAACTGGCCACAGTCATGCTTCCTTGTCTAAGTTGCTGAAACTCAAATTCCTTTTGGGTCCTCAAAGAACTTGGAAAATACTTCTCCATGAAAGTTGTCTTGAACTGATACCACACTTTCGGAATTCCTTGCACAGTCATAATATTAGAAGCACTCTCCCACCATCTTACCGCATGACCTTTCAACAAATGTAACACAAAAGTCACCTTATTCTCATCACTACACAGTTAGATCTGAAATATTCTCTCCATTCCAGTTATCCATTCGTGAGTCTTAACTAGATCCAAACCACCATGAAATTCTTGAGGATTCATGCGGAAGAAATCACGAAAAGTCCCACCTTCAGTTTCAGGGACAACCATTTGCGAATGAAGGCCCCTATTCATCTGGTGCATCATCTCCTGCATAAACTGATGTTGTTGTTGATGCATCTATTGCATAAATTGGAACACATGAGCATTCCCTTCACCACCCAGCTGATCATTAACAGGAGGAGTGACACTAGGTCGACCACGAGTTCCACGCCTACCATCCATATTCCTAAATGTAATCAAAACAGGATTAAGTTGATCAGGCTCAATACCATAAACATAACATTCAGTTCTACATCGAGATTACGTATATGAATGGAAGGAACACTTATAGTATTCCAAGGCTAGGTCGAGGATACAAGAAGACTCTAATACCAACTGTAATACCCATATATAAAAGACATACATCAAAGAATATTTCTCATATATAAATTCAAGTTTGGTATTGAAATACAATAAGTTCTTAGCAACACATTGCATAACTATAGCCACTACAACATAAGGTACTAATACAAAAGGCTATAAATGATACAAGATGTTCACAAAATAAAAAGTCTAGGAACTAGATTCGAAGATGTCAAAAGTCCACAAGGGAAGAAAAGCCATCAAACAAGTAAAGATAATCAAGTCGCCTTATCTTTACCCTTTGCAAGTACCTGAAATAACAACATCAACATGGGGTGAGATAAAACATCTCAGTGAGTTCCCTATCTTAGAGTTCTCTCGGCTCTAAAACGTTCAAATCTAAACACTAATCAAGTCGAGGGAAAACTTAAACTTTGAGTTCACATAAAACCTAGAGACAAACCAAGAAAAAACGGAGCACAAGGTGCTTTGAGGTATCTTTCCTCGCCCAACCATACCATGGCTAACAAGTACAGGTCACTCGATCCTCAATGTATAGATAACTTTCCCCTCCCAACCACACTCCCAGGTAGCAAGCAAGCACGAGTCACTCATCATCTATCAAAAGTACTTTCCCTGCCCATCCATGCTCCCCGATGGCAAGAAAGTACGGGTCACGGCACCTTACCACAAAGAAAATTTCCCCGCCCAACCATACTCCCTGATGCCAAGCAAGCACGAGTCACAGTTACTTTCCTGATGGATAACTTTCCCCGCCCAACCATACTCCCCGATGGCAAGCAAGCACGGGTCAGGGTTATCTATTAAGGGATTTTTCGGATCCACGGATTAATTGTGTTTCCCCGGCCGTCCCACCTCGTGAGATATCAATACGAGCCAAGCATAATTAAATTAGGATTAAAATGCGATGGGAACAAAACCTCCATCTGCTCATAACTACTTAACACGAGGATACTAAATCAGGTATCGGTGTATAAGCACTGTCATGTCTCTAAAATGGTTCCGTACCAACCTAGGGTAAACCTAGCTACCTCAGAAGTTATACCTTTTATTTCTTTTAGTTCACAAATTCCCTAACTTAACATATTTATGATTTATCGGAAAAGTCGGGTGAAAATAATATTTCTCGGCACCAAAAGATAATATATAATTTTAGATTCGAAACAATAAGCGGAACACTAAAAACGGACATCCGGAACAAAAGTTATGAAATAAAACGCAAAAACCACAAAACCTTCAGGCTCGCTAAGCGCAACCTTGCTCTCTAAGTGAGCTACACCAGAACAGAAACCATTCTGCAGAAAAAATGCTCACTAAGCGAGCTCTGCAAATTTCCATAAAAACAGCTTACGGGAAACTTCCCCAAATGGCCACAAATCCATCCAAACATCACCAAACCAGAGAAACCAACCATCAAACATGATTATTATCACATACTAACCAACATATATTGATTTTATCGAGTTTTAACTCCGAAACTTTCAATTTCTAAGATTTTTGAACAAAAACCTAAAAACTCATAAACTCTAAAACTCAACCAAAATCTAAAACAAAAGCTTCTAACTAAGAACCCACCTCGAGATATGAAGATTGGCGAAGAAAATGAGTCGATTAGGCAGACAAATGATGAAGAATGGTGGATTGGAGCTCTAGAGTTCACTTCCTCTTTCCTTCTTTCTTCCTCTTTACTAACTTCTTCTTTTTCCTTTTTCTATTCTTCTATTTTTATAAAAACACAAGAAAAGAAACTTAAGTCTTAAGAGGGAAAACATATTTCCAATTAGAGAGTATCCAAAAATGTCTCTTAATCCATAATTTTATAAAATCTCTGAGTCAGCTAATATTAGTTAATAAAATAAAAATCCCGCAGATTGCTCTAATTATTTCTGCTAAAATCTCTTTGAGTAATCCGAAACCTTATTAATATCAAATAATATTATTCAGAGCGTTAAATAAATTACGGGGTATTACACTATGGCTCTTGTTATCCGATCACCTTGGCTTGTTTTCTCTTGTCGTATTTGGCATATGAGAGTCATCATCTCCGTGTGTTGTGGCTGGTACTTTGCATGCCTCTGAGCGTCTAACTTATTCCGCTGCATAATCTCCGCGAGAATATCATCATTCGTTGCAGGTGCTCTTTCACTTTTACGACAACGTTGGGAGGAAGTGCTAGAAAACTGAGTGGCCGGTGGTGGTTCACCTTCCTCCTATTGTGGCTGGTTCATCTCCTCAAATTCATCGTGTGGTGGTGCTTCAGGTGCAATAACATCGAGTTCAGGAGCATCCAAATAAAAATTCCAATTCATCGTGTTCTACGGATTCGTGCGTGTAAAAGCATACTTCAATCTCAAGGTTTTGATGAAGTCAACAATATTCAAGCTCATTCCGTATTGCAAAAAGTCAAGCTTTCAAAAGGGATCAAGATCAAGGCTATGCATCACCATGAATCGTTTTCGTGCGGATCAAGTTTATGTGCAAATGCTCGTATTTTTTTTCAAGACTTGGACACAAGCATATGTATATCATAACTCACTTCCTTGATTGATATACAAGTGTTCAAAATAGTTTATCATGATAATACATTGCATAGGCATATTTGAAAATACATTGGAACTGGTTTAACACTTAGAACTTAAATATTTTTTTGTGTTTTTACAGTGTTAACCGGTTAACCAAATGGGTTAACCGGTTAACGGTTCAAATTTTTTGAAAAACTTAGATAACGTTACAGCGTTAACCGGTTACCCCATTTGGTTAACTAGTTAACACTGAATGTTTTTTGAAAAATTGTTTCTTTTCAATTTCAAATATTTCTTAATGTTATACCTTTTCAAATATTTATTTTCATACTTTTTCATACCTTTTTGAAAAGGTGTTTTGACTATTATATATCCTGAAATTTTTTAAAATACAAAACACCTCCTAGAATTTTCATAAAATTATCACTCAATCAAATTCACTTAAATTCAAATATTTTCAAATATTTAAAAGTGTTCATATTGATTCATAACATTTCATATTCATAAGTTGAACACTTGTATTGAGATTGAGAAGTGGATTTTGATCAAAGGAGAAGATCAATCTTGTACTGATATCATACATTTTATTACTCTCAAAAACAAAGATTTATAGAAGTTTTCTATTATGACTTGTGATCCAGGATTGTTGGACATAAGGGTTAGTGCTTGCAAGAGGATTGTTCTTGCACACTAGTTTTTGTTTAGTTGTTTAGAAAGTAGGCCTCACCGGTTGATGGTGCGATAGGTTGTACAATCTAAAAACTATAGTGGAAAATCTCTTTCGTGTTGGAAAGGGGACTGGATGTACCTTCGGACTGTGAAGGGAACCAAGATAAATTGTTGTGTCTCTTTTATTTCTTGCTTTATCGCTTTCTTATCATACACAAGTAAAAGAGAAAAATCCATCCATCAAGAAAATAATCGAGAAAATTTTATAACACCTAATTCACCCCCCCCCCTTAGGCGTACTCTGAATCTACAATTGGCATCAGAGAAGGTTTAGGTAACCTGTTCCTACAAGATCCTGTATGGCTTCCGCAAACTCGAATCCTGTTTTCAAAGATGGTGGAAGTAGAAATAAGCCTCCACTCTTCTCCGGGGAATATTTTGACTTCTGGAAAATCAGATTGAAAGCACATCTTGAAGCCCAAGGAGAAGGTATATGGGAAGCGATCGAAGAAGGTCCACATAATCCTGTAAACGTGATTTATGGTGTTGGAACCGCAAAGTTAAAAAATACATATGATTAAGATGATAAGAACAAGATTCTAAATGAGAAGAAGGCAATCAACATACTCCAAAGCGCTCTCAGTAAGGACGAGTTCTTCCATGTTTCACAGTGTAAATCGGCAAAGGAGATTTGGGATACCTTGGTAGAAACGCATGAAGGAACAACAGAAGTAAAAAGATCAAGGCTTAATACTTTGAGTCAAGAATATGAGATATTCCGTATGCATCCCGGGGAATCTATTATTTCCTTACAAAAAGATCCGTTCATCTAACAAATCACTTGATTGCTCTCGGGAAGACCTTCACCAACGACGATCTCAACTTGAAAGTCCTAAGATCCTTGACAAGGGAATGGCAACGGAAAGTGACCGCTATTTCGGAAAATAAGAGTCTCTCAACGATGACATCCGCGTCTCTATTTGGCAAACTTCAAGAGCACGAATTGGAACTTGGAAGGCTCGAGAAGCACGAAATTCAAGAAAATAAGTCCAAGGGAATTGCCTTGAAGATTGACACGAAGGATGACAAAGACGACGAGACTTCCGAAGATGAGAACTTCATGCTTCTTGTTAAGAAGCTTGGTAAGTTTTTTAACAAAAATAAAAATTCCTCTTTTCCTAAAAAGAATAAACATTTCAGGAAAAAGGATGCCTCCACATCGATTCAAGAAGTCACATGTTACGAATGTGGAAAGCAAGGTCACATAAAGCCGGATTGCCCAAAACTTGCAAAG
Source organism: Lathyrus aphaca (assembly GCA_963966055.1). Lineage (NCBI taxonomy): Eukaryota > Viridiplantae > Streptophyta > Magnoliopsida > Fabales > Fabaceae > Lathyrus > Lathyrus aphaca. Next base: position 424,011,495 of record OZ014521.1, read on the forward strand.
AAAGGAGGATTCAAAGGCAAGAAGGATTTCAAGAATAAAAAGGCTTATGTTGCTTGGGACGATAATGAAATTAGTTCCTCATCAGAATCGGAAAGCGATGAATGCGCAAATATGGCTCTAATGGCTTCACATAAATCTGATGAAGAAAATGATGAGGTTAGTAGCAAATTTTCAATTTATGAGAATGATGCACAAGAAGTTATAGATGAACTTCTAAAAGAATGCAAGACTTTGTATAAAAGCATTTCATCCCAAAAGAAAAGAATTCTATCTTTAGAAGAACAAAATACCGCTTTTGGAAAATACATTCAAAGTGAAAAACAAAAATTGATGGATGAAAAACAAAGTCTTGTATGCAAAAATTGTGAGTCATTTGTAGATTCAGAGTACGCCTAAGAGGGGGGGGGGGTGAATTAGGTGTTATAAAATTTTCTCGATTATTTTCTTGATGGATGGATTTTTCTCTTTTACTTGTGTATGATAAGAAAGCGATAAAGCAGGAAATAAAAGAGACACAACAATTATCCTGGTTCCCTTCACAATCCGAAGGTACATCCAGTCCCCTTTCCAAACCGAAAGAGATTTCCACTATTGCTAGATCTTTATACAAGCCTAATCCCAATACTTATCCTAAAATCTTCTAACAACAACCCACCAAGAACAGCCTCTTGGTATTTACAAATTTAAATTCCTATTGAGAACAAATCTCACAATGGACCTCTTGTAACCACAATCCAGATAACAAGGAAAACCACCCAAGTAGAACAAGAAAACAATCCTTTCCTTTCTACTATCTTGTTTCCAACAATCCTGAAAACAAGGAATAATAATAATTCTGAATTTTGTAAGTGTATGGAAGATTAAGATTTAAATATTTTATCAATATAAATATTGATCTTCTCCTTAGAACAAGTATCAGTCAACAATAAATATACAAGTGTTCTTGAATAAATGAGATAAAACTAGAATGATGTTCTTGAAAATTTATGAAAAGTTTCTCTCAAAAAGTTTGAATATGAACACTTAAAAATATTTGAAACATGAAGAATATGAGTGATTTTTTATTATGAAAATTATTGGAGAGGAGTGTAAAAACTGAAAATAATTTGTTTATATAATGCACAAAACACCCTTTCATAAAGGTATGATCAAATGAAAAGATGCAATGGTTTGGAAAATAGAAACAATAAAGTTTTTTATGAAAAAATGCATATTTTCGCTCACTCTTACAGTGTTAACCGGTTAACACCCCTTCAACGTTAACACCCCTTCAACGTTAGAAAATATTCAAAATAAAAATCCTGCATGTTTAAATAAATTGAAAAATTAAAAAATTTGTCTAAATATTTATTTTTTAATGCATGAAATTTATGGAATGTGTTTTCTATAATTCCTAAATATGTATTTTATGCATGAGATATTTTTGAATATTTTCATATATATTTTTAAGCAATAATTGTTATACCTTTAATTTATTCCAAATTATTCTTCAATTCTTGAAAAAATGCAAGAAGCTTGAGACTAATGATTCACTTCCTTTTTGCACACACAATCTTGAGCATAATTTGTTGTCTTCATCAAAACATGATATTTGAAGGAAGCTTGTCTTCACAATCTCCCCCTTTTTGATGATGACAACCTATACTTGAAAATTTGCTCCAACTTTGTTTCTCCAACAAAAAGCTCTCCCTTGATTGATGCTCCCCGTCAATCAAAGAAGTTATGGATAAACTTCTACATAATAGAGTTAGAGAAACAACAATCCTTCTCCCCCTTTGTCATTAGCAAAAAGGATGGGAAAACTCTTGAAGTATATAAAGAAATCTTTGAAAAATAAATAAACAAAACATAATTTTTACCTATGAGTTTTAGCTCATGAGACTTCATCAAACATTTATCCTTGTCGAAACATGATTTTGAAGTCTTTGTCACAAAGTTGATTTGTACTTGGAATATTATGCTTTAGTTCGTCAACTTAAAGTATATCTTCAATAGATGTGAAAGTTAGTGCTTCAACTTTGCCTATGCCAAGAATTCTTTCTTTAAGGGAATCCTCATATGTGAAATAATCCTTGGACTTTGGAACTAGATTTGAAATTTAGTTTATATCTCCCATCAAGAACTTAGAACAACCACTTTGTTAATGAAACATTGATTTTGAAGTGGTCTCCAAGCAAACCTACAAAACAATTTAAGTTTTATTTGGTACCCGGTGTGCTTTGGGTCCATCATAATTAGTGCCTTTCTTAACCCACACATAACGCCCTTGCGCTATATTGAAATATCTCACATAACATGCATTAGGTGTATGGCCAATTATTCCACAATAAAAACATGTAAGTTCAGAGTCTCTTTTATACCTAGGAACATAAGACTTATTCTTACCAAATCTTTTTCTTTTAGGATATTGATGAACCACTTTAGGTTTGTCCACTTTCACTTTATGAATTTGTTCACTAGCCTTTACAAAGATGGTCTTGTTAGAACTTGGTTTAGAAAATTTTGAGTAACCAAGACCACTCTTATTATTTGAATACTTTTGTTGACTAAGAACATACTCCAATCCAATTTGTCCTTTTTCATACCTTTCAAGTACTCTTTTTAGTTGGACAATTTGGAATGAAAGTGACTCACATTGTGTCGCTCCCGGGATTTTCATCCTAGTACAAACGCGAAAGTGGCGCGGAAAAGGTAGAGTCGCCAGCCAGACATTTTTATCCCAAAGGAACGGGAAAGGTAATGCTGCACAAACCAGAGGAAGAAGGAAAGGAAGAGGCATTGCGAACCAAAGATCTGGGTTCGGGAGTCGGTTACGACCTGGGAAGGTATTAGCACCCCAGACCGTCCGCCGTACCCGACGTGATCCACGCTTGTTTGTTTTGTTTCAAAGGGTGAGATAATAAAACTGTTGTTGAATAAATGAACTGCTACTGGAACTGGAATGGGAATGAGAAATGAGAAAAGAATTGGAAAAGAAAATGGAAAGAAAGGGAGAAATGTAGGGAAAATAAAGAATGCGCTCGAACGAGCCCTACCCCGCTGCCTACGTACCTCATCGGGATAATGAGGATCAGAGTCGACGTAGTTTGCCTAACTAAGGCGGGAACTATTTTGTGTTTTTTAAGATGACGTTGCCATAACTCTAGCTCAGGTGTTACCGGCTCTGACTCGAGAGTGTTTACCGTATCGCTGTTTGAACTGTCGAGGCAAGTCGCATTTGTCCGCAAAGATTAGGAGATGAGAAGAGAAGACGCGATGTCTTTGTTGATTGTCTTTTATGAGAAGTGTTTTGGAGTTTGTTTGTGAACATTCTCATACTAAGACCTATCCATCGTGGTAGATAACTTACACCTCGCCCCGAAACAGGACACATATAAGCACTCCACAACAAAGTCTCATGGAGTACAAGAACATTCGGTTTTTATTAAGTATTTTCTTTTTTTTTTTGGTGAGGTGAGAAAGAAGGACTCAAGTCAGAAAAAGGACAAAACTAAGGGGGACTAAGACCAACCCTAAGTTATTTATTATGCACAAAAGGGAGATCCTAATGGTTAGTGAGGTTTTCTAATCCTAAGGAGCAAAAGGAAAAGAAAGAAGAAAAAGGATGCAACTTACTTCCTAATGAAGGTAAGTTGGTCCTAACAAGAGGGGGGGGGGGGGGGAATCCTACCAAACACAAATATGGAAGGAAAAATGATTTAAATGCATAAAGAAAATGCATAAAAATAAAAGGATAAGGTGTAAGGAAACATACCTCAATCTTCCCCTCTACAAAACAAAGATTAGTGTGCAATTTATTAAAAAGGAATGAGGTAAACACATACTAAACAACCCTAAGGCAACCTGGACCTAAACTAGACTCAATCTTAAGTTTAAGGGTGCCTACACTATGCTAAACTAAAATTCAGCAACTATTTACAACACTCAAAAACACAATCAGCTATGAAAACAATGCACAACATAAACCGGCTTTTTACAGCCAGCATGCAGCATGAAAAGGTAGGTGTAAAAGGTCACAAACAACATGCAAACATAACAAACAACATACATTTTACAGCACCTATATGTAAAAACAACTATGAAATGCAAAATACAGATTTGATTATTTTTATTTATATGCACGATGTGAATGATAAACAAAACAGCAACATCAATTAACATGGATTTACACACATCACAAAATGAATTCAAACATGTGAATTTATTTACATCATTTATTTGATTAAAATGAACAATCATCAACAAGAATAACCACACTTTTTCATGTTGCACAAATGAGCATTTTATCATGAGATTGAACAAGTATCACTACAAGCATCAATTGTTACACATGCATGGCATAAAAATCAGAATTGAACTCATGTTAAGATATGATCAATTAAGCACAAGAAACTTGCATGAACATGTGAAGTATTTAATCACTTTTGGCAAAAATCAACATGGTAATTAATCACTTTATCAATCAAGCAAGCAATGACAATAATCATGAAGCATATGTTGAATTTAAGCAATCAATTAACATGTGAAACAAATGATTAAAGTGTAGTACAACAACATCAAGAATCACTTATATCACATTTTGCACATTTAACACAAAACATAGAAAAGTGAATGGAATCATGTCGAAACGACTCGAAACAAATGAATTGGCTACTGGAAATAGACTCAAAAATCCCCTAAAATCAATACATAAACATACATGAACCATAGAAGCATTAGGAAGCAAGATTGAGCAAGAAAATAAGCTAAAAATCCAAAAATGAACAGCGTTAACCGGTTAACCAAATTGGTTAACCCGTTAACAGGCAGAAATATACAGCATTTTGGCCAAAAACGCATGCGTTAACCGGTTAACCAAATGCGTTAACCGGTTAACGCTGAACAGAAAGTGAAAAATGCTTTTGAAATAAGTGCTTTTGGCCACAATCTTCCTTCCAATGATCCCTAACATTCCTAGGAACATGCTAACACTAATTCCTACTTAATTGGGGCTTATTTACACATGATAGAACCTATGACTATCTACACCTTAAATTCTAACCCATTACAAATCGTAAATCGCAAGCAATACATAACGGAAACGAAATCGATTGCAAGCAAAACGAAAAGCGATTAAAGAATGCCAAAAGTGGCAAGATGAAGAGAATAACTTAAAGAAGAAGTGATTTAGATCACCAACCTATGAAGTGGAGAAGTGCTTCGGTAATTTTTGCAAGAATCGGAGCTTGATCGAAGAGAAAAACCAAAAACCGCGAAACCGCAAAATAAATGCGTTCTTGATGCTTGAACCTTCGTGTGCTTCCGATAAGTCGAAACCTTCACCAAAATTCAGTAGCTTCTTCTTCCACAATCCACAATCACTGGAGGTTGGAGGCTTAAGCTTCAATATCTTCAAGTTTCAATGTGAAACTTGAAGAGCTTATTCAAAAAGCTTTGGTGAAAAGGGAAATGGAGGAAAAGTGAGAGAGAAAAAGTGATTGTGAAAGAGTGAAAAGTTGGAAAATCGTGGGAACCCCTTGCATTGAAGTGATTAATGAATATATAGAGGCTAGGCTTGGAGCTAGGTTTGGGAATGAAATTAGGTTTGGGGCCCAAAAATTAGGCTTTGGATCCAAAATTATGGTTTGGTAGTTAGTTAGGGTTAGGGTTGGAAAAGGAATATTCTTTGGAATATTCCTTGGAATATTCCTTGGAACACTCTAGAAGATGGTAGAACATGGTAGAAACATCCAAGGGAAATGGAGTGGAATTGAAGTGGAAAAATAAGAGGGAAAGAATGAAAGGGAATGTGGAAGGAAAGTGGAAGGAAAAGTGGAAAGAAAAGGGAGAGAAATGTGAATTTTTCCGTTTTTGGTTGGTTAGTTTAGAAATGGTTTGGATTATTTTTGGGATATTATTTTTCTCTTGAACTTCAATGCTTAGAAATCCACACCTCATGCGTATGCAAAGAATGATGATTTATTTATTTAATTTTTTAAATGCGATGCAATGATATGCGAAATGATGCAAGAATGAAGCGTAAATCGCTCGAGGTTGATAATAAATAATAGGGCAAATTTTGGGGTGTTATAGCTGCCCCTATTCAATCACTGTAGACTTGAATCAATGATAGCAGTCACTTTCAGACATTTGGATAAATTGCCACGCTGTGGGTGGACTTTGGATAAATTGCCACGCTGCGGGTGGCCTTTGGATAAATTGCCACGCTACGGGTGGACTTTGGATATAAACCTTGGATTGAGCATGCATATGGTGCACTGTATGACATGATGCCCCATGACACTGGGGGATAGGTAACAAATCTTTGCTGACTCTGTGGGGGATACAGATGATTGCCGATATTCCTGCTGGAGAAGAGTTTGACTAGTCTGTCTTGACTTATTACCTTTGCAAAAAATAAATTGGACTTTAGATTTGAAGACCCTGCTAGGGGATTCCTCAACTGCTGGGGATTGAATCTCACCCCATAGATTTCACTGGGGAATCGACAACTTTTTGACTTAGCTGGGGGGAGACCTATCAAGGCTCTGCTGAGGAGAACCCTCTTGTCTACCTGAATTTTCCAAACCTCTGTGGGGAAGGGAACCGCCGAGAATTTCTGGATTCTTGTAAGAAATGATTCACTACGGGAAGACGACTCTTGCTAGGGATGATCCTTACTGCTCTGCTGGGGAAGAGAAGGATTTGGTTTGAGATCCGATGGGAAATAAGATCAAGGAAACCTGCTGAAGAAAAGTTTGACGACTTTACTAGGGATAACTTCCATGCGTCTGCTGGGGATAACGAAACTGAATCGAGTCCTGCTGAGGAGGAAACATTTCCAGTAGTCTCGTGGCAGGGATCATTTGCTTTTATTCGGGCTTTATCTTAAGAGGATTTTACAAAAGACCTGGTGTCTTTAAACTCTTCAGGAGTATAATTGCCCAGGTATTCTAAACTTCCGATTATCTGTCTTCGGGAAAGAATGAATCCTCATGCGATTGAGGTGGCTTGCCCCAATATGAGTCTTTGAAGAGATTGCTCTAGGAGAGATCTGAATCTCGAGGTGATTGCCCCAGTTTGGCTGACTCTTGAGGACATTGCTTGACATAACTGCCCCATTTTGGTTGGCTCTTACCATGACTGGTTGGGAAAGTCCTTACTCAATGGAGCTTTCTCGGAAAAGTGCACCTCGACGTGACTGTCTTTCAGAAGTTTTAGACTTCTCAACTTGGAAAGCTTAAGCTTCTGGACTGAATTTCCGTATGTGAGCTTTTTATGATGCCAAACAAATGTATGCAAGCAGAAAAGTGTTTATTCTGAGAATGGAAATTCTAATGCAACACACATATTAATCTTGAAGATTTGAAAAGGTGTCTCAAACCTTTGTGAGCAAATCACTGGTTAAGATGCGACATTATTTTTGAAGAAATGAAAGTATGTACATGCAATACCAATAAGTATCTTTTAGCACAACTCATAGGAGTCAGGAACGCGGCCTTGTGGTAGTACGCTCTCAAATTAACCCCGTTTCAGTTAGGACTTTTGAGGGTTATATCGTGGCCTGGTTCACGGTTATAGAAACAAAGGATATAGGCTCGAAGTTTATATGTGCCCACCCCTCTTCATGATGTCCTCCATTCCTATGTTCAGCTAATTTTCGCAAGCGTTCACCTTTCATAAGGGTTTTGTGTTGGTTGAGGAACCATTGCTGCTATCGGTTCAAGCACCAATCAGGTTATTGCTTGGAGTCAGTCACCCCTTGGTCTTTCGTGTCTGTGCCACACGACTTTTTTCTTGCTTAAGGATCTTTCTTGTGTAATCCTCTTTGTCTTTCGCTTTTGCTTATCCCTAACTTTTGCCTGGACTGATTCTTGTGAATCTTTGATTGTAAAGTCCAGCGGGATGCCCTAACTTTTGCCTAAATCACTTGTTTTCAAGTTTCGACTTAGCGGGCTTTTCATTTCTTTCTTTTTTTGAACAAAATCGTGTGACACTGTTTGTCTTGATTTCTTTGTGAGGGTTGTGACTGCCTCATTCTTTGGTCGATGAAGGATAACCATTGTGGCTTCCAGTCTTTGGACCTCTTGATTTGGATAACCATCGTGGTTTCTGGTCTTTGGACCTCTTTGATTAGCATGATGGAATGTAACGGATTCCCAAATGCGCTCCTCTATGAAAGACTGAATGCTTGGTCCAACTAGCTGACATCTACCCTGCCCCTGGGTTACATGTGAGGGTTTTTCATGCGAGAAGAAAACTCATACTTCAAGGCTCAAGGGGGTTAGCGAGGGTCTATCTCCCTTATATCTCCAGTGTTTAGGGATTTGAAACAAAGCCTGTACATCGTCAACAGGGCCTTACTCGAGACACACAATTAGAGATTCTTGTGTTTTTGTTTCGTCATTCTCCCTCATAGAGTTTAAGCACGACAATTGGTATTGCAATATACACATACAAAATTATAAGTGAATGAATTACTTCAAGAAAACATGTGAGTTTTATTATTGATAACATTCAAAAGCAAACAACTTTCATACATGTATACAAATGCTTAGCAAATAAAAGAACTACAAATGGAAATGCAGTAAAGAAGCTGAATATTGTCGTCGTTAAGGAGGCTTGACTCCGTCTGGACATATCAGTCTTGGATACTTTTAGTGATCAATAGCTCTTTCAAAGACTTGTAATCTTCAATTTGCAGTCGTATACTCAACCCTGGCAATCATACCTCTTCTTCTAGTTAATCTGACTCTGACACGAGACGTCTGAAGGAAAAAGTGAAGCTGGGGAGTAAAGTTGCCCCATAAGGTTGCTCGGAAAGATCTGGCGATCTTCTGCCTACGTATCTCCATTGGCTGGTGACCAATGAAGAATCAGAGCGACGTAGTTCCCCTCAATAGGGATGAAAAACACATTGAAGAAAAACAAACAAAAAATTGCCATTGCTGAGAGTATCTGGATACTGATGGCTTTATTTGCTTCCTGAAGATTCCAACTTAACATGGACCGTCTGGTAAAACAACCGTGACACCGGCTCCGTTGTGATTAGGCATTGGATTCTGGAGTACATTTGGGTGAGGCGCAAAATTGATTGTCTTGGAGTCAATTAGGTTATGTACCTTGTTCTGAAAAGCCCAACATTTCTCAATACTGTGCCCCTGGGCACCCGAATGGAATTCACATCTGGCATTTGCATCAAAGTTTGGAGGTAGATTATCAGGAGAAAGAGCTCTCATGGTACGAAGCTCGACCATGTTCAAATTTAGCAGCTCTGGAAGCAAAACAACATATGTGCATGGGATAGGAACAAGTCTGCGGTTTCTCGCCCTTGTTCTTTCCTGATTTGGTCTCTGTGCCTGATATTGCTGACCTTGAGGTTGTGGTTGAACCTGTGGCGTAATAGTTACTGCAGCTGTTTGGTAGTAACCTTGCGAACGACCTCTGTCTCGGCCCCTATACACATCATTTGTTACACCTTCTCTTCTTCTTTGGCCATTGCCAAAAGGTTTCTTCACACTAGAAGAACTAGCACTGCTTGCATCCTGAATCTTTCCCAATTTCAAAAAGTTTTCTATCCTTTCTCCAGCGATGACAATATCAGAAAAACCAATGGACGGGCAGGCGGCCAGACGATCCAAGTAAACACCTTGCAAGGTGCCCATAAACATATCAGCCATTTCCCGATCGAGCAATGGAGGTTGAACCTGTGCGGCCAGCTCCCGCACCTCTGAGCATACTGCTTAAAACTTTCCTTGGGTCCTTGAGACAAATTCTACAACTGAGTGCGGTTTGGAGCCATATCAATATTGTATTGATACTGCTTGAGAAAAGCTTCAGCTAAATCTTTCCAGCATCGGATAGAGACCCTGTTTAGCTTCATGTACCAGCTCAATGAAGCTCCAGATAGACTATCTTGGAAGAAATGCATCCAAAGTTTCTCGTCATCAATGTGAGCCAATATTTTTCCAAAGTATGCATGAATGTGAGTTCTAGGGCACGTGCTACCGTTGTACTTGTCAAATGATGGCACCTTGAACTTAGGAGGGATTTTGACTCCCGACACTAACCCAAGACTGGTTACATCGATGCCCAGGGAATTCTGACATTCCATGGCCTTAATCTTCTCCACCAGCTCTTCATACCTTCGATTGTTGACCTCATTCATATTACCCATATCAGCATCCAGTAGAGTGAACTGGTCTTCCTGAGTGTCTTCATTACGGGTCGCAGTCCCATTTAGATTTGGCCCTCCGTTACGAGCAGCGTTAGGATCCACATTCTCAGTCGGTGTTCCAGTATTAGCATTCCCATGGGGTTGCTCAACCATCAACCTGAGACGCTCTTGATTCTGAGCAATGCCGGTCATCATGTCCATGAACGGATCCATCCTCTGTCGGAGCTCATTGAGATCAGTCTGCATTCGTTCAGCCATTCTCACTCGGTTTCTTTTTGTTGGATACCGATGAACGTGCTGACCAACTATATTGCCTGAAGTTGAATAAGTTAGGAAGTCCGAATAACCTGTAAAAATGCAAAATATGCAAATCATGCAGTAAATGCGTATGATATGTTCATGAGGATGCGACATGCAACCCTGCAAATGAGTAAGCATGTGTTAGTGATGCAAGCTTGCAGAGGATGTTATGCAATGCATTAGCATGTGGTCAAAGGTCTAGCGATCACTGGTCTGACGTTGGTGTTGAGAAGAAATTCATGTGCTGGTGAAGAGTCATAATAACAGTACCACCGAAATTCCGGATTTTGAAACCAAATGACCATGTAAAACCTGATCATAATACTGAACAATGCTGGCAAAACGGGTATGTTGGAAGTTTCAGGGTTCCTGCAAATCTGTAAACCCCTTCCATCTCACGGGTATGCTATGCCGAGTCAACATCACGGACTCTCAAAGCCGGATAGCAATAATACGTTCACCATTTCCGAGAAATGGCTCATGACCAAATCAGGGAATCGGTTTGGCATTATGTACTAACCAGGGAGGTCTCAGTTGAGTCCGGAAAAACAAGCATTCCTCATAAGTCCTCAGCTTCAAGCACTGAATCGAGAAACAATAGTACATTCATCCCGAAGGGTACAATACTATCGTCATACGAACAGTTTGCCTTGACTGGATTCTTATGAGAGAACCAGGCCATCCTATGCGAGTTCCCAATGGACCCTCAAATGCGAGTGGGTTTTCCAACAAATGTGGTCTGCCACTATCATCACTAGAGAGGGGTGTTCCCATTAAGGTCCTCGAAGATCGGTCACCAGATGCACATAACTATCAAGGTCGTACCCTGAAGTGGGGTAATCCCCACATAGAATAGTTCCAAGACGGTCGCAACCTGGGTGTGGAGCACATCGCCACTCATCATGGTGAGATACCATGGGAGTATAATGTCTGTCCACGCTAATCCTATAGTGCACTCAAGCCGGGTATTTGGCTTATCTCACAGTAACTCCTATCTTAAAGAAAAAATGAAAACCAGCATAGCCAGACAGTCCAGTATAATATGATGCATGGAAAAGTAAATACTGAAAGCAGTAAATAAATGATGTAAAGTAAAGCTGTAAAGTAGAACTGTAAATGAAAACAGTAAAGCTAAACTAAAGCACACAGCAGCAAACAGATAAACACCCAAAGAAACAAAACCAAATAGGCGCTAGGATTGACTCTACGAGGGAAACCAGAGATTCTGGGTTCGATCCCCAACAGAGTCGCCAGCTGTCGCTCCCGGGATTTTCATCCTAGTACAAACGCAAAAGTGGCGCGGAAAAGGTAGAGTCGCCAGCCAGGCATTTTTATCCCGAAGGAACGTGAAAGGTAATGCTGCACAAACCTGAGGAAGAAGGAAAGGACGAGGCCTTGCGAACCAAAGATCTGGGTTCGGGAGTCGGTTACAACCTGGGAAGGTATTAGCACCCCAGACCGTTCGTCGTACTCGACGGGATCCACGCTTGTTTGTTTTGTTACAAAGGGTGAGAAAATAAAACAGCTGCTGAATAAATGAACTGCTACTGGAACTGGAATGGGAATGAGAAATGAGAGAAGAACTGGAAAAGAAAATGGAAAGAAAGGGAGAAATGTAGGGAAAATAAAGAATACGCTCGAACATGCCCTACCCCGCTGCCTACGTACCTCATTGGGATAATGAGGATCAGAGTCGACGTAGTTCACCTAACTAAGGCGGGAACTATTTTGTGTTTTTTAGGATGACGTTGCCATAGCTCTAGCTCAGGTGTTACCGGCTCTGACTCGAGGGTGTTTACCGTATCGCTGTTTGAACTGTCGAGGAAAGTCGCATTCGTCCGCAAAGATTAGGAGATGAGAAGAGAAGACGCAATGTCTTTGTTGATTGTCTTTTATGAGAAGTGTTTTGGAGTTTGTTTGTGAACATTCTCATACTAAGACCTATCCATTGTGGTAGATAACTTACACCTCGCCCCGAAAAAGGACGCGTATAAGCACTCCACAACAAAGTCTCATGGCGTACAAGAACATTCAATTTTTATTAAGTATTTTCTTTTTTTTTTGGTAAGGTGAGAAAGAAGGACTCAAGTCGAAAAAAGGACAAAACTAAGGGGGACTAAGACCAACCCTAAGTTATTTATTATGCATAAAAGGGAGATCCTAATGGTTAGTTAGGTTTTCTAATCCTAAGGAGCAAAAGGAAAAGAAAGAAGAAAAAGGATGCAACTTACTTCCTAATGAAGGTAATTTGGTCCTAACAAGGGGGGGGGGGGAAATCCTACCAAACACAAATATGGAAGGAAAAATGAATTAAATGCATAAAGAAAATGCATAAAAATAAAAGGATAAGGTGTAAGGAAACATACCTCAATCTTCCCCTCTACAAAACAAATATTAGTGTGCAATTTATTAAAAAGGAATGAGGTAAACACATACCAAACAATCCTAAGGCAACCTGGACCTAAACTAGACTCAATCTTAAGTTTAAGGGTGCCTACACTATGCTAAACTAAAATTCAGCAACTATTTACAGCACTCAAACACACAATCAACTATGAAAACAATGCACAACACAAACCAGCTTTTTACAGCCAGCATGCAACATGAAAAGGTAGGTGTAAGAGGTCACAAACAACATGCAAATATAACAAACATCATACATTTTACAACACCTATATGTAAAAACAGCTATGAAATGCAAACTACAAATTTAATTATTTTTATTTATGTGCACAAAGTGAATGATAAACAACACATCAACATCAATTAACATGGATTTACACACATCACAAAATGAATTCAAACATGTGAATTTATTTACATCATTTATTTGATTAAAATGAACAATGATCAACAAGAATAACCACACTTTTTCATGTTGCACAAATGAGCATTTTATCATGAGATTGAACAAGTATCACTACAAGCATCAATTGTTACACATGCATGGCATAAAAATCAGAATTGAACTCATGTTAAGATATGATCAATTAAGCACAAGAAACTTGCATGAACATGTGAAGTATTTAATCACTTTTGGCAAAAATCAACATGGTAATTAATCACTTTATCAATCAAGCAAGCAATGACAATAATCATGAAGCATATGTTAAATTTAAGCAATCAATTAACATGTGAAACAAATGATTAAAGTGTAGCAAAACAACATCAAGAATCACTTATATCACATTTTGCACATTTAACACAAAACATAGAAAAGTGAACGGAATCATGTCGAAACGACTTGAAACAAATGAATTGGCTACTGGAAATAGACTCAAAAATCCCCTAAAATCAATACATAAACATACATGAACCATAGAAGCACTAGGAAGCAAGATTGAGCAAGAAAATAAGCTAAAAATCCAAAAATGAACAACATTAACCGGTTAACCAAATTGGTTAACCCGTTAACGGGCAGAAATATACAACATTTTGGCCAAAAACGCATGCGTTAACCGGTTAACCAAATGCGTTAACCGGTTAACGCTAAACAGAAAGTGAAAAATGCTTTTGAAATAAGTGCTTTTGGCCACAATCTTCCTTCCAATGATCCCTAACATACCTAGGAACATACTAACACTAATTTCTACTTAATTGGAGCTTATTTACACATGATAGAACCTATGACTATCTACACCTTAAATTCTAACCCATTACAAATCGTAAATCGCAAGCAATACATAACGGAAACGAAATCGATCGCAAGCAAAACGAAAAGCGATTAAATAACGCCAAAAGTGGCAAGAATCGGAGCTTGATCGAAGAGAAAAACCAAAAACCGCGAAACCGCAAAATAAATGCGTTCTTGATGCTTGAACCTTCGTGTGCTTCCGATAAGTCGAAACCTTCACCAAAATTCAGTAGCTTCTTCTTCCACAATCCACAATCAATGGAGGTTGGAGGCTTAAGCTTCAAGATCTTTAAGTTTCAATGTGAAACTTGAAGAGCTTATTCAAAAAGCTTTAGTGAAAAGGGAAATGGAGGAAAAGTGAGAGAGAAAAAGTGATTTTGAAAGAGTGAAAAGTTGGAAAATCGTGGGAACCCCTTGCATTGAAGTGATTAATGAATATATATAGGCTAGGCTTGGAGCTAGGTTTGGGAATGGAATTAGGTTTGGGGCCCAAAAATTAGGCTTGGGATCCAAAATTATGGGTTGGTAGTTAGTTAGGGTTAGGGTTGGAAAAGAAATCTTTGGAATATTCCTTGGAACACTCTAGAAGATGGTAGAACATGGTAGAAACATCCAAGGGAAATGGAGTGGAATTGAAGTGGAAAAATAAGAGGGAAATAATGAAAGGGAATATGGAAGGAAAGTGGAAGGAAAAGTGGAAAGAAAAGGGAGAGAAATGTGAATTTTTCCCTTTTTGGTTGGTTAGTTTAGAAATGGTTTGGATTATTTTTGGAATATTATTTTTCTCTTGAACTCCAATGCTTGGCAAGCCACACCTCATGCGTATGCAAAGAATGATGATTTATTTATTTAATTTTTCAAATGCGATGCAATGATATGCAGAATGATGCAAGAATGAAGTGTAAATCGCTCGAGGTTGATAATAAATAAGAGGACAAATTTTGGGGTGTTACACACTGTGTGCATACAAAATTCTATTTTTGATCACTAATTAATTTTTGTTTTTCATCTTTGAAATCATTTTCCACGGTCTTAACCTTTTCTTCTAAAGTTGAGATTTGTTTCTTTTGTGATGAAATTGTTTTGTACATAATTTTGCATTCACTTAATAGTTCATCAATTTCTCCTTGAGCATCATAATCATAAATAGAAAAATTATTGATAACCTCATGTTCTTCATCCCTTGAATTATGTGAGACCATCAATGCCTTGTTTGCATGATCTTCATCTGAAGATGAACTTATTCCATTGTCATCCCATGCAACATATGATTTCTTTGGCCTTTTGTCCTTATTTCTTTTGAAGCATTTATCCTTATTTTTAAGTGTAGGACATTCACTTTTAACATGACCTTTTTTCTCCACATTCAAAAAATGTAATCTTCCTTGTAAGTGCTTCTTCTTTAATGATTTCTTTTTTTCTTTCTTTTCTTAGATATTTTTCAAATTTCTTGATAAGTTCTTCATCTTCATCACTATCAGATTCATCCTCTTGATTGCTATCATAATTTTTTGTCTTTAATGAAACGTCTTTTGAATCATTTACTTGAATTTCATGCTTCTCCAATCTTTCGAATTCTAATTCATGCTCTTGAAGTTTTTCGAACAAGGAAGCATATGTCATTGTAGAAAGACTTTTCTTTTCTGAAATTGTCGTCACCTTTGGTTGCCATTCCCTGTTTAAAGACCTAAGCACTTTAAGATTTAATTCATCGTTAGTAAAAGTCTTACCAAGAGTAATCATGTGATTGGTTAAGTGAACAAATCGCTTTTGTAGAGCAAGTATTGATTCTCGGGGCTACATTCTGAACATATTGTATTCTTGGCTCAATGTATTCAATCTTGATCTTCTTACTTCAGCGGTTCCTTCATGAGTCTCCACCAAAGTATCCCATATTTGCTTTGCTGATTTACATTGTGAAATGCGGAAGAATTCATCCATACTTAATGCACTTTGAAGACTATTGATAGCTTTCTTTTCATTTAGAATTCTTTTCTTATCATTTTCATCATATGTGCTTTTCAACTTCGCGGTTCCAACACCATTGATCACGTTTACATGATTATGTGGACCTTCTTCGATTGCTTCCCATATACCTTCTCCTTGGGCTTCAAGATGTGTTTTCATTCTGATTTTCCAGAAATCGAAATATTCATCGGAGAAGAGTGGGGGCTTGCTGCTACTTCCACCATCTTTGAAAACAGGATTCGAGTTTGTGGAAGCCATACAGGATCTTGTAGGAATAGGTTACCTAAACCTGCTCTGATACCAATTGTAGATTCAGAGTATGCCTAAGAGGGGGGTGAATTAGGTGTTATAAAATTTTCTCGATTATTTTCTTGATGGATGGATTTTTCTCTTTTACTTGTGTATGATAAGAAAGCAATAAAGCAGGAAATAAAAGAGACACAACAATTATCCTGGTTCCCTTCACAATCCGAAGGTACATCCAGTCCCCTTTCCAAACCGAAAGAGATTTCCACTATTGTTAGATCTTTATACAAGCTTAATCCCAAGACTTATCCTACAATCTTCTAACAACAACCAACCAAGAACAGCCTCTTGGATTTTACAAATTTAAAGTCCTATTGAGAACAAATCTCACAATGGACCTCTTGTATCCACAATCCGAATAACAAGGAAAACCACCCAAGTAGAACAAGAAAACAATCCTTTCCTTTCTACTATCTTGTTTCCAACAATCCTGAAAACAAGGAATAATAATAATTCTGAATTTTGTAAGTGTATGGAAGATTAAGCTTTAAATATTTTATCAATATAAATATTGATCTTCTCCTTAGAACAAGTATCAATCAACAATAAATATACAAGTGTTCTTGAATAAATGAGATAAAACTAGAATGATGTTCTTGAAAATTTATGAAAAGTTTCTCTCAAAAAGTTTGAATATGAACACTTAAAAATATTTGAAACATGAAGAATATGAGTGATTTTTTATTATGAAAATTATTGGAGAGGAGTGTAAAAACTGAAAATAATTTGTTTATATAATGCACAAAACACCCTTTCATAAAGGTATGATCAAATGAAAAGATGCAATGGTTTGGAAAATAGAAACAATAAAGTTTTTTATGAAAAAATGCATATTTTCGCTCACTCTTACAGTGTTAACCGGTTAACACCCCTTCAACCTTAGAAAATATTCAAATTAAAAATCATTGCAATTTACGGCGGTTTTTTTGTGCTTTTACGTCAGTTGAAACTGCCATATTTTACCAAATCCTGCATGTTTAAATAAATTGAAAAATTAAAAGATTTGTCTAAATATTTATTTTTTAATGCATGAAATTTATGGAATGTGTTTTCTATAATTCCTAAATATGTATTTTATGCATGAGATATTTTTGAACACTTGCATATATATTTTTAAGCAATAATTGTTATACCTTTAATTTATTCCAAATTATTTTTCAATTCTTGAAAAAATGCAAGAAGCTTGAGACTAATTTTTGCACACACAATCTTGAGCATAATTTGTTGTCTTCATCAAAACATGATATTTGAAGGAAGCTTGTCTTCACATCATTATCTTTTCAAATTGTTCAACTTAAAAGAGTTTTAGAAAGATATGAAAAGGGTCAAATTGACTTGGAGGAAATTCTTAGGCACCAAAGATATCCTAATGACAAAAGTGGTTTAGGATATTCTAAGTTTTCCAAACCAAGTACAAATGAAACCATTTTTGTAAAAGCTAGTGAACAAGTTGTTAAAGAAAAGGCAAAAAATTCTAAAACTATGCATCAAAGTCATAAAAAGAAGAGAATTATTAAGAAAAAGAAGTATGTTCCTAGATATAAAAGTCACTTTCATCCTACTTGTTTTTATTGTGGAATCAAATGCCATACACCTAATGCTTGTTATATGCGCAACATTGGTGTTGCTAAATGGCATTATGTGTGGGTTGAAAAGGGTACTAACTATCAAGGACCCAAAGAAATTTGGGTACCTAACAATACTTGATTTTGTTTTGTAGGTATGCTTGAAAACAACTTCTAATCAATGGTATCTTGATAGAGGTTGTTCAAAGCATATGACGGGTGACATTAACAAATTTTCAAGTCTATCACTAAATTCCAAAGGATACGTTACTTACGGTGATGATAATAAATGAAAGATTCTTGGAGTAGGAACCGTTGGTGCACCTCCTCATACATTCATCGAAGACGTTCTTTATGCGGAAGGCCTTAAACACAACCTACTTAGCATAAGTCAATTGTGTGACAAAGGGTTCCGAATCAAATTCACAAAGGATGAATAATTGATAGAACATGAATTCACCCATGTCCTCTTGCTAAAGGGTAAAAGATTTAATAACATTTTTATGATTTGTTTTGATGACTCTTCCTTGAAGGTAAAATGTTTAATGGAGAACAACAACGAGGTGTGGCTATGGCATAAAAGGTTTGCTCACATTCACATGGAGCATTTAAACAAGTTTATAAAGCATGACCTAGTTGTTGGTCTTCCGAAGATAAAGTTCATCATGGATAAGTTATGTGATGCTTGCCAAAAAGGGAAGCAAACCAAGACAACTTTCAAGTCCAAGAAAGTGGTATCTACTTCAAGGTCACTTCAATTGTTGAATATAGATCTTTTCGGTCCATCAAAAACAAAAAGCTTCGGAGGTAATGTTTATGCTTTAGTTATTGTTGATGATTTCTCTCGATACACATGGACATTGTTCTTAGTGCAGAAAAGTGATACTTTCAAAGCATTCAAGAAGTATGCAAAGCAAATTCAAAACGAGAAGTCACTCACTATAGTATCCATTAGAAGCGACCATGGTGGAGAATTCCAAAACTCATCCTTTGAAGATTTTTGCGAAGAGCATGGAATTTCTCACAACTTTTCCGCACCAAGGACTTCTCAACAAAACGGTGTCGTAGAAAGGAAGAATATGGCATTGGTGGAACTTGCAAGAATAATGCTTAGCGAATCAAATCTTCCTAAATATTTTTGGGCGGATGCGGTTAACACGACTTGTTTCGTAAGCAACCGTGTCAATATTCGACCAATTCTGAAGAAGACTCCGTATGAGTTGTTCAAGGGTAGGAAACCAAACATATCATTCTTTCACATATTCAGATGCAAATGTTTTGTTCTCAACAATGACAAGGACAATCTTGGTAAGTTTGATGAGAAGTCCGACAAAGGTATATTCCTTGGTTATTCCCTCTCTAGTAAAGCTTTTAGAATTTTCAATAAACGAGCACTTACTATTGAAGAATCTATTCATGTTTCGTTTGATGAGACTAACCCCTCGAAAGAGGATAATATTATTGTGGATGATGATGATGATATAATAGATATGCCACAACAACAAAAGGAGACATCAAAGGATCAAGCAATACCACAAGAAGATGACTCACCAATCATTGAAGAACATCAAGATCTTCCGAAAGAATGGATAACTCATAGAGATCACCTGATAGATAAAGTTATTGGTGATATTAGCCAAGGCGTTGCAACTCGACTAAATCTCAAGGATGCTTGTCTCAACATGGCTTTTGTGTCTCAAATTGAACCAACCAAAATCGATGAAGCCTTAGGCGATGATCAATGGATAGTAGCGATGCAAGAAGAACTTAACCAATTCGAAAGGAATCAAGTTTGGAGTCTTGTACCAAGACCGAACAACAAGCATATCATAGGAACAAGATGGGTGTTCAAGAAAAAACTTGACGAGAATGGAATCATAGTTCATAACAAATCAAGATTGGTCGCATAAGGCTACTGTCGCTCCCGAAGATTTGCATCCCGGTGTAGACGCGAACAGTCGGCGAAAAGAGAAAACTGAAATGAAGTGAATAGAGTCGCCAGCTAGGCATTTTTATCCCGAAGGAAAGGTAATGCTACATAAACCTAGGAAGAGATGGATAAGACGGTTGTGAACCAGAGAAACTGAGAAAGGGGGTTGGTTACAACCTGGGAAGGTATTAGCACCCAGATTGTCCGTCGTACTCGACGGGATCCACGCTTAAAAGATTGTGTTTAAAGGGGTAAGTGTATGTGCTTTCTGTGTGTAAAATCTAGGAATAAATGTACATATGTCAGTGCAAAAGAGGGGGAAGACACAAAGACTTTTGTTCGATAACAGTTAAGTTATGCCTACGTATCCTCTCGTGCAATGAGGAAGTCAGAACACTGTAGTTCGACTCAAAGAGACTAGAAATAAATTGACTTTGAACTTCTTACTTGCCTATGCTCAAGTGTATGACTCGTCTGGCTCGAGTTCTAACTGTCTTGCATTAGACGGAATAAGCAAGTTCTCGTTTGTGAATGAGAGTGATGAGAAAAGAATCCTGAAGGAGACGATTATTGTTTGTTTTTGTGTTTTCAGTTTTGTTATTGTTTTTGGTGTTTTGCATAAGTTAATGAGCTTAAGCCTAAATCAAGGGCTTGTAAACTCATTATATCCTCCCTGATTAGGGATAATGAGCCTACTTAAGTATGAGATAAGTATCTCAACTTAATTACCTTAATGATGTAGGATTAAGATCATTAACCTACTTGTGATTAATTAGATGTTTTTGGGTTTTAGTTTAGTTTTAAGTAATGATTTTAATCTCTAATCACGGATTAGTGAGCTCATTACACCATCCTAATAGAAGGATAATAGATGAGCACACTTAAGCTGAGGAAGATACCTCAACTTAATCCATGGTTAGGGATTAAATTCATTATATAACAAACCTTTATTGAATGGATTTTAATTAAAGGATGAGATTAATAAGTGGATTTTAAGTTTGTAAGACAACTTGAGGAGGACTTGTCCATTAAACACTAGGGTTAGTCCCTCTTAACCATAAGGAAGAGTTAGGACCCTAATGTAAGGCCCAAGTTACAAGATAAACTCTTGATGATTATTAATGTGTTTTGATTAGGAGGTTTAAACAAATTAAAGGTTTAACACTTAGGATTAAAGTTATACACTCCATCCTAAGAGAAGGATGCAGGCATAACCCTAATTCCAAAGTCCTAAAACTTTAAGAGTTTAGTCTCTGATTATTGAGATGAGAAGAGAGACTCAAGGAGACTCAAAGGTAAAAAGCTAAGGGGGACTAATTAAAACCTTAATAATTATCATGCTTGGATATCCTATGGTTTATGAGGCTTAAGAAAGATCTTCAAGGAAGCCACCAATGGAAGAAGCAGATGAAAGGAGGAGGAAGCAGAAGAATAAGTGACTTACTTCCTAAGAAGATAAGTAACTTAAAGGGAGAAAGTGAGATAGATGGAACATAAGTGAATTAGATTCACTTCAAGGAAAAACAAAATGCAAATGAAAATGATAAGAAGAAGTGAGAGGTGAAGGCAAATCCACCTCCCAAAATAACTTACCAAAAGTACCCGAAAGTGTTAGTATGAATGCATAAAGTATAAAGCATAAAGAAATGAAGTGAAATGAGATGCAATGATCAAAGTCAGAAGTGCTTATGCTAGGTAAATGTCATGTAAGATGATGCAAAGTCATACAATATGCATATGTGTGATCATACAAAGATGAGATGTTATGGAAGCATGCTTTGAAGTTTGAAAACACATGAAAGTTTATGAAATGAAATGAATACTAAACATGGAAAGTGAATGAAGAAATGATCAAGAAAGGTTCTAACATGTCCTATGATGTCTAATATGACATATGAATGCATGAAATGCCATGGAAAGTTCATGTGATGATGAATATGCAAGGTGAATGCAAATGAACATGAGAAATTAGGGTTACATGGATGTATGAGATGCAAATGAACAAAACAGAAGCATACAATATGATAAAAAATTGAAATCAAACTCAATCAAACCCTAAACCCATATTAGGTCACACCCCAAAAGAGAAGGTCAGAAGCCTAAACTATCAAAAGTTATGATTTTTCTAAATTTCCTAGGGTTTTTGGGTGATTCAACAGGAAAAATGCAAATCAAATTGAAAATGCAAGATAAAATCATGAGGAAAATGACCTATAAACTACATGCAATATGTAATACAATGCAAAAAGAATCAAGTTCAAACTCTTCTTGGTTAGGCAGAAATGATTTTTTAAAGCTAGGGTTTAAAAAATGTGATTTTTATGACTCTTAACTCAAAGAAAATTGGTAAACTATGATCAAACCTAAAAAGAAATTTGTTTGAAGAGTTTGAAAATGTTTATAAATGCATTGGAATGGTTCATGGTTTTTTTGGTGATATTTAGAAACCTAAATGCATTTTTAATTAATTAAAATACTTTAATTAATTAAAAATAACATTTAAATATTTTAAAAATAATTTTTTAATGCAAAAAATAAAATAAAATATATTTTTGGATTGAAGAAAATATTTAAAGTCAGAATGCAAAAGGAAATATTTTTGTGATGATTTTTGATATTTTAAAATAATTATGCAAAAGAAATGAAAATAAAATAAAAATAAATGAGAATAAATGGAAGTCAGCGCATCCAAGGGCCAGGATTAGAATAAAAAGGGTGGAAATTGACCACGCGCGCATCTCAATGGTCCACATTTAAAATGACTAAATTATTTTTATTAAATTAATTAAGTGAAATTAGGGATTAATGATATAATCTGGTCCATCCACGCGCTAATCCTAAACATGATCTAATGGCTCAGAATCAAACTGGGAATTAAAACACGTTTAAGCCCTAATCACTTTCAGACGACCGAAACAGTGTTCCGGTCGTCTTCTCCGGCAAGGTCTCTACCCTATCTCTCTCCACATGCCATAAAAAACTCCCCAACTCTCCAGAATCACTCCCCAGGCATCAATAAGCAAGAATCAACCATCAAAAACAATTTATTTCACGCATACATGATGAATCGAAGCAAGAACAAATTCACGTGCAAAGTTTCAGAAGAACAATACATGCTCATTTCTCAATCATTTTCAAAAATAAACATATCACAATGATCAGCTAAACATGTAGAATCATTTAGAAACTTAAATCATGCTTCTGGAAAAAACGTTCATGAAGGTTACCTGAGTTGCAGTTCTTTGAAATGGAGCTTTCTGGGCCTTTCTTTTGTGCAATCCACCTCCTTTGGTCCCCCTGAGTCTATTCTGATGCTTGGAATGAGTATTTTGGCCGAATCCTGAGTTTTAGTTCTAAGTATGCAGAAATCGTGTTTGTGTTTGAGAGTATTTCAGGCTATGGTGATGGGTGGGAAATGATCCTGAGGTGATGCTGAGTTGAATGGTGAAGAAAGTTTGAAGTTTGAGTGGTTGTGCTTTAAATTTCGAAGAGGTTAAGGTTTCTTGAGGTTTTTGGCAATCTGAGTGTTGAGAGGTTTTCAGGCTTGTGTCTTGTGTAGTTTGTGATCCATGATGTTTGCATAAACCAATGGGATTTCTCAGAAAGTGGGTGGTGGCACAGCTTGATTGGTATGGGCCAAGTTGCAAAAAGTCAAAGTGAGGTGTACTTGAAGCATGGCACGGGTCAGAGATGTTTTTATGGGGTGTCTGGCCTCAACTTGCATCAAGGATGGCCATGGGATTGAATTTGATGTGCTGGAAGGCTTGGATGAAGAGTTCTCATGGATTTTGCAATTTTACCTCTTTGGTGTTTCTTGGATCACAAGCCATGAAAACCCTAGGTCTAAAGGCCAATTCTGATCTTTTGAGATTGCTTTGACATGTTATGACATATTTGTGCACATTAGAGGTCATTAGATTGCTTGGTAAGTGAAATTGCAAAATTCCCTCTTTGGCATGAACTTGAAAATTATGTGATTTTTGCCAACTTTGAAAGGCCATATCTTAAGTTCTAGGATGAATCAAGACGTGTTCTTGTACTTTTTGAAAAGGGAAAGACCTAATCTACAACTTTCATGCCCAAGAATTTTTCATATGAAGCATTTTTGGACATGAAAGAGGAGGTTGAAAATCTTTCCCAAAATGGAAAGTTTGCATTTCAAGTCATTTCCAAAAATGGCAAGTTTGCAGTTGGCTCAAAATTATTCAATCTTGTGAACTTCCAACCACGTCTAAGATCAAATAAAGATCATTGAACTTCAATTTGATGAAAATGACCCTTTGGTTCCATTGTTGGGGGCCTCAGGTGCCCTGATTTTGACTTAACTTACTCAGGAAGTTACCTAGTGAACATATGACTTCCACAATGAGTTTCTTCATCAAACTTGGTACACATGATCCTTACAACATATTTAGAACATTAGAAACAAGAATGACCCAAAAATTTGGAGTTAAGGCCTCTGAAACCAAAACCCTAATTTTGGTCATCTGTGTAGTGAAAATCCTAGCTCTTCTTCCATGCCTTTGCCAGTTCTTGTGATCTCTTGACTTTCATGAACTTTGAGGAGCATAATATGATGATATAACACACATGGACCCTCTTGGAAAGCTTTAAGACCTTTGGGATGGCTCAAATAGGTTCTTGGATTGCTTAGATCACAGACCCGAGATGCAGATGAACTTGAACTATGCAGTTGAAGCAAAAATGCAATATGAGATGGTATGCTTAAACTTAAAAATGAAAGATCAAAAGCCATGGTGTGATAAAGAGTGAGGGAAAATTTGGGGTGCTTACAGCTGCCTCTATTCAAGCATAAGTTAGCTGTGCAGGATGTAAGTGCCTGGCTTAACAGACAAACAATATAACTTGTGGTTGAATACCAAAGACAGTCCGAAATTTGCACTCGCTGGATAGAAGAAGAAAAGGGATATAAATTTTAAAGGATAGTATAGCATGATTATCAAATGAAGGCGATGGAGGACGACCATCTAGTAGGGGACGGCTGTTGGGGATAAAGTGGTAAGCAAAGCAATAACGGGGACGGTCGACAAGCTGGGGAAATAAAGGGATCATGATAGGGACGACCATCGGGTAAAGAAATAAGATTCTCTGGGGATTAAAGTAAGTAATGATGGGGACGGCCATCAGGATTGGAAAGTAAAGTAAACAACGATGGGGATGGCCATCGGGTCTAAAGCAAATGAAATAATGATGAGGGACGGTCATCAAAGGTGAAGGACGATCACCTAGCAGGGTACGGCTGATCTTTATCACGACATAGGACGAATGTCGGATAAAAAAGGTCGACGATGGGGACGGCCATCGGAAAATCATGATGAAGGACGATCATCAAGAGGTGAAGGACGATCACCTAGCAGGGTACGACTGCTCTCGGGGTTTATCACGACATAGGACGAATGTCGGATAGAAAAATCAACGATGGGGACGGCCATCGGATAAATGATGAGGGACAGTCATCAAAGGTGAATGACGATCACCTAGCAGGGGTCAACTGCTGAAAATATCACGACATAGGACGAATGTCGGATAAAAAGGTTCTAATAATAGAAATTCCACTGGGAAAGGATGAGGGACGGTCATCCAAAGGTGAAGGACGGTCACCTGGCAGGGGACGGCTGCCGAAAGTATCACGACATAGGACGAATGTCGGATAGAAGAAAGTTGTTTTGTTGGTGACTTACTAGGGAACGGTAAACACGGACGAGTGCTTACGCTTCCAAGGATAAAAGATATAAATGTTTGACGTTGTGTATAGATTAAATATGCGGACGAGCATCCTTAGGACCATGATATGAACGAGTATCGATAAAATTAAACGCTGATGCGTGTTCAAAGATGATGATACGGACGAGTACCAACTAGTTAACAAAGAACACAGACGAGTGTCAGATCTGTTGAGGAGTGATATAAATAAGATACAGACGAGTATCAAAGACTTCTGTATAAGTGTGTACAAGTATTGGTTTGTTGGTGAAGTATGTGCAAGACATGAACGAGTGTTTGACTTGTTGGGGAAAAATGACACGGACGAGTGTCAAACATGTATAAGTATAAACAGGCATTTGTTTTGAGAGTGCAAAGGATATGCTTTGGCTTTTTGTGGGGGATAAGATGACACAGACGAGTTTCGAGAAGAACATGTTATGGACAAGTATCTACTTGCAGAAGGTGTTCGGGCGACCTGTGGGGATAAGATGACACGGACGGGTGTTGAAAAGAGTGTGTTATGAACAAATATTCGTACTTGAGAGTGCAAAGGGGACACCATGGATTTTGTGTGAAAACAGATATATTTTGTGTATTACTGATGAGATATTGATGGTAATTGCAGGTGACTGGCTCGAACCTGGCTTGTGATCATGAAAATGTTTGATTTTTGCCGTAATGCTCCGTATTAGACGGAATGCTACGCTTATTTGGTGAATATGATGCAAATGCTATGATTATGCAAATGGGAGAAACTGATCCGGGATCCGGATCCTGCTAGGATGAAGATCTCTGACTGATCTGCTTGTAGGAATAACCCGGCTGGGGGAGTGATCATTGGTAGATCTGTCAAGAGGGAGAACTCAGCTGGGGGAATAGATCACTGGTAGATCTATACATAAGGAGAACTCAGCTGGGGAGAAGGAAGTTTCAGCCACTCTGTTGGGTATGGGCTTCAGGCATTTCTCTTTTGGGGAAAGAATGGAAACTCTATGGGTAGGCAGTTCCATTAACTTTGTTGAGGGTGAGAGAGATCTGGCACTCTGGTGGGGAATAGGAAATTCCTTGCTCATCTTGCGGTGGAAGAGTTGTCAGGAACTGCTCGGGGAGGTGATAACTTATGGGAAGTAGCATGCTGGGGATTCAATGCCTGACATGCCCCATGCTGTGAAAGATGGTCTACAACCTGTTAAGACAAAAGAAAATGCACAAGTATCCCGAGGTATCCCTAACCGGATTCCGTCATAGGAGTTAGACTTTCCTGAAAGTAATATATTTCCTGCAAGCATTTATTAAAAATGGCTCATTTGTTTTATGCAAGTACTGTATCATGAATATTGGACATTTTGCAAACGAAACAAAAATGTACAAAACGAGGTGTGACTGAAAACTCTGATTTTATTAATTTGGGTGCCCTGAATTGGCAAATACAGCCAAAGAAACAAATCCCCTGAAATGAGGAGATTGCTATAAATTGAGAAAATAAAAGTGTTGGCAATGTTGACGACGATGCTCCATTGAATTTACTTTGCTATGACCTGTATGACCTTGACGTTCTTCTTATCTTGCTTTCTGAAGAAGCCTGATTCTGACCGATGTTTTGTCCTTTAGAAGCTTGCCATGTTGTGAGTGATTCAGACGAATTCAGAATGCAGTTGTTCGCTTATTCCCTGATTTTGTGTGGATCGCCCTTTCGGGTTTTTAATCCACCGGGATACCCATTTTTGCCTGAGCTGTCCAATGCGGCTTTTCAACTCAGCGGGTGTACATTTTTTATTTATTTTTTATTTTCCCTTATTTTTGCCCGAGTCTTTTATTTTGTTTTTGTCTCGCCAGGATGCCCTATTTTTGCCTGGACGTACATTCTGTTTTTATGTCCAGCGGGTCATTTATGCAAAGTATTTTTTAACTGCATCTGAATTCACAAGGGATAAGAAATCCTCGCCATCCATAGTAGTGAGCATCAGTGCTCCACCAGAGAAAACTTTCTTTACTATGAATGGGCCATCGTAGTTTGGCATCCATTTGCCCCTGTGGTTTGTATGAGGAGGGAGAAGTCTTTTCAGAACAAGATCTCCCACTTGGTATTCCCGAAGCATGACTTTCTGATCGAAGGCTTTCTTCATCCGCTTTTGATATAACTGCCCATGACAGATGGAAGCTAGCCTTTTCTCCTCGATCAAATTCAGTTGATTGTACCGAGACCGGACCCATTCTGCTTCGTCCAGCTTTACATCCATCATTACCCATAAGGAGGGTAGCTCAACTTCAACAGGTAGAACTGCCTCCATACCATACACAAGCTGGTAAGGTGTTGCCCCAGTGGATGTTCTGGTTGAGGTTCGATACCCATGCAAGGCAAATGGTAGCATTTCATGCCAGTCTTTGTAAGTGACCACCATCTTCTGCACAATCTTCTTGATGTTTTTTTAGTTACCTCAACATCGCCATTCATCTTTGGCATGTAAGGAGAAGAGTTGTGATGTTGAATTTTGAAGTCCCGGTATAGTTCTGCCATCATTTTGTTGTTCAAATTGGAACCATTATCAGTAATGATTCGCTCGGGAACTCCATATCAACAGATGATGTCTCTTTTCAGAAATTTGGCTACCACTTGTCTGGTGACGTTTGCATATGAAGCTGCTTCAACCCATTTGGTGAAGTAATCAATGGCTACCAGGATGAATCTGTGGCCATTTGAAGCAGTCGGTTCAATCTTTCCAATCATGTCAATGCCCCACATGGCAAAGGGCCAAGGTGAAGATATCACGTTCAAAGGGTTTGGAGGCACATGCACTTTATCTGCGTAGATATGGCATTTGTGGCACTTTCTGGCATAGGCACACATTCTGCATCCATTGTGATCCAATAGTAACCTGATCTTAACAATTTCTTTTCCATTTCATGTTCTCCGGCATGGGTACCAAAAGAACCTTCATACACCTCGTGCATCAATAGGTCTGCTTCCTTCTTGTCAACACATCTGAGCAGAACCATGTCAAAGTTTCGCTTGTATAATGAACCATCAGCATTAAGGAAGAAACTACCGGCCATCCTTCTTAATGTCTTCTTATCATTGGATGATGCCCCTGGTGGGTATGTTTGATCCTCTAAGAAGCATTTGATGTCATGGAACCACGACTTGTCATTATTAGCAATGTCCATAGAGAATACGTATGCTAGTCGGTCTAGTCTGGATACCAAAATCCGAGGTACATAATTTGCAGTTTGAACCTTGATCATGGAGGAAATGATAGCTAAAGCATCCACAAACTGATTTTCGCCTCGAGGGATGTACTCAAGTTTGACTTGGTGAGTGTACCATTTGTCGTTGGTCTGATTGATTACTAAAGCTAAATCTCCGAATACATTCAATGTCTTGATCTTGAGGTCAATGGCTTCCTCAAGACCCATGATACATGCTTCGTAATCTACTTCGTTGTTAGTGCAGGCAAAGGTGAGTTTCGCTGAGAAAGGAATATGAACTCCTTTAGGTGTAATGAGCATTGCCCCAACTCCACGACCATTCATATTGACAGCTCCGTCAAAAATCATAGTCCATTCTTCTTCGGGATCAGGCCCTTCAGTGTGAACAGGTTCTTCACAGTCTTTTGCTTTTAAGAACATGATGTCTTCATCAGGGAAGTCGAATCTCATGGCCTGGTAATCATCAATGGGTTGCTCATCTTGATAGTCAGACAGTACACTACCCTTGATGGCCTTTTGAGATGTGTACTGAATATCATACTCTGTCAGAATCCTTTTCCATCTTGCAACCCTTCCGGTAAGTGCTGGCTTCTCAAATATGTACTTGACGGGGTCCATCTTTGAGATCAACAAAGTAGTGTGAGTCAACATGTACTGTCTTAGTCGGCGAGCAACCCACACTAAAATACAACAAGTTTTCTCGAGCAGTGAATAACGTTGTTCACATTCGATAAACATTTAGCTTAGGTAGTATATTGCATACTCTTTTCGACCAGACTCGTCATGCTGGCCCAACACACACCCCATTGACCCTTCTAATAATGTCAGGTACATTATCAGAGGTCTTCCTTCAATCGGAGGCATGAGAATTGGAGGCTCTTGTAGGAACTCCTTGGTCTTGTCAAAAGCTTTCTGACAATCGTCGTTCCACCTGACTGTTTGTTCCTTCCTTAACAACTTAAACAGGGGCTCACAGGTTGCAGTGAGGTGAGATATGAACCTTGATATGTAGTTCAATCTACCTAAGAACCCCTGAACTTCTTTTTCAGTCCTAGGTGCAGGCATCTCCTGAATGGCTTTGACTTTATCGGGATCAACCTCAATTCCCTTTTCACTTACGATAAATCCCAGCAACTTACTAGAACGTACCCCGAATGTGCATTTGTTGGGGTTCAACTTCAGTTGATACTTCCTTAGACGCTTGAACAACGTCAGCAGATTCACCAGGTGGTCTTCTTCTGTAAGGGACTTGGCAATCATGTCATCCATGTATCATTCAATTTCTTTGTGGATCATATCATGGAATAACGTTACCATAGCCCGTTGATAAGTGGCACCGACATTCTTCAGTCCAAATGGCATTACCTTGTAACAAAATGTGCCCCAAGGTGTGATGAAGGTTGTTTTCTCCATGTCTTCGGGTGACATCTTGATCTGATTATACCCAGAAAATCTATCCATGAAAGAAAATACCGACAACTGAGTTGTGCTGTCCACCAAAACATCAATGTAAGGTAATGGGAAATCATCCTTCGGGCTAGCTCTATTCAGGTCCCGGTAATCCACACACATGCGCACCTTGCCATCTTTTTTAGGCACGAGTACAATGTTAGCTACCCATGGTGGGTAACTAGTTACAGCAAGGAAACCGGCATCCCACTGCTTTTGTACTTCTTCCTTAATCTTCATGGCCATATCTGGGCGAGTACGGCGTAGCTTTTGTTTCACTGGAGGGCAATCTTCTTTCAAGGGTAGCCTGTGCATGACAATATTCGTATCTAGACCTGGCATGTCTTTATTGGACCAAGCAAAGACGTCGACGTACTCTCGGAGCATGTTAATAAGCTGTTCTTTTACTAAAGCTTGCAGACTGGCCCCAATCTTCACTTCTTTTAAATCCTCCTCGGTACCAAGATTAACAGTTTCAACTTCCTCCTGATAAGGAGTAGTCACTTTCTCTTCTTGCCTCAACAACCTGGCTAACTCTTCAGGCAACTCATAGTCTTCTTCAACCCCTTCATCAGCTTGATTAATTGGATTGTCGAAGTCATACAAGGTCATAGCAGTGTTGCTCTCGGTGCAATCTGGAGGATAATCTCTGCAAGGGTTGAGATTTGTTCGTTTTAGTGATCAATTTTAATCTTGTTTAGAAAAATGAAGTTATTTATTTTGAAAACATTGCCATTTTATTGTTTTGTGCGAAAAATAACAAAAATGAAAAGACAGTGAGCGAAAGAGAAAAAATTGTTTGCAAAAGATGTCCTGATATTCATTGATATTCCATTTGCACAAAATTACAAATATGGCCCTATTACAAAATGAGTCCTGACACCTTGGGCAAGATGCAGGAATTGATGCATGCTGAAAAAAGCAGGAAATAATAATTACTCTGCAGGAGTAATCCTTATAATTTCCTGGGAAGACCAGTTAAGGACTTGGTGACCCGGGATCCTTGGACGAATCCAGCTCTCCAGGTTGAGGTCGCTTTCTGCCTCGTCTTCCACGTTATTGACAACATCTGGTATGAGCATCCCCCCACTTATGAACCATCAAAAACAATTTATTTCACGCATACATGATGAATCAAAGCAAGAACAAATTCACGGGCAAAGTTTCAGAAGAATAATACATGCTCATTTCTCAATCATTTTCAAAATTAAACATATCACAATGAACAGCTAAACATGTAGAATCATTGAGAAACTTAAAATTATGCTTCTGGAAAAAAAGTTCATGAAGGTTACCTGAGTTGCAGTTCTTTGAAATGGAGCTTTCTGGGTCTTTCTTTTGTGTAATCCACCTACTTTGGTCCCCTGAGTCTTTTGTGATGCTTGGAATGAGTTTATTTTGGCTGAATCATGAGTTTCAGTTCTGAGTATGCACGAAATCGTGTTTGTGTTTGAGAGTGTTTCAGGCTATGGTGATGGGTGGGAAATGATCCTGAGGTGATGCTGAGTTGAATGGTGAAGAAAGTTTGAAGTTTGAGTGGTTGTGCTATGAATTTCGAAGAGGTGAAGGTTTCTTGAGGTTTTTGGCAATCTGAGTGTTGAGAAGTTTTCAGGCTTGTGTCTTGTGATGTTTGTGATCCATGATGTTTGCATAAACCAATGGGATTGCTCAGAAAGTGGGTGGTGGCACAACTTGATTGGTATGGGCCAAGTTGTAAAAAGTCAAGGTGAGGTGTACTTGAAGCATGGCACGGGTCAGAGATGTTTTCATCGGGTGTCTGGCCTCAGCTTGCATCAAGGATGGCCATGGGATTGAATTTGATGTGCTGGAAGGCTTGGATGAAGAGTTCTCATGGATTTTGCAATTTTCCCTCTTTGGTGTTTCTTGGATCACAAGCCATGAAAACCCTAGGTCTAAAGGCCAATTATGATCTTTTGAGATTTATTTGACATGTTATGACATATTTGTTCACATTAGAGGTCATTAGAATGCTTGGTAAGTGAAATTGCAAAATTCCCTCTTTGGCATGAACTTGAAAATTATGTGATTTTTGCCAACTTTGAAAGGCCATATCTTGAGTTCTAGGATGAATCAAGACATGTTCTTGTACTTTTTGAAAAGGGAAATACCTAATCTACAACTTTCATGACCAAGAATTTTTCATTTGAAGCATTTTTGGTCATGAAAGAGGAGGTTAAAAATCTTTCCCAAAATGGAAAGTTTGCATTTCAAGTCATTTCCAAAAATGGCAAGTTTGCAGTTGGCTCAAAATTATTCAATCTTGTGAACTTCCAACCATTTCTAAGATCAAATAAAGATCATTGAACTTCAATTTGATGAAAATGACCCTTTGGTTCCATTGTTGGGGGCCTCAGATGCCCTGATTTTGACTTAACTTGCTCAGGAAGTTACCCAGTGAACAAATGACTTCTACAATGAGTTTCTTAATCAAACTTGGTACACATGATCCTTATAACATATTTAGAACATTAGAAACAATAATGACCCAAAAATTTGTAGTTAAGGCCTCTTAAACCAAAACCCTAAGTTTGGTCATCTGTGTAGTGAAAACCCTAGCTCTGCTTCCATGCCTTTGCCAGTTCTTGTGATCTCTTGACTTTCATGAACTTTGAGGAGCATAATATGATGATAGAACACACATGGACCCTCTTGGAAAGCTTTAAGACCTTTGGGATGACTCAGATGGATTCTTGGATTGCTTAAGTCACAAACCCTAGATGCAGATGAACTTGAACTATGCAGTTGAAGCAAAAATGCAATATGAGATGGTATGCTTATACTTAAAAATGAAGATCACAAGCCATGGTGTGATAAAGAGTGAGGGAAAATTTGGGGTGTTTATAGCTACAACCAAGAATAAGGTATCGACTTTGATGAAACGTTCGCTCCGATAGCAAGGTTAAAAGCAATTAGATTATTACTTGCTTACGCTTGTTCCATGAATTTTCAGTTGTACCAGATGGATGTCAAAAGAGCTTTCCTGAATGGTTACATCAATGAAGAAGTCTATGTCAAATAACCTCCGGGATTTGAAGACTTCAAGAATCCCTCTCATGTCTACAAGTTGAAGAAGGCTCTTTATGGCTTAAAGCAAGCACCAAGAGCATGATATGATCGCCTTAGAAACTTCCTATGTAAGAAGGGTTTTACAAAAGGAAAGGTTGACAAGACCTTGTTCATTAAGAATTTCAAGGGTAACACCTTATTAGTTCAAGTCTATGTCGACGACATCATCTTCGGATCAACAAACAAAGACCTTTGCGAAGAATTCTCTCTTATGATGCAAGGAGAATTCGAGATGTCCATGATGGGAAATATGAACTACTTCCTTGGATTACAAATCAAGCAAACAAAGGATGGCATCTTCATCAACCAATCCAAGTATTGCAAGGAATTGTTGAAAAGATTCGATATGGATAGTTGCAAAGTGATGTCTACTCCTTTGGGATCTAGAACGTACGTTGATCAAGATCTATCTGGCATTTCAATTGATATTACCAAATATCGAGGTATGATCGGTTCATTATTATATTTAACGGCGAGCCGTCCTGACATTATGTTTAGTTTTTGTTTGTGTGCCCGCTTTCAAGCAAATCTGAAGGAATCGCATCTCACCTTCGTGAAGAGGATTATGAAGTATCTCAAAGGAACAACGAATGTCGGACTATGGTATCTAAAAGGTAGCACATGTTTTTTAATTGGTTATTCTGACGCTGATTATGCAGGATGTAAGACCGATAGAAAAAGTACGAGTGGTACCTGTCAAATTCTCGGGAATGCACTAGTGTCGTGGGCATGTAAGAAGCAAGCATGTGTTGCACTTAGCACGGCCGAAGCGGAGTACATCGCAGCAGGAAGTTGTTGTGCCCAAATCTTGTGGCTTAAGAAACAACTCCTTGATTTCGGTGTAGATCTTGGTTGCATTCCTCTCCGATGCGACAACACAAGTGCCATCAATATCACAAAGAACCCGGTCATGCATTCAAGAACAAAGCATATAGATATCCGACATCACTTCCTACGAGATCACGTACTTAACAGAGATGTAGATGTTACTTTCATGGATACACACAATCAACCCGCCGACATTTTCACAAAACCGTTGGCTAAGGAGCAATTCTTCAAGATTCGACGAGAACTTGGTATTCTCAATGAATGTGACATCTAACCTTAACTTAAAAATTGCTTGTTATATGTGTTAGTTGCTTAATATATGTCTTTTTGTTACAAAATGCTAGCACTCATTTTTCGCCGTTTTTGATCTTTCACTCTTTCGGTTAACCGAAAAGTATCTTTTTTAAAATATTTTTTGATCAAAAGTTGCATTAGGTCATGTTCTAACACTTTGTCAAAATATTTTATGAAAAACATTTCCTATTTTCTCTAAAAAAATGCTGTTGGATTATTTGAAAAATTGAAAAATTTTGCCCGTTAACCGGTTAACACATCCAAATTTTGGATTCCCAGCAAGCGTTCAGTACGTGTTTTTGTTTAAATATTTTTTTAAAATTCTTTTTGCTTTATGTATTTCTTTATTGTACTTCATTTTAGTTCATTGCATGTTTCTCTTCCACATTCATAAGCTTTGACTCTTCATCTATTGACTATAATAAACACTATTTATCATCTTCTTCCAACTTCCAACCTTTATCAAATCAAAACCCCATTAAAAACCCACTATCTCTTAGTCTTAATAAACCCTCTACAAACCTCATTCCACTCACCTCACAACAAATCCGAAAATATCATCTCTTTCAAACCCTAACTCCATCATTTATTCATGGCACCCCAAAGGAAAGGAAAGGAACCTGTCTCTGTGTCAGAAGCTGCTCCAGTTGCAGAAACACCAATGGAATCCATCAAGAAGAGGAGGCTAGATTTCAAAGTCAGAGTCAGACCATTGCTTAAGGGTAAATATGTTCTTCTGAAATCCTTCAAACCTCCAACTTTTAAGTTTCCTGCATTACTAGAGTCTCAAGGCATGAGTGACTTTGTTGCTGACAACGGGAAAATTTACCCGGATTTGGTCCAAACTTTCATGCATAACTTTTCACTCAACATGGATAGACATGGGAAACATAAGCTTCATACTCTTGTTAGAAACTGTGAAATTAAGGAGGATTTAGGTGCTCTTGCCGCATCACTGAAAATTCCTTTTTCCGGTGTGTTTCTCAGCAAAGGCGTGAACCACACAGATGACATTTGGTCCGGTTATGATAAAATGGAGTACTATTACTCAATCTGCCTCTTTCTGAAGAATGTTGTCACATCGGGACAACGCACTTCAAGGGTTATATGTTATGCGAATAATTTGACAGGTCGACGACCGGATGCTACATTATATCATTTGTTATGTGCTGCTGCCCAAGGATTCAAACCATTCTCAGATTAATGATTTAGAGGTGCAAGTTATGTTCGCAATCAATAAAAATGTGAAGGTTAATTGGATGCTTACCATGATTTACCATTTGAAGCAACAACTTTCACTCAAGACAAGACTTCCTTATGCTCGGCTTATCTCTTGGATCATTGAGCAAACCAACTTGGAGATTGGTAGGGAACCATTCATTTCCATGAAGACTATGACAAGTGAGATTACCATAGTGAAGAATACCGGAATTGTTCAACGCAATGATGGTTCATATGAATATGTCGATTGCTCCTCCGCACCATCCTTTCCTATTCCTGAAGGTGGCATAACCAATGAATTCCTATACACCACCATCACGACAAATCACTATGAAACCCACCGAGCTATCAAAAACCTTCGGAATCTAGTAACCGGTTCTCGCAACCAAGCCGAAGAGGATGATGAAAGTGAAGCCGGTAGTGAAGACGGTGAATATGAAAGTGATGGAATGTCGGAGGATGAATGATCATGCTTGTCTTGTTGGTTTTCTTTTGTTTAATTCAGTTTTAAAAAATATGTTGTAAGTCCTAAGGTTTTTTAGGCACTTTTGGTTTATCACACTCTTGCTTGTTTCCGTTTTTTTATGAACTTCATGTCACACCTTGTGTGCTTAATCAATTCTGGTTTTTAGTATGAATGTGTGTTATATGCCTTACTTGATTGCTTGTTACTTGAATGAATTCTTACATATATGCCGATACTACTTCTTCTTGTTTGAAAGCTCTTTCCTCTTTGCTAATGACAAAGGGGGAGAAGAGCTTGGTGTCTAATATCTCCTTGTGCATAATTTGTGCCTCTGTTAAGATAGGGACAGTTACTGGACATAAGGGGAGAAGCAAGCCTAGAATTAAACATCGATCATCATCAAAAAGGGGGAGAATGTAGAAGCAAACTTTAATCTCAAGGTTTTGATGAAGTAAACAATATTCAAGCTCATTCCGTATTGCAAAAAGTCAAGCTTTCAAAAGGGATCAAGATCAAGGCTATGCATCATCATGAATCGTTTTCGTGCGGATCAAGTTTATGTGCAAATGCCCGTATTTTGTTTCAAGACTTGGACACAAGCATAGGTATATCATAACTCACTTCCTTGATTGATATACAAGTGTTCAAAATAGTTTATCATGATAATACATTGCATAGGCATATTTGGAAATAAATTTGAACTGGTTTAACACTTATAACTTAAATATTTTTTTGTGTTTTTACAGTGTTAACCGGTTAACCAAATGGGTTAACCGGTTAACGGTTCAATTTTTTTGAAAAACTCAGTTAATGTTACAGCGTTAACCGGTTACCCCATTTGGTTAACCTGTTAACACTAAATGTTTTTTGAAAAATTGTTTCTTTTCAATTTCAAATATTTCTTAATGTTATACCTTTTCAAATATTTATTTTC
Organism: Lathyrus aphaca; assembly: GCA_963966055.1. Classification (NCBI taxonomy): domain Eukaryota; kingdom Viridiplantae; phylum Streptophyta; class Magnoliopsida; order Fabales; family Fabaceae; genus Lathyrus; species Lathyrus aphaca. Next base: position 424,048,567 of record OZ014521.1, read on the forward strand.
ATACTTTTTCATACCTTTTTGAAAAGGTGTTTTGACTATTATATATTCTGAATATTTAAATTCACTTATTTTCAAATATTTAAAAGTGTTCATATTGATTCATAACATTTCGTATTCATAAGTTGAACACTTGTATTGATTGAGAAGTCGATTTTGATCAAAGGAGAAGATCAATCTTGTATTGATATCATACATTGTATTACTCTCAAAAACAAAGATTTATAGAAGTTTTCTATTGTGACTTGTGATCCAGGATTGTTAGACACAAGGGTTAGTGCTTGCAAGAGGATTGTTCTTGCACACTAGTTTTTGTTTAGTTGTTTAGAAAGTAGGCCTCACCGGTTGATGGTGCGATAGGTTGTACAATCTAAAAACTATAGTGGAAAATCTCTTTCGTGTTGGAAAGGGGACTGGATGTACCTTCAGACTGTAAAGGGAACCAGGATAAATTGCTGTGTCTCTTTTATTTCTTGCTTTATCGCTTTCTTATCATACACAAGTAAAATAGAAAAATCCATCCATCAAGAAAATAACCGAGAAAATTTTATAACACCTAATTCACCCCCCCCCCCCCTCTTAGACGTACTCTGAATCTACAGTGTGGGTGTGGCACGGCAAAATGATGCTATTAACTAATCTGTTCTTGACCATCATATTGTACCTTCCATCTCCTCGTCGCTTGATCAGACGTGCATTTCGACAATAGTCCATGTAAAAAAAAGGCTGGTAAGGAGGACAAGTCACCGAGCCGCGCTCCTAATCGGAGATTGAGTGCAATAGCAGTAACAATACCTCCGAAACAGAATGGAGTTTTCCCTCTAGCTCAAATTGATTGGATGTTGGATATCATAAAAGAAACATAGTTAATGGGCTGATGGTGGAAAACATAGTGAAGCAGAAATATCTCCCTCTGGTTGACTTTATGGTTATTGTACCTTCCAAAAATGGTGTGGCTCAGAACAGATTGAAAATACCAGATGGAGGGGTTGTGAATGTAGGTTTCATAAAGATCATCCCATCCAGTCGCTAAAGCACCTGTCAGATCTCTCTGCCGCACCCCGAAAAATACAACCTCGCGATAAAAGACCGCGTGCTGGGCAGAAATGAGAGTCGCCACCTAATTCTCATTTATTCCCAGAAGGGGAAAGGGAAGATATAGATAAAACCCGTCTAAAATGAGGATGCAGAAAAAGGTCGTCGCAACCATATCCTGGGTTCGGAAGTTGGTTATGCAAGGGGAAGGTATTAACACCCCTCACATCCATCGTACTCGATGGGAACCATCTAAGTTGTCACACGCGAAAGGATGTCTATGCGTAATGAATTACTTTCTAAGGGAAAATAGTTTAATTATAAGTTTGATTGATCCTAGGTGCTCGGAAAGGATTGAGATCCTTGTGCCTACGTACTCCCTCGTGCAATGGAAAAGTCAAAGCCTCGTAGTTCGGCCTACTATGGTTGGTTGGTTGTTGATTTTATTACCTTTCTTTCATGAAAGGGTTTAGAATTCGAATTGCACTAAAGACTATGGGTAGTTTATTCCTCCCAACAAACCAAGCGTCTTGCATCGAAATAATCGGAGCGAATAACGAGATGCTCATTACCCTCCTTTCTACCACTTAAGGCTCGTGGCGTACAATTCTTTTCATATTATTAGAGTGTTTTATTTACCTACGACCGTTTGACGTTGGATCAAGGGTTTGGGTCTAAAAGAGACATTTTTACATTTTATTGAGGTTTGATGGTGATGCGCGAAGCACTCGACTTACGGGTAAATGCAAATGGAGGTTTATTTGTTTATTTGTTAGCGAGACACAATTCGCTCGACTCACAATGTTAGGTGGATCTGATTCCTAGTTATTAGGGGTGCTCCTAACAATCGAAACGATAAATAAAGTGCAAGTGTGTGTATGAGTGTAACCACTTGGCGTTGGTCCAAGGGTTCGCGAACTAAAGCGAGATCTAAACTAGTCCCCAAGGGTGCACCTAGCGATCAAAACGATAAATAAAGTGGAAAATAAAGTGCGTACAAATGGAATGGGAGAGGGGTACAAGTAAATTACACGTGATTACACAAAATAAAGGCTTCATTATATTGGCCCAAGAGGAAGCGTGTGTGAAGTGTCCTAAGCTATACGGAGCCATTGGAGCTCGAAATTAAACTGAAGGCGTCGAAATGTAGCTCTTTAACTACCTTAGAATCGATTCAATGTTAGAATCGTTCTATGAGGAGTCGAGCGTCAATTTAGGTATTGAAAAGCAAAAATAAAATAAAATAAATTAAAATAAAAAAAACAAAATAAATCAGAAATAAAATGGTCTCATCATTTAATCGAAATGTAAAGTCGGCTTGCGACGAATCTCAAGATGTTGATGTTCATCGACCATAAACTGAAATAAACGATAAAATAAAATAAACTAAATTAAATGGTTTCCAAAAAGAAGAAATAAATTGAAATAAAACAATAAATAAATATCTAAACTAAATATACCTCATATTGATCAAAATTGACTGATTTAATAAAATCGAACATATTTGACCTTTTAATATATCATTGGCCCAAAAGTGGATTAAAATAACAAAAGAACAAGAATCTAACTAAATGTTAGAATACTAAATAAAACAACAAAAAAAACAATATGAAAATAGAAGGGGGTGTAAACCATAAAAATAGTAGTATGTAAATAATAAATCAGCCATGGGCTAAAGGCAAAAAAGAACTTAAAATAAAGAAATAAAAAAAAAGATAATAAATAATAAATGGAGGGGGTGTACACATAATCGATGGGTGCAATGAGTGAAATAGATCTGGTGGGCTTGCAAAGATGGTCACGGCCCAGAAGTAGAAAAAACCAGCATAAAAAAACTATTAAAAAAAACTGTGTGTGGACGTGATTATGAAAATCGACGGGTGTGTGTATAATGTGTTTAGCATAATCATCACACGGGCTTAGGATCCATAAACCAACATTAATAGAAACAAAAGAAAATCAACAATTAAATATCAGGAAAAAAAACAAAATCACCTCAACATTTCCCTTCCCTATCTCACGAATAAAAAGAAAGCATACATCCCAACAACAGACACAATTTGAGAAAATGTAAAAAAGGAATAAAAATCAAGAGACCCACCCTTTGATAGAAATCTTAGAACAAAATGAAAATAGGTTCAGAAAATCTCTGTATGCTCTCGCCTCTCTCTCGCAACATCTCTCTCACGGGTTTGCGGTTTTGTGTTTGCTCTCGGATCTGGTTTTTATTTTGATGATTTTGTTTCAGATTTCATGCTTACTCTCTCGCGTCGTCTATGATTTTGTTGGTTCTGGTTTTGTTAGGTTCGAAGGCTTCGGTTCCCTTGGTTCAGATTCAGATTTGTGGGTTGTTCTGCGTTTTTTCAGATTTTGAAACTTTCTCTCAATCGCTCATAGATTATGTTTTCTATGTTTTTTTGGTTTTGAGTATTGTTTGTAACACTCGTGTATTTAATTAAATATAATTGTGGTATGTTGTGGTAATTCATGTTGATTTGAGTATTTTGTCGATTTGTGTTACTTTGTGTGGAATTGTGTCGATTTGTGTTGATGGCCGAATTTATCGGAATATTATGTTGATGTGTATAAGTTGGTTTAAGCGAATTTAATTATTTAAGTCAATATAAGTTATGGAAAACGATATGGAATATTCTCCAGTTTATTGTTGGATATGTTGATTGGGTTGTTTGGACCATTTGGTTGATATTTAGAAGTTAATCTAATTAAGTCGGGAGTAAGTAGTTAGTCGCAAATTATTATTCGGTTGATTTTGTGTTACAAAGAAATAAGTCGTTAAGTCGGAATATTAAGCCGGAAAGTCGAGGAAATAATATTAGAAGTGATATTATTGATTATTGAAGCGTGGTTGTTAATGGGCTTGGATTGCATCGAAATTAGCAATTGAGGGGTGTATGGCTTAGGCCCATTGGTTGTTATATTGGATTATTATTATTTTAAAAGAATTAGTCAGAAGAAGGTATCAGTAAGAAGAGGAGGATCATGAAAATTGGAGAACAAGAAAATGTTGGAGAAAACGATTATGAGAAGTCGCCGTCGGAAAATATAATCAGTCGGAGATTTCGAGCGGCTATCGATTAAGGTAAGGGTGGGGTTCGATCTTTATAACCGGTTATGATAAACGGTAATGTGATTGGGTAGTTTAGGTTGTTGTGTTTTTGTTGATGTTAAGGTTGTTTATGAAATCTGTTAACATATTACATCGATGATTGTCTTGTGTGAAATTGTTGTTCGATTGATGATTATAAGTTGTTTATAAATTATTCTGTATAGTGTTGATTTGAATTATGTTGTTGCATTATATAATTTCTGGAAAAAAATTGAATTCGGGGACGATAATCAGAACCCATAGGTTGAAAGAACCCATATGGCGGGGGCCACATAGGAAAAAGGAGGAAACCACCCTAAGGTGGCGTGAGGCATGCTCCCTGATGGACTCATGATGCAAGCCATACCATCATGTGGTGAAAGCCACTTTTGTATGGCTACCACTATGAGATAGTGGCGTTGGCCACTTTTGATGGTCATAGATTGGGTGGCGCAAGCCACCCATAACTAGAATAAGATACTTAATTTCATTAGGTAGTATTTTTAATGAATAAACCAGTTAAACATGTCATATTATTTTAGTAATTTTCATTATAAAACAATACTAACTTTTTATGAATATTTTCTTGTTAAAATCAGAATGAATACTAAAATTATTAGAATTAGTAGCAAGTAAAGTAATCAGTAGCAAACAAATAAATTATGGTATCAAGCCTGTGTTAAATTTTTTGACAGAAAAATAAGTAGTTTTTGAAATTTGACAGAACCAGAATTTAGGCTTCATTCTCATGACATATAGAACTTATCAGAAAACAGAACATTGGCAGGTTTTGGAATAAACTTGTAATAATAACAGAATGTCAAAAACAATGTCGGTTTAGTCGGTTTAGCCAAATTAGGTGAAAAACTTAGTTGCCCAAAATTTAACGAAAATCGTCGGGGTAAGTCAGGTATTTTAATAGTTGATTGTCGTTGTGTTGTTTTGTTGAAATGATGTTGGAAAGTCGAGTTGCAGGTACAGGTACAGGTTGAATTCGTGAGTTGTTCCGGTTCACGGAAAATTTCTAAAGTGGTTATGTTGGAGGCTTTATAAGCCAATGTTGATTTTAAGTTTCCTACGTCGTATAAGTTGTTGTGTTGCTTGTTTATGCCGTTTAAAGTTGCTCATGATGTGTAAGTTGTTTTGTGTTGTCAGAGTTGTTATGTTGTTCAAGTTGAAGGCTTAATAGTCAATGTTGATTCTAAGTTGTTCATGTTGTATAAGTTGTTGTGATGATGTTTTTGTTATGTTGTTTGTGTTGTAAAGTCGTGTATGCCATATAGAACATTTGCATATTATGTCGAAGTAGTTGCTCACACCACGTTGACCTGGATTGGCACTAAGTTGAAAGTTGAAGGCTTATGCCTTGATGCCTCGGTAAAATGGAAAAATTATTAAGTTGAAGGCTTATGCCTTGCAGATACCTTGATCACCATGTATATTTTAAGTTTGGAGTTTTACTCCAATGGTACCACATGCATATGCATAGTCGAGTCGTATCTGTGTTGCATTATTTATGTTGGTTATGTTGTTTATGTGGTTTAAGTTGATAAGTTGTTTATGTTGATAAGTTGTTAATGTTGTTCAAGTTGATAAGTTGTTTATATGGTTTAATTTGATAAGTTATTTATGTTGTTCAAGTTGATAAGTTGTTTATGTTGTTCAAGTTGATAAGTTGTTTATGTTGTTCCAAGTTGACTAAGTGGTTTGTGTTGATTAGGTTGATTAAGTCGTTCGTGTTGGATATATAATTATGTGGTTTATGTAGTAAATGTTGATGTATATAATTAGTTGGTAAAGTAAGTTGATAAAAGGTGGATGGTTGCTAAGTCGTTGTTTTGTTGTTGATATTGTGAAGAGGTGAATTGTTCATGATCCTTATCTAAGTATTGTTTATCATATATCGTTTATAACTATCAATATCTCACCCCTTCTGTTTGAATATTGCCCCTATGTTGGTAACGTGTAGGTAGCTTGAAGGAAGATGATTATCTTCGTTAGTTCGAGTTGGTGTCGATGCTCTGATACGTAACACTCGGGGGGATGAACGCTTAGTTGTTTTATTGTTGTTTTAAGTTGTTTCTGTTAAATTATGTTGTTATTGAGTTATTTAAGTTGAATAGCATGTTATATCAAGATTAATTAAATATTTGACAATCCACTGCGTAGTTGTAAAAGTTATTTTGGTTTCATAAATGAATAAAAGTTGTTGTTTTAGTTTCTTCCGAACCAAAGGTGTTATGTATCAATTTTATGAAATTAAATGAATTTTTTATAAGTTGAAAAATGTAGCATCCTGTTTGTGTACTTGTTGGTTAAGTTTTTCATACTCTGATTTTCAATATAATCGCCGGGTAGAAATGGGGTGTTACATTAGTGGTAATAGAGCAGGTCGGTCGGTCCGGCCAATGTTGTTAATGTCGTTTATTCCTTAGTGCGCGACATGTGTGTGAAACATTGTCGGTAATGTTTGATAATATATAGTTGTTGTCTGTAGGTGTTGGTATGTGGCAGTTGGTTCAAGTTGATGTTGATTGCAAGAGTGCGAGGTTGTTGAAGCGATGTTGTTGCGGACCGGCGAGAGTATGGACTCATGAATTTGTATCAGTCGGGTTTAAGAGGTGCGTAGATTTTTGTAGGGGAATTGTTTGAGAAGGAGGATTTATTCCAAAAGAAAAGATAAGTTGGTAGATCAAGTCGGTAGATCGCTACGCCTTGAGTATAGTTGGATTAAAGTCGAGTAATTTTCGAAGTTGGATGTAGAGAAAGCTTTTTGGTAGATCTTGAAAGTAAGAGGGAGAGAGATGGAACTTATGTTTATCAATCTCAAATCTGATTTTTGCGATTATGGAGAAGTTGTCAGTAAAAGAGGCATAACGTTTTGTTTGTAATTCTGATTGGAGCGATTCTTGACTTTTTGAAAAGCTTACAAAATTCCCTACAGTTTGATTTTAAGATTTTCATTCAGGAGGTTTGTGAAGAAGGAGGTTAGTGAATTTTAATAGTCGGGTCTGCTGCTGAAATTTGGAAAATTTTGCATATAGGAATTCTGAACCAGTCCCATTGCAAAGAGGATAACTTTTTACTCGTGAGTCATATTCAAGAGATTTTTAAAGTTATGGAATCTGCACAAAATTCTCTTCATGTTGGAATATAATTTTGTGATTTGGAGGTATTTAATGGAAGAGATAATTGTGTTCGAAGTTGAGAGATTATTGCTGAAAATTTGGAAAGATGAAAATGTTGATAAAGAGTAAAATGTTGGTATTAGAAGGAATGCGAAGGTATCAGAGAATGCATAGAGATGCGATTTATGTCGAATGAGGATGATTAAAATGCCGATGTTAGATGATAGTAATGTTGAGAGGAGGACGAATGTTTAATTAATGTTGACAAGAATTTTTAACTTGGATAAAAGTTGTAATTGGAAGTGAACCGAATTGGGTTATGCTTGATATTATGGCAACTCCGGTGTTAGAGGATATTTAAAGTTGTGTTATGATATGAGTGTGTATAAGAGATTGTTTATTAGATTTTGGATGCTTGGGTATAATTGACGAAGTCAAAATTAAGGGGACTAAAAAGACGTTAATAAGTCTTAGAGAGTTGGCTGAGCATTATGCTTACGAACTTTGGGCACAAGTTGAGGTACGTTATTGTGCTGGGTAATGATGATTTATGCCACTGTTATGGTTATCAGATGTCTATTGACAAATTGAGGAACTGATCACTCTTAATCTATTGTTGATAGTAGATGGAATCATAATTGATGGATAGATGTATCCTGCAAACTAGTATAGTATGTACGTTGAATTGGTTGAAGTCAAGCTGAGTGCTTGAGTATTGTTTGTTTTATTGATGTAGGTTATTATATGAGAGTATTAGTTGGATTTAAAGATGATAGCATGAAGTTGCATTTGGATTGAATAGTATTATGGAAACTCATAGTTGAACTCTGGATAATTTGAATGTTGTTTTAAGTGGTCTGAGACTTGAAGTTTTCTTGAGATGATTCAAGAGGAGAGTATATGGAAATGTAGAACCATGATTTGACATGAATGTCGGGTAGATTTGAGTTGCAAGTATTAGAAGAAGTGAAATCATAAGTTTGTTTATTAAAGTGCGGTTTTTGGTTGGAATAAGAAGAGTTGTTTGGTTGTGTTGATTCGGATAAGAATTTATGAAGGGTTGTGTCGGTATTGGTAAGAATCGAGGATTCAGTATGTTGAATTAGTTGGAAGCGAAGAATATGATTTATCTTGTGGAAATTTATTGAACCTATGTACCTTTTGTTGTTGTAATGAAGTTGCGTGTTTAAGATGATTTTCGAAGGACATGTTGTTAAAAGATGGTACAGTTGTAGTTGTATTGAGGATAATTTGGGAGTATAATTATATCTTATCCAAGATTTGAAAGTAGTCGTGGTTGTAATTGTGTTGTACATTCATAGGTGTTGTCTTATGGAGCTAAGTTGGAAGTATGCGGTAACTACAAGAGTTAGAATACCTGTTGGAACAAAATTCCAAAGGATTAAGTCGGAGGCTTTGTTGATATGTCAATTTTGGTGATTGTAAGTAGAAGTTAAACTCGGTAAACTTGGTATTTTGCAAGTAATCAGAGTGTGTAGCGAACGCATGGTGGAGTACAGTTGTTCATATCTGAATAACAAAGATGTTGATAGTTGATTGAGTTGATGTTATGTTTAAGTTGTGTGTTCTTGTGTTGATGAGTTATAAGTTTTTAAGTTGGTTACTCGTTTTGTTGTGTTGATAGTTGTCAAGTGTATTGCTTGAGGGGTCTTCGTGTTATTGTTGCCATTGAAGTTGTGAATTATTGTTTGTAGTATACGTAGGTTACCTTCGGAGATGAGAGTTGATTAGTCAGATGGTATAAGTAGTCAGAGTAATTGAATCAGATAAATTTTTGAGGAAAAAAATATTCTAAGTGGGGGAGAGTTGTAATGCTCATGTATTTAATTAATTATTTAATTAAATATAATTGTGGTATATTATGGTAATTCGTGTTGATTTGATTATTTTGTTGATTTGCGTTGCTTTGTGTGGAATTGTGTCGATTTGTGTTGATGGCCGAATTTATCGAAATATTATGTTGATGGTTATAAGTTGGTTTAAGTCTAATTTAATTATTTAAGTCGATATAAGTTGTGGAAAATGATATGGAATATTCTCTAGTTTATTGTTGGATATGTTGATTGAGTTGTTTGGACCATTTGGTTGATATTCGGAAGTTAATCTAATTAAGTCAGAAGTAAGTAGTTAGTCGCAAATTATTATTCGGTTGAATTTGTGTTACGAAGAAATAAGTCGTTAAGTCGGAATATTAAGTCGGAAAGTTGAGGAAATAATATTAGAAGTGATATTATTGATTATTGGAGTGTGTTGGTTAATGGGATTGAATTGCGTCGAAATTAGCAATTGGGGGGTGTATGGCTTAGGCCCATTGATTGTTATATTGGATTATTATTATTTTAATAAAAAGAAAGAAAGTAAAAGAATTAGTCAGAAGAAGGTATCAGTAAGAAAAGGAGGATCGTGAAAATTGGAGAACAAGAAAAAGTTGAAGAAAAAGGTTACGAGAAGTCGTCGTCAGAAAGCATAATCGGTCGGAGATTTCGAGCGACTATCGATTAAGGTAGGGTGGGATTCGATCTTTATAACCGGGTATGATAAATGGTACTATGATTGGGTAGTTTAGGTTGCCGTGTTTTTGTTGATGTTAAGGTTGTTTATGAAATCTGTTAACATATTACATCGATGATTGTCTTGTGTGAAATTGTTGTTCGATTGATGATTATAAGATGTTTATAAATTGTTTTGTGTAGTATTGATTTTAATTGTGTTGTTGCGTTGTATAAATTCTAGAAAAAAATTAAATTCGGGGACGATAATCAGAACCGTAGGTTGGAAGAACCCATGTGGCGGGAGCCACATGGGAAAAAGGGGAAACCACCCTAAGGTGGCGGGAGCTATGCTCCCTGATGGACTCATGGTGCAAGCCATACCATCATGTGGTGAAAGCCACTTTTGTGTGGCCACCACTATGAGAGAGTGGTGCTGGCCACTTCTGATGGTCATAGATTGGGTGGCGCAAGCCACCCATAACTAGAATGAGATACTTAATTTCATTAGGTAATATTTTAATTGAATAAACCAGTTAAACATGTCATATTATTTTAGTAATTTTGTTTATAAAACAATACTAACTTTTTATGAATATTTTCTTGTTAAAATCAGAATGAATACTAAAATTATTAGAATCAGTAGTAAGTAAAGTAATCAGTAGCGAACAAATAAATTCTGGTATCAAGCCTGTGTTGAATTATTTGACAGAAAAAAAGTAGTTTTTGGAATTTGACAGAACCAAAATTTAGGCTACATTTTCATGACAGATAGAACTTATCAGAAAATAGAAAATTGGCAGGTTTTGGAATAAACTCGTAATAATAGCAGAATGTCGAAAACAATGTCGGTTTAGTCGGTTTTGCTGAATTAGGCGAAAAACTTAGTTGCCCGGAATTTAACAAAATTTGTCGGGGTAAGTCGGGTAGTTTAATAGTTTATTGTCGTTGTGTTGTTTTGTTGAAATGATTTTGGAAAGTCGAGTTGCAGATACGGGTTGAATTGGTGAATTGTTCCGGTTTACAGAAAATTTCTAAAATTATTATGTTGGAGGCTTTATAAGCCAATGTTGATTTTAAGTTTCCTACGTTGTATAATTTGTTGCGTTGCTTGTTTATGATGTTTAAATTTGCTTATGTTGTCTAAGTTGTTTTGTGTTATCAGAGTTGTTGTGTTGTTCAAGTTGGAGGCTTAATAGCCAATGTTGATACTAAGTTGTTCATGTTGTATAAGTTGTTGTAATGTTGATGTTGTTATGTTGTTATGTTGTTTGTGTTGTAAAGTCGTGTATGCCATATAGAACATTTACATATTATGTCAGAGTCGTTGCTCACACCATGTTGGCCTGGATTGACACTAAGTTGAAAGTTGAAGGCTTATGCCTTGATGCCTAGTTAAAATGGAAAAATTATTAAGTTGAAAGCTTAAGCCTTGTAGATACCTCGATAACCTGATATATTTTAAGTTGGGAGTTTTACTCCAATAGTACCACATGCATATGCATAGTCGAGTCACATCTATGTTGCATTATTTATGTTGGTTATGTTGTTTATATGGTTTAAGTTGATAAGTTGTTTATGTTGATAAGTTGTTTATGTTGTTCAAGTTGATAAGTTGTTTATGTTGATAAGTTATTTATGTTGTTCAAGTTGATAAGTTGTTTATGTCGTTCAAGTTGATAAGTTGTTTATGCTGTTCCAAGTTGAATAAGTGGTTCGTGTTGACTAGGTTGATTAAGTCGTTCTTGTTGGATATATGATTATGTGGTTTATGTAGTAAGTATTGATGGATATAATAAGTTGGTAATGTAAGTTGATAAAAGGTGGACGGTTGCTAAGTCGTTGTTTTGTTGTTGATGTTGTGAAATGGTGAATTGTTTATGATCCTTATCTAAGTATTGTTTATCATATATCATTTATAACTATTTATATCTCACCCTTTCTGTTTGAATGTTGCCCCTATGTCGGTAACATGCAGGTAGCTTGAAGGAAGATGATTATCTTTGTTAGTTCGAGTCAGTGTCGATGCTCTAATATGTAACACTCGGGGGATGAACGCTTAGTTGTTCTGTTGTTGTTTTACGTTGTTTCAGTTAAATTATGTTGTTACTAGGTTGTTTAAGTTAGATAACATGTGATATCAAGTTTAGTTGAATATTTGATAATCCGCCGCGTAGTTGTAAAAGTCATTTTGGTTTCATAAATGAATAAACATTATTGTATTAGTTTCTTCCGATCCAAAGGTGTTATGTATCAATTTTCATGAAATTAAATGAAGTTTTTATAAGTTGAAAAATGTAGCATCCTGTTTGTGTACTTGTTGGTTAAAATTTTAATACTCTGATTTTCAATATAATCGCCGGGTAGAAATGAGGTGTTACATTGTTTATGATGGTGATGAATATGATCTAAAGATGGTTTAAGATTTGGTGAGGGTGATGGTGAATAATAACGAAGGGGATCTCAGATCAATTGAGGGTTTGTTTTAATCTGGTTTTTTATTCACAGTGGGGGATGAGGATTTGAATGAATGCAGAGGTTTGTAAATGATGGAAGGATATTTACGATTTAGGGGAATGGAATGGAAAAGTTCTGTTGAGATTTTAGGTGGTGTTTGTTATTGTTGAGTGATATGGTGAATAAGAAGAGTTATGTATTTTTTTTGAGTTTTTTGAAGCTTGGATTTGATTTTTACAGCAATTGATTAGGCTGTCCAAGCTTGATTTTAGTATGAATGAATGATCTATTTAAAGGAGAAATTTGAGAGGGTATTGAAGGAATTTTATGATGGAATTTGGATAAGAATTGTTGTGATTTGGTTGTTAAGGATGAGCTGAATTTTTTTCAAAAGAAAGTTTGTTGTTGTTGCGTTGAGAATCTTTGCCTGAAATGCATTTTTGCTGATACAATAGAGGTAGTGGTGGGGTCTTTGAAATTGTTGTGAAGATTTGTGTAGAAAAATGAGGTGGGGCCAGTGCATGAATACTTTTTGACGTTTTGTAAAATTTATGCTGATGTGTATGGGAAAGGAAATAGGGATAATGTTGATACAAGAAAAAAATTGACCTTTTTTGTAATATTTATCTTGGTTACTTAGAAATGGCCTTGATAAAAAAAACTATGATGGGTTTGGATTGTGGCACAGAAATTGAAACATTAATAATAATAATAAAATAAAAAATAATAATAACGGTCAAATAAAAAAAATAGAAATAAAAAATATCAACAATAATAAAATGATAAGATGATAATGGTAAGATAATAATGGTGATTTGATATAGAAAAATATTAATGATTTATGAGAGAGAAAAAAAGAAAGAAATTGAATGAGTTTGTTTTAAATGATAAAAAGGTTTTAGAAAATAATCGATAACTAAATAAGTTAGATTTTTTGTATATATTTTTTTTAAAAGTAAGAAAAATAGTAATGAGATATTGATTAAATGGACAAAAATTATCAGATAAAAAGTTTCGCACAACACACTGATTTTTAGCCTACACTACACACATACACTGACAAACTCAGATGACCCGATTTTCCGCATAAAAGGAAATGACATATTTTTTTTTGGGATTTTTTGAATATGGTTAGACAGAAAAATAAAATGGTACAAGTTGGAAAAATTTGGGGTATGACAGTTGCCCATATCGAATTGGCTTAGACCGAGTAAGAAGAACTGGCATGTGTTCATACTTTCCAAGGTATAAGACAATTAGATACTAAAAGACTCCAAATTTTTCGGCAAAGATAGAAATTGTGAGAAGAGATGACGATTAAAAACTGGAAAGATAGCCAACGCCAAAAGGATGTAGGTTGGCTGGAAATTAAAAAAAAATTGCTATCTCCAAAAGGATGATAAGGCGATCCCCGCACCAAAAGGATGAAGATAGACAAAAATTTAAATGATCGCTATCACCAAAAGGATGAAAAGGTGACCCCGCACCAAAAGGATGAAGGTAGACAGAAAATTAAATAATCGCTATTACCAAAAGGATGATAAGGAGAACTCGCACAAAAGGATGAAGGTAGACAAAAAATTAAATAATTACTATCAACAAAAGGATGATATGGCGACCCCGCACCAAAAGGATGAAGGTAGAAAAAAGATTAAATAATCGCTATCACCAAAAGAATGATAAGCCGAACCCGCACCAAAAGGATGAAGGTAGACAAAAAATTAAATAATCGCTATCACCAAAAGGATGATAAGGCGACCCTGCACCAAAAGGAAGAAGGTAACTGGAAATTAAATAATCGCTATCACCAAAAGGATGATTAGGCGACCCCGACACAAAAAGGATGACAAGTGACTGAAAATTAAATAATTTCTATCACCAAAAGGATGATAAGGCGACCCCGCACCAAAAGGATGAAGGTAGACATAAAATTAAATAATTGCTATCACCAAAAGGATGATAAGGCAACCTCACACCAAAAGGATGAAGGTGACTGAAATTTAAATAATCGCTACCACCAAAAGGATGATAGATGACCCCACACCAAAAGGATGAAGATAGATAGAAAATTAATTAATCGCTATCACCAAAAGAATGATAAGGCGACCCTGCACCAAAAGGATGAAGGTAGACAAAAAATTAGATAATTGCTATCACCAAAAGGATGATAAGGCGACCCGCACCAAAAGGATGAAGGTAGACAGAAAATTAAATAATCGCTATCACCAAAAGGATGATAAGTCGAACCCGCACTAAAAGGATGAAGGTAGAAAGAAAATTAAATAATCGCTACCACCAAAAGGATGATAAGGTGATCCTGTACCAAAAGGATGAAGGTGACTAAAAATTAAATAATCGTTATCACCAAAAGGATGAAAAGGCGACCCCACACCAAAAGGATGAAGGTAGACATAAAATTAAATAATTGCTATCACCAAAAGGATGATAAGGAGACCCCGCACCAAAAGGATGAAGGTAGACAAAAAATTAAATAATCGCTATCAGCAAAAGGATGATAAGGCGATCCCTGCACCAAAAGGATGACAGGTAGATGAAAGTAAATAAACTGTTACAACCAAAAGGATGGTATGAAGATCCCTGACACCAAAAGGATGACAGGTAGACTGAAAGTATAAATTGTTACCACCAAAAGGATGGTATAACAATACCCTACACTAAAAGGATGACAGGTATACTGAAAGTAAATAAATCGTTACCACCAAAAGATGGTATGGAGATCCCCGACACCAAAAGGATGACAGGTAAACTAAAACAGAATATATGTCTATCACCAAAAGGATGATAAGGAAAAATTGGTTCAGGAATACTGGCATAATGAGTAAAATTGCTTGGGGAGATCAACAAAAAGTTGAAGAAAATGATCCAATAGGGGACGACCACAGAATTTGCTGAGGAGAATAACTTGATCAACAAAAGGTTAAAGAGAAAAGTTCCATGGATAACACCCATTGAACTTGCTGAGGACCGGTGTAACACCCCAAATTTGCCCTCTTCTTTCTAGAATCATTATCATGTCATAATCATCATAAGCATGACATATCCTTGGCATCTTTGCATAGAAAAATGAAGCATGACATTCTCATGTTCTAGCATTGGGCATATGATCAATCATTGGTGCATTTGAAGCCTTACAAGTCAAAGAAATAAGACAAGAGGCCTTGTCCAAGTCCCATGAAGTGTCTCTAGGTCATGTACAAGCTCAAGATCCTCTACAAGAGCCCAGAAGGTTGGGAGATTACCAGATGATCCAAGAAAGGGCAAGCTCCTTCACAAATGGTCTGCAAACTAGGGTGTCATGATCAAGCAGGGATTCTTTGTGAATTTGGCCATTTCCTGTGGGAAAAGTCCTTCATATGATATGTGAATGCTATGGATGAAATTTGGTGAGAAAATTCATTGTGGAAGGCAGTCAATTCATCAGTTGCTTGCATAAGAAGAAATTGGTCAAACTGATTATTTGAAAAGTCAACTGTGATAATTCAAGGGTTCCAATCCCATTTTTCAAGCCAAAGAATGTTCTTGAGGTCATAGAAGAGGTTTGGAAAAGTCAAGGATCAAGAATCAAGAGGTTTTGAAGGACTTTCTATTTTTGGACATAAGGCATGTAACTAACTTTCCAAATTTAGCAAGAACATGTTCATAGCCCTCATGGTTTGAAAGTTATGGCCAATCAAAATTCATTCATTTTTAGGGTTTTACCATATTTCCAAGTTTCTACCATTTGCAAGAACTCATATAACTCATTTCCAAGCCACCATATGGGCAAATTGAGATCATAACATCACAAGGCATTGCATGAAACACGTTTGGCTCAAGAGAATTCAATAAATTCGTGCATGGATTAAAGAATATTTCACAAATTGCAATTTGGCAAAAGCATTCAAAAGGAATGATACACTTGATCCTAAGCTGCAAGATTGATCCAAGGGTCATTATGGCTTCATTTAGAATCAGATTGTGCACATGGGAAGAAAGTTGCATGCACAAATCATTGAATCACACTTCTCATGCATTTTTGCATTTTCATTTGAATCACACACCTCATGCCACTATTGCCCAAAAACCCTAATCAGGTGTGAGTGTTAATCATATATAAGTTGTTTGTGCCCTGAATTCGTGGACACACACCCTCATTTCCCAAATTCAAAATCTCTTGCATCTCTTGCATTTTCTTTCGAAACTCTCTCTTCAAGTTCTCATTCGATAATTTCTTCACATAATCTTCATCCTTGAGCTCTAAGGATCACATTGCACTCACTAATTCAAGCTAAGAGTGAGGAATCCTTGAGGTGCCATTCAAGAGCAAGAGCATTCGGATTCCAAGATCCAACTTCTCTCAAGCTCCATCTTGCATTTATTTTGCAAGAGGAGGTCAAAATACGTGGATCTGCAGCATCTGGAGGATTCCTGTGGTGATTTGCAAGGTCTTCAAGTTCAGGTATGCATCTGAATTCGTAGATCTAGAAGTGAAATTGCTCGTGTGCATTATGATCTGTATGTCTTGTTGATGATTCTGATCTATTTATAATTAGAAATGGATGCGTATTGAGCATGTATGATAGATTTGAAGTTTTATGGTGCAACCTGTTTGTCTTCGATCCTTGCGTGTTTTTGAGAGTTTGGTGTTTTTGATCCCATATTCTTGTTCTCCATGGTTGAATGATTGAATTTGGAGGTTTATGTGCATTTCTGTGAATGTGTGTTCTCGAGCATTAAGTTTCCGGTCACCGGAGCTAGGGCTCCGTCACCGGATACTGGAAATTTGAATTTCGCAGGTGAGTGAAGAAGATGAACTTGTGACCCTTGGATCTGTGATCTAAACGCACCATATGTAGCCAACGCATTAAACTTCCACCTCCCTCTCACATGACTTTATGTTTTCTGAATTGAACATTGTGTTTGGCACCTCACAGTAGCTATCATGTGCGCACACTCTTGCATGTTTGTTTGTTGACTTTGCCTGATCATTGACCTACTTGTACACGCTAGATTGATCTGATGGTCCTTTATTTTTCCTAAATATTTGAATTTCCACCATAGTGTATGTGAGCCTGCGCAGGTCATTGGGCTCAAGATGTTATTTGCACCCCTCCCTCTCTTAGGCCCATTTTTTTTGAACTAATATCTTTGCTGACTACACCCCTGGTTCTTGTGTCTTTATTTTATTTTCATTTTTTATTTCAGTTTGGTTTCTAATTTTTAAAAATAGTTAGAAGTTCTCAAAAATTCCAAAATAATTCATGGCTATCCCATTTAATTTTCTTTAATTTTTGATATTTTTATTTTTCATTTATTTTTAATTTTCCACATAGGAATTAATTTTCACTTTTATTAATTTTTTTTAATTCATTTTAAATACATGCTGACTTGTAGATTTTATATCTTGATCATCAATTTGAATTTTGAGTTGGTTCTTTTTGAATTTGATTCATATCAAGGTGTAGTTTGTGTATGATTTTTATTCTGATTTTTAGAAGCTTGTGTGAATATTTTTGATAGGTGACTTGAGCTTGAAGTTTCAAAACCCTAATTGGTGTTCTTGAGGTCCTTTGACCTAGTTTGCTTATGATTCTGACTTTGCTCTTTTGACATGATGTTATATCTGGATTAAGGAACATTTTTGATTATTTGCATAATTGTTGCATGAGTTTGTGATTTGATTTGAATTTTCATATGAGATTGCCTCAATTTTGCTTCTTCTTGATAACATGCTTAGTTCTTAGGCTAGGTGGACACTTGTGCAAACTCCAATAGGATGTTTAGAGGTATTTTTATATGAAGTTTGATCCCTGGTCCTTTCTTGGTATGTGTGCTTTGAGAATTTACTTTGTTACTTGTCTTTAAAGTTTTTCACAAGTGTATGCATGTTCACTTCACCACCTTTGCTCATCCTTTCTCTTCAATGCTTATGGTTGAGTTTGTGTGCTTCTTCCTATGCTTTCTCATGCTTCTTAAGCACCTTTTAACATGATTAGGTCCCTGGTTTTTTCACTTGATGCTTATGCCTTGATTTGGTTTGTGTTTGCTTGTCCTTACACTTGTTCACATGTCCACTTCACTTCCCATTCTTATATTGTTTGTGTTTGATCTTGTATGAACCTTTCTTTGGTCTCTTGAGTTATTTGTGCACCTTCTAGTGTGGATGTGATTCTGGTCTTGATGATTGTGAGGCATGTGTATCTTGTGTGATCTTTTATATTCCATGTTTGCTTTTGTTTCTTTCATGATAGCTTGTGTTAATTTGTTGTGATTTGATTGATCCACTTCTCATCTTATGTTGTATGCTTGATTTAGGCACTTGAGGGTGACACTTCAATTTTGGTTGTGATGTTTTAGTATGATCTTTTTTTCATTTGTATCTCATTTGATTTCACTTGTTTTTGTCTTACCACTTGTTTATGTTTCTAACCATTTCAGGGGCTTTGGTAAGTGAGAGGTGTGGATGAGATTCCCACATCTCCAATTATTTCCTCTTCATCTTTCATTATGTTTTCTCACTTGTGGTTAAGATATGCCTTATTCATCACTTGCTTAACTTCTTTTCTTCCCCTTAGAAAACAACTCATCTCCTTTAGAGGAGTGAGTTGTATTCTACTTTCCTTTCTTCTCCTTTCTCTTTCTCTTATTCTTTTCTCTTCCTTTCTTTAGGATAGTTAGTTAAATCCTCACTACCTTAGGTTCATCCATGCATGATAACATTAGGATTTGTTAGTCCCCCTTTAGTTATTTTACCTTTGCTCCTTTTGTTTCTTTCCTTTCTCATCTCAAAACAAAAACCATAAAAAACACCTTAATAAAGAAGTAAGTGACCTCTTATGTATAGCCTTATTCCATGGGACATATGTATTCATTCCATCTTGGAATAGTACACTTGTCTAGCATGATGCACAAGTCTGATCATGAGGTCATCTTCATCAAGAAAACCATAAAAAATACTTCTTCATTCTTAATCACTAAAAAATTTAATAAGTTCAACAAGTTAGTGAGCTTAGGCCCTTGCCCTTGGAAACAAAGTCTTGGATAAATTCTCCTTACTTGGTGTGTGTCGCTCCCGAAGATTTTCATTCCGGTACAAGCACGAACGGTCGGAAAAAGGAGAAATGAAATGAACTGAATAGAGTCGCCAGCTAGGCATTTTTATCCCAAAGGAAAGGTAATGCTGCATAAACCTAGAAAGAGATGGATAAGATGGTTGTGAACCAAAGAAACTGAGAAAGGGGGATGGTTACAACCTGGGAAGGTATTTGCACCCAGATTATCCGTCGTACTCGACGGGATCCACGCTTAAATGATTGTGTTTAAAGGGGTAGGTGCATGTGCTATCTGTGTGCAAAAGCTGAAGGGTGAATGTACAGGTGTCAGTGCAAAAGGTGTGAATTGCTCAGGAACTAAGGCTTAAAAAGAAAGCTGAAAGAGGGGGATGACAAAGATACTTTTGTTCGATAACTGTTAAGTTATGCCTACGTATCCTCTCGTGTAATGAGGAAGTCAGAACACCATAGTTCGACTCAAAGAGACTGAAAATGAATTGACTATGTGTCACTCCCACTAAAAGACACCTGGTCAAGATAGGGTACAGACGCGAACGGTCGGCGAAAGAGAGAATGAAATGAAGTGAAGATGAATAGATTCGCCAGCTAGGCATTTTTATCCCGAAGGAAAGGTAATGCTGCATAAACCTAAGAAAAGATGGATAAGACGGTTGCGAACCAGAGAAACTGAGAAAGGGGGTTGGTTACAACCTGGGAAGGTATTAGCACCCAGATTGTCCATCGTACTCGACGGGATCCATGCTTACAAGATTTGTGTTTAAAGGGGTAGGTGTATGTGCTAAACTGTGCATGAAAATCTAGGAAGAAAATAATGTGTGTCAGTGCAAAAGAAAGGGTGAAATGCTCAAGACTGAGGCTTAGAAAAGAAAGCTAGAAGAGGGGGATGACAAAGAGACTTTTGTTCGATAACAATTAAGTTATGCCTACGTATCCTCTCGTGCAATGAGGAAGTCAGAACACCGTAGTTCGACTCAAAGAGACTGAAAGAGAAAATTAATGATGAACTGACTGCTTGTCTATGCTCAAATGTATGACTCGTCTGGCTCGAGTGCTAACTGTCTTACATTAGACAGAAGAAGCAAGTTCTCGTTTGTGAGTGAAGATGATGAGAAAAGAATCCAGAATGATACGACTATTGTTTATTTTTGTGTTTTCAATCTTTTATTTCTTTTTGTGTTTGTCATAAGTTAATGAACTTAAGCCTAAACCAAGGGTTAGTAAACTCATTATATCCTCCCTTTGATTAGGGATAATGAGAATACCTTAAGTATGAGATAAACATCCCAACTTAATTACCATGATGGTGTAGGATTAAGATTATTAACCTACTTGTGATTACTTAAATGTTTTTGAATTTTTGTTTAGTGTTAAGTAATGAGTTTAAGCCATAATCAAGGATTAGTGAACCCATTACACTATCCTAATAGAAGGATAATAGATGAGCAAACTTAAGCTGAGGAAGATACCTCAACTTAATCCATGATTAGGGATTAACCTCATGACAAAACAAACCTTTATTAAATGGATTTTAATTAAGAGGTTAGATTAAGAAGTGAGTTTTATGGTTTGTAAGACAACTTGAGGGGGACTTGTCCATTAACACTAGGGTTAGTCCTTCTTAACCAATAAAGGAAGAATTAGAACCCTAATGCAAGGTCCAAATTACAAGCTATTGTATTAGTGTTTATTAAGATGGATTGATTAAGAGGTTTAAACAAGTTAAGAGTTTAACACTTAGGATTAAAGTTATACACTCCATCCTAAGAGAAGGATGCAGGCATAACCCTAATCACGAAGTCTTAAAGCCTTAAAGATTTAGTCTCTAATGATGAGATGAGAAGAGAGACACAAAGAAGACTCAAAGGTAAAAGCTAAGGGGAACTAATCACAACCCTAATTATTATCATGCTTGGATGTTCCTATGGTTTGTAAGGCTTGAGAAAGATCTTCAAGGAAGCCACCAATGGAAGAAGCAGATGAGAGGAGGAGAAACAGAAGAAACAAGTTACTTACTTCACTGAAGAAGATAAGTAACTTGGAGAAAGAAAGTGAATGATGAACATGAATGAGAAAAGCTCACTCTAAAGCAAATAAAAATGCAGCAATGATGCATATGAAGAATGAGAAGAGAAATGAGAAGTGAAGGCAAATTCACTTCTCAAATTACTTACCACCTGAAAATGTTAGCATAAGGAAAGAGATGAAATGAAAATGAAACATATGCAAAGGTAAAAACCAAAACCAGAAGCACATACATGATGCAAATGATGCAATGAGATGATGAAAAGGAACACAAAGTGCTATGAATGTTCATACAAAGAGAAAGAATGCAAATGAAGCATGTAGGAAGCATGAAAACACATGGATGCTTATGAAATGAAATGGATGCAAAGCATAGAAAATGTATGAAAAAATGACCAATAAATTTTCAAGCAATGTCTTAAGATGTCTAAGATGGCATACAAGTGCTTAGAATGTCATGGCAAGTTCACATGTTCATGCAATTCAATGTAAGATGCAAGTATGGATGCAAGATTAGGGTTACATGAAAGGATGAGATGCAAAAGTCAAAAACAGAAGCAAATCACATGATAAAAAATTTCAAATGAACTCAAAGGAACCCTAATCCCATATGATATCACACCCCAAAGGAGAAGGTCTAACTCTAAACCTAAAGAAAGTTGTGATTTTTCTAAGAAAACTAGGGTTTTGGGTATCTTATGAGGAAAAATGCAAATCAAATGAAAAATGCAAGATAAATTCATGACAAAATTATCCTAGAAACTACATGCCATATGAAAAACAACATAACAAGAATCATTGTCAAACCCTTCATGGTTAGGCAGAAAAGAATTTTCAAAGTTAGGGTTCTAAAAAGGGACTTTTATGAACCCTAAATTCAAGAAAAATGTCAAAGTTGGATCAAAACCAAAAAGAAATTTGTATGAATGGTTTGACAATGTCTCTAAATGTCCTAAGATGCAATGTGATTTTTTTTGGAATTTTTGGAAACCTAAATGGTATTTTAATTAATTAATTTCCATTAATTAATTAAAATAAACATTTAAATATTTTTAAAATGATTTTTTAATGCAAAAAATAAAAAGAAAAATGTTTTTGGGTGAAGAAAAATATTTGAAGTTGAAATGCAGAAGGAAATGTTTTTATGATTTTAATAAATATTTTAAATAAAATGCACAAAATAAATGGAATTTAAATGAAATAAAATGAATTAAAGGGCTGGTCAACGCATCCAAGGGATCAGATTCAAACTGGGGTTTGGGGGGAAAGACTACGCGCGCTATCCAATGGTTCAATTTTAAACTGAGTTAATTAATTAATTAAACCTAATTAAATTAATTAAACTGAATTAGGGCTTAAATGGATTAATCGGGACCCTACGAACACGCGTTAAACAAGATCCTACGGCTGACATTAAAATTGGCTGGATTAACCCTAATTACAACCCTAAACATTTTCAGGTGACCGGAACAATGTTTCGGTCATCTTCTTCGGCCATCCTTCAACCCAACTTCCACCACAGGCCATGAAACTTCACCAAAATCTCCAGAAATGATCTATGGACAACACTAAACAAGAATCCAACACTCAAAATCATTTATTTTCAGAAACCAGCATGAATCGAAGCAAACTTCTTTTAGGTCAAAAATTTCAGAGATTCGATTCATGCTCATTTCTTCACCATTCTCAAAAACAACAAGTGCAGTGTGATCAGGGGAGCATGGGGAACATTTCTATAACATAAAATAAAGTTTCTGGAAAAATTGTTCTTGAGGTTACCTGAGCTTGAGCTTTCTCAGTTTGGAGCTTTTGGACCTCCTCTCTTGTGCAAACCCACTCCTCTTGACCTCCTGATGAAGTTGCAATGCTTGGAAGGAGCTTAGAATGGCTGGAATGCAGGCTTGCAACTCAACTGGCCAGAAATCGTGTTTTTGTTTGGCTGGATTTCAGGCTTGTTTGAGGGTTGGGAAATGTTCTAATGATGATGGTGAGTTGAATGATGAAGTTTGTTTGTGATTTTAGTGGCTGGACAGAGTGTTTCGAAAGCTTTTGCTTGAAGGTGATTTTTGTGAAGCTTGGCTTATGGAATGATCTGAGCTTGTGTGATGTGTGTTATGAGTTGCTTTCGATCCACATAACATTGTTTGATAGGTCAGAAAATGGGTGGTGGCCTGTGGTGATTGGTATGGGAAAGTTGCCAAAATGTCAACATTAGGTGTACTTGAGGTATGGGCTCATGTTGCAGCTGGTTTAGGGCATGTCCTGGCTCAGCAAAGATCAAGGAGAACCATGGAAAATGTTTTGGAGTGATGCAGCAAGTGTATGAGAAGTTTCATCCCCTTTTGCAATTTTGGAAAAGTTTGGCCCATTTTGAATTTCTTGAAGTTCAAGGCATGAAATGGAATGATTCTTTGGGCAATTTTGGTCACAATGCATTGTATCATGTGTGTATGATGTTTAGAGAGTGATTAGAGGTCACAAAATGGCTTGGTATGTGAAATTGCACAAAATCCTCTTTGGTGTGAAAGTGAAAATTATAGGATTTTTGCCAACTTTGCCAAGCCATAACTTGAGTTCCATAATGAATTAGGACTTGTTCTTGTACTTTTTGAAAAGGGAATGATCCAATATACAACTTTCATGACCAACAATTTTTCATTTGAAGCATTTTTGGTTGAGAAAGAGGAGGTTGGAAATTTTTCCCAAAATGGAAAGTTTCCATTACAAGTCATTTCCATTTTTGGCAACTTTTGGTTTAGCTCAATTTTCTTCAATTTTGTGAACTTCCAAGCACTTCAATGATCAAATAAAGATCATATAACTTCAATTTGATGAAAAATCCACTTTGGTTCCATTGTTGGGGGCTTCAGATGCCCTGATTTTGCTCTGACTTGCCCAAGAAGTTACCCAGTGAACATTCCACAATGAATTTCTTCATCAAACTTGGTACACATGATCCTTATAACATATTGAGACCATTAGAAACAAGAATGTCCAAAATATTTGGAGTTATGGCCTCTGAAACCAAAACCCTAATTTCAGGTCATTTGTGCAGTGAAACCCTAGCTCTGCTTCCATGCTTGCCAAGTTCTTGTGATTTCTTGATTTCCTTGATCTTTGAGGGATATAATATGATGATATAACACAAATGGACCCTCTTGGAATGATTGGAAACCTTTGGAGTGGCTCATATGGATCCTTGGATTGCTCATATCACAAACCCTAGATGCAGATGAACTTGAACTAATGTAGTGAAACAAAAATGCAATATGAGATGATATGCTTAAACTTATGCAAAGGTGAAAGATCACAAGCCATGCTGTGAAATTAGTGAGGGAAATTTTGGAGTGTTTACAGCTGCCCCTATTCAAACATGAGTTAGCTGTGCAGGAGGTAAGCGCCTGGCTTAACAGACAAACAAGATAACTTGTGGTTGAATACCAACGATAGTCCAAAATTTGCACTCAATGGGGATAAGAAGAAAAGGGATATAAATTGTAAAAGAAAGTACAGTGTGATTATCAAGAATGCGGGCGATGGAGGACGACCATCAAGCAGAGGACGACTGCTGGGGATAAAGCAATGACTGGGACGGCCGACATGCTGGGGAAATAAAGAGATCACGATGGGGATGGCCATCGGGTAAGGGAATGAGATTCTCTGGGGATTAAAGTAAAAGCAATGACGGGGACGACCCTCAGGTTTGAAAAGTAAGGTAAACAATGATGGGGATGGCCATCGGTTCAAAGAATTAATGAAATAAATGATGAGGGACGGTCATCAAAGGTGAAAGACGATCACCTAGCAGGGGATTACTGCTTTTTATCATGACATAGGACGGATATCGGATAGAAAAAGGTCAACAATAGGGACGGCCATCAGATAAAATGATGAAGGATGATCATCAAAGAGGTGAAGGACGATCACCTAGCAGGGTACGGCTGCTCTCGGGTTTATCATGACATAGGACGAATGTTAGATAACAAGATCAACAATGGGGACGGCCATCAGATAAAATGATGAAGGACGATCATCAACAGGTGAAGGACGATCACCTAGCAGGGGACGACTGCTAAATATCACGACATAGGACGAATGCCGGATAGGAAAGGGTTCCAATAATGGAGACTCCACTGGGGAAAGGATGAGGGATGGTTATCCGAAGGTGGAGGACAATCACCTGGCAGGGTATGGCTGCCGAAAGTATCACGACATAGGGCGAATGTCGGATAAGAGAAAGTTGTTCTGCTGGGGAATGATAAACACGGACGAGTGCTTACGCTTTAAGAAATAAAAGGTATAAGTGTTTGACAATGTGTATAGATTAAAGATGCGGACGAGCATCCTTAAGACTATGATACGGACGAGTATCGGTAGAAACAAACGCTGACGCGTGTTCAGAGATGATGATACGGACGAGTACCAACTAGTTAACAAAGAACACGGACGAGTGTCGAATCTTTGGGGAACAAGTGTATATACAAGATACGGAGAGTATCTGTATAAGTGCAAACAAGTATTATGAAACATGAGCAGGACACGGACGAGCGTTCAACTTGCTGGGAAAAAGTGACACGGACGAGTGTCAGAAGAGAAAGTGTATAAGATACGAACTTATAAGTGCAAAAGGTGTTTCGGCGACCTGCGGGGATAGGATGACACGGACGAGTGTCGAAAGAAGCATATTATAAACAAGTACGTGGTTTGCAATAAGTATTTGGCAACCGCGTTGGGGAAATGTGACACGGACGAGTGTCAAAAGAGTATAGGTATCTGTATTCAAAGAGGATGTTTGCGGTTTATATCTGCAGGAGAATAATATGACACAGACGAGTGTCAGAAAGGTATATATGAATATGTATCTGTTGGAGAGTGCAAAGGGGACGCTTATCTTTTTATCTGCAAGGGATGTGAGTCTTTATATATATTGCCGATGAGGTACTATTGGTATTTACAGGTGACTGGTTCGAACCTGACTTGTGATCATGCAAATGTTTGATTTTTGCCGTAATGCTCCGTATTAGACAGAATGCTACACTTTGTGGGGAAAATGATGTGAATGCTATGATTATGAAAAAGGAAAACAGATCCGGGACTTGGATCCCGCTGCTGTGAAGATCTCTGGTTGATCTGCTCTGAGGGATATCCCAGTTGGGGAAGATCATTGGTAGATCTTAATGAGATGTATGGCTTTGCTTGGGGAAGTAGATCTCTGATAGATCTATCCGATAAGGAGAAAACCCAGTTGGGGATGAGGAAGCTTTCGTCACTTTGTTGTGTGAGAATCTCAGGCATTGCTCTTCTGGGAGAGGCTGGAACTCTGCGGGGAGATGGTTCTCTTGTCTTTGGGAGACCCGACACTCTGTTTGGGGGAGGAAAGATCACTGAACGATCTTCCTAGAGATATCTGTGGGGATCCCGACTGGGGATGAGGAGGTTTTGACAACTCAGCTGGGAAAAACATTCCAGATACTGCTTGGAGGAGGTATGCTGGGGAAATAATGCTTGGCATGCCCCATGCTGCGTATTTGAATACCTGCAACCTGTTAAGACAAAGAAACGCACAAGCATCCCAAGGTATACCTTACCGGATTCCGTCATAGGAGTTAGATATTCCTGAGAGTAAGATTATTTTCTGCAAGCATTTATTAAGAATGGCTCATTTGTTTCGTGCGAACATTATATCATGGGTACCGGACAATTTTCAAATGAAACAAAAATGTGTGAAACGAGGTGTGACTGAAAACTCTGATTTTATTAATCTGGGTGCCCTGAATTGGCAAATACAGTCAGAGAAACAAATCCCCTGGAATGAGGAGATTGTTACAAATTGAAAAAGTAAAAGTGCTGTCAATGTTGGTGACGCTCCGTTGAGTTTCCTTTGCTATGACCTGTATGCTTTATCCTTTTGAAGCTTGCCATATTGTGAGCGATACGGACGAATTCAGAATGCAGTTGTTCGCTTATTCCCTGATTTTGCGTGGATCGCGCTTTCGGGTTTTCAATCCACCGGGATACCCATTTTTGCCCGAGCTGTCCAATGCGGCTTTTCAACTCAGTGGGTGTACATTTTTTTTATTTTTCCCTTATTTTTTCCCGAGTCTTTTATTCTGTTTTTTTGACTCGCCGGGATGCCCTATTTTTGCCTGGACTTACATTCTGTTTTTATGTCCAGCGGGTCTTTTTATGCGAAGTATTTTTTAAC
This sequence comes from Lathyrus aphaca, assembly GCA_963966055.1. NCBI lineage: Eukaryota > Viridiplantae > Streptophyta > Magnoliopsida > Fabales > Fabaceae > Lathyrus > Lathyrus aphaca. The sequence continues at coordinate 424,076,100 of OZ014521.1, forward strand.
TGCATCTAAATTCACAGGGGATAAGAAATCTTCACCATCCATAGTAGTGAGCATCAGTGCTCCACCAGAGAAAACCTTCTTTACTATGAACGGACCGTCGTAGTTTGGAGTCCATTTGCCCCTGTGGTCTGTATGAGGAGGAAGGAGTCTTTTTAGCACAAGATCTCCCACTTGGTATTCCCGAAGCCTGAATTTCTGATCGAAGGCTTTCTTCATCCTTTTCTGATATAACTGCCCATGACATATTGCAGCTAATCTCTTTTCTTCGATCAGATTCAGTTGATTGTACCAGGAACGGACCCATTCTGCTTCATTTAGATTAACATCCATCAATACCCGTAAGGAGGGTAATTCAACTTCAACAGGTAGGACTGCCTCCATACCATACATAAGCTGATACGGTGTTGCCCCAGTGGATGTTCTGATTGAGTTTCGGTACCCATGCAAGGCAAATGGTAGCATCTCATGCTAGTCTTTGTAAGTAACCACCATCTTCTGCACAATCTTCTTGATGTTTTTGTTAGCTGCCTCAACATCACCATTCATCTTTGGCCTGTAAGGAGAAGATTTGTGATGTTGGATTTTAAAGTCCCGGCACAGTTCTGCCATCATTTTGTTGTTCAAATTGGAACCATTATGAGTAATGATTCACTCGGGTACTCCATATCGACATATGATGTCTCTTTTCAAGAATCTGGCTACCACTTGTCTGGTGACATTTGCATACGAAGCTGCTTCAACCCATTTGGTGAAGTAATCAATGGCTACCAGGATGAATCTGTGGCCATTTGAAGCAGTCGGTTCGATCTTTCCAATCATGTCAATGCCCCACATGGAAAAGGGCCAAGGTGAAGACATTACATTCAAAGGATTCGGAGGCACATGCACTTTATCTGCATAAATCTGGCATTTGTGGCACTTCCTGGCATAGGCACAATAGTCTGCATCCATTGTGATCCAGTAGTAACCTGATCTTAACAATATTTTAGCCATTGCATGTCCTCTAGCATGGGTACCGAAAGATCCTTCATTCACCTCGTGCATCAGCAAGTCTGCTTCTTTCTTATCAACATATCTGAGAAGAACCATGTCAAAGTTTCGCTTGTATAACAAACCATCAGCATTCAGGAAGAAACTACCAGTCAGTCTTCTCAATGCCTTCTTATCATTGGATGATGCCCCAGGTGGGTATGTCTGATCCTCTAAGAAGCTTTTGATGTCATGGAACCATGGCTTGTCATCTTTAGCAACGTCCACAGAGAATACGTATGCTGGTTAGTCAAGTCTGGATACCGAAATCCGAGGCACATAATTGGCAGTTTGAACCTTGATCATGGAGGAAATGGTAGCCAAAGCATCTGCGAACTGATTTTCATCTCGAGGGATATACTCAAGTTTGACTGTTGTGAACAAAGTCAACAATCTCTTCGTATAGTCACGGTATGGAATCATATGCTCTTGGTGAGTGTACCATTTGACGTTGGTCTGATTGATTACCAAAGCTGAATCCCTGAATACAGTTAAAGTCTTGATCCTGAGGTCAATGGCTTTCTCAAGACCCATGATACACGCTTCGTATTCAGCTTCGTTGTTAGTGCATGCAAATGTGAGTTTTGCCGAGAAAGGCATGTGAACTCCTTTATGTGTAATGAGCACTGCACCAACTCCACGTCAATTCATATTGATAGCCCCATCAAACATCATTGTCCATTCTTCTTCTGGGTTAGGCCCTTCAGTGTGAACAGGCTCTTCATGATTTTTTGCTTTCAGGAACATGATGTCTTCATCAGGGAAGTCAAATCTCATCGGTTGGTAATCATCAATGGGTTGCTCAGCCAGATAGTCAGACAGTACATTGCCTTTGATGGCCTTATGAGATATGTACTGAATGTCATATTCTGTCAGAATCATTTTCCATCTTGCAACCCTTCTGGTAAGTGCTGGCTTCTCAAATATGTACTTGACTGGATCCATTTTTGAAATTAACAAGGTAGTGTGAGTCAACATATACTGTCTTAGTCGGCGAGCAGCCCACGCTAAAGCACAACAAGTTTTCTCGAGCAGTGAATAACGTTGTTCACAGTCGGTAAACGTTTTCCTTAGGTAGTATATTGCATACTCTTTTCGACCAGACTCGTCATACTGGCCCAACACACACCCCATTAATCCTTATAATACTGTCAGGTACATTATTAGAGGTCTTCCTTCAACTGGAGGCATAAGAATTAGAGGTTCTTATAAGTACTCCTTGATTTTGTCAAAAGCCTTCTGACAATCTTCATTCCATCTGACCGTATGTTCCTTTCTTAACAGTTTGAACAAGGGCTCACAGGTTGCAGTGAGATTAGATATGAACCTCGATATGTAGTTCAATCTACCTAAGAAACCCCGAACTTCCTTTTCAGTCCTAGGTGCAGGCATTTCCTAAATGGCTTTGACTTTGTCAGGATCAACTTCAATTCCTTTTTCACTTACAATGAATCCCAGCAGTTTACTGGAACGTACCCCGAATGTGCATTTGTTGGGGTTTAGCTTCAACTGATACTTTCTCAGATGCTTGAACAACTTCAGCAGATTTACTAGATGATCTTCTTAAGTGAGGGACTTGGCAATCATGTCATCCACGTAGCATTCAATTTCTTTATGGATCATGTCATGGAATAATGTTACCATAGCCCGTTGATAGGTCGCACCGGCATTCTTTAATCCAAAAGGCATTACCTTATAACAAAATGTGCCCCAAGGTGTGATGAAGGTAGTCTTCTCCATATCTTCGGGTGACATCCTGATCTGATTATACCCGGAAAATCCATCCATGAAGGAAAACACCGAGAACTGAGTTGTGTTGTCGACCAATACATCAATGTGAGGTAAAGGGAAATCATCCTTTGGGCTAGCTCTGTTCAGATCCCGGTAATCCACACACATCCGTACTTTGCCATCTTTCTTAGGCACTGGTACAATGTTAGCAACCCACGGCGGGTAACTAGTTACATCAAGGAATCTGGCATCCCACTGTTTTTGTACTTCTTCCTTAATTTTCATGGCCATATCTGGATGAGTACGGCGTAGCTTCTGTTTCACTGGAGGACAATCTTCTTTCAAAGGCAGCTTGTGCATAACAATGTCCATATCTAGACCTGGCATGTCTTGATAGGACCAAGCAAAGACGTCGATGTACTCTCGAAGCATATCAATAAGTTGTTCCTTCACTGAATCTTGCAGACTGGCCCCGATCTTCACTTCTTTCAAGTCTTCTTTGGTACCAAGATTAACTGTCTCAACCTCCTCCTGGTGAGGAGTAATCACCTTTTCTTCCTGCCTCAACAACCTGGCTAACTCTTCAGGTAGCTCATAGTCTTCTTCAACCCCTTCATCATCTTGATTAACCGGATTGTCGAAGTCATACAAGGTCATAGTAGTGCTGTTGTCGGTGCAATCTGGAGGATAATCTCTGCAAGGGTTGAGATTGGTTCGTTTTAGTGATCAGTTTTAATCTTGTTTAGAAAAAGTGAAAATGAAGTTATTTATTTTGAAAACATTGCCATTTTATTGTTTTGTACAAAAGTGAAAAATGAAAAGACAGTGAGCGAAAAAGAGACTCGTTTGCAAAAGATGTCTGATATTCATTGATTAATCATTTGCACAAAATTACAATATGGCCCTATTACAAAATGAGTCCTGACACCTTGGGCAAGATGCAGGACTTGATGCATGCTAAAAAGATAGGAAATAATAATTACTCTGCAGGAGTAACCCTTATAATTTCCTGGGAATACCAGTTAAGGACTTGGTTCCCCGGGATCCTTGGACGTATCCAGCTCTCCAGGTTGCGGTCGCTTTCCGCCTCGTCTTCTAGATTGTTAACAACATCTGGGGTGAGCATCCCCCCACTGACAAATTTGGGCTCTTTAGCAGCCTCTGATTGATCTTGTCGGAATGGTCTGTAACCCAAACCGAATCTATCTTCCTTCTTTTCTACTGGCAGCAGCTTGCCCCAGCCTTGAGCATTACCATCTTCAACAACCTTCCGGGCTTGCTGATAAGAGATAATTGAAGTACCCATCCTGGCTTCCTGGGATGCAGCAAATACTTCAGTAGCCTCATTAACATTCAGGGCCTCGAACCCTTGGCTCATTGTCTCATGGATTTCACTATCCATCTCAATATACTTATATGTAGCCAGATGGCTAACAAATATGTCCTCCTCACCATAAATGGTGATAATCTGTCCTTCCCATTCGTACTTCAGTTTCTGGTGAAGGGTCGATGTTATTGCACCTGCAGCGTGAATCCAGGGTCGACGTAGCAAATAGCTGTAAGCAGGCTGTATGTCAATCACATAGAAAATGGTCTTAAAGACTTGTGGATAGGTTATCACTGGCAGCTCGACCTCTCCAAGAACAGATCTTTTGGAGCCATCAAAAGCCCTGACCACAATATTACTTGGCCGGAGAGCTATCCCATCATACTCAAGCTTAACAAGAGCTTTCTTGGGTAAGATATTGAGTGAGGACCCAGTGTCTACAAGAACATGAGATAGTACAACTCCTTTGCACTCCAGGGTTATGTGCAAGGCTTTGTTGTGGAGACGTCCTTCTGTTGTTAAATCAGCATCAGTGAAACCTAGCCCATGGCTAGTATTGACATTTGACAGTACTGTTTCCAGCTGATTCACAGTGATCTCTTCTGGCACGTAGGCAGCATGCAGAACTTTGAGTAGTGCATCCCGATGGGCTTCGGAACACAACAACAGAGATAAGATTGAGATCTTTGAAGGAGTCTAGTGGAGTTGGTCCACAACTTTATAGTCTCTTCTTTTAATAATTCTCATAAACTCATCCACGTCTTGATCGAAGGATGATTTATGAGTTTCTTTTGGTGCAGATTCTTCAGGTATTACACTCTTCCCTTTGGCTTTGGCAGCAGCCTCTGCCTCAGTGTTGGTTCTAGGGACTTGTGATGCGAAGAGACGTCTGCTTCGGGTGAAGCCTCCGCCTCCCCCGACATTGTCCACTTGGGGAGTGAGAACTAGAGAATCAAGAAGGACTTTCTCTCTGTTGCAGTACATATTAGCACCATAATGCCATGGTATAGCACTGTCTTTGTCATATGGGATTGGCCCGGGCACCGTGATAGTGACTGGGCTTACTGCAGTAGATATTGGGACTGTAATAGTCTGTGGATCATAGAAAATAGTAACAGGACCTCGGGTGGATGTTGGTGGAGGTGAATTGAAGTTTTGTTGAGACTGTTGTTGATGTTGTTGAAAGTTGTTGGAGTTTGGGACCGCTGCCGGGTCATAATAGATTGTGACAGTGGAAACATCATTGTTTACAGTTGCTGAAGTTGTAGTAGCCGGTGCAAATGAATTGTTGTGTGTTGAAGTGACAGATGGAATGATTGCTGAAGTTGTAGCTGAATCAGTTGGAACAGTGGTTGTTGCAGTTGTAGAAGAACTAATAGGAAAGATGGTTGTTGCATTTGTAGAAGAATCAGTTGTTGTTGATAAAAGAGTTGTTGGTGTTGTAGAAGCATTGGTTGTAATTTGCAGAATGCCTTCTTTGATCAAGCCATTAATTCCACTCCTCAAGCTGGCACACCCATTCTCGGAAAGTTTGCATGATTCACAACAGGCCTCACAATCTGGGAACACTTGGCACTTTAAAAGATGGGCTTTAACCTCTGCCAGAGGTGTTTGAATACATGCAATGTCTTCTATTAAACTCATGGGTGAGCCATCTTCTATAGCATTAATCCTTGGCCCACTGTGGCTTGGCATAGGATTCTTCATTACATTGGGAGGAGGTGCAAAGTTCAGGGCTTTTGAATCTACCAGATCCTGAACCTTCATATGCAGGGCTCTGCATTTTTCTGTAGAATGACCAGGTGCGTTAGAGTGAAAAGCACACCTAGCATTGGCATCATAGTTTCTTGGAAGGTTTTGAGGATCAAGTAGAGCCAATGTCCTCAACTCAACAAGATTGAGCTTTAGGAGTTGTGGCAGTAGTGTAGCATATGGCATTGGGATGGGGTCAATCACCCGGTTGACCTGAGATGGCCGCTGTTGAAACAGGCGTTGTTGCTGATTGTTGTTATTGTTGTATGATCTCTGTTGCGGAAACTGTTGTTGTTGAGGAAAGTGTTGTGGTTGTTGAGTATACTGAGAAGGTGGAGCAGGGATAGTAACAACAACAACTGTTCTGGGCAAGTATTTGGGTCTCCCTCTTCCCATGTGTACAGAGTTTGTCTCACCAGATCTACGGGGCCCAGCAAATGGTTTTCTTGTACTGCTTGAACTGGCACCGTTATCGGAGATCTTTTCCATCTTCAATAGGCTCTCTATTATTTCACCAGCTATTGTAAACACCCAAATTTGCCCTCACCCATTCACACCATGGCTTGTGATCATTTCATATACATAAACACAATCATATCACCTCATATCCCATTTTTGATTCACTGCATAGTTTCTAAGTCATCTGCATCTAGGGTTTGTGATCTGAGCAATCCCAGAGCCTCCTGAGCCACTCCAAAGGCCAACAATCACTTCAAAGGGATCCATGTGTGTTCTTATATCATATTACATCCTCTCAAAGTCAAAAATGCAAAAGGATCACAAGAACTGGGATTGGTGTGGATGCAGAGCCAAGTTTGACTGCATAGTTGACCTAAAATTAGGGTTTTGGTTTCAGAGGCCATAACTCCAAATTATTTGGTCATTCTTGTTTCCATTGGTCTCTATATGGTATAGGGAGTATGCATATCAATTTTCATGAAGAAATTCCATGGGGAAGTCATCTGATCAAGGGTTGACTTTTCAGACAAGTCAGTGCAAAATCAGGGCATCTGAGGCCCCCAATGACCCAACCAATGGGCATTCTTCATCAATTTGAGTGTATATGATCTTTATTTGATCATGGAAGAAGTTTGAAGTTCACAAAAATCAAGAATTTGAAGATTTTGCAAAGTTGACTTTTTGGGCATAGTTGACTTTTCAAGAATATGTCATTTTAGGTCATTTTCCAAGCCTTGATTTTTGATCCAAAAAAAGCTTCAAATGGAAAAACTTTGGTCATGAAAGTTGTAGAATACATTTTTCCCTTTTCAAAAAGTACAAGAACATGATCTAATTCATTTTGGATCAAAAGTTATGGTGTGACAAAGTTGGCAAAAATCATTGATTTTCAAGATGTGCACTAAATGGAAAGTTTGCAAGATCATGAACCAAGGCTGTTTGTAACTTCTAGTTGACATCAAACCAATGTACAAACATCACATGAGTTCTAAAAATCAGAATTGGACCAAAGTTTCTCATGATCATGGTTTGTATAACAAGACTTTTTCATGAAGTTCCAAAAGTAACCAAGTTGCAAAACCATCATGATGCTTCTTACCACTTGCTGCATTGGCCTTTGAACCACTCTAGCCTCCCATACACACCATGTTGCGCCAGCCCTAGCCATTGTACCAAGCTAGAACCCAAGCCATACCTCTCTTACAAAAAAGTTGACTTTTGGCAAAAGCAAACATCCCAATCACAGCAGGCCATGTCACATCCTCTGGCCACTTGGAATTGTTTATACTATCCTTTGGCAAGCAAAACATATGACCAAGCCAAGCTGAAACAGGCCACAACACACCATACACAAAACTCACCCCATTTGCATTTCTCTTCGAATCTCTCTGCCCAGCTCACTAACATTCAAACCAGCTTCACTAATCATCTCACCATACTCCATTAAGCCTAAACCAACAAAGAACCAAGCCTGAATCAAACAAAAACATTGCTTCTCCATTTTCACTCCAACTTGCAGTTTCATTCGAAACTCACTCCACAGGCCATAAACATCCAAACAAACTCCACAAACCTTCTTAAAACATCACCCTGATCACAAAGAACCACTCACATTGGCCTGAAACTGCCTGCATCACCATTGCCATTTTCAACTGAGCTTGAGCAGAAGCTGTTCAAACTCTTCATCTAGCCAGCATAAACTTCTCCAAAGCATTCAAGCATCATCAAGAGGTCATAAGGAGTGGATTTCACAAGGAGGGGAGGTCAGAAAGTTGTTGGAGTGAAAGCTTCGAATCTCAGGTAGCTCAAGAACTTTTTTTCCAGAAATGGATTTTTAAGTTCTAAACTTGTTCTCCATGCTTCACTGATTGTCCTGGTGCTTTTAGTTTTGAAAATGGTGATGAAATGAGAATTTAATTGCTTTCTGAAACTCTGTTGACCTCAAAAATGTTTTGTTCGATTCATGGTTCTGGGGAAAAATAAATGTTGTTTGTGATGGGGTTTTGATTCAGTGGATCATGGGAATCATTTCTGCATGCTTGGTTTTCATTTTTGTTGCGTTTTGAAGTTTTTAGGGATTTTCAGGTGGGGTTCCCACCGGAGAAGACGACCGGAGGTCTTCTCCGGCCACCTGAAAATCATTAGGGTTTAATCCCTGTAATTAATTTCATTTGAATGTGGGGCGTAGGATCCTTTGACTTGTTGACCTCCCGCGCGCATGTGTGGCCTGGATTCACTCAATTAGCCCTAATCCACTTTATTTAATTTAATTAATTATAATTAAACTAATTTGCTCAGGAGCCATCTGGACCCTCCATTCACGCGCGTGGTCAACCCTTTTAAATCCAGACTCAATCTCAACCTCTCCTTCTGATTACTTTCTTTTTATTTCAATTTTTATTGTATTTCTTTTCATTTTATTTGCACAATTTATTTAAAATAGTAAAAATTGCTTAAAAATTATGAAACTTTTTCTCAAGAGTTTTATTAATTTTTAAGACACAAAAATATTTTTAATTTTATTTTTAGCATTTAAAAAGCATTTTTAAATATTTAAAAGATTATTTTTAATTGATTAATGAAAATTAATTTATTAAAAATACTTTTAGGTATTTAAAAATCACAAAAAAATTCATGAAATGTTCTAAGACATTTAGAAACATTGTCCAAAAAATTCATGAAATGTATTTTGGGAATTTTTCATTGAATTAAAATTGTTTTTGTGCATTAATTTGATCCATAGTTCAAAAAATCATTTCTGCCTATTCATGAAGGATTGGACATTGATTCTTTTTGAATTGCATTGTGTTTAGCATGTAGTTTTTGAGATAAAAAGGCCATGATTTGATCTTGCATTTTCAAATTGTTTGACATTTCTTTTGTTTGGAAACCCTAAAAACCCTAAAAACTTGTGAAAAATCATAACTTAAGATTGGTTAAGAGTTGAGACCTCTCCTTTGGGCAGTGGTTTAGTATGGGATTAGGGGTCCTTTGTGTGGCATTTTCCATTTTTTTATCTTAGGGTTTGCTTCTAGTTTTGGTTTGTGTTTGATGTTTGATTCATAAACCCTAATTTGGGCTTCCATATGCATCCATCTTGCATTCTCTTGCATACCATGACTTGCCATGACATTCCATGCTTCCATGTGATTCATTTGACATCATAGGACATATTGAAAGCATGTTTGATCATTGCATCTTGCATTTGTCATGTTGTATGCCATGTGCCTTCCATAGCTTTTCATGTATGTTCATGTGCTCTAACTTGTTTCATTTGCATTCATAAGCTTGTATGATCATCCACATGTGTTGTTTCTGGTTTGTAGCATCTCATAGCATCATTAGCATCATGTATATGCTTCTGGTTTTGTTTCTCATCATGTCATCTCATCCCATTTTGCATTGCATTGCACTTTCTTTCCTAACATTTCAGGTGGTAAGTGATGTTGAGAAGTGAATTTGCCTTCACTTCTCATAACTTTTCTTTTCATCTCTCTTGCATCCATTGCTGCATTTTTGTTTGTGTTTGAGATTGAGCTTGCTCATTCTTCTTCCTCCCACTTTCTTTCTCCAAGTGACTTGACTTCTTGAATGAAGCAAGTCACTTTGTTTCTCTTGATCCTTTCATCTGCTTCCTGGTGGTTCCATTGAAGATTGTTCTTGCAAACCTCACAAACCTTAGGAACAACCAAGCATGACAATGATTAGGGTTTTGATTAGTCCCCCTTTTAGTTTTTACCTTTGTGTCTCTTTTGAGTCATCTCTTCTCACCTCATAATCAGGGACTAAACCCTAAAGGCTTTAAGGCTTTGTGATTAAGCTTATGCCTGCATCCTTCTCTTAGGATGGAGTGTATAACTTTAATCCTAAGTGTTAAACCCTTAATGTGTTTAAAATCTCTTAATCAATCCACCTAATAATCATCAAGACATCACACTTGTAACTTGGGCCTTGCATTAGGGTTCTAATTCTTCCTTAACTGGTTAAGAAGGACTAACCCTAGTGTTAATGGACAAGTCCCCCTCAAGTTGTCTTACAAACCATAAAATTCACTTCATCATCATATCACTAAATAAAATCCACTTAATAAAAGGCTTGTTTTGTCATGAGTTTAATCCTTAATCATGGATTAAGTTGAGGAGCATTCCTCAGCTTAAACATTCTCATCTATTATCCTTCTATTAGGATGGTGTAATGAGTCTGTTTGATCCCTGATTATGGCTTAATCTCATTACTTAACACTAAACAAAAACAACAAAAACATCTAATTAATCACAAGTAGGTTAATGATCTTAATCCTACACCAAAGGTGATTAAGTGTGAGAATCTGACTTCACACTTAAGGTATTCTCATTACCCCTAATCAGAGGGAAGATGTGATGAGTTTACTAAATCCATTGGCTTAGGCTTAAACTCATGACAAAAAATCCAAAAACAATAAAAGACTGAAAACTCAAAAACAAACAATAATCGTCTCCTCCGGGATTCTTTTCTCATCACCTTCATTCACAAACGAGAACTTGCTTCTTCCGTCTAATGCAAGACAGTTTGCACCTGAGCCAGACAGGTCATACACTTGAGCATAGACAAGTAAGCAATTCACAAGTCAATTCATCTTTCAGTCTCTTTGGGTCGAACTACGGTGTTCTGACTTCCTCATTGCACGAGAGGATACGTAGGCATAACCTAACAGTTATCGAACAAAAGTCTCTGTATATTCCCCCTCCTTCCAGCTTCATTCTTTAGCCTCATGATCTTGAGCATCTTATTCTTATTCTTACACTGACACTGTATACATACACTTCACACTTCTTTTGCACTGACACCTGTACATCCTTCCAGCTCTTTTACACACGGATTGCACTGACACTACCCCTTTAAAACACAAATCTTTTAAGCGTGGATCCCGTCGAGTACGGCGGACAATCTGGGTGCTAATACCTTCCCAGGTTGTAACCAACCCCTTTCTCAGTCTCTCTGGTTCGCAACCGTCTTATCCATATCTTTCTAGGTCTATGCAGCATTACCTTTCCTCCGGGATAAAAATGCCTAGCTGGCGACTCTATTCATCTCCAGTGAGTTCACGGCTGTGTGTTCTCATTGTTCCCTTCGCCGACCGTTCGCGTCTGTACCCTATCTGACTTAGCTTCATTTAGGGGGAGCGACAGCTTGGCGACTCTGCTGGGGAACCTTATACTGCAACCAGGGCTTCTGGTTCTTTTTGTGGGTTCCTCCTAGCGCTTGATTGATTTGTGTTTACTGGGGTGTTATGTGTTATTTGTGTTTGTATATTTGTATTTATTTTTGCCTTATGTACAGTTGTTTTACTGCTTTCTTTATAGCTTTATGCATATATATTATCATATTGTCATACTGTGCTGCTGGCTGGATCTGTTGTTTGCTTTGGTGGGTGGGTGATTCATTGAGAGTTAAAGGTCCTATACCTGGGACCTGAGTGACACCTAGGCTAGAGCGAATCATATTCTTTCCCATTCCATCTCGGTCTGGTGCGGGAATATGAAACACGGTTCAGATATGGGTTTCTTCTTGAGAACTCTGTGTTGCAGATTTCCTGCAATGCTAGGGCTATCTGGGAAGCCTGCTAAGTCTGGATGACCTTTAGTTTTGACCTTCAGAAACTGAGGTGAATTAGAGGAGGAACTTTTATGGTTATTGTAAACATTGTACCTCCGGGTTAGAAGTGTTTACACTTCTCATAACTGATCCAAGTCTGAGGATCCTTGTTTTAGAACACCACCTGTGAGGGGGTTGGGCTGTTTGCAGGTTTGCAGGTACCTTGGCCTCAGAATACCCTGTTACTTTGACTTGATTAAGAATACTCCATGTTGGAACAGTTCTTGTGATTCTAAAACCCTAGACATGTGGCTCTTTATTTGAGTCCCCCACCTTGGTTACTGGATTTATAGACCTCCATCTGGATTTCTTGAACATACTTGGACCTATATCAGAGTTTTTGATCAGATCCAGCTCAGTCACAAACCCTTGCATATCATTTGCATACATAAACATTGCATCATATTGACATTTGCTTATTTGTGTTTCAGGGTATCCATCTTCATTTGGTTTTGGTTTTGACCCCATCTTCAGCATTGACCTATCTTCATCAGCATCTGCTTCAGTTATCAGCTGTCCGCTTCAGTCACCTGCACCAGCCAATCAGTGGCTCATTTTTCAGTATCATCATCAACACTTGTCTCTACTCAGTCTCAGCATCATGGCTCCTAAAAAGAGCAACATCACCTATCACTTCTTCCAGCCAGAGCTATCTGACATCAGGAGGATTCAGACCCTGATCACTCTAGATCACATACCATTGTTCAGGGAACACTACGGAGATATACTTGATATGGTTATGGATCTGGACCCTTCACAGAGAAGCTTGATCCACACCTGCATTCAGTTTTATGATCCCCCTTTGAGGTGTTTTACTTTTCAGGACTTTCAGCTGGGCCCCTTATTGGAAGAATACTCATCATTGGTTGGTCTGCCTATCAGGGGTGGAATCCTTTTCAACCCTGAGATGGTCTTTCCTGGTAATGGAGAAGTAGCAAAGGCTTTGCATCTGGAACCTGTTCTGATTGAGCAGCATATGACTTCTAAAGCTGGAATCCCTGGCTTCCATCTGGATTTCTTGATCTCTCAAGCTACCCTGAAAGCTTCTCTAGGAGAATGGAAAGCTGTCTGTGCTTTATTGGCCCTGAGCATATATGGAGTTGTATTGTTTGCAGATGAGCCTCGATTCATTAGCAAGAATGCAATCCATCTGTTCATCTTGAGGAACCCAGTGCCAACTTTATTGGGGGATCTCTACTACTCAGTGCATCAAAGGAATGAAAAGCAGAGGGGAAGATTAGTGAGGTGCTGTGCTCCTTTGTTCCATACTTGGCTTCTCAGGCATCTACCCAGGACAGATGTATTTTTGAACCCTCATCAGCAGAGAAACTGGGCAAAGAGACTCACTGCTCTAACTTCAGCCGATATCAGATGGTGCACTCAAAGCACCAAGGGCAGGGATATCATCACCAGTTGTGGGCATTTTCCCAATGTGCCCCTAATAAGAGTTAAGGGTAGTATTAATTACAACCCTCTGCTGTTCAAAAGACAACTGGGCTATGCACTGGTCCACACTCCTAAGGCACAAGACTTGGTTGAAACTCTTTATTGCGAGAACAAGATTAATCTGGCTATTGTTAGGCAGGCTGCTTGGGCCTGGGATAATGTTCAAACCAAGGGAATAACCATTTTGGGGAAGTGCAACAATGTGGCATCAGCACAATATTATGAATGGTCCCGTGCCAGGGCCCAATTCTCTGGGATGCCCTTTACTATAGAAGATATGCCTGAATCATCTTCAGCACCACCTGCCACTGTCAGTTTGGAGGAGTTTGAGAGTTTGAAAGAAAGAAATGAGAAGTTAACTCAAGCTTTGCAGAAGACCCTCCGGGAGAGGAGTGATGGTATGAGGGAGGTTGAGAGATTGGAGAAGTTGAGAGTGGAGCATCTAGTTAAGATTGAGAAGTCTGGGGATTATATCAAAAAGTCTAAAGCTGGAGAACAAATTCTGAAGAATGCTTGCAAAGAAGCCCAGTTCCAGAGAGCAAGGACAGACTTGTATTTGAAGGAGAGTCGAGCTCGGTGGGTCAGGATCACCGAAGCCCGTACTCTGGAGGACAAGAGAGTTCAAGACAAGATGGAGCAACTGGAAGCTAGTGCAAAAGAGCAGCAGGAAGCCCTGGCAGCAGCCCAGAGGGAGATATCAGAGCTGAAGATCAAAGCTGGAGTGAAGAGGTCCAAGGACCAAAGTCAGCACAAGAAGCTAACAACAGCTGTTACAACCAGGAATCTCCTCATCAGGAATCTCACGGAGCGTCCGGCTGATCCTGTGACCGAAGCACTTCTCAAGGAAGTTCGTGAGGATGAGTTTGGTCTTGGTGTTTGACCCTTTGTTTGTTGTTGCTTTCATTCCATGTACTTTTATTTTCTTATAATGTATTTTGACCCCTTAGAGGGCTTGTGTTGTAAAAAGAACAAAGTTGTAATATTTTACTTTCTGTAATATATATGTGTTAGTTTGTTCCATCCGAGTTTACTTCGAAAGCAACATCAACAGCATCTTCAAGGGTCTGGAAGGGTCAAAACTGAATACCAAACCGGATACCTTGAGAACAAATAAGCATAACTGCATTGCATGCTAACCCCTTGTGTTTGTTTTGTAGGTTTTTTTGTTTTATTGCTGCTAACTCTGTTGTGAATCTCAGGAACTATTGCTCGGCGCCGGGTATTTCCCCTCAACCGTCCGCACCGTTATCCGACCCGTAACAATCTTCCGGGCATCCAAATGGATCAGATGCAGCAGGACCTTACTAAGGTCAGAAATCAAATGGCAAATGAAAGGCTAGAGATGAGGAATCAAATGACTCAGTTTATGGAAGTGATGAACAACATGGCTCAGAGCCAGGAAAGATTGAGGGCCATGGTGGAAAGGCAGAATCAAGAAGATCCACATATAGGAACTGCCGGCACCAGCAACAATGAAAGGGTCCAACCTCATGTTAACCCTCCTGTATTTGGCCCACACCTCCATCCTGAGGTCAATATTCCTGCAAATGTTCAAGGGACTGCCACTGCAGCCAGGGTACTTCAAGAAGACCCCCAAGAGGATCAGTTTACAGTAATGGGTGCTGGGGAAGAAGCTTATGATAGAAGGTTGGATGAGATAGCTGAGAAATTGAGGTCCTTAGAATCTCAAAATTCTCTGGGTTTCGATGTCATGGACATGGGCTTGGTAGACGGGGTCAGGATCCCCCATAAGTTTAAGCCTCCCTGTTTTGAAAAATACAACGGGACTTCATGCCCCCGGACTCATTTACAGTCATTTCTGGGAAGGCTGAAGGCCTATACAATGGATGAGAAGCTCTGGATGTTCTATTTCGAAGACAGCTTGATAGGAGCTTCAAGAGAATGGTACTCTCACTTGACAAGGGCAACAGTCAGATGCTGGAAGGACCTGGCAGAGGCCTTCATCAGACAGTATCAGTACAACTTAGACATGGCACCCAACAGGACTCTCCTAATGGGAATGTCACAGTCGTCAAGGGAAAGTTTCCGAGAATATGCCCAGAGATGGAGGCAATTGGCTGCTGCTGTTCAGCCACCTATGTCTGAAAGGGAAATGGCAGATATGTTCATGAACACCCTTCAGGGGACTTACATTGACAGGCTGGCTGCTTTCTCTTCCACTAGCTTTGCAGATGTTGTCATAGCTGGGGAGAGAATTGAAAGCCTATTGAAGATGGGTAAGATCTCAGACAACGGAGCAAGCTCGTCCAGTAGTACAAGAAAGCCTTTTGCGGGCCCGAGAAGAACTGGCGAGACCAATGCCATCCACACCAACAGGGGCAGGCCCCAATATGTCCACAGATCAGTGGCAGCAGTCACCATTACTGCTCCAGCTCATCCTCAACCAGTTTATCAACCTCCGCAACAAAACTATCAGCCACAACCTCAGTACCATCAACAGAATCAGTATCCTCCGAGAAATTACAACAACAACAACACCAACAACAATAACCAGCAAAGGCCTTTCCAACAGAGGCCTTCTCAAGCCAATAGGGTAATCGATCCGATCCCTATGCCATATGCTACATTGCTGCCACAACTCCTGAAACTCAACCTAGTTGAGCTAAGGACGTTGGCACCTCCAGATCCCAACAGTCTACCCAGGAATTATGACTCCAACGCTAGGTGTGCTTTTCATTCCAACGCACCTGGCCACAGTACAGAAAAGTGCAGAGCCCTGCACATGAAGGTACAAGACCTGGTAGACTCGAAAGCTCTGAATTTCGCACCACCACCCAATGTCAATAAGAACCCCATGCCAAACCACGGTGGTCCCGGAATTAACGCTATTGAAGAAGACAAGCCGTCTTATTTAATAACCAGTGTGGGTCAGATCCGGACACCATTGGCAGAAATCAAGGCCCAACTCCTCGAATGTCAAATGTTCCCGGGGTGTGAGTTGGGGTGTGCTTACTGCAATATCTCCGTCAATGGGTGCGATAACCTGAGGAATGGCATAGACAGTCTCATTCAGAGTGGCCAACTTCAGATCACCACATCATTTCCTACAAATCCAGCAATCTCATCAGCAGCAACTCCAGAACCTCCTACAACTGCAACAACCATCGTTCCTGACAATTCTTCGGCTTCATCAACAAGTACTTCATCTATTATCTCAACTGGTCAGTTGTCAACAAATTTTTCTTCTACAACTCCAGCACCACTCCATTTTGAAACTCCTACAACAACAACATCCATCCTTCCACCAATGTCTCCTACAACACCAGCAACAAATCATGAAGATGTCTCAACTGTCACAATATTTTATGATCCTGAAAACAACTCTGCCTACAACTCAGAAGGTGCTGCTCCCATCAGAGCACCAGTCACAATTTATTACGATCCACAGACTATCACAATTCCTTCCGCAGCTGCAGTCAGTCCAGTCACTATCACGGTGCCTGGACCAATACCTTATGAAAGCAACAATGCCATCCCGTGGCATTACGGCTCTGACCTGTACTGTGAAGGACAAAGAATCACTTTTGAATCATCAACCCCTGCACCACAAATTGACAATGTGGGAGGAGGCGGAGGCTTCACTCGAAGCGGACGTCTTTTCGCTCCACAAATTCAGAGACCCACTGCCGAAGCAGAAGCTGCTGCTAAAGCAAAAGGAAAAAGCTTGGTGCAGGATGAGCAAGCTGTCAAAGAAGCCTTGAAAACACCCTTTGACCAAGAGGTTGATGAGTTCATGCGAATCATCAAAAAGAGTGATTATAAAATAGTGGATCAGCTTCATCAGACGCCTTCCAAGATCTCTATCTTATCATTGCTCATGTGCTCCGAAGCCCATCGGAACGCACTACTAAAAGTCTTGCACGCAGCTTATGTGCCTGAAGAGATCACTGTCAATCAGCTGGAAGCTGTAGTTGGAAATGTTAATGCTAGTCACGGACTAGGGTTCACCAATACTGATTTGACAACGGAAGGCCGCAACCATAACAAAGCCTTGCACATAACCATGGAATGTAAAGGTGCTGTCCTTTCCCATGTGCTGGTAGACACAGGGTCATCCCTCAATGTCTTACCTAAGAAGGCCCTGGTGAAGCTAGAATATGATGGATTGGCATTGAGACCCAGCAACCTGGTGGTGAGGGCCTTTGATGGTTCAAAGAGATCGGTTCTGGGAGAAATTGAATTGCCCATAACGATTGGCCCACAGACCTTCAAAACGACCTTCTACGTGATGGATATACAGCCTGCCTACAGCTGTCTATTGGGTAGGCCATGGATTCACGCCGCTGGCGCCGTGACCTCTACCCTTCACCAGAAGTTAAAATATGAGTGGGAGGGTCAAATCGTTACAATCTGTGGAGAGGAGGATATTTTTGTCAGCCACCTGGCTACCTATAAATACATTGAGATGGATGGGGAGATCCATGAAACAATGAGCCAAGGATTCGAAGCCTTGAATGTGAATGAAACATCTGCTGTGCCTGGTACTTCAATATCATCATACCAACAAGCCCGGAAGGTTGTTGAGGGAGGAAACGCCCAAGGCTGGGGCAAACTGCTATCGGTGGAGAAGAAAGAGGACAGATTTGGGTTGGGTTACAAACCAACTCAACAAGATCAAGCAGAGGCTGCAAAAGAGCCCAACTTTGTGAGTGGGGGGATGCTCACCCCTGATGCTGTCAACTGTCTGGAAGATGAGCTGGAAGAAGAACGCAACCTGGAAAGCTGGATTCGTCCAAAGATCCCGGGGAGCAGTATCTCAAACTGGTCTTCCCAGGAAATTATAAGAGTTACTCATGCAGAGTAATTATTATTTCCTGTATTTTTATAGCATGCATCAAAGTCTTGCATCTTGCCCAAGATGACAAGACTCATTTTGTAATCGGGCCATCTGTACTTTTTGTGCAACAAGATTAATCAATGAAATATCAGACATCTTTTTGCAAACAAGTCTTTTTCTTTTCCGCTCACTGTTTTTCCATTTTTCTTTTTGTACAAAAAATAAATGGCAGTGTTTTCAAAATGACAACTTTATTTCACTTTTCTAAAACAAGATTAAAATCAAATCACTAAAATGAACAAACTAAACCCTTGCAGAGAGTGCCTTCCTGACAGCACCGACAACAGCACGGCTATGACTTCGTATGACTTTGACAATCCAATCAATCAAGCCGATGAAGGGGTTGGAGAAGAATATGAGCTTCCTGAAGAGCTAGCCAGGTTGTTGAGACAAGAGGAAAAGGTTATTACTCCTCACCAGGAGGAGGTTGAAGTGATCAATCTTGGTACAGATGAAGACGTGAAAGAAGTTAAAATCGGGGCCTGCTTACAAGACTCAGTGAAGAAACAACTGATTGACCTGCTTCAAGAGTATGTGGATGTGTTTGCTTGGTCTTATCAAGATATGCTAGGGTTGGATACCAACATTGTCGTGCACAAGCTACCTTTGAGAGAAGAATGCCCACCGGTCAAACAGAAGCTGCGCCGTACTCGTCCGGACATGGCAATGAAAATCAAGGAAGAGGTGCAAAAGCAATGGGACGCCGGGTTCCTTGCTGTAACTAGCTATCCACCGTGGGTTGCTAACATAGTACCTGTGCCTAAGAAAGACGGCAAAGTAAGAATGTGTGTTGACTACCGAGATCTGAACAGAGCCATCCCGAAAGATGATTTCCCTTTACCTCACATTGACGTATTGGTTGATAATACGGCTCAGTTCTCGGTATTCTCCTTCATGGACGGATTTTCAGGATACAATCAGATCAAGATGTCACCTGAAGACATGGAGAAGACAACCTTCATCACACCCTGGGGCACGTTCTGCTACAAGGTAATGCCATTTGGGCTGAAGAATGCCGGTGCAACATATCAACGGGCTATGGTAACATTATTCCACGATATGATCCATAAGGAAATCGAGTGTTATGTGGATGACATGATTGCCAAGTCCCTTACAGAGGAAGATCACCTGGTGAATCTACTGAAGTTATTCAAGCGTCTGAGGAAGTACCAATTGAAGCTGAACCCCAACAAGTGCACATTCGGGGTGAGATCTGGTAAGCTGCTGGGCTTTATTGTAAGCGAGAAGGGGATTGAAGTTGACCCTGACAAAGTCAAAGCCATCCAAGAGATGCCTGCACCGAAGACAGAGAAAGAAGTTCGAGGGTTTCTAGGAAGATTGAACTACATCTCAAGGTTCATATCTCACCTTACAACAACCTGTGAACCTTTGTTCAAATTGTTGAGAAAAGAACAAACGGTCAGGTGGAACGAAGACTGTCAGAAGGCTTTTGACAAGATCAAAGAGTACTTGCAAGAACCTCCAATACTTATGCCTCCAGTTGAAGGAAGACCTCTGATCATGTACTTGACAGTATTAGAAGAGTCAATGGGGTGTGTGCTGGGCCAGCATGACGAGTCTGGTCGAAAAGAGTATGCAATATACTACCTAAGCAAAAAGTTTACCGACTGTGAACAACGTTATTCACTGCTCGAGAAAACTTGCTGTGCTTTAGCGTGGGCTGCTCGCCGACTGAGACAGTATATGTTGACCCACACTACCTTATTGATCTCAAAAATGGATCCAGTCAAGTACATTTTCGAGAAGCCAGCTCTCACCGGACGGGTTGCAAGATGGCAAATGATCCTCACAGAATACGACATCCAATACACATCTCAGAAAGCCATCAAGGGCAGTGTATTGTCTGAATATCTTGCTGAGCAACCTATTGATGATTACCAGCCTATGAGATTTGACTTCCCTGATGAAGACATCATGTTCATAAAAGCAAAAGATCGTGAAGAGCCTGTTCACACTGAAGGGCCTGACCCGGAAGAAGAATGGACTATGATGTTTGATGGGGCTATTAACATGAATGGTCGTGGTGTTGGTGCAGTACTCATTACACCTAAGGGGGTTCACATGCCTTTCTCGGCAAAACTCACTTTCAACTGCACTAACAACGAAGCTGAATACGAAGCTTGCATTATGGGTCTTGAGGAAGCCATTGACCTCAGGATCAAGACATTGACTGTATTCGGAGATTCAGCTTTGGTAATCAATCAAACCAACGGCAAATGGTACACACACCAGGATCATCTGATACCTTACAGGGATTATACAAGGAGGTTATTGACTTTCTTTACAACAGTCAAGCTTGAGTATATCCCTCGGGACGAGAATCAGTTTGCAGATGCTCTGGCAACCATTTCGTCCATGATCAAAGTTCAGGCTGCCAACTTTGTACCTCAGATCTCAGTGTCCAGACTTGATAGACCAGCATATGTGTTCGCAGCAGATGTTGTTAAAGATAATAAGCCTTGGTTCCATGACATTAAGTGCTTCTTGGAGGATCAAACATACCCACCTGGGGCATCTTCCAATGATAAGAAGACTTTGAGAAGGCTTGCTGGTAGTTTCTTCTTGAATACTGATGGGTCTTTATACAAAAGGAACTTTGATATGGTACTCCTCAGGTGTGTTGATAAGACAGAAGCAGATTTGTTGATGCATGAAGTGCACGAAGGATCCTTTGGTACCCATGCTGGAGGGCATGCAATGGCTAAGAAGTTGCTAAGATCAGGCTATTACTGGATCACGATGGATGCAGACTGTTGTGCCTACGCCAGGAAATGCCACAAATGCCAGATCTATGCAGATAAGGTGCATGTGCCTCCCAATCCTTTGAATGTGATGTCTTCACCCTGGCCCTTTGCTATGTGGGGCATCGACATGATTGGTAAGATTGAGCCGACTGCTTCAAATGGCCACAGATTCATCCTGGTTGCCATTGATTATTTCACCAAGTGGGTCGAAGCAGCTTCCTATGCCAATGTTACAAGACAAGTGGTAGCCAGATTTCTGAAAAGAGATATCATCTGTCGATATGGAGTGCCCGAGCGAATCATTACTGATAATGGTTCCAATTTAAACAACAAAATGATGGCAGAACTGTGCCGGGACTTCAAGATTCAACATCACAATTCTTCTCCTTACAGGCCAAAGATGAACGGCGCTGTTGAGGCAGCAAACAAGAATATCAAGAAGATTGTGCAAAAGATGGTAGTCACCCACAAAGACTGGCATGAAATGCTACCATTTGCCTTGCATGGGTACCCCACGTCAATCAGAACATCCACTGGGGTAACACCGTATCAACTTGTGTATGGTATGGAAGCAGTCCTACCAGTTGAAGTTGAATTACCCTCTCTACGGGTACTAATGGATGTTAAACTGAGTGAAGCAGAATGGGTTCGGGCCCGATACGAACAACTGAGTCTGATTGAAGAGAAAAGATTGGCTGCAATCTATCATGGACAGTTGTATCAGAAGAGAATGAAGAAAGCCTTCGATCAGAAAGTCAGGCACCGAGAGTACCAAGTAGGAGATCTTGTGCTGAAGAGAATCCTCCCTCCTCATACAGACCACAGGGGCAAATGGACTCCAAATTATGAAGGACCATTTGTAGTGAAGAAAGTTTTCTCTGGTGGAGCACTAATGCTCAGCACCATGGATGGTGAAGATTTCCCGTCCCCTGTGAATTCAGATGCAGTTAAAAAATACTTCGCATAAGAATGACCCGCTGGACACAAAAACAGAATGTAAGTCCAGGCAAAAATAGGGCATCCCGGCGAGTCAAAAATAGAATAAAAGACTCGGGCAAAAATAAGGGAAAATAAACAAAAAAATGCACACCCGCTGAGTTGAAAAGCCGCATTGGACAGCTCAGGCAAAAAAGGGTATCCCGATGGATTGAAAACCCGAAAGGGCGATCCATGCAAAATAAGGGAATAAGCGAACAACTGCACTCTGAATTCGTCTGTATCACTTACAACTTGGTAAGCTTCGAAAGGATCACGCCTCAATCAGAATCAACATTCTTCAGAAAGCAAGATGAGAAGAACGTCAAAAGTCATACGAGCCATAGTGAAGAGGAAGCTCCTTAAAGCGTCATCAACACTGCCAACATTTTGTTTCTCAATTTGTAACAATCTCCTCATTTCAGGGGATATGTTCCTTTGACTGTATCTCGCCAATTCAGGGCATATGAATTAATAAAATCAGATTTTCAGTCATGTCTCGTTTTGCACATTTTATCTGCAAAAAAATGTCTGATGTCTTAAAGGAAAAAACTGATTGCATAAGAATACAGATGCTTTATCTTCAAATAAAAGCATGCTTGCAGGAAATATACTTACTCTCAGATGTATCTAAACTCCTATGACGGAATCCAGTAGAGGATACCTTGGGATTATCTTGTGCGTTTCTCTATCTTTTTCAGGATTGCAGGTATCCAGAACGCAACTTGGGGCATGTAAGCTTCATCCCAGCAAGCTGGCAAGTCAACACTCAATTTTAGCACCCGAGGTTCCCTCTCCCCAGCTGAGTTGCCTTTCACGACTCCTCCCAGCTGAGTTGGCCGCTTATTACTTATCCCCATCAGAATGGGCAGGTATCACAGAAGACGCCCATATCCCCAAGCAGATACATCTCATCAGATCTACCAATGATCTCTTCCCCAGCTGGGATGTCTACTCCAAGAAGATCGATCGGAGATCTTCGCAGCAACGGGACCCAGATCCCGGTTTGGTATCTTTGCAATCATAGCATTCGCATCGTATTCACCCACAAAGCGTAACATTCCGTTTTAACACGGAGCATTACGGCAAAAATCAAGAATATAGCATAATCATAAGCCATGTTATGAATCAAACACTTGTGAATGATGACAGTTCATCAATGTACAGAAAAATCCCCACCGGAGTCCCCAGCAAAAGCAGCTGCCTCACAATCCACATACACCAGTATATACTCATTTTGACACCCGTCCGTGCCACCTTTCCCCAGTAAAGTTGCCTGAACACTCTTTGCAAACAAGACCACCCGTATTACAGATACGTCCTGACACCCGTCCGTGTCATACCCCAGCAGAAAGCCAAAGACATCCTCTTTGCACTCACATATACTTATATACACTTTCTTGGCACCCGTCCGTGTCGTATCCCCAACGCAGTCACCTACACTTTGTATATCAGATATTTGTTCATATTATACTTTTCTCTCTTGACACTCGTCCGTGTCACCCTCCCCAGCAGATAAACACTCATCTATACAATACTCATACTCGTTACTCATGATACACTCATACAGATACTCGTCCGTATCTTATATATACCATTCATATCCCCACAGATTCAACATTGGTCCTTGTTCTTTGTTAACCAGATGGTACTCGTTCGTATCATCATCTCAGAACATGTGTCAAGCGTTTGTTTCTACATGATACTCGTCCGTATCATAATCTTAAGGATGCTCGTCCACATCTTTAATCCATACACTGTGTCAAACACTGTTGTCTTCTTGAATATAGATACTCGCCTATGTCTATTATTCCCCAGTAGATCGCCAGCAAAGCAAGTTTTCCTTTATCTGACATTCGTCCTGTGTCATGATAAACCCTGAGAGCAGCCGTACCCTGCTAGGTGGTCGTCCTCCACCTATTGATGGTCGTCCTCCATCATGCTCATCCGATGGCCGTCCCCATCGTTGATTTTCTATCCGACATTCGTCCTATGTCGTGATATTTAGCAGCCGTCCCCTGCTAGGTGGTCGTCCTCCACCTTTTGATGATCGTCCTTCATCATTTTATCCAATGGCCGTCCCCATTGTGGATTTTTTGGTTATCTGACATTCGTCCTATGTCATGATAAACCTTGAGAGCAGCCGTCCCCTGCTAGGTGGTCGTCCTCCACCTCTTGATGGTCGTCCTCCATCATGCTCGTCCGATGGCCGTCCCCATCGTTGACCTTTTCTATCCGGCATTCGTCCTATGTCGCGATATTTTCGGCAGCCGTACCCTGCCAGGTGGTCGTCCTCCACCTTTGATGGCCGTCCCCATCATAATTCTTTTATTCCCCAACAGAGCAGCCGTCCCCTGCTAGGTGATCGTCCTTCACCTTTGATGGCCGTACCCCATCATCTGTTTATTTCATTTATTCTTTAACCCGATGGCCGTCCCCGTCGTGGTCCCTTTTCCTTTTCAGCCCGATGGCCGTCCCCATCGTTGGTTACTTTGCTTTATGAACTTGATGGCCGTCCCCGTCATGTTTCATTAATTCCCAGAGAATCTTACTTTATCTTGATGGCCGTCCCCATCATGATTTGATTTTCCCCAGCTAGTCGGCCGTCCCCGTCTTGGCTTTACCTTTTATCCCCAGCATGTCGGCCGTCCCCGTCATTGCCTTATTTCCAGCACTTTCCCCAGCATGTCGGTCGTCCCCGTCATTGCCTTTTACCCAGCAGTCGTCCTCTGCTCGACGGTCGTCCTCCGTCTCCCACACTTTACAATATACTTTATTTTCCTTTTACAATCTATATCCCTTTTCTTCTTCATTCTGTGAGTGCAAATTTTGGACTGTCTTTGGTATTCAACCACAAGTTATCTTGGTTGCCTGTTAAGCCGTCGCTTACATCCTGCACAGCTAACTCATGTTTGAATAGGGGCAGCTGTAAACACCCCAAATTTGCCCTCACCCATTCACACCATGGCTTGTGATCATTTCATATACATAAACACAATCATATCACCTCATATCCCATTTTTTATTCACTGCATAGTTTCTAAGTCATCTGCATCTAGGGTTTGTGATCTGAGCAATCCCAGAGCCTCCTGAGCCACTCCAAAGGCCAACAATCACTTCAAAGGGATCCATGTGTGTTCTTATATCATATTACATCCTCTCAAAGTCAAAAATGCAAAAGGATCACAAGAACTGGGATTGGTGTGGATGCAGAGCCAAGTTTGACTGCACAGTTGACCTAAAATTAGGGTTTTGGTTTCAGAGGCCATAACTCCAAATTTTTTGGTCATTCTTGTTTCCATTGGTCTCTATATGGTATAGGGAGTATGCATATCAATTTTCATGAAGAAATTCCATGGGGAAGTCATCTGATCAAGGGTTGACTTTTCAGACAAGTCAGTGCAAAATCAGGGCATCTGAGGCCCCCAATGACCCAACCAATGGGCATTCTTCATCAATTTGAGTGTATATGATCTTTATTTGATCATGGAAGAAGTTTGAAGTTCACAAAAATCAAGAATTTGAAGATTTTGCAAAGTTGACTTTTTGGGCATAGTTGACTTTTCAAGAATATGTCATTTTAGGTCATTTTCCAAGCCTTGATTTTTGATCCAAAAAAAGCTTCAAATGGAAAAACTTTGGTCATGAAAGTTGTAGAATACATTTTTCCCTTTTCAAAAAGTACAAGAACATGATCTAATTCATTTTGGATCAAAAGTTATGGTGTGACAAAGTTGGCAAAAATCATTGATTTTCAAGATGTGCACTAAATGGAAAGTTTGCAAGATCATGAACCAAGGCTGTTTGTAACTTCTAGTTGACATCAAACCAATGTACAAACATCACATGAGTTCTAAAAATCAGAATTGGACCAAAGTTTCTCATGATCATGGTTTGTATAACAAGACTTTTTCATGAAGTTCCAAAAGTAACCAAGTTGCAAAACCATCATGATGCTTCTTACCACTTGCTGCATTGGCCTTTGAACCACTCTAGCCTCCCATACACACCATGCTGCGCCAGCCCTAGCCATTGTACCAAGCTAGAACCCAAGCCATACCTCTCTTACAAAAAAGTTGACTTTTGGCAAAAGCAAACATCCCAATCACAGCAGGCCATGTCACATCCTCTGGCCACTTGGAATTGTTTATACTATCCTTTGGCAAGCAAAACATATGACCAAGCCAAGCTGAAACAGGCCACAACACACCATACACAAAACTCACCCCATTTGCATTTCTCTTCGAATCTCTCTGCCCAGCTCACTAACATTTAAACCAGCTTCACTAATCATCTCACCATACTCCATTAAGCCTAAACCAACAAAGAACCAAGCCTGAATCAAACAAAAACATTGCTTCTCCATTTTCACTCCAACTTGCAGTTTCATTCGAAACTCACTCCACAGGCCATAAACATCCAAACAAACTCCACAAACCTTCTTAAAACATCACCCTGATCACAAAGAACCACTCACATTGGCCTGAAACTGCCTGCATCACCATTGCCATTTTCAACTGAGCTTGAGCAGAAGCTGTTCAAACTCTTCATCTAGCCAGCATAAACTTCTCCAAAGCATTCAAGCATCATCAAGAGGTCATAAGGAGTGGATTTCACAAGGAGGGGAGGTCAGAAAGTTGCTGGAGTGAAAGCTTCGAATCTCAGGTAGCTCAAGAACTTTTTTTCCAGAAATGGATTTTTAAGTTCTAAACTTGTTCTCCATGCTTCACTGATTGTCCTGGTGCTTTTAGTTTTGAAAATGGTGATGAAATGAGAATTTAATTGCTTTCTGAAACTCTGTTGACCTAAAAAATGTTTTGTTCGATTCATGGTTCTGGGGAAAAATAAATGTTGTTTGTGATGGGGTTTTGATTCAGTGGATCATGGGAATCATTTCTGCATGCTTGGTTTTCATTTTTGTTGCGTTTTGAAGTTTTTAGGGATTTTCAGGTGGGGTTCCCACCGGAGAAGACGACCGGAGGTCTTCTCCGGCCACCTGAAAATCATTAGGGTTTAATCCCTGTAATTAATTTCATTTGAATGTGGGGCGTAGGATCCTTTGACTTGTTGACCTCCCGCGCGCATGTGTGGCCTGGATTCACTCAATTAGCCCTAATCCACTTTATTTAATTTAATTAATTATAATTAAACTAATTTGCTCAGGAGCCATCTGGACCCTCCATTCACGCGCGTGGTCAACTCTTTTAAATCCAGACTCAATCTCAACCTCTCCTTCTGATTACTTTCTTTTTATTTCAATTTTTATTGTATTTCTTTTCATTTTATTTGCACAATTTATTTAAAATAGTAAAAATTGCTTAAAAATTATGAAACTTTTTCTCAAGAGTTTTATTAATTTTTAAGACACAAAAATATTTTTAATTTTATTTTTAGCATTTAAAAAGCATTTTTAAATATTTAAAAGATTATTTTTAATTGATTAATGAAAATTAATTTATTAAAAATACTTTTAGGTATTTAAAAATCACAAAAAAATTCATGAAATGTTCTAAGACATTTAGAAACATTGTCCAACCTTCAAACCAAATTTCTTTTTTGATCTTGATGTATTTTGGGAATTTTTCATTGAATTAAAATTGTTTTTGTGCATTAATTTGATCCATAGTTCAAAAAATCATTTTTGCCTATTCATTAAGGATTGGACATTGATTCTTTTTGCATTGCATTGTGTTTAGCATGTAGTTTTTGAGATAAAAAGGCCATGATTTGATCTTGCATTTTCAAATTGTTTGACATTTCTTTTGTTTGGAAACCCTAAAAACCCTAAAAACTTGTGAAAAATCATAACTTAAGATTGGTTAAGAGTTGAGACCTCTCCTTTGGGCAGTGGTTTAGTATGGGATTAGGGGTCCTTTGTGTGGCATTTTCCATTTTTTTATCTTAGGGTTTGCTTCTGGTTTTGGTTTGTGTTTGATGTTTGATTCATAAACCCTAATTTGGGCTTCCATATGCATCCATCTTGCATTCTCTTGCATACCATGACTTGCCATGACATTCCATGCTTCCATGTGATTCATTTGACATCATAGGACATATTGAAAGCATGTTTGATCATTGCATCTTGCATTTGTCATGTTGTATGCCATGTGCCTTCCATAGCTTTTCATGTATGTTCATGTGCTCTAACTTGTTTCATTTGCATTCATAAGCTTGTATGATCATCCACATGTGTTGTTTCTGGTTTGTAGCATCTCATATCATCATTAGCATCATGTATATGCTTCTGGTTTTGTTTCTCATCATGTCATCTCATCCCATTTTGCATTGCATTGCACTTTCTTTCCTAACATTTCAGGTGGTAAGTGATGTTGAGAAGTGAATTTGCCTTCACTTCTCATAACTTTTCTTTTCATCTCTCTTGCATCCATTGCTGCATTTTTGTTTGTGTTTGAGATTGAGCTTGCTCATTCTTCTTCCTCCCACTTTCTTTCTCCAAGTGACTTGACTTCTTGAATGAAGCAAGTCACTTTGTTTCTCTTGATCCTTTCATCTGCTTCCTGGTGGTTCCATTGAAGATTGTTCTTGCAAACCTCACAAACCTTAGGAACAACCAAGCATGACAATGATTAGGGTTTTGATTAGTCCCCCTTTTAGTTTTTACCTTTGTGTCTCTTTTGAGTCATCTCTTCTCACCTCATAATCAGGGACTAAACCCTAAAGGCTTTAAGGCTTTGTGATTAAGCTTATGCCTGCATCCTTCTCTTAGGATGGAGTGTATAACTTTAATCCTAAGTGTTAAACCCTTAATGTGTTTAAAATCTCTTAATCAATCCACCTAATAATCATCAAGACATCACACTTGTAACTTGGGCCTTGCATTAGGGTTCTAATTCTTCCTTAACTGGTTAAGAAGGACTAACCCTAGTGTTAATGGACAAGTCCCCCTCAAGTTGTCTTACAAACCATAAAATTCACTTCATCATCATATCACTAAATAAAATCCACTTAATAAAAGTCTTGTTTTGTCATGAGTTTAATCCTTAATCATGGATTAAGTTGAGGAGCATTCCTCAGCTTAAACATTCTCATCTATTATCCTTCTATTAGGATGGTGTAATGAGTCTGTTTGATCCCTGATTATGGCTTAATCTCATTACTTAACACTAAACAAAAACAACAAAAACATCTAATTAATCACAAGTAGGTTAATGATCTTAATCCTACACCAAAGGTGATTAAGTGTGAGAATCTGACTTCACACTTAAGGTATTCTCATTACCCCTAATCAGAGGGAAGATGTGATGAGTTTACTAAATCCATTGGCTTAGGCTTAAACTCATGACAAAAAATCCAAAAACAATAAAAGACTGAAAACTCAAAAACAAACAATAATCGTCTCCTCCGGGATTCTTTTCTCATCACCTTCATTCACAAACGAGAACTTGCTTCTTCCGTCTAATGCAAGACAGTTTGCACCTGAGCCAGACAGGTCATACACTTGAGCATAGACAAGTAAGCAATTCACAAGTCAATTCATCTTTCAGTCTCTTTGGGTCGAACTACGGTGTTCTGACTTCCTCATTGCACGAGAGGATACGTAGGCATAACCTAACAGTTATCGAACAAAAGTCTCTGTATATTCCCCCTCCTTCCAGCTTCATTCTTTAGCCTCATGATCTTGAGCATCTTATTCTTATTCTTACACTGACACTGTATACATACACTTCACACTTCTTTTGCACTGACACCTGTACATCCTTCCAGCTCTTTTACACACGGATTGCACTGACACTACCCCTTTAAAACACAAATCTTTTAAGCGTGGATCCCGTCGAGTACGGCGGACAATCTGGGTGCTAATACCTTCCCAGGTTGTAACCAACCCCCTTTCTCAGTCTCTCTGGTTCGCAACCGTCTTATCCATATCTTTCTAGGTCTATGCAGCATTACCTTTCCTCCGGGATAAAAATGCCTAGCTGGCGACTCTATTCATCTCCAGTGAGTTCACGGCTGTGTGTTCTCATTGTTCCCTTCGCCGACCGTTCGCGTCTGTACCCTATCTGACTTAGCTTCATTTAGGGGGAGCGACAGCTATCACCACATCTGCGAAGCTGGTAGAAGAAAATGCAGCCAATCGGTCAATGTAGGTTCCTTGAAGAGTATTCATGAACATGTATGCCATCTCTCTTTCAGACATGGGTGGTTGAACTGCAACAACAAGTTGCCTCCACCTTTGGGCATATTCTCTGAAGCTTTCCCGGGAAGACTGAGACATTCCCATTAGAAGGGTCATGTTTAGAGCCATGTCCAGGTTATACAGATACTGACGGATAAAAGCTTCAGCCAAGTCTTTCCAGTTCCTTACTGTGGCTCTAGTCAAGTGGGAATACCATTCTCGGGATGCCCCTGCTAGACTATCCTCGAAGTAAAACATCCACAACTTTTCGTCCATGGTGTATGCTTTTAACCTTCCCAAGAATGATTGAAGGTGGCTGTGTGGGCAGGATGTGCCATTATACCTTTCGAAACACAGGGGTTTGAACTTGTGAGGAATTCTCACCCCTTCCACCAGTCCTATGTCCATCACATCAAAGCCCAAGGAATTCTGGGATTCAAGAGACCTCAGCTTCTCTGCAATTTCATCCAGCCTACGGTCGTAAACTTCGTCCCCAGCCCCAACAACTGTAAACTGCTCTTCTTGAGGATCCTCTTGCAAGACCCTTCCTCCAGCAGTGTTACCCTGAGTATTCCTTATGGCATTGATTTCTGGGTTCAGATGAGGCCCAAACTCTGGTGGATCAGTGCGAGGCTGCACGTAATCATTGTTACTGGTACCTCCTGTACCTGGATGGTGTTCTTCAGGAGTTTGTCTCTCCACTAACTCCCTCAATCTTTCCTGACTTTGAGCTAAGCCAGTCATTACAGTCATGAATTGGGTCATCTGATTCCTCATCTCAACCCTTTCATTGGCCATCTGGGCCCTTACTTCATTCAAGTCTTGCTGAACTTGATCCATCTGGAGTCCCGGAAGGTTGTTTCTTGTCGGGTACCGGTGTATTCTGTTGACAGGGAACACTCTTCTGCGAGCAATGTTTCCTGAAACCACAACAAAGTGAGAAACAACAATAAAACAAAAACCTACAAAACAAAGAAAATCTTAGTATGCAATGCAGGATGCCTATTTGTCTTCCAAGGGTATCCGGTTTGGTTCTTTGGTTTTGACCTTTCCAGACCTCGAGGAAATGCTGATGATGTTGAGAGATAAAGCCCACAAAAAATGATACAAACTGATATATTACAAAGGGTGAAAATACATAGTTTGATTACAATAACATCCTATGGTGGGTAAAAATACAACAACAAAATCAAAAAGTACAATCAAAAGAAAAATACAAGTAAAAGAGCCAAACATCTAATCCAAAGTCATCCTCTCTGACTTCCTTCAGGAGGGCCTCAGTCACTGGACCAACCGGGTGCTCTATGATAGTCCTGATGAGGAGGTTCCTGGTAGCAATGGCATTGGTTAACTTCTTATGCTTATCCTGATCTTTTGACCTCTTTAAACTCACCCAGAGTTTCAATTCAGATATTTCCCTCTGTGCTGCCAATAATTCCTCCTGATGTTTCTTTTCACTAGCCTCCAACTGCTCTATCTTAGCCTGAGTCCTTTGATCTTCTTGTGCACGGGCTTTAGTGATCCTGATCCACCTAGCCTGGCTCTCCTCCAGATAATGCTCTGCCCTAGCCTTCTGAGTCTTTGCTTCCTTGCAAGCATTCTTCAGTACTAACTCCCCTGCCCTGGCCTTCTGATGTAGTCATTCGTCTTCTCAATCTCGGTCAAGTGCTTAATAATGAGCCTTTCCAATCTCTCATTATCTAAACGACTATCATTTCTCTCCCAGAGAGTCTTCTTCAAGGCTTCAGATAGCTGAGTATTCCTTTCTTTCAGCTTTTCAAACTCTTACAAACTGACAGTAGCTGCAGGTTGTATTGTAGAAGGTCCAGGTACATCTTCTAAGGTGAATGGCATCCGGGTGATCTGAGCTATGGTACGAGACCAATCAGAATATTGTGATGAAGCAATGTTGTTGCACTTGCCAAGGATGGATGTTCCCTTGGTCTGAATGTTATCCCAAGCCCAGGCAGCTTGTCTGACAACAGCAGAGCTGGGCTGGATTTCACAGTAAAGAGTTTCAGCCAAATCTTGTCCTCTGGGAGGATGAACCAAAGAATACCCTAATTGTCTTTTAAACAGTAAAGGGTTGTAGTTGATGCAAGCTTTCACTCCTATCAAAGGCACATTAGGATATTACCCACAGCTAGTAATGATGTCCTTGCCCTTGGTGCTCTGAGTGCACCATTTAATGTCTTCTGATGTCAAGGCAATGAATCTCTTAGCCTAGTTCTTTTGCTGATGTGGGTTCAGGAAAGTATCTGATTTTGGCAAGTGTCTTAGCAGCCAAGAGTAATAAAGAGGAGCACAACATCTGACCAGTCTTCCTCTTTGCTTCTCATTCCTCTGGTGTACTGAGTAGTAGAAGTCTCCTAGCAATGTAGGAACTGGGTTCCTCAATAAGAACAGGTGAATGGCATTCTTCCTCACAAACTTGGGCTCATCTGCAAACAAGATAACCCCATATATACTGAGGGCTAGAAGTGCACAGACAACTTTCCATTCCCCTATTGCAGCATGCAGGGTAGCCTGGGAGATCAAGAAGTCTAGGTGTAGGCCTGGAACTCCAGCCTTGGTTGTCATGTTCTGATCAATGAGGGCAGGCTCCAAATGCAATGCCCTGGCTATGTCTTCATTTCTGGGAGCAACCATCTCAGGGTCGAAAGGAATCCCTCTCCTGATAGGAACTCTTAACAACATGGAAAATTCTTCTAACAGAGGTCCCAACTGGAAATCAGGGAAAGTGAAACATCTGAGTGGAGGATCATAAAACTGCAAGCAAGTATGGATCATGCTCCTCTGAGATGCATCTAGATCCATGACCATGTCCAATATGCCTCCATAATGCTCTCTGAACAGTGGGACATGATCAGGAGTAATGAGGGACTGGATCTTCCTGATACCAGTCAGGGTGGGCTCAAAGAAGTGGTATGTGATGTTGCTCTTTCTTGAAGTGTCCATGCTGATGATGGATGCTGATGAAGAAGCTGAGAACAACTGCTGATGAAGGTCACTGAATGAGATTCTAGAGATAGGTCTCTGATGAAGATAGCTGGAGGAGAATCACTGACAAACTGATGAAGGTGCTGGTGAAGATAACTGAAGCAGTCTAAGCAGTAGAAGGGGTCAAAACCAAACCAAAGACAATATGATGGATACCCGGTAAAACAAATAAGCAAATTTTAAATGATGCAGAATGATGTATGCGAATGATATGCAAAGGGTTTGTGATCAAGTGCTGGATCTGTTTATCTGCCTTGGTAAAAGTCCATGTATGTTCATAAGTCCGGATGGAGGCTTAGAAATCCAGTAACCAGGTGGGGGACTCAAATAAAGAGTCACAAGTCCAGGGTAATCACAAGAACTGTCCAAAGTGATGCATTATTAAAACAAAACCAGTAACAGGGTATGATGTGGCCAAGGGTTCCTGCAAACCTGTAAACATCCCAACCCCCTCACATGTAATGTTCTAGAACAAGGATCCTCAGACTTGGATCAGTTATGAGAAGTGTAAACACTTCTAACCTGGAGGTATAGTGTTTACAATAACCATATAAGATCCTCTTTTAATTCACCTCAGATGCTGAAGGTCATAAAAAGGTCATCCTGACTTAGCAGGCTTCCCAGATAACCCTAGTACTACAGGAAATCCGTAGCACAGAGTTCTCAAGAAGAAACCCATGTCTGAACCGTGTTTCATATTCCCGCACCAGACCGAAATGGAATGGAAAAGAATATGAAACCACTATAGCCTATGTGTCACTCAGGTCCCCGGTATAGGACCTTAATCACTCAATGATCCCCACCCACCAAAACAGACAAGAGACCCATCACGTGATAATGACACTATGGAAATGCATCAAACTGTAAAAGAAAGCAATAAATAAAGTTGTACATAAAGCAATAAATAAAGAAAATAAATAAGCACAAGTAGCACATAACACCATCGTAAACACAAATCAAACAAGCGCTAGGAGGAACCCACAAAAAGAACCAGAAGCCCTGGTGGCAATGCAAGGGTCCCCAGCAGAGTCGCCAAGCTGTCGCTCCCACTAAAAGAAACTTGGTCAAGATAGGGTACAGACGCGAACGGTCGGCGAAAGAGAGAATGAAATGAAGTGAAGATGAATATAGTCGCCAGCTAGGCATTTTTATCCCAAAGGAAAGGTAATGCTGCATAAACCTAAGAAAGGATGGATAAGACGGTTGCGAACCAGAGAAACTGAGAAAGGGGGTTGGTTACAACCTGGGAAGGTATTAGCACCCAGATTGTCCGTCGTACTCGACGGGATCCACGCTTACAAGATTTGTGTTTAAAGGGGTTGGAGTATGTGTTAAACTATGCATGAAAAGCTAGGAAGAAAAGAATGTGTGTCAGTGCAAAAGAAAGGGTGAAATGCTCAAGACTGAGGCTTAGAAAAGAAAGCTGGAAGAGGGGGATGACAAAGAGACTTTTGTTCGATAACAATTAAGTTATGCCTACGTATCCTCTCATGCAATGAGGAAGTTAGAACACCGTAGTTCGACTCAAAGAGACTGAAAGAGAAATTGACTGATGAACTTCCTGCTTGTCTATGCTCAAGTGTATGACTCGTCTGGCTCGAGTGCTAATTGTCTTGCATTAGACGGAAGAAGCAAGTTCTCGTTTGTGAGTGAAGATGATGAGAAAAGAATCCCGAAGGATACGATTATTGTTTGTTTTTGTGTTTTCAATCTTTTATTGCTTTTTGTGTTTGTCATACGTTAATGAGCTTAAGCCTAAACCAAGGGTTAGTAAACTCATAATATCCTCCCTTTGATTAGGGATAATGAGAATACCTTAAGTATGAGATAAACATCCCAACTTAATTACCATGATGGTGTAGGATTAAGATCATTAACCTACTTTTGATTACTTAAATGTTTTTGAATTTTTGTGTAGTGTTAAGTAATGAGTTTAAGCCATAATCAAGGATTAGTGAACCCATTACACCATCCTAATAGAAGGATAATAGATGAGCAAACTTAAGCTGAGGAAGATACCTCAACTTAATCCATGATTAGGGATTAACCTCATGACAAAACAAACCTTTATTAAATGGATTTTAATTAAGAGGTGAGATTAAGAAGTGAGATTTATGGTTTGTAAGATAACTTGAGGGGGACTTGTCCATTAACACTAGGGTTAGTCCTTCTTAACCAATAAAGGAAGAATTAGAACCCTAATGCAAGGCCCAAGTTACAAGCTATTGTCTTAGTGATTATTAAGATGGATTGATTAAGAGGTTTAAACAAGTAAAGGGTTTAACACTTAGGATTAAAGTTATACACTCCATCCTAAGAGAAGGATGCAGGCATAACCCTAATCACAAAGTCTTAAAGCCTTAAAGGTTTAGTCTCTAATGATGAGATGAGAAGAGAGACACAAAGAAGACTCAAAGGTAAAAGCTAATGGGAACTAATCACAACCCTAATTATTATTATGCTTGGATGTTCCTATGGTTTGTAAGGCTTGAGAAAGATCTTCAAGGAAGCCACCAATGGAAGAAGCAGATGAGAGGAGGAGAAGTAGAAGAAACAAGTTACTTACTTCACTGAAGAAGATAAGTAACTTGGAGAAAGAAAGTGAATGATGAACATGAATGATCAAGCTCACTCTAAAGTAAAGAAAAATGCAGCAATGATGCATATGAAGAATGAGAAGAGAAATGAGAAGTGAAGGCAAATTCACTTCTCAAATTACTTACCACCTGAAAATGTTAGCATAAGGAAAGAAATGAAATGAAAATGAAACATATGCAAAGGTAAAAAACCAAAACCAGAAGCACATACATGATGCAAATGATGCTATGAGATGATGCAACGGTAAACAAAGTGCTATGAATGTTCAAACAAAGAGAAAGAATGCAAATGAAGCATGTAGGAAACATGAAAACACATGGATGCTTATGAAATGAAATGGATGCAAAGCATAGCAAATGTATGAAGAAATGACCAAGCAATGTTCAAGCAATGTCTTAAGATGTCTAAGATGGCATGCAAGTGCTTAGAATGTCATGGCAAGTTCACATGTTCATGCAATGCAATGTAAGATGCAAGCATGGATGCAAGATTAGGGTTACATGAAAGGATGAGATGCAAATGTCAAAAACAGAATAAAATCACATGATAAAAAATTGCAAATGAACTCAAAGGAACCCTAACCCCATATGATATCACACCCCAAAGGAGAAGGTCTAACTCTTAGCCTAAAGAAAGTTGTGATTTTTCTATGTAAACTAGGGTTTGTTGGTATCTTAAGAGGAAAAAGGCAAATCAAATGAAAAATGCAAGATAAATTCATGACAAACTTATCCTAGAAACTACATGCCATATGAAAAACAACACAAAAAGAATCATTGTCAAACCCTTCATGGTTAGGAAGAAAAGAATTTTCAAAGTTAGGGTTCTAAAAAGGGACTTTTATGAACCCTAAATTCAAGAAAAATGTCAAAGTTGGATCAAAACCAAAAATGAATTTGTATGAATGGTTTGACAATGTCTCTAAATGTCCGAAGATGCAATGTGAATTATTTTGGAATTTTTGGAAACCTAAATGGTATTTTAATTAATTAATTTCCATTAATTAATTAAAATAAACATTTAAATATTTTTAAAATGATTTTTTAATGCAAAAAATAAAAATAAAAATGTTTTTGGGTGAAGAAAAATATTTGAAGTTGAAATGCAGAAGGAAATTTTTTTATGATTTTCCTAAGTATTTTAAATAAAATGCACAAAATAAATGGAATTTAAATGAAATAAAATGAATTAAAGGGCTGGTCAACGCATCCAAGGGATCAGATTCAAACTGGGGTTTGGGGGGAAATACTACGCGCGCTATCCAATGGTTCAAATTTAAACTGAGTTAATTAATTAATTAAACCTAATTAAATTAATTAAACTGAATTAGGGCTTAAGGGATTAATCTGGACCCTACGAACACGCGCTAAACAAGATCCTACGGCTGACATTCAAACTGGCTGGATTAACCCTAATTACAACCCTAAACATTTTCAGGTGACCGAAACAGTGTTCCGGTCATCTTCTCCGACCATCCTTCAACCCAACTTCCACCACAGGCTATGAAACTTCACCAAAATCTCCAGAAATGATATATGGACAATACTAAACAAGAATCCAACACTCAAAATCATTTATTTTCAGAAACCAGCATGAATCGAAGCAAACTTCTTTTAGGTCAAAAATTTCAGAGATTCGATTCATGCTCATATCTTCACCATTCTCAAAAACAATAAGTGCAGTGTGATCAGGGAGCATGGGGAACATTTCTATAACATAAAATAAAGTTTTTGGAAAAATTGTTCTTGAGGTTACCTGAGCTTGAGCTTTCTCATTTTGGAGCTTTTGGACCTCCTCTCTTGTGCAAACCCACTCCTCTTGACCTCCTGATGAAGTTGCAATGCTTGGAAGGAGCTTAGAATGGATGGAATGAAGGATTGCAACTCAACTGGCCAGAAATCGTGTTTTTGTTTGGCTGGCTTTCAGGCTTGTTTGAGGGTTGGGAAATGTTCTAATGATGATGGTGAGTTGAATGATGAAGTTTGTTTGTGATTTTAGGGGCTAGACAGAGTGTTTCGAAAGCTTTTGCTTGAAGGTGATTTTTGTGAAGCTTGGCTTATGGAATGATCTGAGCTTGTGTGATGTGTGTTATGAGTTGCCTTGTATCCACATAACATTGTTTGATAGGTCAGAAAGTGGGTGGTGGCCTGTGGTGATTGGTATGGGCAAGTTGCCAAAATGTCAACATTAGGTGTACTTGAGGTATGGGCTCATATTGCAGCTGGTTTAGGGCATGTCCTGGCTCAGCAAAGATCAAGGAGAACCAAGGAAAATTTTTTGGAGTGATGCAGCAAGTGTATGAGAAGTTTCATCCCCTTTTGCAATTTTGAAGTTTGGCCCCTTTTGAATTTCTTGAAGTTCAAGGCATGAAATGGAATGATTCTTTGGGCAATTTTGGTCACAATGCATTGTATCATGTGTGTATGATTTTTAGAGAGTGATTAAAGGTCACAAAATGGCTTGGTATGTGAAATTGCACAAAATCCTCTTTGGTGTGAAAGTGAAAATTATAGGATTTTTGCCAACTTTGCCAAGCCATAACTTGAGTTCCATAATGAATTAGGACTTGTTCTTATACTTTTTGAAAAGGGGATGATCCAATCTACAACTTTCATAACCAACAATTTTTCATTTGAAGCATTTTTGATTGAGAA
This sequence comes from Lathyrus aphaca, assembly GCA_963966055.1. Lineage (NCBI taxonomy): Eukaryota > Viridiplantae > Streptophyta > Magnoliopsida > Fabales > Fabaceae > Lathyrus > Lathyrus aphaca. Next base: position 424,114,465 of record OZ014521.1, read on the forward strand.
AGAGGAGGTTCAAAAACTTTCCCAAAATGGAAAGTTTCCATTACAAGTCATTTCCATTTTTGGCAACTTTTGGTTTAGCTAAATTTTATTAAATTTTGTGAACTTCCAAGCACTTAAATGATCAAATAAATATCATATAACTTCAATTTGAGGAAAAATCCACTTTGGTTCCATTGTTGAGGGCTTCAGATGCCCTGATTTTGCTCTGACTTGCTCAAGAAGTTACCTAGTGAACAAATGACTTCCACAATGAATTTCTTCATAAAACTTGGTACACATGATCCTTATAACATATTGAGACCATTAGAAACAATAATGGCCAAAAAATTTGGAGTTATGGCCTCTGAAACCAAAACCCTAATTTCAGGTCATCTGTGTAGTGAAACCCTAGCTCTGCTTCCATGCTTGCCAAGTTCTTGTGATTTCTTGACTTCCTTGATCTTTGAGGGATATAATATGATGATAGAACACACATGGACCCTCTTGGAATGATTGGAAACCTTTGGAGTGGCTCAGAAGGATCCTTGGATTGCTCAGATCACAAACCCTAGATGCAGATGAACTTGAACTAATGCAGTGAAACAAAAATGCAATATGAGATGATATGCTTAAACTTATGCAAATATGAAAGATCACAAGCCATGGTGTGAAATTAGTGAGGTAAAATTTGGGGTGTTTACACTATGAACTGCTTGCTTGCCTATACTCAAGTGTATGACTCGTCTGGCTCGAGTGCTAATTGTCTTGCATTAGACGGAAGAAGCAAGTTCTCGTTTGTGAATGAGTGTGACGAGAAAAGAATCCCGGAGGAGACGATTATTATTTGTTTTTGTGTTTTCAGTTTTGTTTTTGTTTTTGGTGTTTTGCATAAGTTAATGAGCTTAAGCCTAAATCAAAGGTTGTAAACTCATTATATCCTCCCTGATTAGGGATAATGAGCCTACTTAAGTATGAGATAAGCATCTCAACTTAATTACCTTAATGATGTAGGATTAAGATCTTTAACCTACTTGTAATTATTTATATTTTTTTGGGTTTTTGTTTAGTGTTAAGTAATGAGTTTAATCTCTAATCACAGATTAGTGAACTCATTACACCATCCTAATAGAAAGATAATAGATGAGAACACTTAAGCTGAGGAAGATACCTCAACTTAATCCATGGTTAGGGATTAAATTCATTAGATAACACGCCTTTATTAAGTGGATTTTAATTAAGGGATGAGATTAAGAAATGGATTTTAAGTTTGTAAGACAACTTGAGGGGGACTTGTCCATTAAACACTAGGGTTAGTCCCTCTTAACCATAAGGAAGAGTTAGAACCCTAATGTAAGGCCCAAGTTACAAGATTAAGTCTTGGTTATTATTAATGTGTTTTTATTAAGAGGTTTAAAAAAATTATAGGTTTAACACTTAGGATTAAAGTTATACACTCCATCCTAAGAGAAGGATGCAGGCATAACCCTAATTCCAAAGTCCTAAAATTTTAAGAGTTTAGTCTCTGATTATTGAGATTAGAAGAGAGACTCAAGGAGACTCAAATGTAAAAAGATAAGGGGAACTAATTAAAACCCTAATAATTATAATGCTTGGATATCCTATGGTTTTTGAGGCTTAGAGAAAGATCTTCAAGGAAGCCACCAATGGAAGAAGCAGATGAAAGGAGGAGGAAACAGAAGAATAAGTTACTTATTTCTTAAGAAAGTAAGTGACTTAAAGGAAGAAAGTGAGAGACATGGAACATAAATGAATCAAATTCACTTCAAAGACAAGTTAAATGCATATGAAAGAGATAAGAAGAAGTGAGAGGTGAAGGCAAATCCACCTCCCAAATAACTTACCAAAAGTTCCTGGAATGGTTAGTATGAATGCATAGGGTATAATGCATAAAGAAATGGATTGAAATGAGATGAAATGGGATGCAAAGACCAAAGTCAAAAGTGTTTAGGCTATGCAAATGTCATGTGAGATTATGCAATGTCATACAAGATGCACATGAATGATCATACAAGGATGAGATGTTATGAAAGCAAGCTTAGAAGTTTGAAAACACATGGATGTTTATGAAATGAAATGAATGCAAGACATAGAAAATGAATGAATAAATGATCAAGCAATGTTCTAACATGTCCTAAGATGTCTAAGATGACATATGAATGCTTGAAATGTCATGGCAAGTTCATGTGATGATTAATGTGCAAGGTGAATGCAAATGAACATGAGAAATTAGGGTTTCATGGACATGTGAGATGCAAATGACCAAAACAGAAGCAATCAACATGATAAAAAATTTGAAATCAAACTCAAACAAACCCTAATCCCATATTAGATCACACCCCTAAGGAGAAGGTGAGAAGCCTAACCTATTGAAAGTTATGATTTTCCTAAGTTTTCTAGGGTTTTTGAGTGATTCAAAAGGAAAAATGCAAATCAATTTGAAAATGCAAGATAAATTCATGAGAAAAATGATGTATAAACTACATGCAATATGTGAAACAATTCAAAAATAATCAAGTTCAATCTCTTCTTGGTTAGGCAGAAATGATTTTTCAAATATAGGGTTAAAAATTGTGATTTTAATGACCCTTAATTCAAAGAAAATTGGTAAACTATGATCAAACCTAAAAATAAATTTGTGTGAAGAGTTTGAAAATGTTTCTAAATGCATTTGAATGGTGCATGATTTTTTTGGTGATTTTTAGAAACCTAAATGTATTTTTAATTAATTAAAATACTTTAATTAATTAAAAATAACATTTAAATATTTTAAAAATACTTTTTTAATGCAAAAAATTAAATAAAAATTATTTTTGGGTTAAGAAAAATATTTAGAGTCAAAATGTAAAGGGAAATAGTTTTTGAATGATTTTTGGTATTTTAAATTAATTATGCAAAAGAAAAGAAAATAAAAAGAAATTAAATGAATTAAAATGGGAAGTATGCAGATCCTATGGCTAAGATTCAAACTGGAGGGGATGGGGTTGACTGCGTGCGCTCACCAATGGCTAGGATTGTTTCTCGATTAATTAACTCAATTATATTAATTAAATCAGGTTTTAATTAATTAATTAGGTTAAGGTTTTAATGACATGATCCAAGTCGTCCACACGCATAATAAAAACAGATCCATGGGTCCATATGTATTCTGGAGAACTAACCCTAATTAGCCCTAATCAAACTTAAGTGACCGGAGCTAAGTTCTGGTCATCTTCTCCGGCCAACCTCTCACGCTATCTCTCTCAATACGCCATAACAATGCATCAAACTCTCCAGAAATGATCAATGAACAACAACAAACACGAATCCATCAACAAACAACATTTATATTTCAAGAATAGCATGGATCAAAGCAAAACAGAAAAATACACAAACCTTTCAGAAGTTCAATACATGCTTGATTCTTAACCATTTTCAAAAATAAACATATCAGGGTGATCAGCTAAACATGTAGAAGCATTTAGAAACTTAAAACAAGAGTTCTGAAGAAAAAAAGTTCTTCATGGCTACCTAAGATGAAGCTTTCGATTCCTGAGCTTTCTGACCTCTTTCTTGGTTTAAAACACCTCCACTGAACCTCCTAAGGATGTTGCAATGCTTAGAACATGTTTGTGTGGCCTGGATTGTGAGTTTCAGTTCTGATGAAGCAGGAATCGTGTTTCTTGTGTGATGTGTTTCAGGCCATTCTAATGGTTGGGATTTGTTCTTTAGGTGATGTTGAGTTGAATGGTGAGGAAAATTTGAAGTTTGAGTGGTTGTGTTATGAAATTCGATAAAGGGAAGGTTTTTGCAAGTTTTTGTGATTCTGATGCTATGGATGTTTTCAGGCTTGTATGTTGTGTGTTTTGAGGTCCATGGTGTTTGCATAAAGTATTGTGATTGGTTCAGAGAGTTGGTGTGGCATAGTTTGATTGGTATGGGCCAAAATGCAAAAAGTCAAGGTTTTGTGTACTTGAAGCATGGTACGGGTCAGAGGTGTTTTCATGGCTTGTCCTGCCTCAGTTTGATTCATGGAGGACCATGAGCTGGAATTTGATGAAGAGTTTTCATGGTTTATGCAAATTTCCCTCTTTGGTGTTTCTTGTGATTCAAGCCATGAAAACCCTAGGTCTAAAGGACAATTCTGATCTTTTGAGATTGCTTTGACATGTTGTAACATATTTGTGCACATTAGAAGTCATTTAGAAGCTTGAACATGCCAAAATGCAAAATCCCTCTTTGACATGAAACTTGAAATTATGTGATTTTTGCCAACTTTGAAAGGCCATATCTTGAGTTCTAGGAAGAACCAAGACATGTTCTTGTACTTTTTGAAAAGGGAAAGACCTAATCTACAACTTTCATGCCCAAGAGTTTTTCATTTGAAGCATTATTGGTCATGAAAGAGGAGGTTGAAAATCTTTCCCAAAATGAAAAGTTTGCATTTCAAGTCATTTCCAAAAATGGCAAGTTTGCAATTGGCTCAAAATTCTTCAATCTTGTGAACTTCCAACCACTTCTAAGATCAAATAAAGATTATAGAACTTCAATTTTATGAAAATTATCCTTTGGTACCCTTGTTGGGGGCCTCAGATGCCCTGATTTTAACTTAACTTGCTCAAGAAGTTACCCAATGACCAGATGACTTCCACAATGAATTTATTCATCAAACTTGGTACACATAACATATTAAGACCATTAGAAACAGGAATGACCCAAAAATTTGGAGTAAAGGCCTCTGAAACCAAAACCCTAATTTTGGTCATCTGTGTAGTGAAAACTCCAGCTCTGCTTCCATGCCTTTGCCAATTCTTGTGATCTCTTGACTTTCATGAACTTTGAGGGGTGTAATATGATCATAGAACACACATGGACCCTATTGGAAAGCTTTAAGACCATTGGGATGGCTCAGGTGAATCCTTGGATTGCTCAGATCACAAACCCTAGATGCAGGTGAACTTGAACTATGCAGTGAAACAAAAATGCAATATGAGATAGTATGCTTATGTTAATGCAAAAATGGAAGATCACAAGCCATGGTGTGAGAAAAAGTGAGGGAAAATTTGGGGTGTTTACAGCTGCCCCTATTCAAGCATAAGTTAGATGTGTAGGATGTAAGCGCCTGGCTTAACAGACAAACAAGATAACATGTGGTTGAATACCAAAGACAGTCCAAAATTTGCACTCGCTGGGGAGAAGAAGAAAAGGGATATAAATTGTAAGAGGTAGTATAGTATGATTATCAAATGAAAACGATGGAGGACGACCATCGAGTAGAGAACGACTGCTGGGGATAAAGTGGTAAGTAGAGCAATGACGGGGACGACCGACAAGCTGGGTAAATAAAGAGATCATGATGGGGACAGCCATCGGGTAAAGAAATAAGATTCTCTGGGGATTAAAGTAATGAAAAAAGCAATGACGGGGACGGTCACCGGGCTTTGAAAATTAAAGTAAGCAATGATGGGGACGACCATCGGTTTAAAGAATAAAAAGAAATAATGATGAGGTACGCTCATCAAAGGTGAAGGACGATCACCTAGCAGGGGACGACTTCTCTTTATCACGACATAGGACGAATGTCGGATAGATAAGGTCAACGATGGGGACGACCATCGGGTAAGCATGATAAGGACGATCATCAAGAGGTGAAGGACGATCACCTAGCAGGGTACGACTGCTCTCGGGGTTTATCACGACATAGGATGAATGTCGGATAACAAGATCAACGATGGGGACGACCATCAGATAAAATGATGAGGGACGGTCATCAAAAAGGTGAAGGACGATCACCTAGAAGGGGGCGGCTGCTCTTTATCACGACATAGGACGAATGTCCGATAGAAGGTTCCAATAATGGGGATTCCATTGGGGAAGGATGAGGGACGGTCTTCCAAAGGTGAAGGACGATCACCTGGCAGGGGACGGCTGCCGAAAGTATCACGACATAGGACGAATGTCAGATAGGAGAAAGTTGTTTTGCTAACGACGTACTGGGGAATGGTAAACACGGACGAGTGCTTACGCCTTCAAAAATAAAGGATATAAGTGTTTGACGCTGTGTATTGATTAAATATGCGGACGAGCATCCTTAGGACCATGATACAGACGAGTATCAGTAGAAACAAACGCTGACGCGTGTTCAAAGATAATGATACAAACGAGTATCAACTGGTTAACAAGGAACACGAACGAGTGTCGAATCTGTTGAGGAGTGATATAAACAAGATACGGACGAGTATCAAATACTTCTGTATTAGTATGCACAAGTATTGATTTGTTGGTGAGGTATGAGCAAGACATGGACGAGTGTTTGATTTACTGTGGAAGAACGACATGGACGAGTGTCAAATATGTATAAATATAAACAGGCATCTGTTTTGAGAGTGCAAAGGAGATGATTTGGCTTTCTGTGGGGAGATAAGAGGACACAGACGAGTGTCGAGAAACGCATGTTATGTACAAGTATCTGTTTGTAGAAAGTGTTCGGGCAACCGTACTGGGGAAGAATGACATGGACGAGTGTCAAAAGGAGCATGTATAGGTATCTGTATTTGAGAGTGCAAAGGGGACTCTTTGGCTTTTATGTGCAAGGGATGTATTTTGTATATTGCTGATAAGATATTGATGGTAATTGCAGGTGACTGGCTTGAACATGGTTTGTGATCATGCGAATGTTTGATTTTTGTCGTAATGCTCCGTATTAGACGGAATGCTACGCTTATTTCGGTGAATATGATGTGAATGCCATGATTATGCAAAAGGGAAACTGATCCGAGACTCGGATCCTTGCTGGGATGAAGATCTCTGGCTGATCTGCTTGGAGGAATAACCCGGTTGGGGGGAAAATATCATTGATGGATTCGTCCAGAGGGTAAACATTGCTTGGGGGAATATATCACTGGTAGGTCTATCCGAAGGGAGCACCCAGCTAGGGAGAAGGAAGTTTTAGTCACTCTGTTGGGGATGTGTTTCAAGAATTTCTCTTCTGGGGAGAGAATGGAAACTCTGTGGGGAGGTAGTTCCATTAACTTTGTTGAGGATGAGAGATCTGGCACTCTGGTAGGGAATAGGAAATTCCTTGCCCATCTTGCTGTTCGGGGAGGAGATAACTTCTTGGGAGTAGTGTGCTGGGGATTCACTGCTTGATATGCCCCATGCTGTGAAAGATTGTCAGTCTTGATAGCCTGCAACCTGTTAAGACAAAGGAAGATATACAAGTATGCCAGGGTATCCCTAACCGGATTCCATCATAAGAGTTAGACTTATCTGAAAGTAATATATTTCCTGCAAGCATTTATTAGAAGAAGGCTCATTTGTTTTATGCAAGTGTTGTATTATGAACATTGGACACTTTGCAAACGAACAAAAATGTACAAAACAAAGTGTGACTGAAAATTCTGATTTTATTAACTTGGGTGCCCTGAATTGGCAAGTACAGTCAAAAGAAGCGAATCCCCTGAAATGAGGAGATTGCTGTAAATTGAGAAAATAAAAGTGTTGGCAATGTTGACGACGACGCTCCATTGAACTTCCTTTGCTATGACATGTATGACCTTGGAGTTCTTCTTATCTTGCTTTTGAAGAAGGTTGATTCCGACTGATGCTTTATCCTTTCGAAGCTTTACCATGTTGTGAATGATACAGACGAATTTAGAATGCAGTTGTTCGCTTATTCCCTGATTTTGCGTGGATCGCCCTTTCGGGTTTTCAATCCACCGGGATACCCATTTTTGCCTGAGCTGTCCAATGCGGCTTTTCAACACAGTGGGTGTACATTTTTTTTCAATTTTCCCTTATTTTTGCCCGAGTATTTTTATTCTGTTTTTGACTCGCCGGGATGCCCTATTTTTGCCTGGACGTACATTTTGTTTTTATGTCTAGCGGGTCATTTTATGCGAAGTATTTTTTAACTGCATCTGAATTCACAGGGGATAAGAAATCCTCGCCATCCATAGTAGTGAGCATCAGTGCCCCACCAGAGAAAACTTTCTTTATTATGAATGGGCCCTCGTAGTTTGGCGTCCATTTGCCCCTGTGGTCTGTATGAGGAGGAAGAAGTCTTTTCAGAACAAGATCTCCCACTTGGTATTCCCGAAGTCTGACTTTCTGATCGAAGGCTTTCTTCATCCTCTTTTGATATAACTGCCCATGAAAAATGGCAGCTAGCCTTTTCTCCTCGATCAAATTCAGCTGATTGTACCGAGATCGGACCCATTCTGCTTCATCCAGCTTTACATCCATCATTACACGTAAGGAGGATAGCTCAACTTCAACGGGTAGGACAACTTCCATACCATACACAAGCTGATAAGGCGTTGCCCCAGTAGATGTTCTAATTGAAGTTCGGTACCCATGCAAAGCAAATGGTAGCATCTCATGCTAGTCTTTATAAGTGACCACCATCTTCTGCACAATCTTCTTGATGTTTTTGTTAGCTGCCTCAACAGCGCCGTTCATCTTTGGCATGTAAGGAGAAGAGTTGTGATGTTGAATTTTGAAGTCCTGGCACAGTTCTGCCATCATTTTGTTGTTCAAATTGGAACCATTATCAGTAATGATTCGCTCGGGAATTCCATACCGACAGATGATGTCTCTTTTCAAAAATCTGGCTACCACTTGTCTGGTGATGTTTGCATACGAAGCTGCTTCAACCCGTTTTGTGAAGTAATCAATGGCTACCAAGATGAATCTGTGGCCATTTGAAGCAGTCGGTTCGATCTTTCCAATCATGTCAATGCCCCACATGGCAAAGGGCCAAGGTGAAGACATCACGTTCAAAGGATTTGGAGGTACATGCACTTTATCTGCGTAGATCTGACACTTGTGGCACTTTCTGGCATAGGCACAATAGTCTGCATCCATTGTGATTCAGTAGTAACCTGATCTTAATAATTTATTAGCCATCACATGCCCCCCGACATGGGTACCAAAAGAACCTTCATACACCTCGTGCATCAGTAGGTATGCTTCCTTCTTGTCAACACATCTGAGCAGGACCATGTCGAAGTTTCGCTTGTACAGTGAACCATCAGCATTGAGGAAGAAACTGTCTGCCAGTCTTCTTAATGTCTTCTTATCATTAGATGATGCCCTAGGTGGGTACGTCTGATTCTCTAAGAGGCATTTAATGTCATGGAACCAAGGCTTGTCATCACTAGCAGTGTCCATAGAGAATACGTATGCTGGTCGGTCTAGTCTGGATACCAAAATCCAAGGTACATAGTTGGCAGTTTGAACTTTGGTCATGGAGGAAATGGTAGCTAAAGCATCCGCAAACTGATTTTCGTCTCGAGGGATGTACTGAAGTTTGACTGTTGTGAAGAAAGTCAATAATCTCCTTGTATAGTCACGATATGGAATCAGATGCTCCTGGTGAGTGTACCATTTGTCGTTGGTCTGATTGAGTACCAAAGCTGAATCTCTGAATACATTCAATGTTTTGATCCTGAGGTTGATGGCTTCCTCAAGACCCATGATACATGCTTTGTATTCTACTTCGTTGTTAGTGCATGCAAAGGTGAGTTTTGCCAAGAAAGGCATATGAACTCCTTTAGGTGTAAGGAGCAATGAACCAACTCCACGACCATTCATATTAACAGCCCCGTCAAACATCATAGTCCATTCTTCTTCTGGGTCAGGCCCTTCAGTATGAACTGGCTCTTCACAATATTTTGCTTTTAAGTACATGATGTCTTCATCAGGGAAGTCAAATCTCATGGGCTGGTAATCATCAATGGGTTGCTCAGCTAGATAATTAGACAGTACACTGCCTTTGATGGCTTTTTGAGATGTGTACTGAATGTCATACTCTGTTAGAATCATTTGCCATCTTGCAACCCTCCCGGTAAGTGCTGGCTTCTCAAATATGTACTTGACGGGGTCCATTTTTGAGATCAACAAGGTAGTGTGGGTCAACATATATTGTCTTAGTCGGCGAGCAGCCCACGCTAAAGCACAACAAGTTTTCTCGAGCAGTGAATAACGTTGTTCACAGTCGGTAAACGTTTTGCTCAGGTAGTATATTGCATACTCTTTTCGACCAGACTCGTCATGCTAGCCCAACATACACCCCATTGACCCTTCTAATACTGTCAGGTAAATTATCAGAGGTCTTCCTTCAATTGGAGGCATGAGAATTGGAGGTTCTTGCATGTACTCCTTGATCTTGTCAAAAGCTTTTTGACAATCATCGTTCCACCTGACTGTTTGTTCTTTTCTTAATAGCTTGAACAGGGGCTCACAGGTTGCAGTGAGGTGAGATATGCACCTTGATATGTAGTTCAATCTATCTAAGAACCCCCGAACTTCCTTTTCAGTCTTAGGTGCAGGCATCTCTTGGATGGCCTTGACTTTGTCGGGATCAACCTCAATTCCCTTTTCACTTACAATAAATCCCAGCAACTTACCAGAATGCACCCCGAATGTTCATTTGCTGGAGTTCAACTTCAGCTGATAGTTCCTTAGACGCTTGAACAACTTCAGCAGATTTACCAGATGGTCTTCTTCAGTAAGGGACTTGGCAATCATATCATCCACGTAGTATTCAATTTCTTTGTGGATCATATTGTGGAATAATGTTACCATAGCCCGTTGATAAGTTGCACCGACGTTCTTCAGTCCAAACGACATTACCTTGTAACAAAATGTGCCCCAAGGTGTGATGAATGTTGTTTTCTCCATGTCTTCGGGTGAAACCTTGATCTGATTATACCCAGAAAATCCATCCATGAAAGAAAATACCGAGAACTGAGCTGTGTTGTCGACCAATACATCAATGTGAGGTAATGGTAAATCATCATTTGGTCTAGCTCTATTCAGATCCCAGTAATCCACACACATACGCACCTTGCCATCCTTTTTAGGCACTGGTACAATGTTAGCAACCCAGGGCGGCTAACTAGTTACAACAAGGAAACCGGCGTCCCACTGTTTTTGTACTTCTTCCTTAATCTTTGTAAACAACCCAAATTTTCCCTCACTAAGTTCACACCATGGCTTATGATCTTTCATTTTTGTATAAGTTTAAGCATATCACATCATATTGCATTTTTGTTTCATCTGCATAGTTCAAGTTCATCTACATCTAGGGTTTGTGATCTGAGCAATCCAAGGATCCATCTGAGCTGCTCCAAAGGTCTCCAATCATTCCAAGAGGGTCCATGTGTTATCTATCATCATATTACATCCCTCAAAGTTCAAGGAAGTCAAGAAATCACAAGAACTTGGAAAGCATGGAAGCAGAGCTAGGGTTTCACTGCACAGATGACCTTAAATTAGGGTTTTGGTTTCAGAGGCCATAACTCCAAATTTATTGGTAATTCTTGTTTCTAATAGTCTCAATATGTTATAAGGATCATGTGTACCAAGTTTGATGAAGAAATTCATTGTGGAAGTCATCTGTTCACTGGGTAATTTCTTGAGCAAGTCAGAGCAAAATCAGGGCATCTGAGGCCCCCAACAATGGAACCAAAGTGGATTTTTCATCAAATTGAAGTTATATGATCTTTATTTGATCATTGAAGTGCTTGGAAGTTCACAAAATTGAAGAAAATTGAGCTAAACCAAAAGTTGCCAAAAATGGAAATGACTTGTAATGGAAACTTTCCATTTTGGGAAAGTATTTCAACCTCCTCTTTCTCAACCAAAAATGCTTCAAATGAAAAATTGTTGGTCATGAAAGTTGTAGATTGGATCATTCCCTTTTCAAAAAGTACAAGAACAAGTCCTAATTCATTGTGGAACTCAAGTTATGGCTTGGCAAAGTTGGCAAAAATCCTATAATTTTCACTTTCATGCCAAAGAGGATTTTTTGCAATTTCACAATCCATGCCATTTTGTGACCTCTAATACACTTCTATGCATCATACAAACATAGTGTATTGCCTAAGAATCAAAATTGGCCCAAGAATCTCAATTTTCTATGCCTTGCACATCAAGAAATCATAAAGGGGCCAAAATGTACAAAACTTGCAAATACTCATACAACCATGCTTCTACTTGCTGAATCACCACATAACATCTTCCATGGCTATCCTTGAACCAAGCTGACTCGAGCCATGCCTTGAAACAGCCACTGAACCAGCCCATACCTCAAGTACAAGTTATGTTGACATTTTGGCAACTTGCCCATACCAATCACCATAGGCCACAACAACTCCTCTGACCTATCAAAGCTTGTTATGTGGACCAAATGCAACTCATAACACACAACACACAAGGCTGAAACCTCAGAATCACTAAGTTCCCAAAAAATCACCCCAAAAGCAAAAGCTTTCAAAACACTCTGCTCACACACTTAAACTCAAAACTTCTTTCATCAATCAACTCAGCATCACAAGAGGATCATTTCCCACCCTTCATTGCAGCCAAAAAGCCCCAAAAAATGAAACACGATTTTTGGCCAGTTGAAGAACCACCATTCAAACCAGCATTTATAAACTCCTTCCAAGCATCAAAGCATCACCAGGAGGATCATAGGAGTCATTTTGCACCAAAGAAGAGGCCAGATAGCTCAGATTGAAGAAGCTCCATCTCAGGTATCCTCAAGAACAAATTTTCCAGAACTTGTTTTTCTTGTTATAGAAATGTTCTTTATGCTTTGCTGATCACCATGATCTATTTTGTTTTGAAAATGGTTGTGAAACGAGCATGTACTGACTGTCTAAAAGTTTCACCATTTTTGTGTTCTTCTTTGAATCTTGAGTTTCAGCCATTAGAAATTAGTTTTGAGGTTAGATTCATGCTTAGGAAGGTGTGTGGGAGTGATCTGGAGCTTTAGAGCTCTGGAAATGGGCTAGGGAAGAAGTTGATGTTGGCGTGTTGCCGGAGAAGATGACCGGAACACTGTTCCGGTCACCTGAAGAGGATTAGGGCTAATTTTAGGGTTTAGTGTGTCAGGCGTGTTCTGGGCCCTTGGATCAGGATTAATTTGAAATGGGTGGCCAAGATTAGTTCAGATTACGTTTAATTGTGATTAATTAATTAATTAATTAATTAGGATTTAGTCAGTTTGAATTGTGACCATTAAGATGCGCGCGTGGTCTTCCCTCCAACCCCATGTTTAAACCTCAGCCCTTGGATGCGTTGATCAGCCTTTAATTCCTTTTTATTTTCATTTTATTCCATTTATTTTGAGCAATTTATTTAAAATACTTAGAAAATTCCAAAAATATTTTTCTTCTGCATTTTGATTTCAAATATTTTTATCCACCCAAAAAAATTTTATTTTTATTTTTTGCATTAAAAAATCATTTTAAAAATATTTAAATGTTTATTTTAATTAATTAATGGAAATTAATTAATTAAAATATCATTCAAGTTTCCAAAAATCACAAAACAAATTCACATTGCATCTTAGGACATTTAGAAACATTGTCAAACCATTCATACAAATTTCTTTTTGGTTTTGATCTAATTTTGACATTTTTCTTTGAATTTAGGGTTCATAAATTTCCTTTTTGAAACCCTAACTTTAAAAATTCTTTTCTGCCTAACTATGAATGGTTTGACATTGGTTCCTTTTGCACTGTTCTTCATATAGCATGTAGTATATAGCATATTTTTACCAAGAATTTATCTTTCAATTTCAATTTGATTTGCATTTTTCCTCTTAAGGTACCCAAAAACCCTAGTTAACTTAGAAAAATCACAACTTTATTTAGGTTAAGAGTTAGACCTTCTCCTTTGGGGTATGATATCATATGGGGTTAGGGTTCCTTTGAGTTCATTTTCAATTTTCTATCTTATGATTTGCTTCTGTTTTTGACTTCTGCATCTCATCTTTTCATATAACCCTAATCTTGCATCCATACTTGCATCTTACATTGCATTGCATGAACATGTGAACTTGCCATGACATTCTAAGCATTTGTATGCCATCTTAGACATCTTAAGACATTTCTTGAACATTGATTGATCATTTCTTCATACATTTGATATGCCTTGCATCCATTTCATTTCATAAGCATCCATGTGTTTTCATGCTTCCTACATGCTTCCTTTGCATTCCATCTTTTGATTGAACATTCATGACACTTGACATGCTTTTGCATCATCTCATAACAATATTTGCATCATGTGTTTGCTTCTGGTTTTGGATTTACCTTTGCATATGTTTCATTTTTATTTCCTTTCTTTCTTTTATGCTAACCTTTTCAGGTGGTAAGTAACTTGAGAAGTGAATTTGCCTTCACCTCTCATTTCTCTTCTCATTCTTCTTATGCATCATTACTGCAATTTTCTTTGCTTTAGAGTGAGCTTGCTCATTCATTGTTCATCATTCACTTTATTTCTCCAAGTTACTTATCTTCTTCAGTGAAGTAAGTAACTTATTTCTTTTGCTTCTCCTCCTCTCATCTGCTTCTTCCATTGGTGGCTTCTCTGAAGATCTCTTTTAAGCCTCACAAACCATAGGAACATGCAATCATGACAATAATTAGGGTTTTTGATTAGTCCCCCTTTAGCTTTTACCTTTGTGTCTTCTTTGAGTCTCTCTTCTCACCTCATCATTAGAGACTAAATCTTTAAGGTTTTAAGACTTTGTGATTAGGGTTATGCATGCATCCTTCTCTTAGGATGGAGTGTATAACTTTAATCCTAAGTGTTAAACCCTTAATTTGTTTAAACCTCTTAGTCAATCCATCTTAATAATCACTAAGACATTAACTTGTAACTTGGGCCTTGCATTAGGGTTCTAATTCTTCCTTTATTGGTTAAGAAGGACTAACCCTAGTGTTAATGGACAAGTCCCCCTCAAGTTGTCTTACTAACCATAAAATCCACTTCTTAATCTCACCCTTAATTAAAATCCACTTTAATAAAGGCTTGTTTTGTCATGAGGTTAATCCCTAATCATGGATTAAGTTGAGGTATCTTCCCTACCTTATGTGCTCTCATCTATTATCCTTCTATTAGGATGGTGTAATAAGTCCACTAAATCCTTGATTATGGCTTAAACTCATTACTTAACACTAAACAAAAACTCAAAAACAATCTAAATAATCACAAGTAGGTTAATGATCTTAATCCTACATCATCATGGTAATTAAGTTGAGGTGTTTATCTCATACTTAAGGTATTCTCATTATCCCTAATCAAAGGGAGGATATGATGAGTTTACTAACCCTTGGTTTAGGCTTAAGCTCATTAACCTATGACAAATACAAAAAAGTAATAAAAGATTGAAAACACAAAAACAAGCAATAATCGTCTCCTTCGGGATTCTTTTCTCATCATCTTCACTCACAAACAAGAGCTTGCTTCTTCCGTCTAATGCAAGACAGTTAGCACTCGAGCCAGACGAGTCATACACTTGAGTATAGACAAGCAAGCAGTTCATCAGTCAAATTATCTTGCAGTCTCTTTGAGTCGAACTATGGTGTTCTGACTTCCTCATTGCACGAGAGGATATGTAGGCATAACTTAACTGTTATCGAACAAAAGTCTCTGTGTCTTCCCCCTCTTTCAGCATACCCCTTTAAGCCTCATTCCTGAGCACCTCACTTCACTTTCTTGCACTGACACTTGTACATTCTTTTCTAGCTTTTGCACACAGATAACACATACACTACCCCTTTAAACACAAAATTTCAAGCGTGGATCCCGTCGAGTACGACGGACAATCTGGGTGCTAATACCTTCCCAGGTTGTAACCAACCCCTTTCTCAGTTTCTCTGGTTCGCAACCGTCTTATCCATATTCTTCCAGGTTTATGCAGCATTACCTTTCCTTCGGGATAAAAATGCCTAGTTGGCGACTCTATTCACCTTCATTTCATTTCCTCCTTTCGCCGACCGTTCGCGTCTGTACCCTATCTGACCCGGGTGTCTTTTAGTGGGAGCGACAGCTTGGCGACTCTGCTGGGGATCCTCATATTGCAACCAGGGCTTCTGGTTCTTTTTGTGGGTTCCTCCTAGTGCTTGATTGATTTGTGTTTACAGGGGTGTTATGAGCTACTTGTGCTTATTTATTTGCTCTATTTATTGCTTTATGTACAGCTTTATTTATTGCTTTCTTTTACAGTTTTTATGCATTTCATATTGTCATTATCATATGTTGGATCTCCTGTCTGTTTTGGTGGGTGGGGTTCGTTGAGTGATTAAGGTCCTATACCGGGGACCTGAGTGACACATAGGCTAGAGTGGCTTCATATTCTTTCCCATTCCATATCGGTCTGGTGCGGGAATATGAAACATGGTTCAGACATGGGTTTCTTCTTGAGAACTCTGTGCTACAGGTTTCCTGTAGTACTAGGGCTATCTGGGAAGCCTGCTAAGTTTGGATGACCTTTTTCTGACCTTCAGCATCTGAGGTGAATTAGAGGAGGATCTTTTATGGTTATTGTAAACATTGTACCTCCGGGTTAGAAGTGTTTACACTTATCATAACTGATCCAAGTCTGATGATCCTTGTTCTAGAACATTATATGTGAGGGGGTTGGGATGTTTACAGGCTTGCAGGAACCCTTGGCCATATCATACCCTGTTACTAGTTTTGTTTTAAGAATGCATCACTTTGGACAGTTCTTTTGATTACCCAGGACTTGTGACTCTTTATTTGAGTCCCCCACCTGGTTACTGGATTTCTAAGCCTTCATCTGGACTTATGAACATATATGGACTTTTACCAAGGCAGATAAACAGATCCAACACTTAATCACAAACCCTTTGCATATCATTTTGCATACATCATTTCTGAATCATTTAACATTTGCTTATTTGTTTACATGGTATCCATCTTATCATCTTTGGTTTGGTTTTGACCCCTTCTGCTGCTCAGACTGCTCCAGTTATCTTCTCCAACACCTTCATCAGTTTGTCAGTGATTCACCTCCAGCTTCTCAGTCAGTGACCTTCATTAGCAGTTGCTCTCAGCTTTTTCACCAGCATCCATGGATACTTCAAGAAAGAGCAACATTACTTACCACTTCTTTGAGTCCACCCTGACTGGCATCAGGCAGATCCAATCCCTTATTACTCCTGATCATGTCCCACTATTCAGAGAGCGTTATGGAGGCATATTAGACATGGTCATGGACTTGGATGGATCTCAGAGGAGAATGATCCACACTTGCTTGCAGTTCTATGATCCTCCACTCAGATGTTTCACATTCCCTGATTTCCAGATGGGACCATTGCTAGAAGAGTTTTCCTTGTTATTAGGAGTTCCTATCAGGAGAGGGATTCCTTTCAACCCTGAGATGGTAGCTCCCAGAAATGAAGACGTAGCCAGGGCATTGCATTTGGAGCCTGCCCTCATTGATCAGAACATGGCAACCAAGGCTGGGGTTCCAGGCCTTCACCTAGACTTCTTGATCTCCCAGGCTACTCTGCATGCTGCAATAGGGGAATGGAAGGCTGTCTGTGCACTTCTAGCCCTCAGTATATATGGGGTTATCTTGTTTGCAGATGAGCCAAAGTTTGTGAGCAAGAATGCCATTCACCTGTTCTTACTGAGGAATCCAGTTCCTACATTGCTAGGAGACTTCTACTACTCAGTACACCAGAGGAATGAAAAGCAAAGAGGAAGATTGGTCAGATGTTGTGCTCCTCTTTATTACTCCTGGCTGCTAAGACACTTGCCAAAATCAGATACTTTGCTGAACCCGCATCAGCAGAAGAACTAGGCTAAGAGATTCATTGCCTTGACATCAGAAGACATTAGATGGTGCACTCAAAGCACCAAAGGCAAGGATATCATTACTAGCTGTGGGCAATATCCTAATGTGCCTTTGATAGGAGTGAAAGGTTGCATCAACTACAACCCTTCACTGTTTAAGAGACAATTGGGATATGCTTTGGTTCATCCTCCCAGAGGATAAGACTTGGCTGAAACTCTTTACTGTGAGATCCAACCTAACTCTGATGTTGTCAGGCAAGCTGCCTGGGCCTGGGACAACATACCGACTAAAGGGACAACCATCCTTGGCAAAGGCAACAACATTGCTTCAGCACAATATTCTGATTGGTCCCGTACCAGAGCTCAGATCACCCGAATGCCATTCACTTTAGAAGATGTACTTGGACCTTCTACAGTACAACCTGTAGCTACTGTCAGTTTGGAAGAATTTGAAAAGCTGAAGGAAAGGAACACTCAACTATCTGAAGCCTTGAAGAGACTCTCTGGGAGAGAAATGACAGCTGTCTGGATAATGAGAGATTGGAAAGGCTCAGGATTGAGCATTTGATCAAGATTGAGAAGACGGATGACTACATCAGAAAGGCCAGAGCAGGGGAGTTAGTACTGAAGAATGCTTGCAAGGAAGCAAAGACTCAGAAGGCTAGGGCAGAGCATTATCTAGAGGAGAGCCAGGCTAGGTGGATCAGGATCACTGAAGCCCGTGCACAAGAAGATCAAAGGACTCAGGCTAAGATAGAGCAGTTGGAGGCTAGTGAGAAGAAGCATCAGGAGGCTTTGTTGGCAGCTCAGTGAGAGATATCTGAATTGAAACTTCGGGCGGGGTTGAAGAGGTCAAAGGATCAGGATAAGCACAAGAAGTTGACCAGTGCCATTGCCACCAGGAACCTTCTTATCAGGACCATCACAGAGCACCCATTTGGCCCAGTGACTGAGGCTCTCTTGAAAGAAGTCAGAGAGGATGACTTTGGACTGGATGTTTGATTTCCTTGTACTTGTATTTTCTTTTGGTTGTACTTTTCTTTTGTTGTTGTATTTTGACCCACCATGGGCATGTATTGTAATAAAACTATGTATTTTCATCCTTTGTAATATATCAGTTTGTATTATTTATGGTGGGCTTTATCTATCAACATCATCAGCATTTCCTCGAGGTCTGGAAAGGTCAAAACCAAAGAACCAAACCAGATACCCTTGGAAGACAAATAAGCATATTGCATTTTATACTAACATCTTCTTTGTTTTGTAGGTTTTTGTTTTTTATTGCTGTTTCTCACTTTGTTGTGGTTTCAGAAAACATTGCTCGCAGAAGAGTGTTCCCTGTCAACAGAACACACTGGTACCCGTCAAGAAACAACCTTCCGGGACTCTAGATGGATCAAGTTTATCAAGACTTAAATGAAGTAAGGACCCAAATGGAAAATGAGAGGGTTGAGATGAGGAATCAGATGACCCAATTCATGACTGTGATGACTGGTTTAGCTCAGAGCCAGGAAAGACTAAGAGAGTTGGTTGAAAGGCAGACTCCTGAAGAACACCATCCAGGTACAGGAGGTACCAGTAACAACGATCATGTGTAGCCTTGCACTGATCCACTAGAATTTGGGCCTCATCTAAATCCAAAGATCAACGCCATAAGGAATACTCGGGGTAACACTGCTGGAGGCAGGGTCTTGCAAGAGGATCCTCAAGAAGAGAAGTTTATAGTTATTGGGGATGGGGATGAAGTTTACGACCGTATGCTGGATGAAATTGCAGAGAAGCTGAGGTCTCTTGAATCCCATAATTCCCTAGGTTTTGATGTAATGGACATGGGACTGGTGGAAGGGGTGAGAATTCCTCACAAGTTTAAACCCCCGTGTTTTGAAAGGTATAATGGTACATCCTGTCCACGCACCCACCTTCAATCATTCTTGGGAAGGTTTAAAGCATACACCATGGACGAAAAGCTGTGGATGTTTTACTTTGAGGATAGTCTGACAGGGGCATCCCGAGAATGGTATTCCTATTTGACTAGAGCCACAGTGAGGAACTGGAAAGACTTGGCTGAAGCTTTTATCCGTCAGTATCAGTATAACTTGGACATGGCTCAAACAGGACTCTTTTGATGGGAATGTCTCAATCTTCCCGTGAAAGCTTCAGAGAATATGCCCAAAGGTGGAGGCAACTTGCTGCTGCAGTTCAACCCCCCATGTCTGAGAGGGAGATGACAGCCATGTTCATGAATACTCTTCAAGGAACCTACATTGACAGATTGGCTGCATTTTCTTCCACCAGCTTCGTAGATGTGGTGATAGCTGGAGAAAGTATAGAGATCCTATTGAAGATGGGAAAGATCTCTGATAACAGTGCCAGTTCAAGCAGTACAAGGAAACTATTTGTTGGGCCCCGTAGATCTGGTGAGACAAACTCTGTGCACATGGGAAGAGGGAGACCCCAATATTTACCCAGAACAGTCGTTGTTGTTACTATCCCTACTCCACCTCCTCAGTATACTCAACAACCACAACACTTTCCGCAGCAACAACAGTTTCCGCAACAGAGATCATACAACAATAACAACAACAATCAACAACAACGCCCGTTTCAACAGCGGCCATCTCAGGTCAACCGAGTAATTGACCCC
This sequence comes from Lathyrus aphaca, assembly GCA_963966055.1. Taxonomy (NCBI): domain Eukaryota; kingdom Viridiplantae; phylum Streptophyta; class Magnoliopsida; order Fabales; family Fabaceae; genus Lathyrus; species Lathyrus aphaca. The sequence continues at coordinate 424,134,704 of OZ014521.1, forward strand.
ATTCCAATGTCGTATGCTACACTGCTGCCACAACTCCTAAAGCTCAATCTGGTTGAGTTAAGGACATTGGCTCCACCTGATCCTCAAAACCTTCCTAGAAACTATGATGTCAAGGCTAGGTGTTTTTTTCACTCTAACGCACCTGGTCATTCTACGGAAAAATGCAGAGGTCTGCATATGAAGGTTCAGGATCTGGTAGAGGGCATTGCATGAGCTTAATAGAAGACATTTCATGTATTCGAACACCTCTAGTAGAGGTTAAAGCCCAGGTTTTAGAGTGCCAAGTGTTTCCAGGTTGTGAGGCCTATTGCGAATCATGCAAACTTTCAGAGAATGGGTGTGCCAGCTTGAGGAGTGGAATTAATGGCATGATCAAAGAGGGCATTCTGCAAATTACAACCACAACTTCTACAACACCAGCAACCCTTTTGTCAACCACAAGTGAATCTTCTACAAATGCAACAACCATCTTTCCAAGTGTTTCTTCTACAAATGCAACAACCATTGTTCCAACCGATTCAGCTACGACTTCAGCAATCATTCCATCTGTCACTTCAAGACACAACAATTCATTTGCACCGGCTACTACAACTTTAACCACCAACAATGATGTTTCCACTGTCACAATTTATTATGACCCAACAACGGTCCCGAACTCCAGCAACTTTCAGCAAAATCAACAACAATCTCAACAAAGCTTCAATTCACCTCTACCAACATCCGCCAGAGATCCTGTTACTATTTTTTATGACCCACACACTATTACAATCCCAACATCTGATGCAGTGAGCCTAATCACTATTACAGTGCCCGGGCCAATTCCATATGATAAAGACAGTGCTATACCATGGCATTATGGTGTTGATCTATACTGCAACGGAGAAAACGTCCTTCTTGATTCTCCAGTTATCACTCCCCAAGTGGATAATGTTGGGGGAGGCGGAGGCTTCACACGAAGCGGACGTCTCTTTGCATCACAAGTGCCTAGAATCAACACTGAGGCAGAGGCTGTTACCAGAGCCAAAGGGAAGAGTGTGATACCGGAAGAATCTGCACCCAAAGAAACTCATAAGTCATCCTTCGATCAAGATGTGGATGAGTTCATGAGAATTATTAAAAGAAGCGACTATAAAGTTGTGGACCAGCCCCACCAGACTCCTTCAAAGATCTCAATCTTATCTCTATTGTTGTGTTCCGAAGCCCATCGGGATACACTACTCAAAGTTCTGCACGCTGCCTACGTGCCAGAAGAGATCACGGTAAATCAGCTAGAAACAGTGGTGTCAAATGTCAATACTAGCCATGGGCTAGGTTTCACTGATGCTAATTTAACAATAGAAGGACGTCTCCACGACAAGGCCTTGCATATAACCTTAGAGTGCAAAGGAGATGTACTATATCATGTTCTTGTAGACATTGGGTCCTCACTCAATGTCCTACCTAAGAAAGCCTTTGTCAAGCTAGAATATGACGGGATAGCTCTCCGGCCAAGTAATCTTGTGGTCAGGGCTTTTGATGGCTCCAGAAGATCTGTTATGGGAGAGGTAGAGTTACCAGTGATAATCAGTCCACAAGTCTTTAAGACCATTTTCTATGTGATGGACATACAGCCGACATACAGATGTTTGCTAGGTCGACCTTGGATTCACGCCGCAGGCGCAGTAACGTCGACCCTTCACCAGAAACTGAAGTACGAATGGGATGGACAGATTATCACCATCTGTGGTGAAGAAGACATATTTGTTAGCCATCTGGCTACATACAAATATATTGAGATGGATGGTGAAATCCATGAGACAATGAGCCAAGGGTTTGAGGCCCTAAATGTTAATGAGGCTACTGGAGTATTGGCTGCATCCTAGGAAGACAGGATGGGAACTTCAATCATCTCTTATCAGCAAGCCCGGAAGGTTGTTGAAGACGGTACTGCTCAAGGCTGGGGCAAGCTGCTGCCAGTGGAAAAGAAGGAAGATAGATTCGGTTTGGGTTACAGACCATTCCGACAAGATCAATCAGAGGCTTCAAAAGAGCCCAAATTTTTCAGTGGGGGGGATGCTCACCCTGAATGCTGTTAACAATCTGGAAGACGAGACGGAAAGCGACCGCAACCTGGAGAACTGGATACGTCCAAGGATCCCGGGGAACCAAGTCCTTAACTGGTCTTCCCAGGAAATTATAAGGGTTACTCCTGCAGAGTAATTATTATTTCCTGTATTTTTAGCATGCATCAAGTCCTGCATCTTGCCCAAGGTTTCAGGACTCATTTTGTAATAGGGCCATATTGTAATTTTGTGCAAATGATTAATCAATGAATATCGGACATCTTTTGCAAACAAGTCTCTTTTTCGCTCATTGTCTTTTCATTTTTCACTTTTGTACAAAACAATAAAATGGCAATGTTTTCAAAATAAATAACTTCATTTTCACTTTTTCTAAACAAGATTAAAACTGATCACTAAAACGAACCAATCTCAACCCTTGCAGAGATTATCCTCCAGATTGCACCGACAACAGCACTGTTATGACCTTGTATGACTTCGACAATCCAATTAATCAAGTCGATGAAGGGGTTGAATAAGACTATGAGTTACCTGAAGAGTTAGCCAGGTTGTTGAGGCAAGAAGAGAAAGTGATCACTCCTCATCAGGAGGAGGTTGAAACAGTTAATCTTGGTACCGAGGAAGACTTGAAAGAAGTGAAGATCGGGGCCATTCTGCAAGATTCAGTGAAGGAACAACTTATTGACATGCTTCGAGAGTACGTCGACGTCTTTGCTTGGTCCTATCAAGACATGCCAGGTATGGATATGGACATTGTTATGCACAAGCTGCCTTTGAAAGAAGATTGTCCTCCAGTGAAACAGAAGCTACGCCGTACTCATCCAGATATGGCAATGAAGATTAAGGAAGAGGTACAAAAATAGTGGGACGCCAGTTTCCTTGCTGTAACTAGTTACCCGCCGTGGGTTGCTAATATTGTACCAGGGCCTAAGAAGGATGGCAAAGTAAGGATGTGTGTGGATTACCGGGATCTGAACAGAGCTAGCCCGAAGGATGATTTCCCATTACCTCACATTGATGTATTGGTTGACAACATAGCTCAGTTTTCGGTGTTTCCCTTCATGGATGGATTTTCAGGGTACAATCAGATCAGGATGTCACCCGAAGACATGGGAAAGACTACCTTCATCACACCTTGGGGCACGTTCTGTTACAAGGTAATGCCTTTTGGATTGAAGAATGCCAGAGCTACTTATCAACGGGCTATGGTAACATTGTTCCACGATATGATCCACAAATAAATTGAGTGCTACGTGGATGACATGATTGCCAAGTCCCTCACTGAAGAAGACCATCTGGAAAATCTGCTGAAGTTGTTCAAGCGTCTAAGAAAGTGTCAGTTGAAGCTAAACCCCAACAAGTGCACATTCGGGGTACGGTCCGGTAAGTTGCTGGGATTTATTGTAAGTGAAAAGGGAATTGAAGTTGATCCTGACAAAGTCAAAGCCATTCAGGAGATGCCTGCACCTAGGACTGAAAAGGAAGTTCGAGGTTTCTTAGGTAGATTGAACTATATACCAAGGTTCATATCTCATCTTACTGCAACATGTGAGCCCCTGTTCAAATTGTTAAGAAAGGAACAAACAGTCAGGTGGAATGAAGATTGTCAGAAGGCTTTTGACAAAATCAAGTAGTACTTACAAGAGCCTCCAATTCTTATGCCTCCAGTTGAAGGAAGACCTCTAATAATGTACCTGACAGCATTAGAAGGATCAATGGGGTGTGTGTTGGGCCAGTATGACGAGTCTGGTCGAAAAGAGTATGCAATTTACTACCTAAGCAAAAGTTTATCGACAGTGAACAACGTTATTCACTACTCGAGAAAACTTGTGCTTTAGCGTGGGCTGCTCGGCGACTTAGACACTATATGTTGACTCACACTACCTTGTTGATCTCAAAAATGGACCCCGTCAAGTACATATTTGAGAAGCCAGAACTTACCGGGAGGGTTGCAAGATGGCAAATGATTCTGACAGAGTATAACATTCAGTACACATCTCAAAAAGCCATCAAAGGCAGTGTACTGTCTGACTATCTAGCTAAGCAACCCATTGATGATTACCAACCAATGAGATATGACTTCCCTGATGAAGACATCGTGTTTCTGAAAGCAAAAGATTATGAAGAGCCTGTTCACACTAAAGGGCCTGACCCAGAAGAAGAATGGACAATGATGTTTGATGGGGCTGTTAACATGAATGGTCGTGGAGTTGGTGCAGTGCTCATTACACCTAAGGGAGTTCATATTCCTTTCTCGGCAAAACTCACCTTCGCATACACTAATAACGAAGCTGAATACGAAGCCTGTATCATGGGTCTTGAGGAGGCCATTGACCTCAGGATCAAGACATTAATTGTATTTGGAGATTCAGCTTTGGTAATCAATCAGACCAACGGCAAATGGTACACCCACAAAGAGCATCTGATTCCATACCGTGACTATACGAGAAGATTATTGACTTTCTTCACAACAGTCAAACTTGAGTACATCCCTCGAGACGAAAATCAGTTCGCGGATGCTTTAGCTACCATTTCCTCCATGATCAAGGTTCAGACTGCAAATTATGTGCCTCAGATTTCGATATCCAGACTTGACCGACCAGTATACGTATTCTCCGTGGACATTGCTAAAGATGACAAGCCTTGGTTCCATGACGTCAAATGCTTCTTAGAGGATCAGACATACCCACCTGGGGCATCATCCAATGATAAGAAGACATTGAGAAGGTTGGTTAGTAGTTTCTTCCTGAATGCTGATGGTTCGTTATACAAGAGAAACTTTGATATGGTTCTTCTCAGATGTGTTTATAAGAAGGAAGAGAACTTGCTGATGCACGAGGTGCATGAAGGATCTTTCGGTACCCATGCTGGAGGACATGCAATGGCTAAGAAATTATTACGATCAGGTTACTACTGGATCACAATGGATGCAGACTGTTGTGCCTATGCCAGGAAGTGCCACAAATGCCAGATTTATACAGATAAGGTGCATGTGCCTCCAAATCCTTTGAACGTGATGTCTTCACCTTGGCCCTTTGCCATGTGGGGCATTGACATGATTGGAAAGATCAAACCGACTGCTTCAAATGGTCACAGATTCATATTAGTAGCCATTGATTACTTCACCAAGTGGGTCGAAGCAGCTTCATATGCTAACGTAACCAGACAAGTGGTAGCCAGATTCCTGAAAAGAGACATCATCTGTCGATATGGAGTTCCCGAGCGAATCATTACTGATAATGGTTCCAATTTGAACAACAAGATAATGGAAGAACTGTGTCGGGACTTCAAAATTCAACATCACAACTCTTTTCCTTACAGGCCAAAGATGAATTGTGCTATTGAGGCGGCTAACAAGAACATCAAGAAGATTGTGCAGAAGATGGTGGTTACTTACAAAGATTGGCATGAAATGCTACCATTCGCTTTGCATGGGTACCGAACCTCAATCAGAACATCCACTGGGGAAACACCGTATCAACTTGTGTATGGTATGGAGGCAGTCCTACCTGTTGAAGTTGAATTACCCTCCTTACGGGTACTGATGGATGTCAAGTTGAACGAGGCAGAATAGGTCCGTTCTCGGTATAATCAACTGAATCTGATCGAAGAGAAGAGATTAGCTGCAATTTGTCATGGGCAGTTATATCAGAAAAGAATGAAGAAAGCCTTCGATCAGAAAGTCAGGCTTCGGGAATACCAAGTGGGAGATCTTGTGCTGAAAAGACTTCTTCCTCCTCATACAGACCACAGGGGCAAATGGACTCCAAACTACGATGGCCCATTCATAGTAAAGAAATTTTTCTCTGGTGGAGCACTGATGCTCACTACTATGGATGGTGAAGATTTCTTATCCCCTGTGAATTCAGATGCAGTTAAAAAATACTTCGCATAAAATGACCCGCTGGACATAAAAACAGAATGTAAGTCCAGGCAAAAATAGGGCATCTCGGCGAGTCAAAAACAGAATAAAAGACTCGGGCAAAAATAAGGGAAAATTGAAAAAAATGTACACCTGCTGAGTTGAAAAGCCGCATTGGAAAGCTCAGGCAAAAATGGGTATCCCGGTGGATTGAAAACCCGAAAGGGCGACCCACACAAAATCAGGGAATAAGCGAATAACTGCATTCTGAATTCGTCTGTATCACTTACAACACGGCAAATTTCGAAAGGATAAAGCATCGGTCAGAATCAACCTTCTTCAAAAAGCAAGATGAGAAGAACGTCAAGGTCATACGGGTCATAGCAAAGGAAGCTCGCCGGAGCGTCGTCAACATTGACAGTACCTTTATTTTTCCAATTTGTAACAATCTCCTCATTTTAGGGGATCTGTTTCTTTGACTGTATTTGCCAATTCAGGGCACCCGGATTAATAAAATCAGAGTTTTCAGTCACCCCTCGTCTCTTACATTTTTGCTTCGTTTGCAAAATGTCCAGTATCCATGATATAATATTTGCATAAAACAAATGAGCCATTATTAATAAATGCTTGTCGGAAATGTATTTACTCTCAGGAATATCTAACTCCTATGACGGAATCCGGTAAGGGATACCTCGGGACACTTGTGTGTTTCTTTGTCTTAACAGGTTGCAGCTATTCAAATACGTAACATGGGGCATGCCAAGCATCATTTCCCTAGAACATCTCTTCCAAGCAGTATCTGGAATGCTTTTTTTCCCCAACGGAGTTGCCAAAAGCCTGCTCATCCCTAGCCAGGATCCCCACAGAGTTCTCTAGGAAGATCGTTCAGTGATCTTTTCTTTCCCCAACAGAGTTCCAGATCTCTCATCCTCAGCAAAGTTAAAATAACTATCTCCCCGCAGAGTTCCAACCTCTCCCAGAAGAGCAATGCCTAAAATTCTCGCACAACAAAGTGACGGAAGCTTCCTCATCCCCAACTGGGTTTTCTCCTTACCAGATGGATCTATCAGAGATCTACTTACCCAAGCAAAGCCATATATCTTATCAGATCTACCAATGATCTCATCCCCAACTGGGATATCCTTCCAAGCAGATCATCCAGAGATCTCCTCAACGGCGGGATCCGAACCCCGGACCGTTTTCTTTTGCATAACCATTGCATTCACATCATTTTTCCCATAAAGCGTAGCATTCCGTCTAATACGGAGCATTACGGCAAAAATCAAACATTTTGCATGATCACAAGTCAGGTTCGAACCAGTCACCTGCAAATACCATCAAGTAATATATATAAAAACTCACAAGCAAATAAAAGCCAAAGCGTCCCCTTTGCACTCTCCGACACAAATACATGTTCATAAATACCTTTTCGACACGCATCCGTGTCATATCATCCCCTGCAGATATAAGCCACAAACATCCTCTGTGATTACAAATACCTATATACACCCTCTTGGCACCCGTCCGTGTCACCACTCCCCAGCATAGTTGCCAAAACACTTGTTACAAACCAAACACTCGTTATAACACACTCTTGTTGACACTCGTCCATGTCATCCTATCCCCGCGGGTCGCCGAAACACCTTTTACACTTATAAGTTCATAACTTATACACTTCCTCTTCTGACACTCGTTCGTGTCACACTTTTCCCAGCAAGTTGAACTTTCGTTCGTGTCTTGCTCATACTTCACAATACTTGTTCATACTTATATAAATACTCGTCTGTATCTTGTATAAACACTTATTCCCCACAGATTCGACACTCGTCCGTGTTCTTTGTTAACTAGTTGGTACTCGTCCATATCATCATCTCTGAACACGCGTCAACGTTTGTTTCTACCGATACTTGTCTGTATCATGGTCTTAAGGATGCTCATTCGCGTCTTTAATCTATACATAACGTCAAACACTTATGCCTTTTATTTCTTAAAGCATAAGCACTCGTCCGTGTTTACCATTCCCCAGTAGAACAACTTTCTCTCATCCGACAGTCGTCCTATGTCGTGATACCTTCGGCAACCGTACCCTACCAAGGTGATCGTCCTTCACCTTTGGATGACAGTCCATCATCCCTTCCCAATCGGAGTCTCCATTATTGGAACCCCTTTCTATCCGACATTCGTCCTATGTCGTGATACTTGTAGCGGTCGTCCCCTGCTAGGTGATCGTCCTTCACCTTTTGATGATCGTCCTTCATCATTTTATCCGATGGTCGTCCCCATCGTTGATCTTGTTATCTGACATTCGTCCTATGTCATGATAAACCCCGAGAGCAGCCGTCCGCTGCTAGGTGATCGTTCTTCAACTTTTGATGATCGTCCTTCATCATGCTTATCCGATGGCCGTCCCCATCGTCGACCTTTTTCTATCAAACATTCGTCCTATGTCGTGATAAAGAGCAGTCTTCCCCTGCTAGGTGATCGTCCTTCACCTTTGATGACCGTCCCTCATCATTTATTTCATTTATTCTTTAAACTGATGGCCGTCCCCGTCGTTGTTTACATTACTTTATGAACCTGATGGCCGTCCCCATCATTGCCTTTATCTTTAATCCCCAGAGAGTCTTATTTCCTTACCTGACGGCTGTCCCCATCATGGTATCTATTATTTCCCCAGCTTGTCGGCCATCCCCGTCATTGCTTTATCCCCAGCAGTCATCCTCTACTCGATGGTCGTCCTCTATCGCTTTCACTTAATAATCATACTATGTTTTCTTTTACAATTTATATCCCTTTTCTTCTTCTCCCTAGTGAGTGCAAATTTCGGGCTGTCTTTGGTATTCAACCACAAGTTATCTTGTTTGTCTATTAAGCCAGGCGCTTACATCCTGCACAGCTAACTCATGTTTGAATAGGGGCAGCTCTAAACACCCAAAATTTTCCCTCACTAAGTTCACACCATGGCTTGTGATCTTTCATTTTTGTATAAGTTTAAGCATATCACATCATATTGCATTTTTGTTTCATATGCATAGTTCAAGTTCATCTGCATCTAGGGTTTGTGTTCTGAGCAATCCAAGGATCCATCTGAGCTGATCCAAAGGTCTTCAATCATTCCAAGAGGGTCCATATGTGTTCTATCATCATATTACATCCCTAAAAGTTCAAGGAAGTCAAGAAATCACAAGAACTTGGAAAGCATGGAAGCAGAGCTAGGGTTTCACTACACAGATGACCTGAAATTAGGGTTTTGGTTTCAGAGGCCATAACTCCAAATTTGTTGGTAATTCTTGTTTCTAATAGTCTCAATATGTTATAAGGATCATGTGTACCAAGTTTGATGAAGAAATTCATTGTGGAAGTCATATGTTCACTGGGTAACTTCTTGAGCAAGTCAGAGCAAAATCAGGGCATCTGAGGCCCCCAACAATGGAACCAAAGTGGATTTTTCATCAAATTGAAGTTATATGATCTTTATTTGATCATTGAAGTGCTTGGAAGTTCACAAAATTGAAGAAAATTGAGCTAAACCAAAAGTTGCCAAAAATGGAAATGACTTGTAATGGAAACTTTCCATTTTGGGAAAGTATTTCAACCTCCACTTTCTCAACCAAAAATGCTTCAAATGAAAAATTGTTGGTCATGAAATTTGTAGATTGGATCATTTCCTTTTCAAAAAGTACAAGAACAAGTCCTAATTCATTGTGGAACTCAAGTTATGGCTTGGCAAAGTTGGCAAAAATCCAATAATTTTCACTTTCATGCCAAAGAGGATTTTTTACAATTTCACAATCCATGCCATTTTGTGACCTCTAATACACTTCTAGGCATCATACAAACATATAGTATTGCCTAAGAATCAGAATTGGCCCAAGAATCTCAAGTTTCTATGCCTTGCACATTAAGAAATCACAAAGGGGCCAAAATGTACAAAACTTGCAAAAACTCATACAACCATGCTTCTACTTGCTGAATCACCACATAACGTCTTCCATGGCTATCCTTGAACCAAGCTGACTCGAGCCATGCCTTGAAATAGCCACTGAACCAGCCCATACCTCAAGTACAAGTTATGTTGACATTTTGGCAACTTGCCCATACCAATCATCATAGGCCACAACAACTCCTCTGGCCTATCAAAGCTTGTTATGAGGACCAAATGCAACTCATAACACACAACACACAAGGCTGAAACCTCAGAATCACTAAGTTCCCAAAAAATCACCCCAAAAGCAAAAGCTTTCGAAACACTCTGCTCACACACTCAAACTCAAAACTTCTTTCATCAATCAACTCAGCATCACAAGAGGATCATTTCCCACCCTTCATTGCAGCCAAAAAGCCCCCAAAACTGAAACACGATTTCTGGCCAGTTGAAGAACCACCATTCAAACCAGCCATTATAAACTCCTTCCAAGCATCAAAGCATCACCAGGAGGATCATAGGAGTCATTTTGCACCAAAGAAGAGGCCAGATAGCTCAGATTGAAGAAGCTCCATCTCAGGTATCCTCAAGAACAAATTTTCCAGAACTTGTTTTTCTTGTTATAGAAATGTTCTTTATGCTTTGCTGATCACCATGATCTATTTTGTTTTGAAAATGGTTGCGAAATGAGCACGTATTGACTGTCTGAAAGTTTCACCATTTTTGTGTTCTTCTTTGAATCTTGAGTTTCAGCCATTAGAAATTAGTTTTGAGGTTAGATTCATGCTTAGGAAGGTGTGTGGGAGTGATCTGGAGCTTTAGAGCTCTGGAAATGGGCTAGGGAAGAAGTTGATGTTGGGGTGTTGCCGGAGAAGATGACCGGAACACTATTCCGGTCACCTACAAAGGATTAGGGCTAATTTTAGGGTTTAGTGTGTCAGGTGTGTTCTGGGCCCTTGGATCAGGATTAATTTGAAATGGGTGGCCAGAATTAGTTCAAATTAGGTTTAATTATGATTAATTAATTAATTAATTAATTAGGATTTAGTCAGTTTGAATTGTGACCATTAAGATGCACGCGTGGTCTTCCCTCCAACCCCAGGTTTAAACCTCAGCCCTTGGATGCGTTGACCAGCCTTTAATTCATTTTTATTTTCATTTTATTCCATTTATTTTGAGCAATTTATTTAAAATACTTAGAAAATTCCAAAAATATTTTTCTTCTGCATTTTGATTTCAAATATTTTTCTCCACCCAAAAATAATTTTATTTTTATTTTTTTGCATTGATAAATCATTTTAAAAATATTTAAATGTTTATTTTAATTAATTAATGGAAATTAATTAATTAAAATATCATTTAAGTTTCCAAAAATCAAAAAAAAATTCACATTGCATCTTAGGACATTTAGAAACATTGTCAAACCATTCATACAAATTTCTTTTTGGTTTTGATCTAATTTTGACATTTTTCTTTGAATTTAGGGTTCATAAATTTCCTTTTTGAAACCCTAACTTTAAAAATTCTTTTCTGCCTAACTATGAATGGTTTGACATTGGTTCTTTTTGCATTGTTCTTCATATAGCATGTAGTATATAGCATATTTTTGCCAAGAATTTATCTTTCATTTTCAATTTGATTTGCATTTTTCCTCTTAAGGTACCCAAAAACCCTAGTTAACTTAGAAAAACCACAACTTTCTTTAGGTTAAGAGTTAGACCTTATCCTTTGGGGTATGATATCATATGGGGTTAGGGTTCCTTTGAGTTCATTTGCAATTTTTTATCTTATGATTTTCTTCTGTTTTTGACTTCTGCATCTCATCTTTTCATATAACCCTAATCTTGCATCCATACTTGCATCTTACATTGCATTGCATGAACAGTTGAACTTGCCATGACATTCTAAGAATTTGTATGCCATCTTAGACATCTTAATACATTGCTTGAACATTGCTTGATCATTTTTTCATACATTTGCTATGCCTTGCATCCATTTCATTTCATAAGCATCCATGTGTTTTCATGCTTCCTACATGCTTCCTTTGCATTCCATCTTTTGTATGAACATTCATGACACTTGACATGATTTTGCATCATCTCATAACACCATTTGCATCATGTATTTGCTTCTGGTTTTGGATTTACCTTTGCATATGTTTCATTTTCATTTCCTTTCTTTCTTTTATGCTAACCTTTTCAAGTGGTAAGTAACTTGAGAAGTGAATTTGCTTTCACCTCTCATTTCTCTTCTCATTCTTCTTATGCATCATTTCTGCATTTTTCTTTGCTTTAGAGTGAGCTTGCTCATTCATTGTTCATCATTCCTTTCTTTCTCCAAGTTACTTATCTTCTTCAGTGTAGTAAGTAACTTGTTTCTTTTGCTTCTCCTCCTCTCATCTGCTTCTTCCATTGGTGGCTTCTCTGAAGATCTCTTTTAAGCCTCACAAACCATAGGAACATCCAAGCATGACAATAATTAGGGTTTTTGATTAGTCCCCCTTTAGCGTTTACCTTTGTGTCTTCTTTGAGTCTCTCTTCTCACCTCATCATTACAGACTAAACCTTTAAGGTTTTAAGACTTTGTGATTAGGGTTATGTATGCATCCTTCTCTTAGGATGGAGTGTATAACTTTAATCCTAAGTGTTAAACCCTTAATTTGTTTAAACCTCTTAGTCAATCCATCTTAATAATCACTAAGACATTAACTTGTAACTTGGGCCTTGCATTAGGGTTCTAATTCTTCCTTCATTGGTTAAGAAGGACTAACCCTAGTGTTAATGGACAAGTCCCCCTCAAGTTGTCTTACAAACCATAAAATCCACTTCTTAATCTCACCCTTAATTAAAATCCACTTTAATAAAGGCTTGTTTTGTCATGAGGTTAATCCCTAATCATGGATTAAGTTGAGGTATCTTCCCCAGCTTAAGTGCTCTCATCTATTATCCTTCTATTAGGATGGTGTAATAAGTCCACTAAATCCTTGATTATGCTTTAAAATCATTACTTAACACTAAACAAAAACTCAAAAACATCTAAATAATCACAAGTAGGTTAATGATCTTAATCCTACATCATCATGGTAATTAAGTTGAGGTGTTTATCTCATACTTAAGGTATTCTCATTATCCCTAATCAAAGGGAGGATATGATGAGTTTACTAACCCTTGGTTTAGGCTTAAGCTCATTAACCTATGACAAATACAAAAAAGTAATAAAAGATTGAAAACAAAAAAACAAGCAATAATCGTCTCCTTCGGGATTCTTTTCTCATCTTTACTCACAAACGAGAGCTTGCTTCTTCCGTCAAATGCAAGACAGTTAGCACTCGAGCCAGATGAGTCATACACTTGAGCATAGACAAGCAAGCAGTTCATCAGTCAATTTATCTTGCAGTCTCTTTGAGTCGAACTACGGTGTTTTGACTTCCTCATTGCACGAGAGGATACGTAGGCATAACTTAACTGTTATCGAACAAAAGTCTATGTGTCTTCCCCCTCTTTCAGTATACCCCTTTAAGCCTCATTCCTGAGCACCTCACTTCACTTTCTTGTACATTCTTTTCTAGCTTTTGCACACAGATAGCACATACACTACCCCTTTAAACATAAACTTTCAAGCGTGGATCCCGTCGAGTACGACGGACAATCTGGGTGCTAATACATTCCCAGTTTGTAACCAACCCCCTTTCTCAGTTTCTCTGGTTCGCAACCATCTTATCCATATTCTTCCAGGTTTATGCAGCATTACCTTTCCTTCGGGATAAAAATGCCTAGCTGGCGACTCTATTTACCTTCATTTCATTTCCTCCTTTCGCCGACCGTTCGCGTTTGTACCCTATCTGACCCGGGTGTCTTTTAGTGGGAGCGACAATCTTCATGGCCATGTCTGGGAGAGTACGGCGTAGCTTTTGCTTGACTGGAGGGCAATCTTCTTTCAATGGTAGCTTGTGCATGACAATATTTGTATCTAGACCTGGTATGTCTTGATAGGACTAAGCAAAGACGTCGACGTATTCCCGAAGCATTGTAATAAGTTGTTCTTTTACTGGAGCTTGCAGACTGGCCCCAATCTTCAATTCCTTCAAATCCTCCTCGGTACCAGGATTAACAGTTTCAACCTCCTCCTGATGAGGAGTAATTACTTTCTCTTCTTGCCTCAACAACCTGGCTAACTCTTCAGGCAACTCATAGTCTTCTTTAACCCCTTCATCAGCTTGATTAATTGGATTGTCGAAGTCATACAAGGTCATAGAAGTGTTGTTGTCGGTGCAATATGGAGGATTATCTCTGCAAGGGTTGAGATTTGTTCGTTTTAGTGATCAATTTTAATCTTGTTCAGAAAATGAAGTTATTTATTTTGAAAACATAGCCATTTTATTGTTTTGTGCGGAAAAAAAATGAAAAGACAGTGAGCGGAAGATAAAATTGTTTGCAAAAGATGTCCAATATTCATTGATATTCCATTTGCACAAAAATACAAATATGGCCCTTGTAAACACCCCAAATTTGCCCTCACCCATTCACACATGACTTGTGATCATCTCATATGCATAAACACAATCACATCATCTCATGTCTCATTTGGTTTCACTGGATAGTTTCTAAGGCATCTGCACCTAGGGTTTGTGATCTGAGCAACCTCAGGGCATCTTGATCCATTCCAAAGGCCACTAATCAACTCAAAGGGGTCCATGTGTGTTCTTATATCATGTTACATCCTCACAAAGTCAAATTGCAGAGGGATCACAAGAACTAGGGTTTGAGTGGATGCAGAGCCAGGATGAACTGCACAGTTGACTGAAAATTAGGGTTTTGGTTTCAGAGGCCATAACTCCAAATTTTTTGGTCATTCTTGTTTCCATTGGTCTCTATATGGTATAGGGAGTATGCATATCAATTTTCATGAAGAAATTCCATGGGGAAGTCATCTGATCAAGAGTTGACTTTTCAGACAAGTCAGTGCAAAATCAGGGCATCTGAGGCCCCCAATGACCCAACCAATGGTTGATCTTCATCATTTTGAGTGTATATGATCTTTATTTGATCATGGAAGAAGTTTGAAGTTCATAAAAATCAAGAATTTAGGGTTTGTGCAGAAATTGACTTTTTGGGTTTTGTTGACTTTTCAAGAATGCACCATTTTAGGGCAATTTTCAAGCTTTGATTCATGATCCAAAAAGGCTTCAAATGGAAAAACTTTGGTCATGAAAGTTGTAGATCTCATCTTTCCCTTTTCAAAAAGTACAATAACATGATCTAACTCTTCATGGATCAAAAGTTATGGCAATGCAAAGTTAGCAAAAATCATTGTTTTTCAAGTTATGCACTAAATGGAAATTTTGCAATGTCTTGAACCAATGCATTATGCAGCCTTCAATTCATGTCAAACCATTATGTAAACATTCTCCAAGTTACCAAAATCAGATTTGAACTAAGTTTGCCCTTGGTTTCATGTTTGGTTATGCAAAGGATCACATGTGAAACATAAGCTAGCCAAGTTGCAAAAACTCATGATTCATTTCCTACAACTTGCAGCATTGGAAGCTGACTTTGGGCTAGCCTCTCCCTCACCTTTTGCTGCGCCAGCCATGCCTTGTACTTGTCTAACTTTGAGCCATGCCCTATCTTACACAAAAGTGGATTATGAGCAAAAGTAGCCACACCTATCATAGCAGGCCAAGTCACATCAAACAACCAATCAGAATTGTTTATTGTATCCATTTGCAAGCTAAACATAACCTCAAGCAAGGCTAAAACAGACACATTCATCACTTACACAAAAACTCATCTCATTGCAAGTTCCTTCGAATCACTCTCCACAGTCTTCAAACACTTAAACTCTCATCATCACTCAACTCACCACACCTCATAGACAAGAAACACCCCAAGCATAAGCCTGAAACAAGCCTGAAAACTCCATTGCCATCATTCACCTCAAGCTGCAGATTCTATCGAATCTCTCATCCTAGCTCATAAACACACAAACCAACACCACAGATCATCTCTACACATCCTCTGGACCTCAAACACCCCATCACCATGACCTGAAAGTGCCAGAATTTCATCTGCCATTTTTGACTGAACTGAAGCTGAAGCATTCGAATCTCATTATCCAGCAAATCTAAACTCCATTTGAGCATTCAAGCACCTTTGGGGGATCAAGTGGAGCAGCTTGCATCAAAGGAAGTGGCCTGAAAGTTCCTAAATCAAGAGCTGCAAATCTCAGGTAACTCAAAAATAATTTTTCCAGAAATCTCTTTTTATGTTACAAACTTGTTCTTCATGATGCACTGATCATTCTGGTACCTTTAGTTTTTGAAATGGTTGCGTTTTAGGGATTTAATTTCTGTTTGAAGCTCACGAACCCTAGAACTTAGTTTCTTCGATTCAGATGATTTAGGAAAGATAAATTTGTTTTGGGAGAGGGGTTTAGCTCGTGAGGTGATGGAGATCATTTCCCATGTCTTAGGTTTCATTTATATTACGTTTTGAGAGGTTTTGGGATTTTTCAGGTGAGCTTCTGGCCGGAGAAGACGACCGGAAGTCTTCTCCGGCCACCCGAGTGTGATTAGGGCTTAATCCCATAATTAATGTTAATTTGAATTTGAGCCGTTGATTGCCGCTGACTCGTTGACTACGCGCGCAAGGGAAAGGCCAGGATCTCTTTGATTAACCCTAATCCACGTGTTAGGGTTAATTAATCATTTTTTATTTAATTTAATCAGAAACAATCTGGGCCTCTCATTCTGGCGCGCAGTCAACGTTTTTGAACCAAGATTGCATCCTAGCCTCTCATTCTGTTTACTTCCCATTTTATTTGATTTTTAATTCATTTTATTTCATTTATTTTGCACATTTATTTTAAAGTAGTTAAAAAATCATAAAAATTATGAAACTTTTTCTTTAAGGTTTTATTAATTTTTATGACACAAAAACATTTTTATTTTATTTTTTATCATTAAAAAAGTATTTTTAAATATTTAAAAGATTATTTTTAATTGATTAATGAGAATTAATTAATTAAAAATACTTTTAGGTATTTAAAAATTACAAAAAAATTCATGAATTGTTCTAAGGCATTTAGAAACATTGTCCAACCTTCAAACCAAATTTCTTTTTTGATCTTGATGCATTTTAAGAATTTTTCATTGAATTAAATCATTTTTGATGCATTATTTTGTTCATAAGTTTGAAAATTCATTTCTGCCTATTGGTGAAGGTTGAGACATTGATTCTTCTTGCATTGTTTTCCATTTAGCATGAACTTTCAAGGATAAAAAGGCCATGATTTGATCTTGCATTTTCTAATTGATTGGCATTTCTTTTGTTACAAACCCTAAAAAGCCCTAATAACTTGCAAAATTCATAACTTGAGTTTGGTTGAGAGTTGAGAGCTCCCCTTTGGGCAGTGGTTCATTATAGGCCTAGGGTTTCTTTGGGTACCATTTTCCATTTTTTAGGTTAAGGTTTGCTTCTGTTTTTGGTTTGTGTTTGATGTTTGATCCATGAACCCTAATTTGGGCTTTCATTTGCATCCTTCTTGCATTTCCTTGCATAACTTGACTTGTCATTTCACTTTGTGCATTCTTATGATTCATTTGACATCTTAAGACATGTAGAAAGCATCATTGATCATTGCATTGCATATTTGCCATGTCATTTGTCTTGTATGTTCCATAACATTTCATGTTTGTTCATGTTCCTTAGCTTGCATCATTTGCATTCATAACCTTGTATGAACATCTCCAGGTCTTGCCTCATGTTTGCAGCACCTCATGGCATCATAATCATCATCACCATGCTTCTGGTTGTGCTTTGCCTCATGCCATTTCATCTCCTCTTGCATTGCATTGCATTTCTTTCTAACATTGCAGGTGGTAAGTAACTTGAGAAGTGAATTTGCCTTCACTTCTCATAACCTCTATTCTCATCTCTCTTGCATACCTTGCTGCATTCTTATGTGTGTTTGAGTTTGAGCTTGCTCATTCTTCCTCCTCCCACTTTCTTTCTTCAAGTGACTTGACTTCTTGAATGAAGCAAGTCACTTTGCTTCTCTTGATCTTGTTCATCTGCTTCCTGGTGGTTCATCTGAAGATTGTTCTTGAAAATCTCACAAACATTAGGACCAACCAAGCATGATAATGAATTAGGGTTTTGATTAGTCTCCCCCATAGTTTTTACCTTTGTGTCTCTCCTTGAGTCATCTCCCCTCACCTCATAATCAGGGACTAAACCCTCAAGGCTTTAAGACTTTGTGATTAAGATCATGCCTGCATCCTTCTTTTAGGATGGAGTGTATAACTTTAATCCTAAGTCTTGGACCCTTAAGGTGTTGAACTCTCTTAATTAATCCATCTAATAATCATCAAGACATTACACTGGTAACTTGGGCCTTGCATTAGGGTTCTAATTCTTCCTTAATTGGTTAAGAAGGACTAACCCTAAAGTTAATGGACAAGTCCCCCTCAAGTTGTCTTACAAATCATAAAAAACACTTCATCATCATATCATTAATAAAATCCACTTAATCAAAGGTTTGTTCTGTCATGGGTTTAATCCCTAATCATGGATTAAGCTGAGGATCCTTCCTCAGCTTAAACACCCTCATCTATTATCCTTCTTTTAGGATAGTGTAATGAGCCTGTTAAATCCCTGATTATGGCTTAACCTCATTACTTAACACTAAACAAAAATCACAAAAACATCTAATTAACCACAAGTAGGTTAATGATCTTAACCCTACATCAAAGGTGATTAAGTGTGAGAATCTGACTTCACACTTAAGGTAATTCTCATTACCCCTAATCAGAGGGATGATGTGATGAGTTTACCAAATCCATTGATTTAGGTTTAAGCTCATTATCTTATGACAAACTCCAAAAAGAAATAAAAGACTGAAAACACAAGAACAAACAATAATCGTCTCCTTCGGGATTCTTTTCTCATCATCTTCACTCACAACCGAGAACTTGCTTCTTCCGTCTAATGCAAGACAGTTTGCATCTGTGCCAGACAGATCATACACTTGAGCATAGACTGCAAGCAGTTCACCAGTCAATCCTTTCAGTCTCTTTGGGTCGAACTACGGTGTTCTGACTTCCTCATTGCACGAGAGGATACGTAGGCATAACTTAACAGTTATCGAACAAAAAGTCTCTGTACATTCCCCCTCCTTCCAGCTTCATTCTTTAGCCTCATATTCTTGAGCATTTCATTCCTGATCTCACACTGACACTGTACATTTATACACATCACATTTCTTTACACTGACACTTGTACATCTTTTCCAGCTCTTTTATGCACAAATAGCACTGACACTACCCCTTTAAAACACAAATCTTTTAAGCGTGGATCCCGTCGAGTACGGCGGACAATCTGGGTGCTAATACCTTCCCAGGTTGTAACCAACCCCCTTTCTCAGCCTCTCTGGTTCGCAAACCGTCTTATCCATCTCTTTCTAGGTCTATGCAGCATTACCTTTCCTCCGGGATAAAAATGCCTAGCTGGCGACTCTTTTCATTCTCCAGTGAGTTCACGGCTGTGTGTTCTCACTGTTCCCTTCGCCGACCGTTCGCGTCTGTACCTTCATCTGACCAAGTTTCATTTGTCGGGAGCGACAGCTTGGCGACTCTGCTGGGGACCCTTATACTGCAACCAGGGCTTCTGGTTCTTTTTGTGGGTTCCTCCTAGCGCTTGATTGATTTGTGTTTATTGGGGGTGTTATGTGCTTGTTTGTGCTTGTATTTATTTTTATTCATTGCTTTATGTACAGTTACTTTACTGCTTTCTTTATTGCATTTATATATATCATACTGTCATGCTGTCTGTGCTGGATCTGGTTTTGTTTTAGTGGGTGGGGTTCTATTGAGAGCCAAGGTCCTATACCTGGGACCTGAGTGACACCTAGGCTAGAGTGAATCATATTCTTTCCCATTCCATTTCGGTCTGGTGCGGGAATATGAAACACGGTTCAGATATGGGTTTCTTCTTGAGAACTCTGTGCTACGGATTTCCTGTAGTGCTAGGGGGATCTGGGAAGCCTGCTAAGTCTGGATGACCTTTTAGTATTGACCTTCAGAAATTGAGCTGAATTAGAGGAGGAATTGTTATGGTTATTGTAAACACTGTACCTCCGGGTTAGAAGTGTTTACACTTCTCATAACTGATCCAAGTCTGAGGATCCTTGTTCTAGATCACTACCTGTGAGGGGGTTGGGCTGTTTACAGGTTTGCAGGTACCTTGACCTCAGAATACCCTGTTACTTTGACTTTGTTAAGAATGCTCCATGTTGGATAGTTCTTGTGATTCTAAAACCCTGGACATGTGGCTCTTTATTTGAGTCCCCCACCTTGGTTACTGGATTTATAGACCTCCATCCGGAATTCTTGAACACACATGGATCTATACCAAGGCAGTTTATCCAGATCCAGCTCAGTCACAAACCCTTTGCATATCATTTGCATACATCCTCATTGCATCATATTAACATGTGCTTATTTGTTTTTCAGGGTATCCATTTTCATCAGGTTTTGGTTTTGACCCCATCTGCAGCTTTGACCCATCTTCACCAGCATCTGCTTCAGTTTAGCTGTCTGCTTCAGCACCAGCCAGTCAGTGGTTTTCTCTACTTCAGCATTGTCATCAGCACTCTACCCAGTCTTCAGCATCATGGCTCCA
Source organism: Lathyrus aphaca (assembly GCA_963966055.1). Taxonomy (NCBI): domain Eukaryota; kingdom Viridiplantae; phylum Streptophyta; class Magnoliopsida; order Fabales; family Fabaceae; genus Lathyrus; species Lathyrus aphaca. The sequence goes on from OZ014521.1 coordinate 424,155,230, forward strand.
AAGAAAAGCAATATCACCTATCATTTCTTCCAACCAGACTTGTCAGACATCAGGAGGGTCCAAACCCTGATGACCCCAGATCACATACCTCTGTTCAGGGAGCATTATGGGGATATACTTGACTTGGTTATAGACATGGACCCATCTCAGAGGAGCCTGATCCATACCTGCATCCAGTTCTATGACCCCCCATTGAGGTGTTTCACCTTTCAAGACTTTCAGTTGGGACCTCTCTTAGAAGAATATGCATCTTTGGTTGGTTTGCCTATCAAGAGAGAAATTCCTTTTAACCCTGAAATGGTCTTTCCCAGCAATGGAGAGATAGCAAGAGCTTTGCACCTGGAACCTGCTTTGATTGAGCAGCATATGACCTCTAAAGCTGGGATCCCTGGTTTTCATCTGGACTTCCTGATTTCTCAAGCTAGTTTGAAGGCCTCCCTGGGGGATTGGAAAGCTGTTTGTGCATTGTTGGCCTTGAGTGTATATGGAATTGTGTTGTTTGCAGATGAGCCCAGATTCATCAGCAAGAATGCCATCCACCTGTTCATCCTGAAGAACCCAGTGCCAACCTTGTTGGGCGACCTCTATTACTCAGTACATCAGAGGAATGAGAAACAGAGGGGTAAGCTAGTGAGGTGTTGTGCTCCACTATTCCATGCTTGGCTTCTCAAGCATCTACCCAGGACAGATGCATTCCTGAATCCTCATCAGCAAAGCAACTGGGCTAAGAGGCTCACTACTCTCACTGCAGCAGACATCAGATGGTGCACCCAAGGCACCAAGGGCAGAGATATGATCACAAGCTGTGGGCACTTTCCCAATGTACCTTTGGTAGGAGTTAAGGGAAGTATCAACTACAACCCCCTGCTGTTCAAGAGGCAATTAGGCTATGCACTGGTTCATGCTCCTAGGGAACAAGACCTGGTTGAGACCCTCTACTGTGAGAACAAGATCAGTTTGACTGTTGTTAGGCAGGCTGCCTGGGCCTGGGATCATGTTCAAACCAAGGGAATCACCATTCTGGGGAAGTGCAATAATGTGGCATCAGCCCAATATCATGAGTGGTCCTATGCTAGGGCCCAAATCTCAGGATTGCCCTTCACCATCAAAGACATGCCTGAGTCATCATCAGCACCACCCCCTGCTACTGTCAGTTTGGAAGAGTTTGAAGGCTTGAAAGAAAGAAATGAGAAGCTATCCCAAGCCCTGCAGAAGACCCTCAGGGAGAGGAGTGAAGGTGTAAGGGAGATTGAAAGATTGGAGAAGCTGAGAGTGGAACACTTGACTAAGATTGAGAAGTCTGGAGACTATATCAACAAGTCTAAAGCTGGTGAGCAGATTCTGAAAAATGCTTGTAAAGAAGCCCAGTTCCAAAGAGCAAGGACAGACTTGTACTTGAAAGAGAGTCAGGCCAGGTGGGTCCGGATCACTGAAGCCCGTACTCTAGAAGGCAAGAGAGTTCAAGATAAGATGGAGCAGATGGAAAAAGCCCTGGCAGCAGCCCAGGAGGAAATTTCAGAGTTAAAAATCAAAGCTGGAGTGAAGAAATCCAAAGACCAAAGCCAGAACAAGAAGTTGACTACAGCTGTTGCAACAAGAAACCTTCTCATCAGGAATCTTACGGAGCATCCGGCTGATCCTGTGACCGAAGCACTTCTTAAGGAAGTTCGCGAGGATGAGTTTGGCCTTGGAGTCTGATTATTTGCTTGTTGTTGTTCCTTTTCCATGTACTTTTGCTTTTTGGTGATGTATTTTTGACCCCTTAGAGGGCTAGTGTTGTAAGAAATGAACAATTTGTATTATTTTACCTTTGTAATATATTTGTGTTTGTTTCCATCTGGGTTCACTTCAAAAGCAACTTCAACAGCATCATCTTCAAGGGTCTGGACGGGTCAAAACTGAAGACCAAGCCGGATACCTTGATAGCAAATAAGCATACTGCATTGCATACTAACCCTTTTGTTTGTTTTGTAGGTTTTGTTTTATTGTTTCTAACCTCTGCTGTGACATTCAGGAATTATTGCTCGCCGCAGGCTATTCCCTCTCAACAGGCCACACAGGTACCCTACAAGAAACAACCTTCCGGGCATCCAGATGGACCAGTTGCAGCAAGACCTCAATGAGGCCAGAACCCAGATGGCTAATGAAAGGGTGGAGATGAGAACCCAAATAACTCAGTTCATGGAAGTGATGAATAATTTAGCTCAAAGCCAGGAGAGGCTTAGAGTTCTGGTAGAGGGGAGAACTCAAGATGACCCCCATGTGGGAACTGCTGGCACCAGTAACAATGAAAGGGTGCAACCACATGTTAACCCCCCTATATTTGGTCCACACCTACATCCTGAGATTCATATTCCTGCAAACGTTCAAGGAACAGCCACTGCAGCCAGAGTACTTCAAGAGGATCCTCAGGAGGATCAGTTTACAGTCATGGGTGCTGGAGAGGAAACCTATGATAGGAGATTGGATGAGTTGGCTGAGAAGTTGAGGTCTTTGGAATCCCAAAATTCTTTGGGGTTCGATGTCATGGACATGGGTTTAGTAGAGGGGGTCAGGATCCCTCATAAGTTCAAGCCTCCTTGTTTCGAAAGATATAATGGGACTTCATGCCCCCGGACTCATTTGCAATCGTTTCTGGGAAGGCTGAAGGCCTATACAATGGATGAGAAGCTCTGGATGTTTTACTTCGAAGACAGTTTGACTGGAGCATCAAGGGAATGGTATTCCCACTTGACAAGGGCAACTGTAAGATGCTGGAAGGACCTGGCAGAGGCCTTCATCCGACAGTATCAATACAACTTAGACATGGCACCCAACAGGACTCTCCTAATGGGAATGTCACAGTCGTCAAGGGAAAGTTTCCGAGAATATGCCCAGAGATGGAGGCAATTGGCTGCTGCTGTTCAACCACCAATGTCTGAGAGAGAAATGGCAGACATGTTTATGAACACTCTCCAGGGAACGTATATTGACAGGTTGGCTGCTTTCTCGTCCACTAGCTTCGCAGATGTTGTTATAGCTGGGGAGAGAATTGAAAGCCTGTTAAAAATGGGTAAAATTTCCGATAATGGCGCCAGTTCGTCCAGCAGTACAAGGAAGCCTTTTGCAGGCCCTAGAAGAGCTGGCGAGACCAATGCCATTCATACCAACAGGGGTAGGCCCCAATATGTTCAAAAGTCCATAGCAGCAGTCACTATCCCTGCTCCAGCACATCCTCTGCCAGTCTATCAACCTCCTCAACAAAACTTCCAACAACAACCTCCGTATCAGCAGAACCAATATCCTCCAAGGAACTACAACAACAACAACTCCAACAACAACAATCAACAGAGGCCATTCCAACAAAGGCCCTCTCAAGCTAATCGAGTGATCGACCCGATTCCAATGCCGTATGCTGCTTTGCTGCCACAGCTTCTGAAACTCAACCTGGTTGAGCTAAGAACGTTGGCACCTCCGGATCCAAACAGTCTACCAAGAAACTATGACTCTAATGCTAGGTGTGCTTTTCACTCAAACGCGCCTGGTCACAGTACAGAAAAATGCAGGGCACTGCATATGAAGGTACAAGACTTAGTAGACTCCAAGGCTTTGAACTTTGCACCTCCGCCCAACGTCAACAAAAACCCAATGCCACACCATGGTGGTCCCCGAATTAATGCTATCGAAGAAGACCAACCGTCTTATTTGATAACCAGTGTGGATCAGATCAGGACACCATTGGTGGAAATCAAGGCTCAACTCCGTGAAAGCAATATATTTCCGGGGTGTGAACTAGGGTGCCCATACTGCAATATTTCTTGGAATGGGTGTGAAGACTTGAGGAATGGCATTGACAGCCTTATTCAGAGTGGCTTACTGCAGATCACTACATCATTCCCGGCAAACCCGACGACTTCATCAGCAATGGTTTCAGATCCTCCTACAAATACAGCAACAATTGTTCCCAACAATTCATCAGCAACATCAGCAAGTACTTCATCTGTTCTACCCAATGATCAGTTTTCAACAGTTTCTCCTGCTACAACTTCAGCTTCAGTCCACTTCGACTCCCCATCAACAACAACAACAGTTCTTCCAACAGAACCTTCTACAACACCAGCAAACAATCACGAAGATGTCTCCACTGTTACCATATTCTACGATCCAGAAAACAATTCCGCTTATCATTCAGAAGGTGCTGCTCCCACTAGAGCACCAGTTACAATCTTTTATGATCCACAGACAATAACAGTCCCCTCAGCAGCAGCAATCAGTCCAGTCACCGTCACGGTACCTGGACCTGTACCATATGAAAGCAATAGGGCCATCCCTTGGCACTATGGCTCTGACTTGTACTGTGAAGGGAAAAGAATCACTCTGGAAACATCATCACCTGCACCACAAGTTGATAATGTGGGGGGAGGCGGAGGCTTCACTCGAAGCGGACGTCTCTTCGCTTCACAAGTCCAAAGACCCACTGCCGAAGCAGAAGCTGCTGCCAAGGCAAAGGGTAAAGGACCGGTGCAGGAAGATCCAGCTGCCAAAGAAGCCCTGAAGACTCCATTTGATCAGGAAGTTGATGAGTTTATGCGGATCATCAAGAAGAGTGATTATAAAGTTGTGGATCAACTTCACCAAACTCCATCCAAAATCTCCATCCTCTCACTGCTCATGTGCTCCGAAGCCCATCGGAATGCACTACTGAAAGTCCTGCACGCAGCTTACGTGCCAGAGGAGATTACTGTCAACCAGTTGGAAACGGTGGTTGGGAATGTTACTGCTAGCAACGGGCTAGGGTTTACCAATTCTGATTTGACAGTGGATGGTCGTAACCACAACAAAGCCTTGCACATAACTATGGAATGCAAAGGAGCTGTCCTTTCTCATGTGCTGGTGGACACAGGTTCCTCCCTGAATGTCTTACCAAAGAAGGCTCTGGTGAAGTTAGAATATGATGGATTGGCATTGAGACCCAGCAACCTGGTGGTTAGAGCTTTTGATGGCTCAAAGAGATCGGTTCTGGGAGAGATTGAGCTGCCCGTGACAATTGGCCCGCAGACTTTTAAAACTATCTTTTATGTGATGGACATTCAGCCCGCCTACAGCTGTTTGTTGGGTAGACCCTGGATTCACGCCGCTGGCGCTATAACGTCTACCCTTCACCAAAAGTTAAAATTTGAGTGGGAAGGTCAAGTTGTCACAATCTGTGGAGAAGAGGACATCTTTGTTAGCCACCTGGCTACCTACAAGTACATTGAGATGGATGGAGAAATCCATGAAACGATGAGCCAAGGTTTTGAAGCCTTGAATGTCAATGAAGCATCTGCTGTTTCAGGAATCTCCATGTCGTCATATCAACAAGCCCGGAAGGTTGTTGAGGAAGGAACTGCCCTAGGCTGGGGCAAGGTCTTAGCTGTGGAGGAGAAGAAGGACAAATTTGGGTTGGGTTACAAACCAACTCAACGTCAAGCAAAGGCTGCTGCAGAGCCAGGATTTGTCAGTGGGGGAATGCTAACCCCCGATGCTATCAACTGTCTGGAAGACGAGCTGGAAGAAGAACGCAACCTGGAGAATTGGATTCGTCCAAAGGTCCCGGGGAGCAGTGTCTCGAACTGGTCTTCCCAGGGAATTATAAGTGTTACTCGAGCAGAGTAATTATTATTTCCTGTATCTTTTATAGCATGCATCAAAGTCTTGCATCTTGCCCAAGATGACAAGACTCATTTTGTAATCAGGGCCATCTGTACTTTTGTGCAAACAAGATTAAATTAATGAAATATCAGACAATCTTTTTGCAAACGAGTCTTTTTCTTTTCTGCTCACTGTTTTTCCATTTTTCTTTTTGTACAAAAATAAATGGCGGTGTTTTCAAAATGATAACTTCATTTCACTTTTTTCTAAAGCAAGATTAAAATCAATCACTAAAATGAACCGACTTAACCCTTGCAGAGAGTGCCTTCCAGACAGCACCGACAACAGCACAGCTATGACATCGTATGACTTTGACAATCCGATCAATCAAGCTGATGAAGGGGTTGATGAAGAATATGAGCTTCCTGAAGAGCTAGCCAGGTTGCTGAGACAGGAGGAAAAAGTTATTACTCCTCATCAGGAGGAGATTGAAGTGATTAATCTTGGTACGGAGGAAGACGTGAAAGAAGTCAAAATCGGGGCTTGCCTGCAAGACTCAGTGAAGAGACAGCTGATAGATCTGCTTCAAGAGTATGTTGATGTGTTTGCTTGGTCCTACCAAGATATGCCAGGGTTGGATACCGATATTGTTGTGCATAAGCTGCCTTTGAGGGAAGAATGCCCACCAGTCAAACAGAAGTTGCGCCGAACTCGCCCAGACATGGCTATGAAAATCAAGGAAGAGGTACAAAAGCAATGGGACGCCGGGTTCCTTGCTGTGACTAGCTATCCTCCGTGGGTTGCTAACATAGTACCTGTGCCTAAGAAGGACGGAAAAGTAAGAATGTGTGTTGATTACCGGGATCTGAACAGAGCCAGCCCGAAAGATGACTTCCCATTACCTCACATTGATGTATTGGTGGATAACACGGCTCAGTTCTCGGTATTCTCCTTCATGGATGGATTTTCGGGATACAATCAGATCAAGATGTCACCTGAAGACATGGAGAAGACAACATTCATCACACCTTGGGGCACGTTCTGTTATAAAGTGATGCCATTCGGACTGAAGAATGCTGGTGCAACGTATCAACGGGCTATGGTAACATTGTTTCATGACATGATCCATAAGGAAATCGAATGTTATGTGGATGATATGATCGCCAAGTCCCTTACAGAGGAAGATCACCTGGTGAATCTGCTCAAGTTATTCAAGCGTCTGAGGAAATACCAACTAAAGTTGAACCCCAACAAATGCACATTCGGGGTGCGATCCGGTAAGCTGCTGGGCTTTATTGTAAGTGAGAAAGGGATTGAAGTTGACCCTGATAAAGTCAAAGCTATTCAAGAAATGCCTGCACCGAAAACTGAGAAAGAAGTTCGAGGGTTCTTAGGTCGATTGAACTACATTTCACGGTTCATATCTCACCTTACAGCAACTTGTGAACCCTTATTCAAGCTGTTAAGAAAGGAGCAAACGGTCAGGTGGAACGAAGACTGCCAGAAAGCTTTTGACAAGATCAAGGAGTATTTGCAAGAACCTCCAATCCTTATGCCTCCAGTTGAAGGAAGACCTCTGATTATGTACTTGACAGTATTAGAAGAATCGATGGGGTGTGTACTAGGTCAACATGACGAGTCTGGTCGAAAAGAGTATGCGATATACTACCTAAGCAAAAAGTTTACCGACTGTGAACAGCGTTATTCACTGCTCGAGAAAACTTGCTGTGCTTTAGCGTGGGCTGCTCGCCGACTGAGACAGTATATGTTGACCCATACTACTCTATTGATCTCAAAAATGGATCCAGTTAAGTACATTTTCGAGAAGCCAGCTCTTACCGGACGGGTTGCAAGATGGCAGATGATTCTCACAGAATACGACATACAGTACACATCTCAGAAAGCCATCAAGGGCAGTGTACTATCTGAATATCTTGCTGAGCAACCCATTGATGACTACCAGCCTATGAGGTTCGACTTCCCCGATGAAGACATCATGTTCATTAAAGCAAAAGATCATGAAGAGCCTATTCACACTGAAGGGCCTGACCCAGAAGAAGAATGGACTATGATGTTTGATGGGGCTGTCAACATGAATGGCCGTGGTGTTGGTGCAGTACTCATTACACCTAAAGGGGTTCACATGCCTTTCTCGGCAAAGCTCACTTTCAACTGCACTAACAACGAAGCTGAATACGAAGCTTGCATTATGGGTCTTGAGGAAGCCATTGACCTCAGGATCAAGACATTGACCGTATTCGGAGATTCAGCTTTGGTAGTCAATCAGACCAACGGAAAATGGTACACCCACCAAGATCATCTGATACCTTACAGGGATTATACAAGAAGGTTATTGACTTTCTTCACAACAGTCAAGCTTGAGTATATCCCTCGGGACGAGAATCAGTTTGCGGATGCTCTTGCTACCATTTCATCCATGATCAAAGTTCAAGCTGCTAACTTTGTACCTCAGATTTCAGTATCGAGACTTGATAGACCAGCATATGTATTTGCAGCAGATATTGCTAAAGATGATAAGCCTTGGTTCCATGACATCAAGTGCTTCTTGGAGGATCAAACGTACCCACCTGGGGCATCTTCCAATGATAAAAAGACTTTAAGAAGGCTTGCTGGAAGTTTCTTTCTGAACACTGATGGATCTTTATACAAGAGGAACTTTGATATGGTACTCCTCAGATGTGTTGACAAGACAGAAGCAGATTTGTTGATGCATGAAGTGCACGAAGGATCCTTTGGTACCCATGCAGGAGGGCATGCCATGGCTAAGAAGTTGTTAAGATCAGGCTATTACTGGATCACAATGGATGCAGACTGTTGTGCTTACGCCAGAAAATGCCATAAATGCCAGATTTATGCAGACAAGGTGCATGTGCCTCCCAATCCCCTGAACATAATGTCTTCACCATGGCCCTTTGCTATGTGGGGCATTGACATGATTGGCAAAATTGAGCCAACTGCTTCGAACGGCCACAGATTCATCCTGGTCGCCATCGATTATTTTACAAAGTGGGTTGAAGCAGCCTCATATGCAAATGTCACAAGGCAAGTGGTAGCCAGATTTCTGAAAAGAGATATCATCTGTCGGTATGGAGTGCCCGAGCGAATCATTACTGATAATGGTTCCAACTTGAACAACAAAATGATGGCAGAGCTGTGCCGGGACTTCAAGATCCAACATCACAATTCTTCTCCTTACAGGCCAAAGATGAACGGCGCTGTTGAGGCAGCAAATAAGAATATCAAGAAGATTGTGCAGAAGATGGTAGTCACTTACAAAGATTGGCATGAAATGCTACCGTTTGCCTTGCATGGGTACCGCACATCAATCAGGACATCCACTGGGGCAACACCGTATCAACTTGTGTATGGTATGGAAGCAGTCCTACCTGTTGAAGTTGAACTACCCTCCCTACGGGTACTGATGGATGTTAAGCTAAACGAAGCAGAATGGGTTCGGGCCCGATACGAACAACTAAGTCTGATCGAAGAGAAAAGATTGGCTGCAATCTGTCACGGGCAGCTATATCAGAAAAGAATGAAGAGAGCCTTCGATCAGAAAGTCAGGCACCGAGAGTACCGGGTGGGAGATCTTGTGTTGAAGAGAATCCTCCCTCCTCATACAGACCACAGGGGCAAGTGGACTCCCAATTACGAAGGACCATTTGTTGTGAAGAAAGTCTTCTCTGGTGGAGCACTGATGCTCAGCACCATGGATGGTGAAGATTTCCCGTCCCCTGTGAATTCAGATGCAGTTAAAAAATACTTCGCATAAAATGACCCGCTGGACATAAAAACAGAATGTAAGTCCAGGCAAAATAGGGCCTCCCGGCGAGTCAAAGACAGAATAAAAGACTCGGGCAAAAATAAGGGAAATAAGCAAAAAATGTACACCCGCTGAGTTGAAAAGCCGCATTGGACAGCTCAGGCAAAAATGGGTATCCCGATGGATTGAAAACCCGAAAGGGCGATCCATGCAAAATAAGGGAATAAGCGAACAACTGCATTCTGAATTCGTCTGTATCACCTACAACTTGGTAAGCTCCAAGGGATCAAGCTGCAATCAGAATCAACTCTCTCCAGAAAGCAAGACGAGAAGAACGTCATTGTCATACGAGTCATAGCAGAAGAGGAAGCTCCTTGAAAGCATCGCCAGCACCGCCAGCACTTTATTTCTCAATTTGTAACAATCTCCTCATTTCAGGAGATATGTTTCTCTGACTGTATCTTGCCAATTCAGGGCACACGAATTAATATAATCAGATTTTCAGTCATGTCTCGTTTTTTACATTTATGTTTTGCAAAGAGTTGTCTGATGTCTCTAAAAACACAATTGCATAAGTACAGATGCCTCTCTCTAAAAATAAAACACATGCTTGCAGGGAATATACTTACTCTCGAAAGTACTTATTTCCTATGACGGAATCTCAGTAAAAGATACCTCGGGACCATTTGTGCGTTTCTTTATCTTTGCAGGATTGCAGGTATCCAGAACACAACTTGGGGCATACAAGTTACGTCTCAGCAAGCTGGCAAATCTACAAAAGATATCGGCATCCGAAATGCTCTATCCCCAGTCGAGTTGCTTCCCATTGCTCGCCCCAGCTGAATTACCAACAGCATCTCCCAGCTGTAATACCAACCATTATTCCTCAGCAGGATGCGAGAATCGAGGAATCATCTCCCCACAGAGCTTCAGGCCTCTATTCAGAAGAGCAGCGCACGAAGAAGTCACAACAGAGAGAGAGAAAGCTTCTACAAACCCCAGCTGGGTCCCGTATTATAAGAATATGTCAATCGATGACGTATATCCCCAAGCAGATACAACTACAGATCTATCAATGATCTCATCCCCAGCTGGGATGTTCACTTCAAGCAGATCGATCAGAGATCTTTGCAGCAACGGGATCCGAATCCCGGATCGGTGCCTCTTTGCATAATCATAGCATTCGCATCATATTCACCCCCAGAGCGTAGCATTCCGTCTAATACGGAGCATTACGGCAAAAAAATCAAATGCATAGCATAATCATAAGTCATGTTGTGATTTGAACACTTGTAAATATTGACAATCTGTCGGCATACAGAATACATCCCCATCAGAGTCCCAGCAAAAGCAGTTGCCCCATATCACAAACACCAGTGCATATCTCCTTTTTGATACCCGTCCGTATCATCATTTCCCAGCAGGTTGCCTGAATACACTTTACAAACCAAGATCACCAGTATTGCAGATACATCCTGACACTCGTCCGTGTCGTGTCACCAGCAGAAAGCCAAAGACACCCTCTTTGCACTTACATATACCTATACACTTTCTTGACACCCGTCCGTGTCATATCCCCAGCGTGGTCGCCTATACTTGTATATACACTTTCCTGACACCCGTCCGTGTCATATCCCCAGCAGATAAACACTCATCTATATATACTCATACTACTCATACCTATACAGATACTCGTCCGTATCTTGTATACACCATGTATATCCCCGCAGATTCGACAGTAGTCCTTGTTCTTTGTTAACCAGTTGGTACTCGTCCGTACCATCATCTCAGAACATTGCGTCTAATGTTTGTTTCTACATGATACTCGTCCGTATCATAGTCTTAAGGATGCTCGTCCGCATCTTTAATCCATACACCGTGTCAAACACTTATGTCTTCGTGAATATAGATGCTCGTCTGTGTCTACTATTCCCCAGAAGGATACTTTCAGATGCAACACTCGTCCGTGTTCCTTGTTAACCAGTTGATACTCGTCCGTATCATCAGCTCTGAGCACGTGTCAGTTTGTTTCTACATGATACTCGTCCGTATCATAGTCTTAAGGATGCTCGTCCGCATCTTTAATCTATACACAATACCAAACACTTATACCTTTTGTTTCTTGGATGTAAACGCTCGTCCGTATTTACTATATCCCCAGTAGATCGCAGTCAAATTTCCTTTTTATCTAACACTCGTCCTGTGTTATGATAAACTTTGAGAGCAGCCGTCCCCTGCTAAGTGGTCGTCCTCCACTTCTTGATGGTCGTCCTCCATCATGCTCATCCGATGGCCGTCCCCATCGTTGATTTTAGCAGCCGTCCCCTGCTAGGTGGTCGTCCTCCACCTTTTGATGATCGTCCTTCATCACTTTATCCAATGGCCGTCCCCATTATTGATTTTAGTTGTCTAACACTCATCCTGTGTTATGATAAACTTTGAGAGCAGCCGTCCCCTGCTGAGTGGTCGTCCTCCACTTCTTGATGGTCGTCCTCCATCATGCTCGTCCGATGGCCGTCCCCATCGTTGACCTTTTCTATCCGATGGCCGTCCCCATCGTTGATATTTTGGCAGCCGTACCCTGCCAGGTGGTCGTCCTCCACCTTTGATGGTCGTCCCCATCATATTTCTTTTATGCCCAACAGAGCAGCCGTCCCCTGCTAGGTGATCGTCCTTCACCTTTGATGGCCGTACCCCATCATCTGTTTATTTCATTTATTCTTTAACCCGATGGCCGTCCCCGTCGTGGTCCCTTTTCTTTTTTAACCCGATGGCCGTCCCCATCGTTGGTTACTTTACCTTTGTGAACTTGATGGCCGTCCCCGTCATGTTTCACCAATCCCCAGAGAATGTTACTACTTTATCTTGATGGCCGTCCCCATCATATTATCTTAGTTTTCCCAGCTAGTCGGCCGTCCCCGTCTTAGCTTTATCTTTTATCCCCAGCATGTCGGTCGTCCCCGTCATCGCTTTATTTTACACACTTTCCCCAGCATGTCGGCCGTCCCCGTTTACCCAGCAGTCGTCCTCTGCTCGACGGTCGTCCTCCGTCGCCCACACTTTACAATATACTTTATTTGCTTTTACAATCTATATCCCTTTTCTTCTTCATTTCTGTGAGTGCAAATTTTGGACTGTCTTTGGTATTCAACCACAAGTTATCTTGTTTGCCTGTTAAGCCGCCGCTTACAACCTGCACAGCTAACTCATGCTTGAATAGGGGCAGCTGTAAACACCCCAAATTTGCCCTCACCCATTCACACATGACTTGTGATCATCTCATATGCATAAACACAATCACATCATCTCATGTCTCATTTGGTTTCACTGGATAGTTTCTAAGGCATCTGCACCTAGGGTTTGTGATCTGAGCAACCTCAGGGCATCTTGAGCCATTCCAAAGGCCACTAATCAACTCAAAGGGGTCCATGTGTGTTCTTATATCATGTTACATCCTCACAAAGTCAAATTGCAGAGGGATCACAAGAACTAGGGTTTGAGTGGATGCAGAGCCAGGATGAACTGCACAGTTGACTGAAAATTAGGGTTTTGGTTTCAGAGGCCATAACTCCAAATTTTTTGGTCATTCTTGTTTCCATTGGTCTCTATATGGTATAGGGAGTATGCATATCAATTTTCATGAAGAAATTCCATGGGGAAGTCATCTGATCAAGAGTTGACTTTTCAGACAAGTCAGTGCAAAATCAGGGCATCTGAGGCCCCCAATGACCCAACCAATGGTTGATCTTCATCATTTTGAGTGTATATGATCTTTATTTGATCATGGAAGAAGTTTGAAGTTCATAAAAATCAAGAATTTAGGGTTTGTGCAGAAATTGACTTTTTGGGTTTTGTTGACTTTTCAAGAATGCACCATTTTAGGGCAATTTTCAAGCTTTGATTCATGATCCAAAAAGGCTTCAAATGGAAAAACTTTGGTCATGAAAGTTGTAGATCTCATCTTTCCCTTTTCAAAAAGTACAAGAACATGATCTAACTCTTCATGGATCAAAAGTTATGGCAATGCAAAGTTAGCAAAAATCATTGTTTTTCAAGTTATGCACTAAATGGAAATTTTGCAATGTCTTGAACCAATGCATTATGCAGCCTTCAATTCATGTCAAACCATTATGTAAACATTCTCCAAGTTACCAAAATCAGATTTGAACTAAGTTTGCCCTTGGTTTCATGTTTGGTTATGCAAAGGATCACATGTGAAACATAAGCTAGCCAAGTTGCAAAAACTCATGATTCATTTCCTACAACTTGCAGCATTGGAAGCTGACTTTGGGCTAGCCTCTCCCTCACCTTTTGCTGCGCCAGCCATGCCTTGTACTTGTCTAACTTTGAGCCATGCCCTATCTTACACAAAAGTGGATTATGAGCAAAAGTAGCCACACCTATCATAGCAGGCCAAGTCACATCAAACAACCAATCAGAATTGTTTATTGTATCCATTTGCAAGCTAAACATAACCTCAAGCAAGGCTAAAACAGACACATTCATCACTTACACAAAAACTCATCTCATTGCAAGTTCCTTCGAATCACTCTCCACAGTCTTCAAACACTTAAACTCTCATCATCACTCAACTCACCACACCTCATAGACAAGAAACACCCCAAGCATAAGCCTGAAACAAGCCTGAAAACTCCATTGCCATCATTCACCTCAAGCTGCAGATTCTATCGAATCTCTCATCCTAGCTCATAAACACACAAACCAACACCACAGATCATCTCTACACATCCTCTGGACCTCAAACACCCCATCACCATGACCTGAAAGTGCCAGAATTTCATCTGCCATTTTTGACTGAACTGAAGCTGAAGCATTCGAATCTCATTATCCAGCAAATCTAAACTCCATTTGAGCATTCAAGCACCTTTGGGGGATCAAGTGGAGCAGCTTGCATCAAAGGAAGTGGCCTGAAAGTTCCTAAATCAAGAGCTGCAAATCTCAGGTAACTCAAAAATAATTTTTCCAGAAATCTCTTTTTATGTTACAAACTTGTTCTTCATGATGCACTGATCATTCTGGTACCTTTAGTTTTTGAAATGGTTGCGTTTTAGGGATTTAATTTCTGTTTGAAGCTCACGAACCCTAGAACTTAGTTTCTTCGATTCAGATGATTTAGGAAAGATAAATTTGTTTTGGGAGAGGGGTTTAGCTCGTGAGGTGATGGAGATCATTTCCCATGTCTTAGGTTTCATTTATATTACGTTTTGAGAGGTTTTGGGATTTTTCAGGTGAGCTTCTGGCCGGAGAAGACGACCGGAAGTCTTCTCCGGCCACCCGAGTGTGATTAGGGCTTAATCCCATAATTAATGTTAATTTGAATTTGAGCCGTTGATTGCCGCTGACTCGTTGACTACGCGCGCAAGGGAAAGGCCAGGATCTCTTTGATTAACCCTAATCCACGTGTTAGGGTTAATTAATCATTTTTTATTTAATTTAATCAGAAACAATCTGGGCCTCTCATTCTGGCGCGCAGTCAACGTTTTTGAACCAAGATTGCATCCTAGCCTCTCATTCTGTTTACTTCCCATTTTATTTGATTTTTAATTCATTTTATTTCATTTATTTTGCACATTTATTTTAAAGTAGTTAAAAAATCATAAAAATTATGAAACTTTTTCTTTAAGGTTTTATTAATTTTTATGACACAAAAACATTTTTATTTTATTTTTTATCATTAAAAAAGTATTTTTAAATATTTAAAAGATTATTTTTAATTGATTAATGAGAATTAATTAATTAAAAATACTTTTAGGTATTTAAAAATTACAAAAAAATTCATGAATTGTTCTAAGGCATTTAGAAACATTGTCCAACCTTCAAACCAAATTTCTTTTTTGATCTTGATGCATTTTAAGAATTTTTCATTGAATTAAATCATTTTTGATGCATTATTTTGTTCATAAGTTTGAAAATTCATTTCTGCCTATTGGTGAAGGTTGAGACATTGATTCTTCTTGCATTGTTTTCCATTTAGCATGAACTTTCAAGGATAAAAAGGCCATGATTTGATCTTGCATTTTCTAATTGATTGGCATTTCTTTTGTTACAAACCCTAAAAAGCCCTAATAACTTGCAAAATTCATAACTTGAGTTTGGTTGAGAGTTGAGAGCTCCCCTTTGGGCAGTGGTTCATTATAGGCCTAGGGTTTCTTTGGGTACCATTTTCCATTTTTTAGGTTAAGGTTTGCTTCTGTTTTTGGTTTGTGTTTGATGTTTGATCCATGAACCCTAATTTGGGCTTTCATTTGCATCCTTCTTGCATTTCCTTGCATAACTTGACTTGTCATTTCACTTTGTGCATTCTTATGATTCATTTGACATCTTAAGACATGTAGAAAGCATCATTGATCATTGCATTGCATATTTGCCATGTCATTTGTCTTGTATGTTCCATAACATTTCATGTTTGTTCATGTTCCTTAGCTTGCATCATTTGCATTCATAACCTTGTATGAACATCTCCAGGTCTTGCCTCATGTTTGCAGCACCTCATGGCATCATAATCATCATCACCATGCTTCTGGTTGTGCTTTGCCTCATGCCATTTCATCTCCTCTTGCATTGCATTGCATTTCTTTCTAACATTGCAGGTGGTAAGTAACTTGAGAAGTGAATTTGCCTTCACTTCTCATAACCTCTATTCTCATCTCTCTTGCATACCTTGCTGCATTCTTATGTGTGTTTGAGTTTGAGCTTGCTCATTCTTCCTCCTCCCACTTTCTTTCTTCAAGTGACTTGACTTCTTGAATGAAGCAAGTCACTTTGCTTCTCTTGATCTTGTTCATCTGCTTCCTGGTGGTTCATCTGAAGATTGTTCTTGAAAACCTCACAAACATTAGGACCAACCAAGCATGATAATGAATTAGGGTTTTGATTAGTCTCCCCCATAGTTTTTACCTTTGTGTCTCTCCTTGAGTCATCTCCCCTCACCTCATAATCAGGGACTAAACCCTCAAGGCTTTAAGACTTTGTGATTAAGATCATGCCTGCATCCTTCTTTTAGGATGGAGTGTATAACTTTAATCCTAAGTCTTGGACCCTTAAGGTGTTGAACTCTCTTAATTAATCCATCTAATAATCATCAAGACATTACACTGGTAACTTGGGCCTTGCATTAGGGTTCTAATTCTTCCTTAATTGGTTAAGAAGGACTAACCCTAAAGTTAATGGACAAGTCCCCCTCAAGTTGTCTTACAAATCATAAAAAACACTTCATCATCATATCATTAATAAAATCCACTTAATCAAAGGTTTGTTCTGTCATGGGTTTAATCCCTAATCATGGATTAAGCTGAGGATCCTTCCTCAGCTTAAACACCCTCATCTATTATCCTTCTTTTAGGATAGTGTAATGAGCCTGTTAAATCCCTGATTATGGCTTAACCTCATTACTTAACACTAAACAAAAATCACAAAAACATCTAATTAACCACAAGTAGGTTAATGATCTTAACCCTACATCAAAGGTGATTAAGTGTGAGAATCTGACTTCACACTTAAGGTAATTCTCATTACCCCTAATCAGAGGGATGATGTGATGAGTTTACCAAATCCATTGATTTAGGTTTAAGCTCATTATCTTATGACAAACTCCAAAAAGAAATAAAAGACTGAAAACACAAGAACAAACAATAATCGTCTCCTTCGGGATTCTTTTCTCATCATCTTCACTCACAACCGAGAACTTGCTTCTTCCGTCTAATGCAAGACAGTTTGCATCTGTGCCAGACAGATCATACACTTGAGCATAGACTGCAAGCAGTTCACCAGTCAATCCTTTCAGTCTCTTTGGGTCGAACTACGGTGTTCTGACTTCCTCATTGCACGAGAGGATACGTAGGCATAACTTAACAGTTATCGAACAAAAAGTCTCTGTACATTCCCCCTCCTTCCAGCTTCATTCTTTAGCCTCATATTCTTGAGCATTTCATTCCTGATCTCACACTGACACTGTACATTTATACACATCACATTTCTTTACACTGACACTTGTACATCTTTTCCAGCTCTTTTATGCACAAATAGCACTGACACTACCCCTTTAAAACACAAATCTTTTAAGCGTGGATCCCGTCGAGTACGGCGGACAATCTGGGTGCTAATACCTTCCCAGGTTGTAACCAACCCCCTTTCTCAGCCTCTCTGGTTCGCAAACCGTCTTATCCATCTCTTTCTAGGTCTATGCAGCATTACCTTTCCTCCGGGATAAAAATGCCTAGCTGGCGACTCTTTTCATTCTCCAGTGAGTTCACGGCTGTGTGTTCTCACTGTTCCCTTCGCCGACCGTTCGCGTCTGTACCTTCATCTGACCAAGTTTCATTTGTCGGGAGCGACAGCCCTATTACAAAATGAGTCTTGGCACCTTGGGCAAGATGCAGGACTTGATGCATGCTGAAAAAGACAAGAAATAATAATTACTCTGCAGGAGTAACTCTTATAATTTCATGGGAAGACCAGTTAAGGACTTGTTGGCCCGGGACCCTTGGACGAATCCAATTCTCCATGTTGAGGTCACTTTCTGCCTCGTCTTCCACGTTATTGACAGCATCTGGGGTTAGCATCCCCCTACTTATGAACTTGGGCTCCTTAGCAGCCTCTGCTTGATCTTGTCGGAATGGTTTGTAACCCAAACCAAATATGTCCTCCTTCTTCTCCACCGGTAGTAGCTTGCCCCAGCCTTGGGCATTTCCATCTTCAACAACCTTCCGAGCTTGTTGGTAGGAGATAATTGAAGTACCCATTCTATCCTCCTGGGATGCAGCAAATACTTCAATCGTCGCCTCATTGACGTTCAGTGCCTCAAAACCTTGGCTCATGGTTTCGTGGATTTCACCATCCACCTCAATGTATTTGTAGGTGGCCAAATGGCTAACAAAAATATCCTCTTCACCACAGATTGTGATAATCTGCCCTTCCCACTCATATTTCAATTTCTGGTGAAGGGTCGACATAACTGCGCCAGCGGCGTGAATCCCTGGTAGACCCAACAAACAACTGTAGGTCAGCTGAATGTCCATCACGTAGAAAGTAGTTTAAAAGACCTGCGGGCCAATTATCACAGGAAGCTCCACCTCTCCAAGAACATACCTCTTGGAACCATCAAAAGCCCTAACCACCAGATTGCTTGGTCGAAGATCTATACCATCATATTCAAGCTTGACAAGGGCTTTCTTAGGCAAGACATTGAGTGAAGACCCAGTGTCAACTAGAACATGTGAGAGCAACCCCTTTACACTCCAGAGTGATGTGTAAAGGCTTGTTATGATGACGACCTTCCGTGGTCAAATTAGCGTTGGTGAAGCCTAGCCCATGGCTAGTATTAACATTAGACACCATTGTCTTAAGTTGATTAACCGTGATCTTCTCAGGCACGTAGGCTGTGTGCAAGACTTTAAGTAGTGCATCCCGATGAGCTTCGGAACACAATAGCATGGATAAGATGGAGATCTTGGAAGGAGTCTGGTGGAGCTGATCCACAACCTTGTAGTCATTTCTCTTGATTATCCTCATAAATTCATCCATGTCCTGATCAAAGGATGTTTTATGGGCTTCTTTTGGTACAGGTTCCTCAGGCACTACATATTTACCTTTGGCTTTCGCAGCAGCGTCTGCCTCAGTATTAACTCTTGGAACTTGCGACGCGAAGAGGCGTCCGCTTCGGGTGAAGCCTCCGCCTCCCCAGACATTATCCACATGTGGTGTATGAACTGAAGAATCAAGAAGGACTCTTTCCCCGTTGCAGTAAAGGTCTGAACCATAGTGCCATGGCACAACATTGTCTTTTTCATATGGAATAGGTCCAGGTACCGTGATGGTGACTGGACTGACTGCAGCAGAGATAGGCACTGTGATTGTTTGTGGATCATAATATATGGTGATGGGACTTCTGACTGGTGGTGGTGGTGAATGACTGAAGCTGGGTTGTTGTTGAGATTGTTGCTGAAAATTATTGGAAACAGGGACCATTGCTGGATCGTAGTATATGGTGACTGTGGAGACGTCGTTGTTAATGGTTGTTGCAGTTGTAGAAGCGGATGCGGTTGAACTAGTGTTTTTTGAAGTGATGGAAGAGGTGATTGTTGATTTTGTAGACGAGTCTGTCGGAACAATTGTCTTTGCAATTGTAGGAGAGGTACTTGTTGTTGCTTTAAAAGGAGTTGTTGATGTTGTAGAAACTGTTGTTGTTATTTGCAGGATACCTTCTTTGATAAGGTCATTGATGCCATTTCTCAAGATTGCACACCCATTGACGGAAATTTTGCAAGATCTACATTATGCCTCACAACCTGGGAACACCTGGCATTTTAAAAGCTGAGCTTTAACCTCTGCCAGAGGTGTTTGAATGCTTGCAGTATCTTCAATTAAATTCATGGGTTGATCCTCCTCAATTGCATTTATCTTGGGCCCACCATGACTGGGCATAGGATTCTTCGTGACATTAGGAGGTGGTGCAAAATTTAAGGCCTTTAAATCAACCAGATCCTGGACCTTCATGTGCAAAGCTCTGCACTTTTATGTGGTGTGACCAGGTTCATTAGAATGAAAGGCACATCTGGCATTGACGTCATAATTTCTCGGAAGGTTCTGAGGATCTGGTGGAGCCAGAGTCCTTAATTCTACAAGATTGAGCTTCAGAAGTTGTGGCAACAAGGTGGCATATGGCATTGGTATAGGGTCAATTACCCTGTTGACTTGAGATGGCCTTTGCTGGAAAGGACGTTGTTGTTGGTTGTTGTTGTTGCTATAGGACCTTTGTTGAGGAAAATGTTGTTGTTACGGAGTATATTGTTGTTGAGGAGGTGGAGTAGGAATTGTGACAGCGGCAATTGACCTTGGCATATACCGGGGCCTTCCTCTGCCCATGTGTACAGAATTGGTTTCACCCGACCTGCGAGGCCCGGCAAATGGCGTCGTTATCAGAAATATTTCCCATTTTCAATAAGCTCTCAATTCTTTCCCCAGCTATGACCACATCTACAAAGCTAGTGGAAGAGAAAGCAGCCAGCCTATCAATGTACGTCCCCTAGAGGGTGTTCATAAACATATCTGCCATTTCTATTTCTGACATTGGAGGTTGAATGGCAGCAGCTAATTGCCTCCATCTCTGAGCATATTCTCTGAAGCTTTCCTTGGAGGACTGTGACATACCCATTAGAAGTGTTCTGTTAGGAGCCATGTCTAGATTGTATTGATATTGGCGAATGAAAGCCTTGGCCAAATATTTCCAATTTCTTACTGTGGTCCTTGTTAGATGGGAGTACCACTCACATGATTCCCCTATCAAGCTATCCTCAAAATAGAACATCCATAGCTTTTCATCCATGGTGTAAGCTTTTAATCTTCCCAGGAAATATTGGAGATGGGTGCGAGTGCAGGATGTACCATTGTATCTTTCGAAGTAGGGAGGTTTGAACTTGTGAGGAATTCTAACCCCCTCTACCAGCCCCATATCCATGACATCAAACCCTTGAGAGTTTTGAGACTCCAGATATCTCAACGTTTCTGCTATCTCGTCTAGCCGACGATCATAGACTTCATCTCCTGCCCCAATCACAACGAATTTTTCTTCCTGAGGGTCCTCCTACAAAGCACACCCTCCAGTGTTACCCTGGGTATTCCTTATAGCATTAATGTCAGGGTTAAGATGAGCTCCAAACTCCGGGGGATCATTATGAGGTTGTACGTGATCATTGTTGCTGGTACCCTCTGTACCTGGGTGGTTTTCTTCAGGAGTTTGCCGCTCGACCAACTCTCTTAATCTTTCCTGGCTTTGGGCCAACCCAGTCATTACTGCCATGAACTGGTTCATCTGAGCCCGCATCTCAGTTCTTTCATTAGCCATCTGGACTCTCACGTCGGTCAGATCTTGCTGAACCTAGTCCATCTGTAAGCCCGGAAGGTTGTTTCTTGTAGGATACCGGTGAACTCTGTTGATGGGGAAGACTCTTCTACGAGCAATGTTTCCTAAAACCACAACAAAGTGAGAAACAACAAAAACAAATACCTACAAAACAAAAAAATGAGGTTAGTATGCAATGTAGGATGTCTATTTGTCTTCCAAGGGTATCCGGTTTGGTTCTTTGGTTTTGACCTTCCAGACTTCGAGGAATGATGACATTGGAGAGAGATGAAGCCCACAAAATAACACAAACCAATATATTACAAAATGTAGAGATACATAGTTTTGATTATATCAAGTCCCCACGATGGGTCAAAATACTTCCAAATCAAAAGTACAAACAAAAGGAAGTACAAATACAAAGAAATTAAACATCCAGTCCGTAATCATCCTCCTTGACTTCCTTTAGGAGAGCATCAGTCACTGGTCCTACTGGATGCTCTGTGATGGTCCTGATAAGAAGGTTCCTGGTGGCAATGGCACTTGTCAACTTCTTATACTTGTCTTGGTCCTTTGATCTCTTTAACCCCGCCCGGAGTTTCAACTCAGAGATCTCTTTCTGTGCTGCTAACAAGGCTTTCTGATCCTTCTTCTCATTAGCTTCCAACTGCTCTATCCAAGTCTGGGTCCTTTGATCTTCCTGTGAACGAGCCTAAGTGATCCTGATCCACCTAGCCTGACTCTCCCCCAGGTAGTGCTCAGCTCTGGCCTTCTGAATCTTGGCTTCCTTGCAAGCATTCTTCAATACCAACTCCCCTGCTCTAGCCCTTCTGATGTAATCATATGTCTTCTCAATCTTGGTCATATGCTCGATCCGGAGCTTCTCTAACCTCTCATTGTCCAGACGACTATCATTTCTCTCCTAGAGGGTCTTCTTCAGGGCTTCAGAAAGCTGAGTATTCCTTTCCTTCAACTTCTCAAATTCCTCTAAGTTGACTGTAGTTGCATGCTCTACTGCTGATGGTCCAGGCACATCCTCCAGGGTTAATGGCATGTAGTTGATCTGTCCTCTGATACGAGATCAATCAATATACTAAGCTGAAGCTATGTTGTTGCACTTGCCAAGAATGGCAGTCCCTTTTGTCTGAATATTATCCCAAGCCCAGGTTGCTTGTCTAGTAATGGCAAGGTTATGCTGAACATCACAGTAAAGGGTTTCTGACAAGTCTTGCTCTCTTGGTGGATGTACCAAGGCATACCCTAATTTCCTTTTGAATAGCAAAGGATTGTAGTTGATGCAACCCTTCACTCCAATCAGGGGTACATTGGGATACTGCCCACAACTGGTGATGATATCTCTACCCTTGGTGCTCTGAATGCACCATCTGATATCTTCTGATGTGAGAGCAATCATTCTCTTAGCCCAGTTTCTTGACTGATGGGGATTCAAGAAAGCGTATGACTTTGGCAAGTGCCTCAATAACCAGCAATAGAAGAGAGGTGCACAACATCTAACTAATCTTCCCCTCTGCTTCTCATTCCTTTGATGCACTGAGTAGTAAAAGTATCCAAGCAAGGTAGGAATTGGATTCTTTAACAGGAAGAGATGGATAGCACTCTTGCTTACAAACTTAGGCTCGTTTGCAAACAAGATGATACCATATATGCTAAGATCCAAGAGAGCACAAACAATGTCCCATTTCCCTGCTGCAGCATGAATGGTGGCCTGAGTAATTAAGAAGTCCAAATGGAGGCCTGGGATTCCAGACCTGGTGGTCATATTATGATCAATGATGGTGGATTCCAAGTACAAAGCCTTAGCTATATCTTCATTCCTGGGATCAGTCATCTCAGGGTTGAAAGGAATCCCTCTCCTGATGGGGACACCCAACAACATGCAGAACTCCTCTAGCAAAGGGCCCAACTGAAACTCTGGGAAAGTGAAACATCTGAGAGGAGGGTCATAGAACTAAAGGCAAGTGTGGATCATACTCCTATGTGATGCATCCAAGTCCATGATCATGTCCTTAATTCCACCATAGTGTTCCCTGAATAAAGGGACATGATCAGGAGTGATGAGTGTCTAAATCTGCCTGATACTTGCCAGGGTAGGCTCAAAGAAATTATAGGTAATGTTGCTCTTCCTGGATGGGTCCATGTTGTAAATGGATGCTAAAGGGAACAACTGAGGAGAACTGTTGATGAAGGCAACTGATGAAGGTACTGAAGAAGAGTCTCTGATAAAGATAACTGGTGAAGATGGCTGAAAAGAATCTCTGATGAAGATAGTTGATGATGGTGGCTGATGCAGATAGCTGAAGGAATCTGAGCAGTAGAACAAGTCAAAACCAAACCAAAGATAAAATGTGGATACCCTGTAAAACAAATAGACAAATGTTAAAATGATGCAAAATGATGTATGCAGAATGATATGCAAGGGTTTGTGATCAAGTGCTGGATCTGTTATCTGCCTTGATAAGGTCCATGTGTGTTCATAAGTCCAGATGAAGGTTTAGAAAACTAGTAACCAGGTGGGGGACTCAAATAAAGAGTCACAAATCCAGGGTTTCACAAGAACAGTCCAAAATGATGTGACCTTAACAATATCAGTAACAAGGGTATGATGAGGCCAAGGATTCCTGCAAACCTGTAAACATCCCAACCCCCTCACATGTATTATTCTAGAACAAGGATCCTCAGACTTGGATCAGTTATGAGAAGTGTAAACACTTCTAACCCGGAGGTACAGTGTTTACAATAATCATAAAGGATCCTCCTCTAACTCACCTCAGATGTTGAAGGTCATAAACAGGTCATCCAGACTTAGCAGGCTTCCCAGATAGCCCTAGCACTACAGGAAATCCGTAGCACAGAGTTCTCAAGAAGAAACCCATGTCTGAACCGTATTTCACATTCCCGCACCAGACCGAAATGGAATGGTAAAGAATATGAAGCCATTCTATCCTATGTGTCACTCAGGTCCCCGGTATGGAACCTTACTCACTCAAAATCCCTCCCACCAAGCAAACAAAAGATCCAGCACAATGATATGATGATAGTAATGAAATGCATAAAAACAATAAATAAAGTTGTACAACAAGCATAAAATAAAGCAATAAACAATAAGCACAAGTAGCACATAACACCCCCATAAACACAAATCAAACAAGCGCTAGGAGAAACCCACAAAAAGAACCAGAAGCCCTGGTTGCAGGATAAAGTTTCCCCAGCAGAGTCGCCAAACTGTCGCTCCCGAAGATTTGCATCCCGGTACAAGCATGAACGGTCGATGAAAGGAGAAATGAAATCAACTGAATAGAGTCGCCAGCTAGGCATTTTTATCCTGAAGGAAAGGTAATGCTACATAAACCTAGAAAGAGATGGATAAGATGGTTGCGAACCAAAGAAACTGAGAAAGGGGGTAGGTTACAACCTGGGAAGGTATTAGCACCCAGATTATCTGTCGTACTCGACGGGATCCATGCTTACAAGATTTTTTTAAAGGGGTAGGTGCATGTGCTATCTGTGTGCAAAAGTTGAAGGATGAATGTACAGGTGTCAGTGCAAAAGGTGTGAATTGCTCAGGAACTGAGGCTTAAAAAGAAAGTTGAAAGAGGGGGATGACAAAGAGACTTTTGTTCGATAACTGTTAAGTTATGCCTACGTATCCTCTCGTGCAATGAGGAAGTCAGAACACCGTAGTTCGACTCAAAGAGACTGAAAATTGTCGCTCCCACCAAATGAGGCTAAGTCAAATGGGGTACAGACGCGAACGGTCGGCAAAAGAGAGAGAACACACAAGGGTGAACTGAAAAGAAAAGAGTCGCCAGCTAGGCATTTTTATCCCGAAGGAAAGGTAATGCTGCATAGACCTAGAAAAGATGGATAAGACGGTCGTGAACCAGAGAAACTGAGAAAGGGGGTTGGTTACAACCTGGGAAGGTATTAGCACCCAGATTGTCCGCCGTACTCGACGGGATCCACGCTTGAAAGTTTGTGTTTAAAGGGGTAGTGTCAGTGCTATCTGTGTGCAAAAGCTGGAAAAGAATGCAAGTGTCAGTGTAAAAGAAATGTTAAGTGTATAAGAGAAGTGTCAGTGTAAGGGAATAGTATGAAGCTCAAGACTATGAGGCTCAAAGAATAATGCTGGAAGGAGGGGGAATATACAGAGACTTTTGTTCGATAACTGTTAAGTTATGCCTACGTATCCTCTCATGCAATGAGGAAGTCAGAACACCGTAGTTCGACTCAAAGAGACTGAAAGATAAATTGACTGATGAACTGATTACTTGTCTATGCTCAAGTGTATGACCTGTCTGGTTCAGGTGCAAACTGTCTTGCATTAGACGGAAGAAGTTCTCATTTGTGAGTGAATGAGGTGAGAAAAGAATCCTGGAGGAGACGATTATTGTTTGTTTTTGTGTTTTCAGTCTTTTATTGCTTTTTGAAGTTTGTCATAAGAAAATAAGCTTAAGCCTAAATCAAGGGTTAGTAAACTCATCACATCCTCCCTCTGATTAGGGGTAATGAGAATACCTTAAGTATGAGGTAAGCACCTCACACTTAATCACCATGATGTAGGATTAAGATCATTAACCTACTTGCAATTATTTAGATGTTTTTGGAGTTTTTGTTTAGTGTTAAGTAATGAGTTTAAATCATAATCAAAGATTTAATGGACTCATTACACCATCCTAATAGAAGGATAATAGATGAGAACATTTAAGCTGAGGAAGGCTCCTCAACTTAATCCATGATTAGGGATTAACCTCATGACAAAACAAAGCCTTTATTAAAGTGGATTTTAATTAATGGTAAGGATTAAGAAGTGAATTTTATGGTTTGTAAGACAACTTGAGGGGGACTTGTCCATTAACACTATGGTTAGTCCTTCTTAACCAGTTAAGGAAGAATTAGAACACTAATGCAAGGCCCAAGTTACAAGTTTGATGTCTTGATGATTATTAGATGGATTGATTAAAGGATTTAAACACATTAAGGGTTTAACACTTAGGATTAAAGTTATACACTCCATCCTAATAGAAGGATGCAGGCATTAGCTTAATCACAAAGCCTTAAAACCTTTAAGGTTTAGTCCTTGATTAAGAGATGAGAAGAGAAGACACAAAGATGACACAAAGGTAAAACTAATGGGGGACTAATCAAACCCTAATTGTGATCATGCTTGTTTGTTCCTAGGGTTTATGAGGCTTGCAAGAAGATCTTCAAGGAAAAGCCACCATGGAAGAAGCAGGATGAAAGGAGGAAAAGCAGAAAGAGGCAAGACAACTTACTTCACTTAAGAAGATAAGTTGCTTGAGGAAAGAAAGAGAGAAGGAGCATGAATGAGCAAGCTCACTCTAAAGCACAAGAAAAAATGCAGCAATGAATGCATAAGAGAGATGAGAAGACAATATGAGAAGTGAAGGCAAATTCACTTCTCAAACACTTACCACCTGAAAAGTTAGTAACAAGAAATGAAATGAAATGAAAATGAAATAAATGCAATGATGCAAACCAAAGTCAGAAGCACAAACATGATGTTAATGATACTAATAGGTAATTCAAACACATGACAAGAGTTGTGGATGATCATACAAGGATAAGGATGCAAATGAAGCATGTTTTGAACC
This sequence comes from Lathyrus aphaca, assembly GCA_963966055.1. NCBI lineage: Eukaryota > Viridiplantae > Streptophyta > Magnoliopsida > Fabales > Fabaceae > Lathyrus > Lathyrus aphaca. The sequence goes on from OZ014521.1 coordinate 424,182,117, forward strand.
ATGAAAGTTCATGAAAGTTTATGAAATGCAATGGAGGTGTAACATGACAAATGAATGATTCAATGGTCAAGCATGATTCTAATATGTCCTAAGATGTCTTAGAAGTCATGTGAATGCACAAAATGTCATGGCAAGTTCATGTATGCAAGCATATGAGAGATGAATGCAAATGAAGGCAAAAATTAGGGTTTATGCACAAGACACAAAGCAAAATTCAAAATCAGAAGCAAATGACAAGATAAAAAATTGAAAATGGGATCAAAGGAACCCTAACCCTACACAAGTTCACTGCCCAAAGGAGGGGACCTAATTCTTAACCTAATGGGAGTTATGATTTTCTCAAGTTGGCTAGGGTTTTAAGGCACTTCAAAAATAAAAATGCACATCAAATTGAAAATGAAAGATAAATTCAAACAAATTTTACCCTAGACACTAAATGATATGAAGAATGCAATGCAAAAAGAACCAACATCAAACTCTTCATGATTAGGCAGAATGAATTTTTCTAAGTTAGGACAAAAATATTCCCTTTTAAGAACTTTAATTCCAAAGAAAAATGTCAAAATAGGTCAAGAACCAAAAAGAAATTTGTTTGAAGAGTTTGATAATGTTTCTAAATGTATTAAAATGCAACATGATTTTTTTGGTGATTTTTAGAAACTTAAATGCTATTTTAATTAATTAATTCTCATTAACTAATTAAAATAAACATTTAAATATTTTAAAAATACGAATTTTATGCAAAAAATAAAATAAAAATTATTTTCAGAATGAGAAAAATATTTTAAGGTATGATGCAAAAAATGAGAATTTTTGGATGCATTTTTCTATTTTAAATAAAATGTAGAAGGAAATGCAATAAAAATGGAAATAAAATTGAATTAAAGGAGAAGTAAACAGATCCAAAGGCCTGGATTCAAATGGAACGCGCGGGAGTTGACTTGGCGCGGGTTTGGAAGGCTAGGATTGGTTCTGATTAAATTCAAACGAATCCTAATTAATTAAACTAATTAATTGAGATTAAGGTTAAATGACAAATCCTGGCCATTGAGGACACGCGCGAAAAACAAATCCAACGCACCAAATTCAAACTGAGCTAAACACGTGATTAAGCCCTAATTGTGCCCTAAACATTTTCAGGTGACCGGAACACTGTTCCGGTCATCTTCTCCGGTGAACCCAAACCCTAGATTCTTCCCTAAGCTTTTATTCTTCAAATTTCTTGCTCAGAAATGATCCCCCAATCATCCTAAACCTAAACCCTCAGTCAAAAAGCATTTATTTCACATTATGAACACGAATCGAACCAAAAATGTATAAACGGGCAAAAGTTTCAGAGCTCACATACATGGTGGTTTCTCAACCATTTTCAAAAATAAACATATCCCCATGACCAGGGGAGCATACAGAACCATAAAAGAACTTAAAAGCAAGCTTCTGGAAAAAAGTTCACAAGTTGTACCTGAGATGGAACTTTCTGGTTCTGGGATTTCTGACCTTTCCTTTGCTGCAAGTCCACCTCCTTGAACCCCCTGATGATGAAATGAAGCTTAGAATGAGTTTATATGGCTTGGTTTGAAGGTTTTGGTTTTGGTGTAGCAGATTTGGAGGGTTGAGTATGTGATGTTTCAGGCTGTTTCAATGCTTGGTTCTTGATCCATGGGTGATTTGTGACTTATTGGTGAAGAAATATTTTAGGTTTGATGGTTGTATCATGAGTTTCGAAGAGAAGAAGAAGAAGGCAGTTTTTGTGTATCCTGGCTTATGGGAGGTTGCAGGCTTGTGTGTGTGTCTCTTTCAAGTCCTTGAGGTCCACATATGAGGCTCTGATTGGGCAGAGGGTTGATAGTGGCACAGTTTGATTGGCATGGGCAAAATGCAAAAAGTCAAGATTTTGTGTACCATAGGTATGGCTCGGGTCAGAGGAGATCTTAGGGCTTGTCCTGCTTCAGCTTGAGTCAAGGAAGGCCTTTGGATCTGATTTTGTGAGCTGGATGGTCTTGATCAAGAGTTTTCAATGTTCTTGCATATTTCCCTCTTTGAAATTTCTTGTGAACCAAGGCAAAAAATCTTGTGAATTCTTGGACAAATTGCAGCAAAATGAACCATATGAAGTTGTTATAATGCTTTGAGATCAATTAGTGTCTAATTCAAGCATTAAAAGTTCCTTTTGCAAAAAATTCCATTTTGAAGATTCATGAAAAAAATGCCTTATGTGACTTGTAATTCAAGGCATATAAATGAGAAATCCTTTGGGCCATTCTGAATTATGGACCATGAATGATGTTTGTATGATGGTTAGAAGTTGATTTGAGGTCACATTTGGCTTTGGCAAGTGTTTTTGCAAGTTTCCTCTTTGGCACAAAAGTGAAAATTAAGTGATTTTGTCCAACTTTGCAAGGCCATAACTTTTGTTCTATGATGAATTAGATCAAGTTCTTGTACTTTTTGAAAATGGGAGGATCCAATCTACAACTTTCATGACCAATAATTTTTTATTTGAAGCATTTTTGAATCAAAAAGAGGAGGTTGAAAAACTTTCCCAAAATGGAAAATTTCCATTACAAGTCACTTTCCCAAAATGGCAACTTTGCAAATGGCTTGAAATTCTTCAATTTTGTGAACTTCTAACTTCTTTTAAGATCAAATAAAGATCATACACATCCAAAATGATGGAGAAAACCCTTTGGTTGGATGATCGGGGGCCTCAGATGCCCTGATTTTGCACTGACTTGCTCAAGAAGTCATCTTTTGATCAGATGCCTTCCCCATTGAATTTCTTCATGAAAATTGGTATGTATGATTCTTATAAGATATAGAGACCAATAGAAACAAGAATGACCAAAAACTTTGGAGTTATGGCCTCTGAAACCAAAACCCTAATTTTAGGTCATCTGTGCAGTTAAGCTTGGCTCTGCTTCCATGCCTTCCTCAGTTCTTGTGATTTTTGACTTTCTTGATCTTGGGAGGATATAATATGATGATTTAACATACATGGGCCCTTTTGAGATGATTGAAGACCTTTGGAGTGGCTTAGATGGAACTTGGATTGCTCAGATCACAAACCCTAGATGCAGATGACTTTGAATCAATGCAATGAAGCAAAAATGCAATATGAGATGCTATGATTGAAACTATGCAAATCATAATCCATAGTGTGAATTGAGTGAGGGAAAATTTGGGGTGTTTACAAAAATGAATTGACTATGAACTGCTTGCTTGCCTATGCTCAAGTGTATGACTCGTCTGGCTCGAGTGCTAACTGTCTTGCATTAGACGGAAGAAGCAAGTTCTCGTTTGTGAATGAGTGTGATGAGAAAAGAATCCCGGAGGAGACGATTATTGTTTGTTTTTGGGTTTTGTTATTGTTTTTGGTGTTTTGTATAAGTTAATGAGCTTAAGCCTAAATCAAAGGTTGTAAACTCATTATATCCTCCCTGATTAGGGATAATGAGCCTACTTAAGTATGAGATAAGCATCTCAACTTAATTACCTTGATAATGTAGGATTAAGATCATTAACCTACTTTTAATTATTTATATGTTTTTGGGTTTTTGTTTAGTGTTAATTAATGAGTTTAATCTCTAATCACAGATTAGTGAACTCATTACACCATCCTAATAGAAGGATAATAGATGAGAACACTTAAGCTGAGGAAGATACCTCAACTTAATCCATGGGTAGGGATTAAAATCATTATATAACAAGCCTTTATTAAGTGGATTTTAATTAAGGGATGAGATTAAGAAATGGATTTTAAGTTTGTAAGACAACTTGAGGGGGACTTGTCCATTTAACACTAGGGTTAGTCCCTCTTAACCATAAGGAAGAGTTAGAACCCTAATGTAAGGCCCAAGTTACAAGATGAAGTCTTGGTGATTATTAATGTGTTTTGAGTAAGAGGTTTAAACAAATTAAAGGTTTAACACTTAGGATTAAAGTTATACACTCCATCCTAAGAGAAGGATGCAGGCATAACCCTAATTCCAAAGTCCTAAAACTTTAAGAGTTTAGTCTCTGATTATTGAGATGAGAAGAGAGACTCAAGGAGACTCAAATGTAAAAAGCTAAGGGGAACTAATTACAACCCTAATCATTATAATGCTTGGATATCCTATGGTTTGTGAGGCTTAGAGAAAGATCTTCAAGGAAGCCACCAATGGAAGAAGCAGATGAAAGGAGGAGGAAGCAGAAGAATAAGTTACTTACTTCCTAAGAAAGTAAGTGACTTAAAGGAAGAAAGTGAGAGACATGGAACATAAATTAATCAAATTCACTTCAAAGACAAGTTAAATGCATATGAAAGAGATAAGAAGAAGTGAGAGGTGAAGGCAAATCCACCTCCCAAATAATTTACCAAAAGTTCCTGGAATGGTTAGTATGAATGCATAGGGTATAATGCATAAAGAAATGGATTGAAATGAGATGAAATGGGATGCAAATACCAAATTCAGAAGTGTTTAGGCTATGAAAATGTCATGTGAGATGATGCAATGTCATACAAGATGCACATGAATGATCATACAAGGATGAGATGTTATGAAAGCATGCTTAGAAGTTTGAAAACACATGGATGTTTATGAAATGAAATGAATGCAAGACATAGAAAATGAATGAAGAAATGACCAATCAATGTTCTAACATGTCCTAAGATGTCTAAGATGACATATGAATGCTTGAAATGTCATGGCAAGTTCATGTGATGATGAATGTGCAAGGTGAATGCAAATGAACATGAGAAATTAGGGTTTCATGGACATTGAGATGCAAATGACCAAAATAGAAGCAATCAACATGATAAAAAAATTGAAATCAAACTCAAACAAACCATAATCCCTTATTAGGTCACACCCCAAAGGAGAAGGTCAGAAGCCTAACCTATTGAAAGTTATGATTTTCCTAAGTTTTCTAGGGTTTTTGAGTGAATCAAAAGGAAAAATGCAAACCAATTTGAAAATGCAAGATAAATTCATTAGAAAATAGACCTATAAAATACATGCAATATTTGAAACAATTCAAAAAGAATCAAGTTCAAACTCTTCTTGGTTAGGCAAAAATGATTTTTCAAAGCTAGGGTTAAAAATTGTGATTTTAATGACCCTTAATTCAAAGAAAATTGGTAAACTATGATCAAACCTAAAAATAAATTTGTGTGAAGAGTTTGAAAATGTTTCTAAATGCATTTGAATGGTTCATGATTTTTTTGGTGATTTTTAGAAACCTAAATGTATTTTCAATTAATTAAAATACCTTAATTAATTAAAAATAACATTTAAATATTTTAAAAATACTTTTTAATGCAAAAAATAAAATAAAAAATTAATTTTGGGTTAAGAAAAATATTTAGAGTCAAAATGCAAAGGGAAATAGTTTTTGAATGATTTTTGGTATTTTAAATTAATTATGCAAAAGAAAATAAAATAAAAAGAAATTAAATGAATTAAAATGGGAAGTATGCAGATCCTATGGCTAAGATTCAAACTGGAGGGGATGGGGTTGACTGCGCGTGCTCACCAATGGCTAGGATTGTTTCTGGATTAATTAACTCAATTATATTAATTAAATCAGGTTTTAATTAATTAATTAGGTTAGGGTTTTAATGACATGATCCAAACTGTCCACACGCATAATTAAAACAGATCTAATGGTCCATATATATTCTGGAAAACTAACCCTAATTAGCCCTAATCAAACTCAGGTGACCGGAGCTAAGTTCTGGTCATCTTCTCCGGCCAACCTCTCACGCTATCTCTCTCAATACGCCATAACAATGCATCAAACTCTCCAGAAATGATCAATGAACAACAACAAACATGAATCCATCAACAAACAACATTTATATTTCAAGAATAGCATGAATCGAAGCAAAACAGAAAAATACACAAAACTTTCAGAAGTTCAATACATGCTTGATTCTTAACCATTTTCAAAAATAAACATATCAGGGTGATCAGCTAAACATGTAGAAGCATTTAGAAACTTAAAACAAGAGTTCTGGAAAAAAAATTCTTCATGGCTACCTGAGATGAAGCTTTCGATTCCTGAGCTTTCTGACCTCTTTCTTGGTTCAAACCACCTCCATTGAACCTCCTGAGGATGTTGCAATGCTTAGAACACGTTTCGTGGCCTGGATTGTGAGTTTCAGTTCTGATGAAGCAGGAATCGTGTTTCTTGTGTGATGTGTTTCAGGCCATTCTAATGGTTGGGATTTGTTCCTTAGGTGATGCTGAGTTGAATGGTGAGGAAAATTTGAAGTTTGAGTGGTTGTGTTATGAAATTTGATGAAGGGAAGTTTTTTGCAAGTTTTTGTGATTCTGATGCTATGGATGTTTTCAGGCTTGTATGTTTTGTGTTTTGAGGTCCATGATGTTTGCATAAAGTATTTGATTTGTTCAGAGAGTTGGTGTGGCATAGTTTGATTGGTATGGGCCAAAATGCAAAAAGTCAAGGTTATGTGTACTTGAAGCATGGCACGGGTCAGAGGTGTTTTCATGGCTTGTCCTTCCTCAGCTTGATTCATGGAGGACTATGGGATTGAATTTGATGAGCTGGAAGGCTTGGATGAAGAGTTTTCATGGTTTATGCAAATTTCCCTCTTTGGTGTTTCTTGTGATTCAAGCCATGAAAACCCTAGGTCTAAAGGCCAATTCTGATCTTTTGAGATTTCTTTGACATGTTGTAACATATTTGTGCACATTAGAAGTCATTTAGAAGCTTGAACATGCCAAAATGAAAAATCCCTCTTTGACATGAAACTTGAAATTATGTGATTTTTGCCAACTTTGAAAGGCAATATCTTGAGTTCTAGGATGAATCAAGACATGTTCTTGTACTTTTTGAAAAGGGAAAGACCTAATCTACAACTTTCATTCCCAAGAGTTTTTCATTTGAAGCATTTTTGGTCATGAAAGAGTAGGTTGAAAATCTTTCCCAAAATGGAAAGTTTGCATTTCAAGTCATTTCCAAAAATGGCAAGTTTGCAATTGGCTCAAAATTATTCAATCTTGTGAACTTCCAACCACTTCTAAGATCAAATAAAGATCACAGAACTTCAATTTGATGAAAATGATCCTTTGGTACCCTTATTGGGGGCCTCAGATGCCCTGATTTTAACTTAACTTGCTCAAGAAGTTACCCAATGACCAGATGACTTCCACAATGAATTTCTTCATCAAACTTGGTACACATGATCCTTATAACATATTAAGACCATTAGAAACAAGAATGACCCAAAAATTTTAAGTTAAGGCCTCTGAAACCAAAACCCTAATTTTGGTCATCTGTGCAGTGAAAACTCTAGCTCTGCTTCCATGCCTTTGCCAATTCTTGTGATCTCTTGACTTTCATGAACTTTGAGGGGTGTAATATGATCATAGAACACACATGGACCCTCTTGGAAAGCTTTAAGACCATTGGGATGGCTCAGGTGAATCCTTGGATTGCTCAGATCACAAACCTTAGATGCATATGAACTTGAACTATGCAGTGAAACAAAAATGCAATATGAGATAATATGCTTATGTTAGTGCAAAAATGGAAGATCACAAGCCATGGTGTGAGAAAAAGTGAGGGCAAATTTGGGGTGTTTACAGTGTGCTTGTTCTATTATTCCATCTTGGAATGTAGTAGCAAGTACACATTCCATGGAAAAGAGCTTGAGTTCACTCTATTGTGCCACACTTCTAAAAGACTTCTAAAAAACACAAACAAACAATAAGCGTCTCTCCTTCGGGAATTCTCTTCTCACCTCACTCACTCCTTACGTACGAACTTGCTCCTACTTGTCACTTTGCAAGACAGTAACACACTCGTCGTCCGAGCCTGCAACACCTGAGCATTGACATAGGCAGTTCAAGCCTTAAGACACAAGCAATCTTTTCCACCCCTAGTTAGGGGAACTACGCGACTCTGATCCTCATTTTCCAGATGAGGTACGTAGGCAGCAGGGTAGGGCCCGTTCGAGCACAATCCTTATTTTCCCTACATTTTTCCTCTTTGTTTTCTTTCTCAGTTCCTTTTCCAGTTCCAGTTCTTTCTTTTTGTAGCAGCCTTCATTCTTTCACCCTTTGAAACGGTTTCTTTACAAGCGTGGATCACGTCGGGTACGGAGGACGATCTGGGGTGCTAATACCTTCCCAGGTCGTAACCGACTCCCGAACCTAGTCTCTTTGGTTCGCATGACCTTTGTCCTTCCTTTTCTTTTCTTTGGTTTGTGCAGCATTACCATTCCCGTTCCTTCGGGATAAAAATGCCTGGCCGGCGACTCTACCTCTTTCTGCGCCACTTTCGCGTTTGTACCAGGATGGAAATCCAGGGAGCGACAGCTGGCGACTATGCTGGGGATTTCCTAACCAAAGTATCTATGGTTCCCTTGAGAGTCTCTCCTAGCGCTTGTTTGTTTATGTTTCTTTGGGTGTTGATTGTTTGCTGTTGCGTGTTTATTTTACTGTTGTTTATTTACAGTTTTATTTACAACTTTATTTACAGTTTTCAGTATTTATTTTCATGCATCATATATATTATACTAGACTTCCTGGACTGTGTTGGTGTTCCTTTTTGGTGGGATTGGGAACTGTTACTGTGAGATGAGCTCGTAACCGGGGCTCGAGTGCACCCTAGGACTTAGCGTGGACAGTCACTTTGGCTTTATGGCATCTTGCTATGTTGGTAGTAGTGAGTTCCACACCCAGACTTGCGACCGTCTTGGAAATGTTTTGATGCAGAATCTTTCTTGGATCATTACACGACCTCGATAGTTATGTGCATCTGGGGACCGATCATTGAGGACCTTTATGGAAACATTCCTCTCCAGTGGTGATAGTGGCATACCACATTCTCTGGCAAACCCATTTGCACCCGAAGGCCCACTGGGAACTTTCATAGGATGGCCTGGTTCTTTTATGGGAATTCAGTCAAAGCATCTGGTCGTATGACGATAGTATTATACCCTTCGAGATGAATGTACTATTGTTTCTCGATTTCAGTGCTCGAAGCTGGGAACTTATAGAGGATGCTTGTTTTTCCCGGACTCACGCTGAGACCTCCCTGAGTAGTACATAATGCCTAATTAATTCTCTAATTTGGTCATGAGCCATTTCTCGGAAATGGTGAAAGTATTCTTGCTATTCGGCTTTGAGAGTCAGTGATGTTTGACCTGGAGCACACCTGTGAGATTGGGAGGGGTTTGCAGGTTTGCAGGAACCCTTGACCTCATCATACCTCATTACCAGTATAGTTCTATGATTTGATATAGCTACATGGATTTTGGAGTTCTTAAGTCATTTGATATCTGATTTGGGCCTTATTTGAGACTGAATTCTTGTTCATGGGACTTTATTCATAGGATCTTGGTTCTTGGTCACTTGGGTCCAGTATTCCATATCCAGACAGTCCCAGTTGTTGATCATATGCCCGCATTGCATTTTCATCGCATCATACTTGCATTAATTGTTTGTGCTTCCATTTCAGGTTATCATTTATCCATTGTACCCAGTCCTGGTATTCATTGTTTCTCCAGATGACAGAAGTTCAAGAGATACCCAGAAAAAGGAATGCTCATTACACTTTCCCGCAACCAGAAATTGAGGGTATTCAGAAACTGGTGGGCTTGATGAGTGACAAGGTTTTAGATGATTTCTGAATCCGGTATGGGAAGATCTTGGGTTACATGAACAAACCTAATGTTGATCGGAGAGATAGCCTTCACTCTTTGTTGCAGTTTTATGATCCTCAGTTGAGGATTTTTGTATTTGCTGACTATGTCTTGGCTCCTACTATGGAAGAGATTTTTGACATCCTGAAGATTGCCATCAGGATTGGTGTTCCCTATTATGTTGCAGAGAAGTGTCCCCCATACAAGGACATTGCAGGTGCCTGTCATTTGAGTATGCTTAGAGTGAAGATGGAGTTGGAAGCTAGTAAGGGGAAGGGATTTACTCTGGATTTTCTTATCACGGAAGCCCATGTGTTTGCTTTGGGAGGGAAGTGGTTAGAATTCAGTGCACTGTTAGCATTAATGGTCTACGGGATAAGTCTATTCCCAGGAGAGAAAGGATGGGTAAGCTTGGAGGCTATCACCCTTTTCATTAAGGAAAACCCAGTGCCTACATTGTTGGGAGACTTTTACTTTGGTGTACATCACAGAAATGAGAAAAGAAAAGGGTACGTGAAGTGTTGTGCTCCATTGTTTGCTGAATGGTTTGCCAAGAAGCTTCCAAAGTCAGGACCGTTCAAAGATCTTAGGCAAGATTGGAAGTGGGCTAGAAGATTGATGGAGTTAACATCTGATGATATAGCTTGGAGATGTAGCAAAAACTTAGTAGGGAAGGAGTTTATTACAAGGTATGGTGAATTTCCTTATGTGCCTTTGTTAGGTAGGAAGGGAGTGATAAGGCATAACCTTGTACTGTCTAGAAAACAATTTGGCTATCCACTGAAGGATCCCCCATCAGATGAAGAAGTAGCTAAGACTCTGTATTTTCTGGGTGAAGATAATGAGCAGTTGGTTATCCAAGTATCTCAAGCTTGGGAAACAAAGGTTAGGGAGGGTAAGAAAGAATTTAGAAAGGTGGACCCTAAGACTTATTCCCTTTTTGCTGCTTGGATACAAGGTAGGGTTGATACCTTCTTCCTTCCATTTTCAGTTGAGGCTCCACTATATTCAAAGGAAGTACCGGTACAAACCACTATTTCTCTTGAAGATTACAAGAAGTTGGAAGCTCAGTTGCACGAGGTTCGGGTAGAGGATTCTGAAATGGCTAGCTTGTATCATCGTGCCAATCATGCTAAGAAAGAAGCAGAAGAAAAGCTACAGAGGATGCATGCTACCTTAGAAGCTAGAGAAAAGGAGTTTGCTGGGAGATAAGCTCATTTTTAGAGATTGGGTTTAACAGAGTCAAAAAGAGAAGCGGAGCATAAGAAGATTTTGAAGACTCTTAGAGAAGCTCGTCAATCCATTACCTGGTTATAGGGCCAAAGAGAATAGGAGCAGAAAAAGTACAAAGAAAAGGAAGAGTTCTTTGAGGTGCAGATGGCATTCTATCGCTCCCGAAGATTTGCATCCCGGTGCAGACGCGAACGGTCGGCGAAAGGAGAAAATGAAATGAAGGTGAATAGAGTCGCCATCTAGGCATTTTTATCCCAAAGGAAAGCTAATGCTGCATGAACCTAGAAAAGGATGGATAAGACGTTCGCGAACCAGAGAAACTGAGAAAGGGGGTTGGTTACAACCTGGGAAAGTATTAGCACCCATATTGTCCGTCGTACTCGACGGGATCCACGCTTAAAAGATTGTGTTTAAAGGGGTAGTGTATGTACGCTATCTGTGTGCCAAAGCTAAGAAAAGAATATACAAGTGTCAGTGCAAAAAGGGTGAGTGCTCAGGAACTGAGGCTTAAAATAAAATGCTGAAAGAGGGGGGGGGTGACAAAGAGACTTTTGTTCGATAACAGTTAAGTTATGCCTACGTATCCTCTCGTGCAATGAGGAAGTCAGAACACCGTAGTTCGAATCAAAGAGACTGGAAAAAGATTGACAGTGAACTGCTTAGCTTGCCTATGCTCAAGTGTATGACTCGTCTGGCTCGAGTGCTAACTGTCTTGCATTTGACGGAAGAAGCAAGTTCTCGTTTATGAATGAGTGTGATGAGAAAAGAATCCCGAAGGAGACGATTATTGTTTGTTTTTGTGTTTTCAGTTTTGTTATTGTTTTTTGGTGTTTTGCATAAGTTAATGAGCATAAGCCTAAATCAAGGGTTTGTAAACTCATTATATCCTCCCTGATTAGGGATAATGAGCATACTTAATTATGAGATAAACATCTCAACTTAATTACCATGATGATGTAGGATTAAGATCATTAACCTACTTGTGATTAATTAGATGCTTTTGGTTTTTTTTTAGTGTTAAGTAAAGAGTTTAGTCTCTAATCACAGATTAGTGAACTCATTACACCATCCTAATAGAAGGATAATAGATGAGAACACTTAAGCTGAGGAAGATACCTCAACTTAATCCATGGTTAGGGATTAAATTCATTATATAACAAAGCCTTTATTAAATGGATTTTAATTAAAGGATGAGATTAATAAGTGGATTTTATGGTTTGTAAGACAACTTGAGGGGGACTTGTCCATTAAACACTAGGGTTAGTCCTTCTTAACCATAAGGAAGAATTAGAACCCTAATGTAAGGCCCAAGTTACAAGATAAAGTCTTGGTGATCATTAAGTGATTTGATTAAGAGGTTTAAACAAATTAAAGGTTTAACACTTAGGATTAAAGTTATACACTCCATCCTAAGAGAAGGATGCAGGCATAACCCTAATTCCAAAGTCCTAAAACTTTAAGAGTTTAGTCTCTGATTATTGAGATGAGAAGAGAGACTATGGGAGACTCAAAGGTAAAAAAGTATAAGGGGGACTAAACACAACCCTAAGATTATCATGCTTGGATGTTCCTATGGTTTGTGAGGCGTAAGAGAAAAGATCTTCAACGAAGCCACCAATGGAATAAGCGGATGAAAGGAGGATGAGAAAGAAGAACAAGTTACTTACTTCAATGAAGAAGATAAGTAACTTGAAGGAAGAAAGTGAGAGATGGAACATAAGTGAATTAGATTCACTTCAAGGACAAACAAAATGCAAATGAAAGAGATAAGAAGAAGTGAGAGGTGAAGGCAAATCCACCTCCCAAAATAACTTACCAAAGCTGAAAAGTGTTAGCATGAATGCATAAAGTATAAAGCATAAAGAAATGAATTGAAATGAGATGAAGTGACCAAAGTCAGAAGTGTTTATGTTGTGAAAATGTCATGTGAGATGATGCAAAGGCATACAAAATGCACATGTGTGATCATACAAAGATGGGATGCAAAGGAAGCATGCTTTGAAGTTTGAAAACAAATGAAAGTTTATGAAATGAAATGAATGCTAAACATGGCAAATGAATGATTAAATGATCAATCAAGGTTCTAACATATCCTAAGATATCTAAGATGACATATGAATGCATGAAATGTCATGGCAAGTTCATGTATTGATGCATATGCAAGGTGAATGCAAATGAACACATAAAATTAGGGTTTCATGGACATGTGAGATGCAAATGGATAAAACAGAAGCATATGACATGATAAAAATTTTCAATCAAGCTCAAACAATCCTTAATCCCATATTAGGTCACACCCCAAAGGAGAAGGTCATAAGTCTAACCTATCAAAAGTTATGATTTTCCTAAGTTTCTAGGGTTTTTGGATGGTTCAAAGGGAAAAAAATGCAAATCAATTTGAAAATGCAAGATAAATTTTTGAGGAAAAATACCTATACACTATATGCAATATGTAACATAATGAAAAAAGAATCAAGTTCAAACTCTTCTTGGTTAGGCAGAAATGATTTTTCAAATCTAAGGTTTAAAAATGTGATTTTTAAACCCCTTAATTCAAAGAAAATTGGTAAACTATGATCAAACCTAAAATGAAATTTGTGTGAAGAGTTTTAAAATGTTTCTAAATGCATTGGAATGATTCATGATTTTTGTGGTGATTTTTAGAAACCTAAATGTATTTTTAATTAATTAAAATACTTTAATTAATTAAAAATAACATTTAAATATTTTAAAAATACTTTTTTAATTCAAAAAATAAAATAAAAATTAATTTTGAAATGAGAAAAATATTTAAAGTCAGAATGCAAAGTTTCATATTTTTGTGATGCTTTTTGTTATTTTAAAATAAATATGCAAAAGGAATGGAAAATAAAAAGAATTAAAATGAATTTAATAGATAGTATGCGTATCCAAGGGCTGAGATTCAAATTCAGGGGGGGAATGGTTCACTGCGCGCATGAATCAGTGGTCCAGATCACTCCTGACTAATTAATCTTATTTAATTTAATTAATTATATTTAGGGTTTAATGACTTAATCCTAGCCATCCACGCACGCGGGCAAAACAGATCCAAGGGCCACCATTCAAACTGGAAACTAAACCCTAATTACTCTCAGGTGACCGGAGCAAGCTCCGGTCATCTTCTCCGGCCACACCAAAACCTTAGCTTCTTCTCTAAACCACCCCAAGCCCTAAAAACTTCCCAGAATCACTCCCCAAACACCATGGAACATGAATCAGCAAGCAAACAACATTTATTTTACATGAATCATGTGATACAAATCAAAAACGGAAAACACGCAGAAATTTCAGAAGTCAAATACATCCTACACACTCAACCATTTTCAATGATTCAAAGCTCAAAATGATCAGCACATCACATAGAATCAGTTTATAACTTAAAACACAAGTTCTGGAGAAAATGTTCTTGGATGATACCTGAAATTGAGCTTTATGTTCTTAAGCTTTCTGGTTCTTTCTTTGGTGCAAATCCACCCCTTTGACCTCCTGAAGCTAATGGTAAGCTTGAATGAAGCTTAGAGTGGCTATTTTGAGTGCTTTGTTTCTGAAGTTGTAGAAATCGTATTTGTGTTTGGAAGTGTTTTAGGCTATGGTGATGGGTGGGAAATGATCCTGGGGTGATGCTGAGTTGATTGGTGGAAGAAGTTTTAAGTTTGATTGGCTGAGCTATGAATTTCGAAGAAAGGAAGGTTTCTTGAGGTTTTTGTGATTCTGGGTGTTCAAGAGCTTTCAGGCTATTGTGTTATGTGAAATGTGATCCATGATGTTTGTTTAAGCCAATGGGATTGCTCAGAAAGTGGGTGGTGGCACAGCTTGATTGGTATGGGCCAAGTTGCAAAAAGTCAAGGTGAGGTGTACTTGAAGCATGGCACGGATCAGAGATGGTTTCATGGGGTGTCTGGCCTCAGCTTGGTTCAAGGATGGCCATGGGATTGCTTTTGATGTGTTAGAAGGCTTGGATGAAGAGTTATCACATGTTTTGCAAATTTCCCTCTTTGAAGTTTCTTGGATCATAAGTCATGGAAACCCTAGGTTCAATGCACAATTCTGATTGTTTGAAGTTCATTTGACATATTGTGAAGTGTTTTTGTACATTAGAGGTCATTAGAATGCTTGAACATGCCAAAATGCAAAATCCCTCTTTGTCATGAAACTTGAAATTATAGGATTTTTGCCAACTTTGAAAGGCCATATCTTGATTTCTATGATGAATAAAGACATGTTCTTGTACTTTTTGAAAAGGGAAATACCTAATTTACAACTTTCATGACCAATAATTTTTCATTTGAAGCATTTTTGGTTATGAAAGAGGAGGTTGAAAAACTTTCCCAAAATGGAAAGTTTACATTTCAAGTCATTTCCAAAAATGGCAAGTTTGCAATTGGCTCCAAATTCTTCAATCTTGTGAACTTCCAACCACTTCTAAGATCAAATAAAGATCATATAACTTCAATTTGATGAAAATACCCCTTTGGTTCCATTGTTGGGGGCCTCAGATGCCCTGATTTTGACTTAACTTGCTCAGGAAGTTACCCAATGATCAGATGACTTGCTCAGGAAGTTACCCAATGATTTTCTTCATCAAACTTGGTACACATGATCCTTATGACATATTAAGACCAATAGAAACAAGAATGACCCAAAAATTTGGAGT
Organism: Lathyrus aphaca; assembly: GCA_963966055.1. Classification (NCBI taxonomy): domain Eukaryota; kingdom Viridiplantae; phylum Streptophyta; class Magnoliopsida; order Fabales; family Fabaceae; genus Lathyrus; species Lathyrus aphaca. Next base: position 424,197,677 of record OZ014521.1, read on the forward strand.
TAAGGCCTCTAAAACCAAAACCCTAATTTTGGTCATCTGTGCAGTGAAACCCCTAGCTCTGCTTCCATGCCTTTGCCAGTTTTTGTGATCCTTTGACTTTCATGAACTTTGAGGAGTATAATATGATCATAAAACACACATAGACCCTTTTGGAAAGCTTTGAGACCTTTGGGATGGCTCAGATGGATTCTTGGATTGCTCAGATCACAAACCCTAGATGCAGATGAACTTGAACGTATGCAGTGAAGCAAATCTGCAATATGAGGTGTAATGCTTATGCTTATGCAAAAATGAAAGATCACAAGCCATGGTGTGATAAAGAGTGAGGGAAAATTTGGGGTGTTTACAGTTGCCCCTATTCAATCATGAGTTAGCTGTGCAGGATGTAAGCGCTTGGCTTAATAGACAAACAAGATAACTTGTGGTTGAATACCAAAGACAGTCTGAAATTTGCACTCGCTGGATAGAAGAAGAAAAGGGATATAAATTGTAAAAGGTAGTATAGTATGATTATCAAATGAAGGCGATGGAGGACTGTAACACGGTGGGAGAACTGACTTTAGTTATGTTGCAGATAGCAAGAGTCGCCACCGACTTTTATTTTATCCAAAGGAAAGGCATAAAAGAACAGGAAAGACCTTTTAAAAGATTTTTAGGTTCGGGGGGTAGGTTATGTAAAGGGAAGGTGTTAGCACCCTTTACATCCATGGTTATCCATGGGCTCTTAGTTACTTAGCTCACTTTAAAATGTTTTTGAAATGTGAAGTGTGTGAATAGAAATTTTCTTAAGTGTTTTATAATGATCCATGTACGGATGCGTATAAAACCTTTGTTTTGAAAATTGTTTGAAATGTATGAAGTGTTTGAAATGTTTTTGAAGAGTGAGCAAGTATCTAAGAGGAACCTACTGTAAACACCCCAAATTTGCCCTCACCCATTCACACCATGGCTTGTGATCTTCTCATATGCATAAACTCAACCATAGCATCTCATACCACATTTTTGATTCACTGCATTGTGTCTAAGTCATCTACATCTAGGGTTTGTGATCTGATCCATCCCTGAGCCATTTGAGCCACTCCAAAGGTCTTCAATCATTTCAAAAGGGTCCATGTATGTTCAAGCATCATATTATATCCTCTCAAAGTCAAGAATGTCAAAAAATCACAAGAACTGAGATGGGCATGGAAGCAGAGCCAGATTTGACTGCACAAATGACCTAGAATTAGGGTTTTGGTTTCAAAGGCCATAACTCCAAAATTTTTGGTCATTCTTGTTTCTATTGGTCTCTATATGGTATAGGGATCATGCATATCAATTTTCATGAAGAAATTCCATGGGGAAGGCATCTAATCAAGAGTTGACTTCTTGAGCAAGTCAGTGCAAAATCAGGGCATCTGAGGCCCCCAATGACCCAACCAAGGGGTGTTCTTCATCATTTTGAATGTGTATGATCTTTATTTGATCATGGAAGATGTTATAAGTTCACAAAATTGAGGAATCTCAAGCCATTTGCAAAGTTGACTTTTTGGGAAAATGACTTGTAATGGAAACTTGCCATTTTGGGAAACTTTTTCAACCCTTGCTTTTTGATTCAAAAATGCCTCAAATGGGAAAACTTTGGTCATGAAAGTTGTAGAATGAATCATTCCCTTTTCAAAAAGTACAAGAACTCATTCTAATTCATTTTGGATCAAAAGTTATGGCTTGTCAAAGTTGGGAAAAATCACATAATTTCAAGTTATGCACCAAAGAGGCAAAGTTGCAAAATCCCTTGCCAAAGTAAAATGAGACCTCAAAGTGACTTCTAATCCTTGCACAAACATGAACCATGACCTAAAAGTCAGAATTGCACAAAGAAATCCCAAGTTTCATGCCTTGAACTTCAAGTAATTCAAAAGGGGCCAAACTTCCCCAAAATTGCAAAATGGATCAAATCTCTTCAGCCACTTGTGCCAGCTACAAAATATGACTTCCATGGACCTCCTTGAACCAAGCTGACTCGAGCCATGCCTTGAAACAGCCACTGAACCAGCCCATACCTCAAGTACACAAGTTTGTGACATTTTGGCAACTTGCCCATACCAATCAGCATAGGCCAGCACCCACTCTCTGACCTATCACACTTCTTTATGTGGATCAAATACAAGCAAAAGCACATAACAACTAAGCCTGAAACTCCAAGAACATAGCATACTCAAAAATCCTCACATTTGCAAAAGCTTTTGAATCCCTTGATTCAGCCATCAAACCTTCAAACTTTTTCCACCATTCAACTCCATAAACCTCACTGATCATTTCCCACCCTCCATTTTGCCCTAAAACCTCCACAATCAAAAACACGATTTTCACATTTCATGAACTGAGATTCTGCAAACTCTCTCTAGAGGCCATTTAAACTTCAGCTAAGCATCACAAACACTTGGAGGGAATCATTGGAGTGGATTTGAAGCAAAGAACTGGCCAGAAAGTCCCTGATTTGAAAGCTCAAGCTCAGGTAGCCATGGCACTTATTTTTCCAGAACTCTCATTTTATGTTATAGAATGATTCTACATGTCTCTCTGATCACCATGATGTGTTTAGTTTTGGAAATAGTTGAGAAATAAGCATTTCATGAGCTTCTGAAATTTCTGAGTTCTTTTCCGTTTTGCTTCGATTCACAAGTTTGATGATGAATAAATGAATTTTGATGACTGATTCTTGTTAGGGTTGGGGAGAGGGTCATTTCTGGAGAGTTTTAGGGCTTGGGGATGCGTATTAAGAGAGATAGTATGAATGGTTGGCCGGAGAAGATGACCGGAACACTGTTCCGGTCATCTGAAAGTGATTAGGGTTCAGATTAGGGTTAATGACTTAATTAGCGTAGTTTGAATGTGAGTCGTCCGTTTGCGCGCGCTGGTCAATTCCCTCCCTTTCTTGTTTGAATCCTGGCCCTCAGATCTGATTACTTCCTTTAATTCATATTTTTAATTCATTTTAATTGCATTTTCTTTATCATTTTATTTAAAATAGCAAATCATTTCTAAAAAATATCATTTTTTGCATGCTGACTTAAAATATTTTTCTCATTTTGAATATAATTTTATTTTTATTTTTTGCATTAAAAATTATTTTTAAATTATTTAAATGTTTATTTTTAATTAGTTAATGAAAATTAATTAATTAAAAATACATTTAGGTATTTAAAAATCACAAAAAAATTCACGTTGCATTTAGGAACATTTAGAAACATTGTCCAACTCTCAAACCAAATTTCTTTTTTGTTCTTGATGCCTTTTGATCATTTTCAATGGAATTAAATTCATTTTTAGGCAATATTTTGTGACAAACTTCAAAAATTCATTTCTGCCTAACCATTGAGAGTTGGGTGATGATTCTTTTTGCATTGCATCTTGTATGGCATGTAGTTTATAGGATAAAATTGGCTTGAATTGATCTTGCATTTTAAATTTGTTTGGCATTTTTCTTGACAAGGTACCTTAAAACCCTAGCAATCTTAGGAAAATCATAACTCTCACTAGGTTAAGAGTTGGATCCCCTCCTTTGGGCAGTGAGTTTGTATAGGTTTAGGGTTCCTTTGATTGCATTTTAAAATTTTGATCATGTCATTTGCTTCTGGTTTTGGATTTTTGCTTTGCATGTTGCATATAACCCTAATTTATGCCTTCCTTTGCATCCATCTTCCATTTGCTTGCATACCATGACTTGCCATGACTTTTTGTGCATCCATTTGATTCATAATACATCTTAAGACACCTTAGAGTCATGTTTGATCATTGCATCTTTCATTTGCCATGTTATATGTCTTTTGCATTCCATAACTTTTCATGGACATCCATGGTTCAAAGCATGTTTCTCTTGCATCCATATGTTTGTATGATCATTCTAATGCCTTGCCTCATGTTTACATCATCTATTAGCATCATTCACATCATGTTTATGCTCCTGGTTTTGGTTTGCATCATCACATTGCATCTCATTTGCATTGCATTTCATTTCTTTACTAACTTTTCAGGTGGTAAGTTGTATTGAAAAGTGAATTTGCCTTCACTTCTCACAATCTCTTTTCACCTCTCTTATGAATCATTGCTGCATTTTATCTTGTGCTTTGGATTGAGCTTGCTCATTCTTGTTCATCCTACTTTCTTTCTTCAAAGCAACTTGTCTTCTTAAGTGAAGCAAGTTGTTTTGCTTCTTCTTGATCCTTTCATTTGTTTCTCTCCTTGGTGGCTCTTTGAAGATTTCTTTCTCTCTTAAGCCTCACAAACCCTAGGAATGACCAAGCATGATAACAATTAGGGTTTGATTAGTCCCCCACTTAGCTTTTACCTTTGTGTCTCTTTGAGTCTTCTCTTCTCATCTCATAATCAGGGACTAAACCCTAAAGGCTTTAAGGCTTTGAGATTAAGCTTATGCATGCATCCTTCTATTAGGATGGAGTGTATAACTTTAATCCTAAGTGTTAAACCCTTAATGTGTTTAAATCCTTTAATCAATCCATCTAATAATCACTAAGACATCAAGCTTGTAACTTGGGCCTTGCATTAGGGTTCTAATTCTTCCTTAATTGGTTAAGAAGGACTAACCCTGGTGTTAATGGACAAGTCCCCCTCAAGCTGTCTTACAAACCATAAAATCCACTTCTTAATCTTACCATTAACTAAAATCCACTTAATAAAGGCTTTGTTTTGTCATGAGGTTAATCCCTAATCATGGATTAAGTTGAGGAGTCTTTCTCAGCTTAAATGTTCTCATCTATTATCCTTCTATTAGGATGGTGTAATGAGTCCATTAAATCCCTGATTATGGCTTAAACTCATTACTTAACACTAAACAAAAACACCAAAAACATCTAAATAATCACAAGTAGGTTAATGATCTTAATCCTACATCAGGGTGATTAAGTGTGAGATGCTGACTTCACACTTAAAGTATTCTAATTACCCCTAATCAGAGGGAGGATGTGATGAGTTTACTAACCCATTGGTATAGGCTTAAGCTCATTAACTTATGACAAACTTCCAAAAGCAATGAAAGACTGAAAATATCAAAAACAAACAATAATCGTCTCCTCCGGGATTCTTTTCTCATCTCATTCACTCACAAACGAGAACTTGCTTCTTCCGTCTAATGCAAGACAGTTTGCACCTGAGCCAGACAGGTCATACACTTAAGCATAGACAAGTAAGCAGTTCATCAAGTCAATTTACCTTTTCAGTCTCTTTGGGTCGAACTACGATGTTCTGACTTCCTCATTGCACGAGAGGATACGTAGGCATAACTTAACAGTTATCGAACAAAAGTCTCTGTATATTCCCCCTTTCTTCCAGTTTCATTCTTTTAAGCCTCATAATCATGAGCATACCCTTATTCTTACACTGACACTACCCCTTTAAAACACAAATCTTTTAAGCGTGGATCCCGTCGAGTACGGCGGACAATCTGGGTGCTAATACCTTCCCAGGTTGTAACCAACCCCCTTTCTCAGTCTCTCTGGTTCGCAACCGTCTTATCCATATCTTTTCCAGGTTTATGCAGCATTACCTTTCCTTCGGGATAAAAATGCCTAGCTGGCGACTCTATTCATTCCTTCTCTTTTCGCCGACCGTTCGCGTCTGTACCCCTTCTGACCTGTGTGTCATTTGGTGGGAGCGACACCTACCCTAAGTTTAAGTCTTTTCTGTTCTTGAATCCTTTAAATGGTAAGACTATCCCTATTATTAAGGAATAGGTAGTCATTACCTTGGATGTGAGGGACAAGTGAAGGGACATCTGTTACTTAGGCAACTGTGGGGTGTATAAGCAATTCGAAGGGACTTATCATCTTTATTCGAAAGGGACAAGATCATTACGAAGGCAACATTCGAAGGGACTTGATCTTTTTATCTGTTTAAGGGACTAGATGATGTGAGATGAGGGACTTTTGCTTTATACACCCTACTTGACCTTTTGTTTTAGGCAACATGAGAGGTATCCTTAAGGAAGTGAGATGGCGATCAAAGATCGACTTACGTGTGTGAGTGTACAATTTTAAATATTTATCTTTTAAATTAGTGATCTAAATTAATTTTAAAATACAAACATGTTTCACTCCCTATTTTACTAACCATAGCATTTAAAATAAATATTAAATATTACTATTAGAATATTACATAAAGGAAGCAATTACATAATAATAACAATTAAAGCAAATTAAATAAATAAGCAAAAATAAATAATAATAATATAATTGGGTTAGTAAAAATAATAACAATAAATAATATATATAAATGGGGTTAGTAATGATAAAATAAATATCATATGAAAATAAATAGCATTAATAATAAAATAAATAAGAATATTAGCATAATAATTAAAAATTCAATTTTTTACAAACAATTATTATTTTTTAAGATTAAGAATAAAATATAAACAATTATATACTAATTATCATAAAATTTTAAATTATGTATAAGTTATAGAAATTAGGTTAATTATAAACATATTATAAAATAAATTATACTTACAAAATTAAATTAACAAGTTTTAATTATTTTTAAACATATATTAAAAATTATTTACATACAAGAATCAAATTATAAACAAATTATAAAATATATACATATTGAATAATCATATTATTATATTTACAAAATCAAATTAACAAGTTTTAATTAATTATTTAAAATTATCTATATACAAGAATTATATTAAAGAATAAAAATATGGACATAATTAATATTCACATGAAATAATTAGGGTTTAAAAGTATTATTAGGGTTTATAAAAAATTAATTAGGTTTTTACAAAATATTTTAGGGTTTTATAAATTTAGGGTTTATATATATATTTTTAGAAAAATGAATTAGAATTAATTAACAACTATACAAAATTTATTAATAAATTAAAAAAAAACATAAATAATTTTCTTATAGGATTTAAATTAGAAAAAAAAAGAAAAGGATGAATTCTAAAATAATATAACATTCTATTTATTTTATTGTTTAAATTTGTTTAAGTATAATAGGAATTAATTAAATAAGAAACAAAATCAAAAAAGAATGAAAAGAAACAAAACCTGCTTGGGCTGGGATTTGAACCCAGTCCCTAAGTTTTCCACACTCAGGACTAGCATTCCAACCACTGGGCCATGCGCGCGCTGGCGTTAGAAACAGGGGTCTAATTCCTTTTGTTGATAACCTGGGAAAAATCATGAAAAAGCAAAACAAATAACACAAAAGGCCTGGGGGGGATTCGAACCCAGGACCTTCACGCATTACACAAGCACGCTTACCATTCCAGCCGGGAGGGCGCAACTGATATACAATTCACAACATTGCATAATATATTAAGTCTAACAATTCAAATAAAAAACAAGAAAAATTGTTGAGGCCAGGATTCGAACACAAGCCTTCAAGCCATACGCGCACATCCCTTGCCACTGAGCCAACCACACATTTGTGAAACAAATCAGAGACAGTTACATAAAATATTATATCACACATTCAAATTCTGGAATTCGCGCCAGGGCTTCATCTTCCTCCTCTGGCCCTGCGTTTTTTGCTACGAAATTAACTATGAATTTTCCTGCGAATTTTTAAACACAGGAAACCTGCGAATTTGAAACACCATCAAAACAGTTCAATTTTATTGAATTAAGAATACAAGCAAGGTCCATAGGTCATTTGGAATTGATTCACGGTTTCAGAACTTATTTATACTTGATGAATCAGAAAGCCCTAAAGCTCAACCGAAACCCTAAAAATGGTGGATCTCATTCTAGGTGATGGAACTTCACAAAACCTGCCCAGAATCAATCTATAACTTATCACAAACAAGAAACATTAATCAAAATTCATTAAAAACCAGTCAATATTTAGAATCGAAAATTAAAAATTTCATGAATATGATGAATCGGTTTATGCATATGAGCTTGTTTTTGATGCTTTTGATGGCTGGGATTGGTTTAGTGATGTCCAAGGAACCCTTCCATGTCTTAAAAATACCTTAAAAGCTCTTGTAGGGAGGATCTGGTTTATGTCATCTGGTTGGATCTGGTTTTTGTTTTGGTGGGTGAGGTTCTACTGAGAGTTTGAGGTCCTATACCTGGGACCTGAGTGACACCTAGGCTAGAGTGGTTCATGTTCTTTCCCATTCCATTTCGTTCTGGTGCGGGAATATGAAACACGGTTCAGATGTGGGTTTCTTCTTGAGAACTCTGTGCTACAAATTTCCTATAGTGCTAGGGCTATCTGGGAAGCCTGCTAAGTCTGGATGACCTTTATTATGACCTTCAGAAACTGAGGTGAATTAGAGGAGGATTTTTTATGGTTATTGTAAACACTGTACCTCCGGGTTAGAAGTGTTTACACTTCTCATAACTGATCCAAGTCTGGGGATCCTTGTTCTAGAACACCACCTGTGAGGGGGTTGGGCTGTTTACAGGTTTGCAGGAACCCTTGGCCACATCATACCCTGTAACTTTTTGTGTTTAAGAATGCTTCACTTTGGACAGTTCTTGTGATTTAACCCTGGACATGTGACTCTTTATTTGAGTCCCCCACCTTGGTTACTGGATTTCTAGACCTCTATCTGGACTTCTTAAACATACATGGACCTTTATATCAAGGCAGTTATCAGATCCAGCTTGATCACAAACCCTTACATATCATTTGCATACATCATCATTGCATCATTTAACATTTGTTTATTTGTTTTTCAGGGTATCCACTTTATATCTGGCTTGGTTTTGACCCCTTCATCTGCATAGACCCTTGTTCATCAGCTATCTGCTTCAGCTATCTTCATCAGTTACCTGCTTCAGTTATTTCCATCATCATCACCAGCCTATCAGTGGCTCATCTCCAGTATCAGTCTTCATCATCAACATCTGTTTTCAGCTCTTCATCAGCAGTCATGGCACCCAAGAAGAGCAATATTTCATACCATTTCTTTGAGCCTGTGCTGGCTGGCATCAGGCAGGTTCAGGCACTTATCACTCCAGACCACATCCCATTATTCAGAGAGCATTATGGAGGCATCCTTGATATGGTTATGGACTTGGACCCTTCTCAGAGGAGTTTGATCCACACTTGCCTACAGTTTTATGACCCTCCTTTGAGATGCTTCACTTTCCAGAACTTTCAGTTAGGACCTCTGCTGGAGGAGTTCTCATCACTGGTTGGAGTGCCTATCAGGGGTGGTGTCCCCTTCAACCCTGAGATGACTTCTCCCAGCAATGGAGAAGTGGCCAAAGCACTGCACCTGGAACCTATTGTGATTGAGCAGAACATGACTACAAAGGCTGGAATCCCTGGTTTGCACTTAAATTTCTTGACTTCTCAGGCTGTCCTGAAGGCCTCCTTGGGAGAGTGGAAGGCAGTTTGTGCACTGTTAGCCCTCAGTATATATGGGGTTATACTTTTTGCAGATGAGCCCAAGTTTATCAGCAGGAATGCCATTCATCTCTTCCTTCCGAGGAACTTGGTGCCCACCTTGCTGGGAGATTTCTATTATTCTGTTCACCAAAGGAATGAGAAGCAAAGAGGAAAGTTGGTGAGATGTTGTGCTCCTCTATTCCATACCTGGTTGCTCAAACACTTACCTAGGACTGATGCCTTCCGGAACCCCCACCAGCAGAAGAATTGGGCTAAGAGGCTTATTGCTTTGACTTCAGATGACATCAGATGGTGCACCCAGAGCACCAAAGGCAGGGACATAATTATAAGTTGTGGGCAGTACCCCAATGTACCTCTAGTAGGAGTGAAGGGTTGCATCAACTACAATCCTTTGCTGTTTAAGAGGCAATTGGGCTATGCTTTGGTTCACCCTCCTAGAGTGCAAGACTTGGCTGAAACCCTGTATTGTGAGATAAAACCTAATCTAGCTGTTGTCAGACAGGCATCCTGGGCTTGGGACAACATCCAGACCAAAGGGATGGCCATTCTTGGGAGATGCAATAATGTGGCTTCAGCTCAGTATTATGAGTGGTCTCATGCTAGAGCTCAGATTTCTGGGATGCCTTTCACCATTGAAGATACACCTGGACCTTCCACAGTACCACCTCCAGTTACTGTCAGCCTGGAAGAATTTGAGAAGCTGAAGGAAAGGAATGAGAATTTATCTCATGCTCTGAAGAAGACCCTTTGGGAGAGGAGTGATGGTCGTATAGACATTGAGAGGTTGGAGAAGCTCAGAATGGAACATCTAGCCAAGATTGAGAAAGCAGAAAACTACATCAAGAAATCAAGAGCTGGAGAGCAAATATTGAATAATGCCTGTAAAGAGGCCCAGTTTCAGAAGGCTAGGACTGATCTCTATCTAGAGGAAAGTCAAGCTAGGTGGGTCAGGATCACTGAAGCTCGCACTCAAGAGGATAAGAGGACTCAAACTAGGATTGAGCAGTTAGAGGCTAATGAAAAGAAGCAACAGGAGGCTTTGTTGGCAGCCCAAAAGGAAATTTCAGAATTGAAGCTTAGGGCTGGTGTGAAGAGGTCAAAGGACCAAGACAGGCATAAGAAGCTGACCACTGCTATTGCCACCAGGAACCTTCTTATCAGAAACATCACAGAGCATCCAGCTGGTCCTGTAACTGAAGCACTTTTGAAGGAGGTTAAGGAGGATGAATTTGGCCTAGATGTTTGACTTATTTGCTTGTTGTTATTTCCATTTCATGTACTTTTCCTTTTGTGTTGTATTTTGACCCTTCAGGGGCATATGTTGTAAAAACAAACTATGTATTATTCACTATTTGTAATATATTTTGTTAGTTTGTTTCACTGAGTTCTCTTTCTCTCAAGCAAACATCAAAGTATATTCCTCAGGGTCTGGAAAGGTCAAAACCAAGTGCCAAGCCGGATACCTTGGAAAGCAAATAAGCATACTGCATTGCATACTAACCTTTGTTTTGTTTTATAGGTTTTTGTTTTGTTTATTACTAACTCTGTTGTGCTTCAGGAATTATTGCTCGCCGTCGGGTGTTCCCTCTCAACCGTCCGCACAGGTATCCTACTCACAACAACCTTCCTGGTATCCAGATGGATCAAGTACAGCAAGATCTGACAGAGGTCAGAACCCAGATGGCTAATGAAAGGCAGGAGATGAGAAACCAAATGACCCAATTCATGGAAGTAATGAATGGCTTGGCTCAAAGTCAAGAAAGGTTGAGGGCATTGGTAAAGAGACAAACTCCGGAAGAACCCCATCTGGGAACTGGAGGAACAAGTAACAATGAAAGGGGACAGCCTCATGTTAATCCACTAGTATATGGGCCTCATCTACATCCGGAAGTCAATATCCCGGGAAATGTGCAAGGAAATACTACTGCAGGAAGGATCTTACAGGAAGACCCCCAGGAAGAACAGTTTACTGTGATGGGAGCTGGGGATGAAGTTTATGATAGGAGGTTTGATGAAATTGCTGAGAAATTGAGATCTTTGGAGTCTCAAAACTCTTTAGGGTTTGATGTCATGGATATGGGATTAGTGGATGGGGTAAGGATTCCCCACAAGTTTAAACCCCCGTGCTTCGAGAAGTACAACGGAACTTCCTGTCCACGAACTCACTTACAGTCCTTTCTAGGGAGACTTAAGGCATACACCATGGATGAAAAACTGTGGATGTTTTACTTTGAAGATAGTTTGACTGGAGCTTCAAGAGAGTGGTACTCTCACTTAACCAGAGCTACTATCAGATGCTGGAAGGACTTAGCTGAAGCTTTCATCAGACAGTACCAATACAATCTGGACATGGCTCCTAACAGAACCCTTTTGATGGGAATGTCTCAATCCTCCAAAGAAAGCTTCAGGGAATATGCCCAGAGGTGGAGACATCTTGATGCTGCTGTCCAGCCACCCATGTCGGAAAGAGAAATGGCCGACATGTTTATGAACACTCTGCATGGAACATATATTGATAGGCTAGCTGCCTTTTCTTCCACCAGCTTCGCTGACGTAGTAATAGCTGGAGAAAGAATTGAAAGCCTTCTAAAGATGGGTAAGATTTCTGATAATGGTGCAAGTTCGTCAAGTAATCCCAGAAAGCCTTTTGTGGGACCTAGAAGAACTGGTGAGACAAATGCCATTCATGCCAACAGGGGCAGACCTCAGTATGTTCACAGATCAGTGGCAGCTGTCACTATTCCAGCTTCGATTCCTCAGCAACCAGCATATCAACCACAACAACAACCACACTATCAACATCAAGTTCAGTATCCGCCACAAAGAACCTACAACAACAACAACAGCAATCAACAGCAAAGACCTTTTCAACAAATACCACCACAGGCAAATAGGGTAATTGACCCTATCCCTATGCCTTATGCTGCCTTATTGCCACAACTCCTGAAGCTCAACTTGGTTGAGTTAAGGACATTGGCACCTCCAGATCCTTCTAATCTGCCAAGAAACTATGATGTCAACGCCAGATGTGCTTTTCACTCCAATGCACCTGGCCACAATACTGAGAAGTGTAGGGCTTTACAAATGAAGGTTCAGGATCTGGTGGATTCTAAAGCCCTCAACTTTGCACCCCCACCAAATGTTAACAAGAATCCCATGCCCAATCATGGAGGTCCAAGAATTAATTCCATTGAGGAAGACAAGCCATCTTTCTTGATAACCAGTGTTGGACAGATTCGAACACCTTTGGTAGAAATTAAAGCTTAGCTTCTAGAGTGCCAGATGTTCCCCGGGTGTGAGCTCGGTTGTGATTATTGCAACATTTCGGTCAACGGGTGTGATAACTTGAGAAGCGGCATAGATGGTCTTATCAAGAGTGGTATACTCCAGATCACAACAACGGCACCTGCAAATCCAGCAATTCCTCTGACAACAATTCCTGACTCTTCTACAACTGCAACATCAATCATTCCAACCAATTCATCAATATCATCAACAATGGCTCCAGCCATCACTTCAACAAATCAAATGTCATCAACCATTCCTTCTACAACATCAGCACCCATTTATTCAGCAGAATCTTCTACAACGCCAACAGAAATTAATGAAGATATCTCAGCAGTCACCATTTACTATGATCCCTCAAATGTTCCTCCAAACAACAACTTTCAACAACAAACAGTGGCATCTCCTGCCAGGTCACCAGTCACCATTTACTACGATTCACACACCATTTCAGTACCCTCCTCTGCTGCAGTTAGTCCAGTTACCATCACGGTGCCTGGACCAGTTCCATATGAAAGCAGTAATGCCATACCCTGGCATTATGGCTCTGACCTCTACTGCAACGGGGAGAAAATTACTTTGGATTCTTCAACCTCTTCTCCACAAATTGATAATGTTGGGGGAGGCGGAGGCTTCACTCGAAGCGGACGCCTTTTTGCCTCACAAGTGCAAAGACCTAATGCCGAAGCAGAAGCTGCTGCCAAAGCAAAAGGAAAGAGTGTGGTATTTGAAGAGCCGGCTGTCAAAGAAACCCAGAAGACGTCTTTTGAACAAGATGTAGACGAGTTTATGAGAATCATAAAGAGAAGTGATTACAAGGTGGTGGATCAGCTTCACCAAACTCCCTCAAAGATTTCCATATTATCCCTGCTGATGTGTTCTGAAGCTCACAGGAATGCATTACTGAAAGTCTTGCACGCAGCATACGTGCCAGAGGAGATCACTGTTAATCAGCTAGAAACCGTGGTAGCAAATGTCAACACCAGTCATGGACTGGGCTTTACCAATGCTGACTTAACAACTGAGGGACGTAACCACAACAAGGCTTTACACATCACTCTAGAGTGCAAGGGTGCTGTTTTATCTCATGTACTGGTGGACACTGGGTCTTCACTCAATGTTCTACCAAAGAAAGCCTTAGTGAAGCTGGAGTATGATGGCTTGGCACTGCGTCCAAGTGACTTAGTGGTGAGAGCATTTGATGGCTCTAAAAGATCAGTGCTAGGGGAGATTGATCTGCCTGTGATGATTGGCCCGCAGACTTTTAAGATTACCTTCTATGTGATGAACATTCAGCCGGCCTACAGCTGTTTGTTGGGTAGACCTTGGATCCATGCCGCTGGCGCTGTTACGTCTACCCTTCACCAGAAGCTGAAATTCGAGTGGGAGGGCCAGATCATCACCATCTGTGGTGAAGAGGACATCTTTGTTAGCCATCTGGCTACGTACAAATACATTGAAATGGATGGAGAAATCCATGAAACCATGAGCCAGGGGTTTGAGGCTTTGAACATTAATGAAGCATCTGTTGTACTGGGAACTTCCATGACGTCTTATCAGCAAGCCAGGAAGGTTGTTGAGGAGGGGACTGCCCAAGACTGGGGCAAGCTGTTGCCTGTGGAGAAGAATGAGGACAGATTTGGGTTGGGTTACAAACCAACTCAACAAGATCAATCAGAGGCTGCTAAGAAGCCCAGTTTTGTCAGCAGGGGAATGCTCACCCCGGATGCAGTAAACAACTTGGAAGATGAGTTGGAAGATGAGAGCAACCTGGAGAGCTGGATACGTCCAAGGACCCCGGGGAGCCATATCTCAAACTGGTCTTCCCAGGAAATCATAAGGGTTACTCCTGCAGAGTAATTATTATTTCCTGTATATTTTAAGCATGCATCAAGTCTTGCATCTTGCCCAAGATGACAAGACTCATTTTGTAATCGGACCATCTTGTAATTTTGTGCAAACAGATCAATCAATGAATATCGGACATCTTTTGCAAATGAGTCTTTTTTTCCTTTTTTCGCTCACTGTTTTCCATTTTTCTTTTTGTACAAAAATAAAATGGCAATGTTTTCAAAATGATAACTTTACTTCACTTTTTTCTAAACAAAGATTAAAATCGATCACTAAAATGAACAATCTAAACCCTTGCAGAGAGTGCCTTTCAGACAGCACCGACAACAACACAGCTATGGCTTCGTATGACTTTGACAATCCAATCAATCAAGATGATGAAGGGATTGAAGAAGATTATGAGCTTCCTGAAGAGCTAGCCAGGTTGTTAAGGAAAGAGGAGAAGGTTATCACTCCTCATCAGGAGGAGATTGAAACGGTTAATCTTGGTACGGAAGAGGATGTGAAAGAAGTTAGGATCGGGGCCTGCCTACAAGATTCTGTGAAAGAACAACTGATTGATATGCTTCGGGAGTATGTGGATGTCTTTGCTTGGTCTTATCAGGATATGCCAGGGTTGGACATCGATATTGTTATGCACAAGCTGCCTTTGAGAGAAGATTGCCCACCGGTTAAACAGAAACTGCGCCGTACTCACCCAGATATGGCAATGAAGATCAAAGAAGAGGTGCAAAAGCAGTGGGACGCCGGATTCCTTGTTGTAACTAGCTACCCACCGTGGGTTGCTAATATTGTACCTGTGCCTAAGAAAGACGGCAAGGTGAGGATGTGTGTGGACTACCGGGATCTGAACAGAGCCAGCCCGAAAGATGACTTCCCATTACCTCACATCGATGTATTGGTTGATAATACGGCTCAGTTATCGGTATTCTCCTTCATGGACGGATTTTCAGGATACAATCAGATCAAAATGTCACCTGAAGACATGGAGAAGAAAACTTTCATCATGCCCTGGGGCACATTCTATTATAAGGTGATGCCATTCGGACTAAAGAATGCAGGTGCAACTTATCAACGGGCTATGGTAACATTATTCCATGACATGATCCACAAAGAAATTGAATGTTATGTGGATGACATGATTGCCAAGTCCCTCACAGAAGAAGACCACCTGGTGAATCTGTTGAAGCTGTTCAAGCGTCTGAGGAAGTACCAACTGAAGTTAAGCCCCAACAAATGCACATTCGGGGTGCGGTCCGGTAAGCTGCTGGGATTTATTGTAAGTCAAAAAGGGATTGAAGTTGACCCTGATAAAGTCAAAGCCATTCAAGAAATGCCTGCACCAAAGTCAGAAAAAGAAGTTCGTGGGTTTCTAGGTAGATTGAACTACATTTCAAGGTTCATATCTCACCTTACTGCAACCTGTGAACCTTTGTTCAAGTTGTTAAGAAAAGAACAAACGGTCAGGTGGAACGAAGACTGACAGAGGGCTTTTGACAAAATCAAGGAATACTTACAGGAGCCTCCAATCCTTATGCCTCCAGTGGAAGGAAGACCTCTAATAATGTACTTGACAGTATTAGAAGAGTCAATGGGGTGTGTGCTGGGCCAGCATGACGAGTCTGGTCGAAAAGAGTATACAATATACTACCTAAGCAAAAAGTTTACCGACTGTGAACAACGTTATTCACTGCTCGAGAAAACTTGTTGTGCTTTAGCGTGGGCTGCTCGCCGACTGAGACAGTATATGTTGACCCACACTACTTTATTGATATCAAAGATGGACCTAGTTAAGTACATTTTTGAGAAGCCAGCACTTACCGGACGGGTTGCAAGATGGCAAATGATTCTCACAGAATATGACATCCGGTACACATCTCAGAAAGCCATCAAGGGTAGTGTATTGTCTGATTATCTTGCTGAGCAACCCATTGATGATTACCAGCCTATGAGATTTGACTTCCCTGATGAAGACATCATGTTCATAAAAGCAAAATATCATGAAGAGCCTGTTCACACTGAAGGGCCTGACCCAGAAGAAGAATGGACTATGATGTTTGACGGGGCTGTTAATATGAATGGTCGTGGTGTTGGTGCAGTACTCATTACACCTAAGGGAGTTCACATGCCTTTCTCGGAAAAACTCACCTTTAACTGCACTAACAACGAAGCTGAATACGAAGCTTGTATTATGGGTCTTGAGGAAGCCATTGACCTCAGGATCAAAACTTTGACTGTGTTCGGGGATTCAGCTTTGGTAATCAATCAAACCAATGGCAAATGGTACACCCACCAGGATCATCTGATACCTTACAGGGACTATACAAGAAGGTTATTGACTTTCTTCACAATAGTCAAGCTTGAGTACATCCCTCGAGATGAAAATCAGTTTGTGGATGCTCTTGCTACCATTTCATCCATGATCAAAGTTCAAGCTGCCAACTTTGTGCCTCGGATCTCAGTGTCCAGACTTGACAGACCAACATATGTGTTCTCAGCAGACATTGTCAAAGATGATAAGCCTTGGTTCCACGACATAAAATGCTTCTTGGAGGATCAAACATACCCATCTGGGGCATCTTCCAATGACAAGAAGACATTAAGAAGGCTTGCTGGTAGTTTCTTCCTGAATACTGATGGTTCCCTGTACAAGAGAAACTTCGATATGGTACTCCTCAAATGCGTTGACGGAACAGAAGCAGACTTGTTGATGCACGAGGTGCACAAAGGATCCTTTGGTACCCATGCAGGAGGGCATACCATGGCAAAGATATTGTTAAGATCAGGTTACTACTGGATCACAATGGATGCAGACTGTTGTGCCTATGCCAGAAAATGCCATAAATGCCAGATTTATGCGGATAAAGTGCATGTACCTCCCAATCCTTTGAATGTGATGTCTTCACCCTGGCCCTTTGCCATGTGGGGCATTGATATGATTGGCAAGATTGAACCGACTGCTTCAAATGGCCACAGGTTCATCCTGGTTGCCGTTGACTATTTCACCAAATGGGTCGAAGCAGCTTCCTATGCAAATGTTACCAGGCAAGTGGTAGCCCGATTCCTGAAGAGAGATATCATCTGTCGGTATGGAGTGCCCGAGCGAATCATTACTGATAATGGTTCCAACTTAAACAACAAAATGATGGCAGAACTGTGCCGGGACTTCAAGATCCAACACAACAATTCTTCTCCTTACAGGCCAAAGATGAATGGCGTTGTTGAGGCAGCTAACAAGAATATCAAGAAGATTGTACAAAAGATGGTAGTTACCTATAAAGACTGGCATGAAATGCTACCGTTTGCCTTGCATGGGTACCGTACGTCAATCAGAACATCCACTGGGGCAACACCGTATCAACTTGTGTATGGTATGGAGGCAGTCCTACCTGTTGAAGTTGAATTACCCTCCTTACGGGTGTTAATGGATGTTAAGCTGAGTGAAGCAGAATGGGTCCAATCCCGATATGAACAACTGAGTATGATTGAAGAAAAGAGATTAGCTGCAATCTGTCATGGGCAGTTATATCAGAAAAGAATGAAGAAAGCCTTCGATCAGAAAGTCAGGCTCCGAGAGTACCAAGTGGGAGATCTTGTGCTGAAAAGACTCCTTCCTCCTCATACAGACCACATGGGCAAGTGGACTCCTAATTATGAAGGACCATTCGTAGTAAAGAAAGTTTTCTCTGGTGGAGCACTCATGCTCAGTACTATGGATGGTGAAGACTTCCCGTCCCCTGTGAATTCAGATGCAGTTAAAAAAATACTTCGCATAAAATGACCCGCTGGACATAAAAACAGAATGTAAGTCCAGGCAAAAATAGGGCATCCCGGCGAGTCAAAAACAGAATAAAAGACTCGGGCAAAAATAAGGGAAAATAAATTAAAAAAAATGTACACCCGCTGAGTTGAAAAGCCACATCGGACAACTCAGGCAAAAATGGGTATCCCGATGGATTGAAAACCCGAAAGGGCGATCCATGCAAAACAAGGGAATAAGCGAACAACTGTACTCTGAATTCATCTGTATCACTTACAACTTGGTATGCTTCAAAAGGATCAAGCTTCTTTCAGAATCAACCTTCTTCAGAAAGCAAGACGAGAAGAACGTCAAAAGTCATACGAGTCGTAGCAAAGGGAAGCTCCCCGAAGCGTCATCAACATTGCCAATACCTTTTGTTTCTCAATTTGTAACAATCTCCTCATTTTAGGGGATTTGTTTCTTTGACTGTATCTTGCCAATTCAGGGCACATGAATTAATAAAATCAGATTCTTCAGTCATGTTTCATCTCGTACATTTTATTTTCATTTGCAAAATGTCCGATGTCTTTAGATTACTGATTGCATGAATACAGATGTTTCTCTTCTAAAAATACGTGCTTGCAGGAAATATACTTACTCCCGGGGGTGTCTAAACTCCTATGATGGAATCCGGTAAGGGATACCTCGGGATTACTTGTGCGCTTCTCTTTACAGGATTGCAGGTGTCCAAAGCGCAACATGGGGCATGAAGGTTACCCCCCAGTAGGCTGCCGAATCATCATTTCCTCCACACGCTTTCCAAACAGCACCAGGGGTGCCTTCTCCCCATTAGAATTGCCAGGCATCACTTCTCCAACAGAGCAGTACCAGAAGGTGCCCATATCCCCAGCTGAGTTGTCAAGTATCATCCTCAGCAGAAATCTCTAGGGAGGTCTTTTAGTGATCCCTCTGTCTCCCCAGCTGAGTTGCAAGTCATCATTCCTCCTCGGTCAAGTACAAGTCAGGGAACCATCTCCCCACAGAGTTCCAACCTCTATCCGGAAGAGCAATGCCTGAAGATCTCACAACAGAGTGATGAAAGCTTCTACAAACTCCAGCTGGGTCCCTCACTATCAAGATAGGTCTGTCAGTGATCTATATCCCCAAGCAGAGTCCCATATGTCAGATCTACCAATGATCTCATCCCCAGCTGGGATGCCCACTTCAAACAGATCAGTCGGAGATCTTCACAGCAATTGGGATCCGAATCCTGGGTCGTTATCTTTGCATAATCATAGCATTCGCATCATATTTTCCCCCACAGAGTGTAGCATTCCGTCTAATACGGAGCATTACAGCAAAAATCAAACATATTGCATAATCATAAGCCATGTACTGGATCAAACACTTGTAAATACTGACAATCCATCAAGGGTATACAGAAAATTCCCCGGATTCCCCGGCAGAAAGCTAAGGCATCTGCCTTACACTCATAAATACAAATGCACACTCCTTTTGGCACCCGTCCGTGTCATCATTCCCCAGTAAAGTCACCCGGACATTCTTTACAAACAAACACTCATACATTACAGATACTTCTTGACACTCTTCCGTGTCATATCCCCAGCAGAAAGCCAAAGCGTCCCCTTTGCACTCACAGGCTCATATGCGATATATATAATTCCTTGACATCCGTCTGTGTCATCTTCCCCAGCATAGTTACCCGAATACTTGTTTATAATACACTTTTCCTGACACCCGTCCGTGTCATTTTCTCCCCACTGATCTTCAGAATATCTCTTACATTTATATAACTTACACACTTCCTTTTATGATACTCGTCCGTATCATACTCTCCCAGCAAGTTAAACACTCCTGTATATCACCCGTACTTATTGCTCCTGTTTCACTCATACAGATACTCATTCGTATCTTGTATACACCACTCATACATCCTCAGATCCGACACTCGTCCGTGTTCTTTGTTAACCAGATGGTACTCGTCCGTATCATCATCTCTGAACATGCGTCAAGCGTTTGTTTCTACCTGGTACTCGTCCGTATCATAATCTTAAGGATGCTCGTCCGCATCTTTAATCCATACACAATCTCAGATACTGTTACCTCTTCTTAGAATTTAGACACTCGTATGTGTCAATTATTCCCCAGAAGAGTCCCCTCAGATTCGACACTCGTCCGTGTTCGTTGTTAACCAGATGGTACTCGTCCGTATCATCATCTCTAAACATGCGTCAAGCGTTTGTTTCTACCCGATACTCGTCCGTATCATAGGATGCTCGTCCTCATCTTTAATCTATACACCGTGTCAAACACTTGTGTTTTCATGGGATTAGACATTTGTCCGTGTCTAATTTTCCCCAGAAAAGTCCCAGCAAAACTTCTATTTCTATCTGACATTCGTCCTATGTCATGATACCCTTTTTGGCAGCCGTACCCTGCCAGGTGATCGTCCTTCACCTTTGGATGACCGTTCCTCATCCTTTTCCCCCAGCGAAGTCTCCATTATTGGAACCCTTTTCTATCCGGCATTCGTCCTATGTCGTGATATTTAGCAGCCGTCCCCTGCTAGGTGATTGTTCTTCACCTCTTGATGATCGTCCTTCATCATGTTTATCTGATGGTTGTCCCCATCGTTGACCCTTTTATCCGGCATTCGTCCTATGTCGCGATACTTTTGGCAACCATGCCTTGCCAGGTGATCGTCCTTCACCTTAGATAACCGTACCTCATCTTATCCCCAACAGAGCAGCCGTCCCCTACTAGGTGATCGTCCTTCACCTTTGATGACCGTACCTCATCATCTGTTTTTCCCATAATCCCCAGAGAGTCTTATAGCTTTACTTGATGGCTGTCCCCATCATAATCTCTTATATCCCCAGCATGTCGGTCGTCCCCGTCATTGCTCTTTCCCCAGCAGTCGTCCTTTGCTCGACGGTCGTCCTCCGTCGCCCGCACTTTATAAAATACTTTATTTTCTTTTACAATCTATATCCCTTTTCTTCTTCATTCTGTGAGTGCAAATTTTGGACTGTCTTTGGTATTCAACCACAAGTTATCTTGTTTGCCTGTTAAGCTGTCGTTTACATCCTGCACAGCTAACTCATGTTTGAATAGGGGCAGCTGTAAACACCCCAAATTTTCCCTCACCCATTCACACCATGGCTTGTGATCTTTTCATATGCATAAACTCAACCATAACATCTCATACCACATTTTTTATTCACTGCATTGTGTCTAAGTCATCTGCATCTAGGGTTTGTGATCTGATCCATCCCTGAGCCATTTGAGCCACTCCAAAGGTCTTCAATCATTTCAAAAGGGTCCATGTATGTTCAAGCATCATATTATATCCTCTCAAAGTCAAGAATGTCAAAAAATCACAAGAACTGAGATGGGCATGGAAGCAGAGCCAGGTTTGACTGCGCAGATGACCTAGAATTAGGGTTTTGGTTTCAAAGGCCATAACTCCAAATTTTTTGGTCATTATTGTTTCTATTGGTCTCTATATGGTATAGGGATCATGCATATCAATTTTCATGAAGAAATTCCATGGGGAAGGCATCTAATCAAGAGTTGACTTCTTGAGCAAGTCAGTGCAAAATCAGGGCATCTGAGGCCCCCAATGACCCAACCAAGGGGTGTTCTTCATCATTTTGAATGTGTATGATCTTTATTTGATCATGGAAGATGTTAGAAGTTCACAAAATTGAGGAATCTCAAGCCATTTGCAAAGTTGACTTTTTGGGAAAATGACTTGTAATGGAAACTTGCCATTTTGGGAAACTTTTTCAACCCTTGCTTTTTGATTCAAAAATGCCTCAAATGGGAAAATTTGGTCATGAAAGTTGTAGAATGAATCATTCCCTTTTCAAAAAGTACAAGAACTCATTCTAATTCATTTTGGATCAAAAGTTATGGCTTGTCAAAGTTGGGAAAAATCACATAATTTCAAGTTATGCACCAAAGAGGCAAAGTTGTAAAATCCCTTGCCAAAGTAAACTGAGACCTCAAAGTGACTTCTAATCCTTGCACAAACATGAACCATGACCTAAAAGTCATAATTACACAAAGAAATCCCAAGTTTCATGCGTTGAACTTCAAGTAATTCAAAAGGGGCCAAACTTCCCCAAAATTGCAAAATGGATCAAATCTCTTCAGCCACTTGTGCCAGCTACAAACTATGACTTCCATGGACCTCCTTGAACCAAGCTGACTCGAGCCATGCCTTGAAACAACCACTGAACTTGTTCCTAGCCATCCACGCACGCGGGCAAAACAGATCACTCCTTGGTCCAGATCACTCCTGACTAATTAATCTTATTTATTTTAATTAATTATATTTAGGGTTTAATGACTTAATCCTAGCCATCCACGCACGCGGGCAAAATAGATCCAAGGGCCACCATTCAAACTGGAAACTAAACCCTAATTAGAACCCTAATTACTCTCAGGTGACCGGAGCAAGCTCCGGTCATCTTCTCCGGCCACACCAAAACCTTAGCTTCTTCTCTAAACCACCCCAAGCCCTAAAAACTTCCCAGGATCACTCCCCAAACACCATGGAACATGAATCAGCAAGCAAACAACATTTATTTTACATGAATCATGTGATACAAATCAAAAACGGAAAACACGCAGAAATTTCAGAAGTCAAATACATCCTACACACTCAACCATTTTCAATGATTCAAAGCTCAAAATGATCAGCACATCACATAGAATCAGTTTATAACTTAAAACACAAGTTCTGGAGAAAATGTTCTTGGATGATACCTGAAATTGAGCTTTATGTTCTTGAGCTTTCTGGTTCTTTCTTTGGTGCAAATCCACCCCTTTGACCTCCTGAAGCTAATGGTAAGCTTGAATGAAGCTTAGAGTGGCTATTTTGAGTGCTTTGTTTCTGAAGTTGTAGAAATCGTATTTGTGTTTGGAAGTGTTTTAGGCTATGGTGATGGGTGGGAAATGATCCTGGGGTGATGCTGAGTTGATTGGTGGAAGAAGTTTTAAGTTTGATTGGCTGAGCTATGAATTTCGAAGAAAGGAAGGTTTCTTGAGGTTTTTGTGATTCTGGGTGTTCAAGAGCTTTCAGGCTATTGTGTTATGTGAAATGTGATCCATGATGTTTGTTTAAGCCAATGGGATTGCTCAGAAAGTGGGTGGTGGCACAGCTTGATTGGTATGGGCCAAGTTGCAAAAAGTCAAGGTGAGGTGTACTTGAAGCATGGCACGGATCAGAGATGGTTTCATGGGGTGTCTGGCCTCAGCTTGGTTCAAGGATGGCCATGGGATTTCTTTTGATGTGTTAGAAGGCTTGGATGAAGAGTTATCACATGTTTTGCAAATTTCCCTCTTTGAAGTTTCTTGGATCATAAGTCATGGAAACCCTAGGTTCAATGCACAATTCTGATTGTTTGAAGTTCATTTGACATATTGTGAAGTGTTTTTGTACATTAGAGGTCATTAGAATGCTTGAACATGCCAAAATGCAAAATCCCTCTTTGTCATGAAACTTGAAATTATAGGATTTTTGCCAACTTTGAAAGGCCATATCTTGATTTCTATGATGAATCAAGACATGTTCTTGTACTTTTTGAAAAGGGAAATACCTAATTTACAACTTTCATGACCAATAATTTTTCATTTGAAGCATTTTTGGTTATGAAAGAGGAGGTTGAAAAACTTTCCCAAAATGGAAAGTTTACATTTCAAGTCATTTCCAAAAATGGCAAGTTTGCAATTGGCTCCAAATTCTTCAATCTTGTGAACTTCCAACCACTTCTAAGATCAAATAAAGATCATATAACTTCAATTTGATGAAAATACCCCTTTGGTTCCATTGTTGGGGGCCTCAGATGCCTTGATTTTGACTTAACTTGCTCAGGAAGTTACCCAATGATCAGATGACTTGCTCAGGAAGTTACCCAATGATTTTCTTCATCAAACTTGGTACACATGATCCTTATGACATATTAAGACCAATAGAAACAAGAATGACCCAAAAATTTGGAGTTAAGGCCTCTAAAACCAAAACCCTAATTTTGGTCATCTGTGCAGTGAAACCCCTAGCTCTGCTTCCATGCCTTTGCCAGTTTTTGTGATCCTTTGACTTTCATGAACTTTGAGGAGTATAATATGATCATAAAACACACATAGACCCTTTTGGAAAGCTTTGAGACCTTTGGGATGGCTCAGATGGATTCTTGGATTGCTCAGATCACAAACCCTAGATGCAGATGAACTTGAACGTATGCAGTGAAGCAAATCTGCAATATGAGGTGTAATGCTTATGCTTATGCAAAAATGAAAGATCACAAGCCATGGTGTGATAAAGAGTGAGGGAAAATTTGGGGTGTTTACAGTTGCCCCTATTCAAGCATGAGTTAGCTGTGCAGGATGTAAGCGCTTGGCTTAATAGACAAACAAGATAACTTGTGGTTGAATACCAAAGACAGTCTGAAATTTGCACTCGCTGGATAGAAGAAGAAAAGGGATATAAATTGTAAAAGGTAGTATAGTATGATTATCAAATGAAGGCGATGGAGGACTGTAACACGGTGGGAGAACTGACTTTAGTTATGTTGCGGATAGCAAGAGTCGCCACCGACTTTTATTTTATCCAAAGGAAAGGCATAAAAGAACAGGAAAGACCTTTTAAAATATTTTTAGGTTCGGGGGGTAGGTTATGTAAAGGGAAGGTGTTAGCACCCTTTACATCCATGGTTATCCATGGGCTCTTAGTTACTTAGCTCACTTTAAAATGTTTTTGAAATGTGAAGTGTGTGAATAGAAATTTTCTTAAGTGTTTTATAATGATCCATGTACGGATGCGTATAAAACCTTTGTTTTGAAAATTGTTTGAAATGTATGAAGTGTTTGAAATGTTTTTGAAGAGTGAGTAAGTATCTAAGAGGAACCTACTGTAAACACCCCAAATTTTCCCTCACCCATTCACACCATGGCTTGTGATCTTCTCATATGCATAAACTCAACCATAGCATCTCATACCACATTTTTGATTCACTGCATTGTGTCTAAGTCATCTACATCTAGGGTTTGTGATCTGATCCATCCCTGAGCCATTTGAGCCACTCCAAAGGTCTTCAATCATTTCAAAAGGGTCCATGTATGTTCAAGCATCATATTATATCCTCTCAAAGTCAAGAATGTCAAAAAATCACAAGAACTGAGATGGGCATGGAAGCAGAGCCAGGTTTGACTGCACAGATGACCTAGAATTAGGGTTTTGGTTTCAAAGGCCATAACTCCAAATTGTTTGGTCATTCTTGTTTCTATTGGTCTCTATATGGTATATGGATCATGCATATCAATTTTCATGAAGAAATTCCATGGGGAAGGCATCTAATCAAGAGTTGACTTCTTGAGCAAGTCAGTGCAAAATCAGGGCATCTGAGGCCCCCAATGACCCAACCAAGGGGTGTTATTCATCATTTTGAATGTGTATGATCTTTATTTGATCATGGAAGATGTTAGAAGTTCACAAAATTGAGGAATCTCAAGCCATTTGCAAAGTTGACTTTTTGGGAAAATGACTTGTAATGGAAACTTGCCATTTTGGGAAACTTTTTCAACCCTTGCTTTTTGATTCAAAAATGCCTCAAATGGGAAAACTTTGGTCATGAAAGTTGTAGAATGAATCATTCCCTTTTCAAAAAGTACAAGAACTCATTCTAATTCATTTTGGATCAAAAGTTATGGCTTGTCAAAGTTGGGAAAAATCACATAATTTCAAGTTATGCACCAAAGAGGCAAAGTTGCAAAATCCCTTGCCAAAGTAAAATGAGACCTCAAAGTGACTTCTAATCCTTGCACAAACATGAACCATGACCTAAAAGTCAGAATTGTACAAAGAAATCCCAAGTTTCATGCCTTGAACTTCAAGTAATTCAAAAGGGGCCAAACTTCCCCAAAATTGCAAAATGGATCAAATCTCTTCAGCCACTTGTGCCAGCTACAAACTATGACTTCCATGGACCTCCTTGAACCAAGCTGACTCGAGCCATGCCTTGAAACAGCCACTGAACCAGCCCATACCTCAAGTACACAAGTTTGTGACATTTTGGCAACTTGCCCATACCAATCAGCATAGGCCAGCACCCACTCTCTGACCTATCACACTTCTTTATGTGGATCAAATACAAGCAAAAGCACATAACAAATAAGCCTGAAACTCCAAGAACATAGCATACTCAAAAATCCTCACATTTGCAAAAGCTTTCGAATCCCTTGATTCAGCCATCAAACCTTCAAACTTTTTCCACCATTCAACTCCATAAACCTCACTGATCATTTCCCACCCTCCATTTTGCCCTAAAACCTCCACAATCAAAAACACGATTTTCACATTTCATGAACTGAGATTCTGCAAACTCTCTCTAGAGGCCATTTAAACTTCAGCTAAGCATCACAAACACTTGGAGGGAATCATTGGAGTGGATTTGAAGCAAAGAACTGGCCAGAAAGTCCCTGATTCGAAAGCTCAAGCTCAGGTAGCCATGGCACTTATTTTTCCAGAACTCTCATTTTATGTTATAGAATGATTCTACATGTCTCTCTGATCACCATGATGTGTTTAGTTTTGGAAATAGTTGAGAAATAAGCATTTCATGAGCTTCTGAAATTTCTGAGTTCTTTTCCGTTTTGCTTCGATTCACAAGTTTGATGATGAATAAATGAATTTTGATGACTGATTCTTGTTAGGGTTGGGGAGAGGATCATTTCTGGAGAGTTTTAGGGCTTGGGGATGCGTATTAAGAGAGATAGTATGAATGGTTGGCCGGAGAAGATGACCGGAACACTGTTCCGGTCATCTGAAAGTGATTAGGGTTCAGATTAGGGTTAATGACTTAATTAGCGTAGTTTGAATGTGAGCCGTCCGTTTGCGCGCGCTGGTCAATTCCCTCCCTTTCTTGTTTGAATCCTGGCCCTCAGATCTGATTACTTCCTTTAATTCATATTTTTAATTCATTTTAATTGCATTTTCTTTATCATTTTATTTAAAATAGCAAATCATTTCTAAAAAATATCATTTTTTGCATGCTGACTTAAAATATTTTTCTCATTTTGAATATAATTTTATTTTTATTTTTTGCATTAAAAATTATTTTTAAATTATTTAAATGTTTATTTTTAATTAGTTAATGAAAATTAATTAATTAAAAATACATTTAGGTATTTAAAAATCACAAAAAAATTCACGTTGCATTTAGGAACATTTAGAAACATTGTCCAACTCTCAAACCAAATTTCTTTTTTGTTCTTGATGCCTTTTGATCATTTTCAATGGAATTAAATTCATTTTTAGGCAATATTTTGTGACAAACTTCAAAAATTCATTTCTGCCTAACCATTGAGAGTTGGGTGATGATTCTTTTTGCATTGCATCTTGTATGGCATGTAGTTTATAGGATAAAATTGGCTTGAATTGATCTTGCATTTTCAATTTGTTTGACATTTTTCTTGACAAGGTACCTTAAAACCCTAGCAATCTTAGGAAAATCATAACTCTCACTAGGTTAAGAGTTGGATCCCCTCCTTTGGGCAGTGAGTTTGTATAGGTTTAGGGTTCCTTTGATTGCATTTTAAAATTTTGATCATGTCATTTGCTTCTGGTTTTGGATTTTTGCTTTGCATGTTGCATATAACCCTAATTTATGCCTTCCTTTGCATCCATCTTCCATTTGCTTGCATACCATGACTTGCCATGACTTTTTGTGCATCCATTTGATTCATAATACATCTTAAGACACCTTAGAGTCATGTTTGATCATTGCATCTTTCATTTGCCATGTTATATGACTTTTGCATTCCATAACTTTTCATGAACATCCATGGTTCAAAGCATGCTTCTCTTGCATCCATATGTTTGTATGATCATTCTAATGCCTTGCCTCATGTTTACATCATCTATTAGCATCATTCACATCATGTTTATGCTCCTGGTTTTGGTTTGCATCATCACATTGCATCTCATTTGCATTGCATTTCATTTCTTTACTAACTTTTCAGGTGGTAAGTTGTATTGAAAAGTGAATTTGCCTTCACTTCTCACAATCTCTTTTCACCTCTCTTATGCATCATTGCTGCATTTTATCTTGTGCTTTGGATTGAGCTTGCTCATTCTTGTTCATCCTACTTTCTTTCTTCAAAGCAACTTGTCTTCTTAAGTGAAGCAAGTTGTTTTGCTTCTTCTTGATCCTTTCATTTGTTTCTCTCCTTGGTGGCTCTTTGAAGATTTCTTTCTCTCTTAAGCCTCACAAACCCTAGGAATGACCAAGCATGATAACAATTAGGGTTTGATTAGTCCCCCACTTAGCTTTTACCTTTGTGTCTCTTTGAGTCTTCTCTTCTCATCTCATAATCAGGGACTAAACCCTAAAGGCTTTAAGGCTTTGAGATTAAGCTTATGCATGCATCCTTCTATTAGGATGGAGTGTATAACTTTAATCCTAAGTGTTAAACCCTTAATGTGTTTAAATCCTTTAATCAATCCATCTAATAATCACTAAGACATCAAGCTTGTAACTTGGGCCTTGCATTAGGGTTCTAATTCTTCCTTAATTGGTTAAGAAGGACTAACCCTGGTGTTAATGGACAAGTCCCCCTCAAGCTGTCTTACAAACCATAAAATCCACTTCTTAATCTTACCATTAACTAAAATCCACTTAATAAAGGCTTTGTTTTGTCATGAGGTTAATCCCTAATCATGGATTAAGTTGAGGAGTCTTTCTCAGCTTAAATGTTCTCATCTATTATCCTTCTATTAGGATGGTGTAATGAGTCCATTAAATCCCTGATTATGGCTTAAACTCATTACTTAACACTAAACAAAAACACCAAAAACATCTAAATAATCACAAGTAGGTTAATGATCTTAATCCTACATCAGGGTGATTAAGTGTGAGATGCTGACTTCACACTTAAAGTATTCTAATTACCCCTAATCAGAGGGAGGATGTGATGAGTTTACTAACCCATTGGTATAGGCTTAAGCTCATTAACTTATGACAAACTTCCAAAAGCAATGAAAGACTGAAAATATCAAAAACAAACAATAATCGTCTCCTCCGGGATTCTTTTCTCATCTCATTCACTCACAAACGAGAACTTGCTTCTTCCGTCTAATGCAAGACAGTTTGCACCTGATCCAGACAGGTCATACACTTGAGCATAGACAAGTAAGCAGTTCATCAAGTCAATTTACCTTTTCAGTCTCTTTGGGTCGAACTACGGTGTTCTGACTTCCTCATTGCACGAGAGGATACGTAGGCATAACTTAACAGTTATCGAACAAAAGTCTCTGTATATTCCCCCTTTCTTCCAGTTTCATTCTTTTAAGCCTCATAATCATGAGCATACCCTTATTCTTACACTGACACTACCCCTTTAAAACACAAATCTTTTAAGCGTGGATCCCGTCGAGTACGGCGGACAATCTGGGTGTTAATACCTTCCCAGGTTGTAACCAACCCCCTTTCTCAGTCTCTCTGGTTCGCAACCGTCTTATCCATATCTTTTCCAGGTTTATGCAGCATTACCTTTCCTTCGGGATAAAAATGCCTAGCTGGCGACTCTATTCATTCCTTCTCTTTTCGCCGACCGTTCGCGTCTGTACCCCTTCTGACCTGTGTGTCATTTGGTGGGAGCGACACCTACCCTAAGTTTAAGTCTTTTCTGTTCTTGAATCCTTTAAATGGTAAGACTATCCCTATTATTAAGGAATAGATAGTCATTACCTTGGATGTGAGGGACAAGTGAAGGGACATTTGTTACTTAGGCAACTGTGGGGTGTATAAGCAATTCGAAGGGACTTATCATCTTTATTCGAAAGGGACAAGATCATTACGAAGGCAACATTCGAAGGGACTTGATCTTTTTATCTGTTTAAGGGACTAGATGATGTGAGATGAGGGACTTTTGCTTTATACACCCTACTTGACCTTTTATTTTAGGCAACATGAGAGGTATCCTTAAGGAAGTGAGATGGCGATCAAAGATCGACTTACGTGTGTGAGTGTACAATTTTAAATATTTATCTTTTAAATTAGTGATCTAAATTAATTTTAAAATACAAACATGTTTCACTCCCTATTTTACTAACCATAGCATTTAAAATAAATATTAAATATTACTATTAGAATATTACATAAAGGAAGCAATTACATAATAATAACAATTAAAGCAAATTAAATAAATAAGCAAAAATAAATAATAATAATATAATTGGGTTAGTAAAAATAATAACAATAAATAATATATATAAATGGGGTTAGTAATGATAAAATAAATATCATATGAAAATAAATAGAATTAATAATAAAATAAATAAGAATATTAGCATAATAATTAAAAATTCAATTTTTTACAAACAATTATTATTTTTTAAGATTAAGAATAAAATATAAACAATTATATACTAATTATCATAAAATTTTAAATTATGTATAAGTTATAGAAATTAGGTTAATTATAAACATATTATAAAATAAATTATACTTACAAAATTAAATTAACAAGTTTTAATTATTTTTAAACATATATTAAAAATTATTTACATACAAGAATCAAATTATAAACAAATTATAAAATATATACATATTGAATAATCATATTATTATATTTACAAAATCAAATTAACAAGTTTTAATTAATTATTTAAAATTATCTATATACAAGAATTATATTAAAGAATAAAAATATGGACATAATTAATATTCACATGAAATAATTAGGGTTTAAAAGTATTATTAGGGTTTATAAAAAATTAATTAGGTTTTTACAAAATATTTTAGGGTTTTATAAATTTAGGGTTTATATATATATTTTTAGAAAAATGAATTAGAATTAATTAACAACTATACAAAATTTATTAATAAATTAAAAAAAACATAAATAATTTTCTTATAGGATTTAAATTAGAAAAAAAAAGAAAAGGATGAATTCTAAAATAATATAACATTCTATTTATTTTATAGTTTAAATTTGTTTAAGTATAATAGGAATTAATTAAATAAGAAACAAAATCAAAAAAGAATGAAAAGAAACAAAACCTGCTTGGGCTGGGATTTGAACCCAGTCCCTAGGCTTTCCACACTCAGGACTAGCATTCTAACCACTGGGCCATGCGCGCGCTGGCGTTAGAAACAGGGGTCTAATTCCTTTTGTTGATAACCTGGGAAAAATCATGAAAAAGCAAAACAAATAACACAAAAGGCCTGGGGGGGATTCGAACCCAGGACCTTCACGCATTACACAAGCACGCTTACCATTCCAGCTGGGAGGGCGCAACTGATATACAACTCACAACATTGCATAATATATTAAGTCTAACAATTCAAATAAAAAACAAGAAAAATTGTTGAGGCCAGGATTCGAACACAAGCCTTCAAGCCATACGCGCACATCCCTTGCCACTGAGCCAACCACACATTTGTGAAACAAATCAGAGACAGTTACATAAAATATTATATCACACATTCAAATTCTGGAATTCGCGCCAGGGCTTCATCTTCCTCCTCTGGCCCTGCGTTTTTTGCTACGAAATTAACTATGAATTTTCCTGCGGATTTTTAAACACAGGAGACCTGCGAATTTGAAACACCATCAAAACAGTTCAATTTTATTGAATTAAGAATACAAGCAAGGTCCATAGGTCATTTGGAATTGATTCACGGTTTCAGAACTTATTTATACTTAATGAATCAGAAAGCCCTAAAGCTCAACCGAAACCCTAAAAATGGTGGATCTCATTCTAGGTGATGGAACTTCACAAAACCTGCCCAGAATCAATCTATAACTTATCACAAACAAGAAACATTAATCAAAATTCATTAAAAACCAGTCAATATTTAGAATCGAAAATTAAAAATTTCATGAATATGATGAATCGGTTTATGCATATGAGCTTGTTTTTGATGCTTTTGATGGCTGGGATTGGTTTAGTGATGTCCAAGGAACCCTTCCATGTCTTAAAAATACCTTAAAAGCTCTTGTAGGGAGGAAACCGAATTGAAGTTTTTGATGATTTTTGTGAAGTGCAAACTTACTCTTTTAGGTCAGGAATCCGTGTCTTTGTGATTGGGTTATGTTGTATACTTATAGTAGAATCAAATTAGGTCAAGAGATTTGATCATTGCATGGACTTTTTGGATTTTGGAGATTGAAAAAGATTAAAGCTTAAAAATCAAATATTCTTGAATAAGACCTTTCTATTTCAAGCCAATCTTCATCAATGTTATATCAATTCAATCCAAATTATATTTATGATCTTCTAGAAGAGAAATATATTTTAAATTTTCACATTTGATATTTTATTTAAATTTAAAATGACTTTTTAATATAAAAATCATAATAAATAAATTTAAAAAAATAAAATTATGAAAATATTAAATAAATTTCGTGCATGAGGTCATGGATCACTTTGGGTCACCAAAAGTTCAGCCCATTTAGAAAAATTTGGTTCTAAGACCCTATTTTCTTCATAAACCACCCAAAAATTTCCCAACTTTGCAAGGGCACACATCCTTCAATTTTAATGCTATGAGGGTTTTCTTGGACATTTTGGAAAGCTTGAAGAGTCCTCTAACCAAACCCATTGGTTTCATGTCCATATCATTTACCATTCTCAAGTTATGCCCTTTTGAAGTTGTTGACTTTTTGTTGACTTTTAAAAGGACCTATAATGTCTTAGCTCATACCTTCCAAATGAAGCATTTTTGGGCTTGGCTTGTGAGACACAAAGTTGTAGAGAATTCAATTTCCTTCAAAATGAGATTTGGATGGGAAAAATTTGATGAAGCATGTGAAAGTTATGGCTGTTCAAAGTTCAGTTGACTTTTCCTGAAGAAACCCTAATTTAGAAACCTCTGATTCTTGATGATCTGAAATATCCTTGATGAATCATGATCAACCCTTGATCAAATGATGAAGTTTACTTCATATACTTGATGTTGGCAAAAAATCATGAAGTTTGACTTTGGTTTGACCACAGTTGACCTCAGTTTGACTTTTTAACTGCTTTGACTGATTTTGACTTATTTGATCATCTGACTGAGCAAACCTTTGAGAAAAGTCTTGAAACTTGTCATGGGGATTCTTAAACACATATAAGATGCTATGAAGCTCACTTGAAGTCTTGGAAGTCCATTTAGCCTGATTAAAGTCAAAACCCTAGTTTAGGATGCACTGCTTAGGAGAATGCCTTGCCTGAGGGATTTGTCAAATCTTCTGACCCATGATGAACTTTGTGAACCTTGTGAACCTCATAAGATGTCTTGTGAACTTTGTGAACCTTATAAGATGTCTTGTGAACCTTGTTAACCTCATGAAAGGTCTTGTATTGTGAGGGAAAATTTTGGGGTGCAACAGCTGCCCCTGTTCAATTTTCTGAAACCTGAGGGGTTAGATTGGTATATGTGCCAGTCGTGACCTGGAAGGTTGAAGGGGATTGAACACAAAAGCCCAAAAATTTGCACTCACCGGTGCGTAGAGAGATACTGATGACTAGTTGTATATGCTTGAGTGGGCTTAAAGATGCCACTTGGAGAAAAGTTCTTCAAACATATCTCTTGGAGGATAAAGCAGTCCAAAATATGAAGATATAATGATAGCTTTCAGGAGGATAAACAACGTCCTAAGGTAATGATATGCTTTCAGGAGGATAAACAACGTCCTGAGGAAATGATGTAACCTTTGGGAAGATAAACAACGACCCAAAGTCTTGATATGCTTTCAGGAAGATAAACAACGTCCCGAGGAAATGATATGCTTTCAGGAGGATAAACAACGTCCTGAGGTATAAGTATAACTTTTGGGAAGATAAACAACGGCCCAAGGTAATGATATGCTTTCAGGAGGATAAACAACGTCCTGAGGAAATGGGGTAACCTTTGGGAAGATAAACAACGGCCCAAGGTACTGATATGCTTTCAGGAGGATAAACAACGTCCTGAGGAAATGAAGTATAACTTTTGGGAGGATAAACAACGGTCCAAAGTCATAAGTTGTTGATGAAGTCTGTCCGCTGGAGAATTAATCTGAAAAACAAGATTATAACATTTTGTAGGACAATATTAGTTTATGCATTATGTATGCATGTATAATATGATGCACTTAAGTAATGTATTATGTATCTAGGTATATGTATGTTATGATGTAAATGATGTATGTATGCATCATGTAGTTTGACGCGTCTGGATATCTTTGTATAACAATTGCTGGCCAGGGAAAATAAATCCCGATTCGTTGCTGAAGAATATGAGGAACTTGTTCCCGTCTTGTTTGATAGTAGGGTATACATAACCTCCCGTCTTCGTTTGATAGTACTCCCATTGGAAAAATAAATTCCCGGTTATCCGTATGAGGATAAAAGAGATGGATATAAATTTCAAGGGAAATATGACTCGAAGTATTTATGAAGATGGATTTGCCCTACTGGGGAATGGTAGATGTCTGGTGGGAATGAACCGGCAAAGCTTCGTTAAATTCCTTCCCTCGTTCGTCCTTAATAAATACTATTACTGCATTTTCATGCATTTCTGGTAAACATCAATCATATTAAGCATTTATGCATTTTTGGTAAACATCAATCATATTCAAAAGCATACATACATTCAAACACAACCAATGGACGGTTCGCTTATGTAAATAGGGTAAAAGTAAATCTGGATTCAAAGATGAAATTTTATCTATATCAAAAAGTGACCCGTACATGGGTAAGTTCGTACAAGGAGACAGAAATCCTAGTAAGAGGAATTTGTCATAAAGTTTTTACAAAGAAAATCAGCTATGTGAGAAATAATCCTATTGAGTTTCAATTCTACTATTGCCATTATCTTCAAGTATCTCATCTTCTACTGTCGAGACGGAAACGATTGAATTGAGATTTATCTGTTCGAGCTTGATTAAGTAGCACAACTGGTTGTAGTTTCATGGGTGATCCAAACGAGACATAGTCATACGCTTTAATCCCTAACTTTTTCCTGGATTGCCCTTTCAGGTTTTCAATCCACCGAGATACCCTTTTTTGCCCAAGCCGCCCTTTCAGGTTTTCGACTTGCCGGGTGTACATTTTTTTTATATATATATCCCTAATTTTTGCCCGAACCCTTTTGGTTCGCCGGGATGCCCTTATTTTTGCCTAGGCCGGTCAACCTAGCGGGTCTCTTTTCATGCGTAGTATTTTTTAACTATGTCTGCGTTTACAAGCTGTGGGAAGTCTTCACCATCCATAGTAGTAAGTATCATGGCACCTCCTGAGAACACTGTCTTGACTACAAATGGTCCTTCATATGTTGGAGTCCACTTGCCCCTAGGATCACCCTGTGGTAATATGATACGCTTGATTACCAGGTCACCGGCCTGATATACCTTTGGCTTAACCTTCTTGTTAAAAGCTTTGATCATTCGTTTCTGGTACATCTGGCCATGACAAACTGCTGCTAGCCTCTTCTCATCAATCAAATTTATCTGGTCAAGTCGGGTCTGAATCCATTCATCTTTATTCAAGCCTGCATCCTTCATAATTCTCAAGGAGGGAATCTGAACTTCAATGGGCAGAACTGCTTCCATGCCATAGACTAGAGAGAATGGGGTTGCCCCTGTTGAAGTATGTATTGTAGTACGGTAACCATGAAGAGAAAATGGTAACATCTCATGCCAATCCTTGTAAGTAACAGTCATCTTCTGTACAATCTTCTTAATGTTCTTATTAGCAGCTTCAACTGCCCCATTCATCTTCGGACGATACGGAGAAGAGTTGTGATGCTTAATCTTGAACTGTGTGCAGAGATCAGTAATCATAGTGTTGTTCAGATTAGAGCCAT
Organism: Lathyrus aphaca; assembly: GCA_963966055.1. Lineage (NCBI taxonomy): Eukaryota > Viridiplantae > Streptophyta > Magnoliopsida > Fabales > Fabaceae > Lathyrus > Lathyrus aphaca. The sequence continues at coordinate 424,233,794 of OZ014521.1, forward strand.
TGTCAGTAATAATCCTTTCAGGGATGCCATACCTACATATGAGATTATTTTTAATGAATCGAGCCACCACATTCTTAGTAACAGATGCAAATGAAGCTGCCTCCACCCACTTAGTGAAGTAATCAATAGCGACCAGGATGAAACGAAGCAGTAGGTTTGATCTCACCAATCATATCAATGCCCCACATGGCAAATGGCCAAGGAGCAGTCAACACATTCAATGGTGATGGAGGTATATGGACTTTATCAGCATAAATTTGACATTTGTGACATGTTCTGGAGTGTTGATAGCAATCAGCTACCATGGTAGACCAATAGTAGCCTGCTCTAAATATCTTATTTGCCATGGTATGACCACTGGAATGAGTGCCAAAGATCCCATCATGCATGTCTTCCATAATCTTTGTTGCTTCCTTCTTATCCACACAACGAAGCATAGTTGAATCATGATTGCGCTTATACAAAATCCCATTACTCAAAAAGAACTTAGCAGAAAACCTTCTCAGAAACTTCCTATCTTTGACAGATGCCTCTTCAGGGAACTCCTGGGCTTCAAGATATCTTTTCACTTCATAGAACCAAGGCTTCTCCTCTGTTTCTTCAGTGTCAATCTCATTGCAGTATGCAGGCTTTTCAAATCTATCAATAGTAATCTTTGGAGCTTCATCATCCCAACTGATCTCAAACATAGATGCCATGGTGGCTAATGCATCTGCCAACTGATTTTCTCTTCGTGGAATATGTCCAAAGGTAATCTCTTTGAAATGTGGGATCAAAGACAACACATGCTCTCTGTATGGAACGAGATTATCATGCTTGGTATCCCAATCTCCTTTAATCTGACTTACTACCAGGGCTGAATCTCCATACACATCAAGGAACTGAATCTTCATATCAATAGCAGCTTTAATACCCAGGATACATGCCTCATACTCAGCCATGTTATTGGTACAATAGAAACACAATCTTGCAGTAATCGGGGTATGACAACCTTCAGGGGAACTAATTACAACACCAACACCATTACCTGGTGCATTAGAAGCACCATCAAAAACCATAGTCCATCGGGATCCTTGTTCAGGTCCGTCATATTGTCCAGGTTCTTTGGTAATAATCATAATGTCTTCGTCAGGGAACTCAAAACTCATTGACTGATAATCATCCGCTGCTTGATGAGCCAAATGATCAGCTACAACACTCCCTTTAATGGCCTTCTGAGTAGTATACTATATGTCATATTCTGTTAAGATCATTTGCCATCTTGCAATTCTTCCGGAGAGAGCAGGTTTCTCGAATATGTACTTGATTGGATCCATCTTTGAGATCAACAAGGTAGTATGAGTCAACATATACTGTCTTAGTCGGCGAGCAGCCCACGCCAAAGCGCAACAAGTTTTCTCGAGCAGTGAGTATCTTGTTTCACAGTCGGTAAACTTTTTGCTAAGGTAGTATATTGCCTGCTCTTTTCGACCAGACTCGTCATGTTGCCTCAATACACACCCCATTGGGTTGTCTAACACTGTTAAGTACATAATCAAGGGTCTTCCATCAACTGGTTGCATCAAAATTGGAGGTTCTAGCAGATATTTCTTGATTTCATCAAATGCTGTCTGGCACTCATCATTCCACTCCATTACCTGATCTTTCTTCAACAACTTGAAGATTGGCTCACAGGTAGCTGTTAATTGGGAAATAAATCTTGCAATGTAATTCAATCGTCCCAAGAAACCTCTAACCTCCTTCTCAGTACGGGGAGCTGGCATCTCTCGTATAGCTTTCACTTTTGCAGGATCCACTTCAATACCCTTTCCACTGACTATGAAACCCAGGAGTTTACCAGATCTAACTCCAAAAGTACACTTGTTTGGGTTCAATCTCAACTTGTATTTCTTCAACCTTTCAAACAACTTATGTAGGTGATCAAGATGTTGCTCTTCATTCTGGGACCTGGCTATCATATCATCCACATATACCTCTATCTCATGATGAATCATATCATGAAACAAAGCCACCATAGCACGCTGATATGTTGCCCCTGCATTCTTCAAACCAAATGGCATCACCTTATAACAAAAGGTGCCCCACTGTGTAACAAATGTTGTCTTCTCCATATCTTCAGGTGCCATCTTGATTTGATTGTAACCAGAGAAACCATCCATGAAAGAGAACACCTTATGCTGAGCAGTGTTGTCTACCAGAACATCAATATGAGGAAGTGGAAAGTCATCTTTGGGACTGGCCTTGTTCAAATCTTTGTAGTCCACACACATACGCACCTTACCATCTTTCTTAGGTACCGGTACCACATTTGCAACCCACTGAGGATAAGAAGTCACAACTAAGAACCCTGCATCAAACTGTTTCATTACCTATGCTTTAATCTTCTCTGACATTTCAGGACGCATGCGACGAACCTTCTGCTTCTTTGGACGACAATCTTCTTTCACTGGTAAACGGTGAACCACAATGTCTATATCCAACCCTGGCATATCTTTGTAGGACCAAGCAAAGATCTCCACATAGTCACGTAGCATCTGAATCAATCTGCTCTTGACACTATCCTCTAATTCAGCCCCTATCTTGACCTTTTTCCTGTTATCTTCAGTTCCCAAATTCACAACTTCGACTGGCTCTTCATGTGGCTGTATAGCTTTCTCTTCTTGTTGTAACAACCTAGCAAGCTCTACAGGTACTTCACAATCGTCCTCATTTCCGTCTTCAGCTTGATAGATCGGATTCTCGAAATTATAATTGGCAATAGTAGAACTGTTATCAACAGGATCCAGAGTGGATGAGGATCTGCATTTTAGTGACGTGGGTGTGTGTAAGAACATGTAGCTGATAAAATAAAAATAAAGGAAAAGAAAGACGAAGAACACAATATTTACGAAAAAGAAACGTCCACTGATTTTTATTGAATGAAGTATACAAATGAAATGACATCCCGTAACAAGCACACCATTGTGCCCCGGGCAAGGCACAAGGCTTAAGAGTTTAATTGTTCAAGAAATTACAAACTTAAAAGTAACAACACAGTAATAGTATTTACTCCTGACTAAAGGAGATAGGAATAACATCTTCAGCTTTCCAGTTATTGAGCCCAGCACCCATAGTAGGAAAAATCCAAGCATCCAAGTTGTAGTCTTCATCATAGTCACCCACAACATTAATCTGATCTTTCATAATCCCCTGATTGGTGATACGAACAGCACGAGCACGACGAACAGCCTTCTGGGACTCTGCAGTGAAACCCAAACCAAATTTGTCAGATTTGTACGGAATGTCAGGAAGCTGACCCCAAATAGTACAACCACCTTCATCCACCACAGCTCTAGCATCTTTAAGGGAGGCCATTGTAGGAGGTACTCTGGTGACCACAGGAACTTTCTTAACAACAGGAGGAGCTTCATAATCATTAACAATCCAAGGAACCACTTCAAATGTCTGACACGGAGTTTCAACATATTCACCTTCCACTTCAAGATACTTAAAGGTGTTCACATGGCTAATCATATACCCTTCTTCTCCGTAGACAGTAACAACCTTCCCTTCTACTGGATATCTCAGTTTCTGATGTAAAGTAGAGGTTACAGCACCTGCCCCATGGATCCAGGGACGCCCAAGCAAACAAGAATACGATGGACGAATATCCATTACATAAAAGGTAGCATTAAAGACCTGAGAACCAACTTTGATTGGGAGATCAATTTCTCCATGCACCACTCTTCTCGAGCCATCAAAAGCTTTCACCACTATATTACTGGGCTTCAACACAGCATCTTCAGGACTAAGCTTATTCAGGACTTCTTTGGGAAACACATTCAGAGAAGAACCATTGTCTATCAATACATGTGACAGGGTAGTGCCCCTGCATTCAATGGAGATATGTAGAGCCCTGTTATGATCCCTCTTGGCCGGAGTTAAATCAGCATCGGAGAAACCTAACCCATTATCATAGGTCAAGTGTGCAACACAATTTTCAAACTGGTCAACAGAAATTTCATTTGGTACATGAGCAGTCTTCAAAAATTTAATCAAGGCCTTGGCATGAGCCTCAGAACATAACAACAAAGACAGCATAGAAATCTTGGAGGGAGTATGCCCCAGTTGGTCAACAATATCATAATCACTCTTGCGAATGATTTTCAATACTTCTTCCATCTGCTTAGAAAGATCATCAGCAGCTGGCACATCAGTTGGTATAGGTTCAATAACATGATCTTTGCCCCGAGCATCAGTGGTGGAGGTAGCAGCTGGAGTAACTACATTCTTGGAAGTAATTGGAGGAGAGAAAACTCTTCCGCTTCGTGTGATCTTACTAGATCCAGCAATATTATCAACATCAACAGGCATATCAGCTAAGGGTTCCTGCTTAACACCATGGATATAAACATCGGACCCATAGTGCCAAGGCACAACCTTATCAGAAGTATACGGAATAGGACCAGGAGTGGTAATGATCATATGAGCCACTCTAGCTTCAGCAACAATCTTCACAGGGCCTTCAGCAGTAATCTTAATTGGACCCTTATGAGTGATTTTGACAGGTCCCTTGGAAGTAATCCTTACCGGCACTTTATCAACCATATCCACCTCTTCAATCTTCTTACCTTTAGTTATATGGTCCACCATACTCTCCACAGAAGGTGGTGTCCTCTCAAATACTATGGTATAATTATTCATGAGGCGTTGAATTCCGTCCTTCAACCTCCAGCAACTATCCGGATTATAGGCACAATAGACACAATCTTCACGACAACCTGGAAAGAACCCAACTTGTACTAACTTCTTCTTGATAACAGACAATGGTGTAGTCAAATCTGCAACTGAGGAAATATGTGAATCTTCATCAATGGCATTGACAGTCTTCTCATGATTTGGCATGGGAGCAGTAATCACATTTGGAGTACCCGGAGGGTCAAACTCAATCTCTCCAGCCTCAATCATATCTTGAATTTTGTTCTTCAATACCCAGCAGCTATTGGTATCATGTCCCTGACAATTTGAATGATATGCACATCGTGCATTAGGATTGTACCTAGGTGAGGTAACATTGGGATTCTGAGGAGGATCTTTCAGAGTGATAAGTTCAGCCTTCAACAAGTGTTGCAAGGCTTGGGCCATTGACATGTTGATCTTAGTGAACTGCCTTCTAGCCCTCTGTTGATTTCCTTGTGGCTGCTCTGTTGTTGCAGTAGTTGGACTGGAAATATGAACTGCACTCACAGACTGATGTCTTCTATTACGATCAGGTTGACCATAAACAACATTTGACTCTTTCTTCCTACTGGGAGGCTTCTTTGCAGCACCTGATGAAGAAGCACCCACTTGAATTTTGCCACTCCTTATACCACTTTCTACGCGCTCTCCTGTGATTATCAGCTCAGTGAATCCAGATGATGAGCTTCCAATGAGATGACTGTAAAAAGGACCATTCAACGTACACATAAACATATCAACCAACTCCCTGTCAGTTAAAGGGGGTTGCACTCTTCCAGCTAAGTCTCTCCACTTCTGGGCATACTCCTTGAAACTTTCTTTAGTACCCATGGACATGCTCTGTAGTTGCATGCGAGTAGGAGCTAAATCAGCATTGTATTGATATTGCTTATAAAAGGCTTCAGCAAGATCATTCCAATCACGGATGTTGACACTCTCCAACTGATAGTACCATTCCAATTGAGCTCCAGATAAGCTCTCTTGGAAGAAATGGATCCATAACTTCTTATCAGCAGTATGGGGTTGGATTCTCCGGACATAAGACCTCAGATGTAGCTTGGGACAAGAAACACCATCATAAACAACAAAAGTAGGAACCTTGAACCCAATGGGTATGACCACCCCAGATATCGGACTCAGGTCTTCAAAATCCAGCCCAGAAGACTTTTGTAATTCCATAGCATCCATTCTATCCACCAGCATCTTGAACATATCCTCATTAGGCTCATGATAGTAGTTAGCTTCAGAATCAGAGTCCCCCATTGTGTTGTGGAGACTGCCTCCCTCTTTCTCAGACTCTTTATACTCATAATCTTCAGCTGGTTCTTTGGTCTTGACAGGACCTCTGAACCTTCTTCCCATGTTGATCAGGCCACCTGACCTTCTAGTCTTCTTAGTCTTCTTGGCCAGCAGTGTCTTCAATTCATCTTGCCCCTTGGACAAGTTCAGGATTAGCTCTTGGAACTGTGCATTTTGTGCCTGGAGATCCTTAATTGTTTGTTCAAGAGCCATTGCTGAAATAAACAGCAAGAAGATAAGAAACCTGTGTACAATAAACCTGTGATGCAATGATATGATATGTGAATGCGTATGCAATGTTTTCAAGGACCGCAGGATTTAAATTTGCTTAAACAAACAAGAAGGTAAAAGTTTTATTAGTAATAAATTTGTTTTGCCTCTTGGGCTTACAAAAAATGAAATGAAATAAATACAAGAGATGGGGTTTTAAGTCTCCCATGGACGTTTCCTCTTTGTGTTGAGGTATGAATTGAGATTCCGCTCCTCGTGAAGTTGCTTTGTTAGTTCCAGGATTCTTTCTTGGCTTGCTTTATAATGAGCCTCGAAGGTATCCCTTTGCTCCTTCAACTGGATCCAGGATCTCTGTAAATCTTCCATGTCAGTAGGCATGTCTGGGTGAAGGATGGTATAAGAGGTATCTCCTTCAGCAACTGGTTCCATGGTAACTGGCAGGATAGCAGGATATGACATCATGAGAATCTGAGCACGAGATCGCACCCATCTGAGATAAGCTTCCATAGGAATAGTGTACTTAGGCTCCAGATTCTTGCTGTCGACCTTGTTCACTTTTCCCCATGCTCGTATGAATCTCTGACGGTAACCTTGAAGATCATTGTCATAGTCAAACACAATACCTTGAATCAACATGTCATGTGGACCATCGCTCCGAGCGTAACCAAACTGTCGTAGAGCTAGAGAGGGGTTGTAGGTAATGCCTCCCCTTATGCCTAGAAGTGGCACATTAGGAAACTCCCCACAACGGTCAATGATAGTGACATTCTCCATAGATCTGGAGCACCAATGAATATCAGAATGCGAGAGTGACATGATCCTCTTGGACCACCTGAACCCTTGCTCATTCTTCATCACTGAGCGAGGAAGGTGAGAAATAAACCACCTAGAAAGCAAAGGTATGCAGCACATCAAAGTTCCTCGTGCCTTTGTAGTACGAGTATGAAGAGAATGCAGGATGTCTCCAAGTAAAGTAGGTACTGGATTGTGACTCAGGAATATGTTGATGGCGTGAACGTCTATGAATTGATCAGGATTGGGGAACAACACTAAGCCATAAATCAATAAGGCTAAGATCTCCTCAAAAGCATCGTAGCTCATAGCCTTCAAGAACACTTGAGCTTTATCCATTAATACCTTAGCAAGGATACCCTTAACTCCGCTTCTCGTTTCTAGAACAATGTCAGACTTCTTCAGATGTAGAGCTGCAGCAATAACCTCTGGTTTAAGCTCCTTCTCCAAGCCTGTGAAGGGTCTTTGATCAAGAACAGGTATACACAGAAGTTTAGAGAACTCTTCCATTGTAGGAACTAGCTGATAGTCAGGGAATGTGGAGCAATGGTGCTTAGGATCAAAGAACTGAAATAGGACACTCATCATGTCTTCATTGAACCCTGAGGTGACTAGATCCAATAAGTGACTGTGTCTCTTGATAAACTGGGAATGATCAGACACTTGAGAAACCAACTCTTTAAGCTTAGCAGGTATGCCTACAAAGTTGATCCTGATAGTGTTTCTACGAGCAGAAGCCATGACCTGCAACAAAGAACAAAGATAAATCCTTTGGTCCTTGAAATGGTTAGTGAAAATGCTATGCTTATGATGCATGAGGATGTCATGATGTTATGTTCAATCACAAACATGTGGCACACACAAACAAGTCACACAATAGCCCTAGGTTTGAAGGCCTGCATGAGGTTTAAGGTAAGTACCCTCCCCTGAAGTTAGTTGGTTCATCCTGTCCTACAAAAGTAACCAGGTTCTAAGGGATCTCAATATCATTGATCCTTCACAAGGGTGGTTGTTCAGTAGGCAACTTACTTGCCAACCAAAACCCTCCAAGTTTAGGATTTCAATGAGCGTAGTATCGAGTATCAACCAACTTCAGTCTGCACCAAAGCCGGTTATCTCACTACTTTTCTAAAGGCCAAGATGGGATAACTAGGGTTCTAAAAGTTAGTTAGTGTATTGACAACATATGGCAGCCTCATATTATCCTCAACTTGACTTAAGGAACATAAGCACCAACCAAGAAGTCACACTAACTATGGCCACCAGATCAACCATATCGGTATACGCCGTACAGTTTCCTTGGTCTATTGCCATTTACCTAAGGTACACTAGATCCGGGTTAGGATCTTTCACACATAAGAGCACCCCAACAAGTAAAGTAAAGCAAGCAAAGCAAACAAGTTTAAAGTGATCTAATTCCTAAGGGTACCCCTCTTTTATTACAAATCCCCAGCAGAGTCGCCAGTTCTGTAACACGGCGGGAGAACTGACTTTAGTTATGTTGCGGATAGCAAGAGTCGCCACCGACTTTTATTTTATCCAAAGGAAAGGCATAAAAGAACAGGAAAGACCTTTTAAAATATTTTTGGGTTCGGGGGATAGGTTATGTAAAGGGAAGGTGTTAGCACCCTTTACATCCATGGTTATCCATGGGCTCTTAGTTACTTAGCTCACTTTAAAATGTATTTGAAATGTGAAGTGTGTGAATATAAATTTTCTTAACTGTTTTATAATGATCCATGTACGGATGCGTATAAAACCTTTGTTTTGAAAATTGTTTGAAATGTATGAAGTGTTTGAAATGTTTTTGAAGAGTGAGCAAGTATCTAAGAGGAACCTACCCTAAGTTTAAGTCTTTTCTGTTCTTGAATCCTTTAAATGGTAAGACTATCCCTATTATTAAGGAATAGGTAGTCATTACCTTGGATGTGAGGGACAAGTGAAGGGACATCTGTTACTTAGGCAACTGTGGGGTGTATAAGCAATTCGAAGGGACTTATCATCTTTATTCGAAAGGGACAAGATCATTAAGAAGGCAACATTCGAAGGGACTTGATCTTTTTATCTGTTTAAGGGACTAGATGATGTGAGATGAGGGACTTTTGCTTTATACACCCTACTTGACCTTTTGTTTTAGGCAACATGAGAGGTATCCTTAAGGAAGTGAGATGGCGATCAAAGATCGACTTACGTGTGTGAGTGTACAATTTTAAATATTTATCTTTTAAATTAGTGATCTAAATTAATTTTAAAATACAAACATGTTTCACTCCCTATTTTACTAACCATAGCATTTAAAATAAATATTAAATATTACTATTAGAATATTACATAAAGGAAGCAATTACATAATAATAACAATTAAAGCAAATTAAATAAATAAGCAAAAATAAATAATAATAATATAATTGGGTTAGTAAAAATAATAACAATAAATAATATATATAAATGGGGTTAGTAATGATAAAATAAATATCATATGAAAATAAATAGCATTAATAATAAAATAAATAAGAATATTAGCATAATAATTAAAAATTCAATTTTTTACAAACAATTATTATTTTTTAAGATTAAGAATAAAATATAAACAATTATATACTAATTATCACAAAATTTTAAATTATGTATAAGTTATAGAAATTAGGTTAATTATAAACATATTATAAAATAAATTATACTTACAAAATTAAATTAACAAGTTTTAATTATTTTTAAACATATATTAAAAATTATTTACATACAAGAATCAAATTATAAACAAATTATAAAATATATACATATTGAATAATCATATTATTATATTTACAAAATCAAATTAACAAGTTTTAATTAATTATTTAAAATTATCTATATACAAGAATTATATTAAAGAATAAAAATACGGACATAATTAATATTCACATGAAATAATTAGGGTTTAAAAGTATTATTAGGGTTTATAAAAAATTAATTAGGATTTTACAAAATATTTTAGGGTTTTATAAATTTAGGGTTTATATATATATTTTTAGAAAAATGAATTAGAATTAATTAACAACTATACAAAATTTATTAATAAATTAAAAAAAAACATAAATAATTTTCTTATAGGATTTAAATTAGAAAAAAGAAAAGAAAAGGATGAATTCTAAAATAATATAACATTCTATTTATTTTATTGTTTAAATTTGTTTAAGTATAATAGGAATTAATTAAATAAGAAACAAAATCAAAAAAGAATGAAAAGAAACAAATCCTGCTTGGGCTGGGATTTGAACCCAGTCCTTAAGCTTTCCACACTCAGGACTAGCATTCCAACCACTGGGCCATGCGCGCACTGGCGTTAGAAACAGGGGTCTAATTCCTTTTGTTGATAACCTGGGAAAAATCATGAAAAAGCAAAACAAATAACACAAAAGGCCTGGGGGGGATTTGAACCCATGACCTTCACGCATTACACAAGCACGCTTACCATTCCAGCCGGGAGGGCGCAACTGATATACAATTCACAACATTGCATAATATATTAAGTCTAACAATTCAAATAAAAAACAAGAAAAATTGTTGAGGCCAGGATTCGAACACAAGCCTTCAAGCCATACGCGCACATCCCTTGCCACTGAGCCAACCACACATTTGTGAAACAAATCAGAGACAGTTACATAAAATATTATATCACACATTCAAATTCTGGAATTCGCGCCAGGGCTTCATCTTCCTCCTCTGGCCCTGCGTTTTTTGCTACGAAATTAACTATGAATTTTCCTGCGTATTTTTAAACACAGGAAACCTGCGAATTTGAAACACCATCAAAACAGTTCAATTTTATTGAATTAAGAATACAAGCAAGGTCCATAGGTCATTTGGAATTGATTCACGGTTTCAGAACTTATTTATACTTGATGAATCAGAAAGCCCTAAAGCTCAACCGAAACCCTAAAAATGGTGGATCTCATTCTAGGTGATGGAACTTCACAAAACCTGCCCAGAATCAATCTATAACTTATCACAAACAAGAAACATTAATCAAAATTCATTAAAAACCAGTCAATATTTAGAATCGAAAATTAAAAATTTCATGAATATGATGAATCGGTTTATGCATATGAGCTTGTTTTTGATGCTTTTGATGGCTGGGATTGGTTTAGTGATGTCCAAGGAACCCTTCCATGTCTTAAAAATACCTTAAAAGCTCTTGTAGGGAGGAAACCGAATTGAAGTTTTTGATGATTTTTGTGAAGTGCAAACTTACTCTTTTAGGTCAGGAATCCGTGTCTTTGTGATTGGGTTATGTTGTATACTTATAGTAGAATCAAATTAGGTCAAGAGATTTGATCATTGCATGGACTTTTTGGATTTTGGAGATTGAAAAAGATTAAAGCTTAAAAATCAAATATTCTTGAATAAGACCTTTCTATTTCAAGCCAATCTTCATCAATGTTATATCAATTCAATCCAAATTATATTTATGATCTTCTAGAAGAGAAATATATTTTAAATTTTCACATTTGATATTTTATTTAAATTTAAAATGACTTTTTAATATAAAAATCATAATAAATAAATTAAATAAAATAAAATTATGAAAATATTAAATAAATTTTCGTGCATGAGGTCATGGATCACTTTGGGTCACCAAAAGTTCAGCCCATTTAGAAAAATTTGGTTCTAAGACCCTATTTTCTTCATAAACCACCCAAAAATTTCCCAACTTTGCAAGGGCACACATCCTTCAATTTTAATGCTATGAGGGTGTTCTTGGACATTTTGTAAAGCTTGAAGAGTCCTATAACCAACCCCATTGGTTTCATGTCCATATCATTTACCATTCTCAAGTTATGCCCTTTTGAAATTGTTGACTTTTTGTTGACTTTTAAAAGGACCTATAATGTCCTAGCTCATTCCTTCCAAATGAAGCATTTTTGGGCTTGGCTTGTGAGACACAAAGTTGTAGAGAATTCAATTTCCTTCAAAATGAGCTTTGGATGGGAAAAATGTGATGAAGCATGTGAAAGTTATGGCTGGTCAAAGTTCAGTTGACTTTTCCTGAAGAAACCCTAATTTAGAAACCTCTGATTCTTGATGATCTGAAATATCCTTGATGAATCATGATCAAACCTTGATCAAATGATGAAGTTTACTTCATATACTTGATGTTGGCAAAAAATCATGAAGTTTGACTTTGGTTTGACAACAGTTGACCTCAGTTTGACTTTTTAACTGCTTTGACTGATTTTGACTTATCTGATCATCTGACTGAGCAAACCTTTGAGAAAAGTCTTGAAACTTGTCATGGGGATTATTAAACACATATAAGATGCTATGAAGCTCACTTGAAGTCTTGGAAGTCCATTTAGCCTGATTAAAGTCAAAACCCTAGTTTAGGATGCACTGCTTAGGAGAATGCCTTGCCTGAGGGATTTGTCAAATCTTCTGACCCATGATGAACTTTGTGAACCTTGTGAACCTCATAAGATGTCTTGTGAACTTTGTGAACCTCATAAGATGTCTTATGAACCTTGTGAACCTCATGAAAGGTCTTGTATTGTGAGGGCAAATTTTGGGGTACAACAAGGACGACCATCGAGCAGAGGACGATTGCTGGGGATAAAGTGGTAGGTAAAGCAATGACAGGGACGACCGACACATTGGGGAAATAAAGAGATCATGATGGGGACAACCATCAGGTAAAGAGACAAGATTATCTGGGGGTTAAAGTAAAGATAAAAGCAATGATGGGGACGACCACCAGGCTTGGAAATTGAAATAAACAACGACATGGACGACCATCGGTTAAGGAATAAATGAAATAATGATGAGGGACGGTCATCAAAGGTGAAGGACGATCACCTAGCAGGGAACGTCTGCTCTTTATCACGACATAGGACGAATGTCGAATAGAAAAGGTCAACGATGGGGACGACCATCAGATAAACATGATGAAGGACTATCATCAAGAGGTGAAGGACGGTCACCTAGCAGGGTACGGCTGCTCTCAGGGTTTATCACAACACAGGACGAAATGTCGGATAACAAGATCAACGATGGGGACGGCCATCGGATGAAATGATGAGGGACGGTCATCAAAAGGTGAAGGATGAATGTCGGATAGAAAAAGGTTCCACTAATGGGGACTCCGCTGGGGAAGGGGATGAGGGACGGTCATCCAAAGGTGAAGGACAATCACCTGGAAGGGGACGGCTGCCGAAAATATCACAACATAGGACGAATGTCGGATAGAAAAAAGTTGTTCTGTTGGTGACTTACTGGGGAACGGTAAACACGGACGAGTGTTTACGCTTCCAAGAATAAAGGATATAAGTGTTTGACAGTGTACAGATTAAAGATGCGGACAAGCATCCTTAGGACCATGATACGGACGAGTATCGGTAGAAACAAATGCTGACGCGTGTTCAGAGATGATGATACAGACGAGTACCAACTGGTTAACAAGGAACACGGACGAGTGTCGAATCTGTTGAGGAGTAATATAAACAAAATACGGACGAGTATCGGGGACTTCTGTATAAGTATGAGTGAGTATCGGTTTGTTGATTGAAGTATGAGCAAGACACGGACGAGTGTTTGATCTGCTGGGGAAGTATGACACGGACGAGTGTCAAATATGTAATATACATAAACAGGCATCCGTTTCGAGAATGCAAAGGATATGCTTTGTCTTTCTGTGGGGATAGGATGACACGGGCGGGTGTCGAAAAGAACATGTTATAAACAAGTATTTGTTTTTGAAAGTGCAAAGGGGACGCTTTGGCTTTTATGTGCAGGGGATGCACTTTGTATATTGCTGATGAAATATTGATGGTAATTGCAGGTGGCTGGCTCGAACCTGGCTTGTGATCATGCAAATGTTTGATTTTTTCCGTAATGCTCCGTATTAGACGGAATGCTACGCTCTATGTGGGAAAAATGATGCGAATGCCATGATTATGCAAAAGGGAGAAACTGATCCGAGACTCGGATCTTGCTGGGATAAAGATCTATGGCTGATCTGTTTGGAGGGATATCCCGGCTAGGGAAGAGATCATTGGTAGATCTATCTGTAAGAAGAACTCAGCTGGGGAGAAAGAAGCTTCAACAACTCTGTTGAGGATGGGTTTCAGGCATCGCTCTTCTGGGGAGAGAATGGAAACTTTGTGGGGAGACAGTTCTCAATAACTTTGTTGAGGATGAGAGAAAAATGGCATCCCGGTGGGGAATAGGAGATTCCTTGCTGCGAAATAGTTATCAGGCACTGCTCGGGGAGGTTCTGCTTGGGGAGGAGATAACTTTTGGGAAGTAGCATGCTAGGGATTCATTGCTTGTCATGCCCCATGATGTGAAAGATTGTCTGTTTTGATTGCCTGCAACCTGTTAGGGCAAAAGAAAACGCACAAGTATCCCAAGGTATCCCTAACCGGATTCCGTTATAGGAGTTAAACTTATCTTAAAGTAATACATTTCCTGCAAGCATTTTATCAAAAATGGCTCATATGTTTTATGAAATTGTTGTATTATGAACATTGGACATTTTGCAAACGAAATAATAATGTACAAAATAAGGTGTGACTGAAAACTCTGATTTTATTAATTCGGGTGCCCTGAATTGGCAAGTACAGTCAAAAGAAGTGAATCCCCTGGAAGGAGGAGATTACTGTAAATTGAGGAAATAAAAGGGTTGGCAGTGTTGATGATGGCGCTTCAGTGAACTTCCTTTGCTATGACCTGTATGACCTTGACGTTCTTCTCATCTTACTTTCTGAAGAAGGTTGATTCTGACTGATGCTTTATCCTTTCGAAACTTGCCGTGTTGTGAGGGATACAGACGAATTCAGAATGCAGTTGTTCGCTTATTCCCTGATTTTGCGTGGACCGCCCTTTCGGGTTTTCAATCCACTGGGATACCCATTTTTGCCTACCTTGTCCAATGCGGCTTTTCAACTCAGAAGGTGTACACATTTTTTTTAATTTTTCCCTTATTTTTGCCCGAGTCTTTTATTTTATTTTTGACTCGCCGGGATGCCCTATTTTTTCCTGGACGTACATTCTGTTTTTATGTCCAGCGGGTCATTTTATGCGAAGTATTTTTTAACTGCATCTGAATTCACAGGGGATAAGAAATCTTCTCCATTCATAGTAGTGAGCATCAGTGCTCCACCAGAGAAAACCTTTTTTACTATGAATGGACCATCGTAGTTTGGATTTCATTTGCCCATGTGGTCTGTATGAGGAGGAAGGATTCTTTTCAGCACAAGATCTCCCACTTGGTATTCCCGAAGCCTGACTTTCTGATCGAAGGCTTTCTTCATCCTTTTCTGATATAACTGCCCATGACAGATAACAGTTAATCTCTTTTCTTCGATCAGATTCAGTTGATTGTATCGAGACCGGGGCCATTCTGCTTCATTCAGCTTCACATCCATCATTACCCGTAAGGAGGGCAGCTCAACTTCCACAGGTAGGACAGCTTCCATACCGTACACAAGTTGATAAGGCGTTGCCCCAGTAGACGTTCGGATTGAGGTTCGATACCCATGCAAGGAAAATGGTAGCATTTCATGTCAGTCTTTATAAGTAACCACCATCTTCTGCACAATCTTCTTGATGTTTTTGTTAGCTGCCTCAACAATGTCATTCATCTTTGGCCTGTAAGGAGAAGAGTTGTGATGTTGGATTTTGAAGTCCCGGCACAGTTCTGCCATCATTTTGTTGTTCAAATTGGAACCATTATCAGTAATGATTCGCTCGGGAACTCCATATCGACAGATGATGTCTCTTTTCAGAAATCTGGCTACCACTTGTCTGGTGACGTTTGCATACGAAGCTGCTTCAACCCATTTGGTGAAGTAATCAATGGCTACCAGGATGAATTTGTGGCCATTTGAAGCAGTTGGTTCGATCTTTCCAATCATGTCAATGCCCCACATAGCAAAGGGCCAAGGTGAAGACATCACGTTCAAAGGGTTTGGAGGCATATGCACTTTATCTGCGTAGATCTGGCATTTGTGGCATTTTCTGGCATAGGCACAACAGTCTGCATCCATTGTGATCCAGTAGTAACCTGATCTTAATAATTTCTTAGCCATTGCATATCCTCCAGCATGGGTACCGAAAGATCCTTCATGCACCTCGTGCATCAGCAAGTCTGCTTCTTTCTTATCAATACATCTGAATAGCACCATGTCAAAGTTTTGCTTGTATAATGAACCATCAGCATTAAGGAAGAAACTATCGGCCATCCTTCTTAATGTCTTCTTATCATTGGATGATGCCCCAGGTGGGTATGTTTGATCCTCTAAGAAGCTTTTGATGTCGTGGAACCAAGGCTTGTCATCTTTAGCAGTGTCCACGGAGAATACGTATGTTGGCCGGTCTAGTCTGGATACCAAACTCTGGGGTACATAATTGGCAGTTTGAACCTTGATCATGGAGGAAATGGTAGCTAAAGCATCTGCGAACTGATTTTCGTCTCGAGATGTACTCAAGTTTGACTGTTGTGAAGAAAGTCAATAATCTCCTCGTGTAGTCACGGTATGGAATCAGATGCTCTTGGTGAGTGTACCATTTGCTGTTGGTTTGATTGATTACCAAAGTTGAATCTCCGAATACATTCAAAGTCTTGATCCTGAGGTCAATGGCTTCCTCAAGACCCATGATACATGCTTCGTATTCTGCTTCGTTGTTAGTGCAGGCAAAAGTGAGTTTTACCGAGAAAGGCATATGAACTCCTTTAGGCGTAATGAGCACTGCACCAACTCCACGACCATTCATATTGACAGCCCCGTCAAACATCATTGTCCATTCTTCTCCTGGATCAGGCCCTACAGTGTGAATATGCTCTTCATAATCTTTTGCTTTTAAGTACATGATGTCTTCATCAGGGAAGTCAAATCTCATTGGCTGGTAATCATCAATGGGTTGCTCAGCTAGATAGTCTAACAGTACACTCCCTTTGATGGCCTTTTGGGATGTGTACTGAATGTCATACTCTGTCAGAATCATTTGCCATCTTGAAACCCTTCTGGTAAGTGTTGGCTTCTCAAATATGTACTTGACGGGGTCCATCTTTGAGATCAACAAAGTAGTGTGAGTCAACATATACTATCTTAGTCGGCGAGCAGCCCACGCTAAAGCACAACAAGTTTTCTCGAGCAGTGAATATCGTTGTTCACAGCCGGTAAACATTTTGCTTAGGTAGTATATTGCATACTCTTTTCGACCAGACTCGTCATGCTGGCCCAACACACACCCCATTGACCCTTCTAATACTGTCAGGTACATTATCAGAGGTCTTCCTTCAACTGAAGGCATGAGAATCAGAGGTTCTTGCAGGTACTCCTTGATCTTGTCAAAAGCTTTCTGACAATCGTCGTTCCACCTTACTGTTTGTTCCTTTCTTAATAGCTTGAAAAAAGGTTCACAGGTTGCAGTGAGGTGAGATATGAACCTTGAGATGTAGTTCAATCTACCAAAGAATCCCCGAACTTCTTTTTCAGTCCTTGGTGCAGGCATCTCTTGAATGGCTTTGACTTTGTCAGGATCAACTTCAATTCCCTTTTCACTTACGATAAATCCCAGAAACTTACCCGAACGTACCCTGAATGTGCATTTGTTGGGGTTTAACTTCAATTGATACTTTCTCAGACGCTTGAACAACTTCAGTAGATTCACCAGATGATATTCTTCAGTAAGGGACTTGGAAATCATGTCATCCACGTAGCATTCAATTTCTTTGTGGATCATATCGTGGAATAATGTTACCATAACCCGTTGATAAGTCGCACCGGCATTCTTCAGTCCAAAAGGCATTACCTTGTAACAAAATGTGCCCCAAGGTGTGATGAAGGTTGTTTTCTCCATGTCTTCAGGTGACATCTTGATCTGATTATACCCAGAAAATCCATCCATAAAAGAAAACACCGAGAACTGAGCTGTGTTGTCGACCAATACATCAATGTGAGGTAATGGGAAATCATCCTTCGGGCTAGCTCTGTTCAGGTCCCGGTAATCCACACACATACGCACCTTGCCATCCTTCTTAGGCACAAGTACAATATTAGCAACCCATGGCGGGTAACTAGTTACAGCAAGGAAATCGGTGTCCCACTGTTTTTGTACCTCTTCTTTAATCTTCATGGCCATATCTGGGCGAGTACGGCGTAGCTTTTGCTTCACTGGAGGACAATCTTCTTTCAAGGGTAGCTTGGGTATGATAATATCCGTATCTAGACCTGACATGTCTTTATAGGACCAAGCAAAGATGTCGACGTATTCTCGAAGCATGTTGATAAGCTGTTCTTTTACTGAAGCTTGCAGACTGGCTCCAATCTTCACTTCTTTTAAATCTTCCTCGGTACCGAGATTAACAGTTTCAACCTCCTCCTGATGAGGAGTAATCACTTTCTCTTCTTGCCTCAACAACCTGGCTAACTCTTCAAGCAACTCATAGTCTTCTTCAACCCCTTCATCAGCTTGATTAATTGGATTGTCGAAGTCATACAAGGTCATAGCAGTGTTGTTGTCGGTGCAATCTAGAGGATTATCTCTGCAAGGGTTGAGATTTGTTCGTTTTAGTGATCAATTTTAATCTTGTTTAGAAAAAGTGTAAAAATGAAATTAGTATTTTGAAAACATTGCCATTTTATTGTTTTGTACAAAAGTGAAAAATGAAAAGACAGTGAGCGAAAGAGAGAACTGTTTGCAAAATATGTCTAATATTCATTGATATTCCATTTGCACAAAATTACAAATATGGCCCTATTACAAAATGAGTCCTGACACCTTAGGCAAGATGCAGAACTTGATGCATGCTGAAAAAAAGCAGGAAATAATAATTACTCTGCAGGAGTAACCCTTATAATTTCCTGGGAAGACCAGTTAAGGACTTGGTGAGCCGGGATCCTTGGACGTATCCAGCTTTAAAGGTTGAGGTTGCTTTCCACCTCGTCTTCCACGTTATTGACAGCATTTGGGATGATCATCCCTCCACTGATGAACTTGGGCTCTTTAGCAGCCTCTGCTTGATCTTGACGGAATGGTTTGTAACCAAAACCGAAATTGTCCTCCTTCTTCTCCACTGGTAGCAGCTTGCCCCAACCTTGGGCATTTCCATCTTCAACAACCTTCCGGGCTTGCTGATAGGAAAAAATTGAAGTACCTATCCTATCCTCCTGGGATGCAGCAAATACTTCAGTTGTCGCCTCATTGACGTTCAGTGCCTCGAACCCTTGGCTCATAGTTTCATGGATTTCACCATCCATCTCAATGTATTTATACGTAGCCAGATGGCTAACAAAGATATCCTCCTCACCACAGATGGTGATAATCTGTCCTTCCCACTCATATTTCAATTTCTGGTGAAGGTTCGACGTAACTACGCCAGCGGCGTGAATCCATGGTCGACCCAACAAATAGCTGTAGGCCGGCTGAAGGTCCATCACATAGAAAGTAGTCTGAAAGACCTGCGGACCGATTATCACAGGCAGCTCCACCTCTCCAAGAACATACCTCTTGGAGCCATCAAAAGCTCTAACCACCAGATTGCTTGGTCGGAGAGCTATTCCATCATATTCAAGCTTGACAAGGGCTTTCATTGGCAAGACATTGAGTGAAGACCCAGTGTCAACAAGAACATGCGAGAGCACAGCCCCTTTACACTCCAGGGTGATGTGTAAAGCTTTGTTGTGGTTACGTCCTTCCGTTGTCAAGTCAGCATTGGTGAAACCTAGCCCATGGCTAGTATTAACATTAGACACCACTGTCTCGAGCTGATTCACTGTGATCTCCTCCGGCACGTAGGCTGCGTGCAAGACTTTAAGTAGTGCATCCCAATGAGCTTCGGAACACAACAACAGGGATAAGATGGAGATCTTAGAAGGAGTCTGGTGGAGATGATCCACAACCTTGTAGTCACTTATTTTTATTATCCTCATAAATTCATCCACATCCTGATCAAAGGATGATTTATGGGCTTCTTTTGGTACAGGTTCTTCAGGTGCCACACTTTTACCTTTGGCTTTGGCAGCAGCCTCTGCCTCAACATTGGTTCTTGGAACTTGTGACGTGAAGAGGCGTCCGCTTCGGGTGAAGCCTCCGCCTCCCTCGACATTATCCACTTGTGGTGTGTGAACTGAAGAATCAAGAAGGACTCTTTCTCCTTTGTAGTAAAGGTCTGAACCATAGTGCCATGGTACAACATTGTCTTTATCATATGGAATGGGCCCCGACACCGTGATGGTGACTGGGCTGACTGCAGCAGAGGTAGGAACTGTTATTGTTTGTGGATCATAAAAGATGGTAACAGGACTTCTGATTGATGGTAGTGATGATTGACTGAAGCTTGGTTATTGCTGAAATTGTTGTTGAGATTGTTGATAATTGTTGGAAACAGGTACCGTTGCAGGGTCGTAATAGATGTAACTGTGGAGATGTCGTTGTTAGTGGTTGCTGTAGTTGTAGAAGCACATGCAATTGAACTGGTGTTTTTTGAAATGATGGAGGAGGTGGTTGTTGATTTTGTAGACGAGTCTGTAGGAACAATTGTCTTTGCAGTTGTAGGAGAAATAGTTGTTGTTGAAAAAGGAGTTGCTGGTGTTGTAGAAGCGGTTGTTGTTATTTGCAGGATACCCTCTCTGATCAATCCATTGATTCCATTCCTCAATCTTGCACACCCATTGAAGGAAACCTTGCAAGATTCACAGCAGGCCTCACAACCTGGAAACACCTGGCATTTCAAAAGCTGAGCTTTAACCTCTGCCAGAGGTGTTTGAATACTTGCAGTATCTTCAATTAAATTCATAGGTGGGCCCTCCTCTATTGCATTTATCCTTGGCCCGCCATGGCTGGGCATAGGGTTCTTTGTAACATTAGGAGGTGGTGCAAAATTTAGGGCCTTTGAATCAACCAGATCCTGGACCTTCATGTGCAAAGCTCTGCACTTTTCTGTGGCATGACCAGGTGCATTAGAATGAAAAGCACACCTGGCATTGACGTCATAATTTCTCGGAAGGTTCTGAGGATCTGGTGGAGCCAATGTCCTTAACTCGACAAGATTAAGCTTTAGGAGTTGTGGTAGCAGGGTGGCATATGGCATTGGTATAGGGTCAATCACTCTGTTTATCTGAGATGGCCGTTGCTGGAAAGGGCGTTATTGTTGGTTGTTGTTGTTGTTGTAGGACCTCTGTTGAGGAAACTGTTGCTGTTGAGGAAAATGTTGTGGCTGTTGAGTGTATTGAGGAGGTGGAGTAGGAATAGTGATAGCGGAAACTGATCTCGGAAGATACTGGGGTCTTCCTCTGCCCATATGTACATAATTTGTTTCACCGGATCTGCGAGGCCCTATAAATGGTTTCCTTGCACTGCTTGAACTAGCGTCGTTGTCAGAAATCTTTCCCATTTTTAATAAGCTCTCAATTCTTTCTCCAGCTATAACCACGTCTGCGAAGCTAGTGGAAGAAAATGCGGCCAATCTATCAATATAAGTCCCCTAGAGGGTGTTCATGAACATATCTTCCATTTCCCTTTCTGACATCAGGGGTTGAACGGCAGCAGCTAATTGCCTCCATCTTTGAGCGTACTCTCTAAAGCTTTCCCGGGAAGACTGTGACATTCCCATCAAAAGGGTTCTGTTTGGAGCCATGTCCAGATTATATTGATATTGACGAATGAAATCCTCGACCAAATCTTTCCAATTCCTTACTGTGGCCCTGGTCAAGTGAGAGTACCACTCACGGGATACCCCTGTCAAGCTATCCTCAAAATAAAACATCCACAGTTTTTCATCCATGGTGTAGGCTTTTAATCTCCCAGGAAAGACTGGAGATGGGTACGAGGCAGGATGTACCATTGTATCTTTCAAAACAAGGAGGTTTGAATTTGTGAGGAATTCTAGCCCCCTCCACTAGTCCCATATCTATGACATCAAAATCCAGAGAGTTTTGAGACTCCAGAGACCTCAGCTTTTCTGATATCTCGTCCAGCCGACGATCACAGACTTCGTCTCCTGCCCCAACCACAATAAATTGTTCTTCCTGAGGGTCCTCCTGCAAGGCCCTCCCTCCAGTGCTGCCCTGGGTGTTTCTTATAGCATTGATTTCTGGGTTCAGATGAGGTCCAAACTCTGGGGGATCAGTACGAGGCTGTACATGATCGTTGTTGCTGGTATCCCCTGTACCTGGGTGGTTTTCTTCTGGAGTTTTCCGCTCAACCAACTCCCTCAGTCTCTCCTGGATCTGGGCCAACCCAGTCATCACTGCCATAAACTGGTTCATTTGGGCCCTCATCTCAGTCCTTTCATTGGCCATTTGGGTTCTCACGCCTGTCAGATCTTGTTGAACCTTATCCATTTGTAAGCCCGGAAGGTTGTTTCTTGTCAGATACCGGTGCACTCTATTGATGGGGAAGACTCTTCTGTGAGCAATGTTTCCTGAAAATACAACAAAGTGAGAAATAACAAAAACAAAAACCTACAAAACAAAGAAATGAGGTTAGCATGCAATGCAGGATGTCTATTTTCCTTCCAAGGGTATTCGGTTTGGTTCTTTGGTTTTGACCTTCCAGGCCTCGAGGAATGAAGATGTTGAAGAGAGATGAAGCCCACAAAATAACACAAACCATATATTACAAAATGTAAAGATACATAGTTTGATTACAAAAAAGTTCCCATAGTGGGTCAAAATTCAACAACCAAAAATACAATAAAAAAGAAGTACAAGTACAAAGAAATCAAACATCCAATCCATAATCATCCTCTCTGACTTCCTTCAGGAGAGCATCAGTCACTGGGCCAACTGGATGCTCTGTGATGGTCCTGATAAGAAGGTTCATGGTGGCAATGGCACTTGTCAACTTCTTATGCTTGTCTTGGTCCTTTGATCTCTTTAACCCCACCCGGAGCTTCAACTCAGAGATCTCTTTCTGTGCTGCTAATAAGGCTTCCTGGTTCTTCTTCTCATTAGTCTCCAGCTGCTCCATCCTAGCCTGGGTCCTTTGATCCTCCTGTGAACGAGCCTCAGTGATCCTGATCCACCTAGCCTGACTCTCTTCCAAGTAATGTTCAACTCTGGCCTTTTGGATCTTGGCTTCCTTGCAAGCATTCTTTAATACCAACTCCCCTGCTCTAGCCCTTCTGATGTAATCATCTGTCTTCTCAATCTTGGTCATGTGCTCGATCTGGAGCTTCTCTAACCTTTCATTGTCCAGACGACTATCATTCCTCTCCCAGAGGTTCTTCTTCAAAGCTTCAGAGAGATGAGTATTCCTTTCCTTCAATTTCTCAAACTCCTCCAAACTGATAGTAGCTACAGGCTCTACTACTAATGGTCCAGGTACATCCTCTATGGTGAATGGCATACGGATGATTTGTCCCCTGACACGAGACCAATCAAGATACTGAGCTGAAGCTATGTTGTTGCACTTGCCAAGAATAGAAGTCCCCTTAGTCTGAATATTGTCCCAAGCCCAGGCTGCTTGTCTGGCAATGGCAAGGTTGTGTTGAATGTCACAATAGAGGGTTTTTGTCAAGTCTTGCTCTCTTGGTGGATGTACCAAGGCATACCCTAATTGCCTTTTGAAAAGCAAAAGATTGTAGTTGATGCAACCTTTCACTCCAATCAGGGGTACATTGGGATACTGCCCACAGCTGGTGATGATATATTTTCCCTTGGTGCTCTGAGTGCACCATCTGATGTCTTATGATGTAAGGGAAATCATTCTCTTAGCCCAGTTCCTTGGTTGATGAGGATTCAAGAAAGTGTCTGACTTCGGCAAGTGCCTCAATAACCAACAGTAGAAGAGAAGTGCACATCATCTGACTAATCTTCCCCTCTGCTTCTCATTCCTTTGATGCACTGAGTAGTAAAAGTCCCCAAGCAAGGTAGGGACTGGATTCTTCAACAGGAAAAGGTGGATAGCACTCTTGCTCACAAAATTAGGCTCATCTGCAAACAAGATGACTCCAAATATGCTAAGGGCCAGAAGAGCACAAACAGTGTCCCACTTCCCTGCTGCATTATGAGTAGTGGCCTGAGTAACCAAGAAGTCCAAGTGAAGGCCTGGGATTCCAGCCTTGGTGGTCATATTCTGGTCAATGAGGGTGGACTCCAAGTGCAACGCCTTAGCTACATCTTCATTCTTGGGAGCAGTCATCTTAGGGTTGAAAGGGATCCCTCTCCTAATGGGGACACCCAACAACATGGAGAACTCTTCCATCAAAGGTCCCAACTGAAAATCTGGGAAAGTGAAACATCTGAGAGGAGGGTCATAGAACTGAAGACAGGTGTGGATCATGCTCCTCTGTGATTCATCCAAATCCATGATCATGTCCATAATCCCACCATAATGTTCCCTGAAGAAAGGGACATGATCAAGAGTGATGAGAGTCTGAATCTGTCTGATGCCTGTCAGAGTGGGCTCAAAGAAATGATAGGTGATGTTGCCCTTCCTGGATGGGTCCATGCTGACAATGGATGCTAATGAAGAAGATTAAGGAGAAGCACTGATGAAGGCAACTGATGAAAACTGATGAAGATAATTAGAGAAGGTACTGAGAGGATCTCTGATGAAGATAACTGATGAAGATGGCTGATGTATATAGCTGAAGGAATCTGAGCAGCATAACAAGTCAAAACCAAACCAAAGATAAGATGTGGATACCCTGTAAAACAAATAGACAAATGTTAAATGATGTAAAATGATGTATGCAGAATGATATGCAAGGGTTTGTGATCAAGTGTTGGATCTGTTATCTGCCTTGATAGGGTCCATGTGTGTTCATACGTCCGGATGAAGGCTTAGAAAACCAGTAACCAGGTAGGGGACTCAAATAAAGAGTCACAAGTCCAGGGTTTCACAAGAACGGTCCAAAATGATACAACCTTAAAACAAAACTGGTAACAGGGTATGATGAGGCCAAGGGTTCCTGCAAACCAGTAAACATCCCAACCCCCTCACATGTATTGTTCTAGAACAAGGATCCTCAGACTTGGATCAGTTATGAGAAGTGTGAACACTTCTAACCCGGAGGTACAATGTTTACAATAACCATAAAGGATCCTCCTCTAATTTACCTCAGATGTTGAAGGTCATAAAAGATCATCCAGACTTAGCAGGCTTCCCAGATAGCCCTAGTACTACAGGAAATCCGAAGCACAGAGTTCTCATGAAGAAACCCATGTTTGAACCGTGTTTCATATTCCCGCACTAGACCG
Organism: Lathyrus aphaca; assembly: GCA_963966055.1. Taxonomy (NCBI): domain Eukaryota; kingdom Viridiplantae; phylum Streptophyta; class Magnoliopsida; order Fabales; family Fabaceae; genus Lathyrus; species Lathyrus aphaca. The sequence continues at coordinate 424,259,020 of OZ014521.1, forward strand.
AAATGAAATGGGAAAGAATATGAAGCCACTCTATCCTATGTGTCACTCAGGTCTCCGGTATGGAACCTTACTCACTCAATAAACCTCCCACCAAAACAGACAGAAGATCCAGCATAAATGATATGATGATAACAGTATGAAATGCATATAAACAAATAATTGAAAACAATAAATAAAGTTGTACAAAATGCGATAAATAAAGCAATAATCAAAAAGCACAATTAGCACATAACACCCCCATAAACACAAATCAAACAAGCGCTAGGAGAAACCCACAAAAAATAACTAGAAGCCCTGGTTGCAAGATAAAGATCCCCAGCAGAGTCGCCAAGCTGTCGCTCCCGAAGATTTGCATCCCGGTGCAGACGCGAACGATCATCAAAAGGAGAAAATGAAATGAAGGTGAATAGAGTCGCCAGCTAGGCATTTTTATCCCAAAGGAAAGGTAATGCTGCATGAAACTAGAAAACGATGGATAAGACGTTCGCGAACCAGAGAAACTGAGAAAGGGGGTTGGTTACAACCTGGGAAAGTATTAGCACCCATATTGTCCGTCGTACTCGACGGGATCCACGCTTAAAAGATTGTGTTTAAAGGGGTAGTGTATGTACGCTATCTGTGTGCCAAAGCTAAGAAAAAAATATACAAGTGTCAGTGCAAAAAGGGTGAGTGCTCAGGAACTGAGGCTTAAAAGAAAATGCTGAAAGAGGGGGGGGTGACAAAGAGACTTTTGTTCGATAACAGTTAAGTTATGCCTACGTATTCTCTCGTGCAATGAGGAATTCAGAACACCGTAGTTCGACTCAAAGAGACTGGAAAAAGATTGACAGTGAACTGCTTAGCTTGCCTATGCTCAAGTGTATGACTCGTCTGGCTCGAGTGCTAACTGCCTTGCATTTGACGGAAGAAGCAAGTTCTCGTTTATGAATGAGTGTGATGAGAAAAGAATCCCGAAGGAGACGATTATTGTTTGTTTTTGTGTTTTCAGTTTTGTTATTGTTTTTTGGTGTTTTGCATAAGTTAATGAGCTTAAGCCTAAATCAAGGGCTTGTAAACTCATTATATCCTCCCTGATTAGGGATAATGAGCATACTTAAGTATGAGATAAACATCTCAACTTAATTACCATGATGATGTAGGATTAAGATCATTAACCTACTTGTGATTAATTAGATGCTTTTGGTTTTTTTTTAGTGTTAAGTAAAGAGTTTAGTCTCTAATCACAGATTAGTGAACTCATTACACCATCCTAATAGAAGGATAATAGATGAGAACACTTAAGCTGAGGAAGATACCTCAACTTAATCCATGGTTAGGGATTAAATTCATTATATAACAAAGCCTTTATTAAATGGATTTTAATTAAAGGATGAGATTAATAAGTGGATTTTATGGTTTGTAAGACAACTTGAGGGGGACTTGTCCATTAAACACTAGGGTTAGTCCTTCTTAACCATAAGGAAGAATTAGAACCCTAATGTAAGGCCCAAGTTACAAGATAAAGTCTTGGTGATCATTAAGTGATTTGATTAAGAGGTTTAAACAAATTAAAGGTTTAACACTTAGGATTAAAGTTATACACTCCATCCTAAGAGAAGGATGCAGGCATAACCCTAATTCCAAAGTCCTAAAACTTTAAGAGTTTAGTCTCTGATTATTTAGATGAGAAGAGAGACTATGGGAGACTCAAAGGTAAAAAAGTATAAGGGGGACTAAACACAACCCTAAGATTATCATGCTTGGATGTTCCTATGGTTTTTGAGGCGTAAGAGAAAAGATCTTCAACGAAGCCACCAATGGAATAAGCGGATGAAAGGAGGATGAGAAAGAAGAACAAGTTACTTACTTCAATGAAGAAGATAAGTAACTTGAAGGAAGAAAGTGAGAGATGGAACATAAGTGAATTAGATTCACTTCAAGGACAAACAAAATGCAAATGAAAGAGATAAGAAGAAGTGAGAAGTGAAGGCAAATCCACCTCCCAAAATAACTTACCAAAGCTGAAAAGTGTTAGCATGAATGCATAAAGTATAAAGCATAAAGAAATGAATTGAAATGAGATGAAGTGACCAAAGTCAGAAGTGTTTATGTTGTGAAAATGTCATGTGAGATGATGCAAAGGCATACAAAATGCACATGTGTGATCATACAAAGATGGGATGCAAAGGAAGCATGCTTTGAAGTTTGAAAACAAATGAAAGTTTATGAAATGAAATGAATGCTAAACATGGAAAATGAATGATTAAATGATCAATCAAGGTTCTAACATATCCTAAGATGTCTAAGATGACATATGAATGCATGAAATGTCATGGCAAGTTCATGTATTGATGCATATGCAAGGTGAATGCAAATGAACACATAAAATTAGGGTTTCATGGACATGTGAGATGCAAATGGATAAAACAGAAGCATATGACATGATAAAAATTTGCAATCAAGCTCAAACAATCCTTAATCCCATATTAGGTCACACCCCAAAGGAGAAGGTCAGAAGTCTAACCTATCAAAAGTTATGATTTTCCTAAGTTTCTAGGGTTTTTGGATGGTTCAAAGGGAAAAAAATGCAAATCAATTTGAAAATGCAAGATAAATTTTTGAGGAAAAATACCTATACACTATATGAAATATTTAACATAATGCAAAAAGAATCAAGTTCAAATTCTTCTTGGTTAGGCAGAAATGATTTTTCAAATCTAAGGTTTAAAAATGTGATTTTTATACCCCTTAATTCAAAGAAAATTGGTAAACTATGATCAAACCTAAAATGAAATTTGTGTGAAGAGTTTTAAAATGTTTCTAAATGCATTGGAATGATTCATGATTTTTTTGGTGATTTTTAGAAACCTAAATGTATTTTTAATTAATTAAAATACTTTAATTAATTAAAAATAACATTTAAATATTTTAAAAATACTTTTTTAATGCAAAAAATAAAATAAAAATTAGTTTTGAAATGAGAAAAATATTTAAAGTCAGAATGCAAAGTTTCATATTTTTGTGATGCTTTTTGATATTTTAAAATAAATATGCAAAAGAAATGGAAAATAAAAAGAATTAAAATGAATTTAATGGATAGTATGCGTATCCAAGGGCTGAGATTCAAATTCTGGGGGGGAATGGTTGACTGCGCACGTGAATCAGTGGTCCAGATCACTCCTGACTAATTAATCTTATTTAATTTAATTAATTATATTTAGGGTTTAATGACTTAATCATAGCCATCCACGCACGCGGGCAAAACAGATCCAAGGGCCACCATTCAAACTGGAAACTAAACCCTAATTAGAACTCTAATTACTCTCAGGTGACCGGAGCAAGCTCCGGTCATCTTCTCCGGCCACACCAAAACCTTAGCTTCTTCTCTAAGCCACCCCCAAGCCCTAAAAATTGCCCAGAATCACTCCCCAAACACCATGGAACATTAATCAGCAAGCAAACAACATTTATTTTACATGAATCATGTGATACGAATCAAAACGGAAAACACGCAGAAATTTTAGAAGTCAAATACATCCTACACACTCAACCATTTTCAATGATTCAAAGCTCAAAATGATCAGCACATCACATAGAATCAGTTTATAACTTAAAACGCAAGTTCTAGAGAAAATGTTCTTGGATGATACCTGAAATGGAGTTTTGTGTTCTTGAGCTTTCTGGTCCTTTCTTTGGTGCAAATCCACCCCCTTTGACCTCCTGAAGCTAATGGTAAGCTTGAATGGAGCTTAGAGTGGCTATTTTGAGTGCTTTGTTTCTGAAGTTGCAGAAATTGTATTTGTGTTTGGAAGTGTTTCAGGCTATGGTGATGGGTGGGAAATGATCCTGGGGTGATGCTGAGTTGATTGGTGGAAGAAGTTTTAAGTTTGAGTGGCTGAGCTATGAATTTCGAAGAAAGGAAGGTTTCTTGAGGTTTTTGTGATTCTGAGTGTTCAAGAGCTTTCAGGCTATTATGTTATGTGAAATGTGATCCATGATGTTTGTTTAAGCCAATGGGATTGCTCAGAAAGTGGGTGGTGGCACAGCTTGATTGGTATGGGCCAAGTTGCAAAAAGTTAAGGTGAGGTTTAGTTGAAGCATGGCACGGGTCAGAGATGGTTTCATGGGGTGTCTGGCCTCAGCTTGGGTCAAGGATGGCCATGGGATTGCTTTTAATATGCTGGAAGGCTTGGATGAAGAGTTATCACATATTTTGCAAATTTCCCTCTTTGAAGTTTCTTGGATCATAAGTCATGGAAACCCTAGGTTCAATGCACAATTATGATTGTTTGAAGTTCATTTGACATATTGTGAAGTGTTTGTGTACATTAGAGGTCATTAGAATGCTTGAACATTCCAAAATGTAAAATCCCTCTTTGTCATGAAACTTGAAATTATAGGATTTTGGCCAACTTTGAAAGGCCATATCTTGAGTTCTATGATGAATCAAAACATGTTCTTGTACTTTTTGAAAAGGGAAAGACCTAATCTACAACTTTCACGGCCAAGAATTTTTCATTTGAAGCATTTTTGGTTATGAAAGAGGAGGTTGAAAAACTTTCCCAAAATGGAAAGTTTACATTTCAAGTCATTTCCAAAAATGGCAAGTTTGCAATTGGCTCCAAATTCTTCAATCTTGTGAACTTCCAACCACTTATAAGATAAAATAAAGATCATATAAATTCAATTTGATGAAAATACCCGTTTGTTTCCATTGTTGGGGGCCTCAGATGCCCTGATTTTGACTTAACTTGCTCAGGAGTTTACCCAATGATCAGATGACTTCCACAATGATTTTCTTCATCAAACTTGGTACACATTATCCTTATGACATATTAAGACCAATAGAAACAAGAATGACCCAAAAATTTGGAGTTAAGGCCTCTGAAACCAAAACCCTAATTTTGGTCATCTGTGTAGTGAAAACCCTAATTCTGCTTCCATGCCCTTGCCATTTCTTGTGATCCTTTGACTTTCATGAACTTTGAGGAGTATAATATGATCATAGAACACACATAGACCCTCTTGGAAAGCTTTGAGACCTTTAGGATTGCTCAGATGGATTCTTGGATTGCTCAGATCACAAACCCTAGATGCATATGAACTTTAACTTATGTAGTGAAGCAAATATGCAATATGAGGTGTAATGCTTATGCTTATGCAAAAATGAAAGATCACAAGCCATGGTGTGATAAAGAGTGAGGGAAAATTTGGTGTGTTTACACATTCAAGAAAGAAGAAGTAGAACAAGTTCACAAAATACGAAGGGAAAAGACTCAACAATTGGTACAGAGCCAGCTAGCCTTGGAGGAAGCAATGAAGGAGATTGCAGATCTTAAGCTCAGAGCGGGCGTCAAGAAGAACCAGACATGGGTGGTGATTACAGAAGAGGATCTTGAATCTTCCTTTAGCTCAGAGTTTTAGTTTATTGTTGTTTGTATCCAGACTATCTACAGGCTTGTTGTAGGAGTCTTGCTTTATCTTTTTGTTTTTGTATTGAATTGTAACCCTTTTGGAATTATGTGTATGTCTATGACTCTGGTCATTGGTAGTTTGTTCATGTTATACAATTATACTTTCCAGTTACCACTTCTGAATAAGAAAAGTTGTTTATCCTAAGGCATCAGGGTATGAATATTCCTCAAACGAGTTTGAAAAGTTAGTTTCCAAGAGGCATCTGCAGTATTTTTTGTCAAAAGAATACCAGAACTGGGGCATATTAATGCCTAGACATGGAAACATGAATAGTTACATTGCATGCATATAACGTGTTTGTTGTTTTGTAGGAAAATTCGTCAGTTTTCTAACATTTATGTCACTTTCAAGCACTATAGCTCCCAAGAAGGTTCAGAGACAGTCAACTGTACACAGATACCCAACAAAGGTGAACAAAGAGAGAGAGAGAGAGAGAGAGAGAGAGAGAGCAATGGATCAGATGTAAGCGGATTAGGCTAATTTAAGGACAAGAATGGACAACTTCATGACCCTCATAGCTAGGATGGGTCAAACTCAAGAGCGCTTGTGCGAACTGGTAGAGAACAATCAAGCCAGGAACAATGGGACAGCAGATGGAGGTAATCGCAATGGGGCTGGCGCCCGTCACATTGAAATCCCTGTGGTGCAACCAGGGGTCACTATCATCAATGATGGAGTGAATAACATGCAGATGGATGGGCAGGATGAACAACTCACCTTACTGGATGAGGCAGAAGGCCAGGGGGTTGACATGAATAGGAGATTTGAAGAAATGGCTGAGCAGATTCGCGCTATTCAATCTCAGAGTTCTCTGAGGTTTGACATCATTGATCTAGGCTTAGTGCCAGGGGTGAGAATTCCCTACAAGTTCAAGGTCCCTACTTTTTATAAGTACAACGGAACAGCTTGCCCGAAAACTCATCTTCAGTCTTTTGTGGGAAGAATTGTTGCGCATACAGATGATGAAAAGCTCTGGATGTATTACTTCCAGGATAGTCTTGTAGGGGCTTCCTTGGAATGGTACATGAAGCTGAGCTGGGTCAATATTTGAATCTGGAAGGATTTAGCTAAGGCGTTTGTGAAGCAGTATCAGTATAACTTAGATATGGCTCCAAATCGTACCCAGTTGCAGAAAATGTCTCAGAGTGCTAAGGAAGGGTTCAAAGAGTACGCCCAGAGGTGGCGTCAACTTGATGCTCGAGTAAAACCTACCTTGTTAGAGAATGAAATGGCAGACATGTTTATGGGAACACTACAAGGGGTGTTTATTGAGAGACTGGCGTCTTGTTCAACAACAAAATTTAATGATATCGTGATAGCTGGAGAAAGGGTCGAAACTCTGTTGAAAATGGGGAAGATCCAAGACAGTGGTGTGGGTAGCTCAAGTGGTGTTCTAAAAGCTTTTAACGAACCTCCAAGAAGAAGGGAGGGAGAAACTAATGTTGTGTACGACTGAGGTCGGGCCGTGGATACAAAGAATCTTACGAGCTGGTGGCAGCTGTCACCATTCCAACAAGTCCTGTGCAACAACCACAACAACAACAGCCACATTGCAATAACTATCAGCAAATACCCTATCAACAGAGACAAGCTCATCCAGCTAACAGGGTGCTGGAGGCCATCCCGATGACATACACAACACTACTCCAGAGATTGTTAGATTTGAATTTGGTTTAGTTGAGGATATTAGCACCACCACCACCTGGAGAGCATCCAGTGGGGTATGATGCTAATGCAAGATGTGCATTCCATTCAAGAGCTCCCAGGCACTCAACAGAGAACTGCATGGCATTACATCATAAGGTCCAAGACTTTATTGACTCAAAAGCAATTAACTTCGCACCACCTCCAAATGTTACATCAAACCCCATCCCAAATCCTGGAGGGGCCAGGATAAATGTTGTTGATGATGGTGAGAGGTTAAACTTGATTTTGAATATGGATGAAGTGAAGACTTCGTTGTTAGTGGTGAAAGACAGATTGTTGAAAGGGCAGGTATTCCCATGTTGTGGTTATGACTGCGAGAGTTGCTTGAATTCAGTTAATGGTTGTGAGGATTTAAAAGTTGGGCTGCAGTGTTTGATTGACGAGGGGTCCCTACAGTTTGACAGGGTTGACAATAGAAGTGATTGTGTCTCTACAGTAACAATTTATTTTGATCCTGCTGAAGTTCCTGCCCGGAGAGAGCCTGTGACTATCTATGTTCCAGAAGTGAGTCCAGTTACCATTACTGTTCTGGGACTGGTTCCTTATGTTGATGACAAGGCCATCCCTTGGCACTATGGCTCAGACGTGTATGTAGAGGGTCAGAAGGTGGAGAGTAAAACAGTGACAATTGAACCGGCTGTTGTGAATGTCGGAGGAGTTGCTGGATTTACACGGAGTGGGCGTATCTTTGCTCCTCAAGCTCTTAGAGGTGATCCTGAAGGTGAAGCTGCTGCAAAGGCTAAGGGTAAACAGATAGCAACTGAAGAGGTGACAACTCCTACTGGTAGTCAAGGCACTTTTGAGAAAGAAGTTGAAGAATTCACGAGAATAATTAAGAAACGTGACTATAAAGTGGTTGAACAGCTGAATCAGACCCCGTCCAAGATATCCATTTTGTCATTGTTAATGTATTCTCAAGCTCACCGAGAGGCTCTTCTAAAAGTTTTATAAATGGCATATGTACCACAAGAGATAATTGTTAAACGGTTGGAGGTTGTGGTAGCCAGTGTGAATGCCAACCATGGGTTGGGATTCACAGATAGAGATCTCACTTCTGAGGGATGTAATCACAACAAGGCCTTACACATCACCATGGAGTGTAAGGGAGTTGTTCTATCACACGTCTTGGTAGATACAGGCTCTTCTCTCAATGTACTCCCTAAGAAGACCTTAATGAAGCTGAATGTTGATGGCATTGTTTTGCGACCCAGTTATTTGATTGTAAAAGCCTTTGACGGGTCACAGAGGTCTGTTTTTGGGGAGGTGGAGCTACCGGTAAGGATTGGATCTCGGGTATTCAAGAGCATGTTCTATGCTATGGATATCCAACCCGCTTATAGTTGTCTGCTGGGACGTCCTTGGATTCATGCTACTGGTGCAGTAACATCCACGTTGCATCAGAAGTTAAAATATGTGGTAGACAACCAAGTTGTTACTGTATGCGGGGAAGATGATATTTTCGTAAGCCATTTGTCGACCTTTAAGTATGTGGAAATGGACGGGGAGATCCATGAGACACTTTGCCAAGCTTTTGAGACAGTTAATGTTAGAACTTTGTCTCCGGTTGCTGCAGTTCAGAGCAATGAGAAGGAAAGGACTCATATTTACTCCTACAAGCAAGCTAAGGAAGTAGTCCAATCCGGAAACGCCCAGGGCTGGGGTAAGCTGTTAGAAGTAGAAAAGAAGGATGACAAGTTTTGTCTCGGATATCAACCTGGTCAGTCCAAGTGGTCTCAAGGCGGTAAGTCCATAACATTCACAAGTGTTGGAATGCTCGACTACAACCACATTTGTGCAATAGATGAAGAGGGGGATAGTGACTGCGACTTGGATAACTGGATTCACCCGTGCGTACCTGGGGAGGAGCTTCGGAACTGGTATGCTGAAGATTTCGTTCAAGTTACGTGGCAGTCAAAGTAATTTTCTTGTTTCCATTTTTATCATATTGCATATCAAATCCTGCACTCTGCCCAAGGTGCATGGATCCATCTGTAGGGCCACCATGCTTTTAATGCATTTACTTTTTCCATGAAATAAAGGACATTTTTCAAGCAAATTGTGTTCTCTTTCTTTCATTTTAAAAATTTTCATATAAAACAAATAAAATGGCAATGTTTTCTTTTTTCAGTGTTTTTGTGTGTTTGCGTCTCTTTTGAAAAAAAACAGATTCTGAAAGTAAGCACATCATTTGTGCAGTGTTGATCATTCGGATTCTTGTGATAACGTTCCTGCTATGACTATGCGTGACTTCAACAATCCTATCTACCAAGCTGATGAAGGGGTTGAGGAAGACTGGGAACTCCCGGAAGAATTGGCTAGGTTGTTGAAACAAGAGGAAAGGGTAATTCATCCTCACCAGGAAGAAAAATAGATCATCAACATCGGGTCTGAGGATGTAAAGAAAGAGATAAAGATTGGGGCCAGTCTGCAGACCGAAGTAAAGAAGGATTTGATTGGTATGTTATGTGAATATGTGGATATCTTCGCCTGGTCGTATCAAGATATGTTGGGGTTGGATACTGAAATCGTTGTACACAAGTGTCGCTCCCACTAAAAGACACCCGGTCAGATAGGGTACAGACGTGAATGGTCGGCGAGAGGAGAGAACATGAAGATGAACTGAAAAGAGTCGCCAACTAGGCATTTTTATCCCGAAGGAAAGGTAATGCTGCATAAACCTAGAAAGAGATGGATAAGATGGTCGCGAACCATAGAAACTGAGAAAGGGGGTTGGTTACAACCTGGGAAGGTATTAGCACCCAGATTGTCCATCGTACTCGACGGGATCCACGCTTAAAGGTTTGTGCTTAAAGGGGAAGTGTAAGTGCTATCTGTGTGCAAAATATGGAAAAGAATGTACGAGTGTCAGTGCAAAAGAGATGTGAAATGAAATTGCTCAGGAATTAGACTTAAAAGAATAATGCTGGATGAGGGGGAATATACAGAGACTTTTGTTCGATAACAGCTAAGTTATGCCTACGTATCCTCTCGTGCAATGAGGAAGTCAGAACACCATAGTTCGACTCAAAGAGACTGGAAAAAGAATGAATTGACTGATGAACTGCTTACTTGTCTATGCTTAAGTGTATGACCTGTCTGGCTCAGGTGCTAACTGTCTTGCATCAGACGGAAGAAGCAAGTTCTCGTTTGTGAGTGAAGCTGATGAGAAATGAATCCCGGAGGAGAAGATTATTGTTTGTTTTTGATTTTTTTAATATTTTATTGCTTTTTGTTTTTGTCATAAGAAAATGAGCTTAAGCCTAAACCAAGGGTTAGTAAACTCATCACATCCTCCCTCTGATTAGGGGTAATGATAATACCTTAAGTATGAAGTAAGCATCTCACACTTAATCACCATGATGTAGGATTAAGATCATTAACCTACTTGCAATTATTTAGATGTTTTTGTAGTTTTTGTTTAGTGTTAAGTAATGAGTTTAAGCCATAATCAAAGATTTAATGGACCCATTACACCATCCTAATAGAAGGATAATAGATGAGACCATTTAAGCTGAGGAAGATACCTCAACTTAATCCATGATTAGGGATTAACCTCATGACAAAACAAAGCCTTTACTAAAGTGGATTTTAGTTAATGGTAATATTAAGAAGTGAATTTTATGGTTTGTAAGACAACTTGAGGGGGACTTGTCCACTAACACTATGGTTAGTCCTTCTTAACCAATTAAGGAAGAATTAGAACCCTAATGCAAGGCCCAAGTTACAAGCTTATTGTCTTAGTGATTATTAGATGGATTGATTAAGAGATTTAAACACATTAAGGGTTTAACACTTAGGATTAAAGTTATGCACTCCATCCTAAGAGAAGGATGCAGGCATAATCTTAATCACAAGGCCTTAAAACCTTAAGGGTTTAGTCCCTGATTATGAGATGAGAAGAGAGACTATAGAAGACTCAAATTTAAAACTAATGGGGGGACTAATCAAAAACCCTAATGTTATCATGCTTGGGTGTTCCTAGGGTTTATGAGGTTTGCAAGATATCTTCAAGAATGAGCCACCAAGGAAGAAGCAGAAGAAAGAAGGAGAAGCAGAAGAAACAAGTTAACTTACTTCACTTAAGAAGATAAGTTGCTTGAAGAAAGAAGGTGAAGGAGGAACATGAATGAGAAAGCTCACTCTAAAGCAAAGATAAAATGCAGCAATGAATGTATAAGAGAGATGAAAAGATAATGTGAGAAGTGAAGGCAAATTCACTTCTCAAAGCACTTACCACCTGAAAAGTTAGCATAAAAGAAAGAATGAAGTGGAAATGAGATGTATGCAAGGATGAAAACCAAAACCAGAAGCATGTTCATGATGTTAATGATGCTAAGAGATGATGCAAATGCATGTCAAGAACAATGGATGATCATACAAGTGATGAGAATGCAAATGAAGCATGAAAGAAGCATGAAAGTTCATGAATGTTTATGGGATGTAATGAATGCATAACATGGTAAATGGATGAAGAAATGATCAAGCTTGATTCTAATGTGTCCTAAGATGTCTTAGAAGTCATGTGAATGCATAAAATGTCATGGCAAGTTCTTATATGAATGCTTATGCAAGATGTATGCAAAGGAAGATGGAAAATTAGGGTTTTCATACAACATGAGATGCAAAAACCAAAAACAGAAGCAAATGAGAAGATAAAAAATTGAAAATGCAATCAAAGGAACCCTAACCCCATATAATATCACACCCCAAAGGAGAAGACCTAACTCCTAACCTAATGAAAGTTATGATTTTTCTAAGTTATCTAGGGTTTTAAGGCACCTAAAGGGAGAAAATGCAAATCAAATCAAAAATTCAGAAGAAATTTGTGACAAAATTATGCTAGAAACTACATGTCAAATGAAGATCAATGCAAAAAGAACCATTGTCATACCATTCTTGGTTAGGCAGAAAAGAATTCTTGAAGTTAGGGTTCTAAAATGTGAATTTTATGAACCCTAAATTCAAGAAAATTATCAAAGATGGTTCAAAACCAAAAATAAATTTGTATGGATGGTATGATAATGTTTCTAAATGTTTAAAGATGCAATGTGAATATTTTTGGGATTTTTAGAAACCTAAATGATATTTTAATTAATTAATTTCCATTAATTAATTAAAATAAACATTTAAATGTTTTAAAAATAATTTTTTAATGTGATAAATAAAAATAAAAATATTTTTGGGTTAAGAAAATTATTTGAAATAAAAATGCAGAACAAAAATATTTTTAGAATTTTCTTGCTATTTTAAATAAATGCTGCAAAATAAATAAAGAAAATGAATTAAAAAAACTGAATAAATGAAAAGTATGCAAATCTAAGGGACCACATTCAAAGTTGGGAAAGGAGGGAAAGACTCTGCGCGCATCTGGACGGCCAAAATTCAAACTCTCACTAATTACAGGATTAAGCCCTAATCTGAACCCTAAACACTTTCAGGTGACCGGAATAGTGTTCCGGTCATCTTTTCCGACCAACTCAAAATCAAACTCCTTCCCTAGGTTATTTTTGGAGCTCTAAAGCTCCAGATCAACTCTTCTTACTTCCCTAAACATGAATCCACACTCAAAACAAATTTATTCTTCATCAATCATGTGAATCGAAACAAAACGTATTTCACGGGCAAAGTTTCAGAGGTTCATAAAATGTTCATTTTCCCACCATTTTCAGAAATAAACACATTAGTGTAACCAGCATAACATGTAGAATCACATTGCAACAAAAAGAAAGAGTTCTGGAAAAATGTTTTGGGATGGTTACCTGAGCTTGAACTTTACAGCTTTGAGCTTTCTGACCTCCCCCTTTGTGCAAGTCAGCTTCAATGAACCCCTTGAGGATGATGTGAAGCTTGAAAAGCTTTGAGAGTGGCTGGTTTGAGAGAATGAAACCTTGCTGCACCAAAATCGTGTTTTGGTTGTGGGGTGTTTTTGGTTGTTTTTGTGGTTGCTTTGTGGTCAGTGAGTGATTTTGAGATCAATGGTGAAATTGGTTTGAAGATTGAGTGAGTGAGCTGGGAGATTCGAAGGAAAATGCAAGAGGGATGATTTTTGGCAATGCTTAGTTCTTGGAGAGTTAGGCTTGTGTGTGTTATGAAAATGAGTCCTTAGAGCATGCTTGTAGAGTCTGGATTTGGCAGAGAGTGGGTGGTGGACTGTTGTGATTGGTATGGGTGTATTTGCCAAAAAGTTAAAAGTGTTGTACTTGAGGTATGGGCAATGGTGTAGCTGGCTCATTGGCTTGTCCATGCGCAGATGAGTTCAAGGATGTCCACAAAATCAGTCTTGAGGCAATTCAGCAAGTGGGAGCAAAGTTATGTGGTGTTTTATAATTATGTGAAGTTTTGGCCCCTTTGAGAATTCTTGATGTTCAAGGCATGGAATGATGCAATTCCTTGGGCAATTCTGATCTTAAGGCAATGCACTATGATGTTATGATACATAGAAGTGTGTTTGAAGTCACAAAATGCCTTGGCAAGTGGTTTTGCAAAGAATCCTTTTTGGTGCATTCTTGAAAATTATGTGATTTTTGCCAACTTTGACAAGCCTTAACTTGAGTTCCATAATGAATTAGAACTTGTTCTTGTACTTTTTGAAAAGGGAATGATCCAATCTACAACTTTCATGACCAACAATTTTTCATTTGAAGCATTTTTGGTTGAAAAAGAGGAGGTTGAAAAACTTTCCCAAAATGGAAAGTATACATTACAAGTCATTTCCATTTTTGGCAACTTTTGGTTTAGCTCATTTTTCTTCAATTTTGTGAACTTCCAAGCACTTCAATGATCAAATAAAGATCATATAACTTCAATTTGATGAAAAATCCACTTTGGTTCCATTGGTAGGGGCCTCGGATGCCCTGATTTTGCTCTGACTTGCTCAAGAAGTTACTCAGTGATCAAATGACTTCCACAATGAATTTCTTCATCAAACTTGGCACACATGATCCTTATAACATGTTGAGACCAATAGAAACAAGAATGACCAAAAAAATTGGAGTTATGGCCTCTGAAACCAAAACCCTAATTGCAGGTCATATGTGCAGTTAAACCCTGGCTCTGCTTCCATGCTTTGCAAGTTCTTGTGATTCTTTGACTTCCTTGATCTTTGGAGGATATAATATGATGATTAAACATACATGGACCCTCTTAAGATGATTGAAGACCTTTGGAAGGGCTCATATGGATCCTGGATTGCTCATATCACAAACCCTAGATGCAGATGAACTTGACCTAATGTAGTGAAGCAAAAATGCCATATGAGATGATATGCTTAAACTAATGCAAATATGAAAGATCACAAGCTATGGTGTGAAATTAGTGAGGGAAAATTTGAGGTGTTTATAACAAGCTGCCACTAAAGGAAAACTGTCCTCCTGTAAAGCAAAAGTTGATAAGAGCTCGCCCTGATATGGCAATGAAGATCAAGGAGGAAGTTCAAAAGCAGTGGGATGCCGGGTTCCTTGCTGTAACTAGTTACCCACCTTGGGTAGCTAACATTGTGCCTGTACCAAAGAAAGATGGCAAGGTCTGGATGTGCGTTGATTATTGGGATGTAAATAGAGCAAGTCCAAAGGATCACTTTCCATTACCTCACATCGATGTGCTGGTAGACAACACCGCTCAGTTCTCGGTATTTTCTTTAATGGATGGTTTCTCCGGGTACAATCATATTAAAATGGCGCCGGAAGACATGGAGAAAACGATGTTCATTACCCCGTGGGGTACATTCTGTTATAAAGTTATGCCCTTTGGGTTGAAGAATGTCGGGGCAACGTATCAACGGGCTATGGTAACTTTTTTCCACGACATGATACACAAAGAAATTGAGTGCTATGTGGACGATATGATTGCCAAGTCCCGGGATGAAGAAGAGCATCTGGTCAATCTCAAAAAGCTGTTTGATAGATTGAAAAAGTATAGACTGAGGTTGAATCGAAACAAGTGCACTTTCGGAGTGTGTTCCGGTAAATTGCTGGGTTTTATTGTCAGCCAGAAGGGGATTGAGGTAGATCCTACAAAAGTAAAAGCAATACAAGATATGCCTGCACCGAAAACATAAAAAGAAGTGTGTGGGTTTTTAGGGAGATTGAACTACATTTCACGGTTTATATCTCATCTAACTGCCACATGGGAGCCAATCTTCAAATTGTTAAGAAAAGGACAAACGGTCAGGTGGAATGAGGACTGTCAAAGAGCCTTTGAAAAGATAAAATAATATTTGCAGGAACCTCCGATCCTAATGCCTCCAGTTCCAGGATGGCCACTTATCATGTACTTGTCTGTGTTAGAAGGGCCGATGGGGTGTGTGCTAGGTGTCACTCCCCGGATTTCCATCCTGGTACAAACGCAAAAGTGGCGCGGAAAAGAATAGAGTCGCCAGCCAGGCATTTTTATCCCGAAGGAACGGGAATGGTAATGTTGCACAAACCAGAAGAAATAAGAGGAAGGACACGGGTCCTACGAACCAAAGAGACTGAGTTCGGGAGTCGGTTACGACCTGGGAAGGTATTAGCACCCAGCTCGTCCTCCGTACCCGACGGGATCCACACTTGCAAAGAAATCTGTTTCAAAGGGTGAAGAAATGAAAGCTGCTGCAATACTGAAACTGAAACTGGATAAGAAAGAAAAGAAAGGGGGAAAATGTAGGGAAAATAAAAGAGTGTGCTCGAACGGGCCCTACCCCGCTGCCTACGTACCTCATTTGGACAATGAGGATCAAAGTCGCCGTAGTTCCCCTAACTAGGGGTGGAAAAGATTGCTTGTGTCTTAAGGCTTGAATTTACTATGTCAATGCTCAGGTGTTGCAGGCTCGGACGATGAATGCGTTACCGTCTTGCAAAATGACAAGTAGGAGCAAGTTCGTACGATGAGAGTGAAGGTGATGAGAAAAGAAGCCCCGAAGGAAAGAAGCTTATTGTTTGTTTGTGTTTCTTATGAAGCTTTTATGAGTGTGTCACAAGGAAGTGAACTCAAGCTCTTTTCCATGGAATGTGCACTTGTCACTACATTCCAAGATGGAATAATAGAACAAGCACACTTAAGTAAGGAGAAGATCCCCAAAACTTGAATCCAGAGATTAGGGCTTAAGCTCACTAACTCATTAACTTATTAAGTGTTTTTGTTATTTACAATGAAGAAGTGTGTTTTATGATTTTCTTTGTGAAGATGATATCTTGATCAGACTTGTGCATCACAAGATAAGCTTATACTATCCCAAGATGGGAAGACTACAAGTATCTCATGGAATAAGGCTATTGCTCAAGGTATCACTTCAAACTTTATTAGGTGTTTTTTAGGGTTTTGAGATGAGAAGAGGAAAGAACCAAAAGGATCACAAAGGTAAAAGTCTAATGGGGGACTAAAGAATCCTAAGTGTTGTCATGCATGGATATCCTAAGTTAGTGTGGTTTACTATCCTAAAGAAGAAAGAAAGAAGAAGAGGAGAAGAAGAAAGAAGAAGAGAGGAGAAGGGAAGAAGAGAGGAGAAGGGAAGTAAGGCCTAAGCCCAACAATCAAAAGGTTAGCACAAGTAAGAATAAGAAGAGAAGAGATGAGATTTGGAGATATGGGAATCACATCCACACCTCTCACTTACCATAGCCCCTGAAATGGTTAGCAACACAAGCATACAAGCAAACAAAATGAATATAATGACATGCCAACATCATACAAACAGAAGTTAAGTCATACATACAAAAGCTCAATGCAAAATGCAAGTCACAAGAATGATAAAAGAAGCACATAAGTTAATATGAAGCAACATGAAACACATGGCAAGGCAAAGCAAACTTAAGAAGATGCAAAGAAAAAATACAAAAAACATGAACTCAAGGCATAAGACAAGAACCAAATCCAAGTTAAATAAGTGCTTAAGTAGCAAGAGAGATGAAGAGAAGAGAAGCACAAAGCTAAACAAACAACTTATAGGAAGAAATAAGCAAAGAAGTGAGGTGGATGCACATAAGGAAGAAAGAACTTCAAAGGTAAGCAAAACACAAGACTTCCAAAACACAAACTCTAAACCAAGATCAGAATGGTATCAATGCCCTAAAGAGACCCCAAATGAGATGAAGAAGATGGCACAAGTTCCCTTCTAAGCTAAAGATAGGACTTATGATCAAAAAGAAGCAAAATGGGACAAGTTAAGAACCAAAATTCAAATTAAATCAACAATGCACCCAAAAATTCCACAACTTTGGACAAATGATCTTCACTCATGATACAACAACATGCCAAAAGGATAGGAAGAAATTCAGAAGCTATGCAAGTCAAAAGAGGGCTCAAACATGAGCTAGGGTTAAGAAACTTCACTTACAAGGCAAAGGCTAAAACCAAATGAACATGTTCCTAAAAATCAGAACAAAAATAACACAAGAAGTACACTCTAATAGGAGTCCAAAGCAAAAAGAACCACTCAAAAATTCAAAATGAGGATCACTAAGGAAAATAGACAAGGCAGCATGCACAAAAAGGAATTAAAATGAATTACTTAAATGAGGGAATTTATTTACACGTGTCAGCATAAAATAAATGACAAATAAAAATATGAAAAATTAAAGAAAACTAAAATGAACATCCATGAATTATTTCATAATTTTTTGATACTTAGAAGTATTTTTAAAAATTGAAAAGCAAAATGATATTAAAACAAATAAAAGAAAAGAAATAAAATGAAATGAGGCCAAGAGGGGTGCGAAAAGAAAGAGAAGCTAGTTCAAATCAATTGGGCTCAGAAGACAGGGGGTGTGGATAGTGGTTTGAGCCCACTGGGTATGCGCAAGTGTATAATACATGGGGTGGAAATTCAGAGAAAATGTTGGAAAAATAACTGGCCAATGGATCAAACAGACGCGTCCTATCATTCAGTTCATTAAATGACGTGGCAACATAATTGGTTCAGAGTGAGAGAGCATGATAATTAACATGAGGTGAGAAGCATATGGAATAATCAGAATGAAATAAAAAATGAAAACGCACGTGAGAGGGAGCAACCTCATTAATTGAGGTGTCACCATCTCATGCGTCCAGATTACAAGATCTGAGGGTGGAGAGACCTTCTTCTTCGTATGAAACCCTAAACACAGCAACCCAGAATCCGGTGACCGGAGCTAGGGCTCCGGCATCGGAAAACTCACAATATGAACAAAACTTAATAATAAAACCTCAAATGCTCCAGATCAAGTAATTAAATCATGCTGATTTCAAAAATGATGATGAAAATCTCAAATGAACACTGAATTTTCCAGATCGTGAGCAAACAGTTTGAACTAAGAAACTTCAAATCAACATATAAAGCTCAATAATGCATCAAACTTGAATCTAAAACCAGCAGAATGATCAGCATAACCAGAGGATTACAATGCACACAACTATTTTCATTTCTAGATCTGAGAAATTTGAACTCACCTGAACTTGCAGATCTTGAAATAGCTTGTGATAAGCCAAGATAATGCTGCCAATCCATTCCAAATGCACTCTAGTTACAAAATAAATGCAACTAAAGCCTTGAAACTTGCTGGATCTTGGATCTTGAAGCCAACTGCCCGGAAATGGCAAGGTGATGAATCTTGAGAAATAGCTTGCATAATGGATGGATTTGTGATCCTGAGCTCTCAAGGATGAAGGATCTGTGGTTGGTTTGTGAAGAGAGCAAGTGTGTGAAGAGATTCGAATGAAAATGCAATTTGAGCAAAAACTTGAGAGCTGAGAAATGAGTGAGATCTGGATCCTTCTAAAACCCTAATTTGCTTTTATGTGAGGTCATGAGGAAATGCTGAAAGAATGAGAGGCTTTGCACGTGTGAAAAGAGAGTGTGAGATATTTTGCAAAATTTGCAAGTTTGTTGTGATCTCATGAAAACCTCATGCATTTCCTTGCTTCTGGACCATGTGCATCCCACATCTGACCCTTGATTTCAAACCAAAGAGATCCTGGCCATTGGATGAGAGTGTCACACAATTTTCATGAACATGCACTTTTTGCACTTATGGAATGAAATTCTCATTATGCACGAATTTGGTGTATTTCTTGGAGAAAAGTGACCTATTTTCATTGCATTGTAACATTGTGAACTTATTTGGTATGTACCAACACCCAAAATTAAGTTTCATGACTTTTTGCTTTGGTGCACAAGTGAAAAAATCAAGTTTGCCCTAGTTTTGATGAAATTTTCGAGGGGCCTAACTTCTTAACCATGAAGGATATGAAAATGCACTTGTACTTTTTGAAAATGGGAGGCCTTAATCTCCAACTTTCATGTTTGACTTTGGTCCATTTGAAGAATTTTTCACCAAGTTATGCTCACTTGAATTTTAGGGCAAAAACTTGCTAAAATGGCATTTTCCATAACCAACTTCACACCAATTTTGCAAAACACCTCAAAACCTCATGATTATTGATCTTTGAACTTTCCAAACCTCTTTTAACATGATAAGAACATACCTTGGCTAGAAAAATGGGGTTGGACCCCTTGAAATCTCACAGTTGACTTTTCTAAGGCACAGTTGACCAATTTCTTCATTTACAAGCAACTGAAGAAATACTTGACTTCCACAAGGAATTTTCTTACCAAATTTCATCCCTAGGATCCTCTTAACATGTAAAAGACTTTTCCCAAATGAAATGGCCAAAGTCTTAAGGTTTTCATGCTTGAAACTCAAACCCTAGTTTGGGACCATTGTGTAGGAGTTTTGCCCTAGCCTGGATTCCCTGATGATCCTCCAACCTTCTGAGCTTTTGAAAATGAACTTGAAATTGTGAATGCAATGTAGACCCCTCATAGGACTTTTACAAATCCATTGGGACCCTTGTCATGGCTTGTGATGCTTCAAGAACCTCCACAGATGATCATATGCCTAATGCTAGGTCATGAGAAATGTTATGCCTCATCTTTCCATGCTAGGATGCTAAGAATATGATATGTTCATGATGAATATGATGTGATATGATGCATAAAAAGAAGAGGGAAAATTTGGGGTGTTACAGCTGCCCCTATTCAAATAACTGGTGATCTGAAAAGGACGGTAGCACGGGCTATCGACCGTTCAAGATAAATTATGGTTGAATACCAAGAAGACCTGAAATTTGCACTCTGACGAAGAATGCAGAAACTGGGAAATAAACCCAACCAAATGACGCTTTGGTGAATGAAGGGAAAAGAAAGCAGACGAGCTCCCTCTAAGTTGAAACTATTATTTGGAATCAGAATACTTTGACAGACGAGTCTTCTTTGAACAATCCTGTTACGCCAGGAGCTGGACAAACGAGCCCTCACCTACTTGAGACATATGACTTGAGACAGACGAATCTCCTTCGGATATACCTGTTACGCCAGGACCGGTGATACACTAAAGTCTGTGGGATAGACATGCATAATCAAGGTAGACGAACCCTCTTCATATATTATCCGTGGATATATGGTATAAGACAGACGAGCCTTCTTCGAGCAAACCTATTACGCCATGTGCAACATTAATAAGTGGTGCCTGAGATAGACGAGCCTCCTTCGGATAAACCTGTTACGCCAGGACCGGTAACCATTTTGACATTTATTCCCACAGTCAGGATTTTAAACCTCTTCAATACAGACGAGTATTGGATGATCATCAAGATAACACAGACGAGTGCCAAAAGTCAATGATACAGACGGATATCAGACGATGATCTAAGAAACACAGACGAGCGCTTCAGGCAATGATAGAGACGAGTATCAGCCACTGGTACGGACGAATACCAGAAGTTCAAACATAGACAAGCATTTGGAGTAGCAATACAGACAAGTGCCAAGATAGTCAGCAAACCCACACATACAGATATAAACTAGCACAGACGAGTGCTAAGGATGATATAGACGAGTATCCAAACAATGCAGACGAGCTTTAAACAGATGACGAACACAGACGAGTGTCGGGGAATGCAGACGAGCAATAACAAAGTATCCATATACCAAACACAGACGAGTGTTGGGAAGTGCAGATGAGCAACAAAACAATTATCAAACATCAAACACAGACGAGTGTTGGGAGGTGCAGACGAGCAACAACAAAGTATCCACAGACGAGTGTTGGAAGGTGCAGACGAGCAACAACAAAGTAATCCTGGACCACTGCTGGGGAAAGCAAACGAGCAATACCAAAGTGATAATACAGACGAGTGTTGAGAGATGCAGACGAGCAGTAATAAAGTATGAACACGGACGAGTGCTAGATAATGCTTCCTTGATGGTTGGGGAATTCCTCAAATATCCACTGTTGGTGACTAGAGTTTTAACAGATAAACTCTGTGGGGAATGGGCCTCCCACTGCTTGCTGGGTATACTCCACTAGGGAAGATAAACTGCTTGGGCTACCTGCCAAGGCTTAGCTGGGGAAGATTCTGCTTGGGAGAATGTGATACCATCCTGCAACCTGCAACAATAGAAAACACAAGTGTGCCACGGGACTTGCATGGTATGACCTGTTCATCCATCGTCACCTGAAACTCAAAGAGGGTTTCAAATGTTTCCCTACAATGTCATTTTCTTTCAAATTATCACCATGTGTTAAATGCAATGCTATTTTTGCCAAAAATTCAGGACATTTTGCAAACAAAAATAAACACAACACAACTTTTTGACTGAATATTCTTTTTATTGAAAGGCCTCTGAATAGGCAAAGATTTTACATCAGGAAGCAACCGCCTGGAAAGAGGTAGCTACCATAAACTATCCTAATGGAAATGGACACGGCATCCCAATGAGTTTCCTTTCTGCTATGACCAGCATGTCTTCAAAACTCTTCATTATTGCCTTTGCTTTCTGAGAAGATGAGGGGACTAATTCCTATCCTTCTGATATTGTCAGGCTGTACGAAACGATGATTTGGTTCAGATTACTCGGATCGCAATTGTTCGCTTATTCCCTTATTTTGCGTGGATCGCCCTTTCGGGTTTTCAATCCACCGGGATACCCTTTTTTGCCTGAGCTGTCCGATGTGGCTTTTCAACTCAGCGGGTGTACATTTTATTTATTTATTTTCCCTAACTTTTGCCCGAGCTTTTTATTCTGTTTTTAGCTCGCCGGGATGCCCTTTTCTTGCCTGGACTTTAATTCTGTTTTTGTGTCCAGCGGGTCTCTTTATGCGAATTATTTTTTAACTGCGTCCGAGTTAACAGGGGATTGGAAATCATCTCCATCCATAGTGGTGAGCATCAGTGCTCCTCCTGAGAAAACTTTCTTCACTATGAATGGTCCTTCGTAGTTTGGGGTCCACTTGCCCTCGTGATCTGAACCTGGAGGAACGATCCTCTTCAACACAAGATCTCCCACTTGATACTCCCGAGTACGTACTCGTTGGTCGAATGCTCGCTTCATTATCCTATGATAAAGCTGACCATGACAGATAGCCGCTAATCTCTTTTCCTCAATTAGACATAGCTGATTGTAACGAGCACGCACCCATTCAGCCTCATTAAGTTTCACCTCCATCATCACACGCAATGAAAGAATCTCTATTTCAACAGGCAAGACTGCCTCCATACCATATACCAATGAGAAAGGAATTGCCCCAGTTGACGTCCTGACTGACGTCCGGTACCCATGCAGCGCAAATGATAACATCTCATGCCAATCTTTGTAAGTGACAACCATCTTTTGCACAATCTTCTTGATGTTTGTTGCCTCTACCGCACCATTCATCTTTGGTCGGTAAGGAGAAGAATTGTGATGCTGTATTTTGAAGTCCCGACACAACTCTGCCATCATCTTGTTGTTGAGATTAGAACCATTGTCAGTAATGATTCTTTCGGGCACTCCGTATCTGCAAATGATGTCTCTTTTCAAAAATCTAGCTACCACTTGACGAGTGACATTGGCATAAGATGCTGCTTCAACCCACTTAGTGAAGTAATCAATCGCAACCAAGATGAAGTGATGACCATTTGAAGCAGTAGGCTCTATTTTCCCGATCATGTCAATGCCCCACATAGAAAAGGGCCAAGGAGATGGCATGACGTTGAGCGGGCTTGGAGGAATATGCACCTTGTCTGCATAAATCTGGCACTTGTGGCATTTGCGGGCGTATGAGCAACAGTCTGCATCCATTGTCATCCAGTAATACCCCGATCTCAACAATTTCTTTGCCATAGCATGCCCTCCTGCATGGGTACCGAAAGATCCCTCGTGGACTTCCTACATTAACAGGCTTGCTTCGTGTCTATCCACACATCTGAGCAAGACCATGTCAAAGTTTCTCTTGTACAAAACCCCGTCTGTATTCAAGAAGAAGCTAGCAGCAAGTCGCCTCAAGGTCTTCTTGTCATTGGAAGATGCCCCAGCTGGGTATTCTTGCTTTTCCAAGAATAGCTTGATATCAAAATACCAAGGTTTCTCGTCAGACACTGCGTCTACAGAGAAGGCATGAGCTGGTGCGTCAAGCCTGGAAATATCGATTCTGGGCACATAATTCCAACATAAGACTTTGATAGACGAAGAAAGAGTGGCCAATGCGTCGGAAAACACATTTTCATCACGTGGTATGTACTGAAGCTTAACTGTTGTGAAGAACGTCAACAGTTTTCTGGCGTAATCCATGTATGGAATTAGATGCTCTTGATGCGTATACCACTTGCCGGTAACTTGGTTAATAACGAGGGCTGAATCTCCGAATATATCGAGGGTCTTAATCCGAAGATTAATAGCCTCCTCTATTCCCATTATGCATGCCTATTATTCCGCTTCATTGTTGGTGCAGCCAAAAGTAATTCTGGCAGCGAAGGGAAAGTGAACACCTTCAGGAGTAATAAGAACAGCACCAACTCCACGTCCATTGATATTGACTGCCCCATCAAACATCAACTTCCATTTGGATTCAGGGTCTGGCCCCTCCTCCGGAAGTGGTTCCTCGCAATCGTTTTCTTTGAGGTACATGATGTCCTCATTAGGGAAATCAAACTTCATTGGCTGATAATCATCTTCAAGAGGTTGATGTACAAGGTAATCTGACAATACACTTCCCTTGATGGCTTTCTGAGAAGTATACTGGATGTCATATTCTATAAAAATCATTTGCCACCTAGCAACCCTTCCGGTTAACGCTGGTTTCTCAAAGATGTACTTGACAGGATCCATTTTGGAAATTAGCAGTGTGGTATGAGTCAACATGTACTATCTCAGTCGGCGAGTAGCCCATACCAAAGCGCAGCAAGTTTTTTCGAGCAGTGAGTAACGGGATTCACAGTCGGTAAAATTTTTGCTAAGGTAATAAATAGCGTACTCTTTTCGACCAGACTCGTCATGTTGGCCTAGAACACACCCCATTGACCCTTCTAGCACAGTCAAGTACATGATTAAAGGTCTTCCTTCTACTGGAGGCATTAGAATTGGAGGCTCCTGCAAATATTCTTTTATTTTATCGAAAGCTCTTTGGCAGTCTTCATTCCACCTGTCTGTTTGCTCTTTTCTTAGCAATTTGAATATTGGTTTGCACGTGGAAGTTAGGTGAGATATGAACCGTGAAATGTAGTTCAACCTCCCTAAAAAACTGCGCACTTCTTTTTCTGTTCTCGGTGCAGGCATATCTTGAATTGCTTTTACTTTTGCAGGGTCTACCTCAATTCCCTTCTGACTAACAATGAAACCCATCAGTTTCCCGGAACACACTCCGAAAGTGCACTTGTTTGGATTCAACCTCAGCTTGTATTTTATCAGTCTATCAAACAGCTTCTTGAGATTGACCAGATGCTCTTCTTCGTTTCGGGACTTAGCAATCATATCGTCCACATAACACTCTATCTCCTTGTGTATCATGTCGTGGAACAATGTGACCATAGCCCGCTGATAGGTTGCCCCGGCGTTCTTCAAACCAAAGGGCATGACCTTGTAGCAGAATGTACCCCACGGGGTAATGAACGTTGTTTTCTCCATGTCTTCCGGCGCCATCTTAATCTGATTATACCCGGAGAAGCCATCCATGAAGGAAAATACCAAGAATTGAGCAGTGTTATCTACCAACACATCAATGTGAGGTAATAAAAGTCATCTTTTGGGCTCGCTCTGTTCAAATCCCGGTAATCAATGCACATCCGGACCTTGCCGTCCTTCTTTGGTACAGGTACAATGTTTGCTACCCAAGGTGGATAACTAGTTACGGCAAGGAAACCAGCATCCCATTGCTTCTGAACCTCCTCCTTGATCTTCATCGCCATGTCAGGACGAGTTCTTCTCAACTTTTGTTTCACAGGAGGACAGTCTTCTCTCAATGGTAGCTTATGCACAACGATGTCGGTATCCAACCCTGGCATATCTTGATACGACCAGGCAAAGATATCCACATACTCTCGCAGCATACCAATCAGCTCTTTCTTTACTTCGGCCTGCAGACTGGCCCCAATTTTGATTTCTTTCTTCACATCTTCAGTGCCAATGTTGATGATCTCAATTTCTTCCTGATGAGGATGAATAACTCGTTCCTCTTGTTTCAACAATCTGACCAATTCTTCAGGGAGTTCACAGTCTTCCTCAACCCCTTCATCAGCTTGGTAGATAGGATTGTCAAAGTCATGCATGGTCATAGCAGGAACGTTATCAATGGAATCCGGATGATCAACACTGCACAGATGATGTGCTTATTTCAGAATCTGTTTATTTTTAAAAAGAGACGCAAACACAAAACAAAAAAGGAAAAACACATTGCCATTTTTATATTTTTGTGAAAATTTTAAAAACAAAAGAAAGAGAACACAAATTTTCTGAAAATGTCTTTTATTTCATGGTAAAATAAGTGCATAACAAACATGGTGGCCCATACAATGGATCCTAGCATCTTGGGCAGAATGCTGGATTTGACAATGCAACATGATAAGAAAAGGAAACAAATAAATTACTCTGAGTGCCAGGTAACTTGGACGATGTCTTCAGCAAACCAGTTCTTCATCTCCTCTCCGGGCGCACACAGATGAATCCAGTTGTCACAGTCACCATCATTGTCTCCCTCTTCATTAGTTGCACAGATTTTGTTGCGGTCGAGCATCCCAGCGCTTGTAAAAGTAATGGCTTTACCACTTGGAGAGAAATCAGATCCACTAGGCTGATAACCGAAACCAAACTTGTCGTCTTTCTTCTCTAATTCCAGCAATTTGCCCCAGCCTTGGGCGCTTCCTGACTGAACCACCTCCTTTGCCTGCTTGTAGGAGTGAATGGAGGTACCTTCTTTCTCAATGCTTCTCTCTACAGGAGTCAAAATGCTAACATTGATTGCTTCGACGGCTTGACACAGAGTCTCATGGATCTCTCTGTCCATCTCTACATATTTGAAAGTTGATAAGTGGCTCACAAAGATGTCTTCCTCTCTGCACACAGTGATTACTTGGCCATCAACCACATATTTGAGCTTTTGATGCAGAGTGGATGTTACAGCTCCGGCAGCATGAATCCATGGGCGTCCCAGCAGGCAATTATACGCAGGATGAATGTCCATGACGTAGAACGTGCTCTTGAATACTTGAGACCCTATTTTCACATGTAACTCAACTTCTCCGAACACTGACCTTCTGGATCCATCAAAAGCTTTCACTATCAAATCACTTGGTCTTAAGATGATACCATCAACATTGAGCTTCATTAATGCTTTCTTCGGAAGTACATTAAGGGAAGAGCCTGTATCAACAAGGACATGCGACAACACATCACCCTTGCACTCCATAGTAATATGCAGTGCTTTGTTATGGTTACGACCCTCTGACGTAAGGTCTCTGTCTGTAAAGCCCAGCCCGTGGCTTGCATTCACACTGCCCACTACAGCTTCCAATTGATTAACAGTTATTTCTTGAGGAACATAGGCCATCTGCAACACTTTCAGCAAGGCTTCTCTATGTGCGGGAGAACACATCAGCAAGGACAAAATTGATATCTTTGAAGGTGTCTGGTTCAACTGTTCGACCACCTTATAATCACTCTTTTTAATTATGCGCATAAATTCCTCGACCTCCTTCTCAAAGGCACCCTGTCCAGCAGCAGGAGTTGTTGTGTCTTCAGTCACTGTTTGCTTTCCTTTAGCCTTTTCCGAAGCCTCAGCCTCAGGATCTCCTCTCAGAACTGGGGGAGCAAATAGACGACCACTTCTCGTAAAACCTCCAACCCCTCCGACGTTCACTACAGTCGGGTCAATGGCAACAGACTTACTCTCAATCTTCTGCCCTTCCACGTACACTCTGAGCCGTAATGCCATGGAATGGCTTTATCATCTGTATAAGGAACAGGCCCAGGCACAGTGATAGTCACAGGGCTGACTTCAGGAGCATAAATGGTCACAGGTTCTCTTCTAGCAGGCATCTCAGCTGGATCATAGAAAATGGTTATAATGGACACATCATCAGCTTCATTATCAACTTTGTCAAACTGCAAAGATCCTTCATCAATCAGATTCTGCAACCCCATCCTCAGATCTTCACAACCGTTCACTAAATTCAAACACTTCTCACAATCAGAACTGCATCCCGGAAACACTTGTCCTTTTAGCAGCCTCTCTTTCACTACCAACAGCGGAATCTTCACTTCTTCTATGCTCAGAATCAGACTTAACTTATCACCACCCCCAACAGCATTTATTCTATCCCCTCTGTGATTCGGAATAGGGTTCGAAGTAACATTTGGTAGTGGTGCAAAGTTAATCGCCTTGGAGTCGATCAGATCTTGAACTTTATGTTGTAGCGCCCTGCACTTCTCATTTGAGTGCCCGGGTGCCCCTGAATGGAAAGCGCATCTAGCGTTGACATCGTACCCCACTGGAAGCTCTCCAGGTGGTGGTGGTGCCAAAGTCCTCAGTTGTATCAAATTCAGGTCCAGCAATCTTGGTAGCAATGCAACGTATGTCATGGGAATTGCCTCAAGCACCCTATTAGCCGGGCGAGTCTGCCTTGGCTGATAAGGTCTTTGTTGATAGTTGTTATGTTGTGGCTGTTGTTGTTGTCGTTGTTGTTGAGGTTTCACCTGCTGCACAGGACTGGAAGGGATTGTGACAGCTGTCACTTGCTCATATGATCTTCTATATCCTCGACCCCGTCCTCGGCCAAACACATCATTGGTTTCGCCTTCCTTTCTTCTCGGGGGTCCGCTGAAAGCTTTTCTCACTCCACTAGAACTGCTTGCACTCGTATCCTGAATCTTTCCCATCTTTAACAAAGTCTCAACCCTCTCTCCAGCAATTACTATATCGTTGAACTTGGTAGCCGAACAAGACGCCAATCTTTCGATAAACACACCTTGCAATGTCCCCATGAACATATCAGCCATCTCATTCTCCAGCAGTGGTGGTTGCACTCTGGCAGCGAGCTGACGCCACCTTTGAGCATATTCTTTAAACCCCTCCTTAGCAGTTTGAGACATGTGTTGCAATTGAGTGCGATTTGGAGCCATGTTCAAATTATACTGGTATTACTTCACGAAAGCCTCTGCCAGGTCCTTCCAGCTCTTAATGTTGACTCTACTTAGCTTCATATACCATTCCAAGGAAGCTCCAACCAGGTTGTCCTGGAAATAGTACATCTTTAGCTTTTCATCATCAGTGTGGGCAGAAATCCTTCCTACAAAGGACTGAAGGTGGGTCTTTGGACATGTTGTGCCGTTGTACTTCTCAAAAGTTGGGACCTTGAACTTGTAAGGGATTCTAACCCCTGGAACCAAGCCCAAGTCAGTAATGTCAAATCCCAAAGAATTCTGGGATTGAATAGCCTTGATCTGTTATGCCATCTCCTCAAACTTCCTGTTCATTTCATCCCCCTGGACTTCAGTTTCGTCCAGCAACGTAAACTGTTTGTCTTGACCATCCATTTATACATTGTTCAGTCCATCATTGATTATGGTAACCCCTGGCTGTGCTACAGGGATTTCAACCTGACGGGCGCCCGCACCATTACGATTACCTCCATCAACAGTACCGTTGTTCCTGGCTTGACTATTTTCAACCAACTCACGCAGACGTTCCTGATTCTGACCCATGTCTGCCATAAGGGTCATAAAATTGTCCATCCTCAGTCTCAAGTCAGCTAAATCAGCTTGCATTTGATCCATGACTCTTTCTCTGTTGACCTTTGTGGGATATCTGTGTGCGACTGGCTGTTCTCAAACTTTCCTGGGAGCTATAGTGCCTGAAACAACAAGAACGTTAGAAACTGAAGCACTACCTACAAAACAAACAAACACGTCATATGCATGCAATGTAACTGCTCATGTTCCCAAGTTTTAAGCATTTGCATGCCCCAGTTCTGGCATTTGCTCCAGACAGCCACTTTGAGTATTAACTTTCAGACTTTCTCTTTGAAGAGTGTTCAGATATTAGCAGTATCAGACAAACGAGCCTTGCATTCAGAAATGATAATTTGCACATTAACACTGTATATCATGGACAAACCACTTCCGGCCAAACGTTAGAGCACAAACAGAAATATTCCCCAAAGGGTTACAAGCCATTACATGAATAAAAGACAAAAGATAAAAAGCAAGACTCCTACAACAAGTCTGTAGGTAGTCTGAAAAAATAAACTAAACTAAGGACCAAGGCTCCTCTGCAGCCACCTCTGCTCTGCTCTTCTTTACACCTGCTCTCAGCTTGAGCTCTTCAATCTCCTTCCGTGCCTCCTCCAAGGCTAACTGGCTTTGTGCTAATTGCTGAGTCTTTTCCCTCCGAATGTTGTGGACTTGCTCCACCTCTCCCTTCTTAAAGGCCATTTGCACCTCAAAGAACTCTTCTTTCTCTTTGAACTTCTTCTGCTCCTCCTCCCTTTGGCCTTGCAACCAAACAATGGATTGGCGAGCTTCCTTGAGAGTTTTCAAAGTCTTTTTGCGTTCCGCTTCTCTTTTTGCCTCCATCAAACCCATCCTTTGAAAGTGAGATTCCCTTCCAGCAAAGTCTTTCTCTTTAGCTTCCAAAGAGGCTTGGATCTTCTACAGCTTTCCCTCTGCTTCATTTTTGGCCTTGTTGGCAAGATGGTACAGGCTGACCATTTCAGCATTCTCCACTCGAACTTCATGCAGCTGAGCTTCCAATTTCTTGTACTCTTCAAGGGAGACAGTACTCTGGTTTGGCACTTCTTCGGGATAAAGTGGAGCTTCTACTAAGAAAGGCATGAGAACCTCTTCTACATGTTTTTGCAACCATGCAGTAAAAGGAGGATACGTCTTGGGATCTACTCTGCCAAAGTCTTTCTTACCCTTCCTTATCCTATGAGCCCAAGCTTGAGCTGCTTGTAGAACTAACTCCTTGTTTCCTTCCACAGGAAAATACAAAGACTCAGCAAACTCTTCCATCTGTGGTGGATGCCTCAAAGGATAACCAAATTGCTTTCTGGCTAATGTTGGATGATAACTGATTACACCCTTCCTTCCTAACAAAGGCACTCCAGCAAATCTTCCACAACTGACCAACAACTCTTTTCCTAGCAGATCTTTGTCATATCCCCAGGCTATATCCTCAGCAGTTAGCCCCATCAATCTTCTAGACCATCTCCACTCATCCCTCATTTCCTTGAAAGCACCTGATTTTGGCAGTTGTCTGGCAAACCACTCAGCAAACAATGAAGCACAGCAGGCCACTGGTCCACCCCTACCTTTCTCATTCCTGTAATGAACGTTGTAGTAGAAGTCACCCAACAGAGTTGGCATAGGATTGCCTTTAGCAAAGATGGAGATCACTTCCAAGCTTACATATTCCTTCTCTCCTGGGAACAAGCTAGACCCATACACCATCAAAGCCAGCAAAGCACCAAAGTAACCCCATTTACCTTCTTTAGCATATGTCTCTGCCTCTGGTATGAGCACACTCCAAGGGAGTCCTTTGCCTTCACTATCCTTCAGAGCCTTCTTGATTGTAGCAGCTGGCAAATGACAAACTTTAGCTATGTCCTCTTCCTTAATCACCACCTCAGACCCATAGAAAGGCAATGTATCTCTGACTGGAACATTCAAAATGCTGGAAATCTCCTCCAAGGTAGGAGCCAAGATGTAATCTGGAAACACAAAGCAACGCAACAGGGGATCATAAAACTGAAGCAAGGTATGCAAATTGTCCTTCTGGTCTGCAGTGGGCTTGTCCACATACTTCAATATCTAGCCATATGTCTTTCTGAAATTGCCCAAGACTTGGTCATTCATCAAACCTGCTAATTTCTGAACACTCCTGACTTCAGGTCGAAGAAAAGTATAGTGAACATTCTTTTTCCTTGTAATTCTTCTGATTTCTACCATCTGGAGATAAGATTTACCAGAACTGGGAGCTGATTATGAACAATGACCTGAAAAATGGAAACATAAACAGTTAATGCAAGGATGATGCAAATGCAAATGCAATGCAGGCAAATGATCAATCTGGGACCATCTGGATACTGGACACTAAATACAAGGACCCTCTGATCAACTGCAAACCAAAATCCTCTAAGTCACAACCCTCTGATAGAAATTCTCAGAACCATAGTACCAAGAAAACCAGAACCATAGGACCAGAAATCATAATAAGGACCACTGATAATGAGGGTATGTAGAGGCTAAGGGTTCCTGCAAACCTGTAAACCCCTCCCAATCTCACGGGTATGCTTCGGGTCAGACATCACAGACTCTCAAATCCGAATAGCAATAATACGTTCACTATTTCCGAGAAATGACTCATGACCAAATCAGGGAATCGGTTTAGCATTATGTACTACTCAGGGAGGCCTCAGCTGAGTCCGGGAAAACAAGGTCATCCTATGTGAGTTCCTAGCGGGCCCTCGGGTGCGAATGGGTTTGCCACAGAATGTGGTCTGCCACTGTCACCACTAAAGAGGGATGTTTCCACAAGGTTCTCGATGATCGGTCCCCAGCTGCACATAACTATCAAGGTTATGAAATGAAAGAGGAAGATCCCCAAATCAAGACATTTCCAAGACGGTCGCAAATCTGGGCGTGGAACTCACTACTACCCTCATGACAAGATCTCATGAGGCCAAAGTGGAACCACTCTAAGTCCTAAGGTGCACTCGAGCCTTGGTAATGAGCTCATCTCACAGAAACAAAATCATCCAAGTCCCACCAAACAGAAA
This sequence comes from Lathyrus aphaca, assembly GCA_963966055.1. NCBI lineage: Eukaryota > Viridiplantae > Streptophyta > Magnoliopsida > Fabales > Fabaceae > Lathyrus > Lathyrus aphaca. Next base: position 424,291,222 of record OZ014521.1, read on the forward strand.
AAATCCAGTCCAGACAGTCCAGTATGATATATGACGCATGAAAATAAATACTGAAAACTGTAAATAAACTGTAAATAAAACAACAGTAATATATACACACAACAACAAACAAACAACACCCAACGAAATAGAAACATGCATGCGCTAGGAGAGACTCTCAAGGGAACCAGAGACTCTAGGTTCGGTGTCCCCAGCAGAGTCGCCAGATGTCGCTCCCCGGATTTCCATCCTGGTACAAACGCGAAAGTGGCGCGGAAAAGAATAGAGTCGCCAGCCAGGCATTTTTATCCCGAAGGAACAGGAATGGTAATGCTGCACAAACCAGAATAAAGAAGAGGAAGGACACGGGTCCTGCGAACCAAAGAGACTGAGTTCGGGAGTCGGTTACGACCTGGGAAGGTATTAGCACCCAGCTCGTCCACCGTACCCGACGAGATCCACGCTTGCAAAGAAATCTGTTTCAAAGGGTGAAGAAATGAAAGTTGCTACAAAACTGAAACTGAAACTGGATAAGAAAGAAAAGAAAGGGGGAAAATGTAGGGAAAATAAAAAAGTGTGCTCGAACGGGCCCTACCCCGCTGCCTACGTACCTCATCTGGACAATGAGGATCAGAGTCGTCGTAGTTCCCCTAACTAGGGGTGGAAAATATTGCTTGTGTCTTAAGGCTTGAATTGCCTACGTCAATGCTCAGGTGTTGCAGGCTCGGACGACGAGTGCGTTACAGTCTTGCAAAATGACAAGTAGGAGCAAGTTCGTACGATGAGAGTGAAGGTGATGAGAAAAGAAGCCCCGAAGGAAAGACGCTTATTGTTTGTTTTTGTTTTTTATGAAGATTTTATGAGTGTGTCACAAGGAAGTGAACTCAAGCTCTTTTCCATGGAATGTGCACTTGTCACTACATTCCAAGATGGAATAATAGAACAAGCACACTTAAGTAAGGAGAAGATCCCCAAAACTTGAATCCAGAGATTAGGGCTTAAGCTCACTAACTCATTAACTTATTAAGTGTTTTTGTTATTTACAATGAAGCAGTGTGTTTTATGATTTTATTTGTGAAGATGATATCTTAATCAGACTTGTGCATCACAAGATAAGCTTATACTATCCCAAGATGGGAAGACTACAAGTATCTCATGGGATAAGGCTATTGCTCAAGGTATCACTTCAAACTTTATTAGGTGTTTTTTAGGGTTTTGAGATGAGAAGAGATGAGAAGGGAAGTAAGGCCTAAGCCCAACAATTAAAAGGTTAGCACAAGTAAGAATAAGAAGAGAAGAGATGAGATTTGGAGATGTGGGAATCACATCCACACCTCTCACTTACCATAGCCCCTGAAATGGTTAGCAACACAAGCATACAATCAAACAAAATGAATATGATGACATGCCAACACCATACAAACAGAAGTGAAGTCATACATACAAAAGCTCAATGCAAAATGCAAATCACAAGAATGATAAAAGAAGCACACAAGTTAATATGAAGCAACATGAAACACATGGCAAGGCAAAGCAAACTTAAGAAGATGCAAAGCAAAAATACACAAAACATGAACTCAAGGCACAAGACCAGAACCAAATCCAAGTTAAAGAAGTGCTTAAGAAGCAAGAGAGATGAAGAGAAGAGAAACACAAAGCTAAACAAACAACTTATAGGAAGAAATAAGCAAAGAAGTGAGGTGGATTCACATAAGGAAGAAAGAACTTCAAAGGTAAGCAAAACACAAGAATTCCAAAACATAAACCCTAAACCAAGATCAGAATGGTATCAATGCCCTACAGAGACCCCAAATGAGATGAAGAAGTTGGCACAAGTGCCCTTCTAAGCTAAGGATAGGACTTATGATCAAAAAGATGCAAAATGGGACAAGTTAAGAACCAAAAATTCAAATTAACTCAACAATGCACCCAAAAATTCCACAACTTTGGACAATGGATCTTCACTCATGATACAACAACATGCCAAAAGGATAGGAAGAAATTCAGAAGCTATGCAAGTCAAAAGAGGGCTCAAACATGAGCTAGGGTTAAGAAACTTCACTTACAAGGCAAAGGCTAAAACCAAATGAACAAGTTCCTAAAAATCAGAACAAAATTCACACAAGAAGTACACTCTAATAGGAGTCCAAAGCAAAAAAACCACTCAAAAATTCAAAATGAGGATCACTAAGGAAAATAGACAAGGCAGCATGCACAAAAAGGAATTAAAATGAATTACTTAAATGAGGGAATTTATTTACACGTGTCAGCATAAAATAAATGACAAATAAAAATATGAAAAATTAAAGAAAACTAAAATGAACATCCATGAATTATTTCATAATTTTTTGATACTTAGAAGTATTTTTAAAAATTGAAAAGCAAAATGATATTAAAAGAAATAAAAGAAAAGAAATAAAATGAAATGAGGCCAAGAGGGGTGTGAAAAGAAAGAGAAGCTACTTCAAATCAATTGGGCTCAGAAGACAGGGGGTGTGGATAGTGGTTTGAGCCCACTGGATCTGCGCAAGTGTATAATACATGGGGTGGAAATTCAGAGAAAATGCTGGAAAAATAACTGGCCAATGGATCAAATAGACGCATCCTATCATTCAGTTCATTAAATGACGTGGCAACATAATTGGTTCAGAGTGACAGAGCATGATAATTAACATGAGGTGAGAAGCATATGGAATAATCAGAATGAAATAAAAAATGAAAACGCACGTGAGAGGGAGCAGCCTCATTAATTGAGGTGTCACCATCTCATGCGTCCAAATTACAAGATCTGAGGGTGGAGAGACCTTCTTCTTCATATGAAACCCTAAACACAGCAACCCAGAATCCGGTGACCGGAGCTAGGGCTCCGGCACCGGAAAACTCACAATATGAACAAAACTTAATAATAAAACTTCAAATGCTCCAAATCAAGTAATTGAATCATGCAGATTTCAAAAATGATGATGAAAATCTCAAATGAACACTGAATTTTCCAGATTATGAGCAAACAGTTTGAACTAAGAAACTTCAAATCAACATATCAAGCTCAATAATGCATCAAACTTGAATCTAAAACCAGCAGAATGATTAGCATAACCAGAGGATTACAATGCACACAACTATTTTCATTTCTAGATCTGAGAAATTTGAACTCACCTGAACTTGCAGATCTTGAAATAGCTTGTGATAAGCCAAGATAATGCTGCCAATCCACTCCAAATGCACTCTAGTTGCAAAATAAATGCAACTAAAGCCTTGAAACTTGTTGGATCTTGGATCTTGAAGCCAACTTCCCTGAAATGGAAAGGTGATGAATCTTGAGAAATAGCTTGCACAATGGATGGATTTGTGATCCTGAGCTCTCTAGGATGAAGGATCTGTGGTTGGTTTGTGAAGAGAGCAAGTGTGTGAAGAGATTCAAATGAAAATGCAATTTGAGCAAAAACTTGAGAGCTGAGAAATGAGTGAGATCTGGATCCTTCTAAAACCCTAATTTGCTTTTATGTGAGGTCATGAGGAAATGCTGAAAGAATGAGAGGCTTTGCACATGTGAAAAGAGAGTATGCGATATTTTGCAAAATTTGCAAGTTTGTTGTGATCTCATGAAAACCTCATGTATTGCCTTGCTTATGGCCCATGTGCATCCCACATCTGACCCTTCATTTCAAACCAAAGAGATCCTGGCCATTGGATGAGAGTGTCACACAATTTTCATGAACATGCACTTTTTGCACTTAGGGAATGAAATTATCATTATGCACGAATTTGGTGTATTTATTGGAGCAAAGTGACCTATTTTCATTGAATTGTAACATTGTGAACTTATTTGGTATGTACCAACACCCAAAATTAAGTTTCATGACTTTTTGCTTTGGTGCACAAGTGAAAAAATCAAGTTTGCCCTAGTTTTGATGAAATTTTCGAGGGGCCTAACTTCTTAACCATGAAGGCTATGAAAATATACTTGTACTTTTTGAAAATGGGAGGCCTTAATCTCCAACTTTCATGTTTGACTTTGGTCTATTTGAAGAATTTTTCACCAAGTTATGCTCACTTGAATTTTAGGGCAAAAACTTGCTAAAAATGGCATTTTCCATAACCAACTTCACACCAATTTTGCAAAACACCTCAAAACCTCTTGATTCTTGATCTTTGAACTTTAAAAACCTCTTTTAACATTATAAGAACATCCCTTGGCTAGAAAAATGGGGTTGGACCCCTTGAAATCTCACAGTTGACTTTTCTAAGGCACAGTTGACCAGTTTCTTCAGTTGACCAGTTTCATCCCTAGGATCCTCTTAACATGTAAAAGACTTTGCCCAAATGAAATGGCCAAATTCTTGAGGTTTTCATGCTTGAAACTCAAACCCTAGTTTGGGACCATTGTGTAGGAGTTTTGCCCTAGCCTGGATTCCCTGATGATCCTCCAACCTTCTGAGCTTTTGCAAATGAACTTGAACTTGTGAATGAAATGTAGACCCCTCATAGGACTTGTACAAATCCATTGGGCCCCTTGTCATGGCTTGGGATGCTTCAAGAACCTCCACAAATGATCATATGCCTAATGCTAGGTCATGAGAAATGTTATGCCTCATCTTTCTATGCTAGGATGCTAAGAATATGATATGTTCATGATGAATATGATGTGATATGATGCTTAAAAAGAAGAGGGAAAATTTGGGGTGTTACACTAGGCCAACATGACGAGTCTGGTTGAAAAGAGCATGCTATTTATTACCTTAGCAAAAATTTTACCGACTGTGAATCTCGTTATTCACTACTCGAGAAAACTTGCTGCGCTTTGGCATGGGCTGCTCGCCGACTGAGACAGTACATGTTGACCCACACCACACTGCTAATCTCAAAAATGGACCCTGTCAAGTGTATTTTCGAGAAACCAGCGTTAACCGGAAGGGTTGCAAGGTAGAAAATGATCTTAACAAAGTATGACATACAGTATACTTCCCAGAAAGCCATCAAAGGAAGTGTATTGTCAGATTATCTAGCACAACAACCACTTGAAGACGACTATCAGCCGATGAAGTTTGATTTCCCTGATAAGGACATCATGTACCTCAAAGCAAGAGATTGCGAGGAACCACTTCCGGAGGAGAGGTCTGACCATGAATCTAAATGGAAGTTGATGTTTGATGGGGCAGTCAATATCAACGGACGTGGAGTTGGTGTTGTTCTTATCACTCCCGAAGGTGTTCACTTTCCCTTCGTTGCCAGAATTACTTTTGGCTTTACCAATAATGAAGCGGAATACGAAGCGTGCATAATGGGAATAGAGGAGGCTATTAATCTTCGGATTAAGACCCTCGATGTATTCGGAGATTCAGACCTCGTTATCAACCAGATTACCGGAAAGTGGTATACACATCAAGAACACTTAATTCCTTATAGGGATTATGCCAGAAGACTGTTGACGTTCTTCACAACAGTTAAGCTTGAATATATACCACGAGATGAAAACCAATTTGCTGATGCATTGGCTACTCTTTCTTCGTCCATAAAAGTTTTATGTTGGAAGTATGTGCCCAGAATTGACATTTCCAGGCTTAACGCACCAGCTTATGGTTTCTCTGTAGGTGCAGTGTTTGATGAGAAACCTTGGTACTTTGATATCAAGCTTTTCCTGGAAAAACAAGAATACCCAGTTGGGGCATCATCCAACGACAAGAAGACCTTGAGACGACTTACTGCTAGCTTCTTCTTGAATACAGACGGGGTTCTGTATAAGAGGAACTTTGACATGGTCTTGCTCAGATGCGTGGATAGACACGAAGCAGACTTGTTAATGCAGGAAGTCCACGAGGGATCCTTCGGTACTCATGCAGGAGGACATGTTATGTCTAAGAAGTTGTTGAGATCAGGGTACTACTGGCTAACGATGGATGCAAATTGTTGTTCGTACGCCCGTAAGTGTCACAAATGCCAGATTTATGCAGACAAGGTGCATGTTCCTCCTAGCCCGCTCAACATCATGTCATCTCCTTGGCCTTTTTCTATGTGGGGCATTGACATGATCGGGAAGATAGAGCCTTCTGCTTCAAATGGTCATCGTTTCATCTTGGTTGCGATCGATTACTTCACCAAGTGGGTTGAAGCAGCATCTTATGCCAATGTCACTCGCCAAGTGGTAGCCAAATTTCTGAAAAGAGACATCATTTGCAGATACGGAGTGCCCGAGCGAATCATTACTGACAATGGTTCCAACTTAAACAACAAGATGATGGTAGAACTGTGTCGGGACTTCAAGATTCAACATCACAATTCTTCTTCTTACCGGCCAAAGATGAATGGCACGGTAGAGGCGGTTAACAAGAATATTAAGAAGATTATGCAAAAGATGGTTGTCACTTACAAAGATTGGCATGAGATGTTACCATTCACGCTGCATGGGTACCGAACGTTAGTCAGGACGTCAACCGGGGAAACTCCTTTCTCTTTGGTGTATGGAATGGAGGCAGTCTTTCCTGTTGAGGTAGAAATTCCTTCTTTACGTGTGATGATGGATGTGAAGCTTGATGAGGCTGAATGGGTACGTGCTCGATATAATCAGTTGTGTCTAATTGAGGAAAAGAGATTAGCGGCTATCTGTCATGGTCAGCTTTATCATAGGAGAATGAAGCAAGCTTTCGACCAACGAGTACGTACTCGAGAGTATCAAGTAGATGAGCTTGTACTCAAGAGGATCATTCCTCCAGGTTCAGATCACAGGGGCAAGTGGATCCCAAACTACGAAGGCCCGTTCATAGTGAAGAAAGTTTTCTCTGGTGGGGAACTGATGCTCACTACTATGGACGGAGAAGACTTCCAATCCCCTGTTAACTTGGACGCAGTTAAAAAATACTTCGCATAAAGGACCCATTGGACACAAAAATAGAATTAAAGTCCAGGCAAGAAAAAGGCATCCCGGCGAGCTAAAAACAAAATAAAAAGCTCGGGCCAAAGTTAGGGAAAATAAATAAAAAAGATGTACACCCGCTGAGTTGAAAAGCCACATCAGACAGCTCAGGAAAAAAAGGGTATCCCGGTGGATTGAAAACCCGAAAGGGCAATCCACGCAAAACAAGGGAATAAGCGAACAACTATGATCTGGGTAATCTGAACCAAATCATTGTTTCAAGCAGTCTGACAATATCAGAAGGGTAGGAATCAGTCCCCTCATCTTCTTCAGAAAGTGAAGGCAAGAACAGAAAGTCTTGAAGACATGTGTGTCATAGCAGGAAGGAAACTCATCGGGATGCCGTGTACATTGCCATTAGGATAGTTTCTTTTCTCAATTTTATGGTAGCTACCTCTTTCTAGGTAGTTGCTTCCTGATGTAAAACTTTTCCTATTCAAAGGCCTTTAAATAAATGAATATTCAGTCAAAAGCCGTGTTGTGTTGTGTTTACTTTGTTTGCAAAAATGTCCTGAATTTTTGGCAAAAAGAGCATTGCATATGAAACATGTTGTTTTAAAAAAAAATGACATTGCAGGGAAACATTTAAAATTATCTTTGAGTGTCGGGTGACAATGGATGAACAGATCATACCATGTAAGTCCCCGGGGTACATGTGTGTATACTGTTGTTGCAAGTTTTGCAGGATGGTGAATATACCCAAGCAGAGAATATTCCCCAGTTGGGTTAGAGCAGGTGGAATCCCCAAGCAGAACTTCAAGGCTAATTGAAGAGCTTTCATCCCCCAAGTGGATTATCTTTCCACAAGTGAAGTATTCCCAGCAGGCAGCTGGACGTTTGATTTCCCCACAAAGGTCATGATTGGGATTTATTTCTATCATTGAAATATTCCCCAGGAAGTTGCCAATTTATTTTTGGCCATTGTGATGATACAAACAATTATTCATCTCCCCAGCCAGAGTTAAGTGTTAAAGCTTCTTGGCCTGGTTCTCCCCTGCAGAGTTGTGATTCTTGTTGCCAGTCAGGCACTTGTTGTTGCTCGTATGCATTCCCCGACACTCGTCTGTGTTTGATAGTTGCTTTTGCTCGTATGCATTCCCCAACACTCGTTTGTGTTTGATATTTGCTTGATGCTCGTCTGCACTTCTCAATGCTCGTCTGTGTTTGTTATCTGTTTGAAGCCTGTTTGCATGGTTTGGATACTTGTATGCATCATCCCTCACACTCGTCTGTGTTAGCTTATGTCCATATGTGTTGATTTGATAAGCACTCTGGTACTCGTCTGTATTGCTACTCCAAATGCTCGTATGTGTTGGATTTCTGGTATTCGTATATATCATCGTCTGATATTCGTATGTATCATTTCCTGAAGCGCCCATCTATGTTTCTTAGATCATCATCTGATATTCGTTTGTATCATTGGCATATGGCACTCATCTGTGTTCTCTTGATGATCATCCAATACTCGTCCTTTTTGAAGAGGTTTGAATTCCTGACGGTGGGATTAAACGTCAAAATGGTTACCGGTCCTGGCGTAACAGTTTATCCAAAGGAGGTTCGTCTGTCTCAGAGACCACTTATCTATGCAAGATTTGTGAAGAGGGTTCGTCCAATCCTAATGTCGCACCTGGCGTAACAGGTTATCTGAAGAAGACTCGTTTGTCTTATACCATATATCTACGAAGGATATATGAAGAGGGTTCGTCTATCCTAATTATGCATGTCTATCCCACAGACTGAAGTGAATCACAGGTCCTGGCGTAACGCGTTATCCGAAGGAGGTTCGTCTATCTCAAGTCATACATTTTTGAAAAATGTAGGAAGAGGGCTCGTATGTCCAGTTCCTGGCATAACGGGTTTACTTGAAGAGGGCTCGTATGTCCAGTTCCTGGCGTAACAGGTTTGCTTGAGGAAGACTCGTCTGTCTAGGTGTTTCTAACCTGGTGTAACAGTGCAGCTTGGAAAGAGCTCGTCTTCTTTGTCTTCATTTCAGTCACTCGGAGTGTTAGGTTTATTTCCCATTGCTTGCATTCTCCAGCAGAGTGCAAATTTCAGGTCTTTTGGTATTCAACCACAGTTCATCTTGAACGGTCGATAGCCTGTGCTATCGTACTTTTCAGATAAACAGTTGCTTGAATAGGGGAAGTTGTAACACCCCAAATTTGCCCTCTTCTTTCTAGCATCATTATCATGTCATAATCATCATAAGCATGGCATATCCTTAACATCTTTGCATAGAAAAAGGAAGCATGACATTCTCATAATCTAGCATTGGGCATATGATCAATCATTGGTGCATTTGAAGCCTTACAAGTCAAAGCAAGAAGACAAGAGGCCTTGTCCAAGTCCCATGAAGTGTATCTAGGTCATGTACAAGCTCAAGATCTTCTACAAGAGCCCAAAAGGTTGGGAGATTACCAGATGGTCCAAGAAAGGGCAAGCTCCTACACAAATGGTCTGCAAATTAGGGTTTCATGATCAAGCAGGGATTCTTTGTGACTTTGGCCATTTCATGTGGGCAAAGTCCTTCATATGAAATGTGAATGCTATGGATGAAATTTGGTGAGAAAATTCATTGTGGAAGGCAGTCAATTCATCAGTTGCTTGCATAAGAAGAAATTGGTCAAACTGATAATTTGAAAAGTCAACTGTGATAATTCAAGGGTTCCAATCCCATTTTTCAAGACAAGGAATTTTCTTAAGGTCATAGAAGAGGTTTGGAAAAGTCAAGGATCAAGAATCAAGAGGTTTTGAAGGACTTTCTATTTTTGGACATAAGGCATGTAACTAACTTTCCAAATTTAGCAAGTTTTGCCCTAATCTTCAAGTGATTCTTACATGGCCAAGATGACTCCAAATGAATTTCCCTTGAACATGAAAGTTGTAGAGAATGATCTCCCATTTCTAAAAAGTACAAGAACATGTTCATATCCTTCATGGTTTGAAAGTTATGACCAATCGAAATTCATTCATTTTTAGGGTTTTACCATATTTCCAAGTTTCTACCATTTGCAAGAACTCATATAACTCATTTCCAAGCCAACATATGGCAAATTGAGATCATAACATCACAAGGCATTGCATGAAACACATTTGGCTCAAGCGAATTCAATAAATTCGTGCATGGATTAAAGAATATTTCACAAAGTGCAATTTGGCAAAAGCATCCAAAAGGCATGATACACTTGATCCTAAGCTGGAAGATTGATCCAAGGGTCATTATGGCTTCATTTAGAATCAGATTATGCACATGGGAAGAAAGCTGCACTCACAAATCATGCAATCACACTTCTCATGCATTTTTGCATTTTCATTTGAATCACACACCTCATGCCACAATTGCCCAAAAACCCTAATCAGGTGTGAGTGCTAATCATATATAAGTTGTTTGTGCCCTGAATTCATGGACACACACCCTCATTTCCCAAATTCAAAATCTCTTGCATCTCTTGCATTTTCTTTCAAAACTCTCTCTTCAAGCTCTCATTCCATAATTTCTTCACATAATCTTCATACTTGAGCTCTAAAGATCACATTGCACTCACTGATTCAAGCTAAGAGTGAAGAATCCTTGAGGTGCCATTCAAGAGAAAGAGCATTTGGATTCCAAGATACAACTTCTCTCAAGCTCCATCTTGCATTTATTTTGCAAGAGGAGGTCAAAATATGTGGATCTGCAGCATCTGGAGGATTTCTGTGGTGATTTGCAAGGTCTTCAAGTTCAGGTATGCTTCTGAATTCATAGATCTAGAAGTGAAATTGCTTGTGTGCATTATGATCTGTATGTCCTGCTAATGATTCAGATCTATTTATAATTAGAAATGGATGAGTATTGAGCATGTATGATAAATTTGAAGTTTTATGGTGCAACCTTTTGTCTTCGATTCTTGCGTGTTTTTGAGAGTTTTGTGTTTTTGATCCCATTTTCTTGTTCTCCATGGTTGAATGATTGAATCTGGAGGTTTATGTGCATTTCTGTGAATGTTTGTTCTTGAGCATGAAGTTTCCGGTGACCGGAGCTAGGGCTCCGTCACCGGATTCTGGAAATTTGAATTTCACAGGTGAGTGAAGAAGATGAACTTGTGACCCTTGGATCTGTGATCTGAACGCACCATATGTAGCCAGCGCATTAAAATTCCACCTCCCTCTCACATGACTTTATGTTTTCTTAATTGAAAATTGTGTTTGGCACCTCACAGTAGCTATCATATGTGCACACTCTTGCATGTTTGTTTGTTGACTTTGCCTGATCATTGACCTACTTGTACATGCTAGATTGATCTGATGGTCCTTTATTTTTCCTGAATATTTGATTACCACCATAGTGTATGTGAGCCTGCGTAGGTCATTGGGCTCAGGATGTTATTCGCACCCCTCCCTCTCTTAGGCCCATTTGTTTTGAACTAATATCTTTGCTGACTGCACCCCTGGTTCTTGTGTCTTTATTTTATTTTCATTTTTTATTTCAGTTTGGTTTCTAATTTTTAAAAATAGTTAGAAGTTCTCAAAATTTCCAAAATAATTCTTGGCTATTCCTTTTATTTTCTTTAATTTTTAATATTTTTATTTTTCATTTATTTTTCATTTTCCACGTAGGAATTAATTTTCACTTTTATTAATTGTTTTTAATTCATTTTAAATACATGTTGACTTGTATATTTTATATCTTGATCATCAATTTGAATTTTGAGTTGGTTCTTTTTGAATTTGATTTATATCAAGGTTTAGTTTGTGTATGATTTATATTTTGATTTTTAGAAGCTTTTGTGAATATTTTTGATAGGTGACTTGAGCTTGAAGTTTCAAAACCCTAATTGGTGTTCTTGAAGTCCTTTGACCTAGTTTGCTTATGATTCTGACTTTGCTCTTTTGACATGATATTATCATTGGATTAAGGAACATTTGTGCTTATTTTCATAATTTTTGCATGAGTTTGTGATTTGATTTGAATTTTCATATGAGATTGCCTCAATTTTGCTTCTTCTTGATAGCATGCTTAGTTCTTAGGCTAGGAGGGAACTTGTTACAACTCCTATAGGATGTTTAGAGGTATTTTTATATGAGGTTTGATCCCTGGTACTTTCTTGGTATGTGTGCTTTGAGAATTTTCTTTATTACTTGTCTTTAAAGTTTCTCACAAGTGTATGCATGTTCACTTCACCACCTTTGATCATCCTTTCTCTTCAATGGTTATGGTTGAGTTTGTGTGCTTCTTCCCATGATTTCTCATGCTTCTTAGGCACCTATTAACATGATTAGGTCCCTGCTTTTATCACTTAATGCTTATGCCTTGATTTGGTTTATGTTTGCTTGACCTTACACTTGTTCACATGTCCACTTCACTTCCCATTCTTATATTGTTTGTGTTTGATCTTGTATGAACCTTTCTTTGGTCTCTTGAGTTGTTTGCGCACCTTCTTGTGTGGATGTGATTCTGGTCTTGATGATTGTGAGGCATGTGTAGCTTGTGTGATCTTTTATATTCCATGTTTGCTTTTGTTTCTTTCATGATAGCTTGTGTTAATTTGTTGTGATTTGATTGATCCACTTCTCATCTTATGTTGAATGCTTGATCTAGGTGTCGCTCCCCGAATTTCTATCCTGGTACAAACGCGAAAGTGGCACAGAAAAGAATAGAGTCGCCAGCTAGGCATTTTTATCCCGAAGGAACGGGAATGGTAATGTTGCATAAACCAGAAGAAAAAGAGAAAGGATACGGGTCCTGCGAACCAAAGAGACTGAGTTCGGGAGTCGGTTACGACCTGGGAAGATATTAGCACCCAGATCATCTGCCGTACCCGACGGGATCCACGCTTGCAAAGAAAACTGTTTCTAAGGGTGAAGAAATGAAAGTTGCTGCAAAGAAAAGAAACTGAAACTAGAAAAGAAAACTGAGAAAGGAACTGAATAAGAAATGAAAGGAAAAATTGTAGGGAAAATAAAGATTGTGCTCGAACGGGCCCTACCACGCTGCCTACGCACCTCATCGGGAAAATGAGGATCATAGACGCCGTAGTTCCCCTAACTAGGGGTAGAAAAGAAATTGCTTGTGAATTAAGGCTTGAACTGCCAATGCCAATGCTCAGGTGTTGCAGACTCGGACGACGAGTGCGTAACCGTCTTGCAAAGTGACAAGTAGGAGCAAGTTCGCGTACGGAGCGAAGGAGATGAGAAAAGAATTCCCGACGGAAAGACGCTTATTGTTTGTTTGTGTTTTTTATGAAGCTTTTTATGAGTGAAGTTTGCATAGGTAAGTGTACCTAAGTCTTACTTACTGGGATGTGTACGTCTTACATCATCCCGAAATGGAATGCGCAAGAGGCACACCTATCTATGGAGGAAATCCCCAAATCTAGTCCCACAAGTGAAGGCTCAAACACACTAACCTATTAACATTTATTAAGTGTTTTTGTGATTTTTTGATTAAGAAGTGTTTTTTAGCTTTCCTTTGTGAAGTAATCTCATGCTAAGACTTATCCACCACGAGGGATAACTTACACCTCGCCCCGAAACGGAACGTATGCAAGTATCTCATAGCAAAGTCTCATTTCACATGAAAGTACTCAACATTTATTAAAGTGAATTAAAAATTAAGTTTGAAGATGAGAAGAGAAAGAGCACCAAAAGGATCTCAAAAGGTGAAAAAATCTAAGGGAGACTAGAATCCTAAATGTTGTCAGGCATGGATGAACCTAGGTTAGTGAGGTTTGAATCCTATCCTAATGAAGAAAAAAGAAAGAAAAGAAGAAGAAGAAGATGAAGAGGAGAAGAGGGAAGAATGCAAAATGGAGAAATCGAACAATGCACAAATAGAGCCTACACCAGTAGGACTTCCAGATGCAACAGCATGCAATACGTAAAATTGGGCCTCAGTGTTACCTAACGGAGAAGGTCTGTTGCCTCTTCAATATGCACACAAGAGCTCAGAAAAGCAATATCAAGTCCAAAGTGGATTCAACTGTCAAGCACAAGTGTCCATTATCAGGATGTCAAACAAAAGTCCAATGTAGTCTTCCCGCATGCAAGCCGACCAACAAATAGAACCAGAATTAGTGAGAGTATTTATCGAGACGAGTTCTTCAAGTCTAAGTCCACTATTCGTCACAATTAACAAATAAAGTCCTTTGCAATCAACAAGAATATTCGTCAAGATAAAACAGTCAAAGTCAAAGAAATAGTTTGATACATTGTCATCACCGTGCTATATTCGCCATCATCAAAATCGAATAATGAGCCTACAAAACAACAAACAAAAACTACAACCAAGATCAAACAAAATCAAACTGAACAAAATTAAATACAAAACCTATTAAAATGAATTAATCGAAATTAACACTACAACTATAAAAATTAAATCAAAGCTAGCAAAATAAAGATAAAATTAAAATAAAATTCTAACTTCAACTTAAACAAGTATGAAAATTCTAAATTAACAATTAATTAATTAAGATTTATAACAACGATTAAAATTAACGAAGATTTATAATCACAAACCAAATACCATAAAAAAATAAAAAGAGAAAATCTAAAGAACAAAATAACAAAACCCAGGGGTCTAGGCCGCAGGAAATGGTGGTGTGATTAGCGGATCACGTGGGCCTCAAACCCATCAACCACAATGGAAATCCAAAAGCCTTTGGAGAAAATTAAAGAAAAAACAAAGATTAAATAATACAACAATCAGTTTTTTATATAAAAAACAAAAAAAAAGATAAAATAAATTGGAAATGAAAAACAGGGTTTCAGAAGTTGAATCCCAACAAAACACAGGGTTTTCTCTTCACAATGCATCTCGAAGTCTCATTTCCTCAACCTCAAAAACTCGCGGCCACCGATCTTTTTCTCTTCCTCCAACTCGAAATCACGGTGGCATCACCCTTTCACCATCGACAATATCTTTCTCACCGCAGTCCTTCCGTTTCTTCGTCGTATCTCCGTCTCCCCTCCGTTTATTTTGTGTTAGCTTTGTTTTCCTTCTTAATTTGGATCTCAATCTCGCTCCGTATTCTTCTTCCTCTCTTTTTTTACTTTTTCTGATCTATGTTGTTGGTGATGGTTGAAGATGGATGAATAGATGTTTGGTTTGGTGGTTGATGGAGGTCTATTTGTAGTGTGTTGTTGAGGTATGACGGCCGAGTGGAGTTGGTTATTTTAACTGAGATGGAGATTTGAGGGGGAGGGATTTGGTTCGGTTAAGGGTGTTTTTGAATGTTGTATGAGGTGATTTGCGGTAAAGAGCTTTTTGTATGGGTGATGGTGATCATTGAGGGAAGAAGGTGGTGAAAGGTGGTTTGGACTGTTAAAGATGGAAGAGGGTTTGGAGAAGAAAAATGGAGGTGGGCGATGGATGATGAAGGAGAGGAAATTTGGAAGGTCGTGAATGCTTATTGCGTTTTTCGGTTTTCTTCCAAGTGTTCTCTTGTTCTCTTTTTTTTGCAGGTGATTGTTTGGCGAAAAATCCTTTGAAGGTATGAGCGGATTCTGCTGCGGAAATGTGTGCTTTGTGCGTTGGTTGTATAAGTTGTACAGAGGAAAATCGTGTGAGCTGCATAAGAAATTCTGGAGTGGTGGGGTCATGAGTTGGTTTTGTTGTGTTTGTTATAGTGAGTAGAATTCAATTGTGCACAGATTTCTTGTTGTGATAGGAAAATCGTACCAAGATTTATGTGAGGTAATTGGGTGGTATCAAGTGTGTGGGGTCAGTGGAGTCACGTGAAAAGTGGTGACATTCTACTGAAATTGTTGAGAATTGGCGTGAGTATAGTGGGATAAAGCAGCTGTGTGTATATTGCAGCAAGTTGTTGTGGAACCATAATGTGGTGCCAATTATTGAACGAGTATTGTACAAAAGAATAATTTGTGAAAACAAATGGGAGTAGATCGTATGCTGTGAATAATAATCACAATTTACTCCCTTTATTTTTTGTTGTAATTTTTGTGTATTTATTTTCTGTGACAGAATTAATGGAAATGGGTTGACTTAATTTGTAGTATATGGACTGTGTAAGTGATGATAAATGAACTTGGTTATGGATAATGAGAAAAAGGACTTTGTGGATAATTAAATAACTGATGAATTAAATTTAGATACATGTAGAAATGTGAATAAAAGGATTAACTATAAAATGAAATATGGATAGAAAATGGTTAGAAAATGAATTGGTATATAATGGATATTAATATGGGTTTGAAAATAGTTTATGAAAACGGATAATGAAATGTGGATAAAAGTGAATAATTAGAGGAATCAGATAATGGATAGAAAATTGGCTTGAAGTATGGATAATCAAAAGACGTGATAAACGATGGATAATGGTTATTGGATAAGAGAAATAAAATGGGTAATGAAAATGGTTTAAGAAATGGATATTCAGATAATCGAAAATATGGACATGGTGAAGTCGTTGTGGATTAGGATGTGAAATTCCTCAGAAGATACAATCCCATGTCTTATGCACATGATATGAACTCTAGAAGTTAATGATCTAATGGAAATGCAGATGAGATGCAAAACGGAAAAAAGACGAAGACAGAAAAACAAGAGGGCAAATTTAGGGTGTCTACAGCTGCCCCTATTCAATCAATTGTTAATCTGAAAAGGATGAGAGCAACGGCTATTAGACGTTCGAGATAAACAGTGATTGAATACCAAAAAGACCCTGAAAATTTGCACTCTGCAAGAGAATGCAGAAACGGGAAATAAACCCAACCAAATGACGCTTTGGTGATTGAAGTGGAGAAGAAAGCAGACGAGCTCCTTCCAAGTTGAATTGGTACTTTAGATAAGGAAAACTAAGACAGACGAGTCTTCTTCAAGCAGACCTGTTACGCCAGGTGTTGGACATATGAGCCCTCTTCATACTTTTTGCGTAGATATATATCTCGAGATAGACAAATCTCTTTCACCAATCTGTTACGCCAGAATCGGTACAAATTTTGATGTTTAACCCCACCGTCAGGACTTTAAACCTCTTAAACACAGACGAGCATTGGATGATCATCAAGAGAAACACAGACGAGTGCCATAAGTCATCGATACAAACGAATATCAGACGATGATCTAAGAAACACAGACGGGCGTTTCAGGCGATGATACAGACGAATATCAACCACTGATATATACGAATACTAGAAATCCAATACGTACGAGCATTCAGGGTAGCCATACAGACAAGTATCAGAAATCCAACACAGACGAGCAATTGGAGTAGCAATACAGACGAGTACCCAAGTGGCTATCAAATCAACACATATGGATATAAGCAAACACAGACGAGTGTGCGGGATGATACAGACGAGTATCCAAACAATGCAGACGAGCTTCAAACGGATAACGAACACAGGCGAGTGTCGGAGAACGCATACGAGCATCACATAAGTTCAAACACAGACGAGTGCCGAACATCAAACGGATGTTACACACGGACGAGTGCTGGGAAGTGCAGACGAGCAACAGCACCTACCAACCATGGGCAACTGATGGGGAAAGCAAACGAGTAGTAACAAAGTGTGAACATAGACGAATGCTGGGGAATGCAGACGAGCATCAAACAAATTCCTGATTGGCAGTAAGATTCACCACTCTGCAGGGGAGAACCAGGTCAAGAGTTTTGGACGATACTTAACTCTGACTGGGGATATGAATAACTGTTCGTATCATCACATTGGCCAAAAATAAATTGGCAACTTCTCTGGGGAATATTTCAATGATGGACAACTTCCAACATGAAACTCTGTGGGGAATATCCATATTCAGACTTGGCTGGGGAAGATGTTTGGTTAAATAACCCTTGCTGGGAAAAGAATTATGACATTCTAAGCTCTGTGGAGAGACGAGGCCTTCAGTTGCCTGCTAGGAACACTTCACTGTGGAAAGATAACTCCGCTTGGGGATGATAATAATTCAGTTAGCCTTGAAGTTCTGCTGGGGATATCAGCGGCTCTAACTCAGCTGGGGAAATGTCAACCCTCTGGCTTAGCTGGGAAAAAGATTTGGCAATGATCTGTTGAGGAGAGACTCTGCTGGAGAATCAGAGATCAAGATAAGCCAAATTATGCCCCAAGTATAGTATGACGACCGTGTTGGAAAAATATGCCAATGAAAATTGGACTATGATTAAGTGATAACACCAACTCCTCACGAGGAAATCTTGTCGGCTGAAAGAAGGTCTTATGCTCGGGGAAGAAATAGACTTCCAATGCCCTGCTGGGAAAAGAAATACCACACATTCCCTGAGAATTGATTTAGTGCTTCAAACTTACGAGCTCAACAGTCGCATACTGATTATCAAGAGTGAACAAGCATTCCTTATTCCTGAAACTAAGTCATACTGCATCATCTATAAAGAGATCATCTCTAGTGGATTTTACAGAAGACATGGCATCCAGAATTGCCCCAGTGTCTTCAAACTCTCGCAGAAATCAAACGGATCTTGAGATAACTGCCCCAGATTGCGCCTTGAAAAGATATTGCCCCACATGAAGAAACGGAAACCATGCAGTATGAAAATGCAATGCAAATGATGCAAGATGTATACGTATGCTCATGATGCTGAGGATATGATGATATGAGGATGAGCTACGGGAAATGGTCGAAACAAGGATGGTTGGGCGTAAGGCCAGGTTGATAGTAATTTTTTTTTTTTGGGTTGCCAAGAAATTGGACTTTGAAGGCGAAATACCAGATGAGAACCGGTTTATTAGAGGTAGGCCAACAGACGAGAACTGATGGGAAAAGAATAAGTTGTCAGACGAGAACTGACTCCTTCTTGGGGTTCATTGTCAAACGAGAATTGACTCCGAAAAAGAATGACTACCAGACGAGAACTGGCGTTCAACGGGCTAAATGAAAAGGTGACCAGACGAGAACTGGTTAAAAGATTCGCCTACCAGACGAGAACTGGTATTTGAAGTGGGTTTGCCAGACGAGAACTGGACTTTGAAATGGTTTGCTAGACGAGAACTGGACTTTGAAAAGGTTTCCAGACGAGAACTGGACTTTGAAATGGTTTTCCAGACGAGAACTGGACTTTGAAGTGTTTTGCCAGACGAGAACTGGACTTTGAAGAGGTTTTCCAGACGAGAACTGGACTTTGAAATGGTTGATAAGTTGGGTTACGAGGCCTTGATGTGAGATCTGATGTTTGTGGGGGATGCCTGATGCATATGATGCGTATGCTCTATGCTCTAGCGAAGTGATATGAATAATGTATGCAAATGATTTATGAAATGCTCATGAAAAGCACTCCAAAAAAAGCTCCCAAGGTGGGAAGAAAGGTCCTAGTGACAAGGCTTCTAGTTGAGAAGGGTGACAAAGGCGAGGGTGGGTAGCATGATTTCCCGACACTCATCTTGAACTCTGAGATTGCTGATATACTTGCTCTGTGTAGCTAAAGTTTGCCCCTGCTTAGGTGAGTCTCTGAACAGACTGTCACTGATTGTCCAATTCCAAGAATAGCAGACTCCCAATGCTCGAGGAGAGTTGCACTTAGTAAGCTTTGGAATTATTCTGCCTCGGTATGAGCGTGGAAGCGACTTGACTCATTCTGACTGAGCGTTGGACGAATTCATCCTTGTTCAACAGAGAAACCGGGAGTCCTGCCCCTGTTTTGGAAGATTCACTTATGATCAACAAACTCTTGAATAATTTCCCCTCAATAAACTAATCTTTGGGAACTTGCTTTACCCTGACAAATTTCTTGGTCAATGAAATGACTGGATAACATGTCGTTGATCCATAGGCCTACACGATGCTCTTGATTTTTGTCATCATGGTTGAATAATCAAGTTTCCCTCTGATTGCCCTTTGTAGGAACTTCCCTGATGTCACATACTGACTTGCAATTAAAATTGTTCATTTACAAATGGTAATTTTAATGCAATGTTCATGCAAGTTTGAAAATTTATTTGTTTTAATGTTGTGACAGTGTGTGACGAATGGACGATTAGTCCAAACGTAGTGCTGAGTTATCAAAGTCGTTAGGAGTCAGCTTACGCAACCTTGTCGTATTATGCTTCCAGAACCTGATTCAATTAGGACTTTCAAGGGTTATGACGTGGCCTGGTTCACGGTTTTAGAAAGAAAGATTATGGCTCAAAGTTTATCTGTGCCCACCCATTCTCCTTGATGTTCTCCAGTCCTATGTTCAGCTAATTCAACCTAAGCGCTCGCCTCTCGAAAGGGTTTTGTAATGGTTGAGGAACCAATGACGTTGACGGTTTAAGCACCAATGAGGTCTCTTGGAGTAACAATCACCCCTTCTGACTTTGTGTTTGGTCACACGACTTTGTTCTCATGGAATTTTTCTTTCTGATATTTTTTTTTACTCCCTAGTTTTTGCCTAGACTGAATCTCTTTTTTTTTTTTGAATTTTTCCGATTTTGAAGTCCAGCGGGATGCCCTAACTTTTGCCTAAGTCGTTTGTTTTCATACTTTTTTCGACTTAGCGGGCTTTATTTCCTTTTATTTTTGTTGAACAAATCGTGTGACACTGGTTATCTTTCTTGCTGAAAGGGTAATGACTGCCTCATTCCTTTGCTGTTGAGAGGTAACCATTGTGGTTTCATATCTCTTGACCTCTTGAGGTGTGATGAATAAAGGTAATGGATCCTCAGATGCACACTCCTTTGGAAATTTGAACGCTCGGTCAAATTAACTGATGCCTACCCTGCCCCGGGTTGAATTGTGAGGGTTTTTTCGTTTAGAAAAGAAACTCCTACTTCAAGGCTCAAAGGGGTTGACGAGGGTCTATCTCCCTTATATCTACGGTGTTTGGGAATTGAAGCAATGCCTGTACATCGCCAGCAGGTTCTACTCTGAAAGTATACCTTCAACAATTATGGGTATTCAGTTGTCATCATCCTCCCTCAAACCTACTAAACAACAGTGGAATAAGTGGGAGGTAAATAGATGCAATTTTTTTTTTCAATGTAAGTAAAGAAAAATGAGCGACTGCGACATAATTGATTCAAAAAAGTGCAAAGTCACTACATTAACATTACCATTCAAAACAACAATGCTTAAAAGACAAGTAGCTGCTAACAGGAAAGAAACTACAATGCAAATGATAAAAAGGATACAATGATCTCCAATTATGATGACATCTTCTTGTATGTACCACTGAAATCAGGAGACGCTTCTCCGAAGTCCTCGAACTCAAACAGGCGAGAGGTTGACGTGCACAACCAAGCTTCCTTCTGGAAAGGATATGTAGCCCTTGTCGATCAACTGTTGTACTTTGGCTTGAAAAGCTTTGCAATCTTCAGTTGAATGCCCGATTGATCCACCATGATACCCACACTGCTCATGAGGATTGTACCCTAGAGGGTACGGCTCTGACAACGGCTTGAGAGGCTTAGGAACCACCAATGAGCTCTGAATTAGATGTGGCAAAAGTTCACTGTACGCCATGGGAACTGGATGAAGAGGAGCATTCCCTCTTTCCAG
This sequence comes from Lathyrus aphaca, assembly GCA_963966055.1. Taxonomy (NCBI): domain Eukaryota; kingdom Viridiplantae; phylum Streptophyta; class Magnoliopsida; order Fabales; family Fabaceae; genus Lathyrus; species Lathyrus aphaca. The sequence continues at coordinate 424,312,557 of OZ014521.1, forward strand.
ATTGTTGTGAGGCCTAGGCTGGCTCTGAAGTTGATTCTGAGGTCTTCTACCATGAGCTGACAGATTTGGACAAGGAGGAGTCCAAGGTTTCTGATATGGTGCTCTGAGCATCTCTTGTTGTCTGTAAGAGTAACCAGACCTAGGAACGGATAATCTCTGAGAAGAAGATGGTCTAGAGTATTCGATATTGGCCATGAGTGCACTGATGTCATACCCTTCTTCCCCTTGGGAGCTAACAACAGACTCATCTTCACTAGCTGGAATATTCAAAGAGTACTGGATCTTTCCACTTTTGAGTAAACTTTCAATGCGTACTCCAACTATCATCAAATCAGAGCAGCTTGATGTCCCAATGCTACTCATTTTTTCCAAGTACGGACCTTGCAACGTGCCCACGAACAGGTTAACTAATTCTCTGTCTGAAAGTAGTGGTTGCACTTGGGCTACCAATTCTCTCCACCACTGTGCATATTCTCTGAAAGACTCACCAGTTCTCTGAGATAGACTCTGCAAGTGCGTGCGACAAGGCACCATGTCCACATTGTACTGGTATTTCTTTACGAAAGCTCTGGATAAATCATTCCAAGATCGGATACAATTGCTTTCCAAATCCATGTACCAACTTAATGATGCACCGCTTAAACTGTCCTGAAAACAGTGAATCATCAGCTTGTCATTGCGGGCGTAAGAAGTCATTTTTCTATAGAGCATCACCAAATGACGCTTAGGGCAACTGACACCAGTGTATTTCTCGAACTTCGGAGTCTTGAAATCTGGAGGAATGACAAGACCAGGAACCAAGCACGGGTTTAGAGCATCAAAACCAAAGGCGTCAGGATCTGCTAAGGCTTTGAGTTGCTCATCCAACACACGAAAAAGTTCAGCAGGATCAAAAGTTTGTGGATCCTTGGTTTTCACAAGAGGGATTGCCCCTTGGAAGTTCGACATAGGGAAAGCAAAACTCTGATAATCTGTAGCATCGGAAGAAGATGAAGGTCCACCTCGGACGACAAATGGTTCAGGTACACTCTGATTCACGATCGGGGTCTGTGCAGGCTGAGCCTGAGTAAGATTGTTTACTTGCAGAAGATCCTCATCAGGAGAAAGACCATACAGGGGATTGGTTATCGAAGTGAAACCAGGTGGAAACTCAACATTCTGACGGTTGCTCTCTGACATAGCTACTGACGGCTTCCAAACTGATCTTTTTAACTCTTGGCACTGCTCAGTCTAGCTTCCAACAACTTTTTTTTTCCTTCAAACAGTTACCACTTGTTCAAACTGAGTACCGGGAAACCAGCTGGCTGGTCATGGACAAAAGAGGAAGGATAAGCTCTCTGGAAGAAGGAAATGCAATGCTGATGCAAATGCAAAATGCAATATGATGATGCTAAAGATGCAAAGACATGGGATCAAAATCCGGAAACTGCCTGGAATCCAGAATACTGAGCCAAGAATCGAGTGTCTGTAACCACAAGATCTCTGTGTAATAACCCAGGATAATCAACAAGAACCAAGGGATTAAGAACTCCCTAATCATAGTGACCGGATCAAAACAATAAGACTGCACTGGTAATGAGAGTGTGTTGAGGTCAATGGTTCCTGCAAACCTGTAAACCCCTCCCAATATCACGGGTGTGCTCCGGGTCAAACATCACGGACTCTCAAAGCCGAATAGCAATAATACGTTCACCATTTCCGAGAAATGGCTCAATACCAAATCAGGGAATCGGTTTGGCATTATGTACTACTCAGGGAGGCCTCAGCTGAGTCCGGGAAAAACAAGCATCCCTTATAAGTCCCCAGCTTCGAGCGCTAAAATCGAGAAACAATAGTAGATTCAGCCTGTAGGATACAGTACTATTGTCATACGACCAGATGCTTTGACTGAGTTCCTAAAAGAGAACCAGGCCATCCTATGCGAGTCCCCAGTGGACCCTCGGGTGCGAATGGGTTTGCCACAAAATGTGGTCTGCCACTGCCACCACTGGAGAGGGTTGTTTCCACAAAGGTTCTCAATGATCTGTCCCCAGATGCACATAACTATCAAGGTCATATCCCGAAGTGGAGGAAATCCCCACACAAGATATTTCCAAGACGGTCGCAATCTGGGCGTGAAACACATCGCCACTCATCATGTCACATGTGAGTACAATATGTCCACTCTAATCCTATAATGCACTCAAGCCGGGTACTTGGCTTATCTCTCAGAAACAGTATCACCCGAGCCCGCCAAATAGAAAACCAGTCCAGACAGTCCAGTATGATATATAATGCGGAAAATAACTACTGAAAACTGTAAATAAAGCTGTAAACAAAACTGTAAATAAACAACAGTAAAAATACAACACACAACAGCAAACAATCAATACCCAATGAAACAGAAACACGCAAGCACTAGGAGAGACTCTCAAGGGAACCAGAGATTCTGGGTTGTCTCCCCAGCAGGGTCGCCAAGCTGTCGCTCCCCGGATTTCCATCCTGGTACAAACGCGAAAGTGGCGCGAAAAAGAATAGAGTCGCCAGCCAGGCATTTTTATCCCGAAGGAACGGGAATGGTAATGCTGCACAAACCAGAAGAAAGAAGAGAAAGGACACGGGTCCTGCGAACCAAAGAGACTGAGTTCGGGAGTCAGTTACGACCTGGGAAGGTATTAGCACCCAGATCGTCCGCCGTACCCGACGGGATCCACGCTTGCAAAGAAAACTGTTTCAAAGGGTGAAGAAATGAAAGTTGCTGCAAAGAAAAGAAACTGAAACTGGAAAAGAAAACTGAGAAAGGAACTGAATAAGAAATGAAAGGAAAAAATGTAGGGAAAATAAAGATTGTGCTCGAACGAGCCCTACCCCGCTACCTACGTACCTCATCAGGAAAATGAGGATCAGAGACGCCTTAGTTCCCCTAACTAGGGGTAGAAAAGAAATTGCTTGTGAATTAAGGCTTGAACTGCCTATGCCAATACTCAGATGTTGCAGACTCGGACGACGAGTGGTTAACCGTCTTGCAAAGTGACAAGTAGAAGCAAGTTCGCGTACGGAGCGAAGGAGATGAGAAAAGAATTCCCGACGGAAAGACGCTTATTGTTTGTTTGTGTTTTTTATGAAGCTTTTTTATGAGTGAAGTTTTCATAGGTAAGTGTACCTAAGTCTTACTTACTGGGATGTATACGTCTCACATCATCCTGAAATGGAATGCGCAAGAGGCACACCTATCTATGGAGGAAATCCCTAAATCTAGTCCCACAAGTGAAGGCTCAGACACACTGACCTATTAACATTTATTAAGTGTTTTTGTGATTTTTTGATTAAGAAGTGTTTTTTTAGCTTTCCTTTATGAAGTAATCTCATGCTAAGACTTATCCACCACGAGGGATAACTTACACCTCGCCCCGAAATGGAACGCGTGCAAGTATCTCATAGCAAAGTCTCATGTCACATGAAAGTACTCAACATTTATTAAAGTAAATTAAAATTAAGTTTGAAGATGAGAAAAGAAAGAGAACCAAAAGGATCTCAAAAGGTGAAAAAATCTAAGGGAGACTAGAATCCTAAATGTTGTCAGGCATGGATGAACCTAGGTTAGTGAGGTTTGAATCCTATCCTAATGAAGAATAAAGAAAGAAAATAAGAAGAAGAAGAAGATGAAGAGGAGAAGAGGGAAGAATGCAAAATGGAGAAATCAAACAATGCACAAATAGAGCCTACACCAGTAGGACTTCCAGATGCAACAACATGCAATACGTAAAATTGGGCCTCAGTGTTACCTAACGGAGAAGGTCCGTTGCCTCTTCAATACGTGCACAAGATCTCAGAAAAGAAATATCAAGTCCAAAGTGGATTCAACTGTCAAGCACAAGTGTCCATTATCAGGATGTCAAAAAAAAGTACAATGTAGTCTTCCCGCATGCAAGCCGACCAACAAATAGAACCAGAATTAGTGAGAGTATTTATCGAGACGAGTTCTTCAAGTCTAAGTCCACTATTCGTCACAATTAACAAATAAAGTCCTTTACAATCAACAAGAATATTCGTCAAGATAAAACAGTCAAAGTCCAAGAAATAGTTTGATACATTGTCATCACCGTGCTATATTCGCCATCATCAAAATCGAATAATGAACCTACAAAACAACAAACAAAAACTACAACCAAGATCAAACAAAATCAAACTGAACAAAATTAAATACAAAACCTATTAAAACGAATTAATCGAAATTAACACTACAACTATAAAAATTAAATCAAAGCTAGCAAAATAAAGATAAAATTAAAATAAAATTCTAACTTAAACTTAAACAAGTATGAAAATTCTAAATTAACAATTAATTAATTAAGATTTATAACAACGATTAAAATTAACGAAGATTTATAATCACAAACCAAATACCATAAAAAAATAAAAAGAGAAAATCTAAAGAACAAAATAACAAAACCCAGGGGTCTGGGCCGCAGGAAATGGTGGTGTGATTAGCGGATCACGTGGGCTTCAAAGCCCATCAACCACAGTGGAAATCCAAAAGCCTTTGGAGAAAATTAAAGAAAAAACAAAGATTAAATAATACAACAATCAGTTTTTTATATAAAAAATAAATAAAATAAAATAAAATAAATTGGAAATGAAAAACAAGGTTTCAGAAGTTGAATCCCAACAAAACACAGGGTTTTCTCTTCACAGCGCATCTCAAAGTCTCATTTCCTCAACCTTAAAAACTCGCGGCCACCGGTCTTTTTCTCTTCCTCCAACTCGAAATCACGGTGGCATCACCCTTTCACCATCGACAATATATTTCTCACCGCAGTCCTTCCGTTTCTTCGTCGTATCTTCGTCTCCCCTCCGTTTGTTTTGTGTTAGCTTGGTTCTCCTTCTCAATTTGGATCTCAATCTCGCTCCGTCTTCTTCTTCCTCTCTTTTTTTACTTTTTCTGATCTATGTTGTTGGTGATGGTTGAAGATGGATGAACAGATGTTTGGTTTGGTGGTTGATGGAGGTCGATCTGTAGTGTGTTGTTGAGGTATAACGACCGAGTGGAGTTGGTTATTTTAACCGAGATGGATATTTGAGGGGGAGGGATTTGGTTCGGTTAAGGGTGTTTTTGAATGTTGTATGAGGTGATTTGCGGTAAAGAGCTTTTTGTATGGGTGATGGTGATCGTTGAGGGAAGAAGGTGGTGAAAGGTGGTTTGGACTGTTAAATATGGAAGAGGGTTTGGAGAAGAAAAATGGAGGTGGGCGATGGATGATGAAGGAGAGGAAATTTTGAAGGCCGTGAATGCTTATTGCGTTTTTCGGTTTTCTTCCAAATGTTGTCTTGTTCTCTTTTTTTTGCAGGTGATTGTTTGGCGAAAAATCCCTTGAAGGTATGAGCGGATTCTACTGCGGAAATGTGTGCTTTGTGCGTTGGTTGTATAAGTTGTATGGAGGAAAATCGTGTGAGCTGCATAAGAAATTCTAGAGTGGTGGGGTCATGAGTTGGTTTTGTTGTGTTTGTTATAGTGAGTAGAATTCAATTGTGCACAGGTTTCTTGTTGTGATAGGAAAATCGTACCAAGATTTCTGTGAGGTAATTGGGTGGTATCAAGTGTGTGGGGTCAGTGGAGTCATGTGAAAAGTGGTGACATTCTACTGAAATTGTTGAGAATTGGCGTGAGTATAGTGGGATAAAGCAGCTGTGTGTATATTGCAGCAAGTTGTTGTGGAACCATAATGTGGTGCCAATTATTGAATGAGTATTGTACAAAAGAATAATTTGTGAAAACAAATGGGAGTAGATCGTATGTTGTGAATAATAATCACAATTTACTCCCTTTATTTTTTGTTGTAATTTTTGTGTATTTATTTTCTGTGACAGAATTAATGGAAATGGGCTGACTTAATTTGTAGTATATGGACTGTGTAAGTGATGATAAATGAACTTGGTTATGGATAATGAGAAAAAGGACTTTGTGGATAATCAAATAACTGATGAATTAAATTTAGATACATGTAGAAATGTGAATAAAAGGATTAACTATAAAATTAAATATGGATAGAAAATGGTTAGAAAATGAATTGGTATATAATGGATATTAACATGGAATTGAAAATAGTTTATGGAAACGGATAATAAAATATGGATAAAAGTGAATAATGAGAGGACTCGGATAATGGATAGGAAATTGGCTTGAAGTATGGATAATCAAAAGACGTGATAAACGATGGATAATGGTTATTGGATAAGCGAAATAAAATGGGTAATGAAAATGTTTTAAGAAATGGATATTCAGATAATCGAAAACATAGACATGGTGAAATCGTTGTGGATTAGGATGTGAAATTCCTCAGAAGATACAATACCATGTCTTATGCACATGATATGAACTCTAGAAGTTAATGATCTAATGAAAATGCATATGAGATGCAAAACGGAAAAAAGACGAAGACAGAAAAACCAGATGGCAAATTTAGGGTGTCTACACTAGGCACTTGAGGGTGACACTTCAATTCTAGTTGTGATGTTTTAGTATGATCTTTTGTTCATTTGTATCTCATTTGATTTCACTTGTTTTTATCTTACCACTTGTTTATGTTTCTAACCATTTCAGGGGCTTTGGTAAGTGAGAGGTGTGGATGAGATTCCCACATCTCCAATTCTTTCCTCTTCATCTTTCATTATGCTTTCTCACTTGTGGTTAAGATGTTCCTTATGCCATCAATTGCTTAAATTCTTTTCTTCCCCTTAGAAAACAAATCATCTCCTTTAGAGGAGTGAGTTATATTCTATTTTCCTTTCTTCTCCTTTCTCTTTCTCTTCTTCTTTTCTCTTCCTTTCTTTAGGATAGTTAGTTCATTCCTCACTAACCTTAGGTTCACCCATGCATGATAACATTAGGATTTGTTAGTCCCCCTTTATTTATTTTACCTTTTCTCCTTTTGTTTCTTTCCTTTCTCATCTCAAAACAAAAACCATAAAAAACACCTTAATAAAGAAGTAAGTGACCTCTTGTGTATAGCCTTATTACATGGGGCATATGTATTCATTCCATCTTGGAATAGTACACTTGTCTAGCATGATGCACAAGTCTGATCATGAGGTCATCTTCATCAAGAAAACCATAAAAAATACTTCTTCATTCTTAATCACTAAAACATCTAATAAGTTCAACAAGTTAGTGAGCTTAGGCCCTTGCCCTTGGAAACAAAGTCTTGGATAAATTCTCCTTACTTGGTGTGCTTGTTCTATTATTCCATCTTGGAATGTAGTAGCAAGTACAAATTCCATGGAAAAGAGCTTGAGTTCACTATCTTGTGCCACACTCCTATAAGACTTCCAAAAAACACAAACAAACAATAAGCGTCTCTCCTTCGGGAATTCTCTTCTCACCTCACTCACTCCTTACGTACGAACTTGCTCCTACTTGTCACTTTGCAAGACGGTAACACACTCATCGTCCGAGCCTGCAACACCTGAGCATTGACATAGGCAGTTCAAGTCTTAAGACACAAGCAATCTTTTCCACCCCCAGTAAGGGGAACTACGGCGACTCTGATCCTCATTGTTCAGATGAGGTACGTAGGCAGCGGGATAGGGCCCGTTCGAGCATAATCCTTATTTTTCCCTACATTTTTCCTCTTTGTTTTCTTTCTCAGTACCTTTTCCTGTTCCAGTCCTTTCTTTTTGTAGCACCTTCATTCTTTCACCCTTTGAAACATTTTCTTTGCAAGCGTGGATCCCGTCGGGTACGACGGATGATCTGGTATACTAATACCTTCCTAGGTCGTAACCGACTCCCGAACCCAGTCTCTTTGGTTCGCATGACCTTTTTCCTTCCTTTCTTTTCTTTGGTTTGTGCAGCATTACCATTCCCGTTCCTTCGGGATAAAAATGTCTGGCTGGCGACTCTACCTCTTTTCGCGCCACTTTCGCGTTTGTACCAGGATGGAAATCCAAGGAGCGACAACCGGCCTGGAATCTTGATTGATCCTGAATCCTGAATTATGCATGTTTGATTTTTTGAAATTGTATTCCATAATGATGGAAATACAATGAAAATGTTTATGCACTGAGTTGAAATGTACATGCTGGGGATATGAAAACTCTGATCCGTTTATGACTGAAAGTAAATGAGTTTGACATAAATGATGCATAATGAAGCATATGACGTGTTGATGTAAATGATGCATATGACATGTTGATGTAAATGATGCATAATGATGCATATGAGTGATTGGAATAGGTGAAAGGTGCCACCTTGATGGACTTTTGATCTGGTAGTTTCTAATGATGATTGGACTTTGGGTGGTGTCGCTCCTCGGATTTCCATCCTGGTACAAACGCGAAAGTGGCACGGAAAAGGTTAGAGTCGCCAGCCAGGCATTTTTATCCCGAAGGAACGGGAATGGTAATGCTGCACATACCAGAAGAAGAGAAAAGAAGGACACGGGTCCTGCGAACCAAAGAAACTGAGCTCGGGAGTCGGTTACAACCTAGGAAGGTATTAGCACCCCAAATCGTCTGCCGTACCCGACGGGATCCACGCTTGCAAAGAAAATATTCAAAGGGTGAAGGAATGAAGGTTGCTGCAAAGAAAAGGAACTGAACTGGAAAAAAGAAAATAAAAGGGAACTGAAAAAGAAATGAAAAGGAAAAATGTAGGGAAAATAAAGATTGTGCTCGAACGGGCCCTACCCCGCTGCCTACGTACCTCATCTGGACATGAGGATCAGAGACGCCGTAGTTCCCCTAACTAGGGGTGGAAAAGGTTGCTTGTGAATTAAAGCTTGAACTTTCTATGCCAATGCTCAGGTGTTGCAGACTCGGACGACAAGTGCGTAACCGTCTTGCGTAATGACAAGAAGAAGCAAGTTCGCGGACGGAGCTAAGGAGATGAGAAAAGAATTCTCGAAGGAAAGACGCTTATTGTTTGTTTGAGTTTTTTATGAGCTTTTATTTGGTGTGGCACAAGAGAATGAACTCAAGCTCTTTTCTATGGAATGTGTATTTGCTACTACATTCCAAGATGTAATAATAGAACAAGCATACCAAGTAAGGAGAATTTATCCAAGACTTGTTTCCAAGGGAAAGGGCCTAAATTCATTGACTTGTTGAATTTATTAAGTATCTTAGTGGTTAAAAATGAAGAAGTATTTTTTAGGGTTTTTCTTGATGAAGATGACTTCATGATCCGACTTGTGCATCATGCTAGACAAATGCACTATTCCAAGATGGAATGAATACATATGCCCCATGGAATAAGGCTATTACACAAGAAGTCACTTCTTCCTTTATTAATGTTTTTTAGGATTTGTTTTGAGATGAGAAGAGAAAAAACCAAAAGGAGCAAAAAGGTAAAAGTCTAAAATGGGGAAAGACTAAACCTAAAGTTGTCATGCAAAAGTGGTCCTAAGGTTAGTGAGGTTTCAACTATCCTAAGAGAAAAGAAGAACCAAAGAGGAGCAAGAAGAAGAGGAGGAAAGCTAGCAAGCAACTTACTCCTCTAAAGGAGATAAGTTGCTCCTAAAGGGGGAAGAAAAGAGTTGCATCACATGATGGCATAAGGCACATCAAAAACACAAAGAGAAAGCAACTTAAAAAGGAAAGATGAAGAGTTGAAATGTGGATGAACATCCACACTTCTCTTACCATAAGCCCCTGCAAGTGTTAGTAAAATCCAGCACATGTTTATCAACACAATCATGGGATTGGCATGCTCAAAGTTCTAGAAAAACCAAGTTAAACAAACATGCCAAACTTTGCACATACAAGCATTTACGTGCCGAGAACATGTAAGAATGCATCAACCAGCAAGTAAATCACCCTAAACAATCATATTCAATGATCATATAATGATCCCTGGCATTTAAAACAAGTAAGGGGATCAAACAAGCCCAAAACAACTCAAAAATGGCATTCTGCTTTAGTGTTAACCGGTTAACCAAAGCGTTAATCGGTTAACCAATTCTAACCTGCATAAAACTGCACAAAAAAAGGATACGTTAACCGGTTAACCAAAGCGTTAACCGGTTAACACTGTCAAAACAACAACAATTCCTGCAGAAAATCAGCTCCAAACCAACTTATCCAAATAATCACACACCAGACCAGCAATCAATTATGCATGAAATAAATGGATCAATTCACATTAATTAGCATCATCAAGCTCATGAACATTAACACATATATCCGGCTAAAAATCAACCAATCAATTCAAGCAACACAAACAAATACGCAAGCACGTGGTGGATCTAAAACACAAGCATGCAAATAAGCTAAAACAGAGCTAGATCTGAAATTAACCAACCTACAAAGCTGAGGTATGCTTTGGTAGTTGTTGATTGAGCCGGAAATGAGAGATCTCGCGGAAAAATTTGAAGATCCGGTGTTAAGCTTCACACTCCATGCAAAATAAATGCAAGCAAAAGGTCTTGATGCAGAATTTTTGATCCAAAAGCACTTCTAATTCCCAAACCAGGTCTGAATCACCAATTAAACCAACAAAATGATGCAAAGGAGCTATGGATGGAGGTCTAGTTCCAAGATCTACACACCTTAAGGCAAGGTTATGTGATCTTCAAAGAGGAACTTTGAGTGATTTGGAAAATTGGGAGAGAAAAGTGAGAGAAGAGTGAAAATTCAGAATGAGAAGTGAAAAAATGAGAGAGCACTCTCTTGGTTTGGAGAGAAATGGATTAAATATGGTTTAGGTTTGGGGCCCAAAAATTAGGCTTGGGATCCAAAAAAATGGTTTGGTAAAGTGATTAGGATTTAGCAATGGAATTAGGCTTGGATAAATGATCTAGATCCTTATCCACAATTCAAATGAATAAAAACTCAGAAATTTGGAAATTTGGAGCCAAAGCACATGCTGAATTTGCTGCTGGAATTCAAAATTCGCAGCCATTAACCGGTTAACCAAAGCGTTAACCGGTTAACGCCAGTGAATTTTGAATTTTCCCTCCTTTTGGTGTTAAACCTCAAGAATAACCCGGCGTCAACCGTTCCGACCTGATTTGGCTCCTCAATCCCTTTTAATGCTTTGATCATAATGCAGAGCTTGTATACATGCCTTGTGAGCTTTAAATTTCCCGGATGATCGATCATATGCCCTATGCTGGAACATGCGAGTGCTATGCTTCATTTTTCTATGCAATATGTTAAGGACATGACATGCTTATGATGATTATGATATGATGATGATGCTAAACAGGAGAGGGAAAATTTGGGGTATTACAGCTGCCCCTATTCAAGCAACGGATAATCTGAAAAGGATGATAGCACGGGCTATCGACCGTTCAAGATAAACTGTGATTGAATACCAAGAAGACCTGAAATTTGCACTCTGCTGGAGAATGCAAGTAATGGGAAATAAACCCAACCAAATGACGCATTGGCGACTGAAGTGGGGACAAAGCAGACGAGCCCCTTCCAACCTGAATTGTTACTTTGGATAGAAAAACCCAGACAGACGTGTCTTCCTTGAACAAACCTATTAAGCCAGGTGTTGGACATACGAGCCCTCTTCAAACAAACCTGTTACGCCAGGGACTGGACATACGAGCCCTCATACATTTTGCAATATATGATCTAAGACAGACGAGCCTCCTTCGGATATACCTGTTATGCCAGGACCGGTGATGCACTTTAGTCTGTGGGATAGACATGCATAATCAGGATAGACAAACCCTCTTCATATATTATCCGTAGATATATGGTCTAAGACAGACGAGCCTTCTCTAGATAAACCTGTTACGCCAGGTGCAACATTAGGATTTGACGAACCCTCTTCACAGATCTTGCGTAGATACGTGGTGCTTGAGACAAACGAACCTCCTTCGGATATACCTGTTATGCCAGGACCGGTAACCATTTTTAAGCTTAATCCCACCGTCAAGACTTCAAACCTCTTCAATATAGACGAGCATTGGATGATCATCAAGAGAACACAGACGAGTGCTATAAGTCAATGATATAAATGAATATCAGACGATGATCCAAGAAACGCAGACGAGCGCTTCTGGAAAGGATACAGACGAATACCAGCCACTGATACAGACGAATACCAGAAATCCAACACAGACGAGCATTTGGAGGAGTGATACAGACGAGTGGGAAGGATGATATAGATGAGTATCCAATAATGTAGACAGGCTACAAACAAATAACAAACACAGCCGTGTGCTGGAGAATGCATACGAGCATCGGACAAATTTTCAAACACGGACGGGTGTTGAGAATTGCAGACGAGCATTAAATAGATGTCACACACAGACGAGTGTTGAAGAATGCGAACGAGCATCAGCAGATTTCAAACTCATACGAGTGCTGGGAAGCGCGGACGAGCATCACCATCCACCATCCATAGGCGACTGCTGGGGAAAGCATACAAGCAACGACAAAGTGTGAACACAGACGAGTGTTGGGGCGATGCAGACGAGCAATAAACAGATGTCAAACACGGACGAGCGCTAGAGAGTGCAGACGAGCAATCAACAAAACATCAAACACAGACGAGCGTTGAGGATTGCAGACGAGCATCAAATGTCTGGTAAGAAACACAACACTGTCGGGGAGAAAATTCATGACCGAGCGAGTACTGGGAACGGAGACGAACATCCAGCAGATATCAAACACAGACGAGTGCTGGGGATTGCAGACGAGCAACAATCAAACATCAAACATAAACGAATGCCATAGAGCAAGCAGATGAACACAAAACGGATATCCAACACAGACGAGTGCTAGGAAATGCAGACGAGCAAAAACACGAACACGGACGCATGCTGGGAAATGCATACGAGCATCAAATGAATTGCCCTGGTTGGCAGCAAAAAATCCCGCCTCTGCAGGGGAGCCTAGTCTAAAGGCTTTGACGATGCTTAACTCTGACTAGGGAGACGAACGACGGTTTGTATCATCACATGGCCAAAATAGGTTGGCAACTTCTCTGGGGGATGCTTCAACGGTGGGAGTGAACCCCGATCATGACTCTGCGGGGAATAGCCATCTTCCGACTTGGTTGAGGAAAAGGCTTGATCAAGACCCCGGTTGGGGAGAGAATTCTGAAAATTCTGACTCGGTGGGGAAACAGGCATTCAGTTGCTCGCTGGGGATATCCCATTCTGACACAAAGACTCTGATTGGGGACAAACCTCTTCGATCGGGTTTTGATGTTCTGCTGGGGATACCACCCTACTCTGACTCAACTGGGGAAGGTTCCATCTGAACTCTACTGGGATAACCACATTCTTCTCATGAAGAACAAACACCACTTGGGGATGACACCTCTTTGATTAGGTTTGAAGTTCTGCTAGGGGTTCCAATTTCCATAGCTCAACTGGGGAGCATTCTCTACTTGGGGAAGTGCAACATCGTCCTGCAAAACCTACAACAATAGTATACACACAGGTGCCCCGAGGATTTGCATGTATTGATCTATTCATCCATTGTCACCCGACACCCAAAGATAATTTTAATTGTTTCCCTGCATTGTCAATTTTTTTTCCAGAAAAATCAACATGTTTCATATACAATGCTCTTTCTCACCAAAAATTCAGGACATTTTTTTGCAAAGTAAACACAACACAACACGACTTTTGACTGAATATTCATTTATTGAGAGGCCTCTGAATAGGCAAAGTTTTACATCATGAAGTAATTACCTGGAAAGAGGTAGCTACCGTAAAATTGAGAAAAGAAACTATCCTAATGGAAATGTACACGACATTCCAATGAGTTTCCTTCCTACTATGACCAACATGTCTTCAAGACTTTCTGTTATTGCCTTTGCTTTTTGAAGAAGATGAGGGGACTGATTCCTATCCTTCTGATATTGTCAGACTACAAGAAACGGTGATTTGGTTCAGATTACCTGGATCGCAATTGTTCTCTTATTCCCTTGTTTTGCGTGAATTGACCTTTCGGGTTTTCAATCCACCGGGATACCCTTTTTTGCCTGAGCTATCCGATGTGGCTTTTCAACTCAGCGGGTGTATATTTTTTCTTATTTCCCTAACTTTTGCCCGAGCTTTTTATTCTGTTTTTAGCTCGTCGGGATGCCCTTTTCTTGCCTGGACTTTAGTTCTGTTTTTGTGTCCAGCGGGTCTTTTTATGCGAAGTATTTTTTAACTGCGTCTGAGTTAACAGGAGTTTGGAAATATTCTCCATCCATAGTAGTGAGCATCAACGCCCCACCTGAGAAAACTTTCTTCACTATGAATGGGCCTTCGTAGTTTGGGGTCCACTTGCCCCTATGATCTGAACCTGGAGGAATGATCCTCTTGAGCATAAGCTCTCCTACTTGATACTCTCGAGTACATACTCGTTGGTTGAATGCTCGCTTCATTCTCCTCTAATAAAGCTGACCAAGACAGATAGCCGCTAATCTCTTTTCCTCAATTAGGCACAACTGATTGTATCGGGCACGTACCCATTCAGCCTCATCGAGCTTCACATCCATCATCGCACGTAATGAAGGAATTCCAACCTCAATAGGCAAGGCTGCCTCCATGCCATACACCAATGAGAAAGGAGTTGCCCCGGTTGACGTCCTGACCGACGTTCGGTACCCATGTAGTGCGAATGGTAACATCTCAGCCAATCTTTGTAACTGACAACCATCTTCTGCACAATCTTCTTAATATTCTTGTTAGCTGCTTCTACCGCGCCATTCATCTTTGGCCGGTGTCGCTCCCACCAGATGAGGCTAAGTCAAATGGGGTACAGACGCAAACGGTCGGCGAGAGGGATGAGAACACACAGGGGTGAACTCAGAAAGACAAGAGTCGCCAGCTAGGCATTTTTATCCCGAAGGAAAGGTAATGCTGCGTAAACCTAAGAAAAGATATGGATAAGACAGTCGCGAACCAGAGAAACTGAGGAAGGGGGTTGGTCATAACCTGGGAAGGTATTAGCACCCAGATTGTCCGTCGTAATCGACGGGATCCACATTTAAAAGATTTGTGTTTTAAAGGGGTAGTGTCAGTGTAATCTGTGTATCAAAGCTGGAAAGAAAGCAAGTGTCAGTGTAAAAGAAATGTGAAGTGAAATATGAAAGAGTGTCAGTGTAAGGAAAGAATGTGAAGCTCAAGACTATGAGGCTTAAAGAATAATGCTGGAAGAAGGGGGATATACAGAGACTTTTGTTCGATAACTGTTAAGTTATGCCTACGTATCCTCTCGTGCAATGAGGAGGTCAGAACACCGTAGTTCGACTCAAAGAGACTGAAAGATAAATCAACTTGTGAACTGCTTACTTGTCTATGCTCAAGTGTATGACCTGTCTGGCTCAGGTGCAAACTGTCTTGCATTAGACGGAAGAAGCAAGTTCTCGTTTGTGAGTGAAGATGATGAGAAAAGAATCCCGAAGGAGACGATTATTGTTTGTTTTTGTGTTTTCGGTCTTTTATTGCTTTTTGAAGTTTGTCATAAGAAAATGAGCATAAGCTTAAACCAAGGGTTAGTAAACTCATCACATCTTCCCTCTGATTAGGGGTAATGAGAATACCTTAAGTATGAAGTAAACACCTCACACTTAATCACCATGATGTAGGATTAAGATCATTAACCTACTAATAATTATTTAGGTATTTTTGAGTTTTTGTTTAGTGTTAAGTGTCGCTCCCACCAAATGACACAGGGGCCAAGAGGGGTACAGACGCGAACGGTCAGCGAAAGGGAATGAGAACACACAGGGGTGAACTCAGAAGACAAGAGTCGCCAGCTAGGCATTTTTATCCCGGAGGAAAGGTAATGCTGCATAGACCTGAGAAAAGATATGGATAAGATGGTTGTGAACCAGAGAGACTGAGAAAGGGGGTTGGTTACAACCTGGGAAGGTATTAGCACCCAGATTGTCCGTCGTATTCGACGGGATCCACGCTTAAAAGATTTGTGTTTAAAAGGGGTAGTGTCAGTGCAATTTGTGTATGAAAGCTGGAAAGAATGCAAGTGTCAGTGTAAAAGGAATATGAAGTGTATAAGAGAAGTGTCAGTGTAAGAACAGGAGTATGAAGCTCAAGATTATGAGGCTTAAAGAATAATGCTGGAAGAGGGGGAATATACAGAGACTTTTGTTCGATAACTGTTAAGTTATGCCTACGTATCCTCTCGTGCAATGAGGAAGTCAGAACACCGTAGTTCGACTCAAAGATACTGAAAGATAAATTGACTTGTGAACTGTTTACTTGTCTATGCTCAAGTGTATGACCTGTCTGGCTCAAGTGCAAACTGTCTTGCATTAGACGGAAGAAGCAAGTTCTCGTTTATGAGTGAAGAGATGAGAAAAGAATCCCGGAGGAGACGATTATTGTTTGTTTTTGTATTTTCAGTCTTTTATTGCTTTTTGAAGTTTATCATAAGAAAATGAGCTTAAGCCTAAACCAATGGGTTAGTAAACTCATCACATCCTCCCTCTGATTAGGGGTAATGAGAATACCTTAAGCATGGAGTAAACACCTCAAACTTAGTCACCATGATGTAGGATTAAGATCATTAACCTACTTGTAATTATTTAGATGTTTTTGTTGTTTTTGTTTAGTGTTAAGTAATGAGTTTAAGCCATAATCAAGGATTTAATGGACTCATTACACCATCCTAATAGAAGGATAATAGATGAGAACATTTAAGCTGAGAAAGATTCCTCAACTTAATCCATGATTAGGGATTAATCTCATGACAAAACAAAGCCTTTATTAAAGTGGATTTTAGTTAATGATGGGATTAAGAAGTGAATTTTATGGTTTGCAAGACAACTTGATGGGGACTTGTCCATTAACACTAGGGTTAGTCCTTCTTAACCAATTAAGGAAGAATTAGAACCCTAATGCAAGGCCCAAGTTACAAGCTTGATGTCTTGATGATTATTATGTGAATTGATTAAAGGAGTTAAACACATTAAGGGTTTAACACTTAGGATTAAAGTTATACACTCCATCCTAATAGAAGGATGCGGGCATAAGCTTAATCACAAAGCCTTAAAGCCTTTAGGGTTTAGTCCTGGATTATGAGGTGAGAAGAGAAGACTCAAAGAGACTCAAAGGTAAAAACTAATGGGGGACTAAACAAAACCCTAATCATTATCATGCTTGGTTATTCCTAGGGTTAATGAGGTTTGCAAGAAAATCTTCAGAGAAACCACCAGGAAGGAAACAGATGAAAGGAGCAAGAAGCAAAGAGAAGCAAAACAACTTGCTTCACTTAAGAAGACAAGTTGCTTGAAGAAAGAAGGTAAGATGAACATGAATGAGAAAGCTCAATCCAATACACAAGATGAAAAATGCAGTAAATATGCAAGAGAGATAAGAAGAGATTGTGAGAAGTGAAGGCAAATTCACTTCTCAAAACAACTTACCACCTGAAAAGTTAGCAAAGAAATGCAATGCAATGCAAATGAGATGAAATGTCATGATGCAAACCAAAGTCAGAAGCATTTACATGATGTTGATGATGCTAAGAGATGGTACAAACATGAGGCAAGACATGAGAATGATCATACAAGGCAATGGATGCAGGTGAAGCATGCTTTGAACCATGAATGTACATGAAAAGTTATGAAATGCAATGGACATATAACATGGCAAATGAAAGATGCAATGATCAAACATGATTCTAATATGTCCTAAGATGTATTATGAATCATGTGGATGCACAAAATGTCATGGAAAGTCATTGGATGCAAGCAAATGAGAAATGGATGCAAAGGAAGGCACAAATTAGGGTTACATGCATCATGCAATGCAAAAATCCAAAACCAGAAGCAAATGACATGATAAAAAATTGAAAATGCAATCAAAGATACCCTAAACCTATACAAGTTCACTGCCCAAAGGAGGGGATCCAACTCTTAACCTAGTGAAAGTTATGAATTTTCTAAGTTGGCTAGGGTTTTGGGATACCTCAACAAGAAAAATGCAAAACAAATTGAAAATGCAAGATCAAATCAAACCAAATTTATCCTATAAACTACATGCCATGAAGAATGCAATGCAAGAAGAACCATCATCCAACTCTCAATGGTTAAGCAGAAAGGATTTTTCAAAGGTTGAACCAAAATATTGCCTTAAAATGAAATTAATTCCAATGAAAATGATCAAAAGGCATCAAGAACAAAAAAGAAATTTGGTTTGAGGGTTTGATAATGTTTCTAAATGTTTCTAAATGCAATGTGAATTTTTTTGGTGATTTTTAAATACCTAAATGCATTTTTAATTAGTTAATTTTCATTAACTAATTAAAAATAAACATTTAAATGATTTAAAAATAATTTTTAATGCAAAAAATAAAAATAAAAATATTTTTGTGCTCTTAAAATTAACAAAAGATGTGATAAAAATTTTCATAATTTTTTAATGTGTTTTGCTATTTTTTAAAATTCGTACAAATAAATGCAAAACAAATGAAAATAAAATGAAATTAAATAGAAAAATGAGAAAGTCAAATAGATCAAGGGCTGTGGTTCAAACTGGGACGCGCGGGAATTGACCTGGCGCGCAAACGAACGGTCCAAATTCAAACTTGCCTAATTATGATTAAACCCAAATCAGAAACCCTAATGACTTTCAGATGACCGAAACAGTGTTCCGGTCATCTTCTCCGGCAAGCTATTCATGCTATCTCACTCCCTACGCGTCCCCAAGCCCTCTAACTTTCCAGAAATGATCCCCATAACATCCCCAACAAGAATCACTCACCAAAAATCATTTATTCAAACTTCAAATCATGAATCGAAGCAAAACGGAAAAAATGGCAGGAATTTCAGAAGACCAATACATGCTAAATACTCAACTATTCTCAAAAATAAAAACATCATGGTGATCAGTGAGACATGTAGAATCATTCTGTAACATAAAATAAGAGTTTTGGAAAAATAACTGCCATGGCTACCTGAGCTTGAGCTTTCGAAATAGGGACTTTCTGGCCAGTTCTTTGTTCCAAATCCACTCCAATGGTTCCCCCCAAGTGTTTGTGATGCTTAGCTGGAGTTTTTATGGCCTCTAGAGAGAGTTTTCAGAATCTCAGTTCATGAAATGTTGAAATCGTGTTTTTGATTGTGGGCCTTTCAGAGCAAATGGATGGTTGGGAAATGATCAGAAGGCTAGGGTGAGTTGTTCTGTGGGATTTGTTTTGAGGTTTGAATCTTGTATGATGAGTTTCGAATGAAAATGCATAAGGGGTGAGTTTGGAGAATGCTGGCTTGTGAGAGAGATCAGGCTTAGTTGTGGTATGTGTTGAGTCTCATTTGGTACATGTATCACACTTGGATAGGTCAGAGGAGTTGGTGTGGCCTAGCTTGATTGGTATGGGTCTTTTTGCAAAAAGTCAAGTTTTGTGTAAGAGAGGTATGGGTCAATGGCAGGCCAAGTACAAAGGGGTGTCCTGCGCAGCAAGGATTGAGGAGAGCCATGGAATCAGTCTTGAGGCCAATTAGCAAGTGGATTAGGGTTTGTGAGATGTTTTGCAACTTTGTCCAACTTTGGCCCTTTTGGAAATTCATGAAGTTCAAGGCACCAAAATGCATAATTCTTGGGCCAATTCTGATTTTTAGAAGTCACATGAGCATGTTGTGAAGAGTTTGTGCACATTTGAAGTCTTTAGAATGCTTTATCATACCATTTTGCAAAATGCCTCTTTGGTACAAAACTTGAAATTATGTGATTTTTCCCAACTTTGACAAGCCATAACTTTTGATCCAAAATGAATTAGGACAAGTTCTTGTACTTTTTGAAAAGGGAATGATCCATTCTACAACTTTCATGACCAAAGTTTTCTCATTTGAAGCATTTTTGAATCAATTTGAGGAGGTTGAAAAACTTTCCCAAAATGGCAAGTTTACATTACAAGTCACTTTCCCAAAAAGGCAACTTTGCAAATGGCTTGAAATTTTGCAATTTTGTGAACTTCCAACATCTTCTATTATCAAATAAAGATCATACACATTCAAAAGGATGAAGAACACCCTTTGGTTGGGGTCATTGGGGGCCTCAGATGCCCTGATTTTACACTGACTTGCTCAAGAAGTCAACTCTTGATCAGATGCCTTCCCCATTGAATTTCTTCATGAAAATTGATATGCATGATCCCTATACCATATAGATACCAATAGAAACAAGAATGATCAAAAAATTGGAGTTATGGCCTCTGAAACCAAAACCCTAATTCTAGGTCATCTGTGTAGTTAAGCCTGGCTCTGCTTCCATGCCTTTTTCAGTTCTTGTGATTCCTTGACTTTCTTGACTTTGTGGGGATATAGTATGATGCTTGAACACACATGGACCCCTTTGAAGTGATTGAAGACCTTTGGAGTGGCTCAAATGGCTCAGGGATGGCTCAGATCACAAATCCTAGATGCAGATAACTTAGAAGCAATGCAGTGAAACAAAAACGCAATATGAGATGCTATGATTGAACTCATGCATATGAAAAGATCACAAGCCATGGTATGAATGGGTGAGGGCAAATTTGGGGTGTTTACAGCTGCCCCTATTCAAACATGAGTTAGCTGTGCAGGATGTAAGCAACGGCTTAACAGGCAAACAAGATAACTTGTGGTTGAATACCAAAGACAGTCCAAAATTTGCACTCACAGAATGAAGAAGAAAAGGGATATAGATTGTAAAGGAAAATAAAGTATATTTATAAAGTGCGAGCGACGGAGGACGACCGCCGAGCAGAGGACGATTGCTGGGGATAAATCAATGACGGGGACGACCGACATGCTGGGGAAAATGCGGGAAATTATGCAATGATGGGGACGGCCGACAAGCTGGGGATGCAGGAGATTATGATGGGGACGGCCATCAGGTAAAGCTACGGAACTCTCTGGGGAATTATAGGTGCATGATGGGGATGACCATCAAGTTCAAGGCATAAATGAAATAGGTGATGAGGTACGGTCATCAAAGGTGAAGGACGATCACCTACCAGGGGACGGCTGCTCTGTTGGGGATAAGATGAGGGACGGTCATCTACGGTGAAGGACGATCACCTGGCAGGGTACGGCTGCCGAAAGTATCGCGACATAGGACGAATGCCGGATAGAAAAGGTCGACGATGGGGATGGCCATTGGATAAAATGATGAAGGACGATCATCGGGAGGTGAAGGACGATCACCCAGCAGGGTACGGCTTCTCTGAAGGTATCATGACATAGGAAGAATGTCAAATAACAAGATCAACGATGGGGACGGCCATCGGATAAAATGATGAAGGACGATCATCAGGAGGTGAAGGACGATCACCTAGCAGAGGACGGCTGCTAAAAATATCACGACATAGGACGAATGTCGGATAGGAAGGGGTTCTAATGAATAGAGACTCCACTGGGGGTGATGAAGGACGATCATCAAAAAGGTGAAGGACGATCACCTGGCAGGGTACGGCTGCCGAATGGTATCATGACATAGGACGAATGTCAGATAGAAAGGAAATAATTCACTGGGATTTGTTGGGACTCTTCTGGGGAACAGTAGACACAGACGAGTGTCTAAATTCAAGAAGACATAAGTGTTTGACACGGTGTATGGATTAAAGATGCGGACGAGCATCCTTATGATACAGACGAGTATCAGTAGAAACAAACGCTTAACGCAGGTTCAGAGATGATGATACGGACGAGTACCAACTGGTTAACAAAGAACACGGACGAGTGTCGGATCTGAGGGGATTTAAGTGGTATATACAAGATATGGACGAGTATCTGTATGAGTAAAAAGATGATGAGTAACAAGTATGAGTGAAACACGGCCGAGTGTTTAACTTGCTGGGGGGAGCATGACACGGACGGGTGCCAGAAAAAGTGTATTATAGACGAGTATATGATTTACAAAGTGTTTAGGTAACTATGCTGGGGAGTGACACGGACGGGTGTCA
The DNA here is from genome assembly GCA_963966055.1 of Lathyrus aphaca. Lineage (NCBI taxonomy): Eukaryota > Viridiplantae > Streptophyta > Magnoliopsida > Fabales > Fabaceae > Lathyrus > Lathyrus aphaca. Next base: position 424,334,397 of record OZ014521.1, read on the forward strand.
AGTATTGTATAAATATGTACACATATGTTGTGAGTGCAAAAGGGACGCTTTAGCTTTCTGCTGGGGATATGACACAGACGAGTGTCGGGAACCATTTGTAATATATGAGTCATCTGTTTATAAAGAATGCCCGGGCGACTTTACTGGGGAATGATGACACGGACGAGTGCCAAAAGGAGTGTGTATCTATCTTTAAGGAAAATTCTTAGGCTCTCTGGTAATGAATTTGAGAGGTATTTTTGTATATTGTTGACGGGTTGTCTGTATTTACAAGTGTTCAGTTCGACACATGGCTTATGACTATGCAATATGTTTGATTTTTGCCGTAATGCTCCGTAGGAGACGGAATGCTACGCTCTGTGGAGAAAATATGATGTGAATGTTATGATTATGCAAAGATACTGATCCGAGATTCGGATCACGTTGCCAAGGAGATCGCCGGCTGATCTGCTTGAAGTGGATTTCCCAGCTGGGGATAAGATCGTTGGTAGATCTGTCATATATGACTTTGCGTGGGGAAATAGGTCACTGATAGACCTGTCTTGGTGATGAGGGACCCAGCTAGGATTTGTAGAAGCTTTCGTCACTATGTTGTGAGATCTTCAGGTATTGCTTTTCTGGATAAAGGCTGAAACTCTGTGGGGAGATGATTCCCTGTTTAGCACTCGGCTGGGGAAGAAGAAAGATCACTGAAAGACCTTCCTAGAGATTTCTGTGGGAATCCTGCTGAGGATGATGCTTGACAACTCAGCTGGGCAGAATGAGCATCTTCTGGTGCTGTTTGGAAGGTGCTGAGGGAACAATGATTTGGGCAGCCTACTGGGGAGAAGCCTTCCTGCCCCATGTCGTGCTTTGGACACCTGCAATCCTATAAAGACAAAGAAACGCACAAGTACCCCGAGGTATCCCTTACTGGATTCCATTATAGAAGTTTAGACACTCCCAGGAGTAAGTATATTTCCTGCAAGCATGTAGTTTTAGGAAAGACGCATCTGTATTTATGCAATCAATATCTCAAGGACATCAGACATTTTGCAAATGAAAATAAAATATAGGAGACAAGATATGACCGAAAATCTGATTTTATTGATTTGCGTGCCCTGAATTGGCAAATACAGTCATAGAAACAAATCCCCTAAAATGAGGAGATTGTTACAAATTGAGAAACAAAAAGAGTTGGCAATGTTGATGACGCTTCAAGGAGCTTCCCATTGCTATGACTCGTATGACTTTTGACATTCTTCTCGTCTTTCTTTCTGAAGGAGGCTGATTCTGACTGATGCTCGAACCTTTCGGAGCTTACCATATTGTAAGTGATACAGATGAATTCAGAATGCAATTGTTCGCTTATTCCCTTATTTTGCGTGGATCGCCCTTTCGGGTTTTCAATCCACCGGGATACCCATTTTTTCCTGAGTTGTCCAATGCGGCTTTTCAACTCAGCGGGTGTACATTTTTTTATTTACTTTCCCTTATTTTTGCCCGAGTCTTTTATTCTGTTTTTGACTCGCCGGGATGCCCTATATTTTCCTGGACTTACATTCTGTTTTTATGTACAGCGGGTCATTTTCATGCGAAGTATTTTTTTAACTGCATCTGAATTCACAGGGGACGGGAAGTCTTCACCATCCATAGTACTGAGCATTAGTGCTCCACCGGAGAAAACTTTCTTTACTACGAATGGCCCTTCATAGTTCGGAGTCCACTTGCCCCTGTGGTCTGTATGAGGAGGGAGGAGTCTTTTCAGCACAAGATCTCCTACTTGGTACTCTCGGAGTCTGACTTTCTGATCGAAGGCCTTCTTCATTCTTTTCTGATATAGCTGCCCATGACAAATTGCAGCCAACCTCTTTTCTTCAATCAGACTCAGTTGTTCGTATTGGGATCGGACCCACTCTGCTTCATTTAGTTTAACATCCATTAGTACCCGCAAGGAGGGTAATTCAACCTCAACAGGTAGGACTGCCTCCATACCGTAAACAAGCTGATACGGTGTTGCCCCAGTGGATGTTCTGATTGACGTACGGTACCCATGCAAGGCAAATGGTAGCATTTCATGCCAGTCTTTGTATGTAACTACCATTTTCTGTACAATCTTCTTGATATTCTTATTAGCTGCCTCGATAGCGCCATTCATCTTTGGCCTGTAAGGAGAAGAATTGTGGTGTTGGATCTTGAAGTCCCGGCATAGCTCTTCCATCATTTTATTGTTTAAGTTGGAACCATTATCAGTAATGATTCGCTCGGGCACTCCGTACCGACAGATGATGTCCCTCTTCAGAAATCGGGCTACAACTTGCCTTGTAACATTTGCATAAGAAGCTGCTTCAACCCACTTGGTAAAATAGTCAATAGCAACCAGGATGAATCTGTGGCCATTTGAAGCAGTCGGTTCAATCTTGCAAATCATATCAATGCCCCACATGGCAAAGGGCCATGGTGAAGACATCACATTCAAAGGATTCGGAGGCACATGCACTTTATCCGCATAAATCTGGCATTTGTGACATTTTCTGGCATAAGCACAACAGTATGCATCCATCGTGATCCAATAATAGCCTGATCTTAACAACTTTTTAGCCATGGCATGCCCTCCTGCATGGGTACCAAAGGATCCTTCGTGCACTTCGTGCATTAACAAGTCTGCTTCTGTCCTATCAACGCATCTGAGAAGTACCATATCAAAGTTTCTCTTGTACAGGGAATCGTCAGTATTCAAGAAGAAACTACCAGCAAGCCTTCTTAATGTCTTCTTATCATTGGAAGATGCCCCAGGTGGGTATGTCTGATCCTCCAAGAAGCACTTAATGTCATGGAACCAAGGCTTATCATCTTTAATAACATCTGCCGAGAACACGTATGCTGGTCTGTCAAGTCTGGACACTGATATCCGAGGCACAAAGTTGGCAGCTTGAACTTTGATCATGGATGAAATGGTAGCCAGAGCATCTGCAAACTGATTCTCGTATCGAGGGATATACTCAAGCTTGACTGTTGTGAAGAAAGTCAATAACCTTCTTGTATAATCCTGGTAAGGTATCAGATGATCCTGGTGAGTGTACCATTTGCCGTTGGTTTGATTGATTACCAGAGCTGAATCTCCGAATACAGTCAAAGTCTTGATCCTGAGGTCGATGGCTTCCTCAAGACCCATAATACAAGCTTCGTATTCAGCTTCGTTGTTAGTGCAGTTAAAGGTGAGTTTTGCCGAGAAAGGCATGTGAACTCCTTTAGGCGTAATGAGTACTGCACCAACACCACGACCATTCATATTGACAGCCCCGTCAAACATCATAGTCCATTCTTCTTCCGGGTCAGGCCCTTCAGTGTGAATAGGTTCTTCATGATCTTTTGCTTTTATGAACATGATGTCTTCATCAGGGAAGTCAAATCTCATAGGCTGGTAATCATCAATGGGTTGCTCAGCAAGATAATCAGACAATACACTGCCCTTGATGGCTTTTTGAGATGTGTACTGAATGTCATACTCTGTTAGGATCATTTGCCATCTTGCAACCCGTCCGGTAAGTGCTGGCTTCTCAAAAATGTACTTAACTGGATCCATCTTTGAGATCAATAAAGTAGTGTGGGTCAACATATACTGCCTTAGTCGGCGAGCAGCCCACGCTAAAGCACAGCAAGTTTTCTCGAGCAGTGAATAACGTTGTTCACAGTCGGTAAAATTTTTGCTTAGGTAGTATATTGCATACTCTTTTCGACCAGACTCGTCATGCTGGCCCAACACACACCCCATTGACTCCTCTAATACGGTCAAGTACATGATCAGAGGTCTTCCTTCAATTGGAGGCATGAGGATTGGAGGTTCTTATAAGTATTCCTTGATTTTGTCAAAAGCCTTCTGGCAGTCTTCGTTCCACCTGACTGTTTGTTCTTTTCTTAACAGCTTGAATAAAGGTTCACAGGTGGCTGTAAGGTGAGATATGAACCGTGAAATGTAGTTTAATCTACCTAGAAACCCCCGGACTTCTTTTTCTGATTTTGGTGCAGGCATTTCTTGAATGGCTTTGACTTTGTCAGGGTCAACTTCAATCCCTTTCTCGCTTACAATAAATCCCAGCAGCTTACCAGATCGCACCCCGAATGTGCACTTGTTGGGGTTTAACTTCAGTTGGTACTTCCTCAGACGCTTGAATAGCTTCAATAGATTTTACCAGGTGGTCTTCTTCTGTGAGGGACTTGGCAATCATGTCATCCACATAACATTCAATTTCTTTGTGGATCATGTCGTGGAATAATGTTACCATAGCCCGTTGGTAAGTAGCACCAGCATTCTTCAGTCCGAATGGCATCACTTTATAACAGAACGTGCCCCAGGGTGTGATGAAAGTTGTCTTCTCCATGTCTTCAGGTGACATTTTGATCTGATTGTATCCTGAAAATCCATCCATGAAGGACAATACCGAGAACTGAGCCGTATTATCAACCAATACATCAATGTGAGGTAAAGGGAAGTCATCTTTCGGACTGGCTCTGTTCAGATCCCGGTAGTTCACACACATTCTTACTTTGCCGTCTTTCTTAGGCACGGGTACAATATTAGCAACCCACGGCGGATAGCTAGTTACAGCAAGGAACCCGGCGTCCCACTGCTTTTCTACCTCTTCTTTAATCTTCATTGCCATATCTGGGCGAGTACGGCGCAGTTTCTGTTTCACCGGCGGGCAGTCTTCTTTCAGTGGCAGCTTGTGCATAACGATATCGGTGTCCAACCCTGGCATATCCTGATAGGACCAAGCAAAGACATCCACATACTCCCGAAGCATATCAATCAGCTGCTCTTTCACTGAATCTTGTAAGCAGGCCCCGATCTTAACCTCTTTCACATCTTCCTCCGTACCAAGATTAACCGTTTCGACCTCCTCCTGATGAGGGGTGATAACCTTCTCCTCTTGCCTTAACAACCTAGCTAGCTCTTCAGGAAGCTCATAATCTTCTTCAACCCCTTCATCAGCTTGATTGATTGGATTGTCAAAGTCATACGAAGTCATAGCCGTGTTGTTGTCGGTGCAGTCTGAAAGGCACTCTCTGCAAGGGTTTAGATTGTTTATTTTAGTGATCCATTTTAATCTTGTTTAGGAAAAAGTGAAAATGAAGTTATTTATTTTGAAAACATTGCCATTTTATTTTTGTACAAAAAGAAAAATGAAAAGACAGTGAGCGAAAAAAGAGACTTGTTTGCAAAAGACGCCCGATATTCATTGATTGATCTGTTTGCACAAAATTACAAGATGGCCCGATTACAAAATGAGTCTTGACATCTTGGGCAAGATGCAAGACTTGATGCATGCTTTAAAAATACAGGAAATAATAATTACTCTGCAGGAGTAACCCTTATAATTTCCTGGGAAGACCAGTTTGAGACATGGCTCCCCGGGGTCCTTGGACGTATCCAGCTCTCCAGGTTGCGCTCATCTTCCGACTCATCTTCCAAGTTGTTCACAGCATCCGGGGTGAGCAATCCCCCGCTGACAAAGTTGGGCTTCTTGGCAGCCTCTGATTGATCTTGTTGAGTTGGTTTGTAACCCAACCCAAATCTGTCTTCCTTCTTTTCCACGGGCAGCAGCTTGCCCCAGCCTTGGGCAGTACCCTCTTCAACAACCTTCCTGGCTTGCTGATAAGATGTCATGGAAGTCCCCAGTACAGCAGATGCTTCATTAATGTTTAAGGCCTCAAACCCGTGGCTCATGGTTTCATGGATTTCTCCATCCATTTCTATATATTTGTACGTAGCCAGATGGCTAACAAAGATGTCTTCTTCCCCACAGATGGTGATGATTTGGCCTTCCCACTCGAATTTTAGCTTCTGGTGAAGGGTAGACGTAACAGTGCCAGCGGCGTGGATCCAGGGTCTACCCAACAAACAGCTGTAGGCCGGCTGAATGTCCATCACATAGAAGGTAATTTTGAAGGTCTGCGGGCCAATCATCATAGGCAGATCAATCTCCCCAAGCACCGATCTTTTAGAGCCATCAAATGCTCTTACTACCAAATTACTCGGACGCAGTGCCAAACCATCATATTATAGCTTCACTAAGGCTTTCTTTGGTAGAACATTGAGTGACGACCCAATGTCCACCAGTACATGAGATAAAACAGCACCCTTGCACTCTAGGGTGATGTGTAAAGCCTTGTTGTGGTTACGTCCCTCAGTTGTTAAGTCAGCATTGGTAAAACCCAGTCCATGACTGGTGTTGACATTTGCTACCACAGTCTCTAGCTGATTAACAGTGATCTCCTCTGGCACGTATGATGCGTGCAAGACCTTCAGTAATGCGTTCCTATGAGCTTCAGAACACATCAACAGGGATAATATGGAGATCTTTGAGGGAGTTTGGTGAAGCTGATCCACCACCTTGTAATCACTTCTCTTTATAATTCTCATAAACTCGTCTACATCTTGTTCAAAAGATGTCTTCTGAGTTTCTTTGACAGTCGGCTCTTCAAATACCACACTCTTTCCCTTTGCTTTGGCAGCAGCTTCTGCTTCGGCATTAGGTCTTTGCACTTGCGAGGCAAAAAGGCGTCCGCTTCTGGTGAAGCCTCCGCCTCCCCCAACATTGTCAATTTGTGGAGAAGAGGTTGAAGAATCCAAAGTGATTTTCTCCCCGTTGCAGTAGAGGTCAGAGCCATAATGCCAAGGTATGGCATTACTGCTTTCATATGGAACTGGTCCAGGCACCGTGATAGTAACTGGACTGACTGCAGCAGAGGAGGGTACTGAAATGGTGTGCGGATCGTAGTAAATAGTGACGGGTGATCTGGCAGGAGGTGCCACTGTTTATTGTTGAAAGTTGTTGTTTGGAGGAACATTTGATGGATCATAGTAGATGGTGACTGCCGAGATATCTTCATTAATTTCTGCTGATGTTGTAGAAGGTTCTGTTGGATAAATGGATGCTGATGTTGTAGAAGACAGGGTTGTTGACATTTGACTTGTTGAAGTGATGGGTGGAGCCATTGTTGATATTGATGAATCGGTCGGAATGATTGTTGCTGCAGTTGTAGGAGACTCAGGAATTGTTGTCAAAGGAATTGCTAGATTTGTAGGCGCCGTTGTTGAGATCTGAAGGATACCGCTCTTGATAAGACCATCTATGCCGCTTCTCAAGTTATCACACCCGTTGACTGCAATGTTGCAATACCCACAACCGAGCTCACACCCGGGGAATATCTGACACTCTAGAAGCTGGGCTTTAATTTCGACCAAAGGTGTTCGAATTTGTCCAACACTGGTTATTAAGAAAGATGGCTTGTATTCCTCAATGGCATTAATTATTGGCCCTCCATGGTTAGGCATGGGATTCTTGTTGACATTTGGAGGGGGTGCAAAGTTGAAGGCTTTGGAATCCACCAGATCTTGGACTTTCATTTGTAAAGCCCTGCACTTCTCAGTATTGTGGCCAGGTGCATTGGAGTGAAAAGCACATCTGGCGTTGACATCATAATTTCTTGGGAGATTGGAGGGGTCTGGTGGTGCCAATGTCCTTAATTCAACCAAGTTGAGTTTCAGGAGTTGTGGCAATAAGGAAGCATAAGGCATATGGATAGGGTCAATTACCCTATTTGCCTGTGACGGTCTTTGCTGAAAAGGTCTTTGTTGTTGATTGATGTTGTTGTTGTTGTAGGCTCTCTGTGGCGGATACTGAACCTACTGTTGATAATGTGGTTGTTGTTGTGGTTGATATGCTGGTTGCTGAGGAATCGGAGTTGGAATAGTGACAGCTGCCACTGATCTGTGAACATATTGAGGTCTGCCCCTGTTGGCATGAATGGCATTTGTCTCACCGGTTCTTCTAGGTCCCACAAAAGGCTTCCTGGGATTACTGGACAAACTTGCACCATAATCAGAAATCTTACCCATCTTCAAAAGGCTTTCAATCCTTTCCCCAACTATAACTACGTCCGCGAAACTGGTGGAAGAAAAGGCAGCTAGCCTATCAATATATGTTCCTTGCAGAGTATTCATGAACATGTCGGCCATTTCTCTTTCCGACATGGGTGGTTGGACAACAGCAGCAAGCTGTCTCCACCTTTGGGCATATTCCCTGAAGCTCTCTCTGGAGGACTGAGACATTCCCATCAGAAGGGTCCTGTTAGGAGCCATGTCCAGATTGTATTGGTACTGTCTGATGAAAGCTTCAGCTAAGTCCTTCCAGCATCTGACAGTAGCTCTGGTCAAGTGTGAATACCGCTCTCTTGAAGCTCCAGTCAAGCTATCTTCAAAGTAAAACATCCACAGTTTTTCATCCATGGTATATGCTTTAAGTCTCCCCAGAAAGCACTGTAAGTGAGTTCGTGGACAGGAAGTTCCATTGTACTTCTCGAAGCACGGGGGTTTAAACTTGTGGGGAATCCTTACCCCATCCACTAACCCCATATCCATAACATCGAATCCTAAGGAATTTTGAGACTCCAGAGATATCAACTTCTCAGCAATTTCATCAAACCTCCTATCATAGACTTCATCCCCAGCTCCCATTACAGTAAACTGCTCCTCTTGAGGATCTTCTTGCAAGATCCTGCCTGCAGCAGTGTTGCCTGGTACATTCCTTGGGATGTTGACCTCTGGATCTAGATGAGGTCCAAACACTGGTGGGTTAACATGAGGCTGACCTCCCTCATTATTACTAGTTCCTCCAGTTCCAGGATGAGGTTCCTCGGGGTTTTGTCTTTCTACCAATGCCCTTAACCTCTCTTGACTTTGAGCCAAGTTAGTCATTACAGTCATGAATTGGGCCATTTGGTTCCTCATCTCCACTCTTTCGTTAGCCATCTGAGTTCTGACCTCCGTCAGGTCTTGCTGTACTTGATCCATTTGGATACCAGGAAGGTTGTTGCGAGTAGGATACCGGTGCGGACGGTTGAGAGGGAACACCCGGCGGCGAGCAATAATTCCTGAACCACAACAGAGTTAGTAACAGGCAAACCAATAACAAAAAACCTACAAAACAAAACAACAGTTAGTATGCAATGCAGTATGCTTATTTGTTTTCCAAGGTATCCGGCCTGGTTCTTGGTTTTGACCTTTCCAGACCCTGAGGAAGATGCTTTGATGTTTGTTGGAAAAAGGAAAGCCCACAATGGAAACAAACTACAATATATTACAAATGGTGAATCATACATAGTTTGTTTTTACAACACATGCCCTTGAAGGGTCAAAATACAACAAAAGAAAAGTACATCAAATGAAAACAACAACAATCAAAAGTCAGACATCTAGTCCAAACTCATCTTCGTTAACCTCCTTCAGAAGTGCCTCGGTCACTGGACCAGCTGGATGCTCTGTAATGTTTCTGATGAGGAGGTTTCTGGTGGCAATGGCAGTGGTCAGCTTCTTGTGTCTGTCCTGATCCCTTGACCTCTTCAAACCAGCCCTGAGCTTCAATTCTGAAATCTCCTTCTGGGCTGCCAGCAAAGCCTCATGTTGCTTTTTTTCATTGGCCTCTAACTGCTCAATCCTGGCCTGAGTTTTCTTATCTTCTTGAGTACGGGCTTCAGTGATCCTGACCCACCTAGCCTGACTTTCTTGTAGATAGAGATCAGTCCTAGCCTTCTGAAACTTGGCCTCTTTGCAGGCATTCTTCAATATTTGCTCCCCAGCTCTTGCTTTCTTGATGTAGTCCTCTGTTTTCTCAATTTTGGCCATATGCTCCACCTTAAGCTTCTCCAACCTCTCAATGTCCAGACGACCATCACTCCTTTCCCAAGGGGTCTTCTTCAGAGCTTGAGACATATTCTCATTCCTTTCCTTTAGCTTCTCAAATTCTTCCAGGCTAACAGTTGCTGGAGGTGGTACTGTAGAAGGTCCAGGCATGTCCTCAATAGTGAAAGGCATTCCAGTAATATGAGCCCTAGCATGAGACCAGTCATAGTACTGAGCTGAAGCAACATTATTGCACCTTCCAAGAATAGCCATCCCTTTTGTCTGGATGTTGTCCCAAGCTTAGGATGCTTGTCTGACAGCAGCTAGATTAGGCTTTATCTCACAATACAAGGTCTCTGGCAAATCTTGCACTCTAGGAGGGTGAACCAAAGCATAGCCCAGTTTCCTTTTAAACAGCAAAGGATTGTAGTTGATGCAACCCTTTACTCCTATCAGAGGTACATTTGGGTATTGCCCACAGCTGGTAATTATGTCTTTGCCTTTGGTGCTCTGGGTGCACCATCTGATGTCATCTGAAGTCAAAGCAATTAGTCTCTTAGCCCAATTCTTTTGTTGGTGAGGATTCAGGAAGGCATCTGTCTTAGGCAAGTGTTTGAGCAACCAAGTGTGAAACAAAGGAGCACAACATCTCACTAACTTCCCACTTTGTTTCTCATTCCTCTGATGAACGGAGTAATAGAAATCTCCCAGCAACGTGGGTACTGGGTTCCTCAGAAGGAAAAGATGAATGGCATTCTTGCTGATAAATTTGGGCTCATCTGCAAACAGTATAACCCCATATATGCTGAGGGCTAACAATGCACAAACTGCCCTCCATTCTCCCAAAGAGGCCTTCAGGATGGCCTGAGAAATCAAGAAATCCAAGTGCAAACCAGGGATCCCAGCCTTTGTTGTCATATTCTGCTCAATCAAAGTAGGCTCCAGGTACAGTGCTTTTGCCACTTCTCCATTGCTGGGAGAAGTCATCTCTGGGTTGAAAGGGATCCCACCCCTGACAGGCACTCCAATCAATAATGAAAATTCCTCCAACAGAGGTCCTAACTGGAAGTCTGAAAATGTGAAGCATCTCAGAGGAGGGTCATAAAACTGTAGGCAAGTGTGGATCATGCTCCTCTGGGAAGGATCCAGGTCCATAACCATGTCAAGGATACCTCCATAATGCTCTCTGAATAATGGGATGTGGTCTGGAGTGATAAGTGACTGGACCTGCCTGATGCCAGTCAACACAGGCTCAAAGAAATGGTATGAAATGTTGCTTTTCCTGGGTGCCATGACTGCTGATGAAGAACTGAAGACAAGTACTGATGAGGATCAGGACTGGTACTGGAGATGGGCCACTGATGGGCTGATGCTGGTGATGATGAGAACAGCTGAAGCAGATAACTGGAGAAGCAAAGGGTCTATGCAGAAGAAGGGGTCAAAACCAAGCCAGATATAATGTGGATACCCTGAAAAACAAATAAACAAATGTTAAATGATGCAAATGAGGATGTATGCAAATGATTATGCAAGGGTTTGTGATCAAGCTGGATCTGATTATCTGTCTTGATATATAAAGCCCATGTATGTTCAAGAAGTCCAGATGGAGGTTTAGAAATCCAGTAACTAGGGTGGGGGACTCAAATAAAGAGTCACATGTCCAGGGTTAAATCACAAGAACTATCCAAAGTGAAGCATTCTTAAACAAAACAAGTATCAAGGTATGATGTGGCCAGTGGTACCTGCAAACCTGTAAACAGCCCAACCCTCTCACAGGTGGTGTTCTAGAACAAAGATCCTCAGACTTGGATCAGTTATGAGAAGTGTAAACACTTCTAACCCGGAGGTACAGTGTTTACAATAACCATAAAAGATCCTCCTCTAATTCACCTCAGTTTCTGAAGGTCATAATAAAGGTCATCCAGACTTAGCAGGCTTCCCAGATAGCCCTAGTACTACAGGAAATCTGTAGCACAGAGTTCTCAAGAAGAAACCCACATCTGAACCGTGTTTCATATTCCCGCACCAGACCGAAATGGAATGGGAAAGAACATGAACCACTCTAGCCTAGGTGTCACTCAGGTCCCAGGTATAGGACCTCAAACTCTCAATGAAACTCCACCCACCAATACAGAAGAACAGATCCAGCAATGATAACGACAGTATGAAATATGAAAAACTGTAAAGAAAGCAATAAATAAAGTTGTACATAAAGCAATAAATAAAGCAACTATATAAACACAATTAGGACATAACACCCCAGTAAACACAAATCAAACAAGCGCTAGGAGGAACCCACAAAAAGAACCAGAAGCCCTGGTTACAGTATAAGGCTCCCCAGCAGAGTCGCCAAGCTGTCGCTCCCACCAAATGACACAGGGGCCAAGAGGGGTACAGACGCGAACGGTCGGCGAAAGGGAATTAGAACACACATGGGTGAATTCAGAAGACAAGAGTCGCCAGCTAGGCATTTTTATCCCGGAGGAAAGGTAATGCTGCATAGACATGAGAAAAGATATGGATAAGAAGGTTGCGAACCAGAGAGACTGAGAAAGGGGGTTAGTTACAACCTGGGAAGGTATTAGCACTCAGATTGTCCGTCGTATTCGACGGGATCCACGCTTAAAAGATTTGTGTTTAAAAGGGGTAGTGTCAGTGCAATTTGTGTATCAAAGCTGGAAAGAATGCAAGTGTCAGTGTAAAAGGAATGTGAAGTGTATAAGAGAAGTGTCAGTGTAAGAACAGGAGTATGAAGCTCAAGATTATGAGGCTAAAAGAATAATGCTGGAAGAGGGGGAATATACAAAGACTTTTGTTCGATAACTGTTAAGTTATGCCTACGTATCCTCTCGTGCAATAAGGAAGTCAGAACACCGTAGTTCGACTCAAAGAGACTGAAAGATAAATTGACTTGTGAACTGTTTACTTGTCTATGCTCAAGTGTATGACCTGTCTGGCTCAGGTGCAAACTGTCTTGCATTAGACGGAAGAAGCAAGTTCTCGTTTATGAGTGAAGAGATGAGAAAGGAATCCCGGAGGAGACGATTATTGTTTGTTTTTGTATTTTCAGTATTTTATTGCTTTTTGAAGTTTATCATAAGAAAATGAGCTTAAGCCTAAACCAATGGGTTAGTAAACTCATCACATCCTCCCTCTGATTAGGGGTAATGAGAATACCTTAAGCATGGAGTAAACACCTCACACTTAGTCACCATGATGTAGGATTAAGATCATTAACCTACTTGTAATTATTTAGATGTTTTTGTTGTTTTTGTTTAGTGTTAAGTAATGAGTTTAAGCCATAATCAAGGATTTAATGGACTCATTACACCATCCTAATAGAAGGATAATAGATGAGAACATTTAAGCTGAGAAAGATTCCTCAACTTAATCCATGATTAGGGATTAATCTCATGACAAAACAAAGCCTTTATTAAAGTGGATTTTAGTTAATGATGGGATTAAGAAGTGAATTTTATGGTTTTCAAGACAACTTGAGGGGGACTTGTCCATTAACACTAGGGTTAGTCCTTCTTAACCAATTAAGGAAGAATTAGAACCCTAATGCAAGGCCCAAGTTACAAGCTTGATGTCTTGATGATTATTATGTGAATTGATTAAAGGAGTTAAACACATTAAGGGTTTAACACTTAGGATTAAAGTTATACACTCCATCCTAATAGAAGGATGCAGGCATAAGCTTAATCACAAAGCCTTAAAGCCTTTAGGGTTTAGTCCTGGATTATGAGGTGAGAAGAGAAGACTCAAAGAGACTCAAAGGTAAAAACTAATGGGGGACTAAACAAAACCCTAATCATTATCATGCTTGGTTATTCCTAGGGTTAATGAGGTTTGCAAGAAAATCTTCAGAGAAACCACCAGGAAGGAAACAGATGAAAGGAGCAAGAAGCAAAGAGAAGCAAAACAACTTGCTTCACTTAAGAAGACAAGTTGCTTGAAGAAAGAAGGTAAGATGAACATGAATGAGCAAGCTCAATCCAATACACAAGATGAAAAATGCAGTAAAGATGCAAGAGAGATAAGAAGAGATTGTGAGAAGTGAAGGCAAATTCACTTCTCAAAACAACTTACCACCTGAAAAGTTAGCAAAGAAATGAAATGCAATGCAAATGAGATGAAATGTCATGATGCAAACCAAAGTCAGAAGCATTTACATGATGTTGATGATGCTAAGAGATGGTACAAACATGAGGCAAGACATGAGAATGATCATACAAGGCAATGGATGCAGGTGAAGCATGCTTTGAACCATGAATGTACATGAAAAGTTATGAAATGCAATGGACATATAACATGGAAAATGAAATATGCAATGATAAAACATGATTCTAATATGTCCTAAGATGTATTATGAATCATGTGGATGCACAAAATGTCATGGAAAGTCATTGGATGCAAGCAAATGAGAAATGGATGCAAAGGAAGGCACAAATTAGGGTTACATGCATCATGCAATGCAAAAATCCAAAACCAGAAGCAAATGACATGATAAAAAATTGAAAATGCAATCAAAGATACCCTAAACCTATACAAGTTCACTGCCCAAAGGAGGGGATCCAACTCTTAACCTAGTGAAAGTTATGAATTTTCTAAGTTGGCTAGGGTTTTGGGATACCTCAACAAGAAAAATGCAAAACAAATTGAAAATGCAAGATCAAATCAAACCAAATTTATCCTATAAACTACATGCCATGAAGAATGCAATGCAAGAAGAACCATCATCCAACTCTCAATGGTTAAGCAGAAAGGATTTTTCAAAGGTTGAACCAAAATATTGCCTTAAAATGAAATTAATTCCAATGAAAATGATCAAAAGGCATCAAGAACAAAAAAGAAATTTGGTTTGAGTGTTTGATCATGTTTCTAAATGTTTCTAAATGCAATGTGAATTTTTTTGGTGATTTTTGAATACCTAAATGCATTTTTAATTAGTTAATTTTCATTAACTAATTAAAAATAAACATTTAAATGATTTAAAAATAATTTTTAATGCAAAAAATAAAAATAAAAATATTTTTGTGCTCTGAAAATTAACAAAAGATGTGATAAACATTTTCAGAATTTTTTAATGTGTTTTGCTATTTTTTAAAATTCGTACAAATAAATGCAAAACAAATGAAAATAAAATGAAATTAAATAGAAAAATGAGAAAGTCAAACAGATCAAGGGCTGTGGTTCAAACTAGGACGCGCGGGAATTGACCTGGCGCGCAAACGAACGGTCCAAATTCAAACTTGCCTAATTATGATTAAACCCTAATCAGAAACCCTAATGACTTTCAGATGACCGGAACAGTGTTCCGGTCATCTTCTCCGGCAAGCTATTCATGCTATCTCACTCCCTACGCGTCCCCAAGCCCTCTAACTTTCCAGAAATGATCCCCATAACATCCCCAACAAGAATCACTCACCAAAAATCATTAATTCAAACTTCAAATCATGAATCAAAGCAAAACGGAAAAAATGGCAGGAATTTCAGAAGACCAATACATGCTCAATACTCAACTATTCTCAAAAATAAAAACATCATGGTGATCAGTGAGACATGTAGAATCATTCTGTAACATAAAATAAGAGTTCTGGAAAAATAACTGCCATGGCTACCTGAGCTTGAGCTTTCGAAATAGGGACTTTCTGGCCAGTTCTTTGTTCCAAATCCACTCCAATGGTTCCCCCCAAGTGTTTGTGATGCTTAGCTGGAGTTTTTATGGCCTCTAGAGAGAGTTTGCAGAATCTCAGTTCATGAAATGTTGAAATCGTGTTTTTGATTGTGGGCCTTTCAGAGCAAATGGATGGTTGGGAAATGATCAAAAGGCTAGGGTGAGTTGTTCTGTGGGATTTGTTTTGAGGTTTGAAGCTTGTATGATGAGTTTCGAATGAAAATGCATAAGGGGTGAGTTTGGAGAATGCTGGCTTGTGAGAGAAATCAGGCTTAGTTGTGGTATGTGTTGAGTCTCATTTGGTACATGTATCACACTTGGATAGGTCAGAGGAGTTGGTGTGGCCTAGCTTGATTGGTATGGGTCTTTTTGCAAAAAGTCAAGTTTTGTGTAAAAGAGGTATGGGTCAATGGCAGGCCAAGTACAAAGGGGTGTCCTGCGCAGCAAGGATTGAGGAGAGCCATGGAATCAGTCTTGAGGCCAATTAGCAAGTGGATTAGGGTTTGTGAGATGTTTTGCAACTTTGGCCCTTTTGGAAATTCATGAAGTTCAAGGCACCAAAATGCATAATTATTGGGCCAATTCTGATTTTTAGAAGTCACATGAGCATGTTGTGAAGAGTTTGTGCACATTTGAAGTCTTTAGAATGCTTTATCATACCATTTTGCAAAATGCCTCTTTGGTACAAAACTTGAAATTATGTGATTTTTCCCAACTTTGACAAGCCATAACTTTTGATCCAAAATGAATTAGGACAAGTTCTTGTACTTTTTGAAAAGGGAATGATCCATTCTACAACTTTCATGACCAAAGTTTTCTCATTTGAAGCATTTTTGAATCAATTTGAGGAGGTTGAAAAACTTTCCCAAAATGGCAAGTTTACATTACAAGTCACTTTCCCAAAAAGGAAACTTTGCAAATGGCTTGAAATTTTGCAATTTTGTGAACTTCCAACATCTTATATTATCAAATAAAGATCATACACATTCAAAAGGATGAAGAACACCCTTTGGTTGGGGTCATTGGGGGTCTCAAATGCCCTGATTTTACATTGACTTGCTCAAGAAGTCAACTCTTGATCAGATGCCTTCCCCATTGAATTTCTTCATGAAAATTGATATGCATGATCCCTATACCATATAGAGACCAATAGAAACAAGAATGACCAAAAAAATTGGAGTTATGGCCTCTGAAACCAAAACCCTAATTCTAGGTCATCTGTGCAGTTAAGCCTGGCTCTGCTTCCATGCCTTTTTCAGTTCTTGTGATTCCTTGACTTTCTTGACTTTGTGGGGATATAGTATGATGCTTGAACACACATGGAACCCTTTGAAGTGATTGAAGACCTTTGGAGTGGCTCAAATGGCTCAGGGATGGCTCAGATCACAAATCCTAGATGCATATGACTTAGAAGCAATGTAGTGAAACAAAAATACAATATGAGATGCTATGATTGAACTCATGCATATGAAAAGATCACAAGCGATGGTGTGAATGGGTGAGGGAAAATTTGGGGTGTTTACATTAAGTAATGAGTTTAAGCCATAATCAAGGATTTAATGGACTCATTACACCATCCTAATAGAAGGATAGTAGATGAGAACATTTGGGCTGAGAAAGACT
Organism: Lathyrus aphaca; assembly: GCA_963966055.1. Classification (NCBI taxonomy): domain Eukaryota; kingdom Viridiplantae; phylum Streptophyta; class Magnoliopsida; order Fabales; family Fabaceae; genus Lathyrus; species Lathyrus aphaca. The sequence continues at coordinate 424,351,364 of OZ014521.1, forward strand.
CCTCAACTTAATCCATGATTAGGGATTAACCTCATAACAAAATAGAGCCTTTATTAAATGGATTTTAGTTAATGGTAAGATGAAGAAGTGAATTTTATGATTTGTAAGACAACTTGAGGGGGACTTGTCCATTAACACTAGGGTTAGTCCTTCTTAACCAGTTAAGGAAGAATTAGAACCCTAATGCAAGGCCCAAGTTACAAGTTTAATGTCTTAGTGATTATTAGGTGAATTGATTAAAGGATGTAAACACATTAAGGGTTTAACACTTAGGGTTAAAGTTATACACTCCATCCTAATAGAAGGATGCAGGCATAAGCTTAATCACAAAGCCTTAGAGCCTTTAGGGTTTAGTCCCTGATTATGAGATGAGAAGAGAAGACTCAAAGATGACACAAAGGTAAAATCTAAATGGGGGACTAATCAAAACCCTAATTGTGATCATGCTTGGTTATTCCTCGGCTTAGTGAGGTTTGCAAGAAGATCTTCAGAGAAACCACCAGGAAGGAAGCAGATGAAAGGAGCAAGAAGCAAAGAGAAGCAAAACAACTTGCTTCACTTAAGAAGACAAGTTGCTTGAAGAAAGAAAGTAAGATGAAAATGAATGAGCAAGATCAATCCAATACACAAGATAAAATGCAGCAAAGATGCAAGAGAGATGAGAAGAGATTGTGAGAAGTGAAGGCAAATTCACTTCTCAAGACAACTTACCACCTGAAAAGTTAGCCAAAAGAAATGAAATGCAATGCAAATGAGATGAAATGCCATGGTACAAACCAAAACCAGAAGCATGAACATGATGTTAATGATGCTAAGAGATGATGCAAACACATGTCAAGAGTTGTGGATGATCATACAAGGATGAGGATGCAAATGAAGCATGCTTTGAACCATGGAAGTTCAAGAAAGTTTATGAAATGCAATGGACATATAACATGGCAAATGAAAAATGCAATGATCAAACATGGTTCTAATATGTCCTAAGAGGTATTATGAATCATGTGGATGCACAAAAATGTCATGGCAAGTCATTGGATGCAAGCAAATGAAAGATGGATGCAAAGGAAGGCACAAATTAGGGTTACATGCATCATGCAATGCAAAAATTCAAAACCAGATGCAAATGACATGATAAAAAATTGAAAATGCAATCAAAGATACCCTAATCCTATACAAGTTCACTGCCCGAAGGAGGGGACCTAACTCCTAAGCTAGTGCAAGTTATGAATTTCCTAAGTTGGCTAGGGTTTTGGGGTGCCTCACAATGAAAAATGCAAAACAAATTGAAAATGGAATATCAATTCAAACCAAATTTATCCTATAAACTACATGCCATGAAGGATGCAATGCAAGAAGAACCATCATCAAACTCTCAAAGGTTAGGCAGAATGGATTTTTCTAAGTTTGAACCAAAATATTGCCTTAAAATGAATTTAATTCCAATGAAAATGATCAAAAGGCATCAAGAACAAAAAAGAAATTTGGTTTGAGGGTTTGGTAATGTTTCTAAATGCAATGTGAATTTTTTTGGGATTTTTAAATACCTAAATGTATTTTTAATTAATTAATTTTCATTAATCAATTAAAAATAACCATTTAAATGATTTAAAAATAATTTTTAATGCAAAAAATAAAAATAAAAATATTTTTGGGTTCTGAAAATTAATAAAAGATTTAACAAAATTTTTCAGAATTTTTAAACATGATTTGCTATTTTTAATAATTTGTGGAAATTAAATATGAAACAAATAAAATTAAAATGAATTTAATAAGAAAATGAGAAAGTATGCAAATCCAAGGGCTGTGGTTCAAACTGGGACGCGCGGGAATTGACTTAGCGCGCAAATGAACGGCCAGAATTCAAACTTGCCTAATTATGTCATTAGCCCTAATCCTAACCCTAATCACTTTCAGATGACCGGAACAGTGTTCCGGTCATCTTCTCCGGCAAGCTCCTCACCCCATCTCCCTCAATACGCATCAAAACCTCACCAAAATCTCCAGAATCAATCCTTAAACATCACTGAATCTAAACCCCACCCCATAAATCATTTATTTTCCATGAATCAGGAGAATCGAACCAAAACGCATTTCACGGGCAAAGTTTCAGAACAAGCATACATGGTCATTTCTCACTCATTTTCAAAATAAATCACATCATGATAATCAGTGAAGCATAAGGAAGCATTTAGAAACTAAAAATGGGAGTTCTGGAAAAAAAGTTCTTGAGCTCACCTGAAATGGAGCTTTCAATCCAGGAGCTTTTTGACTACTTCCTTGTTTCAAAATGGCTCCAATGAATCTCCTGAAGAGCTTGCAAAGCTTGTATGGAGTTTATTTTGGCTGGTTTGTGATTTTGATGAAGTTCTGTTCAAGGGAAGTGAGAAATCGTGTTTCTGTTTGAGGTGGTTTCAGGGACAAATGAGGGTTGGGAAATGATCAGGGGATCATGTTGAGTGATTCTATGAAGTTTGTTTTGATGTTTGTGTCTTGTGTGATGAGTTTCGAAGGAAAATTCATAAGAGGAGAGTTTTGTGAACTATGGCTTATGAGATGTTTCAGGCTTGTGTGTGCTATGTGTTGAGTCTCATTTTGTCCATGTATCACACTGTGATAGGTCTGTGGAGTTGGTGTGGCCTAGCTTGATTGGTATGGGTCATTTTGATCAAAGTCAACTTTTTGTGTAGGAGAGGTATGGGTCAATGACAGGCCAAGGACAAAGGGGTGTCCTGCGCGGCAAGGATTGAGGAGAGCCATAGAATCAGTCTTGAGGCCAATTAGCAAGTGGATTAAGGTTTGTGTGAGGTTTTGCAACTTTGTGATCTTTTGGCCCTTTTCAAGTTTCTTATTGTACAAGTCATGAAAATGGACAATTCCTTGGTGCATTCTGATTTTTAGGCATTGGTTTATGTTTGTGCAAAGGTTAGAAGTCCATTTGAAGTCACATTTTGCCTTGGCAAGAGGTTTTGCAACTTTGCCTCTTTGGTGCAAAACTTGAAATTATGTGATTTTCCCAACTTTGACAAGCCATAACTTTTGATCCAAAATGAATTAGAATGAGTTCTTGTACTTTTTGAAAAGGGAATGATCCATTCTAAAACTTTCATGACCAAAGTTTTCTCATTTGAAGCATTTTTGAATCAATTTGAGGAGGTTGAAAAACTTTCCCAAAATGGCAAGTTTACATTACAAGTCACTTTCCCAAAAAGGCAATTTTGCAAATGGCTTGAAATTCTTCAATTTTGTGAACTTCTAACATCTTCTATGATCAAATAAAGATCATATACATTCAAAATGATGAAGAACACACTTTGTTTGGGTCATTGGGGGCCTCAGATGCCCTGATTTTGCACTGACTTGCCCAAGAAGTCAACTCTTGATTAGATGCCTTCCCCATGGAATTTCTTCATGAAACTTGATATGCATGATCCTTATAACATATAGAGACCAATAGAAACAAGAATGACCAAAAAATTTGGAGTTATGGCCTTTGAAACCAAAACCCTAATTTTAGGTCATCTGTGCAGTTAAACCTGTCTCTGCTTCCATGCCTTTCTCAGTTCTTGTGATTCTTTGACTTTCTTGACTTGGTGAGGATATGATATGATGTTTGAACACACATGGACCCCTTTGAGGTGATTGATGACCTTTGGAGTGGCTCAAATGGCTCAGGGATAGCTCAGATCACAAACCCTAGATGCAGATGACTTTGAACCAATGTAGTGAAACAAGAAGTGTGGTATGAGATGCTATGGTTGAACTTATGCATATGAAAAGATCACAAGCCATTGTATAAATGGGTGAGGGCAAATTTGGGGTGTTTACAGCTGCCCCTATTCAAACATGAGTTAGCTGTGCAGGATGTAAGCGACGGCTTAACAGGAAAACAAGATAACTTGTGGTTGAATACCAAAGACAGTCCAAAATTTGCACTCACAGAATGAAGAAGAAAAGGGATATAGATTGTAAAAGAAAATAAAGTATGATTATAAGGTGCGGGCGACGGAGGACGACCGTCAAGCAGAGGACGACTGCTGGGGATTAAGCAATGACGGGGACGACCGACATGCTGGGGAAAATGCGGGAAGTAAAGCGATGACGGGGACGACCGACAAGTTGGGGATATAAGAGATTATGATGGGGACGGTCATCAAGCAAAGAAACGAGACTCTTTGGGGATTAAAGGTAAATGATGGGGATGACCATCAAGCTCACGACATAAATGGAATAAATGATGAGGTACGGTCATCAAAGGTGAAGGACGATCACCTGGAAGGGTACGGCTGCTCTGTTGGGGATAAGATGAGGGACGGTCATCTAAGGCGAAGGACGATCACCTGGAAAGGTACGGTTGCCAAAAGGTATCACGACATAGGACGAATGCCGGATAAAAAGGTCGACGATGGGGACGGCCATCGGATAAGCATGATGAAGGACGATCATCAAGAGGTGAAGGACGATCACCTAGCAGGGTACGGCTGCCAAAAATATCACGACATAGGACGAATGTCGGATAGAAAGGGGTTCTAATGAATAGAGACTCCACTGGGGGTGATGAAGGACGATCATCAAAAAGGTGAAGGACGATCACCTGGCAGGGTACGGCTGCCGAAAGGTATCATGACATAGGACGAATGTCAGATAGAAAGAAAATAAATTAACAAGATTTGTTGGGACTCTTCGGGAGAATAGTAGACACAGACGAGTGTCTAAATTCAAGAAGACATACGTGTTTGACACGGTGTATAGATTAAAGATGCGGACGAACATCCTTAAGACTATGATACGGACGAGTATCGGTAGAAACAAACGCTTGACGCATGTTCAGAGATGACGATACGGACGAGTATCAACTGGTTAACAAAGAATACGGACGAGTGTCGAATCTGAGGGGATATAAGTGGCATATACAAGATACGGACGAGTATCTATATGAGTAAAGAGGTGATGAGTAACAAATATGAGTGAAACATGGACGAGTGTTTAACTCGCTGGGGAGAGCATGACACGGACGAGTGTCGGAAAAAGTGTGTTATAAACAAGTGTTCGATTTACAGAGTGTTTAGGTAACTATGCTGGGGGAGTGACACGGACGGGCGCCAGGGAATTGTATAAATATGTACACATATGTTGTGAGTGCAAAGGGGACGCTTTGGCTTTCTGCTGGGGATATGTCACGGACGAGTGTCGGGAAGCAATTGTAATATATGAGTCGTCTGTTTGTAAAGAATGCTCGGGCGACTTTACCGGGGAATGATGACACGGACGAGTGCCAAAGGGAGTGTGTATCTGTATCCTTCAAGGAAAATGCTTTGGTTCTCTGGTGATGAATTTGAGAGATACTCTTGATGGATTGTCTGCATTTACAAGTGTTTGATTCAGAACATGGCTTATGATTATGCAACATGTTTGATTTTTGTCGTAATGCTCCGTATTAGACGAAATGCTACGCTTTGTGGGGAAAATATGATGCGAATGTTATGATTATGCAAAGATACCGATCCGGGATTCGGATCCCGTTGCTGTAGAGATCTCTGGCTGATCTGCTTGAAATGGACATCCCAACTGGGGATGAGATCATTGGTAGATCTGACATATATGACTCTGCATGGGGGAGTAGGTCATTGATAGACCTTTCTCGGTAAGGAGGGACCCAGCTAGGGTTTTGTAGAAGCTTTCTTCACTCTGTTGTGAGATCTTCAGGCGTTGCTCTTCTGGATAAAGGCTGAAACTCTGCGGGGAGATAGTTCCCTGTCTAGCACTCGGCTGGGGAAGAAGAAAGATCACTGAAAGATCTTCCTAGAGATTTCTGTGGGGATCCTGCTGAGGATGATAACTGACAACTCAGCTGGGGAATATGAACACCTTCTGGAGGTGATGGCTGGCAACTCTGATGGGGAGAAAGCCTCTCTGGTGCTGTTTGGACGGTGTGCTGGGGAAACAATGATTTGGCAGCCTACTGGGGAGAAACTTTCAGGCCCCATGTTGTGCTTCGGACACCTGCAATCCTGCATGACAAAGAAACGTACAAGTTTCCCGAGGTATCCCTTACTGGATTCCGTCATAGGAGTTTAGACACTCCCGGAAGTAAGCATATTTCCTGTAAGCACGTATTTTTAGAAGGGAAGCATCTGTATTTATGCAATCAATATCTCAAGGACATCGGACATTTTGTAAATGAAAATAAAATGTACGAGACGAAACATGACTGAAAATCTGATTTTATTAATTCATGTGCCCTGAATTGGCAAATACAGTCATAGAAACAAATCCCCTAAAATGAGGAGATTGTTACAAATTGAGAAACAAAAGATGTTGGCAATGTTGATGACGCTTCAGGGAGCTTCCCTTTTGTATGACTCGTATGACTTTTGACGTTCTTCTCGTCTTGCTTTCTGAAGAAGGCTGATTCTGACCGATGTTCGAACCTTTCAAAGCTTACCATGTTGTAAGTGATACAGACGAATTCGAAATGCAGTTGTTCGCTTATTCCCTTATTTTGCGTGGATCGCCCTTTCGGGTTTTCAATCCATCGGGATACCCATTTTTGCCTGAGCTGTCCAATGCGGCTTTTCAACTCAGCGGGTGTACATTATTTTATTTATTTTCCCTTATTTTTTCCCGAGTATTTTATTTTGTTTTTGACTCGCCGGGATGCCCTATTTTTTCCTGAACTTACATTCTGTTTTTATGTCCAGCGGGTCATTTTATGCGAAGTATTTTTTAACTGCATCTGAATTCACAGGGGACAGGAAGTCTTCACCATCCATAGTACTGAGCATCAGTGCTCCGCCAGAGAAAACTTTACTACGAATGGCCCTTCATAGTTCGGAGTCCACTTGCCCATGTGGTCTGTATGAGGAGGGAGGAGTCTTTTCAGTACAAGATCTCCTACTTGGTACTCTCGGAGCCTGACTTTCTGATCGAAGGCTTTCTTCATTCTCTTCTGGTATAACTTCCCATGACAGATTGCAGCCAATCTTTTTTCTTCAATCAGATTCAGTTGCTCGTATCAGGATCGGACCCATTCTGCTTCATTCAGTTTAACATCCATCAGTACCCGCAGGGAGGGTAATTCAACTTCAACAGGTAGGACTGCCTCCATACCATAAACAAGCTGATACGGCGTTGCCCCAGTGGATGTTCTGATTGACGTACGGTACCCATGCAAGGCAAACGGTAGCATTTCATGCCAGTCTTTGTACGTAACTACCATCTTCTGCATAATCTTCTTGATATTCTTGTTAGCTGCCTCAATGTAAACACCCCAAATTTGCCCTCACCCATTCACACCATGGCTTGTGATCTCTTCATATGCATAAGTTCAATCATAGCATCTCATATTGCATATTTGCTTCACTGCATTGGTTCAAAGTCATATGCATCTAGGGTTTGTGATCTGAGCAATCCAAGAGCCATTTGAGCCACTCCAAATGTCATCAATCACTTCAAAGGGGTCCATGTATGTTAAAGCATCATATTGTATCCCCACAAAGTCAAGAAAGTCAAAGGATCACAAGAACTGAGAATGGCATGGAAGCAGAGCCAGGTTTAACTGCACAGATGACCTAAAATTAGGGTTTTGGTTTCAAAGGCCATAACTCCAAATTTATTGGTCATTCTTGTTTCTATTGGTCCCTATATGTTATGAGGATCATGCATATCAATTTTCATGAAGAAATTCCATGGGGAAGGCATCTAATCAAGAACTGACTTCTTGAGCAAGTCAATGCAAAATCAGGGCATCTGAGGCCCCCAATGACCCAACCAAAGGGTGTTCTTCATCATTTTGAATGTGTATGATCTTTATTTGATCATAGAAGATGTTGTAAGTTCACAAGATTGAAGAATTTCAAGCCATTTGCAAAGTTGCCTTTTTGGGAAAATGACTTGTAATGGAAACTTGCCATTTTGGGAAACTTTTTCAACCCTTGCTTTTTGATTCAAAAATGCCTCAAATGGGAAAACTTTAGTCATGAAAGTTGTAGAATGGATCATTCCCTTTTCAAAAAGTACAAGAACTCATTCTAATTCATTTTGGATCAAAAGTTATGGCTTGTCAAAGTTGGGAAAAATCACATAATTTCAAGTTTTCTACCAAAGAGGCAAAGTTGCAAAACCCTTTGCCAAGGCAAATTGTGCTTTCAAATGGACCTCTAATCTTTGTACAAACATAAACCAAGGCCTAAAATTCATAATGCACCAAGAGTTTGTCAATTTTCATGGCTTGTGGACCAAGAAATCACAAAAGGGGCAAAAAGTCACAAAGTTGCAAAACCTATCACAAACCCTAATCCACTTGCTGCATTGCCTCTAATCCTTTTCCATGGCTCTCCCTAAACTCAGCTGAGCCAAACCATGCCCCTGTCACAGCCCTACACTTGCCCATACCTCAAGTACACCTAACTTGGACTTTATGCAAAAACATCCATACCAATCAAGCTAGGCCACACCAACTCCTCTGACCTATCCAAGAGTGATAAGTGGACCAAAAGCAAGCCATAACAACACACACACAAGCCTGAAGCTCTCTCCAAGCCATAGTTCCAAGTTTTCACCCCTTATGCATTTTCATTCGAAACTCACTCCACAGGACACAAACACAAAAACAAACTCCATAGAACATCTCAGCATACTCCCCTGATCATTTCCCTACCCTCATTCATCCCTAAAACATCCTCAAACTGAAACACGATTTCTCTCCCTCACTGAACAGAACTCCATAAAACTCACAAATCAGCCACTTTCCAATCAAACTAAACCTCAAAGCATCTTCAGGAGGTCCATTGGAGAAGCTTTGAAGCAAGGAGGCAGCCTGAAAGCCCCAAACTGAAAGCTTCACTTCAGGTAGCTTCGAAATTTTTTTTTTTCCAGGAACCTTGTTTTAAGTTACTAAAATGATCTACATGTTTCCCTGAATGCAATGAGCTTTGAATTTTTGAAAATGATGCAGAAATGAGGATGTATGGTTTGTCTGAAACTTTGCCCGAAAATTTGATTTTTGCTTGTTCTTCATGATTCATGGAAAATAAATAAGTTTTGTTGTTGGATTCTTGTTTAGGATGTTTAATTGAGTTGATCTGGAGATTTTGGCATGTTTTAGTGAGGTTTTGAGAGAGATAGGTTGAAGGTCTCGCCGGAGAAGACGACCGGAAGTCTTCTCCGGCCACCTGAGGGTCATTAAACCCTAATCTGTGTAATTAATCAACTTTGAATGTGGACCATGGATCAGGCTGACTTTGGTTGACTTGCGTGCAAACGTGTGGCCAGGATGTGTCATTAAAACCCTAACCCTTATTTAATTAATTAAAATCCTGTTTAATTAATTCATAAACCAAATTAGCCAGATTTGAATCTGGGCCCTTGGATCTGGCGCGCAGTCAACCAGTCCAAGCCCAGATCAAATCCTGGGCATCCCTCTTGCATACTTTCATTTATTTATATTTTTATTATCATTTTTTATTCATTTGTTTTGCATATTTATTTTAAAATAGCTAAAATCATTAAAAAATTATGAAAATTTTTGTCAAGAGTTTCATGAATTTTCAGAACACAAAAATATTTTTATTTTTATTTTTTGCATTAAAAATTATTTTTAAATCATTTAAATGATTATTTTTAATTAGTTAATGGAAATTAATTAATTAAAAATACATTTAGGTATTTAAAAATACCCAAAAAATTCACATAGCATTTAGAAACATTTAGGAACATTGCCCAACTCTCAAACAGAATTTCTTTTTTGTTCTTGATGCCTTTTGATCATTTTCATTGGAATTAAATTCATTTTAAAGCAATATTTTTGTGCAAACTTTGAAAATTCATTTCTGCCTAACCATTGAGAGTTGGATGATGATTCTCTTGGCATTGCGTCATGCATAGCATGTAGTTTATAGGATAAAATTGGCTTGATTTGATCTTGCATTTTCAATTTGTTTAGCATTTTTCTTGTCAAGGTACCCCAAAACCCTAGCAATCTTAGGAAATTCATAACTTTCACTAGGTTAAGAGTTGGATCCTCTCCTTTGGGCAGTGAGTTTGTATAGGTCTAGGGTATCTTTGATTGCATTTTCAAATTTTTATCATGTCATTTGCTTCTGGTTTTGAATTTTTCTTTGTGTGTTGATCATAAACCCTAATTTATGCCTTCCTTTGCATTCATTTCTCTTTTGCTTGCATCTAATGACTTGCCATGACATTTTGTGCATTCACATGATTCATAATGCATCTTAAGACATATTAGAACCATGTTTGATCATTGCGTCTTTCATTTTCCATCTTGTATGACCATTACATTTCATAACTTTTCATGAACATCCATGGTTCAAAGCATGCTTCATCTGCATCCATTGCCTTGTATGATCATTCTCATGTCTTGCCACATGTTTGCATCATCTCTTAGCATCATTAAAATCATGTAAATGCTTCTGACTTTGGTTTGCATCATATCATTTCACCTCATTTGCATTGCATTTCATTCCTTTTACTAACTTTTCAGGTGGTAAGTTACTTTGAGAAGTGAATTTGCCTTCACTCCTCATAATCTCTTTTCATCTCTTTCATACTTCCCTTGCTGCATTTTGTATGTGTATTGGATTGAGCTTGCTCATTCTTGTTCATCTCTTACTTTCTTTCTTCAAGCAACTTGTCTTCTTAAGTGAAGCAAGTTGTTTTGCTTCTCTTTGCTTCCTTCTTCCTTCATCTGTTTCTCTCCTTGGTGGCTCTTTGAAGATTCTTTCTCTCTTAAACCTCATAAACCCTAGGAACTACCAAGTATGATCACAATTAGGGTTTGATTAGTCCCCCATTTAGCTTTTACCTTTGTGTCATCTTTGAGTCTTCACTTCTCATCTCTTAATCGAGGACTAAACCCTAGAGGTTTTAAGGCTTTGTGATTAAGCTTATGCATGCATCCTTCTATTAGGATGGAGTGTATAACTTTGATCCTAAGTGTTAAACCCTTAATGTGTTTAAATCCTTTAAACAATTCATTTAATAATCATCAAGACATCAAGCTTGTAACTTGGGCCTTGCATTAGGGTTCTAATTCTTCCTTAATTGGTTAAGAAGGACTAACCCTAGTGTTAATGGACAAGTCCCCCTCAAGTTGTCTGACAAATCATAAAAAATCACTTCTTAATCTTATCATTAACTAAAATCCACTTAATAAAGTTCTTGTTTTGTCATGAGGTTAATCCCTAATCATGGATTAAGTTGAGGAGTCTTTCTCAGCTTAAATGTTCTCATCTATTATCCTTCTATTAGGATGGTGTAATGAGTCCATTAAATCCTTGATTATGGCTTAAACTCATTACTTAACACTAAACAAAAACAACAAAAACATCTAAATAATCACAAGTAGGTTAATGATCTTAACCCTACATCATGGTAATTAAGTGTGAGATGCTGACTTCACACTTAAGGTATTCTCATTACCCCTAATCAGAGGGAAGATGTGATGAGTTTACTAACCTTTGGTTTCGGCTTAAGCTCATTAACTTATGACAAATTTTCAAAAGCAATAAAAGACTGAAAATACCAAAAACAAACAACAATCGTCTCCTTCGGGATTCTTTTCTCATCATCTTCACTCATAACCGAGAACTTGCTTCTTCCGTCTAATGCAAGACAGTTTGCACCTGAGCCAGACAGGTCATACACTTGAGCATAGACAAGCAAGTAGTTCACAAGTCAATTTATCTTGTAGTCTCTTTGAGTCGAACTACGGTGTTCTGACTTCCTCATTGCACGAGAGGATACGTAGGCATAACTTAACAGTTATCGAACAAAAGTCTCTGTATATTCCCCCTCCTTCCAGCATCATTCTTTTAGCCTCATATCTTTGAGTTCCTTATTCTTGTTCTTACACTGACACTTCTCTCATACACTTCACCTTTCTTTTACACTGACACTTGCATTCTTTCCAGCTTTGATACACAGATTGCACTGACACTACCCCTTTAAAACATAAATCATTTAAGCGTGGATCCCGTCGAGTACGGCGGACAATCTGGGTGCTAATACCTTCCCAGGTTGTAACCAACCCCCTTTCTCAGTTTCTCTGGTTCGCAACCGTCTTATCCATATCTTTTCTAGGTCTATGCAGCACTACCTTTCCTTCGGGATAAAAATGCCTAGCTGGCGACTCTATTCATTTTCTCTTTCGCCGACCATTCGCGTCTGTACCCCTTCTGACCAGGTGTCATTTGGTGGGAGCGACACTTAACAGCGCCATTCATCTTTGGCCTGTAAGGAGAAGAATTGTGGTGTTGGATCTTGAAGTCCCGGCACAGTTCTGCCATCATTTTGTTGTTTAAATTGGAACCATTATCAGTAATGATTCGCTCGGGCACTCCATACCGACAGATGATGTCTCTCTTCAGAAATCGGGCTACCACCTGCCTTGTAACATTCGCATATGAAGCTGCTTCGACCCACTTGGTGAAATAGTCAATAGCAACCAGGATGAATCTGTGGCCGTTTGAAGCAGTCGGTTCAATCTTGCCAATCATATCAATTCCCCACATGGCAAAGGGCCAGGGTGAAGACATCACATTCAAAGGATTCGGAGGCACATGCACCTTATCCGCATAAATCTGGCATTTATGGCATTTTCTGGCATAGGCACAACAGTCTGCATCCATTGTGATCCAGTAATAGCCTGATCTTAGCAACTTTTTAGCCATTGCATGCCCTCCCGCATGGGTACCAAAAGATCCTTCGTGCACCTCGTTCATTAGCAAGTCTGCTTCTGCCTTATCAACACATCTGAGGAGTACCATATCAAAGTTTCTCTTGTAAAGGGAACCGTCAGTATTCAGGAAGAAACTACCAGCTAGCCTTCTTAATGTCTTCTTATCATTGGAAGATGCCCCAAGTGGGTATGTTTGATTCTCCAAGAAGCATTTGATGTCATGGAAGCAAGGCTTGTCATCTTTAACAACATCTGCTGAGAACACGTATGCTGGTCGGTCAAGTCTGGATACTGAAATCCGAGGCACAAAGTTGGCAGCTTGAACTTTGATCATGGATGAAATGGTAGCCAGAGCATCTGCAAACTGATTTTCATCTCGAGGGATATACTCAAGCTTGACTGTTGTGAAGAAAGTCAACAACCTCCTTGTATAATCCCGATAAGGTATCAGATGATCCTGGTGGGTGTACCATTTGTCGTTGGTTTGATTGATTACCAGGGCTGAATCTCCGAACACAGTCAAAGTCTTGATCCTGAGGTAATGGCTTCCTCAAGACCCATAATACAAGCTTCATATTCAGCTTCGTTGTTAGTGCAGTTGAAGGTGAGTTTCACCGAGAAAGGCATGTGAACTCCTGTAGGTGTAATGAGTACTGCACCAACACCACGGCCATTCATATTAACAGCCCCATCAAACATCATAATCCATTCTTCTTCTGGGTCAGGCCCTTCAGTGTGAATAGGCTCTTCATGATCTTTTGCTCTTATGAACATGATTTCTTCATCAGGAAAGTCAAATCTCATAGGCATGTAATCATCAATAGGTTGCTCAGCAAGATAATCAGACAATACACTGCCTTTGATGGCTTTTTGAGATGTGTACTGAATGTCATATTCTGTGAGAATCATTTGCCATCTTGCAACCCGTCCGGTAAGTGCTGGCTTCTCAAATATGTACTTGACTGGGTCCATCTTTGAGATCAACAAGGTAGTGTGGGTCAACATATACTGTCTTAGTCGGCGAGCAGCCCACGCTAAAGCACCACAAGTTTTCTCGAGCAGTGAATAACGTTGTTCACAGTCGGTAAACCTTTTGCTTAGGTAGTATATTGCATACTCTTTTCGACCAGACTCGTCATGCTGGCCCAACACACACCCCATTGACTCTTCTAATACTGTCAAGTACATGATTAGAGGTCTTCCTTCAACTGGAGGCATGAGGATTGGAGGCTCTTGTAAGTATTCCTTGATTTTGTCAAAAGCTCTCTGGCAGTCTTCGTTCCACCTGACCGTTTGTTCTTTTCTTAACAGCTTGAACAAAGGCTCACAGGTTGTTGTAAGGTGAGATATGAACCGTGAAATGTAGTTCAATCTACCTAGAAATCCTCGAACTTCTTTTTCTGACTTCGGTGCAGGCATTTCTTGAATGGCTTTGACTTTATCAGGGTCAACTTCAATCCCTTTTTCACTTACAATAAATCCCAGCAGTTTACCGGATCGCACCCCAAATGTGCATTTGTTGGGGTTCAATTTCAGTTGGTATTTCCTCAGACGCTTGAATAACTTCAACAGATTCACCAGGTGGTCTTCTTCTGTAAGGGACTTGGCAATCATGTCATCCACATAACATTCAATTTCTTTATGGATCATGTCATGGAATAATGTTACCATAGCCCGTTGATAGGTGGCACCAGCATTCTTCAGTCCGAATGGCATCACCTTATAACAGAATGTGCCCCAGGGTGTGATAAAAGTTGTCTTCTCCATGTCTTCATGTGACATCTTGATCTGATTGTATCCTGAAAATCCATCCATGAAGGAGAATACCGAGAACTGAGCCGTATTATCAACCAATACATCAATGTGAGGTAAAGGGAAGTCATCTTTCGGGCTGGCTCTGTTCAGGTCCCGATAATCCACACACATCCTCACCTTGTCGTCTTTCTTAGGCACATGTACAATATTAGCAACCCATGGTGGATAGCTAGTCACTGCAAGGAAACCGGCGTCCCATTGCTTTTGTACCTCTTCTTTAATCTTCATTGCCATATCCGGGCGAGTACGGCGCAGTTTCTGTTTTACAGGTGGGCAGTCTTCTTTTAAAGGCATCTTGTGCATGACAATATCGGTGTCCAAACCTGGCATATCCTGATAAGACCAAGCAAAGACATCCACATACTCCCGAAGCATATCAATCAGTTTCTCTTTCACTGAATCTCGCAAGCAGGCCCCGATCTTAACCTCTTTCACATCTTCTTCTGTACCAAGATTAACCGTTTCGACCTCCTCCTGATGAGGAGTGATAACCTTCTCCTCTTGTCTCAACAACCTAGCTAGCTCTTCAGGTAGCTCATAATCTTCTTCAACCCCTTCATCAGCTTGATTGATTGGATTGTCAAAGTCATATGAAGTCATAGCCGTATTGTTGTCGGTGCAATCTGAAAGGCACTCTCTGCAAGGGTTTAGATTGGTTTATTTTAGTGATCAATTTTAATCTTATTTTAGAAAAAGTGAAATGAAGTTACCATTTTGGAAAACATTGCCATTTTATTTTTGTACAAAAAGAAAAAATGAAAAACAGTGAGCGAAAAAGGAAAAGACTCATTTGCAAAAGATGTCCGATATTCATTGATTGATCTATTTGCACAAAATTACAAGATGACCCGATTACAAAATGAGTCTTGACATCTTGGGCAAGATGCAAGACTTTGATGCATGCTTAAAAATACAGGAAATAATAATTACTCTACAGGAGTAATCCTTATAATTTCCTGGGAAGACCAGTTAAGGACTTGGCTCCCCGGGATCCTTGGACGTATCCATCCCTCCAGGTTGCGGTCGCTTTCCTCCTCGTCTTCCAAGTTGTTCACTGCATCTGGGGTGAGCATTCCCCTGCTGACAAAATTGGGCTTCTTGGCAGCCTCTGATTGATCTTGTTGAGTTGGTCTGTAACCCAACCCAAATCTGTCTTCCTTCTTTTCCACGGGCAGCAGCTTGCCCCAGCCTTGGGCAGTACCCTCTTCAACAACCTTCCTGGCTTGCTGATATGACGTTATGGAGGTTCCCAGTACAGCAGATGCTTCATTAATGTTCAGGGCCTCAAATCCCTGGCTCATAGTTTCATGGATTTCCCCATCCATTTCAATGTACTTGTATGTAGCCAGACGGCTAACAAAGATGTCTTCTTCCCCACAGATGGTGATGATCTGGCCTTCCAGGGTCTACCCAACAAACAGCTGTAGGCCGGCTGAATGTCCATCACATAGAAGGTAATCTTAAAAGTCTGCGGACCAATCATCACAGGCAGATCAATCTCTCCAAGCACTGATCTTTCAGAGCCATCAAAAGCTCTCACCACCAAATTACTCGGACGTAATGCCAAGCCATCATACTCCAGCTTCACCAAGGATTTCTTTGGTAGAACATTGAGTGACGACCCAGTGTCCACCAGTACATGAGATAAAACAGCACCTTTCCATTCTAGGGTGATGTGTAAAGCCTTGTTGTGGTTACGTCCCTCAGTTGTTAAGTCAGCTTTGGTAAAGCCCAGTCCATGACTGGTATTGACATATGCTACCACAGTTTCTAGTTGATTAACAGTGATCTCCTCTGGCACGTATGCTACGTGCAGGACTTTCAGTAATGCATTCCTGTGAGCTTCAGAACACATCAACAGGGATAATATGGAGATTTTTGAGGGAGTTTGGTGAAGCTGATCCACCACCTTGTAATCACTTCTCTTTATGATTCTCATAAACTCGTCTACATCTTGTTCAAAAGATGTCTTCTGAGTTTCTTTGACAGCCGGCTCTTCAGATACCACACTCTTTCCTTTTGCTTTGGCAGTAGCTTCTGCTTCGGCACTAGGTATTTGCACTTGTGAGGCAAAAAGGCGTCCGCTTCTGGTGAAGCCTCCGCCTCCCCCAACATTATCAATTTGTGGAGAAGAGGTTGAAGAATCCAAAGTGATTTTCTCCCCGTTGCAGTAAAGTTCAGAGCCATAATGCCAAGGTATGGCATTACTGCTTTCATATGGAACTAGTCCAGGCACCGTAATGGTAACTGGACTGACTGCTGCAGAGGAGGGTATTGTGATGGTGAGTGGATCGTAGTAAATTGTGACTAGTGACCTGGCAGGAGGCGCCACTGTTTGTTGTTGAAAGTTGTTGTTTGGGGGAACATTTGATGGATCATAGTAGATGGTGATTGCTGAGATATCTTCATTAATTTCTGTTGGTGTTGTAGAAGATTCGGCTGAATAACTGGATGCTGATGTTGTAGAAGAAAGGGTTGTTGACATTTGATTTGTTGAAGTGATGGATGGAGCCATTGCTGATGATATTGATGAATCGGTAGGAATGATTGTTGTTGCAGTTGTAGAAGAATCAGGAATTGTTGTTAAAGGAATTGTTGGATTTGTAGGCGCCGTTGTTGAGATCTGAAGTATGCCATCTTTGATAAGACCATCTATGCCGCTTCTTAAATTATCACACTCGTTGACTGCAATGTTATAATACCCACAACCGAGCTCACACCCGGGGAACACCTGGCACTCTAGAAGCTGAGCTTTAATTTTGACCAGAGGTGTCCGAATTTGTGCAACACTGGTAATCAAAGTAGATGGTCTGTCTTCCTCAATGGCATTAATCCTCGGCCCTCCATGATTAGGCATAGGATTCTTGTTGATATTTGGAGGGGGTGCAAAGTTGAGGGCTTTGGAATCCACCAGATCTTGGACTTTCATTTGTAAGGCCCTGCATTTTTCCGTATTGTGGCCAGGTGCATTTGAGTGGAAAGCACACCTGGCGTTGACATCATAATTCCTTGGGAGATTGGAGGGATCTGGTGGTGCCAATGTCCTTAACTCAACCAAGTTGAGCTTCAGGAGTTGTGGCAATAAGGCAGCATAAGGCATAGGGATAGGGTCAATCACCCTATTTGCCTGTGACGGTCTTTGCTGAAAAGGTCTTTGTTGTTGATTGTTGTTGTTGTTGTTGTAGGTTCTTTGTGGCGGGTACTGAACTTGCTGTTGATAATGGGGTGGTTGTGGTTGTTGATATGCTGGTTTCTGAGGAATCGGAGCTGGAATAGTGACAGCTGCCACTGATCTGTGAACATACTGAGGTCTGCCCCTGTTGGCATGAATGGCATTTGTCTCACCGGTCCTCCGAGGTCCCACAAAAGGTTTCCTGGGGTTACTGGATGAACTTGCACCATTATCAGAAATCTTACCCATTTTCAAAAGGCTTTCAATCCTTTCCCAAGCTATAACTACGTCAGCAAAACTGGTGGAAGAAAAGGCAGCTAGCCTATCAATATATGTTCCTTGCAGAGTATTCATGAACATGTCGGCCATTTCTCTTTCCGACATGGGTGGTTGGACAGCAGCAACAAGCTGTCTCCACCTTTGGGCATATTCCCTGAAGCTTTCCCTGGAGGACTGAGACATTCCCATTAGAAGGGTTCTGTTAGGAGCCATGTCCAGATTGTATTGGTACTGCCTGATGAA
This sequence comes from Lathyrus aphaca, assembly GCA_963966055.1. Lineage (NCBI taxonomy): Eukaryota > Viridiplantae > Streptophyta > Magnoliopsida > Fabales > Fabaceae > Lathyrus > Lathyrus aphaca. Next base: position 424,369,567 of record OZ014521.1, read on the forward strand.
GGCTTCAGCTAAGCCCTTCCAGCATCTGATGGTAGCTCTGGTCAAGTGTGAATACCACTCTCTTGAAGCTCCAGTCAAACTATCTTCAAAGTAGAACATCCACAGTTTCTCATCCATGGTATATGCTTTAAGTCTTCCTAGGAAGGACTATAAGTGAGTTCGTGGACAAGAGGTTCCATTGTACTTCTCGAAGCACGGGGGTTTAAACTTGTGGGGAATCCTTACCCCATCCACTAACCCCATATCCATTACATCGAAGCCTAAGGAATTTTGAGACTCCAGAGATCTCAATTTCTCAGCAATTTCATCAAACCTCCTATCATAAACTTCATCTCCAACTCCTATTACAGTAAACTGCTCCTCTTGAGGATCTTCTTGCAAGATCCTGCCTGCAGCAGTGTTACCCTGTACATTTCTTGGGATGTTGACTTCCGGATCTAGATGAGGTCCAAATACTGGTGGGTTAACATGAGGCTGACCTCCTTCATTATTACTAGTCCCTCCAGTCCTAGGATGAGGTTCCTCGAGGTTTTGTCTTTCTACCAATGCCCTTAACCTCTCTTGACTTTGGGCCAAGTTAGTCATCACAGTCACGAATTGAGCCATTTGGTTCCTCATCTCCACTCTTTCATTAGCCATCTGAGTTCTGACCTCTGTCAGGTCCTGCTGTACTTGATCCATTTGGATACCAGGAAGATTGTTGCGAGTAGGATACCGGTGCGTACGGTTGAGAGGGAACACCCGGCGGCGAGCAATATTTCCTGAACCACAACAGAGTTAGAAACAAACATAACAAAGGCAAAACCTACAAAACAAAACAAAAGTTAGTATGCAATGCAGTATGCTTATTTGTTTTCCAAGGTATCCGGCTTGGTTCTTGGTTTTGACCTTTCCAGACCCCGAGGAAGATGCTTTGATGTTGTTGAGAAAAAGAAACCCCACAATGGAAACAAACTAAAATATATTACAAACACTGAACAATACATAGTTTGTTTTTTTACAACACATGCCCCTGAAGGGTCAAGATACAACACAAAATGAAAAGTACATCAAATGAAAACAACAACAATCAAAAAGTCAGACATCTAGTCCAAACTCATCCTCCTTAACCTCCTTCAGAAGTGCTTCAGTCACTGGACCGGCTGGATGCTATGTGATGTTTCTAATGAGGAGGTTTCTGGTGGCAATGGCAGTGGTCAGCTTCTTGTGCCTGTCCTGGTCCTTTAACCTCTTCAATCCAGCCCTAAGCTTCAACTCTGAAATCTCCTTCTGGGCTGCTAACAAGGCTTCCTGTTGCTTCTTTTCAATGGCCTCTAACTGTTCAATCCTGGCCTGAGTTTTTTGATCTTCTTGTGTCCGGGCTTCAGTGATCCTGACCCACCTAGCCTGACTCTCTTGCAGATAGAGATCAGTCCTAGCCTTCTGAAACTTGGCTTCTTTGCAGGCGTTCTTCAATATTTGTTCCCCAGCTCTTGCTTTTTTGATGTAGTCCTCTGTTTTCTCAATCTTGGCCAGATGCTCCACCTTAAGCTTTTCCAACCTCTCAATGTCCAAACGACCATCACTCCTCTCCCAGAGGGTCTTCTTCAGAGCTTGAGACAGATTCTCATTCCTTTCCTTCAACTTTTCAAACTCTTCCAGGCTGACAGTTGCTGCTGGCTGTACTATGCATGGTCCAGGTACATTCTCAATGGTGAAAGGAATTCCAGTAAGCTGAGCCCTAGCATGTGCCCAGTCATAGTACTGAGCTGAAGCAACATTATTGCATCTTCCAAGAACAGCCATCCCTTTTGTCTGGATGTTCTCCCAAGCCCAGGAGGCCTGTCTGACAGCAGCTAGATTAGGCTTTTATCTCACAATACAGGGTCTCAGCTAAATCTTGCATTCTAGGAGGGTGAACCAGAGCATATCCCAGTTGTCTCTTAAACAACAAAGGATTGTAGTTGATGCAACCCTTTACTCCTATCAGAGGTACATTTGGGTATTGCCCACAGCTGGTGATTATGTCTTTGCCTTTGGTGCTCTGGGTGCACCATCTGATGTCATCTGAAGACAAAGAAATAAGTCTCTTAGCCCAATTCTTCTGTTGGTGGGGATTTAGGAAGGCATCTATCTTAGGTAGGTGTTTGAGCAGCCAGGTGTAGTGATAACGAGAAAATGTATCGATTATATTGCTAAGTTTCATTAACGTTTTATCGTATAATCATCGTTTTAACACTCGATTTCTCGAGTTTTCCTTACCGTTTTGCAGGTACATCATATATGGAGCTAAATCATGAATTAAGAGCAAAAGGAACAAAAACAACCATAAAAAGATGAAGAAATGAAGAAGCCTGCAGAACTGCATAATTTGTTGCAGTCACGACCGTGAGTACATTGTCACGATCGTGACACCCCAAAAGAAGTTGTCACGACCGTGAGCACATTGTCATGACCGTGACACTTAAAATACAAGGGACACGAGCGTGAAGACCTTGTCACGACCGTGACAAGGTAAAAAGTAGGTTATTGACTGAGACCACGTCAAAACCTTACGTGAAGAATTTCCTGCCTATTTTTTAGCACTAAGTAACCATAGAGTCCCTGTGGATCGATAATCTTAAATATTACTTCGATAGGTTGTGCACTTGCAGTTCAGATACCGCTAGACACATAATTAGACACGTCTTTAGCCCATCAAGTTTTTGGCGCCGTTGCCGGGGACCTTAATTTAGTTACTAGTGCACTTTAGGTAGCATTGTCTAGACTAAGGTAGCAACTATTTAATTTATCTAATTTAATTTCCGAGTGTATGCCAAGTACTCGCTCTAAAAGCGAAGACTTGCAACCTCTAATCCCTGAATCGGAACGCTTCTTACACGTAAGGAGACGGATATTCGATTACGAAAAAAGTTACAATATTCCAGATCTTCAATTAGATTCACCTAAACCAGTCGTAACATCAAAGGACGCAGAGATGGCTGAAGAACAGAATCACCCACTCAAGTATTACGCTAGTCCTTCGCAAGCTGAACCGCATTCAAGCATTTCAGCACCGGCTATCAACCGAAATGATTTCGAACTAAAACCTTCGTTGATATCAGCCGTGCAGCAAAATCAATTCGCCGGAAATCCTACCGAGGATCTGAACCTTCATCTTTCGATCTTTGTGCAATACGCAGATACCGTAAAAGCCAATGGAGTTACCCAAGAAGCTATTAGACTACGTTTGTTTCCTTTTTCACTTCGAGACAGAGCAAGAGCTTGGCTTCAATCTCTGCCTTCGAACTCAGTAACTACGTGGGAGGAACTTAAGAGAGTTTTCTTGAACATATATTTTCCACCTAGCAAGACAGCTATGCTGAGAGCTCAGATCAACAGATTTAAGCAAAGGGAAAACGAATCATTATTCGAAGCTTGGGAACCCTATAAAGATCTGCTGAGACTTTGTCCACATCACAGATTAATAGAATGGATGGTCATCCATACCTTCTATAATGGACTCTTGTACAATACAAGAATGACAATTGACGCTGCCGCAGGCGGTGCATTGATGGACAAAGAATATAATGATGCTTATGCACTCATCGAAAGTATGGCTCAAAACCATTACCTTTGGGGGAGCGAGAGAGTCGCAACCGAGAAACCAACAAAAGGAGGTATGTACGAAGTGAGTAGTATGGACCAAGTCAATGCAAAGTTTGACCAACTAAGCCAAAAGATCGACAACTTGGCCATAACACCAACAGCCACCGTGGCTGCAGTAACACCTAACTGTGAGTTATGTGGAGTCCCAGGACACGAAGTTTCTGATTGTCAACTATTGACAGGTACTCCCATTGATCAAGTGAATTATGCTCAAGGAAACCCATACTCAAACACATACAACCCAGGTTGGAAGAATCATCCGAACTTCTCCTATAAGAATAACAATGCTTTATACGCACCAGGTCAAGCACCAGCTACACCACCAGGATATCAAAAGACTGCTCCTAATGTCCCTAGAAAATCGAACCTTGAGTTGATGATGGAGAACTTTATAGCTAACCAATCTCAAACGAACAAGGACTTCTTAAACCAAAACATTCACACTAGTGAGCAGATTAAATAATTAGTGAGCAAAGTAGATGCATTAGCTACACATAACAAAATGCTTGAAACTCAGATTTCACAAGTAGCTCAACAACAAGCACCTACCGCTGCAACAGCTGGAGTATTTCCTGGACAACCTCAACCTAATCCGAAAGGACATGCCAATGCCGTAATATTAAGAAGTGGCAAGGAACTTGACGGACCTACCGATCCAAGACTTGACAATCCAGCCATGTACCAAAAACCAGATAAACCGACTGAAGTGGTGAATGATCCAGAAGAAAAGGAAGATGATAATCAAGAGGTAGTGGAGAAAGAACAACCTTATGTGCCTCCACCACCCTATAAACCACCAATTCCGTACCCTCAGAGATTAACCAATTCCAAGACGACGGGTCAATTTAAGAAATTTGTTGAACTTCTGAAACAGTTGAATATTACTATTCCGTTTACAGAAGCTATCACCCAAATACCCTCGTACGCTAAGTTTTTAAAAGAAATCTTATCCAATAAGAAAAAGATATAGGATAACGGAACAGTTACACTTACTGCTGAGTGTAGCGCCATAATTCAGAATAATATGCCTCCTAAGCTAAAAGATCCAGGAAGTTTCTCTATACCCTGTGTGATGGGAAAATTCGTCATTGACAAAGCTCTATGCGATTTAGGAGCCAATATCAGTGTTATGCCCTTAACGATTTGCAAAAGACTAGACATGGGAGACCTTAGACCAACTAAAATGTCTGTTCAACTAGCCGATCGCTCTGTTAAGTATCCTGTAGGCATACTAGAAAACGTCCCAGTACGTATAGGACAATTCTACATCCCTACTGATTTTATAATCATGGACATCTCTCAAGACTCCACTACACCTATCATACTAGGAAGACCATTCTTAGCTACCGCCGAAGCTATAATAGACGTAAAAAGAGGAAAGCTAACCTTTGAAGTAGGTGAAGAGAAAGTTGAATTTATTTTAACACAATTCTTACAATCACCAGCTATAGAGGATACATGCTATCTATTGGACGTAATTGACGAATGTGTAAGAGAAATGGAACTGAAAGAGACTACCTATTCTGAAATAATGAAAATTCAAATCCCTCCAATTTTCGAAGATGATAATTGGCGTGCACCGTATCAAGACGATAGTCTAAGCGAAAGTTTAGCACTTACACCGGATCCCATGCCAAGTAAAGATAAACCTACATTAGGATTAAAAACTTTACCTCATAACCTAAGATACGAATTCTTAGACGTTGAATGTAAAAGACCAGTTATAATAAATTCCAGTTTAGGAACTACAGAAACAAAGAAACTTTTAGATGTCTTGAAGAAATATCCCACTGCATTAGGATATAACATATCTGATCTCAAAGGAATATGTCCTTCAATCTGTATGCATCGTATTCTGCTAGAAGAAGATTGCAGAACCTCCAGAGAATCTCAAAGAAGAATTAACCCAATCCTTAGCACTGTAGTAAAAGAAGAAGTTAAGAAACTACTAGACGCCGAAATAATATATCCAATCTCTGATAGTGAATGGGTTAGTCCAATACATGTAGTGCCAAAGAAAGGAGGTATCACTGTTGTGAAAAACGCTCAAGGCGAATCGATATCGCAAAGAGTAGTGACGGGACATAGAGTGTGCATAGACTATCGTAAACTAAACAAAGCCACTCGAAAAGATCATTTCCCACTACCCTTTATAGATCAAATGTTAGAACGATTAGCCAAGCATTCATACTTTTGTTATCTTGACGGTTACTCAGGATTTTTCCAAATCCCTATCCATCCAGATGATCAAGAGAAGACTACATTCACATGCCCATATGGAACGTTCGCTTATAGACGAATGCCCTTTGGATTATGCAACGCTCCTGCAACCTTTCAAAGATGTATGATGTCAATCTTCGCAGATTTTATAGACAACATCATGGAAGTGTTCATGGACGACTTCTCTGTATGCGGGCAAAGTTTTGAAGGATGCCTATCAAACTTAGAAATGGTGTTAGAAAGATGTGTAAAAGTAAACCTCGTGCTTAACTGGGAGAAATGTCATTTTATGGTCAGAGAAGGAATCTTACTAGGTCACGTAATATCCGACAAGGGAATTGAAGTTGATAAAGCTAAGATTGAAGTCATAAAAGATCTTCAACCCCCTAAAACCGTTCGAGAAATACGAAGCTTTTTAGGACACGCCGGTTTCTACCGACGATTCATCCAGGATTTCTCGAAATTCACTAAACCTCTTACTGGTTTATTAATGAAAGACGTTGAGTTCATATTCAATGAAGATTGTCTTAAAGCATTCGAAACTCTAAAAACAGCCCTCATCACCGCACCAATCATGCAACCCCCTGACTGGAGATTACCTTTCAAAATCATGTGCGATGCGAGTGACTATGCTGTAGGCACAGTTCTAGGCCAGAGGAAGGAAAAGAAACTTCATGCGATTTACTATGCCAGTAGAACCTTAGATTCTGCCCAGATGAACTACGCCACTACTGAAAAAGAATTGTTAGCAGTTGTCTTTGCGCTTGACAAATTCCGTTCTTACCTAGTAGGAGCGAAAATAATCATTTACACAGACCATGTTGCTATCCGATATCTATTAACTAAGAAAGATGCTAAACCGAGACTCTTGAGATGGATTTTACTCTTACAAGAGTTTGATCTCGAAATAAAAGATAAGAAAGGTACTGAAAACGTCGTAGCGGACCATTTATCTAGAATAGAAGGTATTAAACCCGAACAAGTGCCGATTAACGATGATTTTCCGTATGAACAGCTGATAGCACAAATAGGAAGCGACCTAGTTCAGTTAGACTTAAATGAACCAGAACCCGTGGAAACAATCCAGACAACTGTAGGACTGCCATGGTACGCTGACATTGTCAACTACCTAGCCGCAGGAGCTCTTCCACCCGATCTAACCTATCAGCAGAAAAAGAAATTCTTTCACAATCTAAAACATTATTACTGGGATGAACCATTATTGTTCAAAAGAGGACCCGATGGAATCTTTCGCCGATGTATTCCCGAAGAAGAAATAGAAGACGTCATTGCTCAATGCCATTCATCTCCTTATGGTGGACATGCAAGCACTTCCAAGACTTGTGCAAAAATCTTGCAAGCCGGCTTATTCTGGCCTAATTTATGGAAAGATGTCCACATCGCTGTTATAAATTGCGATCGGTGTCAACACACCGGTAATATTTCAAGAAGAGATGAAATGCCTCAAAAAGGAATATTAGAAGTAGAAATCTTTGACGTCTGGGGAATAGATTTCATGGGACCATTCCCATCATCTTTCGGTAATAATTACATACTCGTAGCTGTTGATTATGTTTCGAAATGGATTGAAGCTATAGCTTCTCCTACAAACGACACACGAGTAGTAATAAAACTTTTCAAAAATATAATCTTTCCCAGATTTGGTGTGCCCAGACTCGTCATAAGTGATGGTGGCTCGCACTTCATTTCAAAAATCTTTGACAAATTACTATCTAAGTATGGAGTAAGACACTGTGTGGCAACACCATATCACCCACAAACAAGTGGACAAGTCGAAGTCTCAAACAGAGAAATTAAACAAATCTTAGAAAAGACTGTCGCCATATCTCGGAAAGATTGGTCATCTAAACTTAATGAAGCTTTATGGGCTTATAGGACCGCTTACAAGACACCCATAGGTACTACACCTTTCAAACTAGTTTATGGAAAATCTTGTCACCTCCCGGTAGAACTAGAACACAAAGCTTATTGGGCAATTAGAACTCTCAATATAAACTATAATGCTGCAGGAGAAAAGCGAATCCTAGACATTAACGAATTAGAAGAATTAAGGCTAGATGCTTATGAGAATGCTAAGATATATAAAGAAAGAACTAAGCGATGGCATGATAAACGCCTATCTAGGAAAGAATTTAGTGTGGGAGACGTTGTACTCCTCTTTAATTCAAGACTTAGGCTCTTTCCTGGAAAATTAAAATCTAGATGGTCAGGACCCTTCGAAATAACTAAAGTATTCCCAAGTGGAGCAATAGAAATTAAGGGTAGGAATAGTGAACCATTCATAGTAAACGGACAACGTTTAAAACATTATCATAAAGTTGAAAATAGAGATTATGCAAATAATCTAAGGCTTTTAGAATTGTCCACTAATTCCCCTGATTAATCTAAACCTAAGCATTACGTCAGGCTTTTGACGATAAAAACAGCGCTTAGTGGGAGGCAACCCATTTACTCATTTAATTATTTAAACTATTCTCTTTATCATTTTGTTATTTATCGTTTTACTATTTATTTATTTGTTTTGTCATTTCATAGTTTTCTTTTATATTACTATTATTGTCTTTAAATTATGCATTTCATTTTCTCATTTTTATCTTAAATCACTTTTTACAGATTTTCTAAAAGTCTTTTCCACTTTCCTTCACCCCCTGATTTGTTTCCTCTATATTTGCACTAATCATGGCTAACCAACCCATAAACCATATGGAAACCAAATTTAGAGGTAGGAACCAAAGAATGAAGTTTGAAGAGTTATCACAGAGGCAAATGGATTTGACCCTGTACCCGGATGAACAGACTATGGAAACCCTAGGTATACATGATAGCATACTGTACTTGTTTAACCGACTTGGATGGGAGAATGCACGGATTCATCATAAGTTTGTGACTTACCGCGAGCTCACCCTTGAGTTCCTTAGCTCCTTAGTTTACCTACCTGAGCGTGGTTTTGGATTTAGGAAAGGATTTATCAGTTTCCGCCTATTTGGAATAGAATATGACTTTAACCATAAAGAACTAGCTGACTTATTAGGATTCCCTAGTGGACCCTTTGCTTTTACTACCACACAGGTAGAATTGATGGATATTGAGCTAGATTTCTTTTGGGGAACTTTAACCGGAAACTACCACCCTGAACCAAATAGCATGAACAATGATGAGATCCATAATCCTGCTCTCCGTTACTTCCATAAAATCCTAGCCCACACCTTCTTTGGAAAAGAAGAAAACATTACCGGAGTATCTAAAGATGAGATATTCATTATGTCTTGTTTCACTAATGGATAGCCTGTTAATGGTGTACCTTTCATGATGCAAACCTTCACCCGTATCCAAGAAGAACCTGAATTACCTATATTAGTAGGAGGTCTTGTAACCATGATTGCTGATGCCTTAGGACTTAGATACCAATTGCACAGGTGCAACCGTTTAGGTAATATTCGTCCTATGAATCTTAACTTCTACTTTAATCGCCATATCATAAGGAATTTAGGACATCCACCTTTCGAGTACCTAATCTGGAATGAGGTAGTAACCCTGTTCACACTGCCAAACCATGCTAGAGTAAGTGTTCACAATAAGGATAACTGGCTTTATGAGTTAACCCCACCTGATTATCCATCTACTCCTGAAACACCTCAGTCTTATAAGATAAAAGATGATATAATGACCGATGTCGAAACTGACCCTGAGACACCTCCTGGTTACCATGACATTGACCACACTGACGAAGTTATTGAGACCCCTGAAGTGAATCAAGGAGATTATGCTAACAACTTACAGAATATCATGAACACTCTTGAAGCTTACCAAACTGATATAAATTCATTTAAGGAAGACATTAAGAGCATGCGATTGGACATTATAGGTTTGACTGACATAACCTGCGAACAATTCTATCACTTGAACTCCGCAATCGAAGATTTGAAGAAGCGCTTTTGAAAATGCTATAAGTGATTTAGTTTATTTTTTTCATTGTTTTCGTTTCTAGTTAGATTTATTTTTCGCAAACAATTTCGTACCGTATTTTCATTTATGTAATTTCATTTTCAATCATTATATGCAATGCACTTCTAGTTCCAAAATTTTTCCATTTTAATCAATTTATATATTTTTAATTCTATGTACTGTTATACTTGCATTTACTCCTATTATATAAAAATCTCTCATGCCATGCAAGTTAGTAAAGTACTATGTTGAAATAAATTATTATATGGTGTTTAAATGTAATATTGAGTGAGAAGTGAAAAGTAAATTATTATAAAGTATATGAAGCCTAAGAGATAGTGTTTTCTGGAAATTATTCAACGAAGCAAGCCCTCACGGTCGTCACACCCCCCTTACGATCGTGACGTGCTCATTTAGCGTGTCACGACCGTCGCCTCCCTGTCACGACTGTGACAACCCTAAATATAGGATTCGTGAGAAACAGAACTGTTTCTTTTCGTGACCTCTTCTTCTTCTTCCTCCATAACTTCCAAAAACCACCCATTTTCTCCATAACTTCCGTAACCTCCCATTACCAAATTAAAACTCATTAACCCCCCATTATCACCACACCTATCACATTCTCACCTTCCAATATTTACCCGAAGCATTATTTCTCTCATTTTATCACTTTTTCACAAATATCAAAAATCTTCATCTCTCACTCTAGCTCTTGCATGCAATGGATACCATTCAATTTAGAGAAGGTGATGCTGGAGAAACCCAGAGAGAAAGATTTATCCGATTCCAGAACCGCGGTGTGCAACCTACGCGTTATATCGACACTGAATGTTTGAGAGAGCTCGGAATGCTCAACAGTGTCAAGAACCTGCTCAAGAAGGTTAATCTATGGGTTCTATGCAGTCAGCCTCAACCAACATTCGAGTTGCTGACACTGGAGTTCTTAAGCTCGTTCTGTTACATCACCGGTTCCGGTTCTCAGAGTCAGCTTACCGGCATTGCTAAATTCAGATTGTTTCGCCGGGAGTTTGAACTTTCGCAAACAAGGATAACCGAGTTGCTAGGCTTTGCACACGGAAATGAAGCTCACCTCCGCGTGCCGGATAATTTTAGTGAAACCACTTTCACTCTATGGCACGACATAACCAATACCCGTGCCTCAGCCTTCCAAAGCCTCAATGCTATACACATCCACAACCCGGCAATCCGTTATTTCCACCGAGTCATTTGCAACACCATATTCGCTCGAGAAAGTAACCATAAGCTCAACTCCAAGGAGCTTCTATTCTTGCACTGCGCTCTAAATGACGAGCCGATCAACGCTGCCCCGTTCATGCTTTCTCACATCCAGGCTATTGCGCAAAGAGGTTCCACCCCATTTTTCATTGGCGGCATTGTCACCGCCCTCGCCTTTCAGTTAGGGCTCAATGACTTGCTCGACAATTTGCCTCGCATAGCCGAAGAATTCCTCACCAAGAGCTACTGCAGGTCCGTTCACCTGATTGCGCAGCGAGAGGATGGCAGGTATAGTCCTGTTGTCCATGGCACCATTTTTCACCATATCATTCTGCCGTCCCGTGACCGCATCGACCCATCCAGCCGAGCCAACTGGCTCTTTATTTTACCAGATGCTGCCGACCACGCCCCTATTCATGATGATCAGGCAGATCCTCCAGCGGATGAGATGCAGGACGCTATGGATGCAGCTGAGCCTGTCCAGGACGTTCCAGAGACATCTACCCGACAGCCTCCTGCACAGGAAATCACACTTGAGGAAGTCCTCCGTGCGGTTCATCAGCAGAATCAGATGAACGCCGCACTGGAGCGAAGGCAGAAGGAGCAGTATGATGATTTACTCCGCACTATTGCATGCAACCAGACATCTACTAATGAGAAGCTCGACGAAATTTTCAGCGAGCTAGAAGCCTTACGCATTGACATCACTGCTGCCACCGGTACCGGTTCTGATCCTGAAGCGACTCCTTTCATACGCTCTCGCACCAGAAGCCGAGCCCGCGGTCCTCAGCAGCCATAGTTTTAGTTTTGCTTATGTTTGTTTTTCGTTTTTGTCGTTTGTACTGTACTTTTACCGCATTTATATCACAACATTGAGGACAATGTCTGATATAGTGTGGGAGAGGTACCTTTCATTTCCGCATTTTTCCTTTTCGCACTTTTTCTTTTCGTTGTATTTTCAATTCCGTTGTATTTCTTTTTGCAAGTTAATGAAACGAGCAAATCTTTGTGCTATTTTCTTTAATTTCGAGCTTTCCCCGTTTATTTAGCCATACCAGAAAAAAATCTTTAATTATTCGCATTACCCGACTTACCTACGGAATCATAATTAGGAAGCTGAGAACGATTAAACAAGACCAATACAATCTTGACACCTTTAACTTCCCACTTAAGCGATTCCATTCCGATTATCAGTACGAGTACACTTTAAGTTTCAGTTCAAAAGTAACCCCTAGTAGTTTATACTAGCAGTCAGCACCGTCTGAACACAAACCACGTGGGGAGCCGATGAATATAAGCGTTTGATGCCTAATCAATAATGATCCTTCATATCTCGATGCAAAATGAAAAGAAATTGCACCAAAGTACACGGTCGCATATAAGAAACGAGAAATATGAGAAGGAGTCCATTGCGGGTTGGTTCAGAGGTACTGGTTCTGAACTTGGTAGGGCGTGCTACGGCTCGATCCCCCACAACCTCCAAATCGGATAATATATGTAGGGTTACCACACTCGTGTACCAGACCCCGTGCTTAAAAAGGATCAAAGTCGCTAACCGGCTACTCCACTACGTGCGTGCTAAGGCAAAGGGCTTAATGTGATTGCGCTAGAATGAAACCGGGCGAAATAAGATCGAAAAACTCTAGGTGAAATCGTAAAGAAATTACCGATTGTTTCGTTTAACGGGAAGTCAACGACATAGCTTGTTGCTTGTGTCATTAGTGTATCGGTAGTGTTCTATCAAAGTACCGGATTATCTGACAAAATGATCCCTCGTACGGTTTGTTATGTGTTTGCGTCAATAAAAACTTGTCCGCCGATTTTTCAACCGACTATTTGCTTGAGGACAAGCAAAGGTTTAAGTTTGGGGAAGTTTGATAACGAGAAAATGTATCGATTATATTGCTAAGTTTCATTAACGTTTTATCGCATAATCATCGTTTTAACACTCGATTTCTCGAGTTTTCCTTACCGTTTTGCAGGTACATCATATATGGAGCTAAATCATGAATTAAGAGCAAAAGGAACAAAAACAACCATAAAAAGATGAAGAAATGAAGAAGCCTGCAGAACTGCATAATTTGTTGCAGTCACGACCGTGAGTACATTGTCACGATCGTGACACCCCAAAAGAAGCTGTCACGACCGTGAGCATATTGTCACGACCGTGACACTTAAAATACAAGGGACACAAGCGTGAAGACCTTGTCACGACCGTGACAAGGTAAAAAGTAGGTTATTGACTGAGACCACGTCAAAACCTTACGTGAAGAATTTCTTGCCTATTTTTTAGCCACGTTCCTATATTTCCTCCACCACTTCAGCAAGGCCCAATGCAACAAAGTCCAAATATCAAGCCCATTAATTGTTCTATAAATAGTTCAAGTTTTATGAAGAAACTACAGAGCATTTTTATTCATTTTTCTGCGGAAGCTCTGCCGATTTATTTTACGACCCTGTTTTTATTTCTGCATTATTTTCAGTTTTTCATTCTTATTGTATCCAAACCCAACATATAACAATTTCCAACATCAGGAAATTGTTATACATTTACTTGTTTCTAAACCTTCAGAATTTGTTTATTTTCGATTTCCGCCAATTACTCCAAGCTTTCCGGTCTGTGGAAGAAGGAGTCTGCTATAATATTTGTTAACCAGGTTTTATTTATATTGCAATTTTAATATTCATAATGTTTATTTATTTTTCTGCCATGAGTATTCTATTATTTGTTTTTCTGTCTCTGTCTGGTTCAACATCAATGAGTAGCTAATTACCTTAGGGCGGTATGTAGTTAAAACAAACTTAATCGGTGAAATTTAATCATAGGCTTAAAATAATTAATAACTTAACATTCTGGCTGATACTTTTTAATTAAAATCGACCTTTTCGTTACGAGAGTAAGAAAAGAGTATTAGGTTAGGTCAAGACCACGAGAGTGTGAGATTTTAATCAGATAGCTAAAGTTAGGCATTTAAATTAAACACAGCGAGAGCGCTTTAAGATAAATTAGAATTACTAAGTTTCCAAAAATTATCTCTAAACACTTATGGGCTAGCGAGAGCAGGCATAGGGCTTTAGGGGTAAGATCTGAGATAAGACCACGAGAGTGTGAGTTGAGGGTATTTAAACTGGTAACCTCTACCGAATAGATTAAGTGAACACCTATATAAGCCTAGGTTAGATTGACCCACCTAAGTTAGTATAATTACATACCGACCGCCTTAGTTTTATTTTATTAAAACTTAAATTTAATTCTGCCTTTAATATTTTAAAATCAACAAAAAATCGTGACAACCCTTCACATTAGCTAAACTAGAAGTCCATCTAGCACTAAGTAACCATAGAGTCCCTGTGGATCGATAATCTTAAATATTACTTCGATAGGTTGTGCACTTGCAGTTCAGATACCGCTAGACACATAATTAGACACGTCTTTAGCCCATCATGTGGAACAAAGGAGCACAACATCTCACCAACTTCCCCCTTTGTTTCTCATTCCTTTGATGAATGGAGTAATAGAAATCTCCCAGCAATGTGGGTACTGGGTTCCTCAGAAGGAAAAGATGAATGGCATTCTTGCTGATAAATTTGGGCTCATCTGCAAACAGTACAACCCCATATATGCTGAGAGCTAGCAATGCACAAACTGCCCTCCATTCTCCCAAAGAGGCCTTCAGGATGGCCTGAGAAATCAAGAAGTCTAAGTGTAAACCAGGGATCCCAGCTTTTGTTGTCATATTCTGCTCAATCAAAGTAGGCTCCAGGTACAGTGCTTTTGCCACTTCCCCATTGCTGGGAGAAGTCATCTCTGGGTTGAAGGGGACACCACCCCTGACAGGTACTCCAATCAATGATGAAAATTCTTCCAGCAGAGGTCCTAGCTGAAAGTCTGAAAATGTGAAGCATCTCAAAGGAGGGTCATAAAACTGTAGGCAAGTGTGGATCATGCTCCTCTGAGAAGGATCCAGGTCCATAACCATGTCAAGGATACCTCCATAATGCTCTCTGAATAATGGGATGTGGTCAGGGGTAATAAGTGACTGGACCTGCCTGATGCCAGTCAACACAGGCTTAAAGAAATGGTATGATATGTTGCTCTTCCTGGGAGCCATGACTGCTGATGAAGGGCTGAAGATAAGTGCTGATGAAGATCAAGACTGGTACTGGAGATGGGCCACTGATAGGCTGATGCTGGTGATGATGAAGATGACTGAAGCAGACAACTGATGAAGATAGCTGAAGCAGATAGCTGATGAAACAGAGGTCTATGCAGATGAAGGGGTCAAAACCAAGCCAAAATATAATGTGGATACCCTGAAAAACAAATAAACAAATGTTAAATGATGCAATGAGGATGTATGCAAATGATATGCAAGGGTTTGTGATCAAGCTGGATCTGATTATCGGTCTTGATATAAAGCCCATGTGTGTTCAAGAAATCCAGATGGAGGTTCAGAAATCCAGTAACCAGGGTGAGGGACTCAAATAAAGAGTCACATGTCCAGGGTTAAATCACAAGAACTGTCCAAAGTGAGGTACTCTTAAGCCAAATAGTAACAGGGTATGATGTGGCCAATGGTACCTGCAAACCTGTAAACAGCCCAACCCCCTCACAGGTGATGTTCTAGAACAAGGATCCTCAGACTTGGATCAGTTATGAGAAGTGTAAACACTTCTAACCCGGAGGTACAGTGTTTACAATAACCATAAAGGATCCTCCTCTAATTCACCTCAGTTTCTAAAGGTCAAAACAAAGGTCATCCAGACTTAGCAGGCTTCCCAGATAGCCCTAGCACTACAGGAAATCTGTAGCACGGAGTTCTCAAGAAGAAACCCACATCTGAACCGTGTTTCATATTCCCGCACCAGACCGAGATGGAATGGGAAAGAACATGAACAACTCTAGCCTAGGTGTCACTCAGGTCCCAGGTATAGGACCTCAAACTCTCAATAGAACCCCACCCACCAAGACAGAAGCCAGATCCAGCAAGATGATAATGACAGTATGAAATATGAAAACTGTAAAGGAAGGCAATAAATAAAGTTGTACATAAAGCAGTAAATAAAGCAACTATATAAACACAATTAGCACATAACACCCCAGTAAACACAAATCAAACAAGCGCTAGGAGGAACCCACAAAAAGAACCAGAAGCCCTGGTTACAATATAAGGGTCCCCAGCAGAGTCGCCAAGCTGTCGCTCCCACCAGATGAGGCTAAGTCAAATGGGGTACAGACGCGAATGGTCGGCGAGAGGGATGAGAACACACAGGGGTGAACTCAGAAAGACAAGAGTCGCCAGCTAGGCATTTTTATCCCGAAGGAAAGGTAATGCTGCGTAAACCTAAGAAAAGATATGGATAAGACAGTCGCGAACCAGAGAAACTGAGGAAGGGGGTTGGTCACAACCTGGGAAGGTATTAGCACCCAGATTGTCCACCGTAGTCGACGGGATCCACGCTTAAAAGATTTGTGTTTTAAAGGGGTAGTGTTAGTGCAATCTGTGTATCAAAGCTGGAAAGAAAGCAAGTGTCAGTGTAAAAGAAATGTGAAGTGAAATATGAAAGAGTGTTAGTGTAAGGAAAGAATGTGAAGCTCAAGACTATGAGGCTTAAAGAATAATGCTGGAAGAAGGGGGATATACAGAGACTTTTGTTCGATAACTGTTAAGTTATGCCTACGTATCCTCTCGTGCAATGAGGAAGTCAGAACACCGTAGTTCGACTCAAAGAGACTGAAAGATAAATCAACTTGTGAACTGCTTACTTGTCTATGCTCAAGTGTATGACCTGTCTAGCTCAGGTGCAAACTGTCTTGCATTAGACGGAAGAAGCAAGTTCTCGTTTGTGAGTGAAGATGATGAGAAAAGAATCCCGAAGGAGACGATTATTGTTTGTTTTTGTGTTTTCATTCTTTTATTGCTTTTTGAAGTTTGTCATAAGAAAATGAGCTTAAGCTTAAACCAAGGGTTAGTAAACTCATCACATCTTCCCTCTGATTAGGGGTAATGAGAATACCTTAAGTATGAAGTAAACACCTCACACTTAATCACCATGATGTAAAATTAAGATCATTAACCTACTAATAATTATTTAGGTATTTTTGAGTTTTTGTTTAGTGTTAAGTAATGAGTTTAAGCCATAATCAAGGATTTAATGGACTCATTACACCATCCTAATAGAAGGATAGTAGATGAGAACATTTAGGCTGAGAAAGACTCCTCAACTTAATCCATGATTAGGGATTAACCTCATGACAAAACAGAGCCTTTATTAAATGGATTTTAGTTAATGGTAAGATGAAGAAGTGATTTTTATGATTTGTAAGACAACTTGAGGGAGACTTGTCCATTAACACTAGGGTTAGTCCTTCTTAACCAGTTAAGGAAGAATTAGAACCCTAATGCAAGGCCCAAGTTACAAACTTAATGTCTTAGTGATTATTAGGTGAATTGATTAAAGGATGTAAACACATTAAGGGTTTAACACTTAGGGTTAAAGTTATACACTCCATCCTAATAGAAGGATGCAGGCATAAGCTTAATCACAAAGCCTTAGAGCCTTTAGGGTTTAGTCCCTGATTATGAGATGAGAAGAGAAGACTCAAAGATGACACAAAGGTAAAATCTAAATGGGGGACTAATCAAAACCCTAATTGTGATCATGCTTGGTTATTCCTAGGGTTAGTGAGGTTTGCAAGAAGATCTTCACAGAAACCACCAGGAAGGAAGCAGATGAAAGGAGCAAGAAGTAAAGAGAAGCAAAACAACTTGTTTCACTTAAGAAGACAAGTTGCTTGAAGAAAGAAAGTAAGATGAACATGAATGAGCAAGCTCAATCCAATACACAAGATAAAATGCAGCAACGATGCAAGAGAGATGAGAAGAGATTGTGAGAAGTGAAGGCAAATTCACTTCTCAAGACAACTTACCACCTGAAAAGTTAGCCAAAAGAAATGAAATGCAATGCAAATGAGATGAAATGCCATGGTACAAACCAAAACCAGAAGCATGAACATGATGTTAATGATGCTAAGAGATGATGCAAACACATGTCAAGAGTTGTGGATGATCATACAAGGATGAGGATGCAAATGAAGCATGCTTTGAACCATGGAAGTTCAAGAAAGTTTATGAAATGCAATGGACATATAACATGGCAAATGAAAAATGCAATGATCAAACATGGTTCTAATATGTCCTAAGAGGTATTATGAATCATGTAGATGCACAAAAATGTCATGGCAAGTCATTGGATGCAAGCAAATGAAAGATGGATGCAAAGGAAGGCACAAATTAGGGTTACATGCATCATGCAATGCAAAAATTCAAAACCAGAAGCAAATGACATGATAAAAAATTGAAAATTCAATCAAAGATACCCTAATCCTATACAAGTTCACTGCCCAAAGGAGGGGACCTAACTCCTAAGCTAGTGCAAGTTATGAATTTCCTAAGTTGGTTAGGGTTTTGGGGTGCCTCACAATGAAAAATGCAAAACAAATTGAAAATGGAAGATCAATTCAAACCAAATTTATCCTATAAACTACATGCCATGAAGGATGCAATGCAAGAAGAACCATCATCAAACTCTCAAAGGTTAGGCAGAATAGATTTTTCTAAGTTTGAACCAAAATATTGCCTTAAAATGAATTTAATTCCAATGAAAATGATCAAAAGGCATCAAGAACAAAAAAGAAATTTGGTTTGAGGGTTTGATAATGTTTCTAAATGTTTCTAAATGCAATGTGAATTTTTTTTGGGATTTTTAAATACCTAAATGTATTTTTAATTAATTAATTTCCATTAATCAATTAAAAATAACCATTTAAATGATTTAAAAATAATTTTTAATGCAAAAAATAAAAATAAAAATATTTTTGGGTTCTGAAAATTAATAAAAGATTTAACAAAATTTTTCAGAATTTTTAAACATGATTTGCTATTTTTAATAATTCGTGGAAATTAAATATGAAACAAATAAAATTAAAATGAATTTAATAAGAAAATGAGAAAGTATGCAAATCCAAGGGTTGTGGTTCAAACTGGGACGCGCGGGAATTGACTTAGCGCGCAAATGAACGGCCAGAATTCAAACTTGCCTAATTATGTCATTAGCCCTAATCCTAACCCTAATCACTTTCAGATGACCGGAACAGTGTTCCGGTCATCTTCTCCGGCAAGCTCCTCACCCCATCTCCCTCAATACGCATCAAAACCTCACCAAAATCTCCAGAATCAATCCTTAAACATCACTGAATCTAAACCCCAGCCCATAAATCATTTATTTTCCATGAATCAGGAGAATCGAACCAAAACACATTTCACGGGCAAAGTTTCAGAACAATCATACATGGTCATTTCTCACTCATTTTCAAAATAAATCACATCATGATAATCAGTGAAGCATAAGGAAGCATTTAGAAACTAAAAATGGGAGTTCTGGAAAAAAAGTTCTTGAGCTCACCTGAAATGGAGCTTTCAATCCAGGAGCTTTTTGACTACTTCCTTGCTTCAAAATGGCTCCAATGAATCTCCTGAGGAGCTTGCAAAGCTTGTATGGAGTTTATTTTGGCTGGTTTGTGAGATTGATGAAGTTCTGTTCAAGGGAAGTGAGAAATCGTGTTTCTGTTTGAGGTGGTTTCAGGGACAAATGAGGGTTGGGAAATGATCAGGGGAACATGTTGAGTGATTCTATGAAGTTTGTTTTGATGTTTGTGTCTTGTGTGATGAGTTTCGAAGGAAAATGCATAAGAGGAGAGTTTTGTGAACTATGGCTTATGAGATGTTTCAGGCTTGTGTGTGCTATGTGTTGAGTCTCATTTTGTCCATGTATCACACTGTGATAGGTCTGTGGAGTTGGTGTGGCCTAGCTTGATTGGTATGGGTCATTTTGCACAAAGTCAACTTTTTGTGTAAGAGAGGTATGGGTCAATGGCAGGCCAAGGACAAAGGGGTGTCCTGCGCAGCAAGGATTGAGAAGAGCCATAGAATCAGTCTTGAGGCCAATTAGCAAGTGGATTAGGGTTTGTGTGAGGTTTTGCAACTTTGTGATCTTTTGGCCCTTTTGAAGTTTCTTAATGTACAAGTCATGAAAATGGACAATTCCTTGGTGCATTCTGATTTTTAGGCATTGGTTTATGTTTGTGCAAAGGTTAGAAGTCCATTTGAAGTCACATTTTGCCTTGGCAAGAGGTTTTGCAACTTTGCCTCTTTGGTGCAAAACTTGAAATTATGTGATTTTCCCAACTTTGACAAGCCATAACTTTTGATCCAAAATGAATTGGAATGAGTTCTTGTACTTTTTGAAAAGGGAATGATCCATTCTACAACTTTCATGACCAACATTTTCTCATTTGAAGCATTTTTGAATCAATTTGAGGAGGTTGAAAAACTTTCCCAAAATGGCAAGTTTACATTACAAGTCACTTTCCCAAAAAGGCAATTTTGCAAATGGCTTGAAATTCTTCAATTTTGTGAACTTCTAACATCTTATATGATCAAATAAAGATCATATACATTCAAAATGATGAAGAACACCCTTTGGTTGGGTCATTGGGGGCCTCAGATGCCCTGATTTTGCACTGACTTGCCCAAGAAGTCAACTCTTGATTAGATGCCTTCCCCATGTAATTTCTTCATGAAACTTGATATGCATGATCCTTATAACATATAGAGACCAATAGAAACAAGAATGACCAAAAAATTTGGAGTTATGGCCTTTGAAACCAAAACCCTAATTTTAGGTCATCTGTGCAGTTAAACCTGGCTCTGCTTCCATGCCTTTCTCAGTTCTTGTGATTCTTTGACTTTCTTGACTTGGTGAGGATATGATATGATGTTTGAACACACATGGACCCCTTTGAGGTGATTGATGACATTTGGAGTGGCTCAAATGGCTCAGGGATAGCTCAGATCACAAACCCTAGATGCAAATGACTTTGAACCAATGCAGTGAAACAAGAAGTGTGGTATGAGATGCTATGGTTGAACTTATGCATATGAAAAGATCACAAGCCATGGTATGAATGGGTGAGGGAAAATTTGGGGTGTTTACAGCCGGTAAGGAGAAGAATTGTGATGTTGAATCTTGAAGTCTCGGCACAGCTCCGCCATCATCTTGTTGTTTAAGTTGGAACCATTATCAGTGATGATTCGCTCGGGCACTCCGTATCTGCAAATGATGTCTCTTTTCAGAAATCTGGCTACCACCTGGCGAGTGACATTAGCATATGATGTTGCTTCAACCCACTTGGTGAAATAATCAATCACAACCAGGATGAAACGATGACCGTTTGAAGCAGTAGGCTCTATCTTCCCGATCATGTCAATGCCCACATAGAAAAGGGCCAAGGAGATGACATGACGTTGAGCGGACTAGGAGGAACATGCACTTTGTCTGCATAAATCTGGCACTTGTGGCACTTACAGGCGTACGAGCAACAACTTGCATCCATTGTTAGCCAATAATACCCTGACTTCAACAACTTCTTAGCCATAGCATGCCCTCCTGCATGAGTACCAAAAGATCCCTCGTGGACTTCCTGTATTATCAGGTCTGCTTCGTGTCTATCGACGCATCTGAGCAAGACCATGTCAAAGTTCCTCTTATACAGAATTCCGTCTGCGTTCAAGAAAAAACTAGTAGCAAGTCGTCTCAAGGTCTTCTTGTTGTTGGATGATGCTCCAGGTGGGTATTCTTGTTTTTCCAGGAAAAGCTTGATATCAAAATACCAAGGTTTCTCATCAGAAACTGCGTCTACAGAGAAAGCATAAGCTGGTGTGTCAAGCCTGGAAATGTCAATCCTGGGTGCGTAATTCCAACACAAGACTTTGATGGACGAAGAAAGAGTATCCAATTCATCGGCGAATTGATTCTTATCTCGTGGTATATACTGCAACTTAATTATTGTGAAGAGTGTCAACAATCTTTTAGCATAATCCCTATAAGGAATTAAGTGTTCTTGATGTGTATACGACTTGCCGGTAATCTGGTTGACAACGAGGGTTGAATCTCCAAATATATCAGGGTTTTAATCTGAAGATTAATAGCCTCCTCTATTCCCATTATGCACGCCTCGTATTCCGCTTCATTGTTGGTGCAGCCAAAAGTAATTATGGCAGCGAAGAGAAAGTGAACACCTTCAGGAGTGATAAGAACAACACCAACTCCACGTCCGTTGATATTGACTTCCCCATCAAACATCAGCTTCCATGGGGATTCAGGGTCTGGCCCCTCCTCCGGAAGTCGTTCCTAGCAATCTCTTGCCTTGAGGTATACGATGTCCTCATCATGGAAATCAAACTTCATCGGCTGATAGTCGTCTTCAAGCGGTTGTTGTGCAAGATAATCTGACAATACACTTCCTTTGATGGCTTTCTGGGAAGTATATTGTATGTCATACTCTGTTAGGATCATTTGACACCTTGCCACCGTTCCGGTTAATGTTGGTTTCTTGAAAATATACTTGACAGGGTCCATTTTTGAGATTAGCAATGTGGTATGGGTCAACATGTACTGTCTTAGTCGGCGAGCAGCCCATACCAAAGCGCATCAAGTTTTCTCGATCAGTGAGTAACGGGATTCACAGTCGGTAAACTTTTTGCTAAGGTAGTAAATGGCAAGCTCTTTTCGACCAGAATCGTCATGTTGGCCTAGAACAAACCCCATCGACCCTTCTAACACAGTCTAGTACATGATAAGTGGTCGTCCTGGAACTGGAGGCATTAGAATCGGAGGCTCCTGCAAATATTCTTTTATCTTTTCAAAGGCTCTTTGACAGTCCTCATTCCACCTGACAGTTTGTTATTTTCTCAACTATTTGAATATTGGATCGCATGTGGCAGTTAGATGAGATATAAACCACGAAATGTAGTTCAACATCCCTAAAAACCCACGCACTTCTTTTTCTATTTTTCGGTGCAGGCATGTTTTATATTGCTTTTACTTTTGCAGGATCTACTTCAATTCCTCTCTAACTAATAACGAAACCCAACAATTTACTGGAACACACTCCGAACGTGCACTTGTTTGGATTCAACCTCAGTCTGTACTTTATCAACCTATCAAACAACTTTTTGAGATTGACCAGATGCCCTTCTTCGTCCTGGGACTTGGCAATCATATCGTCCACATAGCATTCAATTTATTTATGTATCATATCGTGGAACAAAGTTACCATAGCCCGTTGATACGTTGCCCCGGCGTTCTTCAATCCAAAGGGCATAACCTTGAAACAGAATTTACCCCACGGGGTAAAGAACGTCGTCTTCTCCATATCTTCTGGTGCCATCTTGATCTGATTATACCCGGAGAAGCCATCCATGAAAGAAAATACCGAGAACTGAGCGGTGTTATCTACCAACACATCGATGTGAGGTAATGGAAAGTCATCTTTTGGACTTGCTCTGTTTAGATCCCGATAATCGACGCACATCCGGACCTTGCAATCTTTCTTCGGTACAGGCACAATGTTAGCTACCCAAGGTGGGTAACTAGTCACAGCGAGGAACCCGGCATCCTACTGCTTCTGAACTTCCTCCTTGATCTTCATATCCATATCAGGGCTAGTTCTTCTCAACTTTTGTTTCATGGGAGGACAGTCTTCCTTTAGTGGCAGCTTGTGCACAACGATGTCAGTATCTAACCCTGGCATATCCTGATACGACCAGGCGAAGATATCCACATACTCACGTAGCATACCAATCAATTTTCTCTTTACCTCGGCCTGCAGACTGGCCCCAATATTTATCTCTTTCCTTACATCCTCAGACCCAATGTTGAAGATCTCTATTTCTTCCTGATGAGGTTGAATGACCATTTCCTCTTGTTTCAATAACCTGACCAATTCTTCTGGGAGTTCACAGTCTTCCTCAACCCCTTCATCAGCTTGCTAGATAGAATTGTCGAAGTCATGCATAGTCATAGCGGGAACGTTATCACAGGAATCCGGATGATCAACACTGCACAAATGATGTGCTTATTTCAGAATCTGTAGGAGACGCAAACCCACAAAAACACTGGAAAGAAAAACATTGCCATTATATTTGTTTTTTGTGAAAAATTTTAAAAAACGAAAGAAAGAGAATGCAATTTTCTTGAAAAATGTCCTTTATTTCATGGAAAAAGTAAATGCATTAAAAACATGGTGGCCCTACAAATGGATCCGTACACCTCGGGCATAGTGCAAGATTTGACATGCAGTATGATAAAAATGGAATCAAAGAAAATTACTTTGACTGCCAAGTAACTTGAACAAAATCTTCAACAGACCAGTTCTGGAGCTCCTCCCTAGGTACGCATGGGTGAATCCAGTTATCCAAGTCGTAGTCATTATCCCCATCTGCATTTGTTGCACAAACATGGTTGTAGTCGAGCATTCCAGCGCTTGTGAATGCTATGGGCTTACTGTCCTGAGACCAGCTGGACTGACCAGGTTGATATCCGAGACCGAACTTGCCGTCCTTCTTTTCCACTTCTAACAGCTTGCCCCAGCCTTGGGCATTTCCAGATTGAACTACCTCCTTAGCTTGCTTGTAAGAGTAGATAGGAGTCCCTTCCTTCTCTCTGCTCTGAACCATAGCAACTGGAGACAAAGTACTGACATTGACTGTCTCAAAAGCTTGGCAAAGTGTCTCATGGATCTCCCCGTCCATTTCCACATACTTGAAGGTCGACAGATGGCTTACGAAAATATCCTCTTCTCCGCACATAGTAACAACTTGGCCGTCTACCACATACTTCAACTTTTGATGTAACGTGGATGTCACTGCGCCAGCAGCGTGAATCCAAGGACGTCCCAACAAATAGCTATAAGCGGGTTGAATATCTATAACATAGAATGTACCCTTGAATACATGAGACTCAATCTTTACCGGTAGCTCCACCTCCCCAAACACAGATCTTCGTGACCCGTCGAAGGCTTTCAAAATCAAATCACTAGGTTGCAAGACGATGCCATCGACATTCATCTTCATGGGGGCCTTCTTAGGGAGCACATTGAGAGAAGAGCCTGTATCTACCAGGACGTGTGATAGAACAACACCCTTACACTCTATGGTGATATGTAAGGCTTTGTTGTGATTACGTCCCTCAGAAGTGAGATCTCTATCTGTGAATCCCAACCCATGGCTGGCGTTCACACTGCCTACCACGTCCTCCAACTGGTTAACAGTTATCTCCTATGGTACATACGCCATTTGCAAAACTTTTAACAAAGCTTCTCGGTGAGCTTGAGAACACATCAGCAATGACAAAATAGATATCTTGGACGGGGTCTGATTCAACTGTTCCACCACCTTATAATCGCTTTTCTTAATTATTCTCATGAACTCCTCGACTTCCTTTTCAAAAGTGCTCTGACTAGCAGCAGGAGTCATCACCTCTTCAGTTGCTATCTGCTTACCCTTAGCCTTTGCAGCAGCTTCGTCTTCGGGACCACCCCTAATAATTTGAGGAGCAAAGAGACGTCCACTCCGAGTAAATCCCCTAACTCCTCCGACATTCACAATAGTCAGGTCAATTGTTACTGCTTTGCTCTCCACCTTCTCGCCTTCTATGTACACGTCTGAGCCATAGTGCCAAGGGATGGCTTTGTCATCAGCATAAGGAACTGGTCCCAGAACAGTAATGGTCACTGGACTCACCTCTGGAACATAGATAGTCACCGGCTCTCTCCGAGCAGGAACTTCAGCAGGATCAAAGTAAATTGTCACCGTAGATACACGATCGTCTGTGTAGTCAACTCTGTCGAACTGTAGGGACCCCTCATCAATCAAACACTGCAGCCCAACCTTCAAATCCCCACAACCATTAACGGAATTCCTGCAACCCTTGCAGTCGAAATCACAACCTGGGAACACCTGCCCTTTCAACAATCTGTCTTTTACCACTAACAATGAAGTCTCCATTTCATCCACATTCAAGATCAGGTTCATCCTCTCGCCGCTGTCAATAGCGTTTATCCTGGGCCCTCCATTATTTGGAATGGGGTTTGATGTAACATTTGGAGGCGGTGCAAAATCAATTGCCTTTGAATCGATCAAGTCCTGGACCTTATGTTGTAACGCCCTGCACTTCTTCGTTGAGTGCCCGGGAGCTCCTGAATGAAATGTGCATCTTGCATTAGCATCATACCCCACTGGAAGTTCTCCAGGTGACGGAGGTGCTAATTTCCTCAACTGAACCAAGTTCAAATCTAACAATCTCTAGAGTAGAGATGTGTACGTCATTGGGATAGCTTCGAGCACCCTGTTAGCTGGACAAGCTTGTCTCTATTGATAAGGCCTTTGCTGATAATTAGTGCGATGCGGCTGTTGTTGTTGCTGCTATTGTTGTTGCACAAGACCTATGGGGATGGTGACAGTTGCCACCTGCTCGTAGGATCCTCTGTATCCGCGGCCCCGACCTCGACCGTACACAACATTGGTTTTTCCCTCCCTTCTTCTTGGAGGTCAACTGAAAGCCTTTCTCACACCACTTGAGCTACCTACACTACTGTCTTGGATCTTCCCCATTTTCAGAAGAGTTTCAACCCTCTCTCCAGCTATCATGATGTCGTTGAACTTCATCGCCGAACAAGACGGCAGTCTCTCAATAAACACCCCCTGCAGCATTCCCATAAACATGTCTGCCATTTCATTCTCCAACAAGGGAGGTTGCACTCGAGTAGCAAGCTGACGCCACCTCTGGGCGTACTATTTGAACCCTTCTTTAGCGCTCTGAGACATTGTCTGCAACTGGGTACGATTTGGAGCCATATCCAAATTATACTGATAATGCTTCACAAACGCCTCATCCAAATCCTTCCAGCTCCGGATATTGACCCTGCTAAGCTTCATGTACCATTCCAAGGAAGCTCCTACAAGACTATCCTGGAAGTAATACATCCACAGCTTCTCATCATTTGTATGTGTAGCAATCCTTCCCACAAACGACTGAAGATGAGTTTTCAGGCAAGCTGTGTCGTTGTACTTATCAAAAGTAGGGACCTTGAATTTGTAGGGAATCCTCACCCATGGCACTAAGCCCAAATCAGTGATGTCAAACCCTAGAGAACTCTGAGATTGAATGGTGCGAATCTGCTCAGCCATTTCTTCAAATCTTCTATTCATGTCAACCCCTTGGCCTTCCACCTCATCCAGCAAGGTTAACTGCTCGTCTTGCCCATCCATATTCATGTTATTCACTTCATCATTGATAATAGTTACCCCTGGTTGCACCACAGGGATTTCAATGTGACGGGCGCCAGCCCTATTGTAATTGCCTCCATCTATTGTCCCATTGTTCCTGGCCTGATTGTTTTCTACCATCTCGCGCAAGCGCTCTTGAGTTTGACCCATCCCAGCCATGAGGGTCATGAAGTTGTCCATTCTCGTCCTTAAGTCAGCCAGATCTTCTTGCATCTGCTCCATTTCTCTCTCTCTGTTCACCTTTGTAGGGTATCTGTGCACCGTTGACTGTCTCTGAACCTTCTTGGGAGCTATAGTGCCTGAAATTGACATGAACGTTAGAACACTGGAGACATACCTGCAAAACAACAAACACGTTATATGCATGCAATGTAACTATTCATGTTTCCAAGTCCAGGCATTAATATGCCCCAGTTCTGGTATTTTGACGGAAAATACTCCAGATGACCTTTTGGAAACTGAATTTTCAAACTCCTTTGAGGAGTATTCAGACCCTGATGGCTTAGGACAACCAACTTGCTCATTCAGAAATGGTTACTAGAAAGTATCATTGCATATCAGGAACAAACTACCAACAATCAGAGTCATAGACATAAACAACATTCCTCAAAGGGTTACAATTCAATACAAAAGACAAGAAGATAAAGCAAGACTCCTACAACAAGCCTGTAGGTAGTCTGAACGCAAATAACATTAAACTAAAATCCTAGGCTGAAGGAAGATCCAGGCTCCTCTCCTGCAGTCACCACCTCTGTCCGGTTCTTCTTGACGCCTGCTCTCAGCTAAGATCTGTAATCTCCTTCATTGCTTCCTTCAAGGCTAGTTGGCTCTGTTCCAATTGCTGAGTCTTTTCCCTTCATATCTTGTGAACTTGTTCGACCTCTTCTTTCTTAAATGCCATCTGCGCCTCAAAGAATTCTTCTTTTTCTTTGTACTTCTTCTGCTCCTATTCTCTTTGGCCCTGTAACCAAGTAATGGATTGACTAGCTTCTCTGAGAGTCTTCACAATCTTCTTATGCTCCGCTTCTCTCTTTGACTCGGTTAAACCCAATCTCTGAAAATGAGCTTCTCTCTCAGCAAACTCCTTTTCTTTAGCTTCTAAGGTAGTCTGCATCTTCTGTAGCTTTTCTTCTGCTTCTTGCT
This sequence comes from Lathyrus aphaca, assembly GCA_963966055.1. Lineage (NCBI taxonomy): Eukaryota > Viridiplantae > Streptophyta > Magnoliopsida > Fabales > Fabaceae > Lathyrus > Lathyrus aphaca. The sequence goes on from OZ014521.1 coordinate 424,397,949, forward strand.
TAGCATGATTGGCACGGTGATATAAACTAGCCATTTCAGAATTCTCTACCCGGACCTCGTGCAACTGAGCTTCCAATTTCTTGTAATCTTCAAGAGAAACAGCGGTTTGTACCGATACCTCTTTTGGATATAGTGGAACCTCAACTGAGAATGGAAGGAAAAAGGTATCAACCCTACCTTGTATCCAAGCAGCAAACGAAGGATAATTCTTAGCGTCTACCCTCCCAAACTCTTTCTTTCCCTTACTCAACCTCACCTCCCAAGCCTGAAATGCTTGAGTGACTAGCTTCTCATTCCCTTCCAATGGTGCATACAACGATTCCAAAATTTCTTCAGCAGAGGGAGGATCTTTTAAAGAGTAACCAAACTGTTTTCGAACCAGCACGGGATTATAATTAATCATTCCTTTCCTACCCAGCAACGGTACATTGGGAAACTCTCCACAACTGATAATCATTTCTCTTCCCAATAAGTCTTTGTTACTTCCCCAAGCTATATCGGCTGAGGTCAAGCCCATCAATCTTCTAGACAACTTCCAATCTTGCTTCAAATCTTTGAACGGTCCTGACTTTGGGGGTTGCTTAACAAACCAATCAGGGAATAAAGGTGCACAACAACTTACGAATCCCTTTCTTCTCTCATTCCTGTAATGAACATTATAGTAAAAATCTCCCAACAAAGTAGGTACTGGATTCTTCTGAATAAAGATGGAATTTTACCAATTAACCCCTTCTCCCCTGGGAACATACTTATCCCGTAAAACATCAAAGCTAGTAATGCATTGAAACCTTCCCACTTGTTCCTAAGAGCAAACAAGTGAGCCTCTGTCACTAGGAAATCCAAGGAAATTCCTTTCCCCTCACTAGCTTCTAAACCCATCTTGATTCTGGGCACACTGAGGTGGCAAGCACTAGCTATGTCTGCATGCGAGGGAGCCTTCCCTGAAGCATAATAAGGAATACCCTTTCCGATAGAAATCTTCAAGATGCTAGCAATCTCTTCCAAGGTAGGATCCAGGATATAATCTGGAAATACGAAGACTCGCAATTGAGGATCATAAAACTGCAATAAAGAATGAAGACTATCCCTCTAATCAACAGTTGGCTTGCTTACATAATTCAAATCCTTCCCAAATATCTTCCGAAAATCTGCTAAAACCTTATCAGTCATCAAGTCTATCAGCTTCTGAATACTCCTAGTCTCTGGTTGTGGAAAAGTGTAATGTATATTTCTTTTCCTAGGTAACTCTTGGATTTCTGTCATCTGGAGAGGCAATGAATACCAGAACTGGGTACAAAGACTAAATGCTAACCTGAAATGGAAACACAAACGGTTAATGCAAGTATGATGCGATGCAAATTCGATGCAGGCATATGATCAACAACTGGGACTGTCTGGATACGGAATATTGGACCCAAGTGACCAAGAACCAAGATCCTCTGAATAAAGCCCCATGAACAAGAACTCAGTCTTGAATAAGCCCCAAATCAAATATCCAAATCCGCGTGGCCATATCAAATCATAGAACTATACTGGCAATGAGGTATGATGAGGTCAAGGGTTCCTGCTAACCTGTAAACCCCTCCCAATCTCGCAGGTGTGCTCCGGGTCAAACATCACGGACTCTCAAAACCGAATAGCAATAATACGTTCATCATTTCTGAGAAATGGCTCATGACCAAATCATGGAATTGGTTTGGCATTATGTACTACTCAGGGAGGCCTCAGCGTGAGTCCAGGAAAACAAGCATCCTTTATAAGTTCCCAGCTTCAAGCGCTGGAATCGAGAAACAATAGTACATTCATCCCGAAGGGTACAATACTATCGTCATACGACCAGATGCTTTGACTGAGTTCCTATAAAAGAACCAGGCCATCCTATGCGGGTTCTCAGTGGGCCCTAGGGTGCGAATGGGTTTGCCACAGAATGTGGTCTGCCACTGTCACCACTGGAGAGGGATGTTTCCACAAAGGTCCTCAATGATCGGTCCCTAGAGGCACATAAATATCGAGGTCCTATAATGATCCAGAAAGATTCCGATATCAATACATTCCCAAGAAGGTCGCCAGTCTGGGCGTGGAACTCACTAATACCAACATAGCAAGATGCCATGAAGTCAAAGTGGAACCACTCTAAGTCCTAGGGTGCACTCGAGCCCCGGTTACGAGCTCATCTCTCAATAACAGTTCCCAATCCCATAGAAAAAAGGAAACCAGCAGCCAGACAGTCCAGTATAATATATGATGCATGAATATAAATACTGAAAGCAGTAAATAAAGCTGTAAATAAAACTGTAAATAAACACAGTAAAATACGCACACATCAGCAAACAATCAACACCCCACAAAACAGAAACATGCAAGCGCTAGGATTGACTCTCAAGGGATCCAGAGATAACTCTGGTTAGGAGATCCCCAGCAGAGTCGCCAGCTGTCGCTCCCCGGATTTCCATCCTGGTACAAACGCGAAAGTGGCACGGAAAAGGTTAGAGTCGCCAGCCAGGAATTTTTATCTCGAAGGAATGGGAATGGTAATGTTGCACAAACCAGAAGAAGAGAAAAGAAGGACACGGGTCCTGTGAACCAAAGAAACTGAGCTCGGGAGCCGGTTACGACCTGGGAAGGTATTAGCACCCCAAATCGTCTGCCGTACCCGACGGGCTCCACGCTTGCAAAGAAAATGTTCAAAGGGTGAAGGAATGAAAGCTGCTACGAAGAAAAGGAACTAAACTGGAGAAAATAAAAGAAAAGGGGACTGAAAAATAAATGAAAAGGAAAAATGTAGAGAAAATAAAGATTGTGCTCGAACGGGCCCTACCCCGCTGCCTACGTACCTCATCTGGACATGAGGATCAGAGACGCCGTAGTTCCCCTAACCAGGGGTGGAAAAGGTTGCTTGTGAATTAAGGCTTGAACTGCCTATGCCAATGCTCAGGTGTTGCAGACTCGGACGACGACTGCGTAATCGTCTTGCATAGTGACAAGTAGAAGCAAGTTCGCGGACAGAGCGAAGGAGATGAGAAAAGAATTCCCGAAGGAAAGACGCTTATTATTTGTTTGAGTTTTTTATGAGCTTTTATTTGGTGTGGCACAAGAGAATGAACTCAAGCTCTTTTTTATGGAATGTGTATTTGCTACTACATTACAAGATGGAATAATAGAACAAGCATACAAGTAAGGAGAATTTATCCAAGACATGTTTCCAAGGGCAAGGGCCTAAACTCATTGACTTGTTGAATTTATTAAGTATCTTAGTGATTAAAAATGAAGAAGTATTTTTTAGGGTTTTTCTTGATGAAGATGACTTCATGATCCGACTTGTGCATCAAGCTAGACAAATTCACTATTCCAAGATGGAATGAATACATATTCCCCATGGAATAAGGCTATTACACAAGAAGTCACTTCTTCCTTTATTAATGTTTTTTATGTTTTGTTTTGAGATGAGAAGAGAAAAAACCAAAAGGAGCAAAAAGGTAAAAGTCTAAAATGGGGAAAGAGTAAACCTAAAGTTGTCATGCAAAAGTGGTCCTAAGGTTAGTGAGGTTTCAACTACCCTAAGAGAAAATAAGAACCAAAGAGGAGCAAGAAGAAGAGGAGGAAAGCTATCAAGCAACTTACTCCTCTAAAGGAGATAAGTTGCTCCTAAAGGGGGAAGAAAAGAGTTGCATCACATGATGGCATAAGGCACATCAAAAACACAAAGAGAAAGCAACTTAAAAAGGAAAGATGAAGAGTTGAAATATGGATGAACATCCACACTTCTCTTACCATAAGCCCCTGCAAGTGTTAGTAAAATCCAGCACATGTTTATCAACACAATCATGGGATTGGCATGCTCAAAGTTCTAGAAAAACCAAGTTAAACAAACATGCCAAACTTTTCACATACAAGCATTTACGTGTCAAGAACATGTAAGCATGCATCAACCAGTAAGCAAATCACCCTAAACAATCATATTCAATGATCATATAATGATCCATGGCATTTAAAACAAGTAAGGGGATCAAACAAGCCCAAAACAACTCAAAATGGCATTCTGCTTCAGTGTTAACCGGTTAACCAAAGCATTAACTAGTTAACTAGTTCAAACCTGCAGAAAACAGCACAGAAAAAGGATGCGTTAACCAGTTAACCAAAGCGTTAACCGGTTAACACTGTCAAAACAACAACAATTCCTGCAAAAAATCAGCTCCAAAAAAGCTTATCCAAATAATCACACACCATACCAGCAATCAATTATGCATGAAATAAATGGATCAATTCACATTAATTAGCATCATCGAGCTCATGAACATTAACACATATATCCGGCTACAAATCCACCAATCAATTCAAGCAACACAAGCAAATACGCAAGCACATGGTGGATCTAAAACACAAGCATGCAAATAAGCTAAAACAGAGCTAGATCTGAAATTAACCAACCTACAAAGATGACGCATGCTTTGGTAGTTGTTGATTGAGCTGGAAATGAGAGATCTCGCGGAAAACTTTGAAGATCTGGTGCTAAGCTTCACACTCCATGCAAAATAAATGCAAGCAAAAGGTCTTGATACAGAATTTTGGATCCAAAAGCACTTCTAATTCCCAAACCAGATCTGAATCACCAATTAAACCAGCAAAATGATGCAAAGGAGCTATGGATGGAGGTCTAGTTCCAAGATCTACACACCTTAAGGCAAGGTTATGTGATCTTCAAAGAGAAACTTTGAGTGATTTGGAAAATTGGGAGAGAAAAGTGAGAGAGAAGAGTGAAAATTCAGAATGAGAAGTGAAAAAATGAGATAGCCCTCTCTTGGTTTGGAGAGAAATGGATTAAATATGGTTTAGGTTTGGGGCCCAATATTTAGGCTTGGGATCCAAAAAATATGGTTTGGTAAAGTGATTAGGATTTAGCAATGGAATTAGGCTTGGATAAATGATCTAGATCCTTCTCCACAATTCAGATGAATAAAAAATCAGAAAATTGGAAATTTGGAGCCAAAGCACATGCTGAATTTGCTGTTGGAATTCAAAATTCGCAGCCGTTAACCGATTAACCAAAGCGTTAACCGGTTAACGCCAGTGAATTTTGAATTTTCCCTCCTTTTGGTGGGAAACCTCAAGAATAACCCGGCATCAACCGTTCCGACCTGATTTTGCTCCTCAATCCCTTTTAAGGCTTTGATCATAATGCAGAGCTTGTATACATGCCTTGTGAGCTTTGAATTTCCCGGATGATCGATCATATGCCCTATGCTGGAACATGTGAGTGTTATGCTTCATTTTTCTATGCAATATGTTAAGGACATGACATGCTTATGATGATTATGATATGATGATGATGCTAACAGGAGAGGGCAAATTTGGGGTATTATAGGTGGGTGGAGGGTTTGATTCCCCGACACTCGATCTTCGATGATGTGTGGTCATAATATGAATCTGTATGCTCAAAGTTTGATCACTTGTTGAAGAGCGAAGGGACTTGATTGACACATGAAGATTGATTTGTGCTTTGAATGGTTGCTAACGTCTAGCAAGAACTTCTTGTTCAGCTAGGGAATAGAGATAAGAAGATTTTCTCCTTGTTTGCTTGCCCCTGTCTGTAGGGTAATTGAAAGAATTCTGATGTGGAAGCTTTGAGAGTGACCATGACATAATCTGCCTTAGTGTCTAGATTTGGTAGTAGTCTGTCCCTGATTGAGCTTTTGAAAATGATTTCCCCTGATTGAGTTGTTAAGTGAGGGTCTTGCCTCTAATTAATAAGCTTTGAGGTAGTCTTGATTCAATTTCCTCTTTCTATTTCCCCTTGTTGGGATTGCTTGATGTCAAGCATTGATTTGTAATTAAATTGCTCATACAAAAATGGTAGTGTTAATGCAACGTTCATGCATGTTTTAAAAAATTCAATTTATTTGAATGTTGTTAAAGTGTGACGAATGGACCGTTAGTCCAAACGTGGTGTTGATTTAGTAAGTGAGTGAAAGATGTAGCAAAAAGAATATGCTATCAAAATTGAAGATTAGCAGATCTATGGGTGTCAGTTTGCGCAACCTTTTTGGTAGCATGCTTTTAGAATAAACTTCGCCTCAATTAGGTTTTTTAAGTGTTGTAACATGGTCTGGTTCATGGTTATTGAAACAAAGTTATAAGGCTCAAATGATTTGTAGCCACCCCTATTCGTGATGTACTCCAGTCCTACATTCAGTTAACTTCTGCACATGCACTTGTCTTCCAAAAAGGATTTGACGATGTAAAGGTGAAGATAATGCATCAAGGTTCGCTTAAAAGTGGCAGTCATCTTATTGATGGATGTTGGATATCGGCGACATTTTGATTATGATTTGGTGGTCACATGATCCTTGTTTTTGTATTTGCTGAGGATCTGAGCTCCTCTTCTTGCTTTTTTCTTCTTTTTTGTTGACTAAGTCTCCCTTTGGGTGCTCAAACTAGTGGTTTTCTTTGACTTTCTCTTTTTTCTTTTTTCTCGCTTAAGTCTCCCTTTGGGTGCTCGACTTAGCGGTTTTTTTATTATTTTTCTTCCTATTTTTTCTTGCTTAAGTCTTCCTTTGGGTGCTCGACTTAGCGGTTTTTTGACTTTTTTCTTTTTTGTTTCTCGCTTAAGTCTCCCTTTGGGTGCTCGACTTAGCGGTTTTTTGAATTTTTTCTTTGTTTGTTTCTCGCTTAAGTCTCCCCTTGGGTGCTCGACTTAGAGGTTTTTCTTTTTAAATTTGTTGAATGTTGTGACTGCCAAGTCATTTGTTGATTCTGACGGGATGTCTCATTTTGGGATTTGAAGGTGTAGTTAGGTTAACTGAACACTACCCTGCCCCAGGTTAAGTGTAAGGGTTTGTATCTGAAAGAACACTCGAAGTGGTTGACTAGGGATTAACTCCTTATCTCTCCAATGTTTGGGGATTTGAAAAAAATGCTTGTACATCATTGACAAGGTCTTATCCAAAAACATACCACAACAATTATGTGTATTCAATTTTCATCATCCTCCCTCAAATCTTTGCTAAAGTGAAGTGAAGAAATATTTTTGTGATTTTGTGATAAATGATAAATGATGAGCGAATGCGAATAGACTAATTCAAAACATGCATAAACATAACATTAAAATAACCAAATAGGAAATAACAATGTTTAGAGCAAATAGTACTTAAACAAACAATACAAAATAATAAGAAAGAGAAAATGATAAATGGCATGACAACTGCCTTGATTTGAGGAATGAACTTCTCTTGATTGACTGACTTCTTCAGAGTTGGAGACTATTCTGCTTGGTCTTCGGCAACCTCTTCAAAAGCATTCATTGATGGGCCACTTGTGGTGAAATGGTCATGTTGAATATGATCCATTACTTGTCTGATGTTGGCTTGAGCAGTGTAGGAGTATTGAGGAATCAACTTGGTGATTTGATTTTGGGTTTTTGGGATGAAATGCAAGATGCATAGTTGATGCAAATGTTATATGAAATGTTATGCATATGGATGCAATGTTAGAATCCAGGATCACGAGATCAAGGTCTTGAGTTAATCCAGAATTTTTAATCACGTGAATTCATTAGTCCAAAGTAAGGATGAAGGATAAGGCTTGCTCTCCTCATAAGGATCTCACTAGGTTGAAACTAGAGTTTTAGGAACCCCAAAGTTTTCAATTCATATGGTTGTTCATCACACACACCATCAACATGATGGTTGATTGACTCCACCATATGAATCTCGTTTGGGTGAGATCTTCGTATCGACAACCCACAAGAGCAAATTTCTCGGGAGCCTATACTACGCGACCATTGACACAGGGTTTAAAACAAAGGTCTCAGAGTTACGAACTTTGCTCAACTGTTTGATACATATGCCATCTTTTGACAATCAATCAACTCCATTGATAAAGTCTATTATGAGTGAGATTTTCGTATCGACAACCCACAAGAGCAAATATCTCGGGAGCCCATACTACGCGACCATCAAACTTTATTTCGACATAAAATTTAAGGGTTCTAAAGGTCCTCAGAGTCGATGTTCCTAATGAAAACAACTGAGCACACACACCAGAAGCTTGATGGTCGTCAGTATTCTCATTAGAATCTACTCCAAATGAGGTTTTCCTATCGATAACCCACGAGCGCAAATTTCTTGGGAGCCCATACTATGCAACCTCTCTAACTTATGTTTGTACTCGTAAGCTCGGGCATAGAGCCTTTCCCTCAAGTTTAATTTGAAATCAAAGTATCGATCCGCTATCATAGTACCAAGGATCCACAAGATATATAATATAGAAAGCGATAAAGAAATTGATGAAAATAAACAAGTAAGATAATACAGGAAAACATCCAAACAAGCGTTGAACAACCTAGACTAGGCTTGAATTGCATAGGGGTGAACCAGTCCCCAGCAAAGTCGCCAGCTAATTATCATTTATTCCTATAAGGGGAAAGGGAAGATATAGATAAAACCCGTCTAAAAGTAGGATGAAGACAAAGGTCGTCGCAACCATTGCCTAGGTTCGGAAGTTAGTAATGTAAGGGGAAGGTATTAGCACCCCTCACATCCATCGTACTCGATGGGAACGATCTAAGTTGTCACGCGCGAAAGGATGTCTATTCATAATGAATTACATGCTAAGGGAAAAGAGTTTAATTATAAGTTTGATTGATCCTAGGTGCTCAGAAAGGATTGAGATCCTTATGCCTACGTACTCCCTCGTGCAATCGGAAAGTCAGAGCCTCATAGTTCGGCCTACTAAGGTTGATTGGTTGTTGATTTTATTACCTTTCTTTCATGAAAGGGTTTAGGAGTCGAATTGCACTAAAGACTATGGGTAGCTTATTCCGCTGAACAAGCCAAGTGTCTTGCGTCGAAATAATCAGAGTGAATAACGAGATGCTTGTTACCCTTCTTTCTACCACTTAAGGCTCGTGGCGTACAATTCTTCTCATATTATTAGAGTGTTTTATTTACCTAAAACCGCTTAACGTTGGATCAAGGGTTTGGGTCTAAAAGAGACGTTTTGGTTTTTTATTGAGGTTTGATGGTGATGCGCGAAGCACTCGACTTACGGGTAAATGCAAATGGAGGTTTATTTGTTTATTTGTTAGCGAGGCACAATGCGCTCGACTCACAAGGTTAGGTAGACCCAATTCCTAGTCCCTAAGGATGCTCCTAGCAATCGAAATGATATATAAAGTGCATGTGTGTATGAGTTTAACCAGTTGGCGTTGGACCAAGGGCTTGCGAACTAAAGCGAGATCTAAACTAGTCCCTAAGGGTGCTCCTAGCGATCAAAACGATAAATAAAGAGGAAAATAAAGTGCGTACAATGGAATGGGAGAGGGATATAAAGTAAACTACACAGGATTGCATGAAATTAAAGGTTTCATTTTATTGGCCCAATAAGAAGCGTGTGTGAAGTGTCATAAGTTATGTGGAGCCGTTGGAGCTCGAAATTAAACCGAAGGCGTCGAAATGTAGCTCTTTAACTACCTTAGAATCGATTCAATGTTAGAATCATTCTATGAGGAGTCGAGCGTCGATTTACGTATTGAAAAGAAAAAATAAAATAAAATAGAAATAAAATGGTCTCATCATTTAATCGAAATGTCAAGTCGGCTTGCGACGAATCTCAAGATATTGATGTTCATCGACCATAAAACGAAATAAACGATAAAATAAAATAAACTAAATTAAATGGTTTCCAAAAAGAAGAAATAAATCGAAATAAAACAATAAATAAATATCTAAACTAAATAGGCCTCATATTGATCAAAATTGATTGATTTAATAAAATCCAACATATTTGACCTTTTAATATATCATTGGCCCAAAAGTGGATTAAAATAACAAAAGAACAAGAATATAACTAAATGTTAGAATACTAAATAAAACAAAAAAAAAACAATATGAAAATAGAAGGGGGTGTAAACCATTAAAATAGTAGTATGTAAATAATAAATCATCCATGGGCTAAAGGCCCAACAGAACTTAAAACAGAGAAATAATAAAAAGATAATAAATAAATAATAAATGGAGGGGGTGTACACATAATCGATGGGTGCAGTGAGTGAAAATGATCTGGTGGGCTTGCAAAGACGGTCACGACCCAGAAGTAGAAAAAACCATCATAAAAAAAAACAAAAAAAAACACGGTGTGTGGACGTGATTAAGAAAATCGACGGGTGTGTGTATAATGTGTTTAGTAGAATCATCACATGGGCTTAGGATCCATAAACCAACATTAACAAAAACCAAAAATTAAATATCATAAAAAAAACAAAATCACCTCAATGTTTCCCTTCCCCATCACACGAATAAAAAGAAAGCATACATCCAAATAACAAACACAATTTGAGAAATTGTAAAAAAGGAGAGAAAAAATCAAGAGACCCACCCTTTGATAAAAATCTTAGAATGCGATGAAAATAAGTTCAGAAAATCTTCGTATGCTCTCACCTCTCTCTCGCAACATCTCTCACGAGTTTGCGATTTTGTGTTTGCTCTCGGGTCTGGTTTTTGTTTTGATGATTTTGTTCCAGATTTCACGCTCACTCTCTCGCGCCGTCTGTGTTTTGGTTGGTTCTGCTTTTTTTAGGTTCGAAGGCTTCGATTTCCTTGGTTCAGATTCTGATTCATTGTTTGTTCTGTGTTTTTTCAGATTTCGAAACTTTCTGTCAATCGCTCACGGATTCTGGTTTCTTTGTTTTTTTTTGGTTTTGAGTGTTGTTTATGATGGTGATGAATGTGGTCTGAAGATGATTTAAGATTTGGTGAGGGTGATGGTGAATAATAATGAAGGGGATCTCAGATCAATTGAGGGTTTGTTTTAATCTGGTTTTTTATTCATAGTGGGGGATAAGGATTTGAATGAATGTAGAGGTTTATGAATGATGGAAGGATATTTATGATTTTGAGGAATTGAGTGGAAAGGTTCTGTTGAGATTTTAGGTGGTGTTTGTTATTGTTGAGTGATATGGTGAATAAGAAGAGTTATGTATTTTTTTTAAAGTTTTTTGAAGCTTGGGTTTGATTTTTCCAGCAATTGATTAGGCTGTCTAAGCTTGACTTTAGTATGAACGAATGATCTATTTAAAGGAGAAATCTTAGAGGGTATTGAAGGATTTTTGTGATGGAATTTGGATAAGAATTTTTGTGATTTGGTTGTTGAGGATGAGATGGATTTTTTTCAAAAGAAAGTTTATTGTTGTTGCGTTGAGAATCTTTGCGTGAAATGCATTTGTGCTGATACAATGGAGGTAGGGGTGGGTCCTTGAAATTGTGAATGTTTGTGTAGAAAAATGAGGTGGGGCCGGTGCATGAATAATTTGTGACGTTTTGTAAAGTTTATGTTGATTTGTATGGGAAAGGAAAGAGGGATAATGATGATACAAGAAAAAAAATTAACCTTCTTTTTTGTAATATTTTTCTTGGTTACATAGAAATGGACTTGATAAAAAAAAGCTATGATGGGTTTGGATTGTGGCATAGAAATTGTAACATTAATAATAAAAATAATAATAATAATAAACTAATAATAATGGTAAAATAATATAAAAAATAGAAATAAAAAAATATCAACAATAATAAAATGGAAAATTTTATCAAACTAACCCACTTTTTCAACTTTAATCCCTAACTACCCTACTGTCGTACCTCGAAAAATACGATCCTCGTGATGGACATGAAAACAAAACAGAGTCGCCACCTAATTCTATTTATTCTAACGAGAGAAAAGGAAGATATAGACATAACCTAATAAGGATAAGAAATCGTCAACGAAACCAAATTCTAAGTTCGGGAGTCAGTTACGCAGGAGGAAGGTATTAACACCCCTCACGTCCGTTGTACTCAACGGGAACCTCTTAGTCTAACTTGCATTTGAATGTTGACTTATACTATTGTCTTCTTATTAAAGGTAAAGGTGTGCTAAAATCGTTTTTTAAAAGGAAATGCATATTTTTAATTATTTTTATTGTTATGGAGAAAAGGTTAATTTTTTATTAGTGTGCTCGCCAAGGTTTGAAATCCTTGTGCCTACTTATTCCCTTGTGCAATGGGAAATTCAGAGCTTCGTAGCTCGTGAAACTACGGTTTATTGGTTTGTATTTTTTAACGAACAAGTGTTTAGCTCGCATGCTAACTGTTAAACATTGACTTGTCCGCTCTCGGGGAGGCTCAAACACTAGTTTATATGTGCAGTAGCAAGGATCTAAAGAAAGTTCTTTTGAGAAAGATGTTTGATCTCGATTAAGATGTCTTAGAGACAAAAGGTTGGATGAATTATAACCCAAGGGCTAGCCTCAAGAGCGATCATCCAAAAATTCAAGGAATGCAAGACTCCAGAACTCAGTTCTTTCGCTAATTAATTATGAAAAATACTTTGTATTTGTTAGGTAGATTTTAAATTAGGTTTAAGAGAAAGAGACAAGTCGTCATCTTTAAGGGAAATATCTCACCTATTCCACCACAAATGAAAAATTAAAAGGGGAAGAAGCTTTAAACTTGAATATATGATCAACAAGCAATTTCCACATTCTTCATTGAGAGAAATTGTTTGAAAAGTTTGATTTATGTTTGTGGGGATAAGAGAAACATCTTCCCTACGAAGGTGAATCATGTACAATCTCTTTGAGGAAGTTGAGTTATTTTAAGATGAAAGATTTGAATGAGTCACAACCCAAGGGCTAGCCTAAAGAGTGGCCATTTAAGAATTCAAGGAATGTGAGACTCTAGAACTCAGTTCTTCCATTACTTTTTTAAGAAAATAAATTGATAAGTTAAGTATTTTAGGAACGAAAGGTTGGATAAACCATAACTTAAGGGCTAGCATCAAGAGAAATCATCTAAGGTTTCAGGGAATTCCAGACTCCAGGAACTCTTTTCTTTCGTTATTTGATATGTAAGAGTTAGGTATTTTGAGTACGAAAGGGCGAATGAATTACCACCCAAGGGCTAGCCGCAAGAGTATTCATTCACAAATTCAAGGAATGCTAGACTCCAGAATTTAGTTCTTTCGTAATTTGATTTTGAAAATAGTTTGAATGTTCGGATTGGAAAAGAATTGTTATTCGCATTGGTTTAGCGTCTGTAATACCTCAAAATTTGCCCTCATATTTATTACCACTAACTGGCTTGTGTTTACAGTCATCTGCATTTTCCACTAGGTCATAATAATCACAATCATACTTTTGCATTGAATTCCTCAGGCATGAGATCAATGCCCTCTGAAGAGCCAGGTTATTCCATTGTTTTGTGGTTTCTACTTCGCTGGAGTTTGTGTCATGGATTATGGAATTAGGGCTTCGCACCCTATGTATGGTTATCCGATGAATTCAAAGTTTTGGTTATGGGGCTATTAATAACATCATCTTCTTATGTGCTTTCTACTCGATTAGGGTTTATTTCCCTGATCAATTGATCATTAAGGAACTCACTTGTAAGGACCATTCATTGGTGCATCGGGCTCATCATCAACGGAGTAGGTTTCTAGTGCCAGAGTATTCAGGTCATACGTCCTTTCAAGGATTATCATCATCCATCATTGAAGGCAAAACTTTGTGGGCCGCTTACAAAATGATTCGAGTGTGTTATTTCTAAATAATTCAGGGAACATGGTTTGAGGTGTTGATTTTGGATCCATCATGGCATCGGAGTTTTGGTTCAAATAATGTGACTCAAATCAAAGGTGGAAAATTGGGAAAGCATCATTCAAGCTCAAATCCAAGTTCATTCAAGAAATACCCGATATCCATTCCAAATAAGTCATTACCATTTTCCACATCCATTTTCCGCGTTCAATGTATTTCACATTAAACCATTTTTAATTCGTTTTTATCGTCTAATTCATCCTTTGATTTCTCCATAGTTGTATCCTATTTTATTAACCAAATTCATTCACTTATCCATATCAAACCATAACCATTTTCTTTCTTCAATTTAAATCATTCATGAAAGGCCCATTACCATAATCAAACTTCTATTCAAATCCATATACCATTCATTCAAGAATGTCCATTTGAATATCCAAGCCCAATTTCATTCATTTTAAGACATCTTTTAAAATCACATTCATTATTCCAATTATTTCCCTTAAACCCATTTTCTAAACTATTTTCAAGGCCCAATCCATTTTCCCATTATTTTAGAAATTCAAATAAGTCATTCTCTAAAAAAAGGGGGAAAACCAAGTGCAACTTCAAAAGGAAAATGCAGGGACTACAAGAACCAATTCCAACAAAATTGATGGCAAGAAAATCAGTTAGAACCAATTAATATAACAATAAAATACAGTGAGAAAAGTGAGAAAATTGGAGGAACTCAATGCATAGAAGTTAGTTCAGAATTTTATGAAATGGCCACAATATCAGTTACAATAAGAAATAACAGAATCCAATTTTAAATTAAGATCACACCAGAACAACTCAGGATAAGCTAAGATAATCTCCAACAAATTCTACAACAGTGATAACAGAAAAAGGTGATAACAAAAATCAGGTTGAAAGGGTGGTATATCAGAAAAACTAGTTACAGGATAAGTGATAAAAGAAAACTCGTAACAGAACAGAAAAGGGCTCCAAGAAAAAATCAGAAAATTCTTCATCAATTTGCACCAAGCTCTCTCCATCAAATTCTTCAATCTTCTTTAAATCCTCATTCCTCAATCTCTCCAATTTAATCTTCTAACCTTGACTCCTTCACTCTCCAACTTCTGAATCTTCATCTTCTAACCACATCTCTATCAATATAGAAACCTGCAAAAAGCCACCATTGAAAGAAAACCATAACTGAATATAACAAGAAACAAGGAGAGGATTCAATTAGAGAATATAGAGGAGAATACACAGAAAAGTAAACTGAGAAACCTCTCTCTATTTATGATTGATCTTCATTGACTTTAGGGAAAACCACACCATTATTCACCAATAACTCTTTTGCATTATCGCATCACCATCTTCATCACCAATTCTGGAGTTCCTTCATCATCTCCAACAATTCAAAGACTTATCCTATTTCCTCTTGCAATCACAAAAATCTTCATTCTTCTTCTTCAATCTGCACCGAAATGCAACCGATTTAGAATCAGCGTCTCTAACTCTTCACCATTCTTCCGCACATCGCATCATCATCAACGCCGATCTGCAACCTCATCAGCACCTGCAAAACACCGTTTCAATAAGCTTTCCACAATAGAACCAAGAATCATCATCAATCACAATCGATTCTTTATCAATCTACAACAAAAATAACTTTAGAACCGCAACCACAAAAACGAACAAAAGGAAATTACAACAGCGAGAAACAATGTGAATAGAGGAAATGCAAAGAGATTTTATACCTGTTTAGATCTTCTTCCATCGCAACATCGGAAAGCACATTCCAAGGTATCATTTCCTTGTCTTCGTAGTAAATTTGTAGATTCGTGATTTGAGAAAATGTTTGGGGATCTGTAAGAACGAAAGAAAGATGAGAGGGAGATCGTAGAAGAGGCTGAAGTATGTATAAAGTCGATGAAGGTACGACGGTGCTACGAGGTTTGTTGTTCTTCGAATGAGAGGGCATTTAAGATAGCTATTGAGATAATGAAGGAGAGTGAGCGAGGTCGTGCGATGGTGATGTACGCACAGTGATTCTTGACGGAGAGGAGGATAAACGGTTGAGGCGATGGTGATGTGGAAAAGAATCGGTTGACGGTGTCGTTTGCCTCGGTCGGCGATGGACGAAGAAGGTGGTGGCGGCGAGGAAACAGAGATGAGCGACTGAGTGTTTGTGAGGAAGATGAGTTTATTGCTTTGTATTCTCTTTAGGTTTTTTTGATAAATAGTGGGTTCACAACAATAACAAAACCAGATTGGGCCAAAAACTCCATGGATCGCTATTGGCACGTGTTTGGAATACTCGTACACCCGTCCTGCGGGTCTCATTTGGGATTGGGCTTCAAGACCCCATGAAAAGTCCCATTAGCACCACTGAATCACTTATGTACCCCCTTCCTGCGGGTTTCTTTGGTAGTGGGCCTAAGTGCCCATTAACTTGCTTTAGGCAGCTTTATTTACTCTACTTGCACCTCCCTGTGTTCTTTATTATTTTTAGAATTTGTCCATTAAATTTCTTGGTAAAAAAAATGTTAATTAATTTTCTTACTAATTAATTTTTATGGATTAACACTTAATCCATTTTTCTTGTAAATTTTAATTAGAATTTTTGTTGATAAGTTTAATTGTGAATTAATTTTGGATTAAATGGTTCATGAAC
The DNA here is from genome assembly GCA_963966055.1 of Lathyrus aphaca. Lineage (NCBI taxonomy): Eukaryota > Viridiplantae > Streptophyta > Magnoliopsida > Fabales > Fabaceae > Lathyrus > Lathyrus aphaca. Next base: position 424,414,178 of record OZ014521.1, read on the forward strand.
CTTTTTGATCGATATGAGTAGATTTTGGTGATGGTGGATCTCCACAAAGAATTTATGGAAGATAAGAATTTATTTTTCTTATGGGAGATTACAAGATCTTGCATGGAGTTTTTGGATTTCTTTATATGAAGAATCGTCACTTCGATCAAGTAAGTAATCTCGACTTTCCCCACTTTAACGCACCATTTTAGTAGTATGCGACTTAGGATCATATAACTTAAGGTACATATTGAGCCCTCCCACCTGAGGCACTGGATTTATTTGTGATTTTTTTATTATATGTGTCGATATCGGAGCTTAGGGATTAGGTTACGAATTATAGAATTGTTTCATTTTCCCTTAAATCACTGTTTTTGCCTGTTTCGTCGCAATTATTAAAAATAGTTTAGGGTGTGATAAAATTTTGGAAAAATTAATGAGCTATCCTTATCCCCTTAATTGATTTTTTATAATTATTATTTCTGGATTTGGATGGTTTCAATAATTAATTTGGATTTGTGATCACAAGTTGTCCCAAAATGAATGGTTTTAACATAAGGGACCAAATACCATTTTTTCCAATAGGTGTGAGACCTAGTTTTTGTGTGTGATTGACCACTGGAATATTTGACATTTTTATGCTTCTTAGGAATTTTTTTCATAATTTTTTGTGCCCTTTTTGATCCACTTTGTGGAGTTGTTTTTCGGCGATCATGCCTTGTTATCTTGACCATTAAGTAAATTGTTTTGGAACTTTGGTGAATAATTTTGTGAAATCCATTTAGACCATGTAATATACTGACTTTAAAATATTAGGGATTTAATTTCATAATTTTTCAATCCTTTTTGCTATTTTTCATGTCACCTAGATTATAGGTCCGATTATGTGCGTATTTGCTCCATCACCTAAATGTTAGGAAGGCATTCATGCCATTTGCTTGAGATACTTTTTAGTAACTTTTAGGAGTTAGTTATAGGTCACTTTTAGGTCCTTAATTCCAGTTATAGTTCACTTTTTGAACCATATTCATTTGGTTTGTTTTGGTGTTTTAATGTGCATACTTATTTGAACATGTTTAACTTAAACTTGTTTCTCTTCTCCTCTAAATGTTAACATGACTTATGTGGGAATAATAAATTCCAAGCCATGCATTCCAATTTCACCTCATAACTTGTATACTACTGACTCATAATCATCTCATGCATATTCACATGGCATTCATCCTTTATTTGCATCATTTGTGATCGTATGCGACACCATGTTTCATTTGTTCTCACATCTTCTTCTCCTTGCTCCATATACTTACACCATTGCATCCATGATGGTATATTCATTCATCCTCATTGATAAGAATTTACTACTGACTTTGATATTCATTTTATGTATTAATTTATACTTGTATGACATATGCACTCATACTTTATTTATGAACCCTAACTTGCATTTAGGTGAATTTATGTGAACTTTTTGTACATAGTTTGACATAGTTTGATATTGTGAGGTATCCTAGTATACTTAGGGACCTATAGCATGTAGCTACTGACTTTAGAAGTCATATAACCTTTAGGTACCTTCACCTTTAGACTTAGGTCTTATTTTGAGCCATAGTTCCATTATAGGATGTGTGTAAGGTTTAATTGCCTTTATGCTTTGTTTTTGTTTCCAATGTGCAATTTGAAACTAACCTTTGTTTTGTAGGGGGAAAGGTAAGCCTCATATAACTTCTTCCTTTATCATCCTTATGCTTTCAACTTGTGTTTGCCTTGTACTTTCATTCAACTTTCTTCATCTAACTTCATCTTAAATTCCTTTAGGATTTAGTACCTCATTAGGATATAGATTGTAGTTGTTTGATCTTATAATATTAGAATACTTTCATAGGGGTTTAGCTACTAACTTTAGAAGTTCTTTTATCATATAGGATCCTTTAGATCTAGGTCTTAACTCTAGGAAGTCCTTAGTGTCTTTCTTTAGCTAGTGTGAGCTTTAATTAATTAAGCTTTTGTCATGCTTTATGCGTTCAATATGCTTTGTAAAGCTAACCTTTGTTTTGTAGTGGGGGAAGATTGAGGTAAGTATTACTTCTTTCCCATATTTTATGCATTCTAAATGTGTTTGCCTTTGCACTTTGTGCTTTGCTTATAGGCTTTCCCCTTTGTTCTTTAGAATAAACTTAACTTCCTTAGGAAGTAAGTTGAGTTCTAACTCTCTTTTCTTCTTTTCCTTTTCTTATTAGGATTAGAAAGCCACATAATCCATTAGGATCACCTTTTGCATATAATACATAACTTAGGGTTGTGTCTTAGTCCCCTTAGTTTGTCCTTTTTCAACTTGAGTCATTCTTTCTCACCTCATAAAGAAAATAATAAAAGATCTAATAAAGGTTGAATATTCTCATACGACATGAGACTTTGTTGCGGAGTAATTATACACGTCCTGTTTCGGGGCGAGGTGTAAGTTATCTACCATGATGGATAAGTCTTAGTATTAGAATATTCACAAACAAAATCAAAACACTTCTCATAAAAGACAAAAAAAAACAATAAGCAGTTCCCGTGGGAACTCTCCTCTCATCTCATTCATTCTCAACGCGGACTTGCGACGACTTGTCTCGCATGCTAGACAGTAAACGCACTCATACCAGATGAGCCTGCAACACCTGAGTATAGACATAAGCAGTTCTAGCGTATAAAAAACACAAACAAAGTTCCCGCCTGGTTAGGCGAACTATGTCGACTCTGATCCTCATTTTCCCGATGAGGTACGTAGGCAGCGGGGTAGGGCCTATTCGAGCACATTCAATATTTTCCCTACATTTTCCCCATTCTTGCTTTTCATTCTCTTTTCTAGTTCCCTTTCTCATTCCACTTCCATTCCAGCTAGCAATTCTTTTGTTCAGCAGCATCTTATTTCTAACCCTTTGAAACAAACAAACAAGCGTGGATTTCGTCGGGTACGGCAGACGATCTGGGGTGCTAATACCTTCCCAGGTCGTAACTGACTTCCGAACCCAGATCTTTGGTTCACAGGAGCTTGTCATTTCCTTCTTCCTTAGGTTTGTGAAACATTACTTTTCCCTTTCAATCGGAATAAAAATGTCTGGCTGGCGACTCTACCTTTTCCACGCCACTTTCGCGTTTGTACTAGGATGAAAATCCCGGGAGTGATAGCGTCGATGGTTGAGTGTATTTTAGAGACGAAATAGAAAATGAAACACAACTCATGGAGCGAGCCTCAAGAGCATTTCATTCAAGAATTCAAGGAATGCTAGACTCCTGAACTTAGTTCTTTCGTTAATTAATTATGAAAAATTTTGATAAAAAAACGCGCTTGTTTTTAGGGTTTTAGAATTGAAGTGGACTTGATATTTGGATACAATATGCTTGGATTGGATAACTGACTATGGAAAATAAGCGCGATGCATTCATTTAAAATTTTTTTCGAGAAATTTGATGAAATGTGAATTTAGTGTTGATGGCGACCGTAGAATGATCGATTTACATGTGTGCATGGATGAAGTGTGTGTGTAAAAAATTTCTTGGTATTGGACTAAGAATTTTGCTTATCTTTCGAAATGGTTTAGTTTTCGTGTGTGTTCGTTTTTTTTACTTAGCAATTTATCGTCAAAATGCACAAGTAAATGACACGAGTATAACATAGATATACAATCAAGCACGTAATTAAAAAATATGAACACACAAATAATTATTCCCTTAGACAAGTATCAACCAAATAGAATAACCCCTCACACAAACATGAAAAGAATAATCAAGTTCTAAAATGAAAGTTAGCATAGCATAATATTTTTTTAATTTTTTAAAAGAAAACTACTTAGAAAATGAAAATGGAGTTATAAAAAAATGACCAACTTATTTAAAAATAAAGCATATTGTTTATAATTCACCTTAATATTTAAAAAATATGGGCCAATACATTAAAGAGGTATAAGCCCACCAATAAAAGCCCTCAAGTGGCCGGTCCGGGTCATAATGGATCCGGTTTGTACTCATGGCCTACACACAACAGTAATGTAAAGAAGAAACAAGGGAAACCTAGTCATTTCATTTCAGCATCATTGGTCACGGTACACCTGCTTATGCTGACATCACATCAAAAGTTACAGCTAAGGATAATCACTTGTGCATCGGACAGTGATAAAGTAGAGAAAACCAATTAATGTCAATAAAACATTAAAACAATTCAAAAACTATTAAAGCAACTATTTACAAACCACAGGAAATAGAGACCTAGTATAAAGATCCTCGGGTAATGTAAAGTGAACGTTGGGACATACTATGCATTAAAAAAAATTAAAAATAAACATTTCATAAAGATAACAAATCGTTGGATCTGGTATAGTGAAAAAAAAGAAAGTAAAAGAAACATATGAGCCATGAGTCTATTTTCCATTTTTCTTATCGCAAAAGCAAACAAACAAAACTGACACTCGGCCCATTCCATTCAATATGACTCAAAAGATTCATCGTGTCATCGATTCATCACACGACGATTACATAACACTAATCATCACTTGAAAAGATCATAAACAAAACCCTAATCCCAATTTATGAACCCTAGATCTATTGAAATCGAGAAAACATCATTCAAAAGCCAATGCGAATGAAAGGAAAACTAAATGCAAGGTATACCTTTTGAAGATCCCGCCTGGAATGCTCAGGTTTGCTCTTCTTTCCTCTTCTCCTCCTCACCTCGTTTCTTCTTCTTCTGTTGTGTGTTGTTAAATGTTGTAGTTGAGGGCTTTAGCTCATCTCTGTTATAATTTCAATGTGAAGTTATTGAGAGATCGTTCTTGTGAGAGATTTGGTAGTTTAGGGTTTTTTATGGATATTTCTGCGACAATGTTCTTTTTTTTCTCCCCTGTCTATGAATTTCATCTCCCTTTTTATAGTATGAAATTAGGGTTTTCAAATTTGAAACTTGCTGAGAGAAATATCTTATTTTTTTGTTATGTCTGCTACTTCTTTCTTGTATCAAAAGTTTTTTTGCCAAATTCGTGAAATTCTTGGTCTTGTAACCCTGTTGTATTTCTGTCTATTTGTACTTTTCTTACTGCATCATTTTGACTTGGTTTCCCTTGGTTTGAAATGAAATAAATAAGTTGAGTTTGGATTGAATTGAGTTTCCCTTGGTTTCCTTTTTTTTGTCTACGAAATGTTTGTCTGTTAGTGAAATAGAATTGTGGTCCCTGCTGGTTTTTTGCTGATGTATTTTGCCTGTGAAATAATATGGTAGACCTGTGTATATTGATTATGTGAAATAACATGGATGTATTATATCTTGAATTGTATATGAATTTTTGAATATGGATTGATGAAATTTCACTTAGTGCATAATCTTTAATAACATGTATTGATAATTCTTGAATTAATTCTAATCACTTGTCAACTTTATTTTGTGCACATGTACATGAGCCAAACACGACCTTGGCTTTGGCAGCAGGATATTCGGGCATGCAAAAACATGAAAGGCTTCAAGGACACGCGCTTGGTACGACCTTGTGTATTGTTCAAAATCATGTAACAAATTTTGAACAACAACTTGTATTCTCTTTATGATATGATAACTTGCAACTCATTTGAAAAATGGATGAAAACCGAATTTGAAATTTTGAATGAAAGCTTTGGATCAAATCTTGAATAAAAAAAAGATAATGGACTGATGAAGCACAAATGAAAGTCTCATTTTAGATTTCAAGATTAATCTCATGGGTGAACTTGAATCCATCTTGAATAAACTAAAATCTTGGAACAAATTAAAGTCTTGAATCAAGAGTAGATCAATCTTGCACTTGTTGCCCTGAACCACGATGAATCACAAATCCTCACTATAGAATCTTCTTGGACAATAATACTATGGACCCCAATCTCAACCAAACCCGAAATTTCCCTAATATATGAATTTCAAAAATGAAATAGGTCTTGAATCCTTTCGGATTTTTCTGAATCCATATCTTGAAATCAAGGAGACCAAGAATTGAACTATGAATTGTATCACAAATGCATAAAACTCTAATTGGAAATAACATGGATTTTGATGATTATCAACCATGAAGCCCTAACGATCATAACACTTTCTAACCATTTGATAAAGAAGCACACCAATTGTTTGACCAAGATTAGGTCAAACTTCCACTGAATTTCAACCGTCACTTCACATATACTCGTCTTGATAGACTTTCCTAAACCTCGATTCATCCTTGTAACACTTGGACCTGACCTACAAGGGAAATGAAAGCAACTGCATATCTTTTTTAGTTTCATTGGGTTAGTAACATGTAAAAGACACACACGTGAAGTGCTAGATGTTATGTGAATGATGCAAATGAAGATACAGTGAGATTAATGAATTAATGAAAGTTAGGGGTAAAATTTGGGGTGTGACAGTTGCCCCTATTTAAATAACTTTTCCATATAGCTTGAGTGATAGTAGATACTCATTAGATTAGGGTGAAAGGTATTTAAATACAAAACTAACCAAAAAAATTGCCCCTAAATGCAATGTTATGCTGGACTACAAACTATCTAAGTCTTTTTGTTATTTATGAAATAAAGGATGATTATGATATGAATGATAAGAAAAAGATACCTCGACAACCAAGGGCCGAGACTCACTGGGGATGACATATACTGGGAATAAAGAAACGAAACGGGAAGTATTCAAAGCAATAAATCAACAGGTTCAAATGTAACTGTTGGCACTAAGAATAACAAAAGACGGGAAACAAAAGGAAATCCAAAGCGTTAGAACAATGAACAAACTGAGACTTAGGATGTCAAGAAAAAATTCAAAGTAAAAGAACAATGGCTCGATGCGACCAACTGACACCAGGAATAGAAAGACCAGGAAATAATCGAAGTGGTAAATCAACGGCTCTATGCGACCAGTTGACATTGATAAATAAAACAAACAACATATTCAAAGTGAATGTGCATCGGCTCTGTGCGACCAACTGACACTAAGAATAAAGATAACAATTTATCCCAAGTGAATACGCAACAGTTCTATGAGACTAACTGACACTAGGAATAAAGGTAGGGTAAGATATAAACATCCAAAGCAATGGGCTAGCAGGTTTAAGTGTAACTGCTAAAACTAAGAATATAGAAAATATTCAAGGTGAAAGCGCAATGGGTTCAAGACCGATTGACATCAAGAATAAATAAATAGGATATTCAAAGTGAATTTTCAGCGGCTTGATGTGACCAATTGACACTTTGAATAACACCAATAAAATATTCGAAGTGAATGCGCAACGGTTCTATGCGACTAACTGACACTATGAATGAAAACAACATAATATTCAAAGTGAATGCGCAGCGGCTCGATTCGACCAGCTGATACTAAGAATAAAGATAAGATAAACATTCAAAGTGGATGCGCAACTGGTTCAGACCAGTTGACACTGAGAATGGCAACAAAAAACTATTCAAAGTGAATGCGCGGTGGCACAAGGCGACCAATTGACACTAAGAATAACAAGATATACATTCAAAGTGAATGCGCAATGGGTTCAGACCAGTTGACACTGAGAATGGAAACAAAATCTTATTCAAAGTGAATGCGCAGTGGCACAAGGCGACCAACTGACATTAAGAATAAAGATAACAAACTATCAAACGTGAATGCGCAGCAGCATTATGCGACTAGCTGACACTAGGAATAAAAGTGAGAAATGTTGGAGTTTTCAACAAGATAAAACGTCCAACCTCTGGAAATTCCTTAAACAAAGAGTTCCAAGAAGACCTTCAGGAACCATCAGGAAAACACGGGTATGTGCCAAATTATATGGACTTAAACCGTAAATAAAGGGTTTCACGACCAGCTTAACGGATTCGTGCCAATGACAACTGGACTTTAAAGAGATATTGGTGGTAATAAAGGCAAATACCAACAACAAATGGATTTCTTCAGGGGATACCAGTATTACTTACGGAAGACATTGGTTAACCAAACTTTAGGGGTACCAACAACAACGAATTTCAAAATGAAAGCCAATAGTATTCGGACCTGGAGTCAGATAGACGACAACTGGGGAGGACAAATTCTATTGTAAAATGCGTATGATTGAGCATGATGCAAATGATCAGGATATGCAAATGCTGACTTTGAAGAGACAAAGAGTTTTGAAAAGACTCATAGGGGAGTAGGCTCTCAACACCAATACTTAGATGAGCAATATGAAAAATGTTGGGGAGATATCTTCGAACTTGGAAATTAATGCTTGGTCCAAGGATCCATCCAAGAGTGTTATAAGTTTTTATCTTCTATGGGGATTTCTGTAATAATGGCATAAAAGTGTTGTTGCAAACCAGAGGTTTTTGGGAAGACGAAAGATTTTTCAATCTTTTCAAAGTCAAAGAAACTTGAAAGTTTTTCAATATGTTTTCAAAAAAATATTTTTCTTAAAAAGAGATTGTCATTTTCAGAGTTAAATTGTAATCCAGTAAAGACATTTTGCAAAACAAAAGAAAATAAGAAGCTGAACAACAAAATTCATAGACCAAAGGTTGTATTTTATTAAAGACATTTTGCATAACATAAGAAAATAAGAAGCTGAACAAAAAATTTCACAGGCAAAGGTTGTATTTTATTCAAGAATGGTAGCTTGCCAATGGCAAAAAATCCATGGAAAATTATAATTTGAAAATGGAAATGGGGAAGGGTCCACATTGAATCCAACGACCACTACAATCCCTAATAACTAAGACCGCCCAAAAACTTGCTTCTGACAAGAGCAACTGGATTGGTCTTCAACTATGATTCTTCAGCAATGGTAATCACAATCTGACACAGTCAAATGCCTTTGTCCTTAACTTTTTTCCTGGACCTCCCTTTCGGGTTTTCAATCCACTGAGATGCTCGCCCTTTCGGATTTTCAACTTAGCGCGCTTTCATTTTTTCATTTTTATCCCTAAATTTTGCCTGGATCTCCTTCATAGGTTTTGATCCACCTAGATACCCATTTTTGCCTAGGCCACCATTTCTGGTTTTTGACCTAGCGGGTTTTATTTAGGCATAATATTTTTTGTCTGCATTAGAATTCACTAGGTGAGTAAGTTGTTCACCATTCATAGTTGTGAGGATTAGGGAACCTCCGGAGAATGCCATTTTCATAACATATGGGTCTTCATAGATAGGACTCCACTTTCCACGCACATCTTTGTGGACTAGCAAGATCTTCTTGAGTACAAGGTCTTCTTCTTTGAATTCATGAAGATGAACTTTCTTGTCAAACGCACCTTTTATGAGCTTTTGGTATAGCTGGCCATGGCACATGGCGATCATTCTCTTTTCATCAATGAGGTTCAGTTGGTCATATATGTTCTTGACCCATTCAACTTCTTCTAGCTTGGTTTCCATCAAGATTCTCAAAGATGGTATCTCTATTTCAATTGGGAGAACTGCATCCATCTCATACACTAGAGAGAAAGGGGTTGCCCCTGTTGAAGTGCAAACTGATGTTCTGTAGCCATGTAAAGAAAACGGTAACATCTCGTACCAATCTTTATAAGTCTTCACCATTTTTCAAGATCTTTTTGATGTTCTTGTTTGCGGCTTCAACAACTCCATTTTTATTCGGACAATATGGAGAAGAGTTGTGATGCTCGATATTGAATGTTTCACACAACTCTTTCATTGTCTTTTTGTTCAAATTAGTGTCATTATCTATGATGATTCGGCTTGGAACTCTATAACGGCAGATCATTTTATTCTTGATGAAACGGGAAACCACTTGCTTTGTCATGTTGGCATAGGAAGTTGCTTCTACCCATTTGGTGAAGTAATCAATTGCAACCAAGATGAATCGATGACTATTGGAAGCTTTAGGCTCAGTTTCCCCAATCATGTCAATGCCCCACATTAAGAAAGGCCACGACAATTATAGAACATTCAACAGTGTCGGAGGTACGTGCACCTTGTCGGCATAAATTTGACATTTGTGACATTTTCTGGCATAGTTGAAATAATCTGACTCCATGGTCAACCAAAAGTAACCAACTCTCAAAATCTTCCTAGACATGGCATGTCCATTGGCATGTGTTCCAAATGACCCCCCGTGAATCTCTTTGATCAATAAGTCTGCTTCGTGCTTGTCAACACATTTGAGCAGACCATATCATGATTTCTCTTGTAAAGCACATTGTTGCTAAGGAAAAATTTGGATGCCAATCTTCTCAGAGTCTTCTTTTCTAAGGATGTTGCATCCACTAGGTATTCTTGATTTTGCAAATAGTTCTTGATGTCATAGAACCACGGTTTCTCATCATCTTCTTCTTCAACCAGAAGAAAATAGGCTGGTACAATTCTTCACTTGATTGTAATGAGTGGAACTTCATTGAGAAATCTAACTTGAAACATGGAGGCCAACATAACCAAGGCATCTGCTATTTGGTTCTCTGACCTTGGAACGTGATGGAAAGTGACTTCATCAAATTATTTGATCAACTCCACAATATGGGCACGGTATGGCATCAACATCTCGACACGAGTTTCCCATTCACCTTTGACTTGGTAGATCACCAAAGCTGAGTCTCCATATACTTCAAGGATCTTGATTCTGGTATCAATTGCAGCTTTGATACCCAAGACACATGCTTCGTACTCTGCAATGTTATTAGTACATTCAAAGCATAATCTGGCTGTGAAAGGAGTATAACCACCATCGAGATTCATCAAAATAGCTCCTACACCATGCCCCATGTAATTGGAGGAACCATCAAACATCATCTTCTAATGAGAACCTGGCTCGGGACCTTCATCTGGACCTGGAATTTAACAATCCTTTACCAACATAATATCCTCGTCTGGCAAATCAAATTTCAAAGGTTCATATTCTTCAATAGGTTGATCAGCAAGGTAATCAGAAAAAACACTACCTTTGATAGATTAATGGGTTACATATTTAATGTCATATTCAGATAGCAGCATGTGCCAACGGGCAAGTCTTCCGTTCAAAGCGGACTTCTAAAAAATGTACTTTATTTGATCCATTTTTGAGATCAAAAAAGTAGTGTGACAAATCATATACTGCCTGAGGCGTCTGGAAGCCCATGCTAAAGCACAACAAGTCTTCTCTAAAAGTGAATATCTGCTTTCACAATCTGTAAACTTCTTACTCAAGTAATAAATGGCATGTTCTTTGCGACCAGTTTCATCCTGTTGGCCTAATACATAACCCATAGATCCTTCAAGTACAGTCAGATACATGAAGGGAGGCTTCCTTGGAATAGGTGGGATCAAGATATGAGCTTCCTGCAAATAATCCTTAATCTTCTCAAAAGCCTATTGACAATCAGAATTCAATTCAATTGCTTGATCCTTTCAGAGTAACTTGAATATAGGCTCACACATAAATGTAATGTTGGAGATAAATCTGGAGATGTAGTTCAATCTTCCAAGAAAACCTCTAACTTGTTTTTCTGTTTGTGGAGCTTGCATCACTTGAATTGCTCTGACCTTGTTTGGATCCACTTCGATTCCTTGCTGACTAACAATGTGTTCACAGTGATTTCTGGCGAACAACCTCTGGTTAACCAATTTCTCAGAAAACTGGGTTACTTGCAGGACCAACCAAACAAGTCCTAGGATACATGTGCAATTATTTTGTCGAACTACTCTTAGTGTTTGTGAATGATTTGTGGTTTGTTTTGTCAATACTGTCAAAGTGTTAAGAACTTTGATTTTGAAAGTAAAGTAAAGCTTAAGTTTAGAAAATAAAATAAAGTTGAAGTTTTAAACAAAAGTAAGAAGAACTGTTGAAAGATGTAAATTGCCGGAAAATAAATGAGGCTTGAACATAAAATAACTTGATGAAACAAACTGGTAATTTAAATAACTTTAAAAGAAATATGGTGTTCAAACGTACATGGTTCCAAATATCAAACTCATTTTCTCTCACACTGGGTACTTAGAGTATTTACAGGAATTTTGTATAAGTTTTCACACACCTACTCTAAACACAAACTATTCTATTTATACACAAATAAAGTAACTGCTTAGAATGGAAAAATCATAAATAAATGACAAATGTCAGCCTGCATGCAACTTCTTTTCCTGAACCTTCCATGTGTCCAACTGTCAAAGGTTGCAACTTTTGAATTTGAATTCTCTCCTTTGGTGACGAAACCTTGCACCTCTTCATCTGTCGAAGTCCCAAAGAAAAATCCTTTCAAAATCTGCCGAATAATGCTTCTGTCAAACAGCTCTTCTCTATCAGAGTGTCGAAAGATAAATTTATCTTGTCGAATGCCCAACTACAAACAATTTTCCAAACTTGTCCTGCCAGAATACTACTTTCCCTTTTGTCGAAGCATTGGAGCTTTTAACCTTGTCAACATTTCTTGAATTTCTTCATTTTCATTATTCTTTAATAGAAATGACTTCAAGTTCTAAATTTCAACATGTCGAAATTATGAGCTTACAAATTGCCCCCCAGCAAAGATGTTTTCGACTAGTTCTGGAGAAATATCTTTTGCTGTCGAAATGACTTTTGACATTCTGTCAGTCTCATTTATTGTAAAGTGACTTTGTTGAGTCCCAAGAAAACACCATGATTTCCACTTTCTGAAAAACATCACGTCTAGCCCACGTTTACACAACCTTCCATAACCCTATATTCTAGCTAAATCATGGCTTTTTACCAACCGTCACTTTCAATCATCACCATTGGATCAAACGCCTGTCCCCCACTTCTAAACTGAAAAGTCTTTTCTTTTCTCTTTTTATTATTATTTTATTATATTATATCTTCTCAGCTTCTATAAATACCACCTTCAAAAAACCTTTTTCCTTTTCACATCCTCCAAACTCTTCTCCTCCCTAACGCAGAAACTCCATTAAAAACCTTTTCAAAGCTCTCTGCTCCTCCAACTCTTCATCTTTTCATACCAATGGCTCCTCCAAAAACGGTTGTTGACCGCAGTGCCAAGAAGACAAAGAAAACTACTGACCTTCCTCCTGCTCATACGCTATCTGGACCCATGCAAGTGCAGCAACAACAATACATTCCAGAACCCCCAAATGAGAGGGAGAAAGCAAGCATTTACAGATCTCAGGTAATGATCCCTATCTCAGTTTCTGGAGTTCACCATGCCATGCTAGGTCCCATTTTTGATCCTAATGCTGACCCCAATCGCTTAAGAGACTTTTATCCTTGCTACTCTGCTTCCAAACCAATAGCTGCTAGTAAGAACCCTAGGCCTGTCGAAACAACATCTAAGAAACCTGAAATTCCCATAGCTTCGACAGAAATAGATCTGTCTTATTTGAATCAAACTAGGATTTTTAGGAGCCCCCCTCTAACAAAAGATCCTTCAGACTACCTAGCTTGGCTCACTAGAGTCGAAAAGGTCAAAGAGAAATTTTGGAAGAAAACTGGCATCTACGACCTGATCCAACTGTCGAAGGAAGGTCCACGCTATTGCCAGAACATGCTGCTGGCCTCTTTGTATTTTTGGGATAGTACTTACAACACTTTCCATTTACCCTGTGGTATGGTTACTCCTACCCTTTTCGACATAGCAGCCATTACTGGCCTCAGTCCTTTAGGAGAAATTTTTAACCCTGAACACCTAAATAAAGATCCCATAGGGTTCGACACCAAACATGCTGGATATTCTGTTTTTATTGCTTACCACCAAGGCGAAGGCACAGAGGAAGTATCTGACAGGGAACACATTGCTTTCCTTACCCTGTGGTTGGCCAAGTTCGTCTTCTGCACTAGGTCAATCCAGGTTGCTAGAAGCTATATCATCATGGCTAACCAGCTTCATAACGGAGTTCCCTTTTGCTTAAGTGAATTGCTTCTAGCCAACCTTTATGAATCTTTGAGTGAAAGTGTGAGTAACTTAAAGACCCTCAAAGACAAAGGAACCATCAGTCTCACAGACCCCTTCTGGCTCCTACAATTATGGCTGAACGCAACCTTTGAAGCTTGCATCCCTATCAAGATGCCAGTTGACGAAGAAGAGGTGAAAGATAGGCGCGTCGAATGGCCTAGGTTAGTTCAACTGACGCCTACTGACGAAAGTGTTGGTCTTCGACAAGCCTTCACAAGTTACATAATGATGTTCGCCAAACGCTACAAGTTCACCCCGTCTATGGCACCTTTTGCCAACAGGACTGTAGGTCCCAGATGGTTCACAAGACAACTCCCAGTCGAAAACCAGAAAGAAGAAGACTCTTACATATCTATCTGGGAGGCCTTCCTCATGCCAAGACACCTTTTCTCCCATCATAGCCTAAACAACACTAAAGTCTCTCTTATTGTCTATCAACCTAATCTGGTGGCTAGACAATTTGGGCTAATACAGACGAAGACGAAACCAATCTACCCCAAGAAAGGCTCCATTTTATTCTACAACTCATTCCAAAATTTAGAAAAAAGTATGGAATTGTACAACAAATTGTTCGACTCATCTTTGGAGGTCTACCCCACCATCTTTCGACCAAACTTCCTATGCACTGAAGACTTCGACGTTTGGTGGAAGGAGTATTATATTAACAAGTTTTTTGATGTAGCAACTTTCACCAGTCTCCTGACGAACGCTTTTGCTTTTGTGCAGGATAAGAAGAAAAAAGGTACAGACAAACATATCAAAGAAATTCAAAAATTTCAAAAGTATTTTGAAACTATTTACAGGCCCAGTGATCTTCGTCGAACCATAGGCGAAGCAGCAGTAACTTTAAAACAGAAATTTACAGAAAAATTGGATAGGTTGGGGGTGCCTTCGTACATTCCACCACATGCACGTTACAACTTTGCATTCACCTCTTTTCCTCCAAAGTTCCCTCCACTCCCTTCTGCAGAATTTGGTGTGGCCTTGTGCCCTCCATTCCCAGATTGGTTTGTGTGTGGATCTCATTTAAAACTGCTTCGCGAATCCAGCAAGAAACTTGCCGAACGTGTGGTTCCGACGAAGTATTACTTGGGCAACTTCACTGGGCACCTTCATGTTGGGATAGAACATGTTAGTGTGGAAGAACCCATTCTTGAAGGTGTCGAAGAAATTACATTCCTCCTTTTATCTCTAACTCCTTTTATATTTTATGTCAATGTTCATGCAATTCTTTCTCTTTCAGCTATTAGAATTGTCAAGAAAACTGCTGGTGAAGGAACCTCCTCCAAGACAGTCGAAAAATCGCCCGTAACTGCCAAAAAGGTTTCGACGAATAAAAACAACTCCTTCTTCTTATTTATGTATTTCAATATTCCTTTATACTGAATATCTCTTCTTTTTGCATACTTCAGGTAACTCGTACACCAGCCAAGAAAAGAAAACAAGAAGAAAAAGAGACGAGTGTCGAAGAGTCTGAGGATGAATCCCCTGAACCTCAACCTTTGAAAAGAAACAAAGGTATGAAAATAAAAACAGTGACTTCCCAAAGATCCATAGTTCGCAGACGAACTCCTCCTGCCAGTCCAACCAACAAGATCCCCTCACGAAGTGAGAAAAGTGGGGACTCAAGCATTCACTCTGAGATCCCTCAGGTATTAACTTTCGACTGATAATATTCATAATCTTAACTGCATTTTTCTGTTATTTTAACCTTCCCTTTTATGTTCTCTTCAGGTTGTTATTGATGTCGAAGAAACTTCTAAAGTCCAAGAAGAAGTTATTCCTTCTGACTCTGAGAAGACTTTGGCTGAAAGGCTTCAAGAGGAAGCCACCCCAGATGCAGGTGTCTATGGACCTCAAACTTTCGACGAATTCGACATTAGTGACTCTGAGTCTTCTGGCAATATCTCTCCCCTTCGCCTAGACTTTATTCAGGAGGAAAAGACAGCTCCCGACCAGGATGCATCAACTCAAGGACCAATTCCTGCCACAGAAGTTGAAGAAAATGCTCCAGGCCAGGACGCACAAGCTCAAGGGCCAACTGACACTACAGAGGCTGACAAAGAAAACGTCGAAGAAGAAGTTGATCTGTCGAATCAACCAGAAACCAACTTGAACCCTGGAGGAAGTACCCAGACTGTTCCTACCCCACCAGAAGTTCCAGCAGAAACCTCTTTGAATACTGGTTCGACAAGCTTGTCACATGAGGAAATTGAGAGCTTGAAAGTAAGAAAGCCTTTGGAGTATCTCAAAGCCTTACTCAGTTCCAGGTATAACTTCCAAGACTCTTCCCACAGCAGTTCGACAGCTTCAGGGGCCACTTCTGACATCCAACCCATTCATGTTATCATGGACGAAATCAAGGCAAAAATCCTTGGGGTGGACCTGTTTGAAATTCTTGCTGAAAATCCTTCTGCACAGTATGACTTAAAGAAGCTCCTGAAACGAGCCAATTTGTTGGAGGCTTCTACTGAAGAGAGTCGTCTGGTGATGGACCTGATGTCCATGATTGACTCTGTAAGCGCTGACTTGGTTCGCCAAAAGGAGTTTTCCCAGAACATCACAACCAAGTCTGAGAAACAAGTTTCAGAGTGGAATGTTGTAGCTTCTTCGACCGAAAGAATCTCAGAACTAAACAAACTCTCTGAAGACTACTCCAAAGCTGCTGCTGAATGTGAAAGCAAAATCCAGACCTACCAGGCTCAAATTGTCGAACTCCAGAAGAAGATCCTTCAGGAGAAAGAACGTCAAGCCACCCTCCAACAGCCCAACCAAGAGGAAATCGACAGTGAACTTCAAAAAGGTCTCCAACATGCAGAATCAGCCCAACAACTTCACAGGGAGATTGACGAACTGACTGTTAGTAAGAGTCTCTGCGAGCGTCGAATTCAGCTTCAGAAGAAAAAATTCGACGAACTCAAAGCCACCTTCCTTCAACAGTAGTTTGTAATAAAAATAGGAAATTTTATTGTTTTAAGATTTTTTTTTTGCAATTTCATATGTAATGTTACTTTACGCCATCTGTTTGGCGAAGACAAGCTTTTATTTGCAATTTCATTCTATTCCTATCTTTATTTCTTGCAATGTTGGTTTATACTTCTTCAAGTACTTGCCATTTATTTTCAGCACTCTCCTGTCTTTTTCTATTTCTTCGACTTCATATGCACCATTTGAAAACACTCTTAAAATTTTGAAAGGTCCTTCCCATTTAGGGGACCATTTTCCCATCAATCTATCTTTCTTCTCCATGGGCAAAATTACCTTCCAAACTAAATCATCAACTAAAAAGGCTTTAAACTTTACTCTCTTATTGTAAAAATTTTCAACTCTTTCTTTCTGCCTTTTTATTAGTTCTAAAGCATGTAACCTTTCTTCATCTAAATCAACCAACTCATCCATCATCATACTCCAATAAATCTCAGATGGTATCTCATGATGCCTTTGAATTTGTATTGACTGTAAACAGATTTCGACTGGTAATACTGCATCATGTCCGTAAGTTAATTTAAATGGGGTAGAATTAGTTGCCTCCTTAGGAGACGTTCGACAAGCCCAAAGGATTTTATCCAGAGTCTTGTGCCAATTTCTAGGTTTTTTACCCACGTGTTTCTTTATTAGGTTTATCACCACCTTGTTGGCTGCTTCGACCTGACCATTTGCTTGGGCATAATAAGGTGTCGAAGTTAGCAACTTAAAACCTGTTTCTTTTGCAAATGCCTGCATATTTCTTCCAGTAAACACAGATCCTTGGTCAGTAGTTATAGTCTCTGGTATTCCAAATCTATACATTATATGTTTTTGGATGAAGTCTATGACTGCTTCCTGATCTACGTTCGTCAGTGGTATGGCTTCAATCCACTTAGTGAAGTAGTCTACCCCCACTAAAATGTACTTCTGCCCTTTTGAAGAGGCTGGTCGAATTTCACCAATCAAATCTAAAGCCCAACCTCCGAACGGCCAAGGCTTTATAATGGAATGTAACTCATTTGCAGGCACATGAGGTATGCCTGCATGAATTTGACATTCTTGACATCCCTTTGCAAATTCGACACAATCCTTCAACATTGTTGGCCAATACATCCCCTGTCGAAATAGCAACCATTTCATCTTGTGCCCTGCCTGGTGAGCACCACATGCGCCACTATGCACGTTTGACAAAGCTATGTAAGCTTCAGTCTCTCCTAGACACTTTAGTAAGACTCCTTCTGCAGTCTTTTTAAACAACTCATTTCCAAAAAGTACATAGCTTAAAGCCCTATACTTTATCTTTCTTTCGACTGTCTGATTTGGATTTTGTAAATAATCCTTAATAGGTTTTCTCCAATCTCCTACCTCTGGATCATCTATATTGAAAATTTCAAAATTTTCTTCATCACCAAATCCCAGTCTTATGGTTTCCAAATCTGATGGGGACAGTCTAGTGGATAACACCTTTCCTCTTACTTCGACAACTTTCTCCAGGTTTTTCTTCGACACTCTGTAGCCTGATGCTAGTTGAGCCAAATCATTTGCTTCCTGATTTTCTACTCTAGGAATGTGTCTAAAGGTTACACTGTCGAATCTCTTGAGGAGTCTGTTGGCTATCACAAAATACATGATCAAATTCTCTTTGACACATTTGTATTCTTTCGTCAATTGTTTTATTACCAACTCAGAGTCACCCATTATTTCGACCTCTGTTGCCCCCAATTTCAACAATATTTCAAGTCCAGCAATTAAAGCTTCATATTCTGCTTCATTATTTGAACAGCAACCTTCTATTTTGTACTTGAACTTTGTTGGAATTTTATTGGGAGAAATTATTAGTACCCCAACACCTGTTCCATTCTTATGACTAGAACCGTCGAAATATAATCTCCAAGGTTTTCTTTCGACATATTTTATTTCATCCTCAACTATGGAGTGGTCAGCTATAAAGTCAGCAACCACTTGTCCTTTGATAGCTTTTAGAGGCATATATTTTAAAGAATACTCAGTCAAGGCTAAAGCCCATTTTCCAATTCGACTATGTAGAATAGATTTAGATAACATATGTTTTATTACGTCGAAATGAGAAGATATATATACATCAATGGGTTTTATATAATGCTTTAACTTTGTACAAGAGAAATATACACATAAACATAATTTCTCTATCATATTATATCTAGTTTCAGCATCATTTAAGACTCTGCTGAGATAATAGATGGCTCTTTCGACGCCATGTTCATCTTCTTGACAAAGCATGCTCCCCAATGTTCTGTCAGATGCTGAGATATAGAGTCTCATACTTCTTTTTCGACAAGGAGACATTAAAACTGGAGGACTTGCCAGATATTCCTTGATCTTGTCGAAGGCATCTTGCTGTTCTTGCCCCCAAGTGAAGCCTCCTTCTTCAATCGAAGTAGAGGTGAGAAGGCCTGTGTTTTTCCACTAAGGTTGGAGATGAACCTTCTGAGAAAGTTGATTTTTCCTAGTAGAGACTGCAATTCCTTCTTTTTCGATGGCGCTTTCGCTTCCATTATGGCCTTGGCTTTATTTTCATTAATTTCAATCCCTTTCTTGTGGACCACAAAGCCTA
Source organism: Lathyrus aphaca (assembly GCA_963966055.1). Taxonomy (NCBI): domain Eukaryota; kingdom Viridiplantae; phylum Streptophyta; class Magnoliopsida; order Fabales; family Fabaceae; genus Lathyrus; species Lathyrus aphaca. The sequence goes on from OZ014521.1 coordinate 424,433,577, forward strand.
AGAAGTCACCTGCCTGCACACCAAAAGCACATTTAAGGGGATTCATTTTCAAACCAAACTTCCTCATCCTTTCAAAGGATTGTCGAAGATGGTCAATATGGTTTGAGCCTGAGGCAGATTTAATCACAATATCATCTATATAAATTTGCATAAACGTTTCAATGAAATCATGAAAAATAGAATTCATGGCCCTTTGATAAGTAGCTCCAGCATTTTTTAAACCAAAGGGCATGACTACCCACTCATAAGTTCCTATTGCCCCCGGACATCTAAAAGCTGTTTTTGGAACATCTTCTTCAGCAATAAAAATCTGGTTATAGCCAGAATACCCATCAAGCATACTTAAATACTCATGGCCTGCTGCAGAATCTACAAGCATTTCTGCTACTGGCATAGGATATTCATCCTTAGGGGTGGCTGAGTTTAGATCTCTAAAATCAATGCACACCCTAAGTTTGCCATTTTTCTTAATCACAGGAACAATATTAGCAATTCATTCAACATACCTTGTTGTACGGATGAACTTGCATTTCAGAAGCCTTTCGACTTCCTCTTTGATTTTCGACAGAATTTCTGGTGCGAAGCGTCTGGGGGTCTGCTTTATTGGCCTTTTCCCTTCCAGTATTGGCAACTTTAATTCGACCAAATTTCTGTCTAAACCAGGCATTTCGTCATAATCCCATGCGAAGCAGTCTTTAAACTCGTTCAGCAGTTGGATTATTTCGACTCTAAGCTGAGGGTCCATCTTGGCACTGATGTAGGTTAGCCTTTTTTCTGCCCCCAGCCCCAGATTAATTTCTTCTAAAGGATCCTGTGCTACCATTTTCACATTGGTTAAGGTTGGATCTTTTTCAAACCCCAAGGGTTCGTCATCATAAATGGCATCAAGCCTTTGACTTCGCCATTCGCCATCAGAGTCTTCTTCAAAACTCTACTTTGTATGTTGTTCCTCAATATTTTCTTGAGGATGTTGTTCTTCTACAATTTGCGTGCTGGCTTCGACGGCCATGTTTCTTACTTCGGCCTCAAGGGCCGCTTTGAGTTGTTTTTCGGCTATATAAGCCGTAATCCTTTCCATTGTCGAAGCTTCAGTCATTTTCACTGAACTCACTCCCACACCCAGTTGGATTGATATGGGCAGTTCCCCAAGTGTAATTTGTTTCCCCAATTATTTCTTTATCCCACTGGAAGCCATGCGTAGGGTGGAGGTACATGGAACAATAGGCGTTGTCGGAGGCTGTTAGGTCGAACGCCGCAGGATTGCATGGTGCTATGTGGGCCAGGTTTTTATCGAAATTACGACTAGTGACATTGTTTACATCAGCTGTGAAGTAACTCTGATCTGCTTCTATGTTTTCGACAATCCCATCTGGCCTCCATATTGCTATTCTTTGATGCATGGAGGATGGCACAGCCCCAATCCCATGGATCCACTCTCTTCCCAACAGCAAGTTGTAATTTGCTTTTGATGCTATCACCACAAACATTGTAGGCCTGGTAATGGATCCTACAGTCAAGTTCAATTGTATTACCCCCAACGTAGTCCCTACCTTACCTTCATAGTTGGACAACACCATGTTGTGAGGCTTAGTGTCGGAGTCATCTTTTCCAATCCTCTTTATCATATAATGAGGAATTAGATTCACAGTTGCTCCTCCATCTATCAGAATTTTGTTGACACCCACGTTTTCTACCTTTCCTTTTATGAAAAGAGGCTTTAAGTGAGCCTTCATTGCATCATCTGGCTTTTCGAAGAAAGCATTCTGCTCTTCGACACAGCCATTATTCATTATGTAGTAGCATACAGGCTTAAGCCCTATGCTATCATCCGCCATATCATCCTCTTCGTCTTCGACCTCCATTATCCTGTCATAGTCTCTGGGCAACACAGAAACCACATTGCAAGTTACGTCGAAAGACGCATCAGATTCTGAACCGAAGTCATCAGTAACTTCTTCGTCTTCAGGTATTTTGTTTATTTTCTGCATTTCTGTGGTGTCATTAGATCCATTCCTCTGAGGGGGTTCTTCTTTCGCCAGAGATTTCCCCTTGCTTGTAGTCTGCACATACTTGCTTGACTCAGCTTCCTTCTCACCCATCCTTTTTTGTTCTGCAGTTTCTTTTTCAATTCTCTTCTGCCTTTGGAATCTTCTCCATTGGGATCTGGACATAGGATTCTTCCCCTTGTAGTTTTCAGAAACGTACTTGGGCTTTGCTTTTTCTGCCTCCTTTTTCACTTCTATTGAGGCACCCCTGTTCACTTCAAAACTCTTCCATCTCTTCTGACCTTGGGCATCCCTTATAGGTTGAACCCACCTGTCATCGTTTGGTTTGTTGGATGGTTTATAGGTGCTGCAACGTCTTTCTCCCATTATAAGGTTGTGATGCTCCCTTCTTCTTGGGTCGAACCTTTCATTCGTGATTTGTGGAACTGCCCCCCAGTTTCTTTTCCTCTGGGTCTTTTCTGCCGCTTCTAAGTCATCAGCTGCTTTCCTGTCGAACACAGCGCTGCATCTTGGGCAAAGCATAACTTCTGCGTTCTTCTTCTGGCACCTCTGGATGAATTCGACAAGACTTTCATTCTCTTCTGGGTACACCAGCTTCTGATGCTTCTCTTGATGTTTCTTCCCCTTGTTGGTGTCTGGTCCTACCTTCTGAGTAAGTTCCACCATATGAATCCCTGCATTCTGTTCAGTTGTGATTTTTAATTTGTTCATTTTTTCGACTAGCATCATCTCCTCAGGGATGTTCTTTTTTAACTGATTTACACTGCCTTCTGGGTGTAAGCCCTTATAGATGTATTTGCAGCACTGTGCAACAACTTCGACAGAATCTTCTTCAGTTTTGATTGTACTTCTATTTATTGGTTCGACAATGAGGGCATTGTCTGCAGTCTCTGTTCTTTTGATCTTGTCCTGGTTGAGGCCCTCAGTGGCCTCTTTTTGGACAACGAGGGTTTTGTTATCCTCTTCCTCCTTATTACTTTTGAAAGAATCTCCCCAACCTGTGGGTTTGATTTTGCTGATGTCAGTTTTGGAGCTTGGTGGTGCTGAATATTTCACCATGAAGTCGAACTTCCCATTTGATTCTCCTAAAGTTTCCCAGATCACCCCTTGCTCAGCATCTCTTTTATAGTTTTTCTTGTCGAAGCTTCTGCCCACCTTGACTGTATTTCCCCCGTCGAAGCCTTTAGTAGTTTCACTGGTGTTATCTCTGTCGAAGTCTTCAGAAGCTTTGACTTCTTCTTCAGTCTGGTCAGTAAGATCACCAGCCCCTTCCACCACATTTACATGGGTGTCGAAACCTTCAGCAGCCTCTATATGGTGAAGTTGGTGTCGAAGTTTTCAGTAACTTCTACCATTTCAAAACTTTCCTCAGCCATGATCTCCATTTCGACCATGTTCACCATTTCTGGTTCAGCATAATTGGCCTCCACAATCTGCATGGGATTGGAGTCAATCCTCATCTGTTGCTTGGCTTTGTCTCCAAACTTCAGCCTTCCATTTTGGATTGCGTTCTGGACAAGATCCCTGAAAAGGTAACATTGAGAAGTTTTATGACCCAAGAAATTATGGTATTTACAAAAACCTCTCTTTTTCTGTTGGTCCACAGGAGGCTCCTTAGTGCCTGCTGGTTTTATTAACTGGCCATCTTTGACTAATAAATCAAAAATTTCATCACATTTGGTGATGTCAAATGTATAGGTTCTTTTAGGGAACCTGTCATTCTTTTCCACTTCGACTGGATTTTTCCCATTCGACGGGGCTAAAACTTTACAGGAATATGGAGGCCCCTGTTTTAGTTCTGCCAGATCAATTTCTTGCTGGTCGAAAATGACTGGTTCGTTTTCGTCATAATCATTCTTGAACTATTCCTACATAGGCCACTCTTTCCTTCTTGTTTTTATTTGATCTAAATTTTTCATTTTTTAGCCTTTCTATTTGCCTTACTCTATCTGCTAGTTGTGCCATGTCTCTCAAGTATTGGGTATCTAGTTTTTTCCTTATGGAATAATCTAGACCCCCTGCAGCCATTTCGACTAATTCTTGTTCCGGCACTTGTGTAAAGCATCTGGCTTTTAATAATCTAAACCTATTCAAGTAGTCATCTATAGGTTCAGAGAATTTTCTTTTGACACTTGCCAATTCTTTCAAACTTATTTTAGTTTGTCCCATATAGAATTGTTCATGGAACAATCTTTCTAATTGGGTCCATGTGAATATTGAAGTTGCAGGAAGAGAAGTAAACCAAGTGAAAGCATTTTTTGTCAAAGAACTTGGGAAATATTTCATCCTTAAGTTCTCATTATTAGCAATCTCTCCCGCCTCTATCAAATAACGTGCTACGTGTTCTATGGTGGACTCACTAGTATCCCCTGAGAATTTGGTGAATTTGGGGACTTTCCACCTTGGTGGTAATTCTTGTTGTAAAACAAATTCAGACAAGGGGGAAGTAAAACTAGGCCTTTGTAATCCTACGTTCACTCCATTTTGCGCCATTATTCTCTCAACCATGGTTGCAATATTATTTTCGACAGGCAGGTTGTTGTAATGCATTCTCTGCTGTAATATTTCATCAGCATTTTGGTTTCTTTGAACTATTATTCTTCTTGGTTCCTGTCGAATAGGTTCCTCTACATTAGGCTGTTCGACTATTACCTCTTGGCCCCTTGGATTTTCTTGAGGGTTTCCTAATGGTGTTTGGTTTATAGTAAGTTCCTCTTCGACAGACCTATTGGCAAGATTTTGATTCAATTGCATTCTTTGCTGTGCCTGAGGGACTCCAAAGAAATCAACAATGCGTGCCATCTGTTCTGCCAATATTTGGTTTGTTTGGGTAGTATTTTGTATTAAAGGATTGAACACTTCCCCCATTTGTTGTGTCAATGCCTGAACCATATCATGATTGCTTTCATCCATCTGTTGACGAATTACTTGTGCAGAATGGTTTGTCATAGTGGGCATATGGAAACCTGGTGGAACTTGATTTATTCTATTTCCATTTCCACCATATCCTGATCCCTGCAATGGTGACGACATTTGAACCATAGCATCAGAGAATAATGGTGACGAATTATGTAGGCTTGCCATCATTGAAGTTGGCATTCCATATGGTTGTTCCCTCCCAGTCAAGGGCTGAGAATAATTCAGATATGGCCTGAAGGTGTTTCCTCCAGGGGGAGGGGTTCCAATGGGTCTGGCATGTCCCATGGTGGAAGAACTAGGCGCATTCTGGGACCCTGAACCCGTTGGTATTTGATCCCCTAATGGAGGCCTAATCTGTTCTAAAACAGGGCCAGAAACTGGTATTGCTCCTGACGAAGGGATGGGATTGGAAACTGGAATGGTCTCGTCAGGATTGTTTGAGGTATTTGGCAAGTTAGCCATCCTTCTTACTCTTGTTCTCTTTGGTCTTTCTACGTCGGTTACGGCTAGTTTACCGCTTCTAAGAATCATACAACGCAGCAAGGAACAATTTGTCTAAGAAAGTTCTCTATTAGATTTTATTAAACTGCACTAGTCCCACCGGGTGTGCCAATTTGTTCGCAGTGATTTCTGGCGAACAACCTCTGGTTAACCAATTTCTCAGAAAACTGGGTTACTTGCAGGACCAACCAAAGAAGTCCTAGGATACATGTGCAATTATTTTGTCGAACTACTCTTAGTGTTTGTGAATGATTTGTGGTTTGTTTTGTCAATACTGTCAAAGTGTTAAGAACTTTGATTTTGAAAGTAAAGTAAAGTTTAAGTTTAGAAAATAAAATAAAGTTGAAGTTTTAAACAAAAGTAAGAAGAACTGTCGAAAGATGTAAATTGCAGGAAAATAAATGAGGCTTGAACATAAAATAACTTGATGAAACAAACTGGTAATTTAAATAACTTTAAAAGAAATATGGTGTTCAAACGTACATGGTTCCAAATATCAAACTCATTTTCTCTCACACTGGGTACTTAGAGTATTTACAGGAATTTTGTATAAGTTTTCACACACCTACTCTAAACACAAACTATTCTATTTATACACAAATAAAGTAACTGCTTAGAACGGAAAAATCATAAATAAATGACAAGTGTCAGCCTGCATGCAACTTCTTTTCCTGAACCTTCCATCTGTCCAACTGTCAAAGGTTGCAACTTTTGAATTTGAATTCTCTCCTTTGGTGACGAAACCTTGCACCTCTTCATCTGTCGAAGTCCCAAAGAAAAATCCTTTCAAAATCTGCCGAATAATGCTTCTGTCAAACAGCTCTTCTCTGTCAGAGTGTCGAAAGATAAATTTATCTTGTCGAATGCCCAACTACAAACAATTTTCCAAACTTGTCCTTCCAGAATACTACTTGCCCTTTTGTCGAAGCATTGGAGCTTTTAACCTTGTCAACATTTCTTGAATTTCTTCATTTTCATTATTCTTTAATAGAAATGACTTCAAGTTCTGAATTTCAACATGTCGAAATTATGAGCTTACACAATGAAACCAAGTAGCTTCCCTGACCGAACACCAAAGGTACACTTAGCTGGATTCAAATGCAATTGGAACTTCCTGAGGCGCTCAAATAACTTCAAAAGATGATTCAAATGATCCTCCTCACTTTGTGATTTGACAATCATGTCATCCACATAAACTTCTATCTCTTTATGCATCATATCATGGAAAAGGGTGACCATTACCCTCTGGTAGGTAGCACTTGCATTTTTGAGATCAAATGGCATAACCTTGTAACAGTAAGTGCCCCAAGGTGTGATGAAAGTGGTCTTTTCCATGTCATCTGAATCCATCTTGATCTGGTTGTATCCTGAAAACCCATCCATGAAAGATAAGACAACAAACTTAGTTGTGTTGTCAACCAAAGTATCAATATGCGGAAGAGGGAAATCGTCCTTTGGACTAGCTTTGTTCAAATCCCTATAGTCGACGCACATTCTGACCTTTCCATCCTTTTTAGGGACTGCCACAATGTTAGCTACCCAATAAGGGTACTTTGCAACTGCGAGGAATCCAACATAAAACTGTCTTTTGACCTCCTCTTGAATCTTCAAGGCCATGTCCGATCTTGTTCTTCGAAGCTTTTGCTTTACTGGTGGATAATCTAATCGAAGTGGTAACTTATGAACAACTATGTCTGTGTCTAAACCAGGCATATCCTGATACGACCATGCAAACACATCCACATACTCTCTGAGAAGCTTGACCAATCTTTCTTTGACGTCTTCCCCGAGCATTGTACCAATCTTGACCTCTTTCTTATCTTCATCAGTGCCAAGGTTGATTGTGTCTACTTGCTCTTTATGCGGCTGAAGATCTATATACTCATACTCAACCAATCTTGCCAGTTCCTCAGGAACACCAGAATCTTCCTCACTTCCATCTTCTGCTTGGTAGATGGGAAAATCAAAGTTAGGAGAGAATGTAAAGTCATTGGATTCAACAGGGTTTTCATTTATTCTGCAGATGGGAATGATGTGCTTTTATTAAAAGTAAAAAACAGAGAAATGCAAGAGAAAAACTTTTTTTATTGGTTTTGAAAGATTGCCATTTTCTTTTAAAAGTAGAAAGAGAAAAAATAGTAAATGGACAAAACAAGAACTTAACAAAATGCCTTCATTGATAAATAACTTTGAAAATAAGAAGGGGCTCTACAAAATAATCCCATAGCCTTGGGCAGAGCTAGGGAACTTTGAAAACACTTAAAGAAAAACAATAAATTACTTTGACAATGGAAAAATCTTCGGGATCTCGACTGCCTCCCAATTGCCCAAGGCTGCTTCACACTAATACACCAAATGATTCACATCTTCATCTTCAAAATCTCCATCAATGGCATTGACCTGATAACCAGCACTGGAAAACACCTTTTGAATGGTCTTCGGACGTCCTTCAATGGAGGTTGAAGCTTCTTTCTTCACATGATTCAGTTTGTAACCCAACCCATAGCGATCCAGCTTCAGCTTGACATCAATAACATTACCCCAACCTTCATGGCTTCCTTCTTCAATGGTGGAAATGGTACTCTTTAGCAATGCAAAAGATGGGATACCATTCCCTTTTGGTTCCTCTACTTCCATAAGGACATCATTGGCTATCTCAAGAGCTTGGAAAGAAGTTTCTAGAGCATCTTCATCAGCCTCAATATAACTAAAGGAGGTAAGGTTGCTAACCATGAGATCTTCTTCCCCCGATACGGTTACCAGCTTATTGTCGACCACAAACTTCATCTTCTAATGTAGGGTAGAAGTGACTGCCCCAGTGACATGAATCCATGGTCTTCCCAACAAAAAATTGTAATTATGGTTAATGTCCATAACCTGAAAAGTGACTTTGAACACCTGTGGTCCAACCAAGATCGGCAGGTCCACCTCTCCGATAACAGTCCTTCTTGATCCATCAAAAGCTTTAACAATCAGTGCGTTGGGCCTCATCTCTGCCCTTGGTATGATAACTTAGCAAGTATCCTTTTCGGCAAAACATTCAATGAAGATCCAGTATCCACAAGAACTCTTGCTAAAGTGTCTTCTTGGCATTTCACTGATATATGAAGAGCACGGTTATGGTCCTGGTCATCTTTTGGAAGATCCTCCATACTAAACTGAGATTATTGCACGCAGTGATATTGGCAATGACGCCATCAAACTGATTCATGGTTATATCATGTGTAACATGTGCTTGAGCTAGCAAATTTTGGAGAGCACTTCGATGAGCCGGTGAATGCATAAGAAGCGACAAGATAGATATTTTGGAAGGAGTTTGATGTAGCTGATCAATAACCTTATAGTCGTTCTTCTTAATGATTCTGAGAAATTTTGCATCCTCATCTTCTAAGACCAGCCTTTTATCCTTGTTGGAAACAGTGGGAATAACTTCTTTAGGAGGAACCGGTGGAGCTGTATTGACTTGCTGAGTATAAACACGACCATTATGGGTCATTCGACTTGCACCTGCTATGTCAACACTTGCCACTTTCAAACCTTCGTTCTGACCACCCTGCTCGGTCTTCTGATGAACCCCCATTGTATCATACTTCCAAGGAACCGCTCTTATATTCTCAAAAGTGAAAGGATTACTCCTTTGAACGATCACTAGCTCTGGTAAATTGAAAATTGGCACCACAGATTCTGGAATATTAAAGATGGGCTGAACTCCCAGAGATTCAAGTATGCTCAACACGGGTGCCACGGTAGAATTAGGCTCATAAAAATTGTAGATAGACTCAATCATTTCCACTTCATTCTTATTCATACGACCGCTCACTTGTAAGATACCATGATTGATCAAATCTTGGACATCTTTCAAAACCAGTTCACATCCATTTGGACTACCAATACAATCTTCACAATTCTTATGACAGTCTTTCATTCTACCCGCCCCTACTAATTTTTCATGGAAATCTTTAAGTGGGGTATTGATCTCTGTAGCATCGAATATCAAATATTTGTCAGACTCATCAATAATGGCATTTATGGACCCATGTTTGGGCAAAGGATTATCTTTAACATTCGGACCAACATTTCTGAATGACAGAATGTTCTTCTCCATAAAATCCTTCACAACGTACTTCAAAGCATATCAACCCTCCAAATCGTGCCCTGGGGAACTTCCAAGGAATAAATAATGGGTGTTTGGGTTATAACTTGGTGGGAGTGGATCTGGTGGAGAACCCAAAGGCCTTGGAGTAACCAATACTTTCTTCAGCAGTGAAGGATATAATTCAATATATGTCATAGGTATCCAAGGATTGGGAGGCCTTCCCCCTTGTCTTATGTTCTGAAAGTTAGGATTCTGATGAGGAGTTGGGGTCCTCTGTTGATAGGCTGAAGCATTGGGCGCTTATTGATAGTCTGAAGTGTTAAGCACTAGCTGATAGGTTGGAGCTGCTGGAACTGTTTGTTGATACATCGGTACCACTTGAGTTGGCCGATACATTGGAATCTGTTGATTATATGATGGTTGAACCACTGCTACATATGGATGATGAACAAACTTTGGTGGATGGACATACTGTTGTTGAGCCACAGATGGAGGCCTCTGCCAAAGTTGATTTCTCCGACGACTTGCCATTACTGCATTTGTTTCGCCTTCTATCTTTTTTGTGGAAATTTCCAGTGAACTTATTAGTATTATTTCCATTGTTGTTTCTAGAGCTGCTGAATGCACCATCCATCTTGCCACTTTTCAGACCCAGTTCTACCTTGATTCCTACAGCTATCAGATTATAGAAACTAGTAGTTATACTCCCCACCATCCTCTCATAGAATTCTGGTTGCACAGTGTCAACGAACCAGTCAGTTAATTCTTTTTAAGTCAATGGAGGCTCTACCTGAGAAGCGGTCCCTCTTCACCTTTGAGCATATTTTTAAAAGATTCAGACTCTTTCTGAGACATGCTCAAAAATTACCTCCTATCGGGGGAGAGATCCATATTGTACTTGTATTGTTGAATGAAAACATCAGTCAGGTCCTGGAAAAAACGAATTTTAGACTGGTCCAACATCAGGTACCACTTGGACGAAATTCCTTTCAAACTATCCTGAAAGCAATGGATCATCAGTTTGTCATTGCCAACATGTGCTGCCATTTTCTGGGAATACATTAAGAGATGACTCTTAGGACACATTTCTCCTTCATACATATAAAAGTTAGGCGTCTTGAACTTTGGAGGGATCACCAGTCCAGATACAAGACACATCTCCCTGGCGGCATCACCAAAGATCTGATCACCTTCAACTGCTCTCAACTTTTTCTCAATAGTATCCAAATTCTCTCACAGTCTCTCATGATTCTCATCAGCGTCTTCAAACATGTCTGGAACATCATACACCTGATGAGGATCGTCAAAGTAAGGTTGAACACAAGTGTGAACAACATCTAGTGTAAAATTAGGAACCACATGGTTCGCTTCAGTAGTCAATGGAACTGTTTCATGAGTGGTATATCCTTGAGGAGGAGGAGGTACAAATCCTGGAAGAAGCCCAAAAGGAGGCCAGGTTGCAAGTAAGTGACTGATGGTTGAGGGTCAACCGCCGGAGTGACAACCTCAGAAACCACTGTATGTTGGGTATCCATTTTTGCTCGAATGACTTGCAACATTTCCATAATCTGGCCCACATTTCCGCGAAGATCAGTAAGCCCATCATTAACTTTGTCCATCTCTTGGTCTCTTTCAGCCATCCTTCTTCTGGCTTGAGCTCGGGTGTGGTATTTGTGTGAGAGCCTCAGTGTGAAAGCTGGAAAGGAGGTGACGGGAATGAGTTTATTTTGACAGATGCAAATGCGATGATGCACGCATGAGTGGAAAATAATGAAAATTTGTTTCAAGGAACTTAAGAAGCAATTGCAAACACCAGAATGGAAAAAGCTTCCCTTAAAAAAACTTATAAACTGAATTTCATTCATGGTGATGTTTGCAATAGACATCTCTTTGTTCCTTGAAGACCTTGTTAAAATGATGTGTGGGTGCATAAATATTTGGATCTAAGGTATCACAAGTAAATCTGAAACCTTCCTAATAGGTAGGCTATAAGAGATTGGTTCTATATTCTCTACCCATAAAACCCACTCACGAGATAGTTTCTACAATGATGATATTAGGATACTCAAGTTCATAGATGTTAATCGTACTAACGTCCTGCCGCAGGCTAGCTGCATTATGACGATAATAACGATAAGGTCTACCTTGAGTGGAGTTATCATGCTAGGCTCACAAAGGGGTGAGCCCTCAGAGACTAACACTACACATCTACCAACATTGGAGCTGGTTCTAGGAGTGGGTCCCAGAGTCACAACCCTTTCATGAATCAAGTCATGCGACAGGATAGATGCGTTACAACAAGATCTACGAATAGGTCTACTCTCTGGGGGAGCTTTCATGCTAGGCTCTTAAGAAACGATTCCTTTTAGACTAACACTAATAACTTCCAATTCTAACTGAAGTGTCCCCTCTTCTTTTTCCAAAGCTCTAGTGTAAAGCCTTACTTTTGATATCATCCCAAAATCCCATAGATAATGAGCATTATAACAAAAGAAAAAATGATAAAGAGAAAAATAAACAATCATAAAAATAGCAAACATAAAGAAGACAATCAAGAAAAGTCAAATAAAAAATGCAGGGTAAACTAAGTTAGGCTCGACTCTCTCTCGCATGGAGCTATTCCCCAGCAGAGTCGCCAAGTTGTCGTACCTCGAAAAATACAATCCTCGCGATAGACGCGGAAAAAACAACAGAGTCTCCACCTAATTCTATTTATTCTAACGAGAGAAAAGGAAGATATAGATAAAACCTAATAAGGATAAGAAATGGTCAATGAAACAAAATTCTAAGTTCGGAAGTCAGTTACGCAAGAGGAAGGTATTAGCACCCCTCGCGTCTGTTGCAATCAACGGGAACCTCTTAGTCTAACTTGCGTTTGAATGTTGATTTATGTTATTGTCTTCTTCTTAAAGGTAAAAATTTGCTAAAATCGTTTGTTTTAAGGGAAATTCATATTTTTAATTATTTTTATTGTTATGGAGAAAAGGTTAATTTTTTATTAGTGTGCTCGCCAAGGGTTGAAATCCTTGTGCCTACGTATTTCCTTGTGCAATAGGAAAGTCAGAGCTTCGTAGTCCGTGAAACTACGGTTTGTTGGTTTGTATTTTATAATAAACAAGTGTTTAGCTCACATGCTAACTACTAAACATTGACTTATCCGCTCTCGGGGAGGCTCAAGCACTAGTTTATATGCGCAGTAGCAAGGATATTAACAAAGTTCTTTCGCTAGCCTCAAGAGCGATCATCCATGAATTCAAGGAATGCAAGACTCCAGAATTCAGTTCTTTCGCTAATTAATTATGAAAAATATTTTGTATTTGTTGGGTAGATTTTAAATTAGGTTTAAGAGAAAGAGACAAGTCATCATCTTTAAGGGATATATCTCACCTATTCCCCCACAAACATTTAAGGGAGAAAATAAAAGGGGAAGAAGCTTTAAACTTGGATATATGATCAACAAGCAATTGCCACAATCTTCCTTGAGAGAAATTGTTTGAAAAGTTTGATTTATGTTTGTGGGGATAAGAGAAACATCTTTCCTATGGAGGTGAATCATGTCCAATCTCTTCGAGGAAGTTGAGTTGTTTTAAGATGAAAGATTTGAATGAGTCACAACCCAAGGGCTAGCCTCAAGAGTGGTCATTTTAAGAATTCAAGGAATGTGATACTCCAGAACTCGGTTCTTCCATTACTTGTTTAAGAAAATAAATTGATAAGTTAAGTATTTTAGGAAAGAAAGGTTGGATAAACCACAACTTAAGGGCTAGCCTCAAGAGCAATCATCCAAGGGTTCAGGAAATGCGAGACTCCAGGAACTCTTTTCTTTAATTATTTTATATGTAAGAGTTAGGTGTTTAGAGTATGAAAGGGAAAATGAATTACCACCTAAGGGCTAGCCTCAAGAGTATACATTCAAGAATTCAAGGAATGCTAGACTCCAGAATTCAGTTCTTTTGTAATTTGATTATGATAATAGTTTGATGTTCGGATTGGAAAATAATGGTTATTCACATTGGTTTAGCATCAATGGTTGAGTGTATTTTAGAGACGAAATAGAGAATGAAACATAACTCATGGAGCGAGCCTCAAGAGCATTTTATTCAAGAATTCAAGGAATGTTAGACTCCAGAACTCAGTTCTTTCGTTAATTAATTATGAAAACTTTTGATAAAAAAACGCGCTTGTTTTTAAGGTTTTAGAATTGAAGTGGACTTAATATGTGGATCAAGTATGCTTGGATTGGATAGCTGGCTATGGAAAATAAGTGTGATGCGTTCATTTGAAAAAAAATCGAGAAATTTGATGAAATGTGAATGTAGTGTTGATGGCGATCGTAGAATGATCGACTTACATGTGTGCATGGATGAAGTGTGTGTGTAAATATTTACTTGGTATTGGACTAAGAATTTTGCTTATCTTTGGAAATTGTTTATTTTTCATGTGCATTCGTTTTTTTACTTAGCAATTTATCGTCAAAATGCACAAGTAAATCACACAAGTATAACATAAATATACAATCAAGCACGTAATTAAAAAATATGAGCACACAAATAATTATTCCCTAAGACAAGTATCAACCAAATAGAATAACCCCTCACACAAACATGAAAAGAATAATCAAGTTCAAAATGAAAGTCAACATAATATAATCTTTTTTTTTATTTAAAGAAAACTACTTATAAAATGAAAATGAAGTTATAAAAAAAATCAACTTATTTAAAAATAAAGCATATTGTTTATATTCACCTTAATATTTAAAAACAAAATACGGGCCAATACATTAAGGAGGTATAAGCCCACCATTAAAAGCCCTTAAGTGGTCGGTCCAGGTCATAATGGATCTGATTTGTACTCATGACCCACACACAACAATAATGTAAAGAAGAAACAAGGGAAACCTAGTCGTTTCATTTCAGCATCATCGGTCACGGTACACCTGCTTATGCTGACAACACATCAAAAGTTACAACTAAGGATAATCACTTGTGCATCAGGCAATGATAAAGTAAAGAAAACCAATTAATGTCAATAAAACATTAAAATTATTCAAAACCTATTAAAGCCACTATTTATAAACCAGAGGAAATAGAGACCTAGTATAAAGATCCTCGGGCAATGTAAAGTGAACGTTGGGACTTACTATGCATTAAAAAAATTAAAAATAAACATTTCATAAAGATAACAAACCGTTGGATCTGGTATATTGAAAAAAAGAAAGTAAAAGAAACGTAAGAGCCATGAGTCTCTTTTCCATTGTTCTTATCACAAAGCAAACAAACAAAACCGACACTCGGCTCGTTCCATTCAAGATGACTCAAAAGCTTCATCGTGTCAATGATTCATCACATGACGATTACATAACCCTAATCATGACTTGAACAAATCATAAACAAAACCATAATCCCAATTTATGAACCCTAGATCTATTGAAACTGAGCAAACATCAATCGGAAGTCAATGCGAATGAAAGGAAAACTAAAAGCAAGGTATACCTCTAAAGATCCCGCCTGGAATGCTTAGGTTTGCTCTTTTTTTCCTCTTCTCCTCCTCACCTCGTTTCTTTCTTCTTCTTCTTCTTCTGTTGTGTGTTGTTAAATGTTATGGCTGAGTGCTTTAGCTCATCTCTGTTATAATTTCAATGTGAGGTTATAGAGAGATTGTTCTTGTGTGAGTTTTGGTAATTTAGGGTTTTTTTATAGATATTTTTGGGACTAGGTTCTTTTTTTTCTCCCCTGCCTATGAATTTCGTCTCCCTTTTTATAGTGTGAAATTAGAGTTTTCAAATTTGAAACTTGCTGAGAGAAATATATTATTTTTTGTTATCTCTACTACTCCTTTCTTGTATCAATTTTTTTTTGCCAAATTCGTGAAATTCTTTTTCTTGCAACCCTGTTGCATTTCTGTCTATTTGTACTTTTCTTACTGCATCATTTTGACTTGGTTTCCCTTGGTTTGAAATGAACTAAATAAGTTGAGTTTGAACTGAATTGAGTTTCCTTTGGTTTCCTTGTGTTTTTTTGTCTGCTAAATGTTTGTCTGTTAGTGAAATATAATTGTGGTCCCTGCTGGTTTTTTGCTGATGTATTGTGCATGTGAAATAATATGGCAGACCCGTGTATATTGATTATGTGAAATAACATGGATGTATTATATCTTGAATTGTATATGAATTTATTAATATGGATTGATGAAATTTCACTTAGTGCATAATCTTGAGAAACATGTACTGATAATTCTTGAATTAATTCTAATCACTTGTCAACTTTATTTTATGCACATGTACACGAGCCATACGCGACCTTGGCTTTGGCAGCAGAATATTCAGGTGTGCAAAAACATGAAAGGCTTCAAGGACACATATTTGGTATGACATAGACAACAGAAAAGAAATTTTCATTTGAGACAAGGCCTTGGTAGAGGCTAGCATCACTTTGTCTTAGGTTTAGGAGTTTTTTTTATACTTAAACCTTGTGTATTGTTCAAAACCATGTAACGAATTCTGAACAACAACTTATATTCTCTTTATGATATGATAACTTGCAACTCATTTGAAAAATGGATGAAAACCAACTTTGAATTTCTGAAAGAAAGCTTTGGATCAAATCTTGAATAAAAAAAAGATAATGGACTAATGAAGCACAAATGAAAGTCTCGTTTTGGATTTCAAGATTAATCTCATGGGTGAACTTGAATCCATCTTAAATAAACTAAAATCTTGGAACAAATTAAAGTCTTGAATCAAGAGTAGATCAATCTTGTGCTTGATTCCCTGAACCATGATGAATCACAAATCCTCATTATAGAATCTTCTTGGACAATAATACTATGGACCCCAATCTCAACCAAACCCGGAATTTCCTTAATCTATGAATTTAAAAAATGAAATAGGTCTTGAATCCTTTCGGATTTGTCTAAATCCATCTCTTGAAATCAAGGAGACCATGAATTGAACTATGAATTGCATCACAAATGTATAAAACCCTAATTGGAAATAACTTGGATTTTGATTATTATCAACCATGAAGCCCTAACGATCATAACACTGTCTGACCATTTGATAAATAGGCAAACCAATTGTTTGACCAAGATTAGGTCAAACTTCCACTGAATTTCAACCCTCACTGCACATACACTCATCTTGATAGACTTTCCTGAACATTGATTCATCCTTGTAACACTTGGACCTGACCTACAAGGGAAATGAAAGCAACTGCATATCTTTTTTAGTTTCATTGGGTTAGTAACATGGAAAAGACACAGACATGAAGTGCTAGATGTTATATGAATGATGCAAATGAAGATACAATGAGATTAATGAATTAATGAAAGTTAGGGGTAAAATTTGGGGTGTGACACCTGCCTTTCAAATTAGTTCTCAATATACCCACATTTATAAAAAAAAATTAAATTAAAGAGGAGTCGCTAATTGAGTTGGCGCTTCCTATATTTTTTTCAAAAAATGCAGTTGCCTGCGAGTTTTCCTACAGATTTGAGATTACCTGCAGATTTATTTGCAAATTTACCTACGTATATAAGTAAATCCACAAGTAAATTCGCAGGTAATGTCATATATGTAGGAAAATCCACAAGTAACTGGATTTACCTGTGAATTCATTTTTTTGTTATGTAAAGTGGGGTAGATAGGAAATTTATTTGAAAAGTGGGTTATTTGGGGTATTTGAGTAAAATTTCTAATATAATGATAAGATGATAATGGTAAGATAATAATGGTGATTTTATATCGAAAAATATTAATGATTTATGAGAGAGAAAAAAAAGAAATTGAATGAGTTTGTTTTAAATGATAAAAAGTATTTAGAAAATAATGGATAACTAAATAGGTTATATTTTTTTTTTTTTTTTTGAAAAGTAAGAAAAAAAAGTAATTAGATATGGATTAAATTGACGAAAATTATCGGATAAAAAGTTTCGCACAACACACAGATTTTTAGCCCGCATTGCACACATACACTGACAAACTCAGATGACCCGATTTTCCGCATAAAAGGAAATGATATATATTTTTGGATTTTTTGAATAGGGTTAGACAAAAAAAAATAAAATGGTACAGGTAGGACAAATTTGGGGTATGACACTCGCCAAATCTCAAATGCATGGCTTGGCCAATTTTCAACACCATGAAGGCGGTAGTGAACATTGTTGCCATGGTGGAAACCAAACAATTCGCTGAAACTGTCTTGCGGTATGGAATATTCATTGTTGAACATCCTGAACGTGGCATAATGTCGCTCTCGGGATTTTCATCCTGGTACAAACACGAAAGTGGCGCGGAAAAGGTAGAGTCGCCAGCCATGCATTTTTATCCCGAATGAATGGGAAAGGTAATGCTACACAAACTAAAGAGAAAAGGAAAGGAAAAGGTCCTGCGAACCAAAGCTCTGGGTTCGGGAGTCGGTTACAACCTGGGAAGGTATTAGCACCCCAGACCGTCCGCCGTACCCGACGGGATCCACGTTTGTTAGTCTGTTTCAAAGGGTGAGAAATTAGATGTTGCTGAACAAAATAACTGCTAACTGGAATGAGAAGGGAGACTGAAAAAGAGATCGAAAAGGTACGAGAAAAATGTAGGGAAAATAAAGATTGTGCTCGAACGGGCCCTACCCCGCTGCCTACGTACCTCATCAACAAAATGAGGATCAGAGTCGATATAGTTCACCGAACTAAGGCGAGAACTTGGTTTGTGTTATTTATGACTGAACTGCTTATGCCTATGCTCAGGTGTTGCAGGATCATCTGGTACGAGTGCGTTACCATCATGCAAAGAGACATGTCGAAGCGAGTTTTTTCGTTATGAGTGAATGAGATGAGAAGAGAATTCCTCAAGAAAAGACGTTTGTTGTTTGTTAACTGTCTTTTAAAGAAGTGTTTTTGAGTTTGTCGTTTGTGAAATAGTCTCATACTAAAACTTGTTAATCGTGGTAGATGTCTTACACCTCACCCCGAAATGGGACATGTATAAGTAACCCACGACAAAGTCTTCTGTCGTACGAGAAAGTTCAATCTTTATTAGGTGTTTTTTTTTACTGTTTTTCTTCTGAGATGAGAAAGAGAGACTCAAATCGGGAAAGGAAATAACTAAGGGAACTAAGACCAACCCTAAGTTGTTTATTTCATCTAAAAGGAGACCATAATTCTTTGTGGGGTTTTCTAATCCTAATGAGAAAAAGAAAAGAAGAAGAAACTAGAAAGCAACTTACTTCTCTAAAGAAGTTAAGTTGTTTCTAAAGAGGGGAAGAACATGAAGTTGTACACAACAAAGTCTAAAGGGCTAAGACAAACACAATTTGAAATCATAAAGAAGATGAGGAAAGAAGTTGTATAAATAAGCTTACCCCAATCTCCCTACAAAAAAAAGGTTAGCTTTACAATGCATATTGAAAACATAATCAAAGCAAAAAGGCAATTAAGTACTACACACGTCCTAGAATGGAACTAGGGTTCAAAATAAGACCTAAATCTAAAGGTGAAGGTACCCAACGGTTATATGACTTCTAAATTCAGTAGCTACATGATATAGGTCCCTAAGGGTGTTACGATACCTCACAAGATCAAACTATGTCAAAATATCTGCAAAACATTCACATAAGTTCACATGAATGCTAGTTAGGGTTCATGGACGAAGTATGAGTGCATATAGCATATAAGTATGAATGAAATCATGAAATGAGTATCAACGTCAGTAATGAATGCTTATGAATGTATATGAATAAACATACCATCATGGATGTAATGGTTTAAGCATATGGAGCATGGATAAGAAGATGTGAGGAGAAGTGAACATGGTGTCGCACAAGATCACAAATGATGCAAGTTAAGGATGAATGAAATGTGAACATGAATGATATTACTATGGGTCAGTAGCATACAAGATATAAGATGCAATTAGAATGCATGGATTGGCATTTATGATTCCCACATAAATCATGTTAACATTTGGAGAAGAAGAGAAATGAGTTTAGGTTAAACATGTTCAAATAAGTATGCACTTTGAAACACCAAAACAAACCAAATGAAGATGGTTCAAAAAGTGACCTATAACTGGAATTAAGGACCTAAAAGTTACCTATAATTAACTCCTAAAGGTTACCACAAATTATCTCAAGTAAATGGCATGAATGCCTTCCTAACATCTAGGGTATGGAGCAAATAAGTACATAATAAGACCTATAATCTAGGTGACATGAAAAAAGAGGAAAAAAAAGCTTGAAAAATTATGAAATTAAATCCCTAGAATATTGAAGTCAGTAACTTATATGTTCAAAATGGATTTCACAAAATTATGCACCAAAGTGCCAAAACAATTCACTTAACAAGTAAGAGAACAAGACATGATCGCCGAAAAACAACTCCACAAAGTGGATCAAAAATGGCACCAAATATTATGAAACAAATGCCCAAGTAGCATCAAAATGTCACAAATTCCAATGATTAATCACACACAAAAAAACAGGTTTCACACCTATTGGAAAAAAATGTCTTTGGTCGCTTATGTCAAAACCATTCATTTTGGGACAGATTGGAATGAAAAATCCAAATTAATTACTAAAACCAATCAAACCTGGAATCAAAAATTAAAAAAAATAAATTAAGAGGATAAGGATCACTCATGAATTTTTCCAGAATTTTATCACACCCGAAACTATTTTTAAAAAGTGCGACAAAACGGGCAAAAAAGGGTAATTAAGGGAAAATGTAAGGCAAGCAAATTCTATCATCCGTAACCTAATCTCTAAGCTCCGACATCGACACTCAACATCATAAATCATAAATAAATCCAGTGCCTCAGGTGGGAGGGATCAATATGCACCTTACGTTATATGATCCTAAGCCGCATACAACTAGAATGATGCATTAATGTGGAGAAGTTGAGATTTCTTAATTGATTGAAGTGTCGATTCTTCATATAAAAGAAACCCAACAACTTCATGCAAGGTCTTGTAATCTCCCATAAGCAAAATAAATGCTTATCTTCCATAGTCTCTTTGTGAAGCTTTATCATAGTCGAAATCGATCCATATCGATAAAAAACTCATGAACAATTTAATCCAAAATTTGTTCACAACATAATTAAAATTGTCATTACTAATATCACTAATTGCCAAGAACAATTTACAATTAGTTTAACTAAAATTTTAACAAGAGCATTATTTAACAAAGCTATCAAGATAATAATCGAAATCTCCGAGAAAACATTAGAAGCTAACAAGGAAATCACATTCCAAAAATCTAACAAGAAATCAACTAACTAAAATAGGAGCAACTAACTACAATTAAACAAAATTAATCAAGACTTAATCAAATACTAATCACCAAATTATTCCTAAAAACTAAAAACCATTTGCCAAAAAATAATAATAAAAACCGCAGGAGGGGGTGTACTAGTAGATTGATGGTGTAAATAAAATTTCAATGGAAGAACCCAGTTCAAAAACCCATTAGCCGTAGGGAGGGGTGTATACGGAAAAAAAGTGTGTGAGGAGTGATCAATTGAAGAAGAATGCTGAGCCCAATTCTCAAGTTATAACCCTAAATACATTTGGTAAAACCAACGCAATCCTCTTCTTCTTCTTCTTCATCCGCTGCTGACTCTGGTGTCTCTCTCCCATC